>JAQPPZ010003542.1:0-1352174 GCA_028583015.1 Wollemia nobilis
AAGCTTTAAGAGAGGCCTAACATAAGAGGCTTATGGAAATGACTAAATACTAGGATCTGAAAGCACGAGGATACGAAAACAAAAAGGGAAAGAGCTCCAAGTACGATGCAAAAGCGGAACTAAACTTAACGCTAAATCCTACGAATTGAAAATGCATGAAATAGGAAAAGCATAAACGAATTGAAACCCAAATGAAAAGCCAATGCGGAGAACAACCCTTTATTTTATTGATATGTTTTGAAATTCGGTTACAATTCGCCTCTTCCCATTTTAGGGGCGAGGAGCGTTAAATTTGTTTCTTGGTTACATCCATGGATAGCCATCCTTCTTCCGTGTGCCCACATGTAATATGGGCGGACCAAAACGTCGTCGTCGCTTGCGTTGATGAGTCTTGACTTCTTGTTGCTCCTCTAACATCCAGATCCTGTGCTCAAGGAAACAAGAAACGGTCAGTAGCACCTGCAGATGAGATGAAACATGCAATCCCCAAGCCTACGATTAATGCATGCAAAGAATAAATAAAATGATAACAAACATATATCCAAATGATCTAAAAATTTGATAGGGGCATCAGGACCTCACAAAGAAAACACTGCAAATGGAACAGTCAGGAAATTCCTCACAGATTTGAATTCGCTCTGGGGTGGGACGAATAGACCTGCAACAAAATGCCAGATAGAATCGCTCAAAATATCACATCTGGAAAGCTCCAAATCTCCTAAGAAAGTGGGGGTTAGCTAATTGGGGGTATTTTGGGACGACCCAGATGGTCAGATTTCCCCAATTCAGCCTCTATCACCGAGAATTTGATGATGCCACCTACATGTTAGTAAAGGTGAGAAATGATAGAAGCATGATAAAAATTGCCCAGAACAATGTGAAATTTTAATGACGAACTATCTAAGCAGCATAGAATCAGATGCAAAAATAACAGAAAGGAAATTTGCCATAGATTCCTAATTGTTTCGGAGCGAGACGATTAGACCTACAGCAGTGCGGGGGGGGCGCTCGACGATAGGACACCCGCTGTGCGGGGCTCGATTTTAGCACCAATCCACTTGGGATGGGCCCAAAATATCTTGTGGGGTATTGTCAAAAAATTGGATGGGATATTATGGCCAAATGTCGGGTTTTGGTTCCAGATTTGTGCTTCCAATAACCACCCTATGACCTCCTTTCCAAAAGAGATCAAGGATGCAAAAGGCACAACTCGAAAGGGTGTGAGGTATGAAAGTAAAACGATAGCACTTCATTGCTCCAAAAATGCTCCTTCTCTGTATATCTTGGGGTGAGAAGACTCACCATTTTATAGACCTGATGGTCTCTTTGGATGAGCATGCAGAGGCGCCACTTGGCAATCATGCCTCTCTAGGGGAGGGAAGATTCCTCCCTGATTAGGAGCTTCATGAGTTCCCTTGTAACTACCTCTAACGCTCAAAAACGCTCACTCATGCTCCCATGCGATGAAGGAAGGATTAAGTGGTGAATCTGAGCTGCCATTTGTCAAAATTTGACTTTTTTCCAGTCAAACCTGCAATTCGCCCCACCCTAGGACGAATTCTGATATTCGTCCCTGGGTGGAACGAACACCAGTTTGTATTCATCCCAGGGTGGGACGAGTAGAGAGCAAAGTGCCAAAAAGGTGTCAAATTGACCTCTGACCTTCCAAACTACTTTTGGAAGTGGCTAGGACCATTGTTTAACCTCTAGGGGCTGCCCTTGGGGCTGTGTGTTGATGCGATCAGTGTTTGCAGTCACATAATCGGATTGGTGTTGTTTTGGTGTCTACAGATGCCCCTTTTTGGGATGCGTTGTGCAAGGTGCAGCGCCAAGCAAAAATAGATAACCAAAGCACTAATGATTAGGGTTTCTCAGTAACCTAACCAAATTTTGATGCCCCAAGTATGGAAAGGGCATGCATTCTTGGATCCTTGCTTCTGACGAGCGAAGGAACTTTAATTCAAGTGTTAACCTTTTTCGGTGAGGTGTTACTTGAGCTTGGACATTGATCAGTCATGAATAGGCAAAGGGCGCAACCTTTTATCTATGAGAACCTTGAGTTCATGATTCATGAATGCCAAGTGATTGATCAGCTTGTGATTATTGCTTGTTTACTGCCCCAAGCAGGAGCGTAATTGTCTTTGTCAATGATCCTTTGAATGCGTGTCATTCCCATGATTGGGTGTGTATTTGTTGATTGGTGACTAAGTGTGACTACCCCCTCAAGCGACAAATCGATGAGGGAATGACCTGCATGAGAAATGTGACCCAATATGACTTAGGTAAGGGTGCCTTCAGATGCTTATCGTTGAACGTGTGTGCAGTTTCCTGATATTTAGACCTATTTTTGGTGGGTGTTAACCCTTTTGGTGACATCGCTAAGGGATGAAATTCTCAAAAATTTGTTCCTCCGTGGAGCGGTCCGGCTATGGTAGCCTTCTTAGGGAGTAGGAGAGCGAGGATTTGGAACCCCGACGTCTATTTTGCATGCCCAAAATGTCAAGTGCAAAAGCACTCTCATTGGATAGTTTTATTGCTTGTTTTGGTGCATTTTTTATGATATATATACAGATGACTTTATTTTGTTTATACACATGTCGGCATTTGATGTTATGCGCAATGATTGTTGAATGTGTATGTATGCATGTTAATTGATGTTGATGGATGCATATGTTATGATGAATGCAAATGTTTCTAATTTTAGGATATGCAAATGTAATGGATGAATTGAGTTTGTGTTGTTTGGCGAGGGCACCATAGACTGTTTAGAACTTTATGGCTTTTTGTCCTAGGCGATTGCTGTGGTAAATGACTTTTCATGTATACATGTTGTTTTTTGTATTTTTTTTTATGGCGATGCAAGGATGAAAGATATTAGTTGGTTTAAAATGTATTTTAAGGTTTTCTGAGACTCAAATGTTTTTACCTAACTAGCCATGATTGTACTTTATCTTACAAGACTTTTGAATAAGCTATGAATTGGACTTGTCTTTGACCAAGTTATTTCACATCCTTGTGTGTGCAATTGAGTTTGTTTATGTGGTATTTGTTAGGATACCGCCAGTGCCAGATAGGCTGTCAACCAAACCTGTACTGACGATCACCTAATTAGCTCCACTAACTCCTTTGTTGTATTTAGTCTGATTAATCTACGGTACTATCTAGGATACCATAAGCTAGCTCATCCACATATAAACATTGATCTGCACACGAGTTAATGTGATAGATATATCATCATGCGGGAGGTTTACCATCGGTGACCGATAGGCTATCCACCAAACCAGTACTGAGGTTTGCCTCATGACCTTCTGAATGCTGAGAGTTCCAGGGATTCAAGTTTGAATCCCTTCTTTTCTTCAATTGTATTGGGATACTTGCTCTTTTGTAGTGATAAAATCACTATTTATTTTTTTATTATTTTTGAGCAAGGGATTTGAATTTCGAGTGATGAGAATCACTATTGTATGTGCCTTTTGATGTATGCACTTTGGTGGTGATGTCAAATTTTTAGAGTTTTGACTTTTGCAAAATTTTATGATGTTTGTAACTTTTGAGAACATGGGATTCTTGGGGAGTTGGGTAGGGAAGATGCTTGTCCTTTTGCCAACTCTCAGCATTCTTGGGGTCATTCGCACAGGGGGATGAGCAAGATAACCATTTCACTTATGGTGACCTGGATTGCTTTGCAGGTTTCATCTTTCATTCACACAACTTGGGAATTTTTATGTGTTTTAATTTGTGTTGGGACGCTACATAACAAGGTGTGATCCAAGTAGAACTCTACCTTTGTAAAATCTGTCTGACTTGGTACAATACGTGGCTAGAAAGCAAATGACGACTGAAGGATGAAAACTCTTGATACATTAGAAGACTGACTGGTATGGTAAAAGGAAATGAATGATGTTTATTTTTCATGGACTACTTATAGAATGGAGAAATGTGGAACAAGATGGATTGGCGGAGTAATTACAGTCTATGGTGCCTTTGACCTGTATGACCACAAATATGCAATGTTTGGATGTGATGCCTAATGCAACTATTATTTTTGTGTTTTTGAGGGATTGATTTTTGTGAATATGAAGATGAGATGCAAAAAGAGCTCTTTATTGTTGTGATGATTTTGAGCATGCATGGAAATGAGATGCGAATTTTGGTTATTCTTGATGATTTTGTTGTTTTTGAATTTTCTTATTTTTGACCAAGCGATTGTGGGAATCCTTGGAGATTTTTGGTTGACCAAGGGGTAATGGGTACCTTTGGGGCATTTTGGGATTGACCAAGCGATTGTGAGAATCCTTGGAGCATTTTGTTTGGGCTATGGCTCTTTTAGATATGGAATGGCCACAAATGACTGATGTTCAAGGGTTCTAGTTCCTTGATTCCATCAAGAGAGGCTAGCCGGTATGTTCCAGGCCCTATTTTACTATCAATTACATAAGGACCTAACCAGTTTGCCGTGAACTTGTCCCTTAGATGGGACGACAAACTAGAGTTTTGTTGGTTCTCTTTTAAGACCAAGTCACCAACCTAAAAATATCTCAGGTGAACCTTCATGTTGTATGCTTTCTTAAGTCGCTCTTGATAGATACGTAAATGCTCGAGAGCATTAACACGTCATTCATCAAGCAACGTAAGATGGTATAACCGGGCCTACCATGAAGTGTCATCATCGATGAACTCTTGCATTGATATGCATAGGGAAGGAATTTCTAACTCGAGAGGTATGACTACCTTGGAGCCATACACGAGCGAAAACGGAGTTGCCCCATTGGGCGTCCGAATGCTAGTGCGATAAGCCCATAGGGCAAGTGGGATTTGAATGTGCCAATCCTTATGACTGTCTGCGACTATATTTTTGAGGATGGCAACTAGCATTTTGTTTGATGCCTCTACTTGCCCATTTGCCTGCGGATAATAGGGTGTCAAAAAACTGTGCTAAATTTTGTACTTTGTGGTCAAAGCATGCATGTCTTTGTTCTTGAATGACATCCCATTATCTGAAAGGATCTTGGATGGAATACCAAAATGACATATGATGTTATGTAAAATGAACTCCACAATGCGGGGTCCAGTCGTAGAGGTAAGTGAAATTGCTTCCACCCATTTGGTGAAGTACTCTGTGGTCGTTATGATAAACGTGTGATGACCTGACGATGCAGGGGAGATATTTTCGATTAGATCTAAGCCCCACTGCAAAAATGGCCAAGCCGATTGGATCGACTGCAAGGCCTGGGAAGGTACGTGTGTCAAATTAGCATGGTGTTGACATTTCATGCACTTCCTCACATATGCGCAACAATATCGCTCTAAAGATGGCCAATAATAGCCCATGCAGAGAATGCGCTTTACGATGGCCATACCACTAAAGTGGCCACCGCACGTACCATCATGCACTTGGGCGATTGCCCAAGTGGACTCCTATTGGTCCAAGCAACGAAGGAGGATTCCTTCATAGCTATGACAGTACAAAATGTCTCCTAATAAGACATACTTAGCCACTTTCTACTTGAATACTCATTTTGCGGCATGCGTCAATCCAAGCGGGAGATTACCTAACTTGAGGTAGTCCCTTATGGGTGAATACCAATCCTGCTAATCAAAAGCCTCGATGATATGAACAACCAATCCCTCTTGAAGTTCATCCCTAGCAAATGCTGAGTGGGATAGAACTTGTAAGAATAGCGTTGTGTTGCTATTAAGGGGAGTAGGGGAGAACAAGGACCCCCAATTGGCATGATTCAAACAATCATGGATTCGAGAGAACTTATCCGAGGATGGTTCAATCTGGATCAAGTGGATTCCTGGCATCAAATCAGAGCTTGCACGCTCCATCGTGGATTGTGATAGTGTTTTGACTTGAATGGTTGTCATATCACCAGAAATGTCTTGCGGGATTAGTGACCCCAAGGAGGCCATAGTGTCTACAAAATGATTCGATGACCGAGGGAGTGCCTCGATGTCGTACCATTCAAGATTTTCCAAGAATTTGTCCACAAGGGCATTGGGCATTTACATTGGAATACCCCTTTGACTTGGTTGATAATTAACAGTGAATCACCAAAGATGTTCAATCATTTGATGTTCATGGTGATTGCTATCTAAAGACCTATGAGCAAGGCTTCATACTTTGCATTGTTGTTGGTGCATGGGAAATTTAATTTAAATGACAGAGGCATTGGAGTGCCCTACGATGTGAAGAATACTATTCCCATGCCACCACCTTGCTCACATTTAGAACCATCAAAAAATAGGGTTATGTCGGCCTGTGACTCAAGCTCATCAGAATTTGGCGATTCTGAGACATGGAAGACCCCATCATCGGGTAGTTCTATAATCAGAGGCTGATCATCTTTGAGAGGAGCCTCTGCTAGTTGATTGGCTATGACCTAACCTTTTATGGATTTCTGTCCAATAAACTCTATGTCAAATTCTGTCAACAACATGATCCATTTTGTCATGCGACTACTATGATAAGTACGACTCATCATGTACTGCAATGGATTCTCCTTAGACACAACATACGTCTTGTTACTCAACATGTAATGGCATAGCTTTTTGGTAGCAAACACCACTACCAAGCAGAGTTTCTCAACGTATGCATAGTTAAGTTCATAACTGACAAGGGTGCGGCTAAGGTAATAAGTAGCTTGTTCTTTGTGAAGTTCATTTTTCTGGGCTAGCATGGCGCCTAGTGCCACCTCAATAGTTGAGATGTATAAGTAGAATGACACTCCTGGTCTAGGTGGTGCCAATACTGGTGGCAAAGCCAAGTATTGTTTAATGTCATCAAAGGCTAACTGGAACTTGTCATCCCAATGAAATGCTACCCCTTTATGCAATAATTTGTTCATGGGTCGACACTTGTCAGATAGCTGCGCTATGAAGTGCTTAATTGATGCGACCTTTCCCTATAGACTTTTGAGCTACTTAATGGTAGTTGGGGGGAGCATTTCAAGGATTGCCTCGACTTTGTTTGGGTCCACCTCGATGCCTCACTTTGACACTATGAAACCCAAGAGTTTTCCAGATGTGACGCAAAATACGCACTTCTTGGGATTTAGTCTGACTTTATGTTCCATGAGGCGATCGAGGATCTTGCTTAAGTCATCGAGATGATCTGGGTGCAAAAGAGACTTGGCCAACAAATCATCCATGTAATATTCCAAAGTTTTATGCATGTAATCATGGAAGATGTACGTCATGGCACATTGGTAGGTGGTGCCAGTATTTTTAAGGCCAAAAGGCATGACCTTATAACAAAATGTTCCCCAAGACATTGTGAACACCATTTTTAGTTGGTCCTCAGGATTGATATGAATCTGATTGTATCTCGAGAAACCATCCATGAGGGAAATCATTTTGTGGCCTATTGTAGCGTCTACCAATGTGTTGATACTCAGCAAGGGAAAATCATCCTTAGGACTCGCTTTGTTTAGATCTCAAAAATCAGTGCATATGTGAATCCTCCCATCGGGCTTCTTGAAGGGCACCATGTTGGACAGCCATGGGGGATAATCCATGCAGATGACAAACTATGCATCCAACAGCTTTTGTAGTTCATATTTGACCATTAAGGCCACTGTTGGGTGCATCTTACATAGTTTTTGCTTAACTGGCTTAACTTCGGATCAAGCATTAGGTTATGCGTGACTAGCTATAGATCTAGTCCCGACATGTCTTTGTATGACCATGTAAAAACCTCCTTCTCTTTGAGAAGGGCAATGTAGTCGGCTTGCTCTTCGAGGGATAAGCTTACCCCCAACTTGATAATCTATGGATTCATTGGATCAAAGCCGATGTCTACGCCAGTCATCTCCTCAACCGACATGTGGGATCCATCCTCCAACTAGTGTGGAGTTGGGATCAAATGGATATCATTTGCTGAGTTTAAATATACGTTGGGAACCTCGGGTTCCTCTTCAACATGGAAGATATCCTGAGTTGGCCCTAGGGTGAGATGAAGCTTCTCACTAAAAGTCTAGTGCTATGATGGGGATGGAGGTAAATTGACATGATCCCAGTCGATGGCATCTATGTCTAGATACAACGACTATGCTGGATCTGCCAGGTTGTGGATGGGGGTAGTTAAT
The DNA here is from genome assembly GCA_028583015.1 of Wollemia nobilis. Taxonomy (NCBI): domain Eukaryota; kingdom Viridiplantae; phylum Streptophyta; class Pinopsida; order Araucariales; family Araucariaceae; genus Wollemia; species Wollemia nobilis. The sequence continues at coordinate 8,091 of JAQPPZ010003542.1, forward strand.
TCAATGGAGATCATATTGATGAAATGATTTTGGTCTCCATTACCGCGAGTGTGATGACTCAAACATTTTAGATATTCTCTGAGCTTCGGATCTAGCTCTAGAGGTACTGGCATGAATGGATCGGCCCTATGTGTGGATAGGAAGACAGGCTCTGCCCTCGACATTGATGTTGCTATAGGGTCTCTAGGTGAAAGGTATTCTTCGTATGCCCAAAGTGGCAGATTCAACACTTGTTCCCACCATGCTGGGTCTACGTACCATTCATGCCTTGGAACTATGTTCAGCTATTCAAATATGTCATTAATCTCTAAGGGGTATTGTTGCTATCGCATATGATTGAGATAGGCCATCTCAGTTTCATCTTCATAATCGCTATCGAAGATCCAAAATCTTTGTTGTCTCCAAGAACTGTTTGTGACATTAGAGGCTTGTCTTGCTCGAGCAAATTGATCTGGCCCCATTGGGGTTGTTCTGATCTCTGCGGTGGGGCTTGATTGTCTTACGGTGGTGCTTGCTCAATTGGAGCATCTAAAGAGAACATTGTCAAGAGGTTCTCTTAATAATCATCCATGGGGATCACCTGTGAGTGATCACTATTTGATTCGAAGGGGTCATACCCTGACTCGTCCTCTGAGGACCCTTCTTGACATTGTCTAGACCCTCCTTGAAAATGAGCCCTCGAGCTTTCTCCTCTATCGAGCAAAGGGAAGGGATTGCAGGGGTCAACAAGGTTGATTTCTACCAATGGGAGATAATCCCTCAATGTATATGTCGTGTTAGGGTTGGCATATGGATCTGATGCCAATCCCCCCTTATTGCCTATCCCTAGGCCTTGCATGTTCTCCACCAAGATGTCCAAGGGTAGGGGGTGGTTGAACCCTACTCCTAACTTGTCATATGGCATTTGGTATCTTGGTTGGCAAATAACACGCATCCCTTGCTCATATCTACCTAACCCATATCCATGCCAATTGCATTGGCCAAGGTATCTCAGAGCAAAGTCTGGGTTAGACAGATAGTTGACATTTTTAGCAAAAGGCTCTTCATCTTCGTCCTCTTGTGTGCATGGTGCAACGCCATGATCAAGGCCCCCATACACAAAGTTTTTCTGGTTCGGCGGGTAGCCTAGGGGAAAAATAGTGCCAATGGGGAAGCGAGGTCTCCCCATGTCCTGCATGGACTCCAGTGCGGGTGTTGCTATAATATTCCACACCAGATACTCCCCCAGGCCCGTATTGGCCATTTCAATGATGATCGTTGGCGGTTGAGGGGGAGGGAATGGAAGTTCTCCCTGAGTCCACTCCATGTCGGGTGAACTAGGAGCCTCGACTTCCATCCGGCTAGGCATCTCCTCAGTAGAGATGGTTGATACTGATGGCAGTGTCTCTTCCAGAGGTTTTGCCTCTTCCAGGGGTTTCTTCCCTTTGTCCTTCTATTTAACCCCCATAGGTGGTGTCGTTGGTGGAGGACTAGACGATTAAGATGGACCCGACTAGGGTTTTGAATAACTTGCTAACAGGGATGCGTACGAAATCAGACCCTGCTTAGATGGATTCAATTGGAAATCCAAATGTTTTGATGGAAGGATTGATTGCAGCATCAGTTGCACCACATTACAATACTTGAAGGGTTCTAAGTCCGTCGGGACTACATGCACTTCCCCTTCAAATGTATACTTTAAGCACTGGTGAGCTATCGAAGGGACACACTTCATGTCCCTGATCCATGGCCACCCCAGCAAGATGTTGTAGGCCATCTCACCTTCCAAAATATGGCACAATGTAGGTATAGTATTTTGCCCCACCTAGATGGGTAGGACAATCGTGCCAACTATCGAGCATATCGCATCATTGAATGCTCGCAGAGTGTAGGTGGAAGCTATGATGTGAGATGTGGGAAACTTTAGATGTTTTAGGGCCACTATTGTGATGATATTATTGGATGAGCCAGTGTCTATCAACACCCTCTTATACGAGATCCCTTTGACCCACGCGATAATGTGCAGGAGTGGATCCACCATGTCATCAGCCACTGATTTCACTTCATCTTCTTAAAATGTGATGACTGGCTCAGTGCATCGTTTGATGTATCCCATGAAGTTGTTGAAAGAATTTGTTTCATGGGGCTGCAACTCGATGGATTTCAATATCTCCATTAGAGCCTCCCGATGGGGCGTTGATTGTTGTATGAGCTCGTATATGGAGAGCCTAGCTGAGGTGGTCCTCAAACTCTGAGTGAGCTTGGTCCTAAGTGTGGCCACTGGCTTAGGTAGAGGAGGTTGTGCAAGGTGTTGTTGTGGTTGCGATGTTGTTGGCACCTCTCTTGAAGCTATCGTAGGAGCATTTGTACTCGGGTACCTCCTATTTCGAGTCACTATACTGATCATCCCTATGTACCCCTGCATGGGGAAGTTCTGTATGACCTCATTGACTTGTAGGGTCTTTGCCTATGAAACATGGGCAGGCAAGGGGTCTTTGAAGACCTCCATTTGTTGGTTGCTTGGTGCCATGGGATTATCCATCGCTAGTGTCTTGTTATCAATCAGGTCTTGCACCAAACCCTTAAATTTCCAATAGGCATTTAGGTCATGTCCTTGCCGCCTATGGAACCTACAGTACAATTCCTTCATGTACCCCTTAGGCTTGGGAGCATTGGGGTCTATGGTTTGAATCTCTGGCAAATTGATCAGATTTGCTGCTAACAAGCAATCAAATAGGGAGTCCTTGGACTCTGTGTAGGGTGTGTATTGTCACCTAGGGTGACACTGCTGACTCTGTTCTTGCCTCTAATTTTCTCTGTCATAGTTGCTAGGAGGCACCGCCTGATAGTTAGCCTTTTGAGGCTGTGTTTCTTGTGCAGGCTTAGGGACATTGATACCAACTTGATTGACCACAACGAGTTTCTGTTGCGTGGTCCCAATTTTAGTGTTTTTAGTCCACTCTTTTTTCTTAGGTTTGGCTATCTCGCCATCCTATATCTTGATCTCTTCAATGATCCTGGCTTGTGCCAGAGCTTCTTCTAAGGTGGCATATTGTTGTAGCTGCAATAGCATAGAGATCGATCTCAAACAACTCTTTGAGAACATTTGAGTGAGGTCGGACATAGGGGGAAGGTAGGGCAACTTTGAAAGCAAAGTCCTCCATCGATTCCCATAGGCCGCCATGGTTTCTTCCTCATACTTCCTGAGGCTGGCTAAGTCACTTAGTGACGCCTTCTTCTTGGTGTTGAAGGTGAAGTGTTCGAGGAACACATCCACTAACTTATCTAAGTTGTTAATGCTATACTTTGGTAATTGAGTAAACCAATCCGAGGTAGGGCCTGTGAACATGGTTATAAATGTTCTTAATAACAAAGCATCATTGTCCTGAATGCCGAAGCATTGGCTCAAGAATCTTGTCACATGCTCTTGGGCATCCTCCACACCTCTAAATATTGCCAACTGAGGCAACTTAAAGTGTTCAGGGTAAGCGGGTGCTAGCACTGATGGATGCACATGATGACTGTGGAGTTGGCATAACGTGGGCTTTTGGGGCCCAAAAGTTTTGGTTTCCATAGACTCCAAACGCTCTAGCAGCGCTTTATATGCATCTAAAGATTTAATCTTTTCCTCTTTAGTTTGCTCCCATTGTGGGTTGTGGGAGACTTGAGGCCTATGGAGGGGTGGTCGGATAGCAACCCCTCCACCTTGGTAGGGCATTTTGGCCCGCTCTTCTTCTTGTTCATACTCCTCGTAAGCTTCTTGAGGAGTCTCTGGATGAGACCTATGACCCTGGGTGGGTCCCCGCGGAGGGTACCCATCATTGTTCCGGGGAGTGGCCTCCCGCTCAGGTCTAGGAGGTCTTGGAGGCAACACTTGATAAGGTCACGGAGACCTATCTTGCACCAAGGGGTTGCGCCTCTCATATGGTTCCGCTCTTTGGGTGCGAGGGGTCGGAACCCTCTTAGGCACTGGGTTATGGAGTAGCTCATCTGTTTGGCACCGAATGCGCTCTTTGCTAAGCTGATATAGATGCTCTAGTTGTTGTTGGTCTTGCTCAAGCTGCGTGTTCTGGGCTTGGCAGGCAGCATGTCTTGCGATTTCCAGGTCGATTTGTTTCGCCATCTTGATCCTAGGTGGTCTGGATGCCTCTCCTATGCACTTACCTCAGTCGCAATGATCCGAGATCTCAATGGGTTGCTTCCCTTTGTTGAGGTTGGTGGTATTTACCCGAGGCTCTGGCCTCAGTGGATGATCATGGTATATAGCAGGTGTAAAAGCACATGGATCTCACACTGTACATTGATCTTGAGGAATGTAATGGTCTTCCTCATGCTCCCTTTTGTATGTGTGAAAGGGGTGGGCACAGTTGGCTTGCCCTGCTTGAAGAGCCCTGCGCTCTGGGTTTTATCTATTGGTTCTAATAGTGATGGGGGGCAAAGGAGGGATGCCATAATCATGTGGCCTCTCCTCATGGACCCTATGCCACTATAGCACTTCATCGCACGGTGGCCATTCATATCCAGCTTCTAAGGGAGCTTTCTTGTCTATATTGAGCACCACGTGTAAGGACTCCTCCTGAAAGGGGCTATGATGAATGGGCGTGTCCCTTAAACATTTTCTCTTTATTTTATCCTTGAACAAATAGCTTATATTGTGCTTAGGATCATAGTGATTTTCTTCTCATAAAACCTCATTCATGGGGGACATTCATCTTTGGTTTCTAATTTTTCCACAACTCCCTCTTCTTTTGTCAAATTTAAGTCCTTTTCCACCTTTGACCTTGAAGTATGCTCAAAATTAAGAGGTTTTTTATTCATTTTGGTAAGGTGGGCCTTCATAATACTGTGTGGTTCATAGTTGCACTTTTCTGGCACAATATTTAGCTATATCCTCAAGAGCCTCTGCTTTAGCAATCAACTATTTTTTAAGACTTAAGAGTAATTGGTTCATATATCAAAGGTAAAAAGCAAGGTTCAAACCACTCTTATGAAAGATATTATTTACCCCATGTATATATACATTCTAACCATAAAATTTCTAAAATTCAAATATCTACATTCTAACCATAAACTGTCTAAAATTCAAATATCTACATTCTAACCATAAAATTTCTAAAATTCAAATATCTTAAAATAACTAATACAATTAATTTTTAATAATATAACTTGATTAATTTTTTTTAGATAATATTTCTTATATGCATCTGTCGTGAGGATTGAACCGGAACACATCACCCTCGTATTATTAAAAACCACTTGTATTAACCCTTTGAATTAGAACCGAAGACATAATTAACTTACAAGTTAAAATGAAACACTCCTCTATTTCCAACGAGTCTTCTATTCCTTAGGAAGATTTTAGCTTTATTCAACTCCTACAAACCAATAAATAAATTTTAAAATTTTAAGCAATAAGGGATGCCTGATTTCTTCTAAAATAATATGACAAAGTATAACAAAAATAGAAAAAAGAGACATAAAAAAAAAAGAATGCCATGTCTAATAACTGCACATTTGATGAAGATTCAAAACACAAAAAGGGTGAATCAAAATATGATATACCTGGTGGAACTATGTGTTTAAATTCTCTGTCACGAAAATGGAGAAAAAAAAACTACTTTCTTGCTTCTACACTCGCAAGCCTCTACAGCTTGGAAATTCTTAGTGGAGGACCAATGATCTAATCTATGAAAGTAAGTAATATATTTTATATGTCACTGTATATATTTGTCAATTATTGAAGAAAGTTCAAAGTTTATAGTACAGATAGAACAAAAGCCAAAGAATTTCTAATGAAAAATGTTAAATTCTAGTTTTTTTTGATAATTTTGATAGTTTCTTTGTTAGCATATATGTCTTACATTATTAAGAAAAATTGTAGCGCATGTATGTGCTCTCTAGGTTGGTTTATTAACCACCAAGTTGGTTTAATGAACCAACTTATTGTAACCACATTGTAATATTTATAATTGATATCAATCGGAATGAATTATCGCTTCATAAAATTCTTTATAGTATCAGAGCTAGGGATGATCGCAGACATTGGGTAAGGTAGTTATCATTTCTAACTACTCCAACTTCCCTAAACAACATGGTTCTTGGGGACACTGATGGATGCAGACAGGGGACAGACTACCAGCCAGCAAGAATAGAGGCACGCATAGACTGGAGGACATTGATGAACGTAGACAAAGGAGACATTGATGGATGCAGACAGAGGACAGACTACCAGCCAACGAGACTGGAGGCACGTAGAAAAAGCAGAGCAGATCAAGAACATGATTCGAGATTAAAGGCACGTAGATAGAGGAGGTCAATAGTTATGGAGGCAAAAGGGTGGGACAGTTGCCCGAAGGTAATAGAAAGCTATAGTAACTTTCTTTGTTCTTAAAAGACCCCCATAGTGGCAGCACAGGCCATGTGGGATTAAAGTTTTTTTTCTCCCTTCTCCACACTCGACACTGCTAAGATGTGCCCATTCCCTGTTTGTTCTCGTTGGGCCCTTTGGCTCACGTGGTATGCGTGGTGATTGTTAGGCGAAAGGTTGCGGGTTCAAGTCTCCTCGGGGAGGTATAAGGTTTTTTTTATGCGTCGCATGTGCTGTGACGGCAAGTGGCAAGTTTTTCATACCCCACGTATGTTGTGATGGCGGGTGGCACCTTTTGATGCCTTGAAGTGCCTTGTTGATGCCAAGAAGTGCTCTTTTGATGCCAGGAAGTGTCCTGATGACACCAACAAGTCATTTGACGCCTGTGCAGTCAAATTTGATGCCTTGAAGGCTCCAAACATATTTTTTTGGGGGTTTAGGTACAATTTTTTTTCTTTGTCTATTTTGCAATACGAAGGGGGGAAATCTTAGTCTTCACATGATTCATTTGCAAAATTGTAAGATAAAGGGGGGAAATCAAACCATTTTGGAAGTGAATAATTGCTAGATTTGTAATGGGTGCTTAAATTTATGGGCATTTTTTATTGTTTCTTTTGCATTTAAATATTCTATTTTTCTTGCATTAACAATCATAAATTACAAAAAAAATAAGACCCCAAATTTATACCCTATTTGTGCAATTTATTGCATAACAACGTTCAATATTTGAGATACCTCTGGTCCACACTTACAGGTAATGTTGTCATGCTTTGGACTACTGTATTCATCGCCTAATATAGCTGCAACAATGATATCTGAGCTTGTTCTCTATTAATCATTGGGGAGAAATAAGGTAAACCAGATCTAATTTTTTTTTCATTTCATACCCACATCGTGATTGTTGTTAGGCGTAAATCCTGACAAAATTTTTTCTTCCAGTGTTGGGGGGTCCCCCCCCCGGGAAAAACTGGTCTTACCCCCGCCCCCCCCCCTCCCCCCTCTTTTTTTTCTCCCCCTCTCCCCCCCCCCCCCCGGGGGGGTCTTCTCCCCCCCCCCCCCGGGGGGTGGGGGGGCCCCCCCCCCCCCCGCCCCCCGGGGGGGGGGGGGGGGGGGCGCCCCGGGGGGGGGGGGGCTCCCCCTCCCCCGGGGGGGGGCCCCCCCCCCCCCCCCCCCCCCCCTGGGGGGGGGGGGGCGGGCGCCCCGCCCCTCGGGGGGGGGGGGGGGGGGGGGGGGGGGGGGGGGCGCCCCCCCCCCCCCGGCGGGGGGGGGGCAAGGTCCTAAGAAGAAGGGCAAAGACAAACAAAAATCAACAAACATAAGTAACCTAAAGGCCATGTTGCTTATGTTGACTCCAACTCAGACTCAGATTCTCCTGGGTCCGATTCAAATTTTGACTCTAAAAGAGCACACAAGGTGCTCATGACCCATACTTCATCTTCCTAGATAGATGTTGTATGGTATATTGATTTAGGAGCTAGCAAACACATGACTGGGGACAAACACATGACTGGGGACAAATCATGGTTTGATACTTTTGCGAAGAAAGAGGGTAAGCCAGTCACAATTGCTGACAATCAAGTCTATCAAGTAAAGGGAGAAGGGAATGTTTCTATGTCCCTTCCTGATGGTAATTGTCAAATTGAGAAGGTTATCTATGTTATAGGATTAGCCAATAATCTGCTCTCAGTCACACAAATGTTGGATAGAAATATGGATGTTGTGTTTTGAGTTGTCAAATTCAATAAGAGATGTTTTTATCACCCACAATGGTAAACATGTTGCAATCAGATCCTACAAACATGGCTTGTTCATTCTAGATGCTCTTTCAACTCCTCATGTTGCTCTGGCTACAACTACAAAGGAGGCCACCTCTCTCTGGCATAGACGTTATGGGCACCTCAGTTTAGGATATTTGCTTGAATTACATAGATATGGGATGGTGAAAGGTCTTCCTCCACTCTCATCTATCTTACTAGTGTGCTCGAATTTCTTAGAAGGGAAGCAATATAGAATACCTTTTGAAACTAGCTCCTCTCGAGCTACAAACCCTTTAGAGCTGGTACATACCGATATGTGTGGTCCTATGCCAACTAGCTATGGTGGAAAGAAGTATTTTAAATTTTTTGTTGATGATTACTCACGAAAGATGTGGGTTTTCTTTCTTCAGTTGAAATAAGAAGCATTTCTCTACTTTCAATAATTCAAGAAACTTGTCAAGAAGGAGTCGAGTTATTTCATAAAAACCCTTCGCTCAGATTGAGGGGGGGAATACACCTCTGAAAAGTTTTTAGATTTTCTTAAAAAACATGGGATCAAAAGACAACTTACTACAACCTATACACCTTAGTAGAATGGAGTTGCAAAAAGGAGAAATCCTTCCATTATGGAAATGGTTCGATGTATGGTAAAGGGAGCACATCTTGAGGATCAATATTGGATAGAAGCAGTAAACACAACATCATACATCCTAAATAGAGCACCCACTAGAGCTCTACAAGGGAAAACACCATAAGGAGCTTGGAGTGGTAAGAAACCTTCCATTTCTCATTTAAGGGTGTTTGGATGTAAAGCATTCATGCACATTCCAAAATAGAAAAGGAGGAAGTTGGATGAGAAAACCCTATAGTGTATCTTTATTGGCTATGACGAGTATTAAAAATGTTATCAATTGATTGATCCTAAGACCAAGAAGACACACGTAAGTAGAGATGTTGTATTTGATGAAGCTTTCACATCAAAATACACATCTATAGTTGTATACCTAGATGAAGAAGAACCTAAGAAGGAGGTTCAACTTCCACAGCAACAACAGAAAGTCCCAAAATGGTATACTAGCACTTTGAGAGATGCTAAGTTGAATTCCCTTCCAGATCTATCTCTAGATAGGCCATGTACTCGTAGTATGACTCAGCAAATGAGAACAGAGGAATCTACTTCAAAGGTTGATGAACTTTGTCAACACTTTGATGATTTGTCAATGGATACAAAAAATGATAAAGAAGAGGATGAGGATGAAGAAAATATTTATATGTCTACATTGAATGCAAATGAACCCACAACGGTTCAATATGCACTTGATAAACCACAGTGGAAAGAGGCCATGGATGTAGAACATAAGTCTCTCATAAAAAATAATACTTGGAAATTAGTCGATCTACCAACAGGAAAAAAACCCATAGGTTGCAAATGGGTGTTCAAAGTGAAGTATAAGGCATATGGATCTATTGGTAAGCATAAATCCTAACTTTTTGCGAAGGGTTATGCTCAGAAAGAAGGCATAGACTATGAAGATACTTTTGCCCCTACTGCAAAAATGACTACCATTCGAGTACTTTGTGCCATGGGAGCTCAATTTGGGTGGAAGTTGCATCATATGGATGTTAAAAGTGCTTTCTTGAATGGTGACTTACAGGAAGAAGTATACATGACTCAACCAGAAGGATTCATGGTCGAGGGGTAAGAACAAAAAGTATGCAAGTTGATCAAATCCTTGTATGGGCTCAAACAAGCTCCTCGAGCTTGGTATATCAAGATAGACAGTCACCTTGTGCGGCATGGATTCAAAAGAAGTCCTTCAGATGCAAATATCTATATTAAGAAAAATGATTTTGATATAGTGATTCTTGTACTTTATGTAGATGATCTGATCATAACAGGAAGCTCAAAAAGAATGATTGACTTAGTGAAAAATGATTTGAAGTAATCATTTGAAATTACAAATCTAGGACTTCTGCACTATCGTCTTGGTTGAGAAGTTACTTAGAAAAGATTTCATATTAGAGTAACACAACAAAAATATGCCAAGACTTTAGTAGAAAAATATTGGATGACTAACTGTAAGTCAAAAGCAACTCTAATGGAGCAAGGACTTAAGTTATCATGATATGATGAATCACCTCAGGTAGATGGTACTCTCTATCATCAGTTGATTGGGAGTCTCCTATATCTGACAAATACCAATCCAGATATTAGTTTTGTTGTGGGCTATCTTTCAAGGTTCATGCAAGAGCCTAAGATGAGTCACTAGAAAGCAGGAAAAAGAGTTCTTCATTATGTTTGTGCTAGTACAAATTATGGTCTGGAATACAAAAAGAATAATAAGTTTTTCTTACTAGGATACACGGACTCGAATTATGTTGGATCCATTGATGATCGTAAATCCACTTTTGGATATGTTTTTCATGTGGGATCTCAACCTATCTCATGGCACAGTAAGAAGCAACATGTGGTTGTTTTATCTTCTACAGAATAGAATATCATGTATCCAATGAAGCAGTCTGTGAGATAATGTGATTAAGTTGAATTCTTACAAACATGGGTCTTCCAAATAATCTTCCTCTTCATTTGTTTTACGACAATCAAGGTATTTTGAATCTTGTCAAAAATCCAATTTTTTATGAACGTACCAAACATGTTGATACCAGATGTCATTTCATTCGATATGAAGTTCCAAAGCACCATATACAACTTCAATACATTCCTACTAATGCGCAAGTTGCAGATATCTTTACCAAAGCACTTGGGAGTATCAAATATGAAAAGTTTCAAGATACTATTGGAATTTGCCAATAATATAATAAGGGGGGATGTTAGCATATATGTCTTACATTATTGAGCAAAATGGTAGCACACGTAGGCACTCTCTAGGTTGGTTTAATAACCACCAAGTTGGTTTAATAAATGATGAGGATTGATGTTTGATCACTCATATGACCCCTCTAGTAGTTCCTAGCTAGGTTTGCATAGTTTATTTCTTGCAAATTAATAATTGTAAGTGATTCTCCTTCTCACATGCACTTGTGGGCACTAGTTATCTTCTAGTTGTCATTTAGAGTGGTAGTTAGTAAGTGTGAACTCAAAGTAGGAAGTGTGTACTTCAAGATAGCTAAAATGGATCTTATAGTTAGCATTATTCCTTTCCTCTTAACTTAGAAAGTTACATGCATTCTCCCTTGCACTTTTGTAGCTTATGGTTAAGCATATTGGATCAAATCCATGATTTGATGGGTTTGGTTATGTATTTTGGGCCATTAGTGCCTATATAATGAGTTTATAAATAATATGAAGTTAGTTGGATTTTCAATCCTTTTCATTGGTATCAGAGCCTAGTTCAAGTTTACACTAGGGCTTGTGAGGTGAGAGGATAGGAGATAGATTAGTTTTTCTTATGAGAAACTTGTTTTCATTGAGGACTCGGTTCAAGCTCAAGGGGAGCTTGAAAACCATTCACAGAAGAAAGTTCCTTAGGTGTCAAAATCCTCGTTCCAACTTTCTTCGTATGCTCAAGAAGTATAGGAGAAGTTTACCCCGATTTCTTTCTTACAAAGATCCCTCATCAGGGTTGGATTTATCCTACAATGAAATGCGAATTAGGGAGCCTATTGTTCCTGAAGTTCCTGCCATTTCAAAATCTTGAAGGTCGAGGATGATCAAACTAGGGCATGTGTTGACTTAGATCTAGTTGCCTTTCAAACGCTGGTCGTGTGTCGAATGGATCTTGAAAGGAGAGCTATTGAAGGACTTTTGGTGATATGCAAAATATTAGCAATTTTTAAGAAATTTGAAGGTAATTTGCCTTCAAATAATTGCTAATAATTGTAATAGTTCAAGTTTTCTATTTTTTTTAAATTAACCCACCTAGTTAAATTTTAAAAATTTCTTAGTTTTTGTTAGAAAACTTAAATTTTAATTAATATATATTCTTCTTTATATATTAATTAATTTTACATTGTAAAAAAAAATGCATAGTTTGCCTTTCGGCCACCAGGGCCAAATACGGCACGTGAAGTGCCTTGCCCGATGATTGCTCTCGATCGACGTGCCCGTCTGGCTCACCAATATGCCTCCCCAACATCGTTGTTAGCCAGACAGCAAGCGGTCGATGCTTTGAACTAACCGCGCAGGGCGCAGGCTGTTGTCTGGTTCTGATAGCGACCTGTCATCCTAACAACACTGTCAGTCGGACAGCGTGTGATGGTAGGTTAGCTTGCTACGCACAGCGTTGTCATCCAAAAAACATGCAGTAGGTAGAGGAGCCTGCTACACAAGTGTTGGCCAATTAACTTTCGGCAAGGGGGCTCCTGCGCCATCTCACGCAGGTCCCTGCATAGGATCTACCTGCGTCAGGAGGCAGTAGACCCATGAGGCCTCTGTCTACTTGGTATTTATGTGTACAGGACAGGAGGTCCTTGGATTTGCCCACATCTCAAACTGCACTTTGGAAATTGATGCCTTGGGAAATGTGCGAGTGAAGTTCAGAAACTCATGCACAACCAGTGGAGTTCAGTTTACCGCAGGTAAATTGTAATTTTTTTTTTTAATTTTACTATTCTAAGGTTGCATGTAATTTTTTTATTTTTATTAATTTAATTTTTAATAGCTTAATTAAATTAATTAATCTTTGATGAATTATAATTTAATTTTTAATTAAGTTATTTTTAAATTAATAAAATATAAATTGTAAACCTTAGGGTAGTTTCAAAATTTTCAATTTTTAGCCTTAGGAGTATTTTTCAGGGCACACCATTGTAACAAGGAACCTTCAATTTTTCCTTGATTTTTCAGTGCTTTTCCCTTTTACTTCTGGCTTATACCCGGTCTCACATGGCTTCTGACTTGGCTGCCCAAGTGGCAGAACTTGCACATGTTGTAAATGCTTTAGCAGATAAGGCTAATGATACTACCATGGCAGAAGTTCTTGGTAACCTTGCAATGAAGGTAAATGATATTTCTCTCCATAATGCTTCAACTTCTGCTCATGATTCTCGCCTAAGAGTTCGTTGTGAAGTGCCACTTTATGATGGATCCCGAAACCCTGAAGTCTTGAATAGTTGGATTCTTGACATGAGTTCTTGGTTTTCTTAAGCTCGGCTTTCATATGAGGATCCTTTCTTACGCTCATGGTATGAGCTTGTAGATTGTCTTAAGACCAATTTTTATCCTTCCAATTATTCTAAGGAATTGGTCATTAAGTGGTTTTGATTTTGGCAAGGTACTAATATGACTATGCAGGAATATATCTTTCAATTCAACAGGTACAGGATCCTTGTGAATGTGGAGGAAGATATTAAAGCTTTGATTCTCAAATTTCAAAGTGGTTTGTTGGAACATTTGTACAAGGAAATTATGTTTGTTTCTATGGACACATTGGATTCAGTTTTCAACCAAGCGCAACTTGCAGAGGACAAGTTTAAGGCGCATTCGCAGGCATTCCGTGCACTTGCTACTCAAGTGGTTGCAAACTCATAAAAAGGGAATAATTCTTTCTCACAAAAGAAGAATTTTGCTCAAAAGAAGAATGTTTCTTCTCCATCTCCTTCTTCTCCTTCCCCTTCCGCTTCTACTCCCTCTTCTTCTTCTTCTTCCAAACCTTCTTCTTCTTCAAAAAAAAGTTTTGTAACTATTGTAAAAAGAAAGGTCATGAAAAAGCTAATTGTTTTAAGCTTAAAAAGAAGATTTTAGTCATTACTACTCGAGAGGAGGATGCTTCAAAAGGTCCCCTTGAGTCAGTAGGAGAAATTAGAGTATACACAAAATTACGAGGTAAGCTCAATGAAGTTACCTTGGTAAATGTAAGTTCATTAGAGGGCGCTCGTGATGCTTTGTTCATCACTCGAGCTCATTTGCTCCATAATTTTGCAATAGATTGTATAGTGGATAATGGCTCGCAGAAAAATCTAATTGTGAGGTCCATTGTTGAGCATTTGAAGTTACCTATGGAGCCTCATCCTCAACCTTATTCTTTGGGTTGGAAGGATAGTGGAAGGGGCTCAGAAATCACTCACACTTGCACATTAAAATTTGCACTTGGCCCACATTTCATAGATCAAGTCACTTGTGATGTGACTCCTATGGATTGTTGTGGGATTTTGCTTGGACAACCTTTTGAGTATGATAGGAGAGTTGTTTATGATGCTTTCAAAAGAACCTACACACTTCAAAAATATGGTAAGGTTTTTCTCATTAAAAGCACCAACACTTCTAACATCATTCTAAGTTCCAAGCAAACAAAAAGAATAATTAAAAAAGGTGGTGATGTTGCTCTAATTTTCATTCGTTCTCAAAACACTCCTACATCCACATCCATTCCAAAGCAACACTCTTCAATGGATAAAATATTGCAAAGTTACTCACACATATTTCAGGAGCCAAAGTCTCTTCCTCCAAATCGCACAATTAATCACAACATTGAAATCATTCCTGGTTCTTCACTACCTAATGCTCCCATGTATAGACAATCTATTTTACAAAATGAAGAAATAAAAAGGCAAATAGAAGATTTGTTGTCTAAGGGTTTCATTAAGGAAAGTACTTCTGCTTGTGCCTCACCTATTTTGTTGGTTCTTAAAAAAGATGGCACTTGGAGATTGTGCATTGATTTTCATGCTTTGAACAAAATTTCTATAAAGAATAGATATCCACTCCCACACATTGAAGATTTATTAGATCAGCTCCAAGGACCTAAGTTCTTTTCAAAAATAGATCTCAAAAGTGGATATCATCAAGTGTGTATCCAAGCTGAGGATACATGGAAGACAACTTTTAAGATGAATATGGGCCTCTTTGAATGGTTGGTCATGCCCTTCGGTCTTACTAATGCTCCTACAATCTTCATGAGGTTGATGAATGATGTATTTTGTGATGTACTTGACAAATTTGTAATAATATATCTTGATGATATATTGATATTCTCAAAAACTTGGGAGGAACACCTTAGGCATATCCATCATACCCTTGATCTTCTTGCAAAGAATCAATTTTAGCCAATTCTTCCAAGTGTTCTTTTGGCAATACTTCAGTGTTTTACCTTGGTTATGTGATTAGTGAAAGTGGAATTCAGGTAGATCCCACCAAAGTTGATGTTTTACTTAAGTGGTCCCCTCCTTCAACTCTCATTGAGTTAAGGATTTTCAATCCTTTTCAATAAACCAACTTATTGTAACCACATTGTAATCTTTATAATTGATATCAATCGGAATGAAAAATCACTTCGTCAAATTCTTTATTCTTAATGATTTTTTTTATAAAAAATGAATAAGAGGAAACATGATATGGGTATAAACAATAAATACTCTCAATAAGTGTAACGAATTCCATAATACAAAAGAAATAATGAGGGTGCAATACATAGACTGAGGGTGTGTGCACCCTCATGTATCTCAGATTGAAATCAACAAGAATAACAGGAAAGGAATAAACTTCTAAGGTAGCCCTCGAATCCAAATATTCTTCCTAGTGATACTGGTATATACAGCCTCTGAATCATCAGAATAGATAGAGGTTCCAAATTTCCACTACACTAAAGCTACATTTCTACATAGCATATGATTGACTTGAGCCATTCCCATTCATCCCACCAGTACCAACAGCGTTTGATTGATTTTTTGACTTGCATTGGAAGAAGATGATCCAGGTTACAACTTACAAGACAAAGGCAATGCCACACAAGAAAGCAATAACAACAATGTAAGCATGGATTCAAAATAAGTCCTTCAAATGCAAATATCTATATTAAGAAAAATGGTTCTGATGTAGTGATTCTTGTACTTTATGTAGATGATCTGATCATAACAGGAAGCTCGAAAAGAATGATTGACTTAGTGAAAAATGATTTGAAGTAATCATTTGAAATTATAGATCTAGGACTTCTGCACTATTGTCTTGGTTTAGAAGTTACTCAGAAAATATTTCATATTAGAGTAACACAACAGAAATATGCCAAGACTTTAGTATAAAAATATTGGATGACTAACTGTAAGTCAAAAGCAACTCCAATGGAGCAAAGACTTAAGTTATCACGATATGATGAATCACCTCAGGTAGATGGTACTCTCTATCATCAATTGATTGGGAGTCTCCTATATCTAAAAAATACCAGGCCAGATCTCAGTTTTGCTGTGGGCTATCTTTCAAGGTTCATGCAAGAGCCTAAGATGAGTCACTAGAAATTAGGAAAAAGAGTTCATTATGTTCGTGGTAGTACAAATTATGGTCTGGAATACAAAAAGAATAATAAGTTTTTCTTACTAGGATACACAGACTCGAATTATGATGGATTCATTGATGATCGTAAATCCACTTCTGGATATGTTTTTCATCTGGGATCTAGACCTGTCTCATGGCACAATAAGAAGTAGCATGTGGTTGTTTTATCTTCTACAGAAGCAGAATATCATGCAGCCAATGAAGCATTCTGCGAGATAATATGATTAAGTCGAATTCTTACAAACATGGGTCTTCCGAAGAATCTTCCTCTTCATTTGTTTTGTGACAATCAAGGTGTTTTGAATCTTGTCAAAAATCCAATTTTTCATGAATGTACCAAACATGTTGATACCAGATGTCATTTCATTCGATATGAAGTTCCAAAGCACCATATACAACTTCAATACATTCCTACTGATGCGCAAGTTGCAGATATCTTTACCAAAGCACTTGGACGTATTAAATATGAAAATTTTTGAGATACTATTGGAATTTGCCAATAATGTGATAACCAAAGTTTATAGTACAGATAGAAGAAAAGCCAAAGAATTTCTAATGAAAAATGTTAAATTCTAGTTTTTTTCGATAATTTTGATAGTTTCTTTGTTAGCATATATGTCTTACATTATTGAGCAAAAGGGTAGCGCACGTAGGCGCTCTCTAGGTTGGTTTAATAACCACCAAGTTGGTTTAATAAACCAACTTATTGTAACCACATTGTAATATTTATAATTGATATCAATTGGAATGAATAATCGCTTCGTCAAATTCTTTATTCTTAATGATTTGTTTTTTATAAAAAATGAATAAGAGGAAAAACGATATGGGTATGAACAATAAATACTCTCAATAAATGTAACGAATTCCATAATACAAAAGAAATAATGAGGGTGCAATACATAGACTGAGGGTGTGTGCACCCTCGTGTATCTCAGATTGAAATCAACAAAAATAATAGGAAAAGAATAAACTTCTAAGGTAGCCCTTGAATCCAAATATTCTTCCTAGTGATACTGGTATATACAGCCTCTGAATAATCAGAATAGACAGAGGTTGCAGATTTCCACTACACTAAAGCAATAAGGGGTGCCTGGTTTCTTCTAAAAATAAGATGACAAAGTATAACAAAAATAGAAAAAAGAGACATCAGAAAAAATAATGCCATGTCTAACAACTGCGCATTCGATGAAGATTCAAACCACAAAAAGGGTGAATCAAAATATGATATACCTGGTGGAACTGTGTGCTTAAATTCTCTGTCACGAAAATGGAGGAAAAGAAACTACTTTCTTGCTTCTGCACTCGCAAGCCTCTGCAGCTTGGAAATTCTTAGTGGAGGAGGACCAACGATCTAATCTATGAAAGTAAGTAATCTATTTTATATGTCTATGTATATATTTGTCAATTATTGAAGAAAATTCAAAGTTTATAGTACAGATAGAACAAAAGCCAAAGAATTTCCAATGAAAAATGTTAAATTCCAGTTTTTTTTCGATAATTTTGATAGTTTCTTAATGATTTGTTTTTTATAAAAAATGAACAAGGGGAAAAACGATATGGGTATGAACAATAAATACTCTCAATAAGTGTAACGAATTCCATAATACAAAAGAAATAATGAGGGTGCAATACATAGACTGTGTGCACCCTCGTGTATCTCAGATTGAAATCAACAAAAATAACAGGAAAAGAATAAACTTCTAAGGTAGCCCTCGAATCCAAATATTCTTCCTAGTGATACTGGTATATACAGCCTCTGAATCATCAGAATAGACAGAGGTTGCAGATTTCCACTACACTAAAGCTACATTTCTACACAGCATATGATTGACTTGAGCCATTCCCATTCATCCCACCAGTACCAACAGCCTTTGATTGATTTTTAGACTTGCGTTGGAAGAAGATGATCCAGGTTACAACTTCCAAGACAAGGGCAATGCCACCCAAGGAAGCAATAACAACAATGTAAGCATGCTTCCACTTCTTTTCAGGATCCAGGATGTCAAAGCCTTTGAAAATGTTAATTATGCTTAAAATGATAACTGAATAGCCGACGGAGTGGTGGTACACATTCCAGTATACGCGTAACTTGTGATCCTTCTTAGGACGTAGAAGAAGAGCAAATACCTGCCAAGTTAACAGTCTTGTAAGAAACTTGAAAGACATAATAAACAGAGAAAATTAACATTTTCATTGAAAGCATTAAACTCTGACTGCATAGTGCATTGCATTACCTGTAGAGTTCCAAGAGCGAAGAGTGCAATCCCAATGTTCCTGTGTGAAGTTTTTTCTACGCCTTTAGAGTAGCTGCCCAGCTTCAAGCCAGTGGCCCAACCACTTACTCCAATGATATATCCCGAGGATTGGCAGAAAGCATGCAGGTAAAACCATGCAGGATCTGCAGATTCAAATGTCTTGGCATATCGAGCAATCATGGCTCCAATAGGCATCATTATGCCCCAGCTAACAACGTTTAACACCCCGTGCCTCTGGATTCACAATCCAAACAATTGGTTAGAGACAACTCATGGATTCACAATCCAAACAATTGGTTAGAGACAACTCATAATGCACTTGAAAGGTGTTCTTTTCTATATATGAAATAAGGAATGACCTCTACGGTCCAAGCCACTGACAACTACAAGCATATGAATATCTATTGCATTTGGTCAAATACACCTGCATTCTGAGTCCTTTGGTCCGTTTTGAGTCATTGAGATTAATGAAAAGGGCAGATTCCAGGTAAATGATAACCATTGACTAGAACAGCAACAGCAAGAGGAAAACATATATACAACAGAAGATTAAAATTCACATCAAAATTGTTTTGGCTCAATTTTTGCTGACTGCAAAGATAATAACAAGTGTCATACGCATTCAGTAAAGCATTCAGATAATTAAGCAAAAGTTTTCATAGACCTATGTTGGAATTCCGTTCCACTTCTACAGACAGAGCAAGCACTGAATTTCATTTCAGTTGGCAAAATTAATTAATATGTCTAAAATACAAAATTAATTAATTGTGTAAAATACGGTGGGTAATATTGGATCATAAAAATACCCAAACATCTGATGATGTTGTTGATAAGGCCCATGCATAAGCATAACTAATACTTACATTTCTGTGGCATAGTTGCCAAAATATGCAATCAAAAAGAGCTAGGATGGAATACAAGATGATTGTCTTCAGGAAACAAGATATCAACATGGCCTATAGATGTGCCGTAATTATTGTAAAAGAGAATGACTTGGGCTTAATCGATGTCTAAAAATATAATAGGAGATGTGGTAGAATCAACATACTAGGGAACAAACATACTGGGCCTAGCAGTAACAACTTAGGTCATGGTTTATTCAAAAGGATTGTTGTCATCATGGGGTCTCTCTCAAGGGTTAATTGTAGCACTGGTGGATGTTTATTGCTAGGTTTTCTCTTGGGATAGGCCCTGGTCATGATCCTCATCTTGAATGATATCCTTGAAGACAGTGGTTCATCTTCACAAACTCACGTAGGTTATTTATTGAGGTAAATGTTATTCTATTAAGAATATCGTTAGTAGGAGGAGTTTCCTCATCTTCATTATAAGTATGATTCTTGAGTGGATACTCTTGCTTATGAATATTATTGAAAGTTAAACAAAGAGAAGAATCTACATGGGCTAAGCTATGCAAAAAATAGCCATGTTCAGCCATCACTGTAAGCTTTAAGAGAGGCCTAACATAAGAGGCTTATGGAAATGACTAAATACTAGGATCTGAAAGCATGAGGATACAGAAACAAAAAGGGAAAGAGCTCCAAGTACGATGCAAAAGTGAAACTAAACTTAACGCTAAATCCTACAAATTGAAAATGCATGAAATAGGAAAAGCATAAACGAATTGAAACCCAAATGAAAAGCCAATGCAGAGAACAACCCTTTATTTTATTGATATGTTTCAAAATTTGGTTACAATTCGCCTCTTCCCATTTTAGGGGCGAGGAGCGTTAAATTTGTTTCTTGGTTACATCCATGGATAGCCATCCTTCTTCCGCGTGTTCACATGTAATATGGGCAGACCAAAACGTCGTCGTCGCTTGCGTTTATGAGTCTTGACTTCTTGTTGCTCCTCTAACATCCAGATCCTGTGCTCAAGGAAACAAAAACGGTCAGTAGCACCTGCAGATGAGATGAAACATGCAATCCCCAAGCCTACGATTAATGCATGCAAAGAATAAATAAAACGATAACAAACATATATCCAAATGATCTAAAAATTTTATAGGGGCATCAGGACCTCACAAAGAAAACACTGCAAATGGAACAGTCGGGAAATTCCTCACAGATTTGAATTCGCTCTGGGGTGGGACGAATAGACCTGCAACAAAATTCCAGATAGAATCGCTCAAAATATCACATATGGACAGCTCCAAATCTCCTAATAAAGTGGGGGTTAGCTAATTGGGGGTATTTTGGGACGATCCAGATGGTCAGATTTCCCCAATTCAGCCTCTATCACTGAGAATTTAATGATGCCACCTACATGTTAGTAAAGGCGAGAAATGATAGAAGCATGATAAAAATTGTCCAGAACAATGTAAAATTTTAATGACGAACTATCTAAGCAGCATAGAATCAGATGCAAAAATAACAGAAAGGAAATTTGCCATAGATTCCTAATTGTTTCGGAGCGAGACGATTAGACCTACAGTAGTGCGGGGGGGGGCGCTCGGCGATAGGACACCCGCTGTGCGGGGCTCGATTTTAGCACCAATCCACTTGGGATGGGCCCAAAATATCTTGTGGGGTATTGTCAAAAAATTGGATGGGATATTATGGCCAAATGTCAGGTTTTGGTTCTGGATTTGTGCTTCCAATAACCACCCTATGACCTCCATTCCAAAAGATATCAAGGATGCAAAAGGCACAACTCAAAAGGGTGTGAGGTATGAAAGTAAAACGATAGCACTTCATTGCTCCAAAAATGCTCCTTCTCTGTATATCTTGGGGTGAGAAGACTCACCATTTTATAGACCTGATGGTCTCTTTGGATGAGCATGCAGAGGCGCCACTTGGAAATCATGCCTCTCTAGGGGAGGGAAGATTCCTCCCTAATTAAGAGCTTCATGAGTTCCCTTGTAACTACCTCTAACGCTCGAAAACGCTCACTCATGCTCCCATGCGATGAAGGAAGGATTAAGTGTCGAATCTAAGTTGCCATTTGTCAAAGTTTGACTTTTTTCCAGTCAAACCTGCAATTCGCCCCACCCTGGAATGAATTTTGATATTCGTCCCTGGGTGGAACAAACACCAGTTTGTATTCATCCCAGGGTGGGATGAGTAGAGAGCAAAGTGCCAAAAAGGTGTCAAATTGACCTCTGACTGCAAATATAATAACAAGTGTCATACGCATTGAGTAAAGCATTCAGATAATTAGCAAAAGTTTTCATAGACCTATGTTGGAATTTCGTTCCACTTCTACTGAATCATCCATTCAGACAAATCAAGCACTGAATTTCATTTTAGTTGGCAAAATTAATTAATTGTGTAAAATACGGTGGGTAATATTGGATCATAAAAATACCCAAACATAACATCTGATGATGTTGTTGATAAGGCCCATGCATAAGCATAACTAATATTTATGTTCAGCATAACTAATACTTACATTTCTAAGAGTCTGGTGAGGAACGCCAGATGTGCCAGTGCTGGTTCCTAGTTGGAGGTCTACTGTCCCTAAACTCTGCGTATTATCATTATTGAAGGCGTGTATCTGAGGGCTCATGTTGGTCACTGCACTCCCCACTTGCCACACATGATTGACGGTGGTTTTATTGGAAGGCAGCAACAACGTCGCAAATATTGTTATCTCACCATTCTCGTATGTAGCCCTCTTGTTGGTCACAGTGATACTAATACTAGAGGGATTCAAAGCAGAAGTATATGAGCTAACATCGTAAGTATTAACTATAGTTTAGCAACTACTGAGTCTGAAAGCAATCAAAGCCTGAGTGCCAATCATCCCTGTACCAGTTGGGTTTATTCCCCAACCCACCCATCCAGAAGAAGCAGGAGGAGCGGCCCTGAATGCTATGTCTACCGACCCATCATCTGGTGTATATGTCCATGACAGCGTGGCACCCAATGTAGGGAGAGCATTGTGGTGAAGTGCGCTGGCTTGTAAAGGTAAGCATCCTATATCATTACTGATATTTATCCTTTCTTATCACTTATTAGCCTAGGAGTTGTGAGATAGAGATATAAATGAGTGCATCATGGGAAAGGTCAGTGGCCAACATGACAGGTAATTTTATCTCAAATGGTTTGCACCATTTCAACAGGTCAAACATTATAGGAAGAGGTATCTTTTAATTTAATACTAGAGCAATTCTATACCCTAAATTATCAATCTATGTCTTGGAGGCTTTTTCATGCTTCAAATATATTTTTGTGCTTCGAAGGCTTATCCAAGGTACACAAATAATGAATCATCACATATGAGTTCATCAACATGGATTTAGTGGGAAAGTGGTGGGCGAGTAAGTACTTGACATGGGTAACTTACATATGGGTAATTTACATATTTTGGGACTTCAGGGGCAACGTAGGTGAAACAACCAAAAACTACTATGTATTAACATATATGCAGTCACTACCATATAGAACAAATGAAGGTAGTTGGATTATATTCAACATCTTATGCTTTAGTTTTCCAATGATAATATGGTCCTAGGAGAGGTTTTAACACCATTATTTCCTTAGATGAAAATATGGAAGGGATAAGAATGACTAATTTAATGCAAGAACACTTTAGGCATCTCCACCTAATTATGTCACACCCGATAATGGATTAATGACATGGATGAGTAGACAAATTGCATGCATTCTAGATCATTTGGATAGGTTTATCATTTTGGATGACCTTCTTTCTTTAAAGTAATTCTGAAATCTCTTATCCTTAATAATATGGGATCAAAACTCTGGCCTATTTTGCAAGCTCTCTGCAAATATTTTAAGAAATATTTACTCTTTAAATTCTAGCTTATGTGGTTCAGAGATACTTCCCTTAAGTCATTATTTGTCTAGTGGTGGAGGGAAGGAAATCCAAGTTATGGTACTCACATGTATTGCTTTGCTAAGATATTATAGTTCATCAAAACTAAAATTTAGGAATAGAACTAACATGAGTTTGAATATGTGAGGGCTAAAAAAGTTGGTTTGGTTACTCAACTAGAATAAGTCAATGCTCAAATCCTTAGTACTTATAGAGGAGTTTAGAAAATAGGAAATCAGAGTCTATTTTGAGTTAGAAGAATGGGAAAGGAGGGAGGAGCTCTTATGGAAATAAAAATCCAAGATCTAGTGGCTAAAGGAAGGGGATAGAAACTCTAATTTCTTCCATAAATCTCTTATGGCTAGAAGAGTTTCAAACTTTATATCTTTTTTTAAGACCAACAATGGTACTCTAGTTTACTCTTGGGATGGGATGAAAAATTATCATTGATTAATCTGAGGAACTTTTCTCTGCAATCCCTCTATAATTTAAGGCTCAAGAGAAAATTATATAGGGAAACCATTTCTTTATTAATAAAGTGAATAATGAGGTATTGATAACATCAATTTTTATGGTAGAAGTAAAGGTAGCATTTTTCAAGAAGAAAAAAATAAGACTCCTGGTCTGAATGATTTCACTATTAAGTTCTTTCAAGAATTATAGAACCTCCTTAAGGATTATCTTCTTGTAGTGGTAGAAGAAGCATGGGTGGCAAAGTTCATTGTGAAAGAAATCAATAAAACCTACACTACACTAATACCTAAGTCCCAAGAGGTAGATCAAAATATCTATGTAATGTTCTCAAAATCATTACTACAATGATAGCTCAAATGTTGGAACCCTTCCTCCCTGTGATGATTTCATCATAGCAAAGGGGATTTATGGGAAGGAGAGAAATTATAAATGAAATAATGTTGCTCAAGAGGCCACTCTCTCCATGCAAACATAAGGATCCCCCTCCATGTTTGTATGTTTGGACCTCTCCAAGACTTATGATAGGGTAGACTAAAATTTTCTTTTACAGATCTTGAGGAAGTTTATCTTCTTCTAGGATATGGTGGATTGGATTAGAGGCACTATTTCCTTAATATTTTATGCTATAATGATAAATGGTAGTTTGTCTCCTTTGTTTACTGCTTCTAGGGGACTATGCCAGGGGGATCCTATTTTCTTATCTGTTTACCATTTTGGAAGAGTGTATAGGTCATATTCTCTCTAAGGAAAGGAATAATGACTACATTCAAGGAATTAGATATGCATCAACAACCCCTTATCTCTCTCATTTATAGTTTGTAGATGACTTGACCTTGATGGGTCATGTTATTGCACTAGAAGCATGTAGATTCAAAAAAATTCTAAACCTCTTTTTAGCAACCATAGGATAACTTATTAATAAGGAAATCTAAGATTATATTATTTCATTGTATTACTATATTGGAGACCATGATTTTAAATATTTTAAATTTTAGGCAAGAATCTCTTCCAATATCTTCTCTAAGAGTTACCTTAAAGGTGGCCACGCAAAAAAATGGTAAAATGAGGGTGGTCGATAGACAAGATACAAAGTTGGTTGAACAACCAGATGAATTGATGGCTTTCCATTACAGGGAGGTTCACTTTAGTTAAATTTATTTTATTATTTATTCCCATCTATGTTTCCTCATTTTTGAGTATTCTTAAGGATGTTTTGAGATAGTTGGACAAGATTAATCAAAGGTTCTTAGGGAGTAAGGCAAAAGCAAGGTGTAAGTGAGCCTTAGTGAAGTGAACTTTTATCTTCTGAGAAAAGAGGTAGGCTTGGGCCTCCAATAGTGGTTAAAAACAACTTAGACTTGGTAGCAAAATTATAGTTGCGGTTAATTACTTCCCCTAATTGAGTTATGTGTGTATATCCTAAGAGCCAAGTGTGCAAAAAATCAAGCTCTATTAGTTTTTACTAGATGTCAACTTCCTCAATGAGGATCTCCAATTCTTGAGGTACTAAGGATAAGGAATACAATTATCAAACCATTATTATTTTGGATATTAAGGAATGGCCATCATGTAATTTTTTGAACATATGCTTGGGATGGTTTACCTTAATTATCTCAACAATTTTCATAATGGAAATACATCATGGAACAACTCCATAGTCAAGGTTAAATAAATATATCACATTATTATAGAAATTGTGGGGAACACAAATTTGAGGATAGAGTATGGATTCTAGTAAGGGATTGGCCAATCTTAAAAAAAGGATGTCAATAAGGCTATTCATTAGATTCTTAGAAGACGATCACTTTCTTGGGAAAAATAAAAAGACAAGCTAGCATGGGGCTCATATTCTAATGGTGTGTATACTACAGCTCTAGGATATTCATCCCTCACTCATCATAAATAGAATCAACTCAATGATGTCTGACTATATTTGGTAACTTTTGACTTGGCCTAAGGTGAGATTTTTTAATTGACTTCTACTCCATAAGAGTGTTCTTATAGGAGATCAATTGATGAAATGAGGTTTTTCTAGTCTATTCAAATGTGAGTTAGGCTATTTAGAGAATGATACAGAGGACTACATTTTGTTTCTACCCATTTCCATTCAATTGTGGAAATTGTTAGCAACTTTTCTAGATCTAATATTTTGGTAATTTATGTCCCTTGAGCAGGAATGGAGGACTTGGCCTAGAGTGAATGGGTTGGAAAATTCAATGAAACAAATGACCTTGGTCAATATACCTCTACTTCTTTGGAATCTATGGAAATAAAGGAATAAAAGAATATTTAAAGCAATATGTTTGGGAAAAAATGGTATACAATATCAAGGAAACTATTATGCATACATTGAAGCTCCCCTCTACAATATCTCAACAAAAGCATAGTTTACTCTCTAGGCTTCAAATCTCTATGGATGAATAGATATGTAGGCATCCACAAGGTTCTTGACATACTATTCAAAGGGATTGACCATGTCAATCCCTCCTAAAGGTATAGGGAAGATCAACATCGATGTTGCATAAAGAGGTAATCCAGGAAGGGCAAGTATAGAAGGTATAGATAGATTCTCATATGGTACTCATGTTTTTCTTTTTGTACAAAATCTTGAAATCCTATTTAATAATCTAGAAGAAGCATGAGCTATCCTTTATGGCCTTCAAGAAGCTTCTAAGGTCGGTTGGTCTATAGTACAAGTAGAATAATACTCACAAGTAAATATATATCAAATGAAGGCATCCACTAGAACCTCCTCTTAGGATTGGATGTTACAAAGGATGATTGACAAGATACATGCACTTTAGTCTATTGAGGGTGATATCAAAAGTTACCCATAATTATTAAATTAGTGTTATAGATATTTAAGAGATATTATTTCTGTCTAGAATAGTTAATAAGTCAATCTATATTATATTTTATAGGTAGATTGAGTTAAAATCAAGTTCTAAATTTATTCCTAGAAAATAGGGCCAACAAGAAGTTAATGTCTAGGCAAGTTATCTTCATTAAGAGGGCACCTCAAATCAAGACCAGTTCAGTGAGTTGTAACTAAAATAAAGCACATAAAAAAATATCTCAAATTGGGTGCTTTATTTTATGCCAATTAAGAATTTTAGTTAATTGGAAAAAACACCATGCAAGGTGGCCATGACAAAAGCTAGTTTTTTAGAAACTTGAGTTGTTTTAGCTTTTTTGATTGATCAAGGTTGATTGATCATTATATACATTGTAATTTGACTCATTTTGAATATAGAATATAAAAAAATTTCAAAGCACAATTTTGGTGCATTATTGTGGAGCCTTTTTAAAGTTTTTCTTTGTTTTCTTAATTCTAGATCTAATTTTTTAGTTAGGGCAAACAACATAGTTTGTTGAAATTAGAGTTTTTTTTAAGGTTATTTCATCATTTGATATTCAGAATTGGTTTAGTTTAATCACTAAACACTCCTAGACCATTTTGGGGTGATATTCATGCTCCATTAATGTTCATTTTGTCTTAGATGATAATTGTTTTACTGCTATTTTTTTATCTCTCCACCTCAAGAATGTCCATTTGGTATTATATCAGAGTTTTGTGTGTGATTTCAATATTTTTAGGAGAATCTATGGCAAGAGAGGGTGAAAATTTTGATTCCCAACATCCTTTACAAAATTTTGTATCTGAACAACTTGTGGCTATCTGTTTGCTATCATGGCAATGAATAGTGCATCCTTAAATATACCTACATTCAAAGGAGATAACTTTGAGTGCTGGAGAGATCAATTGAGGATATTTGTATGGAAGGAAGTTTATAAAAGTATATTTTAGTCATATGCTCCTCCTAATGATAGGAATGTTCTTCCTCAAGATTAAAGAAGATATTGGAAGAAGAATAAAAGAATGATGCTCAAGCTTTCTTCTACTTGTAGAGTGTAATAGATCCAAGCATCTATACAAGGATATTTAGTTGTGAGAATGCCCATGAGGCATGGACAACCTTGGAGACATAATATCAAGGCTCAAAAAAGGTAATATCAACAAATATCTCCACATTAAGGATCAATTTTGAAAAATATGAAAATACATGATGATGAGAATGTTGGAGACTATTGTATTGGATTAAATGACATAGTGCATAGAACGAAAATGTATGGTAAATACATGGAATATAAGATAGTAGTAAGAAATTTTTTGATATCCCTATCCCCAAAATGGATCTATATTGTCATTACACTTGAGAAGTGTAAAGATATGGACCAAATTAAGGTTGAAGAGTTAATGGGTTCTTTATTGTCCCATGAGGATAAAATAAAAATTTACTTAAATGACTTGAATCATGCACTAGAGACCAAAATATGGGTTTAAAAACCAAATTAAAAGCCCTCAAATCAAAATTATTTTTTTCTCAAAGTTCATATCAAAAAGAGAAAAACCAATCAAATTCAAAGAGGAAGGGTAAGAAGGTCTTCAACCATCATTATTGTAAGAAATCGGGTCACATGATAAAAGACTACAAAACCAAGAAAATTCAATCCAAGATTGGGGTGAGAAAAAGGCCTACCAATTTGATAATAATTATGATCAAATTAATTCTTATATTTCATGTAATTCAGATTTGAATTATAAATTATATGTGGTTTCTTGATTTAGGATATTCTAACCACATGTCATGTTTTAAGGATTGTTTTGACAAGCTAGATGGTTCATTCAAGAGTCAATTCCACTTAGGATATGGGAAGGTGATTCATGTAGAAGTGAAAGAGAGTATACCTATCACCACAAATAATGTGAAGGGTAAAATCAGCAATATTCATCTGGCACCAAGCATGAAGAACAATCTCATGAGTGTTGGGCAACTAGTAGAGAAAGGATTTAAGCTACTTTTTGACAATGGAGATTTTTTGATATATGACAAGAAGTAATGTAACAAATTAATTGTAAAGTCTATTATGTCAAAAAAAGAATGTTTCCATTGCTAAAAAATATGTTAAATAAGATTTTTTGCTTTTCCACCATTGAGGAATCAAACATGTTGTGACACTTTAGATATGGTCATTTAAATTTCAGAAGTTTGCATGTTCTTTTTAAGAACAAATTAATTTATGGTCTTCCAAGGATTGAATCCAAATTGAAGGAAACATACAAGGAATTTTTACTTAGAAAATGCCATAGAGAAAGCTTTTCAACCATCATGTGGAGATCTACCAAGAAATTGAAATTGGTACATTCATATTTTGGTTTGTAAGAGCAGCTACATTTACATTATTCATATGACAAGCATTAGTAATTCTGTCACCCATAATATGCTTATTCTTATATTGGTTCTTGGGCTTGTATTTTTCTTTTTATATTTTAGTTGATGTCTATGAATAAGAAAAATTTTTACTTGCCTAGAAATATCTACTGCAACCTCAAAAGTGGGAATGGGCATAGGTTTCATGTGATAGGCTAATTTTTCATGCAAACTATCTATAAAGGCTTTAATAAATTTCTTAGATGGAGTAATATATTAAAGCTCACCTATAAGAGTTCGTCACCAGGTTATGAACTCTATGAAAGGATCATCTTTGGCTTGCTTCATCTAACAAAGGTCATTAATAGATGAAAGCACGAGGATATGGAAGCAAAAAGGAAAGCGAATATGCTATGCAAACAGAACCAGACTTAGCGCTAAATCCGAGGAATTTGAAAGTGCATGAAAAGAGGGAAAAGCATGAGCGAATCGAAATGAAACAAATGTGAATAAAGAAGACAGCCATTTTTATTGATATGTTTCACAATTCGGTTACAATGCACATCCTCCCATTTCGAGGGCTAGGAGAATTTAGTTATGCATTCTTGTCACATCCATGGGTGCCTTCCTTCTTCCACGTGCCCACATGTAAAATGGGCAGACCAAACATCACTGTTGCTTGCATTGATGAGTCTTGACTCCTTGCTGCTCCTCCTATGTCCAAACCCTATGTTCAAAGGAACAAGAAATGGTCAGTAGCACCTACGAATAAAACGAAGCACGCAATCCCTAAGCCTACGATAAGCGAAGGAGAAAAATTAATTAAACTATGACTAAAATAGATCCAAATGCTCTAAAAATTTGACAGGGGCATCAAGAAACCACCAGGAATGCCCTGCAAAAATAATCGTCAAGAAATTCCTCACCGATTTGAATTCGCTCCAGGGCAAGACGAATTCACCTGCAACAAAATGTCGAAAAGGTACTGTCCCAAATGTCCTGCCTAGGAAGCTCCAAAAGACCTGTTAACTTGGGGTTAGCTAATTGGGGGCATTTTGGGAAGACCCAGATGGTTATATTTTCCAAATTTGGCCTCCATAAATGGGAATTTAATTATTCTACGTGTAGATTAGTAGAAGCGAACAAGGACAGAAACATGATCAAAATTGTTCAAAATGAGACGAAATTTAAATGACAACCTATCTAAGCATCATAGAATTGAATGCAAAAATGAAAGAAAGAAAGTCTACCATGGAATTCCCATCCCTCTGAATGGGGGCGATTGGGACTGTGGCAGTGTGGGATGGGGTGCCCATGGGGTAGGCCGCCCGCCATTTGAGGCCTGATTTCGGCACCAATCCACTTGGGATGGGTCCAAAACCTCTTGTGTGGTATTGTCAAAAAAATTGGTGGGATATTGTGGCCAAATGTCGGTTTTTGGGCTCAAGATTTTTCCTCCCAATAGTCACCCAATGACCTCCCCTCTAAAGGAGATCAAGGATGTGAAAGGCACAAATCCAAAAGGTGTGAGGTATGACAATAAAATGACAGCACTTCATTGCTCTAAAATGCTCCTTCTCTATCTCCTTTGGGGTGAGGAAACTCACCAATTTATAGACCTAGAGGTCTCTTGAAATGGGCATGCAGAGGCACCACTTGGCAATCATGCCTTCCCAGGGGGAAGGAGACTCTTCCCTGAATAGGGACTTCATGACTGCCCTTGTAAATGCCTCTAACGCTCAAAAACGCTCACCCCTACTCCCATGCGATGAAGGAAGTGTTGAGTGGCATATCTGAGCTAGCATTTGTCAAGATTTGACTTTTTTCCCGTCAAACCTGTAATTCGCCCCACCCTGGAGTGAATCTAGAATTCATCCCTGGGTGGGGCAAATCCCAGTTTGAATTCGTTCCAGGGTGGAATGGATATTGAGCAAAGTGCCTGAAGGTGCCAAATTGATCTTTGACCTTCCAAAATTGTTGTGAGAGTGGTTAGGACCACTATTTAACCTTTGGGGGATGCCCTTAGGGCTATGTGTGTCAATGCGATCAGTGTTTGCAGTCACATAATTAGATTGGTGCTATTTTGGTGTCTACAGATGCCCCTTTTTGGGATGCGCTATGCATGGCATAGCGTCAAGCAAAAATAGATAACCAAAGCACTAATGATTAGGGTTTCTTAGTAACCTAACCAAATTTTGATGCTCCAAGTATGGAAAGGGCATGCATTCTTGAATCCTTGCTTTTGACGAGCGAAGGAACTTAATTCAAGTGTTAACATTTTTCGGTGAGGTGTTACTTGATCTTGGACATTGATCGATCATGAATAGGCAAAGGGCGCAACCTTTTGTCTATGAGAACCTTGAGTTCATGATTCACGAAATGCCAAGTGATTTGATCAGGTTGTGATTATTGCTTGTTTACTACCCCAAGAAGGAGTGTAATTGTCTTTGTCAATGATTCTTTGAATGCATGCCATTTTTCTTAGTTGGTTGTGTACTTGTTGGCTAGTGACTAAGTGTGACTACCCCCTCAAGCGACGAATCGATGAGGAAATGACTTTCATGAGAAAAGCGACGAGTCGCTTGACCCAAGATGACTTGTGTGAGGGTGCCTTTAGATGTTTATCGTTAAGTGTGTGCAATTTTCCAACATTTAGACCTATTTTTGGTGGGTGTTAACCCTTTTTGGTGACGCTTTTTGGAGCTGAAATTGTCAAAAATTTGTCTTCCCGTGGAGCGGTCCGGCCATGGTGGCCTTCTTAGGGAGTATGATGGTGACAATTTGTAACCCCAATGTCTATTTTGGATGCCAAGAATTTTAGTTGCAAAGGAACCTTCGTTTGGCAATGTTATTGCTATTTTTGGGTGGGTTTTGACCCTTTTTGGCAATGTCATTTGGGGATGAAATTCTTGAAGATCTCTCTTCCCGTGGAGTGGTCCGGCTATGGTAGCCTTCTTAGGGAATAGGATAGCGATGATTTGTGACCCCGACATCTATTTTGCATGCCCGAAATGTCAAGTGCAAAAGCACTCTCATTGGACAGGTTTATTAGCTATTTTGGTGGATTTTTGTTCAATTTTTTATTATTTTTGAAATTTTTGCCCTGAATTCATTTTTGGGTGGGACGAATACCAGTTTAGTATTCATCCCAGGGTGGGACGAGTGCTTACCAGAGTGCTTGTCCTAGGGAGGAGCGAATATAAGCTCAAAGAGCCTATTTAAAGGCCAAAACTAGGGTTTGGGCTCATTTGCATTCGAATTTTCTTACGATTTGGAGCTTTGGGGAGGAGGAGGTTAATTCTACGAAGCGAAGCACTGTCGAATTTCTCCTGACATCATGAGTGCACAAACTAGATCAAGCGGTGGAGCTGACGCGAGACCAGTAAGTGCTCTTTAGCATTATTGCTTTTGTTTGTTATATGTTTTAAACTACAAGTGATCTGTTTAATTTTCTTTGTTATGTTGTTTTCCAAAATTAAAATTGAAACCCTAAAATTGAGCTAACCACAAACCAAGGTTTAGCTTAAAACTAAACGGAAAACATAGTTAAAACCTAGGTGGAAATTTTTATTTTTCTTTTTAAAACGGAACAGAAATTTACTATCCGGTTTGCACTAAAGTAAACCCTAGGAAAAATTTTGATTTTTGCTAAACTAAAACCCTAGGATAAATGGAATGTAAAACCCTAGTTTTTTAGGTTGAGCTTGTCAGTTTTAAAACGTAGGTGAAAACCCTAGGTTAAAAAAACTATTATTTTAATTTTGTTTTGTTTGTGCAGACTTTATCAATTTGAAACTTAGAATACATAAACCCTAAGACTGACAACTATAGTTAAAAAAGTTTTTGTGTTTTTATGTTGTTGTCAGTTTTTTTTTTGGTAAGTAACATTATATACATAGCGGGTTTTTTAAGAGGATCCCAAAACCTTATAACAATAGAAGGAGAGCACCTTTAGGGCTGCAAGGTTGAGACAGGAAACCACATCTCAGACCGAATTACAAAAAAATTTGACATAGCAGATGATCCCACCAAAGACAATTAAATAATAAAATAGAACCCGCCCAGCGGGGAGAAGCTGAAAACCACCAATGAGAAGATCCCGCCCAGCAGGAATCATAGAAAAAACATTACAATAAAATCTTGCCTCGCGGGAAGCAGTCAGAAACCACCAAAGAGAGAAACCCGCCTAGCGGGAAGCAGCTTAAACCCACCTCAGAGAAGATCCCGCCCAGCGGAAAGCATCAAAAAAACTTCACCAGGAAAATCCCGCCATCCGGGAAACCAGCAAAAAGGTGAAAATCCTGCCCAGCGGGAAAACCAGCAGATTTGGCGGATCCCGCCCAACAGATTTGGCGGATCCCGCCCAGCGGAAAACTAGCGGAAAAGGCGGATCCCGCCCAGAGGATCCCGCCCAGCGAGAAGCCATTCCGCCCAGTGACAGGGGGATCCCACCCAACAAGAAGCCGAGAGCCAGGATCTAGCCCAGCGGGAAGCACACAGACAACTTCACCACAAGGATCTCGCCCTAGGAAAATAGCAAGGAAAGCAGGTTAATGAAATAGGGATCTAGGGGCTGGGAATCCCGAGCAGGAAGAGGAAAACAGTCATAGGTAAAGGATCCCAAGGAGCCATACAAGTGGGATCTAAGGTCTGCATGCATAGATCAGACCCCCCCAAGAAAGAAACATGCAACAGAAACCATAGGAACCCAGCAGCAGGGACCAAGGATCCTGTCCAAGCATAGAAGCAGCTTCAGGGAACTAGGACTAGGAATGGGAATAGCCCAGGCAGAGGAAAGCCCCCCCCAAGGCCAAACCAGATGCCCAGGGTGTCCACCAAGGAGCATAACCAGCATGAAGAAGCCTCCACATGTGAAGAATAGCAGCCACAGGATCCCATCGAGGATTCATAAGCAAAGGAGGAAAGATGCCCCCCCAGACCACCCCCAAAGCTGTGAGGAGCTCAAGGGAGACCCTAGGAAGCTGTCAAACCCTAAACCATCACCTCCACCACTCAAAGAAATGCAGGGTGTGAATAACCTACAAAAAAACCCTAGGGGGAAGCCTGAGGGAAAAAAGGGAAGGGATCCCCAAACAAACAGGGATCCCTGGGAAGCACCAGGCCACCAGAACAACCAAGGAAGCCCGAGCCCACTGGGAGGGGCACAGAAAATGGAGAAGGATCTCCCCCTAGGAGATCATCTGCAAACAACCACTCCCAGGGAGGGATGACCTGGGTTGAGCCAGGGATTGGGCAGGATCCAGGATCCAGGGGAGGGGGAGCAGGGAAGGGACCAGAGCCCTCCCCTCTCCGTTGTTGTCAGTTTTAAACTTAGAGTACAGAAACCCTAATACTGACAAACTGTATTTTTTTTTTTGGAAAAAAATGTTTTTGTGTTTTTATGCTGTTGTTAGTTTTAAACTTAGAGTACAAACCCTAAGACTGACAGACTGTTCTTGCTGAATTGTTTTTGTATCTATTTTGAATTTTTGTGAATTTTGTTGTTTTTGAGTTGTATGTTGGTAGGCAGTACTGTATATTCATGTTATTATTGTACAGTTTTTCATGATTTTAATGTTTTTGTGTTGTTTTCTTTTACAAGTTGTGAAGAGCTGGTATCGTGTACCTATTGCTTTTGTTGAAGCACAGGGGGCACTAACTGTGGCTAACTAGGAGTGGCTTGATGCCCTTGGGCTCAAGCAGGCAGCTCGACTGGAGCTTGTGTTCGGGGATCGAGCCTATCTGACAGCCCTGATAAAACTGTGGGATCCTTGAACCAACACCTTCCATCTCCCAATAGGGGAGATGGTAGTGACCTTGGAGGATGTCTATCGGCTTCTACGAATTTTGATAGATGGACTATCAATCAAAACATCGCCACATGATCAACAAACATTTGTACTGATACGATGCTTCAGGCATGGGGAGGAGCTGCATGTGGAGAGCCCAATGAAGAGGGCAGAGGGCGACTGCCAGATTGGCAAGATTCTAGTCTGATGGTGGCTTGAGAGAGGGGTTTTGGGAGTGAGGCATGTAGTACTCATGGGCCTCATTTCCAACATGCTACTACTTGACTCATCAGGTGCGAGGTTCTCGTGGAACCTGCTAGATGTGGTCTAGCAGCTGGTAGAGTTCCCTATGGAGGCATCACTAATCATGAGGTGGGGATAGACATTGCTAGCACAGTTCTATGGTGAGATGTACAAGGTCCATTTTCAGAGGCGAAAGGGGATTAGCTGCAGCTATCTGTTACAGAGCTGGGCTTGGCAGCACATAGCGGTGGAGAGGCTAGCAAGGTTACTGTGGATGACTCAGAGGGAGATGGAGGATAAGGATATGGGCTATGCAGTTCTATGGTGGCAGTCTGAGGAGCAGGGGAAAAGTCGACGGTGGGCAGGTGCCATAGGGCACTATGCCAATGCCTTCGCTTGGCTTACTCCAAGGGAGGTTTTTTGGCACCCTTATCGGGACTGTCTAGCCTAGTCAAAGGTTGGAGAGTAGCTCTGATGGGTACGTAGGGAGTAGTGGCTGATTGGGTGGCATGGGATCAAGCATGAGTTCTTCCCCTATAGCCAGGTGACACAACAGTTTGGGGTGCACCATGGGTTGCTTGGTGAGCCCGTGGTCTATCGACATTGGGGGGACGATAGGACCCTGGATCGACCGATCATCGCACCACTAGGCAAGGATTTAGACACAGTGATCGATGTCCCAGACATGGATGATGTCAGGACTATCATAGAGTACAACTAGTGGTGGGTACTACAGTAATGGCAGGGATAGGGGCTACTGGGATGTGTGGAGGTAGTAGCAGTAGGCATGGAGGGTGTCAAGGCACCAGGAGATGATTGGGGAGCTCCTTGGGAGGATGCAAACATGGTGGAGGTGGAGGATGAGGATGTGGATTTGGGGGTTTTGGATCAGCCGGAGATGCAGGACATCACGGAGTAGTGGGAGCTAGAGCAGGCTATTGTTCCAGATATGCCTATGCCTCGGGCGGATGTGGAGGGCATGAAGTCTAGGCTATGCACTGAGATTGCACGATTGGAGGGGCTATTGCAGATGCACGATGAGGATATGGGGGACACATTGTAAGAGAGGGATCTCCTACGCATGTAGCTGGCAGAGTGAGAGAATGCATTGGCTGCCTACCATCGATAGGATGGGGGTACTGATGTTGCACGGGAGAGGGATCTCCTACAAACATAGCTGGCAGAGAGGGATAGGGCTTTGGCACGGTGCGAGGAGAACTTTGTGATGTATCGCCAATGGGAGATGGACTTGGTATGGTAGCGGTTGGAGCTGGAGGTAGATATTAGCCACCTTGGTGGGTGGGTCCCTACATTCAATGGAGGTGGATCGTCGCACCACTCGAGAGGGAGCGAGACTAAGCAATCAACATCCTCTCGATGTAGGTGACTGGATGAGGGGGGCGAGTAGGCATGATGCGAGGGCTAGCAACAGCCACCCTGAGGGGTCTCATAGGACCCACACCATGGGGGGTAGTTCCCATCGCACCGATCCTGCATGATCATGGTGGTCGATGCCCTAGGCTTGGGGGTTTTTGAGCTTTTGGATTTTGTTGTGGGGTCACAGGACCGGTTCATTGTAGCCTACGGAAATTTTTGATGATATATACAGATGACTTTATTTTGTTTATGCGAGTGATGATTTGATTTTATGCATGATGAGTGATGAGTATGGATGTATGCATGTTAATTTATTTTGATGGATGCATATGTTATGATAAATGCAAATGTTTCTAAATTTTAGGATATGCAAATGTAATGGATGAATTGAATTTGTGTTGTTTGGCGAGAGCACCATAGACTGTTTAGACCTTTGTGGTTTTGGCGATTGTTGATGGCAATGCGAGGATGAATGATAGCATAGTTGGTTTAGAAATGTAGCTAAGGTTTTCTGAGACTCAGACGATTTTAACTCACTAGCCATGATTGTACTTTATCTTACCAGACTTTTGGACAAGGTATGAATCGGACTTGTCTTTGACCAAGTTATTTCACATCCCTGTGTGTGCAATTGAGTTCGTTTATGTGGTATTGGTCAGGATACCGCCAGTGCCAGATAGGCTATCAACCAAACCTATACTGAGGATCACCTAATTAGCTCCACTAACTCCTTTGTTGTATTTAGCTAGATTAATCTGTGGTGCTATCTAGGATACCATAAGCTAGCTCATCCACATGCAAACATTGATCTGTACATGATTTAATGTGATAGATATATCATCATGCGGGAGGTTTACCACCAGTGATCGATAGGCTATCCACCAAACCGGTACTGAGGTTTGCCTCATGACCTATCGGAATGTTGAGAGTTCCAGGGATTCAAGTTCGACTCCCTTCTTTTCTTCAATTGTATTGGGATACTTGCTCTTTTGTAGTGATAAAAATCACTATTTATTTTTATATATTCTTCTTTTGAGCAAGGGATTTGAATTTTGAGTGATGAGAATCACTATTGTATGTGCCTTTTGATGTATGCACTTTGGTGGTGATGTCAAATTTTTGGAGTTTTGACTTTTTGCAAAAATTTATGATGTTTGCAACTTTTTGGGAACTTGGGATTCTTGGGGAATTGGGTAGGGAGGATGCTTGTCCTTTTGCCAACTCTCAGCATTCTTGGGGTCATTCGCACAGGGGGATGAGCAAGATAACATTTTCGCTTATGGTGACCTGGATTGCTGTGCAGGTTTCATCTTTCATTCACACAACTTGGGAATTTTTATGTGTTTTAATTTGTGTTGGGACGCTACGTAACAAGGTGTGATCCAA
Source organism: Wollemia nobilis (assembly GCA_028583015.1). Lineage (NCBI taxonomy): Eukaryota > Viridiplantae > Streptophyta > Pinopsida > Araucariales > Araucariaceae > Wollemia > Wollemia nobilis. Next base: position 45,935 of record JAQPPZ010003542.1, read on the forward strand.
GTAGAACTCTACCTTTGTAAAATCTGTCTGACTTGGTACAGTACATGGCTAGAAAGCTATATAATGACTGAAGGACGAAAACTCTTGATACATTAGAAGACCACTAACTCTGGTATGGTAAAAAGAAGTGAATGGCGTTTTTGTTTGATGGACTGCTTATAGAATGGAGAAATGTGGAACAAGATGGATTGGTGGAGTAATTACAGTCTATGGTGCCTTTGACCTGTATGACCACAAATGTGCAATGTGTGGGTATGATGCTTAATGCAGCTACATATTTTTGTGTTTTTGATGGATTGATTATTTTTGTGAATATGAAGATGAGATGTGAAAAGAGCTCTTTATTGTTGTGATGAGTTGGAGTATGCCTAGAAATGAGATGCAAATTTTGGTTATTTTTGATGATTTTACTATTTTTGAATTTTCTTATTTTTGACCAAGCGATTGTGGGAATCCTTGGGGCTTTTTGGGATTGACCAAGCGATTGTGGGAATCCTTGGAGCATTTTGGGATTGACCAAGTGATTGCGGGAATCCTTGGAGCATTTTGGGATTGACCAAGCGATTGTGGGAATCCTTGGAGCATTTTGGGATTGACCAAGCGATTGTGGGAATCCTTGGGGCATTTTGGGATTGACCAAGCGATTGTAGGAATCCTTGGAGCATTTTGGGATTGACCAAGCGATTGTAGGAATCCTTGGAGCATTTTGGGATTGACCAAGTGATTGTGGGAATCCTTGGAGCATTTTGGGATTGACCAAGCGATTGTAGGAATCCTTGGAGCATTTTGGGATTGACCAAGTGATTGTAGGAATCCTTGGAGCATTTTGGGATTGACCAAGCGATTGTTGGAATCCTTGGAGCATTTTGTTTGGGATACGGCTCTTTAGATATGGAATGGTCACAAATGACTGATGTTCAAGGGTTCTAGTTCCTTGATTCCATCAAGAGAGGCTCATCGGTATGTCTCGGGTCCTATTTTTCTATCAATTACATATGGACCTAACCAATTTGCCATGAACTTGTCCCTTAGATGGGACGACAAACTAGAGTTCTTTTGGTTTTCTTTTAAGACCAAGTCACCAACCTGAAAATCCCTCAGGTGAACTTTCATGTTGTATGCTTTCTTAAGTCGCTCTTGATAGATACGTAAATGCTCGAGGGCATTAACGCGTCATTCGTCAAGCAATGTAAGCTGGTCTAACTAGGCCTGTAGTGCAGTGTCATCATCGATGAACTCTTGCATTGATATGCGTAGGGAAGGAATTTCCAACTTGAGAGGCATGACTGCCTCGGAGCCATACACGAGCAAAAATGGAGTTGCCCCAGTGGGCGTCTGAATGCTAGTGCGATAAGCCCATAGGGCAAGTGGGATTTGGATGTGCCAATCCTTATGACTATTTGCGACTATCTTTTTGAGGATAGCAACTAGCATTTTGTTTGACGCCTCTACTTGCCCATTTTCCTACGGATAATAGGGTGTCAAAAAACTATGCTGAATTTTGTACTTTGTGGTCAAAGCATGCACGTCTTTGTTCTTGAATGACGTCCCATTATCTGAGATTATTTTGGATGGAATACCAAAATGACATATGATGTTATGCAAAATGAACTCCACAATGCGGGGTCCTGTCGTAGAGGTAAGCGAAACTGCTTCCACCCACTTGGTGAAATACTCTGTGGTCGTTATGATAAACATGTGATGACCTAACGACGTAGGGGAGATCTTTTCGATTAGATCTAAGCCCCACTGCAAAAATGGCCAAGTCGACTGGATCGGCTACAAGGCCTGGGAAGGTACATGTGTCAAATTAGCATGGTGTTGACACTTCACGCACTTCCTTACATATGCGCAACAATCTCACTCTAAAGATGGCCAATAATAGCCCATGCAAAGAATGCGCTTTGTGATGGCCATACCACTGAAGTGGCCACCACACGTACCATCGTGCGCTTGGGTGATCGCCCAAGTGGACTCTTGCTGGTCCAAGCAACGAAGGAGGATTCCTTCATAGCTACGACGATACAAAATGTCTCCTAACAAGACATACTTAGCCGCTTTCTGCTTGAATGCTCATTTTGTGGCATGTGTCAATCCAAGCGGGAGATTACCTAACTTGAGGTAGTCCCTTACGGGTGAATACCAATCTTGTTGATCGAAAGCCTCGATGGTATGAACAGCCAATCCCTCTTGAAGTTCATCCCTAGCAAACATTGAGCGGGAGAGAACTTGTAAGAATAGCATTGTGTTGCTATTAATGGGAGTAGGGGAGAACAAGGACCCCCAGTTGGCATGTTTTAGATGATCGTGGATTCGAGAGAACTTATCCGAGGATGGTTCAATCTGGATCATGTGGATTCCTAGCATCAAGTTAGAGCTTGCACGCTCCATCATGGATTGTGATAGTGTTTTGACTTGAATGGTTGTCATATCACCGAAAAGGTCTTGCGGGATTAGTGACCCCAAGGAGGCCATAGTGTTCGCAAAATGATTCGATGACCGAGGGAGTGCCTCGATGTCGTACCACTCAAGCTTCACCAAGAATTTGTCCACAAGGGCTTTGTAAGCCTGTAGAACTGGGCATTTACATTGGAATACCCCTTTGACTTGGTTGACAATTAACAGTGAATCACCAAAGATGTTCAGTCATTTGATGTTCATGGTGATTGTTGTCTAAAGACCTATGAGCAAGGCTTCATACTCTACATTATTGTTGGTGCATGGGAAGTCTAATTTAAAGGACAGGGGCACTGGAGCCCCTTGTGGTGTGAAGAATACAATTCCCATGCCACCACCTTGCTCACATTTAGAACCATCAAAAAATAGGGTTATGTCGGCACTGTGACTCAGGCTCATTAGAATCTGGTGATTCTGAGACATGGAAGACCCCATCATCGGGTAGTTCTATGACCAGAGGTTGATCATCTTCGAGAGGAGCCTCTGCTAGTTGATCGGCTATGACCTATCCTTTGATGGATTTCTGTCCAATAAACTCTATGTCAAATTCCATCAACAACATGATCCATTTCGTCGTGCGACTACTATGATAAGTATGACTCATCATGTACCGCAATGGATTCTCCTTAGACACAACATACGTAGTGTTGCTCAGCATGTAGTGGCATAGCTTTTTGGTAGCAAACACCACTACCAAGCAGAGTTTCTCGATGTATGCATAGTTAAGTTCATAACTAACTAGGGTGCGGCTAAGATAGTAAGTAGCCTATTCTTTGTGAAGTTCATTCTTTTGGGCTAGCATGGCGCCCAGTGCCACCTCAGTAGCTAAGATGTATAAGTAGAACGACACTCCTGGTCTAGGTGGTGCCAATACTGGTGGTGAAGCCAAGTATTGTTTGATGTCATCAAAGGCTGACTGGCACTCGTCATCCTAGTGAAATGCTACCCCCTTGTGCAATAATTTGTTCATGGGTCAGCACTTGTCAGATAGTTGTGCTATGAAGCGCTTGATTGACGTGACCTTTCCCTATAGACTTTTGAGCTGCTTAATGGTAGTTGGGGGAAGCATTTCAAGGATTGCCTTGACTTTGTTTGGGTCCACCTCGATGCCTCGCTTTGAGACTATGAAACCCAAGAGTTTTCCAGATGTGACGCCAAATACGCACTTCTTGGGATTCATTCGACTTTATGTTCCATGAGGCGATCGAGGATCTTGCTTAAGTCATCGAGATGATCTGGGCACAAAAGAGACTTGGCCAACAAATCATCCATGTAATCTTCCAAAGTTTTATGCATGTAATCATGGAAGATGTACGTCATGGCACGTTGGTAGGTGGCACCAGCATTTTTAAGGCCAAAGGGCATGACCTTATAACAAAATGTCCCCCAAGGCATTGTGAACGCCATTTTTAGTTGGTCTTCGGGATTGATATGAATTTGATTGTATCCTGAGAAACCATCCATGAGGGATAGCATTTCGTGACCTACTGTAGCATCTACCAATGCGTCGATGCTTGGCAAGGGGAAATCATCCTTAGGACTCACTTTGTTTAGATCTCAAAAATCAGTGCATATGTGAATCCTCCCGTCGGGATTTTTGACGGGCACCATGTTGGACAGCCATGGTGGATAATCCATGCAGATGACAAACTGTGCATCCAACAACTTTTGCAATTCATCTTTGACCATCAAGGCCATTGTTGGGTGCATCTTACGTAGTTTTTACTTAACTGGCTTGACTATCGGATCAAGCGTTAGATTATGCGTGACTAGCTATGGATCTAGCCCCGACATGTATCTGTATGACCATGCAAAAACCTCCTTCTTCTCTTTGAGAAGGGCAATGTAGTCGGCTTGCTCTTCAGGGGATAAGCTTACCCCCAACTTGATGATCTGTGGATTCATTGGATCCAAGCCGATGTCTACGTCAGTCGTCTCCTCGATCGACATGTGGGATCCGTCCTCCAACTGATGTGGAGTTGGGATCAAATGGATATCATTTTCCGAGTTTAAATCTGCGTTGGGAACCTCGGGTTCCTCTTCGGCATGAAAGATATCTTGAGTTGTCCCTGGGGTAAAATGAAGCATTTTACCGAAATGCCAGTACTCTAATGGGGATGGAGGTGAATTGACACGATCCCAATCAATGGCATCTATGTCTAGATGCAAGGACCATGTTGGATCGGTTGGATTGTGGATGGGGGCGGTTAAGTCAATGGAGATCATGTTGATGAAATGATTTTGGTCTCCATTATCGCGGGTGTGATGACTCGAACACTCTAGATGTTCTCTGTGCTCTGGATCTGGCTCTAGAGGTATTGGCATGAATGGATCAGCCCTATGTGTTGATAGGAGGACAAGGTCTACCCTCGACACTGATATCACCCTAGGGTCTCGGGGTGGAAGGTGCTCTTCGTATACCTGGAGCGGCGGATCCAACACTTGGTCCCACCCTGTTGGGTCTACGTACCACTCGTGCCCTGGCACTATGCCCATCTGTTCAAATATGTCGTTAATCTCCAAGGGGTATGGTTGCGGCATCTACCACATGTGATTAAGATATGTCATTTCTATTTCATCTTTGTAATCACTATCGGAGATCCAAAAGCCCTCGTTGGCTCTGACAACTATTTGAGGCATTACAGGCTCGTCCTGCTTGAGCAAATTAATCTAGCCCCATTGTGGTTGTTCCACTCTCTATGGGGGGACCTGATTCTCTTGACGCAGCACTGGCTCGCTTGGAGCCTCTAGAGGGAACATTGTCAAGAGGCTCTCTTGACAGTCATTCATGGGAATCACTTGTGAGTGATCACTATCGGATTCGAAGGGATCATATGATGTTGGTTCATATTTTGATTCATCCTTCGAAGATCCCTCTTGACACTATTTATACCTTCCTTGAAAGTGAGTCCTCAAACTTTCGCCTCTCTCTAGCAAAGGAGAAGGGTTATTGAGGTTAACAAGGGTGGTTGTTGACCATGGGAGGTAATCTCCCAATGTATACGTTGTGTTTGGGTTGGCATAAGGATCTGATGCCAATCCACCCTTGTTGCCTATCCCTAGGCCTTGCATGTTTTCCACCAAGATTTCCAAGGGCAGGGGGTGGTTGAACCCTACTCCCGACTTGTCATAAGGCATTTGGTATCTTGGCTGGCAAAGGACATGCACTCCTTGCTCATTCCTACCTAGCCCGTATCCATGCCAATTGCATTGGCCAAGATATCTCAAAGCGAAGTCCGGGTTAGACAGATAGTTGACATCTTCTGCAAAGGGCTCTTCATCTTCGTCCTCTTGCATGCATGGCTCGGTACCATGATCAAGGCCCCCATACACAAAATTTGTCTAGTTTGGCGGGTAGCCTAAAGGAACAATTGTACCGATGGGGAGGCGAGGTCTCCCCATGTCTTGCATGGACTCTAGCATGGTCGTTGCTACAACATTCCACACTAGATACTCCCCCAGGCCTGTACTTGGCCATTTCAACAGTGATTTTTGGTGATTGAGAGGGAGGGAATGGAAGCTCTTCCTGAGTCCACTCCATGTTGGGTGAACTAGGAGCCTCAACTTCCATTGTGCTAGGCATCTCTTCGGTAGAGATGGTTGATATTGTTGGCAGTGCCTCTTCTAGGGGTTGAGCCTCTTCCAGGGTTTGCTTCCCTTTGTCCTTTTGTTTAGCCATGATAGGTGGCATTGTTGGTGAAGGACCGGATGATGAAGATGTACCTGGTTGGGGTTTTGATGGATTTATCACCAGTGGTGCTTGCGGCATCGAACCCTGTCTAGATGGATTTAACTAAAAATCCAAGTGCATCGATGGAAGGGTCGATTGCGGCATCAGTTGCACCGCATTGCAATATTTGAAGGGTTCTAAGTCCACCGAGACTACATGTACTTCCCATTCAAATGTATACTTCAAACACTGGTGAGCTATCGAAGGGACACACTTCATGTCCCTAATCCATGGCCACCCTAGCAAGATGTTATAAGCCATCTCACCTTCCAAAATATGGCACAATGTAGGTATCATCTTTTGTCCTACTTGAATGGGTAGGACAATTGTGCCAACTATCGAGCATATCGCATCATTGAATGCTCATAGTGTATAGGTGGAAGTCGTGATGTGAGAGGCTGGCAACTTTAGATGTTTCAATGCTGTTGTGGTAATGATGTTACTGGACGAGCCAGTGTCTATCAACACCCTCTTATACGGGATCCCATTGACCCATGCGATAACGTGCAGGGGTGGATCTACCATGTCATCAGATACTGATTTAACTTCATCCTCTCGAAAGGTGATGACTGGCTCCATGCATCGTTTGACATGTCCCATGAAATTGTTGAAGGAATTCGCTTCGTGGGGCTGCAACTCGATGGCTTTCAATATCTCCATTAGAGCCTCCCGATGGGGTGTTGATTTTTGTATAAGCTCGTATATGGAGAGCCTAGCTGACGTGGTCCTCAAACTCTACATGAGTTTGGTCCGAATCATGGCCATGGGTCTAGGCGGAGGTAGCTGCATAGGGTGTTGTTGAGGTTGTGACGTCGATGGAACCTCTCTTGTGGCTACCTCGGGGGCAACTCTTGGGTATCTCTTGTTCCTAGTCACTATGCTTATCATTCCTACATACCCTTGCATGGGGTAATTCTGTTGCACCTCATTGACTTGAAGGGGTTTTTCCTATGCCTCATGGGTAGGCAAGGGGTCTTTGAAAACTCCCATCTGTTGGTTGTTTGGCGCTATGGGGTTGTCCACTGCCAACGTCTTATTGTCAATCAGGTCTTGTATCAATCCTTTGAACTTCCAACATGCATTTAGGTCATGTCCCCTCCACTTGTGGAACCTACAATACAAGTCCTCCTTGTACCCCTTAGGCTTGGGAGCATTGGGATCTATGGTTTGGATCTCTGGAAGGTTGATCAAGTTTGCCATTGACAAGCGATCAAATAGGGAGTCCCTAGACTCCGTATAAGGTGTGTACTGTCACCTAGGGTGATGCTGCTGATTTTGCTCCTACTTCTGGTTTTCTTTTTCATAATTATTAGGAGGCACTGCCTGATAGTTAGCCTTTTGAGGTTGTATTTCTTATGCAGGCTTAGGGACATTTATAGCAACTTGATTGATCGTAGTGGGTTTTTGTTGCGTAGTCCCTATTTTTGTGTTCTTGTTCCATTCTTTCTTCTTAGGTTTGGCAATCTCGCCATCCTGTATCTTGATCTCTTCGATGATTCTGGCTTGTGCCAGAGCTTCCTCTAAGGTGGCATATTGTTGCAACTACAATAGCATAGAGATCGATCTCAAACAACTTCATGAGAACATTTGTGTAAGGTCGGACATAGGAGGGAGGTAGGGTAGCTTGGAAAGTAGAGTCCTCCATCGATTCTCGTAGGCTGCCATGGTCTCTTCCTCATACTTCCTGAGGCTGGCCAGGTCACTTAGTGATGCCTTCTTCTTGGTTTTGAAGGCAAAGCATTCGAGGAACGCATCCACTAACTGATCCAAGTTACTGATGTTGTGCTTCGACAATTGAGTGAACCAATCCGAGGTAGGGCCCATGAATGTGGTTATAAATGTCCTTAGCAACAACGCATCATTGTCTTGAATGCCAAAACATTGGCTCAAGAATCTGGTCACATGCTCTTGGGCATCCTCCTCACCCTTAAATATTGCCAACTGAGGTAGCTTGAAGTGTTCGGGGTAAGGGGGTGCAAGCACTGACGGATGCACAGGATGACTGCGGAGTTGGTGTAACGTGGGCTTTTGGGGCCCAGAAGCTTTGGTTTCCATAGAATCCAAATGCTCTAGCAGCGCTTTGTATGCATCAGAAGATTTAATCTCTTCCTCTTTAGTTTGCTCCTGTTGTGGGTTGTGGGAGACTTGAGGCCTATGGGGGGTGGTCGGATAGCAACCCCTCCGCCTTGGTAGGGCATTTCGGCCCGCTCTACTTCTTGTTCATACTCCTCGTAAGCTTCCTAAGGAGTCTCTGGATGAGACCTATGACCCTGGGTGGGTCCCCATGGAGGGTACCCATCATTATTTCGGGGAGTGGCCTCCCTCTTAGGTCTAGGGGGTCTCAGAGGCAAAACTTGATAAGTTCATGGAGACCTATCTCGCACCAAGGGATTATGCCTCTCATATGGTTTCTCTCTTTGGGTGTGAGGGGTTGGAACCCTCTCAGCTAGGTTATGAAGCAACTCATCTATTTGGCATTGAATGCACTCCTTGCTAAGGCAGTATAGATGCTCTAGCTGCTGCTGATCTTTCTCAATTCATGTGATCTAGGCTTGGCGAGTGACATGTCTGGTGACTACTAGGTCAATTTGTTTTGCCATCTTGAGTCTTGGAGGCCTATATGCCTCTCCTATGCATTTACCTCGGTCACGATGATCCGAGATCTCAATGGGTCACTTCCCTCTATCAAGGTTGGTGGCATTTACCCAAGGCTTTGGCCTCAGTGGGTGACCATGGTACATAGTGGGTGTGGAAGTGCATGGCTCCCACACTGTACATTGCTCTCGAGGAATGTAATGGTCTTCCTTGTGCTCCCTTTTGTATGTGTGAAAGGGGTGGGCGGAGTTAGCTCACCCTACTTGAAGAGCCCTGTGCTCTGGGGTTTGTCTATTGGTTCTCACAGTGATGGTGGGCAAAGGAGGTATGCCATAGTCATGTGGCATCTCCTCATGGACACTATGCCACTCTAGCACTTCATCACGTGGTGGCCACTCATATCAAGCTTCTAAGGGAGCTTTCTTTTCTATGTTGAGTGCCACGTGTAAGGACTCCTCCTGAAAGGGGCTATGATGAACGGGTGTGTCCCCCAAAGGGGTGTCCCTATAGTTCCACCTTGACATGGAATGATGCGGACTCTCTTATGGGTCAAGGCTGCCAAGGCGGTATGACCAAGTCCTTAGGGCTGTAGCGGAGGCGACTTGTGCCCCCTTGTACACTTTTTACAGCTTATGTGCTTGATTGGGCTTGGCTACGGGTGTACACCATGGTGTTGTTTTTCTACAAGCTAAATAGATTTTTATCTCTTTTTATGATTTTTTTATGCTACACTAAACAGAAAAGAGCACACACATACACAAAGCGGTGATTATCTTGTTTAAAGATTAAAAATGTGTCCTAAACCTGGTTTAGTGTTTTTGTTTTTTTTTTTTTTGAAGGTTTTTGTAAAGAATGTTTAAATGCAAAATGAGGGCTCTTATGACTCCCAAAATTGGTCGCCCCTTTGATATACCATTGCCAGGCCGATATACCAACCTCTCTATATACCCACCCTTATGTGAGGGAAACTATAGGTACATGAGAGCAGATGGTAGATGTAACATAGGCGTTACGAAAGGGGAATCGCCCTGTTTATGACACCTACCATAGAAGACTTATCCTCGTGTGTTGTGAATCACCCCATCTACACTCGGTCAGCTTTCATCAGGATTTACGTCTAGCAACAGTAATGATCGGGGTTTATGAATGCAAAATTCAAGCCAAGGTGGTGATGAAATCCATCGTTGGTCTTGATCAAGGGCTGGGGTTTTACGACTAGCTCCTTGGTGTTTAATTTTCCATGTGGTGTGTGGGGTTCTTTTTATTTTGCATGGAACAAAATAAACATGCAGCAAAACTTTTTCTAAGCACGCAAAAAGAAACCAGAAAGACAAAAAAATAATAACAGAAAATGATAGAAAAATTTTAGGACTCTTAACTCTTCTCTGCCCGAATCTGTCGATTCTGAGTTTCTGCGCAGAAATTTCATAGACTAGAATTCATCCTAGGGGTGAACAAATTACAGGACTATATTCATCATAGGGTGGGGCGAATTCCCATTCGTCCCTGGGTGAGACGAATTAAGCTCTGTATTCGCCTTCTAATGGAATGAACAACAGTCAGCGTCTGAAAACATGGTACCTGCAAGCAAAAACAACCAAGTTTGGATCAGATATCTGATCTTAAAAATAGATGACAATGTCCCACCATGATCACCACTAAAAGCATGAGGATACAGAAGCAAAAAGGAAAGCAAATATGTTATGCAAACAGAACCGGACTTAGCGCTAAATCCTAGGAATTTGAAAGTGCACGAAAAGAGGGAAAATCATGAGCGAATCGAAACAAAACAAATGTGAATAAAGAAGACAACCCTTTTTATTGATATGTTTCACAATTCGGTTACAATGCGCATCCTCCCATTTCGAGGGCTAGGAGAATTTAGTTATGCATTCTTGTCACATCCATGGGTGCCTTTCCTTCTTTCGCGTGCCCACATGTAAAATGGGAGGACCAAACATCGTCGTTGCTTTGCATTGATGAGTCTTTACTCCTCACTGCTCCTCCAATGTCCAAACCCTACATTCAAAGGAATAAGAAATGATTAGTAGTGCCTGCGGATAAAACAAAGCACGCAATCCCCAAGCCTACGATAAGCGAAGGAGAAAAATGAATTAAACTATGACTAAAATAGATCCAAATGCTCTAAAAATTTGATAGGGGCATCAAGACACCACCAGGAAGGCCTTGCAAAAATAAATGTCAAGAAATTCCTCACTGATTTGAATTCACTCCGGGGCAGGACAAATTTACCTGCAACAAAAATGTACTGTCCCAAATGTCATACCTAGGAAGCTCCAAAAGAATTGCAAACTTGGGGTTAGCTAAATGGGGGAATTTTGGGAAGACCTAGATGGTCATATTTTCCCAATTTGGCCTCCATAAATAGGAATTTAATGATGATACATGTAGATTAGTAGAAGCGAACAAGGACATAAACATGATAAAAATTGTTCAAAACGAGACGAAATTTAAATGACAACCTATCTAAGAATCATAGAAATGAATGCAAAAATGAAATAAATCAAGTCTACCATGGAATTCCCATCGCTCTGAAGGGGGGCGATTAGGACTGTGGCAGTGTGGGAGGGGGCACCCATGGGGCAGGCCGCCCACTGTTTGAGGCCTGATTTCGGCACCAATCCACATGGGATGGGTCCAAAACCTCTTGTGTGGTATTGTCGACAAATTTTGTGGGATATTATGGCCAAATGTTGATTTTTGGGCTCAATATTTTTCCTCCCAATAGTCACCCAATGGCCTCCCCTCTAAAGGATATCAAGGATGTGAAAGACGCAAATCCAAAAGGTGTGAGGTATGACAATAAAATGATAGCACTTCATTGCTCTAAAATGCTCCTTCTCTATCTCCTTTGGGGTGAGGAAAATCACCAATTTATAGACCTAGAGGTCTCTTGAAATGGGTATGTAGAGGCGCCACTTGGCAATCATGCCTTCCCAGGGGGAGGGAGACTCCTCCCTGAATAGGGACTTCATGACTGCCATTGTAATTGCCTCTAATGCTTGAAAACACTAACCATACTCCCATGCAATGAAGGAAGTGTTGAGTGGTGGATCCGAGCTGCCATTTTTCAATATTTGACTTTTTTCCCATCAAACCTGCAATTCGCCCCACCCTAGAGCGAATCTAGAATTCGTCCCTGGGTGAGGCAAATCCTAGTTTGAATTCATTCCAAGGTGGAACGGATATTCAGAAAAGTGCCTAAAGGTGCCAAATTGATCTTTGACCTTCCAAAACTACTATGAGAGTGGTTAGGACCACTATTTAACCTTTGGGGGCTGCCCTTGGGGCTGTGTGTGTCAATGCGATCAGTGTTTGTAGTCACATAATTGGATTGGTGCTATTTTGGTGTCTACAATAGATACACACTCTTTGATATAGATAATAAAATACTAGATAAATAGTTTTGCTAATTGGTGAAATCTCTTTATGGAGTGATGAGGTAAGGAAATATACCATTCTTGGGCTATATTACCAAGGCTAGTGGGGACCATTCACATCAAGATAGATTCATCATGGGTAACAACAAAAAATGCAACCTTTAAACATCGAAGATATTGATAGGATCATATAATACTTTGTACATTTTAAATTGAGGTACCTCAAGATTTTTAGGGTAAGGCTAATTTTTAATGGATGGATCTAGAGGCTTATTGGAAAACTTGTTAAATAAATATTATTGGATCAGAGAAGTTACTTGGATAGTAGCAAGTTATATATTTATCTGCTCTAGTTTGGCCTTGATTATCATATTAGATGGGTATGACTCCAGAGGAGGAGCATTTAAAAAATGTTGAGAAAAATATGGATAGCTTAGGGGTCCTGAGGGATTGAGACTATTAGGGGAAGAGAAAATATGTTTTATTCATTGGATAAAAATATATTATTATATGTGACTGGTGGGATAAAAGGAGGAATATTTTGGATAAGTTTAGAGACACATGGCAGATTTGCCCAAATATGCAATCAAAAAGAGTAGGATGTAATACAAGATGATTGTCTTCAGGAAACAAGATATCAACATGGCCTGTAGATGTGTCGTAATTATTGTAAAAGAGAATGAATTGGGCTCAATCTATGGCTAAAAATATAATAGGAGATGTGGTAGAATCAATATACTAGGGAACAAACATTCTGGACCTAGAACTAACAACCTAGGTCATTGTTTATTTAAAGGGATTGTTGTCATCATGGGGTCTCTCTAAAGGGTTAATTATAGCACCGGTGGATGTTGATTGCTAGGTTTTCTCTTGGGATAGGCCCTGGTCATGATCCTCATCTTGAATGATATCCTTGAATACAATGGTTCATCTTCACAAAATCATGTAGGTTATTTATTGAGGTAAATGTTATTTTATTAAGAATATCGTTAGTAGGAGTTTGGGTTTCCTGCTCATCTTCATTATAAGTAGGATTTTTGAGTGGATACTCTTTCTTATGAATATTAATGAAAGTTAAACAAAGAGAAGAATCTACATGGTCTAAGCTATGCAAAAAATAGCCATGTTCAGCCATCACTGTAAGCTTTAAGAGAGGCCTAACATAAGAGGCTTATGGAAATGACTAAATAATAGGATCAAGGAGGATCATGAACAATCCATTGAGGTATTCACATTGGGTTCACAAAAATATAGACATGGCAAATTTATAGGTAAAATATTGGTCCTCTACTAATCAATTACCTCAATATGGATACTATATATTTACAGTAACATTGAATGGGGAGAATTTTAAAAAGTAACAACAAATAGTTGATGCATAGAGCAATAAAGTGACCAAGACATCAAGAAAATTCAATAATAATATGCATTTAAATACATGTATGGAGAGAAATAAAAGACACTAAAGATGCTAATGAAAGAGCTTAGTATACCAACACCTTTATCCAGTGGCTGGTTAACTGTAACTTCTCATTCTATATAACACTGGTTTATGACCTACAAGGAAAGAGAACAATTTGGAATTCTATAGGGAACAACAAATGGTATTAGTATTTATGGGGACTACCAAGGATTTTACACATAATATGTACCCTTAGCTAGAAAACCAGTCCTCAATTCCTTTTATGGTGAGTAATAAATGAATAAATATGACCAAATATGGAAATATAATAGCTTCAATAATACAAGGAAAGTAATAGTGAAAAACACTATACACAAAGGAGATACATAGTACCTAGGCAAATTATTAGATGACAATATGATCACAATTGATAGATGCTTGCAAGATGCAAAGCTCTAGGGATTCGTCTTGTTATTGTAGTGTGATAAACCGACCCATGAACTCAAAAAATTGCTTATAATGTGTAGCTAAGTATTAAATAATTAAGCAACTTATTTATCATTAATTATTGGTGTTAGTCATTAGTGAGCCTAACCGTATCTTTTTCAAAAACTATATTTATAAAGGAGGTTAAATTTTTTCTCATATCAAACTATTGTGGGGGACATATCACTTGGATAAAGATGCCACCTACCTCAAATCATGGTGACTATTCTATGATGGCTAAAAATAATATTTACTTTAGGCTTATCATTATGTCTTGACGTGGTTGATTAAGATGAACTCATTTGGTCAATCATGTAATCTTTCTAAAATAGTTAAATCATTTAAATATATCAGGGGAAACATTCTAGCATTCTTCTTGTTAAGTTTGGACAAGAAGATCTCAGTTGATATTTTGATTTGAATTGCTTGCACCTGGGTGAGAGGTATTTAATTTTGGTTGTGGTGGAGTGCGTTGGCTTGTAAAGGTAAACATCCTATATCATTACTAATATTTATCCCTTCTTATCACTTATTAGCCTACGAGTTGTGAGATAGAACTAACATGATTTTGAATATGTGAGGGCTAAAAAAGTTGGTTTGGTTTCTCAACTAGAATAAGTGAATGCTCAAATTCATTCCTTAGTACTTATAGAGGAGTTTAGAAAATAGGAAATCAGAGTCTCTTTTGAGTTAGAAGAATGGGAAAGGAGGGAGGAGCTCTTATGGAAATAAAAATCCAGGATCCAGTGGCTAAAGGAAGGGGATAGAAACTCTACTTTCTTCCATAAATCTCTTATGGCTAGAAGAGTTTCAAACTTTGTATCTTTTTTGAAGACCAACAATGGTACTCTAGTTTACTCTTGGGATGGGATGAAAAATTATCATTGATTAATCTGAGGAACTTTTCTCTGCAATCCCTCTATAATTTAAGGCTCAAGAGAAAATTATATAGGGAAACCCTTTCCTTATTAAGAAAGTGAATAATGAGGTATTGATAACATCAATTTTTATGGTAGAAGTAAAGGTAGCATTTTTCAAGAAGAAAAAAATAAGACTCCTGGTCTGAATGGTTTCCCTATTAAGTTCTTTCAAGAATTATAGAACCTCCTTAAGGATTATCTTCTTGCAGTGGTAGAAGAAGCATGGGTGGCAAAGTTCATTGTGAAAGAAATCAATAAAACCTACACTACACTAATACCTAAGTCCCAAGAGGTAGATCAAAATATCTATGTAATGTTCTCAAAATCATTACTACAATGATAGCTCAAATGTTGGAACCCTTCCTCCTTGTGATGATTTCATCATAGCAAAGGGGATTTATGGGAAGGAGAGAAATTATAAATGAAATAGTGTTGCTCAAGAGGCCACTCTCTCCATGCAAACACAAGGATCCCCCTCCATGTTTGTATGTTTGGACCTCTCCAAGGCTTATGATAGGGTAGACTAAAATTTTCTTTTACAGATCTTGAGGAAGTTTATCTTCTTCTAGGATATGGTGGATTGGATTAGAGGCACTATTTCCTTAATATTTTATGCTATAATGATAAATGGTAGTTTGTCTCCTTTGTTTACTGCTTCTAGGGGACTATGCCAGGGGGATCCTATTTTCTTATCTGTCTACCATTTTGGCAGAGTGTATAGGTCATATTCTCTCTAAGGAAAGGAATAATGACTACATTCAAGGAATTAGATATGCATCAACAACCCCTTATCTCTCTCATTTATAGTTTGTAGATGACTTGACCTTGATGGGTCATGTTATTGCACTAGAAGCATGTAGATTCAAAAAAATTCTAAACCTCTTTTTAGCAACCATAGGATAACTTATTAATAATGAAATCTAAGATTATATTATTTCATTGTATTACTATATTGGAGACCATGATTTTAAATATTTTAAATTTTAGGCAAGAATCTCTTCCAATATCTTATCTAGGAGTTACCTTAAAGGTGGCCAAGCAAAAAAATGGTAAAATGAGGGTGGTTGATAGACAAGATACAAAGTTGGTTGAACAACCAGATGAATTGATGGCTTTCCATTACAGGGAGGTTCACTTTAGTTAAATCTATTTTATTATTTATTCCCATCTATGTTTCCTCATTTTTGAGTATTCTTAAGGATGTTTTGAGATAGTTGGACAAGATTAATCAAAGGTTCTTAGGGAGTAAGGCAAAAGCAAGGTGTAAGTGAGCCTTAGTGAAGTGAACTTTTATCTTCTGAGAAAAGAGGTAGGCTTGGGCCTCCAATAGTGGTTAAAAATAACTTAGACTTGGTAGCAAAATTATAGTGGTGGTTAATTACTTCCCCTAATTGAGTTATGGGTGTAGATCCTAAGAGCCAAGTATGCAAAAAATCAAGCTCTATTAGTTTTTACTAGATGTCAACTTCCTCAATGAGGATCTCCAATTCTTGAGGTACTAAGGATAAGGAATACAATTATCAAACCATAATTATTTTGGATATTAAGGAATGGCCATCATGTAATTTTTTGAACATATGCTTGGGATGGTTTACCTTCATTATCTCAACAATTTTCGTAATGGAAATACATCATGGAACAACTCCATAGTCAAGGTTAAATAAATATATCACATTATTATAGAAATTGTGGGGAACAAAATTTTGAGGATAGAGTATGGATTCTAGTAAGGGATTGGCCAATCTTAAAAAAAGGATGTCAATAAGGCTATTCATTAGATTCTTAGAAGACGATCACTTTCTTGGGAAAAATAAAAAGACAAGCTAGCATGGGGCTCATATTCTAATGGTGTGTATACTACAGCTCTGGGATATTCATCCCTCTCTCATCATAAATATAATCCACTCAATGATGTCTGACTATATTTGGTAACTTTTGACTTGGCCTAAGGTGAGATTTTTTAATTGACTTCTACTCCATAAGAGGGTTCTTATAGGAGATCAATTGATGAAATGAGGTTTTTCTAGTCTATTCAAATGTGAGTTAGGCTATTTAGAGAATGAGACAGAGGACTACATTTTGTTTCTACCCCTTTCCATTCAATTGTGGAAATGGTTAGCAACTTTTCTAGATATAATATTTTGGTAATTTATGTCCCTTGAGCAGGCATGGAGGACTTGGCCTAGAGTGAATGGGTTGGAAAATTCAATGAAACAGATGACCTTGGTCAATATACCTCTACTGCTTTGGAATCTATGGAAATAAAGGAATAAAATAATATTTAAAGCAATATGTTTGGGAAAAAATGGTATACAATATCAAGGAAACTATTATGCATACATTGAAGCTCCCCTCTACAATATCTCAACAAAAGCATAGTTTACTCTCTAGGCTTCAAATCTCTATGGATGAATAGAGATGTAGGCATCCACAAGGTCCTTGACATACTATTCAAAGGGATTGACCATGTCAAGCCCTCCTAAAGGTATAGGGAAGATCAACATCGATGTTGCATAAAGAGGTAATCTAGGAAGGGCAAGTATAGAAGGTATAGATAGATTCTCATATGGTACTCATGTTTTTCTTTTTGTACAAAATCTTGAAATCCTATTTAATAATCTAGAAGAAGCATGTGCTATCCTTTATGGCCTTCAAGAAGCTTCTAAGGTCGGTTGGTCTATAGTACAAGTAGAATAATACTCACAAGTAAATATATATCAAATGAAGGCATCCACTAGAACCTCCTCTTAGGATTGGATGTTACAAAGGATGATTGACAAGATACATGCACTTTAGTCTATTGAGGGTGATATCAAAAGTTACCCATAATTATTAAATTAGTGTTATAGATATTTAAGAGATATTATTTCTGTCTAGAATAGTTAATAAGTCAATCTATATTAGATTTTATAGGTAGATTGAGTTAAAATCAAGTTCTAAATTTATTCCTAGAAAATAGGGCCAACAAGAAGTTAATGTCTAGGCAAGTTATCTTCATTAAGAGGGCACCTCAAATCAAGACCAGTTCAGTGAGTTGTAACTAAAATAAAGCACATAAAAAAATATCTCAAATTGGGTGCTTTATTTTATGCCAATTAAGAATTTTAGTTAACTGGAAAAAACACCATGCAAGGTGGCCATGACAAAAGCTAGTTTTTTAGAAACTTGAGTTATTTTAGCTTTTTTGATTGATCAAGGTTGATTGATCATTATATACATTGTAATTTGACTCATTTTGAATATAGAATATAAAAAAATTTCAAAGCACAATTTTGGTGCATTATTGTGGAGCCTTTTTAAAGTTTTTCTTTGTTTTCTTAATTCTAGATCTAATTTTTTAGTTAGGACAAACAACATAGTTTGTTGAAATTGGAGTTTTTTTAATGTTATTTCATCATTTGATATTTAGAATTGGTTTAGTTTAATCACTAAACACTCCTAGACCATTTTGGGGTGATATTCATGCTCCATTAATGTTCATTTTGTCTTAGATGATAATTGTTTTACTGCTATTTTTTTATCTCTCCACCTCAAGAACGTCCATTTGGTATTAGATCGGAGTTTTGTGTGTGATTTCAATATTTTTAGGAGAAGCTATGGCAAGAGAGGGTGAAAATTTTGATTCCCAACATCCTTTACAAAATTTTGTATCAGAACAACTTGTGGCTATCTGTTTGCTATCATGGCAATGAATAGTACATCCTTAAATATACCTACATTCAAAGGAGATAACTTTGAGTGCTGGAGAGATCAATTGAGGATATTTGTATGGAAGGAAGTTTATAAAAGTATAGTTCAGTCATATGCTCCTCCTAATGATAGGAATGTTCTTCCTCAAGATTAAAGAAGATATTGGAAGAAGAATAAAAGAATGATGCTCAAGCTTTCTTCTACTTGTAGAGTGTAATAGATCCAAGCATCTATACAAGGATATTTAGTTGTGAGAATGCCCATGAGGCATGGACAACCTTGGAGACATCATATCAAGGCTCAAAAAAGGTAATATCAACAAATATCTCCACATTAAGGATCAATTTTGAAAAATATGAAAATACATGATGATGAGAATGTTGGAGACTATTGTATTGGATTAAATGACATAGTGCATAGAACGAAAGTGTATGGTAAATACATGGAATATAAGATAGTAGTAAGAAATTTTTTGAGATCCCTATCCCCAAAATTGATCTATATTGTCATTACACTTGAGAAGTGTAAAGATATGGACCAAATTAAGGTTGAAGAGTTAATGGGTTCTTTATTGTCCCATGAGGATAAAATAAAAATTTACTCAAATGACTTGAATCATGCACGAGAGACCAAAGTATGGGTTTAAAAACCAAATTCAAAGCCCTCAAATCAAAATGATTTTTTTCTCAAAGTTCATATCAAAAAGAGAAAAACCAATCAAATTCAAAGAGGAAGGGTAAGAAGGTCTTCAACCATCATTATTGTAAGAAATCGGGTCACATGATAAAAGACTACAAAACCAAGAAAATTCAATCCAAGATTGGGGTGAGAAAAAGGCCTACCAAGTTGATAATAATTATGATCAAATTAATTCTTATATTTCATGTAATTCAGATTTGAATTATAAAAAATATGTGGTTTCTTGATTTAGGATATTCTAACCACATGTCATGTTTTAAGGATTGTTTTGACAAGCTAGATGGTTCATTCAAGAGTCAAGTCCACTTAGGATATGGGAAGGTGATTCATGTAGAAGTGAAAGAGAATATACCTATCACCACAAATCATGTGAAGGGTAACATCAGCAATATTCATTTGGCACCAAGCATGAAGAACAATCTCATGAGTGTTGGGCAACTAGTAGAGAAAGGATTTAAGCTACTTTTTGACAATGGAGATTTTTTGATATATGACAAGAAGTAATGTAACAAATTAATTGTAAAGTCTATTATGTCAAAAAAAGAATGTTTCCATTGCTAAAAAATATGTTAAATCAGATTTTTTGCTTTTCCACCATTGAGGAATCAAACATGTTGTGACACTCTAGATATGGTCATTTAAATTTCAGAAGTTTGCATGTTCTTTTTAAGAAGAAATTAGTTTATGGTCTTCCAAGGATTGAATCCAAATTGAATGAAACATACAAGGAATTTTTACTTAGAAAATGCCATAGAGAAAGCTTTTCAACCATCATGTGGAGAGCTACCAAGAAATTGAAATTGGTACATTCATATTTGTGTGGGACCATGTCTTGTCCTAGCATAGGCAATAATTCATATTTTATTTCCTTTATTGATGTTGCTACCAGACTAATGTGGGTTTTATTATTGAAGACAAAATATAGGGAATTCTCAGCCTTCAAGACCTTCAAGGCATTGGCTGAAAAGAAATCAGGTTATTCTATCAAGGTGTTAAAAACTGATAGAGGTGGGGAATTATATTCTTATGAATTTCTAGATTTTTGCTCTTCATATGGAATAAAAAGGAATTTGATCACTCCCTACACACCACAAAAAAATAGTTTTGTAGAGAGGAAGAACAGGACCATAATGGATTTAGCAAGAACCATGTTGTAGAACAAGAATTTGGAGAGGAAGTTTTGGGTTGAAGCAATACAAACAATAATCTGCATCTTGAATAGAAGTCACACAATGGCAATGGAAAACAAGACACCTTATGAAGCATGGTATGGTAAGAAGCCCATGGTAGCTCATATTAGAATATTTGATTGTTTAGCATTCATTCACATTGATGATGCTAAAAGGAAAAAAGTAGACCCCAAGAGTGAGCCTCACATTTGTACAAGTTATAGTGATGCTAGTAAGGCTTACAAGTTTTTCAATCGTGTTAGTAAGAAAATTGTTGTGTCTAGGGATTGTAAAAGTTTTGAGAATGATGTGTTTGCTGATCATAACCAGAAGAGTGTAAATTTTATTAGTGAAGGAGGACATAATTTTTATGGAGAAATAGAGATCAATCAAGATCCTCCACAAGTTCCTAGTGTTAATGACAACAATACTAGTTCTTACCAAGAGACTAGTTTACCATCAACTTAAACCCAAGTCAAAAACAAGAGGTTGTTGCTTCCACATCCAGCCAATTAGATTTTGGATCAGAACTAACAGAGGAGAACAACAAGACTTCAAACTCAACTGGTAATAATCTTTAAGATATTGAAGATGAAATGACTTACTATGCCTTATCTTGCATTACTAGTGAACCTAGTAACTATGTAGAGGCTAGTCAAAGGAAATAATGGGTTGATACCATGAATGTTGAGATGGAGGCAATCGAGAGAAATGAGACATGGACTCTCATTCATCCTACTAATGACATGGCTTTCATGGGTACAAAATGGGTCTACAAGACCAACTTCCATAGTGATGGAGCAATAGATAAACACAAAGCTAGACTAGTAGCAAAAGGGTATGCACAAACACATGGCATAGACTATGAGGAGACCTTTGCTCATATGGCTTTCCAAGGTACTATTACATTGATTCTTTCAGTTTTTTCTTAGAAAGGATGGGAATTTCACCAAATGGACGTTAAGTGTGCATTCTTGAATAGTGACATTGAAGAAGAGGTATATGTGGAGCAACCACAAGGTTATGAAATAAAGGGTAAAAAGCATTGGGTATACAAGTTAAAAGAGGCACTTTATGTACTGAAACAAGATCCAAGAGCTTAGTACTCAAAGATAGATGTATGATTATCTAAAAATGGCTTTGAAAGGAGCAAAAATAAACCAAATTTTTACATGAAAATTGTTGTCACTAACATGTTTTATGTTTATCTTTATGTTGATGATATCATTTTTTAAGAAAGTTCCAAAGCTATGATGCAAGACTTCAAGGAGAGAATTAAAAGTGATTTTGAGATGTCTAATACTGGAAAAATTAAATACTTTCTTACCATGGAAGTACAACAAAGGGAAGATGAGATCTTCATATGCCAATCCAAGTATGCCCAAGACAAGTTGAAGAAATGTTTACTTCTAGACTACAAGGTGGTTGATAATACTATTTCTAATGGGGAGAAGCTTATGAAAGAGGATGGAAGTCCTCTTATTGATAAGAAGAATTTTAAGAGTATGGTGGGTGGATTGATGTTGTAACAACCCAAGTCTACTCACTTTGGTTGTACCACATAAACTCAGTTTGCTATAACACGAAGTAATTTTTTTCCAATTTTTCAACATGGTTTTCCTATGGTCAAGTTTTCAAGTTCACTAATTTAGTATTTACCCAAATCAAAGTTACATTTAGTACAATGTATGTCAATCACTTGTAAGAATTGTGATTTTTGTAAACAATGACCCAAGTGGACAAGATTGGACAAATATCATAGAGAGTTTCATTTTGTAGATCTAACTCTCTCATTTATCGTCCTCTTATTTTAGCATGAGGATCAATCTACGATAGGGGTTATGTTCCCTTAGCATGATAAACATCAACCTAATCGATCGATATGTTCAAGACTTGTTATGCAAGGAGTTAGCATACATATACCTAATATCTAGCTTATTGTTCTCTTTCCTGGAGTCAGCTAGAGCTATGTCATTGCCCTAACACTAGACTTGGTACCATTGACCATTTGTGACTCATGATAATTTATCCCATACCAAATGTCATGGTTGGACTAGTTTCTTTTGGCCTTACTAGTCCACTCATAGTCTAAATAGTGCATGGACTCGTCACTGTACTCCCAAGAAATGACCTAGATAAGGAGTCCCATACCACCCCTCATTACTTGTTCTGACAAGGTTACCTGTTCTAACCTATTCTTGTCAGAAAATGGTCACTCTCAAGTTGTAGAGGTTACCAACTCACAACCTCAATTTTGGGTATATAGTTTTATCTAGTTCTTATGTTATCTTATAAAAGTTTGGATTGGGCTAGTCTAACTAAGTTGAGGGAGACTCAATATTTTCCAAACAAAAATGGAAAATCATATGTTCTAAAGTAGAGTTTTTCCCTATTGATAATTGACAAATGTTATCTACCCTCTTATGGGTCAAGCTTTCGCAACATGATTTGCTTATTTAACTTTCGCCTACTAAAAACTCATGAAAATTTATGCTATATAATCTCAAATAATAAATAATCATATTTTTCCATTCTAAAAGAAATTAATTGATAGTAGTTATTCTAAAGAAAATTTTATTTTATTAAGCAGAATATTGCTTTTCACAAGAAAAATAGTCTTCTTATAAAATACAAGAAGTTAAATTAACCAAGTAATGATAGTCTAATAATGAAATAGAATTTCTCACTCGACTTAGTCGAATCTCTATTTTGTCGATCGAGCGAAGAGGTATTAAATAGCACGAAAACCATTGTTTGACTATTATCGAAACTCATGGGAAAGAGAAGTACAAACAATTCTTATTGGATACATGGTTTTTTTTTACATGATTTAAGCCCTAGTTAAATTGATGAGGAATACTTCATCCTTTAAAAGTCAAAGGGATAATACACTTAAGATAAAGTTTTGACAAAATCTCCACTTTAGTTTTCAAATTACTTAGTAATATAAAATTTAAAAAAATTATTTCTTTTAATCTGGAAAGAAAGGTTTTGACGCAGATAATAATCTTTATAAAGTTTATTAAATAAAAATATTGCACCACTGGTTCTAGAAAAGACATTCATCCTACTAATGACATGGCTTTCATGGGTACAAAATGGGTCTACAATACCAACTTCCATAGTGATGGAGCAATAGACAAACACAAAGCTAGACTAGTAGAAAAAGGGTATGCACAAACATATGGCATAGACTATGAGGAGACCGTTGCTCATGTGGCTTTCCAAGGTACTATTACATTGATCCTTTCAGTTTCTTCTCAGAAATGATGGTAATTTCACCAAATGGACATCAAGCGTGCATTCTTGAATAGTGACATTGAAGAAGAGGTATATGTGGAGCAACCATGAGGTTATGTAATAAAGGGTAAAGAGCATTGGGTATACAAGTTTAAAAAGGCACTTTATGTACTAAAACAAGCTCCAAGAGCTTGGTACTCAAAGATAGATGGATTATTATCTAAAAATGGCTTTGAAAGGAGAAAAAATAAACCAAATTTTTACATGAAAATTGTTGACATTAACATATTTTATGTTTATCTTCATGTTGATGATATCATTTTTTAAGAAAGTTTCAAAGCTATGATGCAAGACTTCAAGGAGAGAATGAAATGTGATTTTGAGATGTATAATACTGGAAAAATTAAATACTTTCTTACCATGGAAGTACAACAAAGGGAAGATGAGATCTTCATATGCCAATCCAAGTATGCCCAAGACAAGTTGAAGAAATGTTTACTTCTAGACTGCAAGGTGGTTGATAATACTATTTCTAATGGAGAGAAGCTTATGAAAGAGGATGGAAGTCCTCTTATTGATAAGAAGAATTTTAGGAGTATGGTGGGTGGATTGATGTTGTAACAACCCAAGTCTACTCACTTTGGTTGTACCACATAAACTTAGTTTGCTATAACACGAAGTAATATTTTTTCAAGTTTTCAACATAGTTTTCCTATGGTCAAGTTTTCAAGTTTGCTAATTTAGTATTTACCCAAATCAAAGTTACATTTAGTACAAGGCATATCAACCACTTGTGGGAATTGTGATTGTTGTAAACAATCACCCAAGTGGACAAGATTGGACAAATACCATAGAGATTTTTATTTTGTAGATCTAACTATCTCATTTATTGTCCTCTTATTTTAGCATGAGTATCAATCTACGATAGGGGTTATCCTGTAGGGCCCATAACACCTAGAGGGTGAACGCATACTCTTCCCATCCCTTAGCATGATAAACCTCAACCTAATCGATCGATATGTTCAAGACTTGTTATGCAAGGAGTTAGCATACATATACCTAATGTCTAGCTTATTGGTCTCTTTCCTGGAGTCAGCTAGAGCTGTCGTTGCCCTAACACTAGACTTGGTACCATTGACCATTTGTGACTCATGATAATTTATCCTATACCAAATGTCATGGTTGGACTAGTTTCTTTTGGCCTTACTAGTCCACTCATAGTCTAAATAGTGCATGGACTCATCATTGTACTCCTAAGAAATGACCTAGAGAAGGAGTCCCATATCGCCCCTCGTTACTAGTTCTGAAAAGGTTACCTGTCCTAACCTATTCTTGTCAAAAAATGGTCGCTCTCAAGTTGTAGAGGTTACCAACTCACAACCTCAATTTTGGGTATATAGTTTTATCCAGTTCTTATGTTATCTTATAAAATTTTGGATTGGGCTAGTCTAACTAAGTTGAGAAAGACTCAAGATTTTCCAAACAAAAATGGAAAATCATATGTTCTAAAGTAGAGTTTTTCCCTATTGATAATTGACAAATGTTATCTACCCTCTTATGGGTCAAGCTTTCGCAACATGATTTGCTTATTTAACTTTTGCCTACTAAAAACTCATAACAATTTATGCTATATAATCTCACATAATAAATAATCTTATTTTTCCATTCTAAAATAAATTAATTGATAGTAGTTATTCTAAAGAAAAATTTATTATATTAAACAGAATATTGTTTTTCACAAGAAAAATAGTCTTCTTATAAAATACAAGAAGTTAAATTAACCAAGTAATGATAGTCTAATAATAAAATAGAATTTCTCACTCGACCTAGTCGAATCTCTATTTTGTCCATCGAGCGAAGAGGTATCAAATAGCACGAAAACCATTGTTTGACTATTATCAAAACTCATGGGAAAGAGAAGTAAAAACAATGCTTATTGGATACATGGTTTTTTTTAAACAATTTAAGCCCTAGTTAAATTGATGAGGAATACTTCATCCTTTAAAAGTCAAAGGGATAATACACTTAAGATAAAGTTTTGACAGAATCTCCACTTTAGTTTTCAAATTACTTAGTAATATAAAATTTAAAAACATTATTTATTTTAATCTGGAAAGAAAGGTTTTGACGCAGATAATAATCTTTATCAAGTTTCTTAAATAAAAATATTGCACCACTGGTTCTAGAAAAGACAAAAAATTTCACTTTTAAATTTACACAAAAGAATTTTCATTGGTCCTAAAGCCATAGACAAGGTTTCGAAACACTAACTAACTGCATAGCTCACTCTACCTTGGCAGTGTTCCCATTAAACTTATTTTATTTAGCTTTTACAAGTTTCAAAAACACTCATCTGACATTCTTAGCAAACAACTGAAACTCACTAGCTTTACTATGCTTTAATTATCTATCTTTGCTAGCAAAAGAAACCATTATCGCATCTCTACAACTTATAAAAGAACATACCAAAGTAAATGAATATATTCATCTTTAGATAATTAGCTAACTTCTGAGTTGTTTATCATGCTAGCAATTAAGTTTACTTTGAGAGAGATAAATAAATTATTGCAAACTTCTTTTTAACTTACCAACGCCAAGAAAATTACAATTTCTAAATCATAACTTTGTGAACTCACTCTCTGGCATAACACCACTATTTTTCCATAGCATAGACATATTATTTAATATTACAGAATTGAGAAATATTTTTCTAGGAATTATTTTCCATGATTCCTATTTATTTATCACGTCTCACAATCACCCCAACATGGTGTGAAACTTCAGAATCACTGGTAATCAACACAACATCTGGAAAGAGGAGAGGGATAGAGCCTTTCTTGATTTTCAAAGAAGAAACGCATTGTACAAGCACCCCGCTCGAGTCTTCCTCCTTTACCATTATTTTTGGTGATGAAGACAAGAGGGATTGCTAATAGGGATCATTTTACTCATATGCGGTTGCCATGCATTCCAATATGCAAACATATAAACTCAAAAATAAACTAGCAACATAATTTCTCTTATATATATACATATTTTTTAAAAGTATATAGCACGCAACCTAGAAGCTTGCTTTCTCCAATAATTTTTGCAAATCAATAATTAACACTCAACATAGGCAAATAATTCATTTCATCAAATGATGAACAACCCAGTTCATTCCAAGTATAAACAAACAAAAGTGGAATAAACTACCTTTTAAATTAATTCTCTACCCCTTGTCTATCACATTCCTAGGCAGAGCTTAGCTTTTGTATATATTACCCAACATTATCGCTGGCAACAAGGCATCAAATAAATAGTGCAAGAAGGATGACTAACAAGATTGCTCAACACACATGTGTAGACACCAAAACATCACCAATCCGATTATGTGACTGCAAACACTGATCACATTGACACACACAGCCCCAAGGGCAGCCCCCAGAGGTTAAACAGTGGTCCTAACCACTCTCACAATAGTTTTGGAAGGTCGGAGATCAATTTGGCACCTTTAGGCACTTTGCTCAATATCCGTTCCACCCTAGAACGAATTCAAACTAGGATTCGCCCCACCCAGGGACGAATTCTAGATTCACTCCGGGGTGGGGCGAATTGCAAGTTTGACGGGAAAAAAGTCAAATCTTGACAAATGGCAGCTCAGATCCACCACTTAACGCTTCCTTCATCGCATGGGAGTATGGGTGAGCATTTTCGAGCGTTAGAGGCAATTACAAGGGCAGTCATGAAGTCCCTATTCGGGGAGGAATCTCCTTCCCCCTAGAAAGGCATGATTGCCAAGTGGCGCCTCTGCATGCCCATTTCAAGAGACCTCTAGGTCTATAAATTGGTGAGTTTCCTCACCCCAAAATATAGAGAGAAGGAGCATTTTGGAGCAACAAAGTGTTGTCATTTTATTTTCCTACCTCACACCTTTTGGATTTGCGCCTTTCACATCCTTGATCTCCTTTAGGGGGAGGTCATTGGGTGACTATTGGGAGGATGAATCTTGAGCCCAAAACCTGACATTTGGCCATAATATCCCAAAAAATTTGCTGATAATACCCCACAAGAGGTTTTGGACCCATCCCAAGTGGATTGGTGCCGAAATCAGGCCTCAAGCGATGGGCGGCCTGCCCCATGGGCGCCCCTTCCCACACTACTACAGTCCTAATCGCCCCCCTTCATATCGATGGGAATTCTATGGTAGACTTTCTTTCTTTCATTTTTGCATTCAATTCTATGATGCTTAGATAGGTTGTCATTTAAATTTCATTTTGTTTTGAATAATTTTGATCGTGTTTTTGTCCTTGTTCGCTTCTACTAATCTGTAGGTAGCATCATCAAATTCCTATTGATGGAGGTCAAATCAGGAAAATATGACCATCTGGGTCTTCCCAAAATGCCCCCAATTAGCTAACCCCAAGTTTGCAGGTCTTTTGGAGCTTCCTAGGTAGGACATTTGGGACGGTGCCTTTTCAGCATTTTGTTGCAGGTGAATTCGTCCCGCCCCGGAGCGAATTCAAATCGGCGAGGAATTTCCCAACTATTCTTTTTGTAGGGCCCTCCTGGTGGTGTCTTGATGCCCCTATCAAATTTTTAGAGCATTTGGATTCATTTTAGTCATAGTTTAATTCATTTTTCTCATTCACTTATCGTAGGCTTGGGGATTGCATGCTTTGTTTTATCCGTAGGTGCTACTGACCGTTTCTTGTTCCTTTGAACATAGGGTCTAGACATCAGAGGAGCAGCGAGGAGTCAAGACTCATCAACACAAGTGGCGGCGATGTTTGGTCCGCCCATTTTACATGTGGGCACGAGGAAGAAGGAAGCGCATCCATGGATGTGACAAGAACGCGTAATTAAACGCTCCTAGCCCTTGGAAGGGGAGGATGCGCATTGTAACCGAGTTGTGAAACATATCAATAAAAAGGGTTGTCTTCTTTATTTTCACTTGTTTCATTTTGATTCGCTCATGTTTTTCCCCTCTTTTCATGCACTTTCAAATTCCTAGGATTTAGCGTTAAGTTTGGTTCGGTTCGCATCGCATCTTCGCTTTCATTTTTGCTTCCATATCCTCGTGCTTTCAGTGGAGATCATGGTGGGACCTTGTCCTATATTTTTAATATCAGATATCTGATCAAAACTTGGTCGTTTTTGCTTGTAGGTACCAAGTTTTCATACGTTGACTGTTGTTCGTTCCATCAGGGGGCGGATACAGAGTTGTAATTCATCTTACCTAGGGACGAATGGGAATTCACCCCACCCTGTGATGAATACAGTCCTGTAATTCATTCCCCCAGGATGAATTCTAGTCTATGAGGTTTCTAGGCAGAAACTCAGAACCGACGGATTTGGATAGAGAAGAGGTAAGAGTCCTGAACTTTTTCTATCATTTTCTGTTATTATTTTTCTATTTTCTAGTTTCTTTTTGCGTGCTTAGGAAAGGTTTTTCCATGTGTTTATTTTATTTCATGCAAAATAAAAATAACCCCACACACCACGTGGAAAATTAAACACCAAGGAGCTGGTCGTAAAACCCTAGCCCTTGATCAAGACCAACGATGGATTTCATCACCACCTTGGCTTGAATTTTGCATTCATAAACCCCGATCGCTACTATTGCTAGACGTAAATCCTGAAGAAAGATGACCGAGTGTAGCTAGGGTGATTCCTAGCACACGAGGATAAGTCTTCTATGGTAGGTGTCATAAATAGGGTGATTCCCCTTCCGTACCGCCTATGTTCCACGTACCATCTGCTCTCACGTACCTATAGTTTCCCTCACGTAAGGGCGGGTATATAGAGAGGTTGGTATATCGGCCTGGCAATGGTATATCGAAGGGGCAACCAATTTTGGGAGTCATAAGAGCCCTCATTTTGCATTTAAATGTTCTTTACAAAAACCTTCAAAAACAAAAAAAAACAAAAACCAAAACACACTAAACCAGGTTTAGGACACACTCTCAATCTTTAAACGAGATAATCACTGCTTTGTGTGTGTGTGCTCTTTTCTGTTTAGTGTAGCATAAAAATCATAAAAAGAGATAAAAAAAAATCTACTTAGCTTGTAGAAAAACAACACCATGGTCTACACCCGTAGCCAAGCCCAATCAAGGGCATAGGCTGCAGAAAGTGTACAAGGGGGCACAAGTCGCCTTCGCTATAGCCCTAAGGACTTGGTCATACCGCCTTGGCATCCTGACCCACAAGAGAGTCCACATCATTCCATGTCAAGGTGGAACTATAGGGACACCCCTTTGGGGGACACGCCCGTTCATCATAGCCCCTTTCAGGAGGAGTCCTTACACGTGGCACTCAACATAGACAAGAAAGCTCCCTTAGAAGCTCGATATGAGTGGCCATCATGAGATGAAGTGCTAGAGTGGCATAGTGTCCATGAGGAGAGGCCACATGATTATGGCATCCCTCCTTTGCCCCCCATCATTGTTAGAACCGATAGACAAACCCTAGAGCACAGGGCTCTTCAAGCAGGGTGAGCCAATACTGCCCACCCCTTTCACACATATGAAAGGGAGCACGAGGAAGACCATTACATTCCTCGAGAGCAATGTACAGTGTGGGAGCCATGCGCTTCAACACTCGCTATGTACCATGATCACCCATGGAGGCCAAAGCCTCGGGTAAATGCCGCCAACCTCGACAGAGGGAAGCGACCTATTGAGATCTCAGATCATCACGATCGAGGTAAATGCATAGGAGAGGCATCCAAGCCTCCTAGGCTCAAGATGGCAAAACAAATTGACTTGGCAGTCACCAGACATGCCACCCACCAAGCCCAAATCATGCGGCTTGAGCAAGATCAACAGTAGCTAGAGCATCTATATCGCCTTAGCAAAGAGCGCATTCGATGCCAAACAGATGAGCTGCTTCATAACCCAGTGCCTGAGAGGGTTCCAACCCCTTGCACCCAAAGAGCGAAACCATATGAGAGGCATAATCCCTTGGTGTGAGATAGGTCTCCGTGACCTTATCAAGTTTTGCCTCCGAGACCTCCTAGACCTGAGCGGGAGGCCACTCCCTAGAAAAATGATGGGTACCCTCCGCGGGGACCCACCCAGGGTCATAGGTCTCACCTAGAGACTCCTCAAGAAGCTTACGAGGAGTATGAACAAGAAGAAGAGCAGGCCGAAATGCCCTACCAAGGCGAAGGGGTTGCTATCCGACCACCCCCCCATAGGCCTCAAGTCTCCCACAATCCATAACGGGAGCAAACTAAAGAGGAAGAGATTAAATCTTTTGATGCATACAAAGCGTTGCTAGAGCATTTGGAGTCTATGGAAACCAAAGCTTCTGGGCCCCAAAAGCCCATGTTACGCCAACTCCGTAGTCATCCTATGCATCCGTCAGTGCCTGCACCCCCTTACCCTGAACACTTTAAGCTACCTTAGTTGGCAATCTTTAAGGGTGAGGAGGATGCCCAAGAGCATGTGACCAGATTCCTGAGCCAATGTTTTGGCATTCAAGACAATGATGCATTGTTGCTAAGGAAATTTATAACCACATTCGCGGGCCCTGCCTCGGATTGGTTCACCCAATTACCGAAGCACAACATCAATAACTTGGATCAGTTAGTGGATGCGTTCCTCGAACGCTTCGCCTTTAACACCAAGAATAAGGTGTCACTAAGTGACCTGGCCAGCCTGTAGGAAGTATGAGGAAGAAACCATGGTGGCCTACGGGAATCGATGGAGGACTCTACTTTCCAAGCTACCCTACCTCCCTCCTATGTTCGACCTTACACAAATGTTCTCACGAAGCTATTTGAGATCGATCTTTGTACTATTGCAGCTGCAGAAATATGCCACCTTAGAGGAAGCTCTGGCGCAAGCCAGAATCATCGAAGAGATCAAGATACAGGATGGCGAGATTGCCAAACCTAAGAAGAAATAATGGAACAAGAACACAAAAATAGGGACTATGCAACAGAAACCCGATGCGGTCAATCAAGTTGCCATAAATGTCCCTAAGCCTACACAAGAAATACAGCCTCAAAAGGCTAACTATTAGGCAGTGCCTCCTAGTAATTATGAAAGAGAAAACTAGAAGTAGGAGCAAAATCAGTAGCATCGCCCTAGGCGATAGTACACACCTTATATAGAGTCTAGAGACTCCCTATTCGATCGCTTGTCAACGATGAACTTGATCAACCTTCCAGAGATCCAAACCATAGATCCCAATGCATCGAAGCCTAAGGGATACTGGGAGGACTTGTATTGTAGGTTCCACAAGCGGAGGGGACATGACCTGAATGCATGTTGGAAGTTCAAAGGTTTGATACAAGACCTAATTGGCAATAAGACATTGGCAGTGGACAACCCCGTAGCACCAAACAACCAACAGATGGGAGTTTTCAAAGACCCCTTGCATACCCATGAGGCACAGGCAAAACCCCTTCAAGTCAATGAGGTGCAATAGAATTGCCCCATGCAAGGGTATGTAGGAATGATAAGCATAGTGACTAGGAACAAGAGATACCCAAGAGTTGCCCCCGAGGCAACCACAAGAGAGGTTCCATCGATGTCACAACCTCAATAGCACCCTATGCAGCTACCTCCGCCTAGACCCGCGGCCACGATTCGGACCAAACTCACGCAGAGCTTGAGGACCACGTCGGCTAGGCTCTCCATATACGAGCTTATACAGCAATCAACACCCCATCGGGAGGCTCTAATGGAGATATTGAAAGCCATCGAGTTGTAGCCCCATGAAGCGAATTCCTTCAACAACTTTGTGGGACATGTCAAACGATGCACGGAGCCAGTCATCACCTTTCGAGAGGATGAAGTTAAATCAGTGTCTGATGACATGGTAGATCCACCCTTGCACGTTATCACGTGGGTCAACGGGATCCCGTATAAGAGGGTGTTGGTAGACACTGGCTCGTCTAGTAACATCATTACCATAGCAGCATTGAAACATCTAAAGTTGTCAGCCTCTCACATCACGACTTCCACCTATACACTGTGAGCATTCAATGATGCGATATGCTCGACAATTGGCACAATTTTCCTACCCATTCAGGTAGGACAAAAGATGATACCTACATTATGCCATATTATGGAAGGCGAGATGGCTTATAACATCTTGCTAGGGCGGCCATGGATCAGGGACATGAAGTGTGTCCCTTCGATAGCTCATCAGTGTTTGAAGTATACATTTGAAGGGGAAGTACATGTAGTCCCGACAAACTTGGAACCCTTCAAATATTGCAATGCGGTGCAACTGATGCCACAATCGACCCTTCCATCGATGCACTTGGATTTTTAGTTAAATCCATCTAGATAGGGTTCGATTTTGCAAGCATCCCTGGTGATAAATCCATCAAAACCCTAGCCAGGTACATCTTCATCGTCTAGTCCTTCACCAACAACGCCACCTATCATGGCTAAACAGAAGGACAAAGGGAAGCAAACCCTAGAAGAGGCTCAACCCCATCTGTAATCTGGTCGATCCAACATGGTCCTTGCATCTAGACATAGATGCCATAGACTGGGATCATGTCAATTCACCTCCATCCCCATCAGAGTACTGGCCTTTCGGTAAAATGCTTCATTTTACCCCAAGGTCAACTCAGGATATCTTTCATGCTGAAGAGGAACCCGAGGTTCCCAACGTAGATTTAAACTCAGCAAGTGATATCCATTTGATCCCGACTCCACATCAGTTGGAGGACGGATCCCACATGTCGATCGAGGAGACGACTGACGTAGACATCAGCTCGGATCCAATGAATCCATAGATCATCAAGCTAGGGGTAAGCTTATCCCTTGAAGAGCAAGCCGACTACATTGCCCTTCTCAAAGAGAAGAAGGAGGTTTTTGCATGGTCATACAGAGACATGCCGGGGCTAGATCCATAGCTAGTCACGCATAATCTAACGCTTGATCCGATATTCAAGCCAGTTAAGCAAAAACTACGTAAGATGCACCCAACAGTGGCCTTGATGGTCAAAGATGAATTGCAAAAGTTGTTGGATGCATAGTTTGTCATCTACGTGGATTATCCGCCATGGCTGTCCAACATGGTGCCCATCAAAAAGCTCGATGGGAGGATTCGCATATGCACTAATTTTCAAGATCTAAACAAAGCGAGTCCTAAGGATGATTTCCCCTTGCCGAGCATCGACGCATTGGTAGACACTACAGCGGGCCACGAAATGCTATCCCTCATGGATGGTTTCTTGGGATACAATTAGATTCATATCAATCTCGAAGACCAACTAAAAATGGCGTTCACAATGCCTTGGGGGAAATTTTGTTATAAGGTTATGCCTTTTGGCCTTAAAAATGCTGGTGCCACCTACCAACATGCCATGACGTACATCTTCCATGATTACATGCATAAAACTTTGGAAGATTACATGGATGATTTGCTGGCCAAATCTCTTTTGCACCTAGATCATCTCGATGACTTAAGCAAGATCCTCGATCACCTCATGGAACATAAAGTCAGACTAAATCCCAAGAAGTGCGTATTTGGTGTCACATCTGGAAAACTCTTGGGTTTCATAGTCTCAAAGTGAGGCATCGAGGTGGACCCAAACAAAGTCAAGGCAATCCTTGAAATGCTTCCCCCAACTACCATTAAGCAGCTCAGAAGTCTGCAGGGAAAGGTCGCATCAATCAAGCGCTTCATAGCGCAACTATCTGACAAGTGCCGACCCATGAACAAATTATTGCACAAGGGGGTAGCATTTCACTAGGATGACGAGTGCCAGTCAGCCTTTGATGACATTAAATGATACTTGGCTTCGTCACCAGTATTGGCACCACCTAGACCAGGAGTGTCGTTCTACTTATACATCTCAGCTACTGAGGTGGCACTGGGCGCCATGCTAGCCTAGAAGAATGAACTTCACAAAGAACAGGCTACTTACTATCTTAGCCGCACCCTAGTCAGTTATGAACTTAACTATGCATACATCGAGAAACTCTACTTGGCAGTGGTGTTTGCTACCAAAAAGCTATGCCACTACATGTTGAGCAACACTACGTATGTTGTGTCTAAGGAGAATCCATTGCGATACATGATGAGTCGTACTTATCATAGTAGCCGCACGATGAAATGGATCATGTTGTTGATGGAATTTGACATAGATTTTATTGGATAGAAATCCATCAAAGGACAAGTCATAGCCGATCAACTAGCAGAGGCTCCTCTCGAAGATGATCAGCCTCTAGTCATAGAACTACCCGATGATGGGGTCTTCCATGTCTCAGAATCACCAGATTCTGATGAGCCTAAGTCATAGGCCGACATAACCCTATTTTTTGATGGTTCTAAATGTGAGCAAGGTGGTGGCATGGGAATTGTATTCTTCACACCACAAGGGGCTCCAGTGCCCCTGTCCTTTAAATTAGACTTCCCATGCACCAACAATAATGCAGAGTATGAAGCCTTGCTCATAGGTCTTTAGACAACAATCACCATGAACATCAAATGATTGAACATCTTTGGTGATTCACTGTTAATTGTCAACCAAGTCAAAGGGGTATTCCAATGCAAATGCCCAGTTCTTTAGGCCTATAAAGCCCTTGTGGACAAATTCCTGGTGAAGCTTGAATGGTACGACATCGAGGCACTCCCTCGATCATCGAATCATTTTGTGGACACTATGGCCTCCTTGGGGTCACTAATCCCGCAAGACCTTTTCGGTGATATGACAACCATTCAAGTCAAAACACTATCGCAATCCATGATGGATCGTGCAAGTTCTAACTTGATGCCAGGAATCCACATGATCCAGATTGAACCACCTCAGGATAGGTTCTCTCGAATCCACGATCATCTAAAACATGCCAACTGGGGGTCCTTGTTCTCCCCTACTCCCATCAATAGCAACACAATGCTATTCTTACAAGTTCTCTCCCACTCAGCGTTTGCTAGGGATGAACTTCAAGAGGGATTGGTTGTTCATACCATCGAGGCTTTCGATCAGTAGGATTGGTATTCACCCATAAGGGACTACCTCAAGTTAGGTAACCTCCCACTTGGATTGACGCATGCCACAAAATGAGCATTCAAGTAGAAAGCGGCAAAGCATGTCTTGTTAGGAGACATTTTGTACCATCGTAGCTATGAAGGGATCCTCCTTCGATGCTTGGACCAACAAGAGTCCACTTGGGCAATCGCCCAAGTGCACGATGGTACGTGTGGTGGCCACTTTAGTGGTATGGCCATCGCAAAGCGCATTCTTTGCATGGGCTATTATTGGCCATCTTTAGAGTGATATTGTTGCGCATATGTCAGGAAGTGCGTGAAGTGTCAACACCATGCTAATTTGACACACGTACCTTCCTAGGCCTTGCAACCGATCCAGTCGGCTTGGCCATTTTTGATAGTGGGGCTTAGATCTAATCGGAAAGATCTCCCCTACGTCATCAGGTCATCACACGTTTATCATAACGACCACAGAGTATTTCACCAAATGGGTGGAAGCAGTTTCACTTACCTCTACGATAGGACCCCGCATTGTGGAGTTCATTTTACATAACATCATATGTCATTTTGGTATTCCATCCAAAATAATCTTGGATAATGGGACGTCATTCAAGAACAAAGACGTGCGTGCTTTGACCACAAAGTACAAAATTCAGCATAGTTTTTTGACACCCTATTATCCGTAGGCAAATGGGCAAGCAGAGGCATCAAACAAAATGCTAGTTGCCATCCTCAAAAAGATAGTCACAGACAGTCATAAGGATTGGCACATCCAAATCCCACTTGCCCTGTGGGCTTATCGCACTAGCATTCGGACGCCCACTGGGGCAACTCTATTTTTGCTCGTGTATGGCTCCAAGGCAATCATGCCTCTCGAGTTGGAAATTCCTTCCCTATGCATATCAATGCAAGAGTTCATCGATGATGACACTGCGCGATAGGCCCGGTTAGACCAGCTTACTTTGCTTGATGAATGACACGTTAATGCTCTCGAGCATTTACGTATCTATCAAGAGCGACTTAAGAAAGCATACAACATGAAAGTTCACCTGAGGGATTTTTAGGTTGGTGACTTGGTCTTAAAAGAGAACCAATAAAATTCTAGTTTGCCATCCCATCTAAGGGACAAGTTCATGGCAAATTGGTTAGGTCCCTATGTAATTGATAGTAAAATAGGACCTGGAACATACCGGCTAGCCTCTCTTGATGGAATCAAGGAATTAGAACCCTTGAACATCAGTCATTTGTGGCCATTCCATATCTAAAAGAGTCGTATCCCAAACCAAATGCTCCAAGGATTCCCACAATCACTTGGTCAATCCCCAAATGCTCCAAGGATTCCCGCAATCGATTGGTCAATCCCCAAAATGCTCCAAGGATTCCTACAATCGCTTGGTCAATCCCAAAATGCTCCAAGGATTCCTACAATCGCTTGGTCAATCCCCAAATGCTCCAAGGATTCCTACAATCGCTTGGTCAATCCCCAAAATGCTCCAAGGATTCCTACAATCGCTTGGTCAATCCCAAAATGCTCCAAGGATTCCTACAATCGCTTGGTCAATCCCAAAATGCTCCAAGGATTCCTACAATCGCTTGGTCAATCCCAAAATGCTCCAAGGATTCCTACAACCGCTTGGTCAACCAAAAAGCTCCAAGGATTCCCACAATCGCTTGGTCAAAAATAAGAAAATTCAAAAACAGTAAAATCATCAAAAATAACAAAAATTTGCATCTCATTTCCAGGCATACTCCAACTCATCACAACAATAAAGAGCTCTTTTCGCATCTCATCTTCATATTCACAAAAAAATCAATCCATCAAAAACACAAAAATATGTAGCCGCATTAAGCACCACATCCATACATTGCATATTTGTGGTCATACAGGTCAAAGGCACCATAGACTGTAATTACTCTGCCAATCCATCTTGTTCCACTTTTTTTTATTTTCTATAAACAGTCCATCAAAAATAAATGCCATTCACTTCTTTTTACCATACCAGAGTCAGTGGTCTTCTAATGTATCAAGAGTTTTCGCCCTTCAGTCGTCATTTGCTTTC
Organism: Wollemia nobilis; assembly: GCA_028583015.1. Classification (NCBI taxonomy): domain Eukaryota; kingdom Viridiplantae; phylum Streptophyta; class Pinopsida; order Araucariales; family Araucariaceae; genus Wollemia; species Wollemia nobilis. Next base: position 83,727 of record JAQPPZ010003542.1, read on the forward strand.
TAGCCACATACTGTACCAAGTCAAACAAATTTTACAAAGGTAGAATCCTACTTGGATCACACCTTGTTACGTAGCATCCCAACACAAATTAAAACACAAAAAAATTCCCGAGTTGTGTGAATGAAAGATGAAACCTGCACAACAATCCAGGTCACCATAAGCGAAATGGTTATCTTGCTCATCCCCCTGTGCGAATGACCTCAAGAATGTTGAGAGTTGGCAAAAGGACAAGCATCCTCCCTACCCAATTCCCCAAGAATCCCAAGTTCTCAAAAAGTTGCAAACATCATAAAATCTTGCAAAAGGTCAAAACTCCAAAAATTTGACATCACCACCAAAGTGCATACATCAAAAGGCACATACAATAGTGATTCTCATCACTCAAAATTCAAATCCCTTGCTCAAAAGAAAAATAAAAAATAAATAGTGATTTTATCACTACAAAAGAGCAAGTATCCCAAGATAATTGAAGAAAATAAGGGAGTCGAACTTGAATCCCTGGAACTCTCAGCATTCCGACAGGTCATGAGGCAAACCTCAGTACTGGTTTGGTGGATAGCCTATCGGTCACTGGTGGTAAACCTCTCGCATGACGATATATCTATCACATTAACTCGTGTACAGATCAATGTTTGCATGTGGATGAGCTAGCTTATGGTATCCTAGATAGCACCAGAGATTAATCTGACTAAATACAACAAAGGAGTTAGTGGAGCTAATTAGGTGATCCTCAGTATAGGTTTGGTTGATAGCCTATCTGGCATTGGCGGTATCCCGACCAATACCACATAAACGAACTCAATTGCACACACAGGGATGTGAAATAACTTGGTCAAAGACAAGTCCGATTCATACCTTGTCCAAAAGTCTTGTAAGATAAAGTACAGGCATGGCTAGTTAGTTAAAACCGTCTGAGTCTCAGAAAACCTTAGCTACATTTTAAACCAACTGCACTATCTTTCATCATCGCATTGCCATCAGCAATCGCCAAAACCACAAAGTTCTAAATAGTCTATGGCGCCCTCGCCAAACAACACAAATTTAATTCATCCATTACATTTGCATATCCTCAAATTTAGAAACATTTGCATTCATCATAACATATGCATCCATCAAAATAAATTAACATGCATACATCCATACTCATCACTCATCATGCATAAAATCAAATCATCACATGCGCATAAATAAAATAAAGTCATCTGTATATATCATCAAAAATGCCCGCAGGCTACAATGGACTAGTCCTGTGACCCCACAACAAAATCCAAAAGCTCAAAAACCCCCAAGCCTAGGGCATCGGCCACCATGATCATGTAGGATCGGTGTGACGGGAACTACCCCCCGTGGTGTGGGTCCTATGAGACCCCTCAGGACGACTGCTGCTAGCCCCCGCATCATGCCTACTCGCCCCCCTCATCCAATCGCCTACATCGAGAGGATGTTGATTGCTCAGTCTCACTCCCTCTCGAGCGACGGGATGATCCACCTCCATTGAATGTAGGGACCCGCCCACCAAGGTGGCTAATCTCTACCTCCAGCTCCAACCGCTGTCGCACCGAGTCCATCTCCCGCTGGCGATACGTCACCAAGTTCTCCTCACACCATGCCAAAGCCCTATCCCTCTCCACCAGCTACGTCCGTAGGAGATCCCTCTCCTGTGTAGCATCAGTACCCCCATCCTATCGGTGGTAGGCAGCCAATGCATTCTCCCGCTCTGCCAACTGCATGCACAGGAGATCCCTCTCCCGTAGCGTGTCCCCTAGCTCCTCATCGTGCCTCCACAACAACCCCTCCAATCATGCAATCTCAGATGCGTAACCCAGACTCCGTGTCCTCCGAATCTGCCTAAGGCATGGGCATCTCTGGAACAGTAGCCTGCTCTGGCTCCCATTGCTCCATGATGTCCTGCATCTTTGGCTGATCCGAAACCCCAAAATCCACATCCCCATCCTCCACCTCCACCATGTCTGCATCCTCCCGTAGAACTCCCCAATCATCTCCTGGTGCCTCGGCACCCTCCCCGCCCACTGTTGTTGCCTCCGTGCCTCCCAGTGGCCCCTCTCCCCGCCATCGCCGCAGTACCCACCACTGGTCATACTCTGTGGTAGTCCCAATGTCATCCATGTCCGGGACGTTGATCACTGCATCTGAATCCTCGCCTAGTGGCACGATGACCGGCCGATCCAGAGTCCTCTCGTCCCCCAATGCCGATAGACCATGGGCTCACCAGGCAACCCCTAGCAAACACCAAACTATCATGTTACCTGGCTATAAGGGAAGAACTCATGCTTGGTCCCATGTCGCCCAATCAGCCACCGCTCCCTATGTACCCATCGAGTCACTCTCCAACCTCCGACCAGGCTGGACAGTCTTGATAGGGGCACTAGAACACCTCCCCTAGAGTAAGCCGAGCGAAGGCATCGACATAATGCCCTACGACACCTGCCCACCATCGACTCTGTCCCTGCTCCTCAGACCTCTGCCATAGAACCGCATAGCCTATATCCTTATCCTCCATCTCTGGATCGAGTCATCCATGGTAACCCTGCTGGCCTCTCCACCGCTATGTGCTGCCAAGCCCAGCTCTGCAACAGATAGCTGCAGCTAATCCCCTTTTGCCTCCGGTAGCGGACCTCATGTACAGCTCACCATAGAGTTGTGCCAGTAGCGTCTGTCCCCACCTCATGATCAGTGGTGCCTCCGTTGGGCACTCCACCAGCCGCCAGACCACATCCAGTAGGTTCCACGGGAACCTCACACTTGACGAGTCAGGTAGCAGCATGTTGGAAATGAGGCCCATAAGTACTGCGTGCCTCACTCCCAACACCCCCCTCTCAAGCCACCATCGGACCAAAATCTTGCCAATCTGGCAGTCGCCCTCTGCCCTCTCCACTGGGCTCTCCACACCCAGCTCCTCCCTATGCCCGAAGTAGCGTGTCAACACTACTATCCTCTGATCTCGTGACGTCATCCGGATCGGCAGTCCGTCTATTGGAATCCGAAGAATCCGATAGACGTCCTCCAAGGTCACTATCATCTCCCCTGTCGGGAGATGGAAAGTGTTGGTCCGGGGATCCCACAAGTTGATCAGGGCCATCAGATAGGCCCGATCCCCGACCACAGGCTCCAGTCGAGCCACTTGCTTGAGCCCAAGGGCATCAAGCCACTCCCAGTCAGCCATAGTTAGCGCCCCCGTGCTTCAGCAAAAGTAGTAGGTACACGATACCGGCTCTTCACAACCTGCAAAAGAAAACCACACAAAAACATTAAAATCATGAAAAACTATACAACAATAACATGAATATACAACACTGCCTACCAACGTACAACTCAAAAACAACAAAATTCACAAAAATTCAAAAAAAAAAAAACAAAACAAAAACAGTTTGTCAGTCTTAGGTTTTTTTGTACTCTAAGTTTAAAACTGACAACAACATGAAAGCACAAAAACATTTAAAAAAAAAAATTTACAGTTTGTCAGTCTTAGGGTTTGTACTCCAAGTTTAAAACTGACAACAACATAAAAACACAAAAACATTTTTTTAACTACAGTTGTCAGTCTTAGGGTTTATGTATTCTAAGTTTAAAATTGACAAAGTCTGCACAAACAAAGCAAAATTGAAATAACAGTTTTTAACCTAGGGTTTTCACCTACGTTTTAAAACTGACAAGTTCAACCTAAACAACTAGGGTTTTACATTCCGTTTATCCTAGGGTTTTAGTTTAGCAAAATCAAAAGGATTCCTAGGGTTTACTTTAGTGTAAAGCAAAAAGTAAATTTCCGTTCCATTTTACAAAGAAAAATAAAATTTCAACCTAGGTTTAAACTATGTTTTTCGTTCAGTTTTAAGCTAAGTCTTGGTTTGTGTTCAGCTCAGTTTTAGGGTTTCAATTTTAATTTTGGAAAACAACATAACAAAGAGAATTAAACAAATCACTTGTAGTTTTAAAACATATAACAAACAAAAGCAATAACGCTAAGGAGCACTTACCGGTCTCACTTCGGCTCTGCCGCTCGATCCGGTCTATGCACTCATGATGTCGGGAGAAATTCGGCAGTGCTTCACTTCGTAGAATTAACCTCCTCCTCCCTAGAGCTCCAAATCGCAAGAAAATTTGAATGCAAATGAGCCCAAACCCTAGTTTTGGCCCTTAAATAGGCTTTTTGAGCTTATATTCGTTCCCCCCTGGGATGAGCACTCTGGTTAGTGCTCATCCCACCCTGGGACGAATACTAAACTGCTATTCGTCCCACCCCAGAATGAATTCAAGACAAAAATTTCAAAAACAACAAAAAATTGAACAAAAATGCACCAAAACAACTAATAAGCTTGCCCGATGAAAGTGCTTTTGCACTTGACATCCCGGGCATGCAAAATGGATGTCGGGGTCACAAATACTCACTATCCTACTCCCTAAGAAGGCTACCATAGCCGGACCACTCCATGGGAAGACGGATCTTCGAGAATTTCATCCCCAAACGGCATCGCCAAAAAGGGTCAAAACCCACCCAAAAATAGCAATAACATTGCCGAACGAAGGCGCTTTTGTGCCTGACCTTCTTGGCATCCAAAAAAGACATTGGGGTTACAAATTGTCACTATCCTACTCCCTAAGAAGGCTACCATAGTCGGACCACTCCACGGGAGAATGGATTTTTGACAATTTTAGCTCCAAAAAGCGTCACCAGAAAGGGTTAACACCCACCAAAAATAGGTCTAAATGTCGGAAAACTGCACACACGCTTAACGCTAAAACATCTAAAGGCACCCTCACACAAGTCATCTTGGGTCAAGTGACTCATCGCTTTTCTCATGAAGGTCATTCCCTCATCGATTCGTCGCTTGAGGGGGTAGTCACACTTAGTCACCAGTCAACAAGTACACACCCAATTAAGGAAAATGACATGCATTCAAAGAATCATTGACAAAGACAATCACGCCCCTGCTTGAGGCAGTAAACAAGCAATAATCACAAGCTGATCAAATCACTTGGCATTTCGTGAATCATGAACTCAAGGTTCTCACAGACAAAAGGTTGTGCCCTTTGCCTATTCATGACTAATCAATGTCCAAGATCAAGTAACACCTCACCGAAAAAGGTTAACACTTGAATTAAGTTCCTTCACTCGTCAGAAGCAAGGATTCAAGAATGCATGCCCTTTCCATACTTGGGGCATCAAAATTTGGTTAGGTTACTGAGAAACCCTAATCATTAGTGCTTTGGTTATCTATTTTTGCTCGACGCTGCGCCATGCACAGTGCATCCCAAAAAGGGGCATCTGTAGACACCAAAATAGCACCAATCCGATTATGTGACTGCAAACACTGATCGCATTGACACACACAACCCCAAGGGCAGCCCCTAGAGGTTAAACAGTGGTCCTAACCACTCTCACAGTAGTTTTGGAAGGTCAAAGATCAATTTGGCACCTTCGGGCACTTTGCTCAATATCCGTTCCACCCTGGAACGAATTCAAACTAGGATTCGCCCCACCCAGGGACGAATTCTGGATTCGCTCCAAGGTGGGACAAATTGCAGGTTTGATGGGCAAAAAGTCAAATCTTGACAAATGGCAGCTCAGATCCACCACTTAACGCTTCCTTCATCGCATGGGAGTATGGGTGAGCGTTTTCGAGCGTTAGAGGCAATTACAAGGGTAGTCATGAAGTCCCTATTCAGGGAGGAATCTCCTTCCCCCTGGAAAGGCATGATTGCCAAGTGGCGCCTCTGCATGCCCATTTCAAGAGACCTCCAGGTCTATAAATTGGTGAGTTTCCTCACCCCAAAATATAGAGAGAAGGAGCATTTTGGAGCAACGAAGTGCTGTCGTTTTATTTTCCTACCTCACACCTTTTGGATTTGTGCCTTTCACATCCTTGATCTCCTTTAGGGGGAGGTCATTGGGTGACTATTGGGAGGATGAATCTTGAGCCCAAAACCCGAAATTTGGCCACAATATCCCACCAAATTTTCTGACAATACCCCACAAGAGGTTTTGGACCCATCCCAAGTGGATTGGTTCCGAAATCAGGCCTCAAGCGGTGGGCGGCCTGCCCCATGGGCGCCCCTTCCCACACTGCTACAGTCCTAATCGCCCCCCTTCAGATCGATGGGAATTCTATGGCAGACTTTCTTTCTTTCATTTTTGCATTCAATTCTATGATGCTTAGATAGGTTGTCATTTAAATTTCGTTTCATTTTGAATAATTTTGATCATGTTTCTGTCCTTGTTCGCTTCTACTAATCTATAGGTAGCATCATCAAATTCCCATTTATGGAGGTCAAATCGGGAAAATATGACCATATGGGTCTTCCCAAAATGCCCCCAATTAGCTAACCCCAAGTTTGCAGGTCTTTTGGAGCTTCCTAGGCAGGACATTTGGGATGGTGCCTTTTTGGCTTTTTTTTGCAGATGAATTTGTCCCACCCTGGAGCGAATTCAAATCAGTGAGGAATTTCCTAACTGTTCTTTTTGCAAGGCCCTCTTGATGCCCCTGTCAAATTTTTAGAGCATTTGGATTCATTTTAGTCATAGTTTAATTCATTTTCCTCATTCACTTATCGTAGGCTTGGGGATTGCATGCTTTGTTTTATCCGTAGGTGCTACTGACCGTTTCTTGTTCCTTTGAATGCAGGGTCTGGACATCGGAGGAGCAGAGAGGAGTCAAGACTCATCAATGCAAGTGGCGGCGATGTTTGGTCTGCCCATTTTACATGTGGGCACGCGAAAGAAGGAAGGGCATCCATGGATGTGACAAGAACGCGTAATTAAACGCTCCTAGCCCTTGGAAGGGGAGGATGCGCATTGTAACCGAGTTGTGAAACATATCAACAAAAAGGGTTGTCTTCTTTATTTGCATTTGTTTTGTTTTGATTCGCTCATGCTTTTCCCCATTTTTCATGCACTTTCAAATTCCTAGGATTTAGCGTTAAGTTTGGTTCGGTTCGCATTGCATCTTCACTTTCCTTTTTGCTTCCGTATCCTCGTGCTTTCAGACAACCCTTCTTCACACGCTAAAAACAAGACATTTTGGCTACTCCAATCTAGGCATGAATCAATCCATCCGCCAAGTTAACCACAAAGGACAAACAAAACACACAAAAAATATCCTCTCCCCCCCCGACACAACACAAAATCCAAAATTAAGATACAAAAGAACAAACCACCAAAATCACAAAACCCAACCCAACCCCCCCCCCCCCCCCACCCACAAAAAGACAGACAAAACAATTCAACAACGAGAGAGAGAAAGCCACATAAAAATTAAACCATTTAGTTTCCTCCATTTTCTTTAAACAAACCTAGAAAAGGACACGATCAAGAACATAAAAAAAAAGCTACTTTTAAAAAAGTTGAATTAGTAATATATTAATAATATAGATACTATTAACCTATTCATTTTGCAAAAAAATAATAAGCATTGAATAATCACTCACCTCATGATTCAATAAAGGAGCTCCCAACCTTTAGAATTTAGTAAAAAGTAATAGCAACATTGTCAAAAACAACAACATATCATAATTCAAGCACACACAAAAAAAAACATCGAAGCTCGAGTGAAACAACATAAGCTTCAAACTCAGAGCGTCATCAAGCCACAACTTTTTGTCGACCTCTCACCCAAAAAGGAGACACGGCCACAACCAACGACACAACAACACACAACAAAAAGTAAGAAAAAACAATCACTACCACAAGGGGCAAGGAGGGCGTACACCTTCCCACAAAAAAAACAAGTCCTGGTTTATGCAATTAAACAAGCAAAAAAAAACAAGAATTTTCAACGACGCAAGTCAAAAAACACCACATTTAAACAATTTACAAAACACTCCACAAGGTTTCATTTTCTTTGCATTCAACCAAACCAAAAAAACAAAACACTCAAAAAACCACCGAAACCAAATACATCCACACAAACAAAACAAAACCCAAACTTAAAAATTCAAGTCACTCAAACAAAAAGAAAAGATTCTACATATCATCCAGCTCCCAGGGCATCTATTTGACTAGGGTTCCATGGACCGTAAATACCAAGTCCTTCTTCTCAAGCTCTGGCCAAAACCAAGATCGAACAGTCAAACTCAATTTAGGATCAAACACTACAAATGAAACACCCAAATTGAGTGGGGTCAAAGATGTACTTTCTAAGGAGGGGCATATGGAAGACATGTATTTTTGATAAGTTTGGTGGCAGAGCAAGTTTGTAAGCAACAAGACTTATTTTACTTGTAATTTCAAATGGACCCACAAATATAGGGTCAAGTTTAGAAGATTTAATATAACTCTTTGTAGATTTCATCCTTAAGAAGACTTTGTCACCCATAAAGTATTCCCTCGGTATTCTTTTGAGCTTTATGTATCTCTTTTAGAAATTTGTGGATTCTTTAAACTTTTGGTAAATTCCTTTTAATTGCTCTTCCATTTATCTTATAGTATCTGACCCAATCACTACCCGGTATTTCAGATTATCCCATGATTAAGGAGTCATACACCTTCTCTTATACAACGCTTCAAATGGTGTCATACCTAGTGAAGCATGATAGTTGTTATTATAAGCAAATTCAACTAGGTACAAGTAATATTCCCATTTAGTATGTTGGTCCATACAATACATTCTCAACATGTCATCTAGGACCTGATTCACCCGCTCATTTTTTCCATCTATCTCAGGGTGATAAGCTAAACTAATATTAAGTTTGGTACCCAACGCTTGATGCAAATCTTACCAAAATTTTGAAGTAAAGCAAGAATCCTTATCTGAAATTATAACTTCTGAGAACCCATGTAACAACACTATCTTTCTAGAAAACTTATTGGTTATGGAAGGTGCATTATCCTATATATTATCAGGTATAAAATGTGCAACCTTGGTTAATTTATCCACAACAACCAGTATTGCATCATGACTAAACCTAGTCTTAGGCAATCCGACTACAAAGTTCATTGGTATCACCTGCCATTTTTGAGTAGGAATGTCATGAGGGTACAAACGACTTGTTGGATGCAAATGTTATGTTTTAACTTTTTGACACTCCAAACACTTGGCCATAAAATTCTTAATGTCCTTTTCATTCTTGGCCAATAATAGGCCTTTCTTAGATTCTCACACATCTTTACCTCTCATGGGTGCATGGAATAAGGAGTATTATGTGCCTTCTTTTAGATAGTTTCTCCTAATCCAACCAAATTTGGAACAACCAATCAATTTCTATAGTACAAAAAATCATCTTTATGTACAAACCTTGTGTCCTTTGTAGATTATTGCTTAATCTAATCTTGATATTTTCTATAAAAATCATCACTCTATTGCAATTCCTTCTTTTGATCTACCACATAATAATGACATTGTGTCATTGTAGCAATGCATCCTCTCCTACTCAGAGCATAAGAAATATTGTTCTCCTTACCCTTGATATATTCGATATCAAATTCATACTCTACTAGAAACTCCATCCATAGACATTGTCTGGCATTTGAAAAGGGTTGAGTAAAAATGTACTTTAAGCTTTGATGATTTATCTTGAGTTAAAACAATTTTCCAAGCAAGTAGTACCTCCAAATATTAAGAACATGCACAATTGCTATTAACTCCAAATCATGAGTGGCATAGTTTACCTCATGTCTCTTAAGTTTTCTTGATTGAAAGGCAATGACAACTTCATATTGGATAAGAATCCCTCCTAATACCTCAATCGATGCATTGGTGCACACTGCAAACTTCTTGGAAGGATCAAGTAACTGTAAAATTGGTGCGATCGTCAACCTCTCTTTTAGATTTCGGAATGCTTCCTCACACTATTTTGTCAATTTAAAAGCCTTTCCTTTTATTTGAAGGTTTGTGATAGGTTGATCAATCTTTGAGAAACCTCTAATAAACCATCTGTAGTATACTACCAACCCCATAAAACTACACACCTCAATTACGTATTTGGATGTAGGCCAATCAATAATAGCTTTAATTTTCATGGGATCGATAACAATCCCCTCAGTAGAGACTATGTTCCCTAGATACTATACCTGAGGAGTGTAGAATTCATATTTTGATAGTTTCCCATATAGTTTATTTTAAGTACAGTTCTCATATGTTGATTATGCTCCTCCTTTTTCTAAGAATATATTAGTATGTTATCAAGAAAGATGAGCACAAAATATTCTAGTTGCTCTCAAAAAACACTATTCATGAGATTCATGAATGTAGTTGGGGTGTTAGTTAACCCAAAAGGTAGTATAGTAAACTCATAGTGTTCATACCTTGTTCTAAAAGTAGTCTTATGTGTGTCTTCTTCTCAAATTCTTAGTTGATGGTAACCTGATCTAAGGTCAATTTTTGAGAAGATAGTAGCTCCTTTCAGCTGATCAAAAAGATATTCTCTTATTGGAAACAAATATTTATTCTTGACAGTAATCTTTTTTAGCATCTGATAGTATATGCACAATTTTTAGGATACATCTTTCTTCCTTACAAATAAAACAAGAGCACCCTACGGTGACACACTGGGCTTGATAAACCCCTTCTATAATAGGTCTTGAAGTTGCATCTTGAGCTCCTAAAATTCTATAGAAATTATTCTATATGGTGCCCTAGAAATGGATGTAGCTCCAGTAAATATCTCTATTAGGAAATTTAAATTCTCTTTGGGGTGGTAGACTTAGTAGGTCCTCAAGAAACACATCCTTAAATTCATGCAAAACAGGATGCTTTTGGAAGAGGTTAAAATCAGCTTCAGTTTCTTCCTTCTTATTCATCTTATAAACATAGATCATTCTCCTCTTCCTTATTGCCTTCTTTACTTGCATTGCTAACAACAAATGTGGTCTAAAAAAACCATGGTCACAATAAATTAACTCTTAAATTAGATTCATCTATAAACTCTAACCATCTATCCTCAAAATACAAGAGGGCTTTAATGGCTTTCATCTAATCAACACCATGAATGATGTCAAAGGTATGCAAACGTTCCACATATAAGTGTGTGTTAGTTTTTCCTTCGGGAAAGGTAATGTGAGGGTCAAATAAACATTGGTTAACTAAGTAGGTCTGCCCTAACCCATACTCTACCTTCCAACTGTTAGCCAAAAATCTAGGTCAATTTTGGTATGTCCCTCACTAAACTAGTGGAAATAAAACTTTTAGTTGTACCATTATCAATAAAAATACGTACATTCTTATCATAAATTCTACCATTTAACAAAAAATTAGTAACTTACCCATCAAGTATGGAACAACCTATTGCTAAAAAAATTTGGTGGGTAGTCCCTTCTACTACTTTCTGATGAAGATCTACTCGACTACGGAACTTGTTGGTAAAGTGGGAGTCTCTGCAAACATAGCAACCATTTGGAGGAGCCCTACTATCCCTCTTGCTATCCTCATTTCTACCTTGTGATGTATCTTCCTTAGCCTTCTCCTGATCTGATGGTCTCTATTATTTTCTTCTAATATACCATTTTTCATCTCTTTTGAACTTATTACCTTGGAAGTTATTTCGATTTTTGTTTCCTGGCTTACTTTGATCCTCTCCTTTAGGATTTTTAATTTTTTCTTTTTCCCACTTTATAAATCCTATGCTCTTATGCTTTTTAAGCTCATCCTTATCCTTTTTAGACAACTTCTGATAATTAAAATAAGCCTTTTAGCTTCTTGATTAGCTTCTTGACAAGCTAAATCAAAATCTTTAGGTAGATCTTCAGGGTTAAGCATATTCACCACTATCCTGATCTTGGATGGAGTACCAAAATAAACTTTTGTACCTTCATGTCTTCCTTGTTCTCATACTTAGGTACATATTTTAATAATTGAATAATTTTTTGGTGATAAGCTCGAACTGTCATTGTTTCTTGTTGTAAATTAGTGAATTCAACAAACTTCTCCATATAGTACTACTTAGTTAGGAATATTTTCCTAAATTCCTTTACAAAGTCTTCCCATTTGAGGTTTGTGGCTTCAATGTCCTACCCCCTCTTAAAGGTCTTCCACAAATCTAGGGCTACTTCTACCATATTCATGATAGCCAATGTATTTTTGGATTCTGACGATAAAAGCATCAGGGAAAAATATGATTCAAGTTCATTCAGCCAATTTTCCACTGCATCTCCATCATAGTTACCATTAAATATTGAAATCACAATCTTCTTTAAGTTCTTGGTCAATTCCACACTCACTCTGGCCCTACCATTTCTTGGAGGCTCATTGGATGCTCCCTCTGGTCTGCCTACAGGTTCCCTACCCTTGGTTAAGTCCTTTATCAATTTATGTTATTGGACTATTAACTCTTTTTGTTGGGCCATGTGAGCTTTATATTATAGCATTTCCTTTTTTTGTTGTTCCATATGGGTTTGTAAAAGTTGAACTACCTTTGCCAAATTTTCTTCCTCCCTAATAGACTCACTTGGTGGAGGCTCATTTATTTGCTTCATTCTTCTTTCTCTTTAAGGATCTTCTTTTCTTGCTCCTATACATGGTCTTATGGTGGTCTCTTCCTACCTAGCTCTCACAGGATTCCTCAAAGATCCACTTTGCAACATTGTACCTTTAGAGTTGTGGCAAAGTAAGTAAGTTAATTAATTGGTTTGATTTTGATATAATTAAACATTATACAGAGTCCTACAACATTAAGATATTTTTTGCTATAATACCACATATAACAACCCAAGTCTACTCACTTGGTTGTACCACATAAACTCAGTTTGCTATAACATAGAGTAATTTTTTTTCAAGTTTTGAACATGGTTTTCCTATGGTCAAGTTTTCAGGTTTGTTAATTTAGTATTTACCCAAAGCAAAGTTACATTTATTACAAGGTATATCAACCACTTTTAGGAATTTCGACTGCTATAGATAGTCACCCAAGTGGACAATATTGGTCAAATCCCATAGAGAGTGTCATTTTGTAGATCTAACTCTCTCATTTATTGTCCTCTTATTTCGACATGAGGATCAATCTATGACAAGGGTTATCCTCTAGGGCCCATAATATCTAGAGGGTGGATGCATTATGAACCTCAACTTAAACGGTCAACATGTTCAAGACTTGTTATGCAAGGAGTTAGTGTACATACACCTAATGTCTAGTTGATTGTCCACTTTCCTAGAGTTAGCTAGATCTATGTCATTACCCTGATACTGGACTTGGTACCATTGACCATTCATGAATCATGATAATTTATCCCATTCCAAATATCATGGTACTATATTAATTGGATCATATTTATTATCTTCTCGGTCTCTTTTTGGGACTTGAAATTTTTTTTTTTGGTTTCCCACGTTTTCGGATTGGGGAGCTGCACGAATCACCTCACGAAAGTGATCTAGGTCTTCCGTGACAAACACTAGGGTAGTCTTTCAAAAAATTAAAAAAAAAAAAACTTATCGAAGTTATTATTAATATTTTTATTATTTTAAGTATAGGAAAAAATAATTTGGTTTTAAAAAAATAAAAATAAATAATAATTAGTATTATCATAACTTACAAAAATAGAAAAGAATAACTCAGAGAAGTTATTATTAGTATTGTCATAATTTTAAGTATAGGAAAGAATAACTTGGTTTTTTTATAGTTTAACAAAAAAAGGCAGATTCTCAAATAAGCATGAAGGATATGGAAAGGAAAGGTTTGATCTACAAACTCATGGATTTTAGACCTCAATTATTATTTTTTATGGACTGGGCATCTAGGAATTGATAAACTAAAGGATAATTTTATATTACACTCTATCCCAATGGGTATTTCCTAGTACTCATTTTATGTGAAGAGGACCAAGATCGTGTTTTCTACGGAGGGCTATGGTTGAATAATGGACTCATTGACAACAATTTGACCTTTGTCAATCAGGTTTTGGATGAGATTATGTAAGATATTGTACTTATCGGTCTTATGATCCACCACTCAATGGAAATCATAGCATTCATCAACATTGTACAAGTTAGGCGTACCTTGTTATAGATCAATCTATTTTGGTTGTGGAAGGTTGATTATTTTAGCATCAAGGAGTTGATCCAGAATAGCAGACTGAGGCATGGCTAACCTAGTGAAATTTCTATTAGACTTTGATTGTTTAGCTAAGGTGATCTTTTGGTTTGTAAGAGCAGCTACATTTACATTATTCATATGACAAGCATTAGTAATTTTGTCACCCATAATATGCTTATTCTTATATTGGTTCTTGGGCTTATCTTTTTCTTTTTAGAGTTTAGTTGATGTCTATGAATAAGAAAAAATTTTACTTGCCTAGAAAGATCTACTGCAACCTCAAAAGTGGGAATGGGCATAGGTTTTATGTGGTAGGCTAATTTTTCATGCAAACTATCTATAAAGGCTTTAATAAATTTCTTAGATGGAGTAATATATTAAAGCTCACCTACAAGGGTTCGTCACCAGGTTAGGAACTCTATGAAAGGATCATATTTGGCTTACTTCATCTAATAAAGGTCATTAATAGATGAAAGCATGAGGATACATAAGCAAAAAGGAAAGCGAATATGCTATGCAAACAGAACTGGACTTAGCACTAAATCCTAGGAATTTGAAAGTGCACGAAAAGAGGGAAAAGCATGAGTGAATAAAAATGAAATAAATGTGAATAAAGAATACAGCCCTTTTTATTGATATGTTTCACAATTCGATGACAATGCGCATCCTCCCCTATCGAGGGATAGGAGCGTTTAGTTATGCGTTCTTGTCACATCCATGGGTGCCTTTCCTTCTTCTGCGTGCCCACATGTAAAATGGGCAGACCAAACATCGCCGCCACTTGTGTTGATGAGTCTTGACTCCTCGCTGCTCCTTCGATGTCCAAACCCTATGTTCAAAGGAACAAGAAACGGTCAGTAGCACCTGTGGATAAAACAAAGTACGCAATCCCCAAGCCTACGATAAGCGAAGGAGAAAAATGAATTAAACTATGACTAAAACAGATCCAAATGCTCTAAAAATTTGACAGGGGCATCAAGACACCACCAAGAAGGCCCTACAAAAAGAACAGTCAAGAAATTCCTCACCGATTTGAATTCACTCCGGGGTGGGACGAATTCACCTGCAACAAAATGCCGAAAAGGTACTATCCCAAATGTCCTGCCTAGGAAGCTCCAAAAGACCTACAAACTTGGGGTTAGCTAATTGGGGGCATTTTGGGAAGAACCAGATGGTCATATTTTCCCAATTTGGCCTCCATCAATGGGAATTTAATGATGCTACCTGTAGATTAGTAGAAGCGAACAAGGATAGAAACATGATCAAAATTGTTCAAAACGAGATGAAATTTAAATGACAACCTATCTAAGAATCATAGAATTGAATGCAAAAATGAAAGAAAGCAAGTATGCCATGGAATTCCCATCGCTTCGAAGGGGGGTGATTAGGACTATGGTAGTGTGGGAGGGGGCGCCCATGGGGCAGGCCACCCGCTATTTGAGGCTTGATTTCGGCACCAATCCACTTGGGATGGGTCCAAAACCTCTTGTGTGGTATTGTCAAAAAATTTGGTGGGATATTGTGGCCAAATGTTAGTTTTGGGCTCAAGATTCATCCTCCCAATAGTCACCCAATGACCTCCCCTCTAAAGGAGATCAAGGATGTGAAATGCACAAATCCAAAAGGTGTGAGGTATGACAATAAAATGACAGCACTTCGTTGCTCTAAAATTCTCCTTCTCTATCTCCTTTGGGGTGAGGAAACTCACCAATTTATAGACCTGGAGGTCTCTTGAAATGGGCATGTAGAGGCACCACTTGGCAATCATGCCTTCCTAGGGGGAAGGAGACTCCTCCCTGAATAGGGACTTCATGACTGCCCTTGTAATTGCCTCTAACGCTCGAAAATGCTCACCCATACTCCCATGCGATGAAGGAAGCGTTGAGTGGCAGATTTGAGCTACCATTTGTCAAGATTTGACTTTTTTCCCATCAAACCTGCAATTCACCCCACCCTGGAGCGAATCTAGAATTTGTCCCTAGGTGAGGCAAATCCTAGTTTGAATTCGTTCCAGGGTGGAACGAATATTGAGCAAAGTGCCTGAAGGTGCCAAATTGATCTCTGACCTTCCAAAATTGCTGTGAGAGTGGTTAGGACCACTGTTTAACCTCTGGGGGCTGCCCTTGGGGCTGTGTGTGTCAATGCGATCAGTGTTTGCAATCACATAATCATATTGGTGCTATTTTGGTGTCTATAGATGCCCCTTTTTGGGATGCGATGTGCATGGCATAGCGTTGAGCAAAAATAGATAACCAAAGCACTAATGATTAGGGTTTCTCAGTAACCTAACCAACTTTTGATGCCCCAAGTATGGAAAGGGCATGCATTCTTGAATCCTTGCTTTTGATGAGCGAAGGAACTTAATTCAAGTGTTAACCTTTTTCGGTGAGGTGTTACTTGATCTTGGACATTGATCAGTCATGAATAGGCAAAGGGCGCAACCTTTTGTCTATGAGAACCTTGAGTTCATGATTCACGAAATGCCAAGTGATTTGATTAGGTTGTGATTATTGCTTGTTTACTACCCCAAGCAGGAGCGTAATTGTCTTTGTCAATGATTCTTTGAATGCATGTCATTTTCCTTAATTGGGTGTGTACTTGTTGATTGGTGACTAAGTGTGACTACCCCCTCAAGCGATGAATCGATGAGGGAATGACCTTCATGAGAAAAGCAATGAGTCGCTTGACCCAATATGACTTGTGTGAGGGTGCCTTTAGATGTTTATCATTAAGCATGTGCAGTTTTTTGACATTTAGACTTGTTTTTGGTGGGTGTTAACCCTTTTTGGTGTCACTTTTTGGAGCTGAAATTGTCGAAAATCCATCTTCCCGTGGAGCGGTCCGGCCATGGTGGCCTTCTTAGGGAGTAGGATGGTGAAAATTTGTAACCCCAATATCTATTTTGGATGCCAAGAATGTCAGGCATGAAGGTGCCTTCATTCGACAATGTTATTGCTATTTTTGGGTGGGTTTTGACCCTTTTTGGCAACGTCGTTTGGGGATGAAATTCTCAAATATCTGTCTTCCCGTGGAGCGGTCCGTCTATGGTAGCCTTCTTAGGGAATAGGATAGCGAGGATTTGTGACCTCGACATCTATTTTGCATGCTCGAAATGTCAAGTGCAAAAGCACTCTCATTGGACAGGTTTATTAGCTATTTTGGTGCATTTTTGTTCAATTTTTTGTTGTTTTTGAAATTTTTGCCCTAAATTCATTTCGTGGTGGGATGAATACCAATTTAGTATTCATACCAGGGTGGGACGAGCGCTTACCAGAGTGCTCATCCTAGGGAGGAGAGAATATAAGCTCAAAGAGCCTATTTAAAGGCCAAAACTAGGGTTTGGGCTCATTTGCATTCGAATTTTCTTGCGATTTGGAGCTCTGGGGAGGAGGAGGTTAATTCTATGAAGCGAAGCGCTATCGAATTTCTCTCGACATCATGAGTGCACAAATCGGATCAAGCATTGAAGCCGACACGAGACCAGTAAGTGCTCTTTAGCGTTATTGCTTTTATTTGTTATATGTTTTAAAACTGCAAGTGATCTGTTTAATTTTCTTTGTTATGCTGTTTTCCAAAATTAAAATTGAAACCCTAAAACTGAGCTGACCACAAACCAAGACTTAGCTTAAAATTGAATGAAGACGTAGTTAAAACCTAGGTGGAAATTTTTAATTTTATTTTTGAAACGAAACAGAAATCTACTGTCCGATTTGCACTAAAGTAAACCCTAGGAAAAATTTTGATTTTTACTAAACTAAAACCCTAGGATAAACAAAACGTAAAACCCTAGTTTTTTAGGTTGAGCTTGTCAGTTTTAAAACGTAGGTGAAAACCCTAGGTTAAAAAAACTGTTATTTTAATTTTGTTTTGTTTGTGCAAACTTTATCAATTTGAAACTTAGAATACATAAACCCTAAGACTGACAACTGTAGTTAAAAATTTTTTTTGTGTTTTTATGTTGTTGTTAGTTTTAAACTTAGAGTATAGAAACCCTAAGACTGACAAACTGTATTTTTTTTGGAAAAAAAATATTTTTCTGTTTTTATGTTGTTGTCCAGTTTAAACTTAGAGTACAAACCCTAAGACTGACAGACTGTTCTTGCTGAATTGTTTTTGTATCTATTTTGAATTTTTGTGAATTTTGTTGTTTTTGAGCTGTACGTTGGTAGGCAGTACTGTATATTCATGTTATTGTTGTACAGTTTTTCATGATTTTAATTTTTTTGTGTTGTTTTCTTTTGTAGGTTGTGAAGAGCTAGTATCGTGTACCTACTGCTTTTGCTAAAGCATGGGGGGCGCTAACTGTGGCTGACTGGGAGTGGCTTGATGCCCTTGGGCTCAAGTAGGTGGCTCGACTGGAGCCTGTGGTCGGGGATCGAGCCTATCTGATGGCCCTGATCAACCTGTGGGATCCCCGAACCAACACCTTCCATCTCCCAACAGAGGAGATGACAGTGACCTTGGAGGATGTCTATCGACTTTTTCAGATTTTGATAGATGGACTGCCGATCATAACGTCATCGCGTGATCAGCGGATAGCTGTAATGATACGATGCTTTAGGCATGGGGAGGAGCTAGGTGTGGAGAGCCCAATGGAGAGGGCAGAGGGTGACTACCATATTGGCAGGATTTTGGTCCGATGGTGGCTTGAGAGAGGGGTGTTGGGAGTGAGGCACGTAGTACTCATGGGCCTCATTTCCAACATGCTGCTACCTGCTCATCAGGTGTGAGGTTCCCGTGGAACCTACTGGATGTGGTCTGGCAGTTGGTAGAGTGCTCGACAGAGGCACCACTGATCATGAGGTTGGGATGAATGCTGTTGGCATAGCTCTATGGTGAGCTATACGAGGTCCACTATTAGAGGCGGAAGGGGATTAGCTATAGCTATCTATTGCAGAGTTGGGCTTGGTAGTACATAGCGATGGAGAGGCCAACAGGGTTACCATGGATGACTCAAACGGAGATGGAGGATAAGGATATGGGCTATGTGGTTCTATGGCGATGGTCTGAGGAGCAGGGGCAGAGTCGATGGTGGGTAGGTGTCGTAGGGCACTATGCCGATGCCTTCGCTCAGCTTACTCTAGGGGAGGTGTTCTGGCACCCTTATTGAGACTGTCTAGCCTGGCCGAAGGCTGGAGAGTGGCTCTGATGGGTATGCAGGGAGCGGTGGCTGATTGGGTGGTATGGGACCGAGCATGAGTTCTTCCCTTACATCCAGGTGACACGATAGTTTGGGGTGAGCTAGGGATTTCCTGGTGAGCCCGTGGTCTATCGACATCGAGGGGACGAGAGGACCCTGGATCGATCGGTCATCATGCCACTAGGAAAGGATTTAGACATAGTGATCGACATCCCAGACATGGATGATATCGGGACTACCACAAAGTATGACCAGTGGTGGGTACTGTGATGATGGTGGGGAGAGGGGCCATTGGGAGGCACGGAGGTAGCAGCAACGGGCGATGAGGGTGTCGAGGCACCAGGAGATGATTGGGGAGCTCCTTGGGAGGATGTAGACATGGTGGAGGTGGAGGATGAGGATGTGGATTTGGGGGTTCCAGATCATCCGGAGATGCAGGACATCATCGAGCAGTGGGAGCCAGAGCAGGTTGCTATTCCAGAGATGCCTACTCCTTAGGTGGATGTGGAGGGCATGGAGTTCGAGCTACATGTTGAGGTTGCATGGTTGGAGGGGCTATTACGGAGGCATGATGAGGAGCTGGGGGACGCACTGCAGGAGAGGGATCTCCTATGCATGCAGCTGGTAGAGTGAGAGAATGCATTGGCTGCCTACCATCGACAAGATGGGGGTACTGATGCTGCATGGGAGAGGGATCTCCTATGGATGCAGCTAGCAGAGAGGGATAGGGCTTTGGCGTAGTGCGAGGAGAATTTGGCAATGTATCACCAGTGGGATATGGATTCGATGTGGTAGCGGTTGGAGCTAGAGGTAAAGATTAGCCACCTTGGTCGGTGGGTCCCTACATTCAGTGGAGGTGGATCGTCACGCCGCTCGAGAGGGAGAGATACTGAGAAATCACATCCTCTCGGTGCAGGTGACTGGATGAGGGGGGGCAAGTAGGCATGATGCGGGGGCTAGCAGCAGCCGCCCTGAGGGGTCTCATAGGACCCACACCACGGGAGGTAGTTCCTATCACACCGATCCTACATGATCATGGTGGCCGATGCCCTAGGCTTGGGGGATTTTGAGCTTTTGGATTTTGTTGCAAGGTCACAAGACCAGTGCATTGTAGCCTGCGAGAATTTTTGATGATATATACAAATGAATTTTTCTTTTTATGCGAGTGATGATTTGATTTTATGCATGATTAGTGATGAGTATGGATGTATGCATGTTAATTTATTTTGATGGATGCATATGTTATGATAAATGCAAATGTTTCTAAATTTTAGGATATGCAAATGTAATGGGTGAATTGAATTTGTGTTGTTTGGTGAGAGCACCATAGACTGTTTAGACCTTTGTGGTTTTGGCGATTGCTGATGGCAGTGCGAGGATGAATGATAGCGCAGTTGGTTTAGAAATGTAGCTAAGGTTTTCTGAGACTCAGACGGTTTTAACTAACTAGCCACGACTATACTTTATCTTACTAGACTTTTGGACAAGGTATGAATCGAACTTGTCTTTGACCAAGTTATTTCACATCCTTGTGTGTGCAATTGAGTTCGTTTATGTGGTATTGGTCAGGATACCACCAGTGCCAGATAGGTTATCAACCAAACATGTACTGAGGATCACCTAATTAGCTCCACTAACTCCTTTGTTGTATTTAGCCAGATTAATATGTGGTGCTATCTAGGATACCATAAGCTAGCTCATCCACATGCAAACATTGATCTGTACATGAGTTAATGTGACAGATATATCATCATGTGGGAGGTTTACCACCAGTGACCGATAGGCTATCCACCAAACTGGTACTGAGGTTTGCCTCATGACCTATCGAAATGCTGAGAGTTCCAGGGATTCAAGTTCGACTCCCTTCTTTTCTTCAATTGTATTGGGATACTTGCTCTTTTGTAGTGATAAAAATCACTATTTATTTTTATATATTCTTCTTTTGAGCAAGGGATTTGAATTTCGAGTGATGAGAATCACTATTGTATGTGCCTTTTGATGTATGCACTTTGGTGGTGATGTCAAATTTTTGGAGTTTTGACTTTTTGCAAAATTTTATGATGTTTGCAACTTTTTGGTAACTTGGGATTCTTGGGGAATTGGGTAGGGAGGATGCTTGTCCTTTTGCCAACTCTCAGCATTCTTGGGGTCATTCGCATAGGGGGATGAGCAAGATAACCATTTCGCTTATGGTGACTTGGATTGTCAGTGCATGTTTCATCTTGCATTCACACAACTTGGGAATTTTTATGTGTTTTAATTTGTGTTGGGATGCTACGTAACAAGGTGTGATCCAAGTAGAACTCTACCTTTGTAAAATCTGTCTGACTTGGTATAGTACGTGGCTAGAAAGCTATATAACGACTGAAGGATGAAAACTCTTGATACATTAGAAGACCACTGACTCTGGTATGGTAAAAAGAAGTGAATGGCATTTTTGTTTGATGGACTGCTTATAGAATGGAGAAATGTGGAACAAGATGGATTGGCAGAGTAATTACAGTCTATGGTGCCTTTGACCTATATGACCACAAATGTGCAATGTGTGGGTATGATGCTTAATGCAGCTACATATTTTTGTGTTTTTGATGGATTGATTTTTTTTGTGAATATGAAGATGAGATGTGAAAAGAGCTCTTTATTGTTGTGATGAGTTGGAGTATTCCTAGAAATGAGATGCAAATTTTGGTTATTTTTGATGATTTTACTATTTTTGAATTTTCTTATTTTTGACCAAGCGATTGTGGGAATCCTTGGAGCTTTTTGGTTGACCAAGCGGTTGCAAGAATCCTTGGAGCATTTTGGGATTGACCAAGCGATTGCAGGAATCCTTGGAGCATTTTGGGATTGACCAAGCGATTATAGGAATCCTTGGAGCATTTTGGGATTGACCAAGCGATTGTGGGAATCCTTGGGGCATTTTGGGATTGACCAAGCAATTGTAGGAATCCTTGGAGCATTTTGGGATTGACCAAGCGATTGTAGGAATCTTTGGAGCATTTTGGGATTGACCAAGCAATTGTGGGAATCCTTGGGGCATTTTGGGATTGACCAAACAATTGTAGGAATCCTTGGAGCATTTTGGGATTGACCAAGTGATTTTCAAAATCCTTGGAGAAATTTGGGATTGACCAAGCGATTGTCAAAATCCTTGGAGTATTTTGTTTGGGATACGGCTCTTTAGATATGGAATGATTGCAAATGACTGATGTTCAAGGGTTCTAGTTCCTTGATTTCGTCAAGAGAGGCTAGCCGATATGTCTCGGGTCCTATTTTGCTATAAATTACATATGGACCTAACCAATATTTTGTGAACTTGTCCCTTAGATGGGATGGCAAACTAGAGTTATGTTGTTTTTCTTTTAAGACCAATTCACCAACCTGAAAATCCGTCAGGTGAACTTTCATGTTGTATGCTTTCTTAAGTCGCTCTTGATAGATACGTAAATGTTCGAGGGCATTAATGCATGGTTCGTCAAGCAATGTAAGCTGGTCTAACCGGGCCTACCATTTAGTGTCATCATCGATGAACTCTTGCATTGATATGCGCAGGGAAGGAATTTCCAACTCGAGAGGCATGACTCCCTCAAAGCCATACATGAGCGAAAACGGAGTTGTCCCAGTGGGCATCCGAATGCTAGTGTGATAAGCCCACAGGGAAAGTGGGATTTGGATGTGCCAATCCTTATGACTGTCTGCAACTATCTTTTTGAGGATAGCAACTAGCATTTTGTTTGATGCCTCTACTTGCCCATTTGCCTATGGATAATAGGGTGTCAAAAAACTATGCTGAATTTTGTACTTTGTGGTCAAAGCACGCATGTCTTTGTTCTTGAATGACGTCCCATTATCCAAGATTATTTTTTATGGAATACCAAAACGACATATGATGTTGTGCAAAATGAACTCCATAATGCGGGGTCCTGTTGTAGAGGTAAGCGAAACTGCTTCCACCCACTTGGTGAAATACTCTGTGGTCATTATGATAAACATGTGACGACCTGACGACGCAGGGGAGATCTTTCCAATTAGATCTAAGCCCCACTATGAAAATGGCCAAGCCAACTGGATCGGTTGTAAGGCCTAGGAAGGTACATGTGTCAAATTAGCATGGTGTTGACACTTCATGCACTTCCTTACATATGCGCAACAATCTCGCTCTAAAGATGGCCAATAATAGCCCATGCAAAGAATGCACTTTGCGATGGCCATACCACTAAAGTGGCCATCACACGTACCATCGTGCACTTGGGTGATCACCCAAGTGGACTCTTGCTAGTCCAAGAAATGAAGGAGGATTCCTTCATAGCTGTTGAGTGGTGTTTTCACCCAGTTGTGAAAAGCACACTCTCCGGTAGGATCTGAGTCCCAAAATCCTCTGCTTGCAAAGAAAATAATTTCTCCAAGGTTCCCGTTATGCTGATTCTTTGATTACCAATGATGCTGTTCAAATGAAATGCTAGGAATACCTTAGGGTTTGCAAGTGGATGTTAACAAGGGGCACTGTGGTTTATTTAATTTGAATTTACAGTGGACTCAAAATGAATAAGATCTATTCTAATCTTTAGTTCTGATGGATTTTCAGCTGCTTATTTGAATACAGTAATTAAACTGCAGAAAATAAAGTAAGGGTTTGAAAAATAAAGCAAAGTAAATGAAAATGAAACTAAACTACAATCAGAATGTTGTCATCAATTCGATGAAACCGAAGATAATGAGGTTTTCTGCATGCAACCTAACCTAATGAACCCGCAAATTCGCACAATCCAAATAAGCTAGGTGTGGGTTTCTAGGGTTTCTACCGTAATTCCAGATTTAGGCATTCGCATGAAGCAACCAAGAACACTTGCATTAAACTTCACCTAAAAGCCTTAGAAATCTGAAATGAATGATAAAACATTAAATCATGCATGCAAAAAATGACTCCTTCTTTCTCATCAATGAGATGCCAACTCTCTGTATTTCGTATTAAATGATATGTCAGTTACATTTACAGAATGTTCCAAGTTTAAATAATCCAGAACAAATGAAGGAAATTGCCCAAGTGCAGCCCGTAATGGCATGAAGCCCTTGTCTCGCAACTCTGCAAGCAGCAATTTCCAACCCTTTCTTCAATCTGCGCTTCTGGATTTATCCTGTCCGACATGGCTCTTCGATTCTCCCTGTGTCGCTTCGTTTCACCTTCCCGCATGTGACCTTTCAAATTCTCGCCTTTTCCTTGCTTTTGATTCATGCTCGATTTTGAAACGTGCGAAATCTTCCATTGCATGTAACGCTTCGCAACACTGACACCTGTATGCCACGTGTCCTACATTTTTTGCGCCTTCTATAACGTCTTCCTGTGCAAATCGTGACAAAAACAGCATGCAGCCTGTTCACCTTCCTGGCACGAAAACGCGACATGTCACGAAATCGTGACATGTCACGATATCGCGACGCTTTCCTCGCCCATACGCCTTAGGCTGCTTCTTGTAGCGAAATCGCGACCATTTTCTCCTTCGGACCTTCATGCCGCAAACTGTCACGATTTCATGACATTTTTCACCTTCGAACCTTCATGCCGCTTTCTGTCATGATTTCGTGACATTTTCTCTTTCGAACCTTCTTTCCGCAAACTGTCGCAATTTCGCTTCCGATTTGACTCTACACTCCTTTGCACTCAATGCTGTCGCGATGTCACTACCATTTTCCACTTTTGTACACTTGCAATTTTCTCAAAATCGCTACCGCTCCATCCTACCTATCATGATTTCACCCTTTTCTTCATCCCCTTGCGTTCATCCGATTTCATGACTTTTCTTGTTTGTCGCAATTCCGACATTCTCTTTCAATCGATCCGAACGACTTTTTATTTTACTACGTCCAGAAACTCGTCGACCATTTTCATCCTAACACTCATTAATACTTTTCCTCAACACGTCGCGAAATCGTGACACTTCTCATTTCTAAGTCTCCATACTCACGAAATCCTGCACGATTTTCATTTTTGCCTTTCTCTCTCACGTGACGGAGCAACATGTCACGATTTCGTGACACCTTTTCATTCTTACCAGCGACATGTCGCGATTTCGCGACACCTTTTCATTTTTTTCAGCGACATGTCGCGATTTCGTGACACCTTTTCATTTTTTTCAGCGACATGTCACGATTTCGTGACACCTTTTATTTTATTTTCTCTCTCCTCTTTGGGCCGTGACGGGGCAACATGTCGCGATTTCGTGACACTTTCCTGTTTTCGACAGCGATGGCGCGACATGTCGCGATTTCGCGACACTTTCAACACTTAGGCATTTTTTCTCTTTTCTTCATTTTTAGCATCTGGGTCACCGAGATTTCTTCCGCAAGCCTGCAAAAAGGTGGGTCCCCAATTTTGGGGTGTGTTGTGGATCAACCACAACAAATGGTGACTCTACTGTCAAATGCTCTTGAGCATTTTTAGTAAGAACCCAACCTGAAACATATCACAAACTCGAAAACATGTGTTAGCACATAAGCAATATAACAAATGCCCAAAGATCAGAAGTACATGAATCATCAGAATCATCAAGTATTAGCTCAGTGTGTGCAATGAATTTCTTTCCCTATCATTTGAAATTGATCCACACTCCATTATCAGTTTTGCATGAATGCATATGTGGGATGGTGAATGATTTGTGTACCCTAATGAATGTGCTAGGAGATTTTGCTTTCATAAAAGGCATGGTCATTCTTCTATTATTATGTACAAGCATTCAAGATTGCCAAACCCTCTTAGGATCCACTAATTCATTACCTTATTGTATCCCAAAGTTGGTTATGAGTCCCTACTATCTGGAACCCATGTGCAAGTGAATGTGAAATCAGAACTTTGGGGAATCAGACTCCCAACCAACCGAGATGAGAGTTTAACCCTATCCTTACTATTCTGATTTAGAGTTCATTACCTCACTTTAAGCAAAATAATTAAACCAATTATGGAAGAAATGGTCATGCTAGTCTAACCCTCTAGACAATCAATGGTCTTGTTTTTTAGGCAAGACATGATGCCATGCATGGGCATATCTAACCCCACAATCCAAAACTTATCTTCATTTCTTTGGACCTTGGGGATGACTACCCATCCTTTGCAGAGGGCAAGTAGTACGATCCTTACAATCCAATATAAAGATGAGATGGGAAAAATTTATTTTTTACTTCTTGGACCTTGGGGATGACTACCCATCCTTGCTAGGGACATGTAGTACGATCCTTCCAATCCAAACTTTAGATGTAGATGGAAAATATTAATTTTGTTGCTTAGACCTTGGGGATGACTACCCATCCTTTGCAGAGGACAAATAGTACGATCCTTACAATCCAAGATTTATTATGAAATGAGACATAAGAGCTTTGGGGAATTGGATCCTCAACCTAAGCGAGATGAGAATTTATGCCCTATCCTTACTACTCCATGTAGGTCAAATCAAAGCTTTGGGGAATTGGATCCTCAACCTAAGTTCGATGAGGATTTAACCCTATCCTTACTACTCTGATTTTAGGCTTTAAGCTCTATGGAAGTGGTCAAAACCACTGTTTTAAGGATCATGTTGCATAATAGGATAGACATGAAAAACTTCTTTCGCCCAACCTTTTCCTCCAAGTTAGGTTTTGATCATTTTGCTCAAGATCCTTTTTAATGTATGAGACGTGCTTGGTTCTAGATATCTCAAGACTCGGTTTCCAACCTTAGGATTTTCTTTACATTTATGTTATAACACAACCCTAAGAGGATTTGACATACTTTAATGATTTGTACCTAAGATGCATATGCAACTAAGATGAAATGTATGTGAAGTGAGATGGAACATGAATGCATTATCTCTTAAATTGCAAATGAAATGAATTGTCATGCAAAACTGACTCTTTCATGCATCACAAAATCAAACAATATAACTTAAGATGCTTGTGTTACTTGTGGAGCTTTTTACAGGACAATTCCAATATTTCATATTCTCCTAACCTTAAGCATAAGTTGACATCTCAATACATTTTTTTTATTTTATTTTTTATTTTTATTATTTTATTTTTTTTCAAAATAAACAAAACATGTCAATTGAAATCAAATCCACAACCAAAATCCTAACTAGACTAACAATCCTAAATAATGAAAACAAAATCCAAAAGCCTCCACCAAAACCAAAAGAATAATATCAAAATCTCACAACCTAAGGGCTAAAATAATGCTTTAAAATCTGCCCATTAACCGGTAGCATGAAATCTCTCCCTTCTAAGGTTTTTAGCCTGAAGGTATTCTTCCCAAGAATCTCTGAAATCTGATATGGGCCTAACCAAAGACAATCAAACTTTTGATGATTCCCTTTTTCCTCATGTCTTTTGTCCCATAGTAATACCAAATCTGAAATTCTGAATGATTTAACTTTGGCCCTTCTCATCAAACCATCTTTTGATAACTTCCCGGTGTTTATTCATGTGATTCATGGCCTCTTCTCTCTTTTCATCAAGGTGCAACAAATGGCTTGACCTGGCTTCAACTTGATCATCTCTCCCCAAGTACTCTTGTATGAAATGTAAGGTCTCGCAACTTCAAATTTGCAGGAAATATCGGGTCTTGCCCATAGACCAAATGATAGGGAGTATTCCCTATGGACTCTTTCACTTTGGTCCTATCTGCCCAAAGGGCAAACTTCAATTGGCTGTGCCAGTCCCGAGGGTTCTTTTCCAGCAATTTCTTGATGGTATTCAACAAATTCTTATTTGAAGATTCGGCCAACCCATTTCCTTGAGGATAATAATTGGATGCAAATTTTAAGCTCACTTTGTTATCATATGCCCAATCTGCAAATTGTGTAGAAATAAAAGCTTTACCATTGTCACTGACAATAGAATCGGGCATTCCAAATCTTGTTATAATTTGATCCTCAAGGAATTTAATCACAACGTCCGTGGTGGCATGTTTAGTAGGAATCGCTTCTGTCCACCTTGTACAGTAGTCTGTAGCTGTCAAAATGAATTTATGAGAATCAAAAGAATTTGGGTTAATAACCCCGATGAAATCTAGTCCCCACTGTGCAAATGGTCTCATTTCAACTACAGGTTGCAACGGCATGGCTGCATTTCTTTCTCTATTTGCAGCCACTTGACAGATATGACAAGATCGTACATGGGCATGTGCATCTTTGAAAATATGTGGCCGTAGTATCCTCGCTCTCAGGATTTGATGTGTTGTAGCATTGGCCGCACCATGACCAGCTCCATGTTTCCCGTGAAATTCCTGCAACACCCTGGCAGCCTCTTCTTTGTTCAAGCACCTCTGGTAGATACCTTCATGATTCTTCCTGTAAAGCACACCAGATTTCATCAGATAATTGATAGACTTAAGCCTTAAAGCTCTTCTCTGTGTTGAATTCAGATTAGAAGGACACTTACCAGTCAATAAAAATTGCACAATATCAACATACCAATCATCCTTAGCAATGTATTCTGTATTTGAGCATTGGCCTGTTATTTGCGGATTATTTTCTGCGATCGCCTTCGCCAGTCCCTCGTCCTCGAACTAGTTTCATAGGTTGGATTTCGAGATCAAATTCTTGGATGGTTGAAATCCATTTTCCTCTCTTCTCACCTAGTTCATTTTGTAAAAACATGGTCTTGACAGCAGAGTCGGGCACGATGGCAATAACTCTGCTATGTACAATGTAGTGCCTAAATTTTTTCACAGTTTTAAAAAGTGCGTACATTTGCTTATCAAGGATTGAATACCTTAATTGAGCATCTTTCAGGGGGGCACTTAAAAATGCTATGGGTTTTTCGGCACTATCCTCGCCTTTTTGGGTTAAGACACTCGCAAAGGAGTGTTCTGATGCAAAAGCATAAATATAGAAAGGCTTGGAGTAGTCTGGGCTTATAAGGACAGGGGCTCTGGAAATGGCATCTTTGATGTTCCTGGAAGGCCACTCTACTTTCCTCGTTCCATTTTACATCCACATATTTCTTGAGCATCTTGTTCATAGGCTTGGCTATCTCAAGAAAGCTAGAGATAAACTTCCTCACAAAATTAACTCACCCAAAGAAAGATCTCAATTCTTTCTTACTACTCGGGAGAGGTAGGTTTTGGATAGCTTGTATCCTTTCTGGGTCGATGGATATGCCCTCTTTTGAAATGATGTGACCCAAGCAATTTTCCTTCTGTTACTTCGAAAATGCACTTTTTGGGATTTAAGGAAATTCCATGTTCTTTGCATCTTTGAAGCACTTTCTTTAAATCTTTGACATGGTCCTCTCTCTTCTTTGAGAAAACTGGGATATCATCCACATACACGATGATGCATTTGCCTATGAGCCCTTTGAATGCATAATCCATGGCGCGTTGAAAAGTTGCACCAAGCATTTAACAATTCGAACGACATTCTCTTATATGCAAATGTTCCCCACTTGGTAGTGAAGGCTGTTTTCATCCCGTCATCTGGATGTATAAGAATTTGGTTGTACCCATAATACCCATCGAGAAAGGACATCATTTCAGATCCATTTACCATTTGTAGAATTTCATCGATTGATGGCAATGGATAATTATCCTTTTGAGAGGCTTTATTAAGATTTCGAAAATCTATGCACAACCTAATCTCTCCACTCTTTTTTCTCACTGGAACGAGGTTAGCCACCCAGGTTGAGTGCCTAACAGGAAAAATGATTTTCGCTTCCAATAATCTTTTAACCTCCTTTTCGATCAAAGGCTCCAATAGCGGGTTAACAACTCGTTGTCTTTGCCTAAAAGGCTTGGAGTCTGGCTTCAAAGGGATGGTATGTGTGATAATGTTTTGGTTGTAAGTCTTCAGCTCATTGTAGTTCCAAGCAATACAATCTATGTAATGCTTCAATGCCTAGTATTATATTGCTCCTTTCTTCCTCTCGTACATGCCTTTGCAATGTACACCTCCTTTGGATTGTCTCCACTCCCTAGATTAATTGAATCACATGCATCTTTGGGGAGTGGGACTCTTTTTCCTTTCTTGGTCTTGCATCCCATGTCGAACATCTTTTCCAATGAAACCACGTCTTTAGGAATTTTGTTGGATTGATACGCAGTTTCAATTTCATCTTCTCGTTTCATCCTCGCCACCTTTGCTCCTCATCAATCACCTGATTTTCAAAAATACCCGAGTTCGTGACAAATTTGAAAATATGTCTGTCACTTTCAAAAACTTGGAAATTCTTTACATTATCGGGTATTGATGGACAAGGAACCAGCTCAATGGAAAACTTTTTACATCTTCTTATATCAACAGGGTTCAACATGCCCGCGACGACTGCAAGAGAGTTTGCTATTCGATTTCCTTTCCTAGAAATAAGGGCTATGTTGAATGCATCGAACTCCTCCATGAGGTCCATAACCCTAGTTCTATAAAGGCTTAGTCTCCTATCGTGGCATGTATACTGTCCTTTGATTTGCTTGACTACCAACTCATAATCTCCCAAAACCTTCAAGCATTTAACATGCTTGCTCAATGCTAGACGTAAACCAAAGATCAATGCTTCGTACTCTGCCACATTGTTCGTGCAAGGAAATTGCAGTCTGTAAGCAGCTAACAATGGTTTACCTCCTGGACCAGTGAGCTCGACTCCAGCTCCTGCTCCCTGTCTAGATTTTGATCCATCGAACCTGAGCAACCACGTGTAATCATTTTCCTCGGAAGAGCCACCATGACACGCCTCCTCTTTAAGCTCTTCAGCAGCTTCCTCAACATCAAGTGCATAGACCCCTAGTTCTGGCTCAAAAAACTGAACTTCATTCGGCTTGTTAAAATCTGTTATAATCTCTTTAAGCCTCGGTTCGTTTTCCACTCTTATTTGGTTTGCAATTCCCTTCCATGGTAGCCACATATGCGAGCAGTCTGTTGAAAAATAGCCATTCAGAGTTTTCATCCAATCCCTCGCAAGTAACATTCCATACCTACTTGGGATATTAACCACCAAAATGTCTACAACCTGCTGGACCCTGGGTTCAGAATTCAATTGAATCTTGACATCATATAAGGTCCCTACCACATTTACCTCTGATCTGTCCAGTTGCAAGACTGTACATTTGGATGAAACAGGCTGCAGACCTAGCATTTTACATATTTCTGCAGGCATGAGGTTGCTCGTGGCACCCGTGTCCACCAAACAGCTTATGCAAATTCTTACCCGCAATTCTCAGAGTCAGTAAGAATGGCGGGACATCCCTTCTCTCCTTTCGCAAAATAAGATGGGATTCAACTCTTTTTTCCTTCCACATTGGATCAGGTGAGTTCAAAGCTCTTATCAACGCCTCCTTTTGGCCAGGCAATCTAGCTGCATCCATGAATGAAAGGCTAGATTTGGACTTCTTTAGATCCTCCACTATGTCATAGTTTGGCTTTTCAAATTTGACTGTCTTCTGCACATCATTAGACATTTCTCTTCTGAGTGGAGGGGGAGGATTATTATTTGCCTTAGTGTCCGGAGGAAGAATAGAATTGTTTGGAGGTGTCGATGAGGTTTTAGGGGCTTTAGACTTACTTCTCAAATGGTATCCATGATTCCCCTTTCTGAAATCTCGAAAAGCTTGCACCTCCTGTTCCAGAATTTCATCTTCTTCTTCCTCACTCTCACCTTCTTGATGATATACAGTTTCCATCACCATAATATTATCATCTTGATGTTGTGATGGATTCTCATTTGATACCAGTTCCAAATCATCAACTTGTGCCTGAAGACAATGAGTGTATCTAGCAATCTCAGGACAATTCCTCTCATTGTGTTCTTTTGTGTTATGCAACCTGCACCCCCTTTCCCATGCCAAATCTGAAAGATTCAAAAGAGAATTGGATTGGCTAGGTCCTGCAGAAGCATCTAATTGATTAGCAATGGGAGCGGGAACTCCCCCATTGTTTGGCTAACACAAGTGCCTTCCTCTATTGTTAAAATTTTGATTTGGGTGAGGGGCATGGGACTCATACTTCTGCTGTTGAACCCTGTCATTGCTCAGTTTATGCACTAATTTCTTGAGCTCTTCGACTTCCGAATAAACATCTTTTGGTGGAATCATATTGTTGTTAACCCCCGTTGGATTCGCATAATTAATGGGGTCTTGATTCAACACTGGGGTCGGGTTCTGAGGAATTGGATTCCCGTATGGATTGACACTTTGAATCGGGGTAGGATTTGGAAAAGGAACTATGGCCTGAGGATTGACTTGGCTAGTTCCTTGCATAGTTGATTGACTGTTCTGCAAAAATGCAGGGACAGTTGGAATGGATGTGATTGGTTGGATTGGAATGGGTGCATACGCGGGTGCTGGTGGATACGGCTGCTGATATGGGAAGGCGTTCATGCTTGGCATTTGTGGTGCCATGAGTTGATTTGCCTGGGGAGCTTGACCATATGGAGCATACTGTCCCATCACAGGCATCTGGGTAAACCCGTAGCCTTGTGGTGTCATTTGCTTGTTCGATAGTCATGGCTTCATTATAGGCCAAAGCCAGTGTGGTAACTTGAGGATTGCGCCTTGCAAACATGGTTGTCATGGGGTCCAATGCCCCAAAATATATCTCGCAAAGCCACTGCGGGATCAATAGCAAAGTGCCTAATTGCTCTATTATAGCACTTTTGGAACTTCTGATTAAACATTCTGATCGGTTCCCCTTGGCCCCTTTTGCATGTAATAAACTGATTGTAAATAGTTGCGGGATCTAAGGGTGACCTAAATTGATTAACAAAGGCATTTTCCATTTGTGTCCAAGAGGTGATTGAACCAGTTGGCAAGCATATATACCATTCATATGCTATTGGATCTAAGCTCATGGGGAAAAGTCTGCAGGCCACATCTTCATATTGAACTTGCAACCTAATTAAAACATCCCTATAGGCTTGGATATGTTCTTCTACTGTTCTTGGGCCATCTGGTTTGTATTTAGGCAGAAATATTTCAATGTTCTTGGGGATTTCATGGATATCCCCAACAATATTCAAAGGAGTATTGTTAGCTCCATACCAAGGAGCTACTGGAGCTTGAGCCATTTGACTCAAAATTGATGAAGACAGACCTACAATAGCAGTAGAAATATTACTTACTATAGGCACACTAGGGGCAACGGATATTACTGGCGTAGGTCCACTCGATGTTCCCTGGAGAAAATAGGTCTTTCGTGATTGGTGAACTTACGACTTGCTTGGCTTTACTCTTGGGAGTACCAGTAAGGTCATGAAAAATGGTTTCCCCGGTTGTTTGGGACCTGGTTGCAATACGCCGCAGTGGGTCCAGCCTGCCTGATGAAACCCTCGGCTATTTCGAAGAAAACCTGCAACAAAAACAAAAACAAATGTTGCAATTTAGCCGTCTGTGAGATTTATTAAATGATTTCAAAATTAGATCAAAAACAAATTATTCAGGTATGAAAATCAAAATAAAATAAACCAATTCGGCCCTCCTTCTAGCGCCAATCTGTTGAGTGGTGTTTTCACCCAGTTGTGAAAGCACACTCTCCGATAGGATCTGAGTCCCAAAATCCTCTGCTTGCAAAGAAAATAATTTCTCCAAGGTTCCTGTTATGCTGATTCTTTGATTACCAATGATGTTGTTCAAATGAAATGCTAGGAATACCTTAGGGTTTGCAAGTGGATGTTAACAAGGGGCACTGTGGTTTATTTAATTTGAATTTACAGTGGACTCAAAATGAATAAGATCTATTCTAATCTTTAGTTCTGATGGATTTTCAGCTGCTTATTTGAATACAGTAATTAAACTGCAGAAAATAAAGTAAGGGTTTGAAAAATAAAGCAAAGTAAATGAAAATGAAACTAAACTACAGTCAGAATGCTGTCATCAATTCGATGAAACCGAAGATAATGAGGTTTTTTGCATGCAACCTAACCTAATGAACCTGCAAATTCGCACAATCCAAATAAGCTAGGTGCGGGTTTCTAGGGTTTCTACTGTAATTCCAGATTTAGGCATTCGCATGAAGCAACCAAGAGCACTTGCATTAAACTTCACCTAAAAGCCTTAGAAATCTGGAATGAATGATAAACATTAAATCATGCATGCAAAAAATGACTCCTTCTTTCTCATCAATGAGATGCCAACTCTCTCGTATTTCGTATTAAATGATATGTCAATTACATTTACAGAATGTTCCAGCATAAATATTCCGAACAAATGAAGGAAATTGCCCAAGTGCAGCCCGTAATGGCATGAAGCCCTTGTCTCTGCAACTCGCAAGCAGCAATTTCCAACCCTTTCTTCAATCGCGCTTCTGGATTTATCCTAACCGAAATGGCTCTTCGGTTCTCCCTGTGTCGCTTCGTTTCACCTTCCCGCATGTGACCTTTCAAATTCCTCGCCTTTTCCTTGCTTTTGATTCATGCTCGATGCCGAAACGTGCGAAATCTACCATTGCATGTAACGCTTCTACAACCCTAACACCTGTATGCCACGTGTCCTGCATTTTTTGCGCCTTCTGTAACGTGAAAATCGTGACAAAAATAGCATGCAACCTGTTCACCTTCCCCGGCACACGAAATATCGCGATCTTTCCTCTCCCTACGCCTTCGTCCTTTGTCGCGAAATCGTGACCATTTTCACTTTCGGACCTTCATCCGCAACTCGTCACGATATCGTGACATTTTTACTTCGGACCTTCATCCGCACTGTCACGAAATCGTGACCATTTTCACTTTCGACCTTCTTTCTCAAACTTCGTGATTTCGCTACCATTTGACTCGCACTCCTTTGCACTCCTGTCACGATATCGCTACCATTTTCCATTTCGTACTCTTGCCAATTTTCCGTCTGAAATCGCTACGCTGCCTCCTACTACTTTTCGCTAGAACTGACTCGTCACGATTTCATGACGCCTTTTTGCTTCATCCCCTTTGTGCTTTTGTCATGATTTCGTGACCATTTCTCATCATGCTTTGGTTGATCCTATCATGATTTCGCGACCATTTTGCCTTTTGCCCTGTTTGACGTTCCTCGTGATATCGCGACATTTTCTTCTTCGCTTTTTCTTCTTTTGCTTCGAAATCGTGATTTTTTCTGTTCGCTTCGTCTGAATCGCTACCACTTCTCATTTCCGTACACTTTGCTAAAACCTGTCGTGATTTCGCTACCATTTCTTTGTTCGTACACTTTCGCACGCGATATCCGTGACCATTTTCATCATCCGTACGCTTCGGAAAAACCTGTCGACGAAATCGCTGACCATTTCTCTCTCCGTACACTTTCGCCGAAACACGTCACGAAATCGCTACCATTTCTCTTGTTCGTAAATTTTTGCAGCAACACGTCGCGAAATCGCTACCACTTTTCTGTCTGTACACTTTGCCAAGAACACGTCGCGAAATCGCGACACTTCTCATTTCTAAGCAGTGGCAGCTCCATGCATCGCGAAATCGCGACGATTTTCATTTTTGCCTTTCTCTCTCCTACCTGGGCCGCGACGGAGCAACATGTCACGATTTCGCGACACCTTTTCATTCTTACCAGCGACATGTCACGATTTCGTGACACCTTTTCATTCTTGCCAGTGACATGTCGCGATTTCGCGACACCTTTTCATTTTTTTCAGCGACATGTCGCGATTTCGCGACACCTTTTCATTTTCTTTTCTCTCTCCTCTTTCGGGCCGCGACGGGGCAACATGTCACGATTTCGTGACACTTTCTTGTTTCGGCAGCGATGGCGCGATAGGTCGCGATTTCGCGACATGTCGCGATTTCGCGACACTTTCAACACTTAGGCATTTTTTTCTCTTTTCTTCATTTTTAGCATCTGGGTCACCGAGATCTTCTTCCCGCAAGCCTGCAAAAAAGGTGGGTCCCCAATTTTGGGGTGTGTTGTGGATCAGCCACAACAATAGCTATGATAGTACAAAATGTCTCCTAACAAGACATACTTAGCCACTTTTTGCTTGAATGCTCATTTTGCGGCATGTGTCAGTCCAAGTGGGAGATTACCTAACTTGAGGTAGTCCCTTATGGGTGAATACCAATCCTGCTACTCGAAAGCCTCGATGGTATGAACAACCAATCCCTCTTGAAGTTCATCCCTAGCAAACACTGAGTGGGAGAGAACTTGTAAGAATAGCATTGTGTTGCTATTAATGAGAGTAGGGGAGAACAAGGACCCCCAGTTGGCATGTTTCAGACGATTGTGGATTCGAGAGAAATTATTCGAGGATGGTTCAATATGGATCATGTGGATTCCTGGTGTCAAGTCAGAGCTTGCACGCTCCATCATGGATTGCCATAGTGTTTTGACTTGAATGGTTGTCATATCACTAGAAAGGTCTTACGATATTAGTGACCCCAAGGAGGACATAGTGTTCGCAAAATGATTCGATGATCGAGGGAGTGCCTCGATGTCATACCACTCAAGCTTTGCCAGGAATTTTTCCACAAGGGCTTTGTAAGCCTGCATAACTGGGCATTTACATTGGAATACCCCTTTGACTTGGTTGAAAATTAATAGTGAATCACCAAAGATATTTAGTCGTTTGATGTTCATGGTGATTGTTGTCTGAAGACCTATGAGCAAGGCTTCATACTCTACATTATTTTTTGTGCATGGGAAGTCTTATTTAAAGGACAGGGGCACTGGAGCCCCTTGCGGTGTGAAAATTACAATTCCCATGCCACCACCTTGCTCACATTTAGAACCATCAAAAAATAGGGTTATGTCGGCCTGTGACTCAGGCTCATTAGAATCTGGTGATTCTGAGACATGGAAAACCCCATGATCGGGTAGTTCTATGACCAGAGGCTGATCGTCTTCGAGAGGAGTCTCTGCTAGTTGATCGGCTATGACCTATACTTTGATGGATTTTTGTCCAATAAACTCTATGTCAAATTTTGTCAACAACATGATCCATTTCATCGTGCGACTACTATGATAAGTACGACTCATCATGTACCACAATGGATTCTCATTAGACACAACATACGTAATGTTGCTCAGCATGTAGTGGCATAGATTTTTGGTAGCAAACACCACTGCCAAGTAGAGTTTCTTAACGTATGCATAGTTAAGTTCATAACTCACCAGGGTGCGGCTAAGATAGTAAGTAGCCTGTTCTTTGTGAAGTTCATTCTTTTGGGCTAGCATGGCACCTAGTGCCACCTCAGTAGCTGAGATGTATAAGTAGAATGACACTCCTGGTCTAGGTGGTGCCAATACTGGTGGCGAATCCAAGTATTGTTTGATGTCATCAAAAGCTGACTTGCACTCGTCATCCCAGTGAAATGCTACCCCATTGTGCAATAATTTGTTCATGGGTCGGCACTTGTCAGATAGATGTGCTATGAAGTGCTTGATTGATGCGACATTTCCCTGCAAACTTTTGAGCTGCTTGATGATAGTTGGGGGAAGCATTTCAAGCATTGACTTGACTTTGTTTGGTTCCACCTCGATGCCTCTCTTTGAGACTATGAAACCCAAGAGTTTTCCAGATGTGATGCCAAATACACACTTCTTGGGATTCAGTCTGACTTTATGTTCCATGAGGTGATCGAGGATCTTGCTTAAGTCATCGAGATGATTTGGGCACAAAAGAGACTTGGCCAACAAATCATCCATGTAATCTTCCAAAGTTTTATGCATGTAATCATGGAAGATGTACATCATGGCACGTTGGTAGGTGGCGCCAGCATTTTTAAGGCCAAATGGCATGACCTTATAACAAAATGTCCCACAAGGCGTTGTGAACGCTATTTTTAGTTGGTCTTCAGGATTGATACGAATTTGATTGTATCCCGAGAAACCATCCATGAGTGATAGCATTTCATGACCTACTATAGCATCTACCAATGCGTCAATGCTTGGCAAGGGGAAATCATCCTTAGGACTCGCTTTGTTTAGATCTTGAAAATTAGTGCATATGCAAATCCTCCCGTTGGGCTTTTTGACGGGCACCATGTTGGATAGCCATGGTGGATAATCCATGCAAATGACAAACTGTGCATCCAATAGCTTTTGCAATTCATATTTGACCATCAAGGCCACTTTTGGGTGCATCTTTAATAGTTTTTGCTTAACTGGCTTGACTGTCGAATCAAGCATTAGATTATGCGTAACTAGCTACGGATCTAGCCCCAGCATGTCTCTATATGACCATGCAAAAACCTCCTCCTTCTCTTTGATAAGGGTAATGTAGTCGGCTTACTCTTCAAGGGATAAGCTTACCCCTAGCTTTATGATATGTGGATTCATTGGATCCAAGTCGATGTCTACGTTAGTCGTCTCCTTGATCAACATGTGGGATCCATCCTCCAATTGATGTGGAGTTGGGATCAAATGGATATCATTTGTTGAGTTTAAATCTGCGTTGGGAACCTTGGGTTCCTCTTCGACATGAAAGATATATTGAGTTGTCCCTGGGGTAAAATGAAGCATTTTACCAAAATGCCAGTACTCTGATGGGGATGGAGGCGAATTGACATGATCCCAGTCAATGGTATCTATGTCTAGATGCAAGGACCATGCTGGATCGGCTGAATTGTGGATGGGGATGGTTAAGTCAATGGATATGATGTTGATGAAATTATTTTGGTCTCCATTATCATGGGTGTGATGACTCAAACACTCTAGATGTTCTTTGTGCTCCGGATCTAGCTCTAGAGGTATTGGCACAAATGGATCGGCCCTATGTGCTGATAGGAGGATAGGGTCTACCCTTGGCACTAATATCACCCTAGGGTCTCAGGGTGGAAGGTGCTCTTCATATACCTGGAGCGACGGATCCAACACTTGGTCCCACCCCATTGGATCTATGTACCACTCGTGCCCTGGCACTATGCCCATATGTTCAAATATGTCATTAATCTCCAAGGGGTATGGTTGCGGTATCCACCACATGTGATTAAGATATGTCATTTCTGTTTCATCTTCGTAATCACTATCAGAGATCCAAAAGCCCTTTTTGACAACTGTTTGAGGCATTATAGGCTTTTCCTGCTCGAGCAAATTAATCTAGACCCATTGTGGTTGTTACACTCTTTGTGGGGGGACCTGAATCTCTTGACGCGGCATTGGCTTGCTTGGAGCCTCTAGAAGGAACATTGTCAAGAGGCTCTCTTGACAGTCATTCATGGGAATCACTTGTGAGTGATCCCTATCAGATTTGAAGGGATCATATGATGCTGGTTCATATTCTGATTCATCCTCTAAAGATCCCTCTTGACATTGTTTATACCTTCTTTGAAAGTGAGTCCCCAAAATTTCACCTCTCTCTAGCAAAGGAGAAGGGTTATTGAGGTTAACAAGGGTGGTTGTTGACCATGGGAGGTAATATCCTAATGTATACATTGTGTTTGGGTTGGCATAAGGATCTGATGCCAATCCACCCTTATTGCCTATCCCTAGGCCTTGCATGTTTTCCACAAAGATGTCAAAGGGTAGGGGGTGGTTGAACCCTACTCCTGACTTGTCATAAGGCATTTGGTATCTTTGCCGACAAAGGACACACACTCCTTGCTCATAACTTCCTAGCCTATATCCATGCCAATTGCATTGGCCAAGATATCTCAGAGCAAATTCTGGGTTAGACAGATAGTTGACATCTTCTACAAAAGGCTCTTCATCTTCATCCTCTTGCATGCATGGCTCAGTACCATGATCAAGGCCCCCATACACAAAATTTGTCTGGTTTGACGAGTAGCCTAAAGGAACAATTTTACCGATGGGGAGGTAAGGTCTCCCCATGTTTTGCACGGACTCTAGCATAGTCGTTGCTACAACATTCTACACCAAATACTCCCCCAGGCTCGTACTGGTCATTTCAATAGTGATTGTTGGTGATTGAGAGGGAGGGAATGGAAGCTCTTCCTAAGTCCACTCCATGTTGGGTGAACTAGGAGCCTCAACTTCCATTGTGCTAGTCATCTCTTCGGTAGATATGGTTGATACTATTGGCAACACCTCTTCTAGGGGTTAAGCCTCTTCCAGGGTTTGCTTCCCTTTGTCCTTCTATTTAGCCATGATAGATGGTGTTGTTGGTAAAGGACCAGACGATGAAGATGTACCTGGCTAGGGTTTTGATGGATTTATCACCATTGGTGCTTGCAGCATGAGACCCTGTCTAGATGGATTTAACTAAAAATCCAAGTGCGTCAATGGAAGGGTTGATTAAGACATCAGCTGCACCGCATTGCAATATTTGAAGGGTTCTAAGTCTGTCGAAACTACATGTACTTACCTTTCAAATGTATACTTCAAACACTGATGAGCTATCGAAGGGACACACTTCATGTCCCTAATCCATGGCTGCCCTAGCAAGATGTTATAATCCATCTTGCCTTCCAAAATATGGCACAATGTAGGTATCATATTTTGTTCTACTTGAATGGGTAGGACAATTGTGCCAACTATCGACCATATCACATCATTGAATGCTCATAGTGTATAGGTGGAAACTATGATGTGAGAGGCTGGCAACTTCAAATGTTTCAATTCTATTGTGGTAATGATGTTACTAGACGAGCCAGTGTCTACCAACACCCTCTTGTACGAGATCTCGTTGACCCGCATGATAATGTGCGGGGGTGGTTCTGCCATGTCATCAGACACTGATTTAACTTCATCCTCTTGAAATGTGATGACTGGCTCCATGCATCGTTTGACATGTACCATGAAGTTGTTGAAGAAATTCACTTCGTGGGGCTGTAACTCGATGGCTTTCAATATCTCCATTAGAGCCTCCCGATGGGGTGTTGATTGTTGTATAAGATCGTATATGGAGAGCCTAGTCGATGTGGTCCTCAAACTCTATGTGAGTTTGGTTCGAATCGTGGTCGCAGGTCTAGGCAAAGGTAGTTGCATAGGGTGTTGTTGAGGTTGTGACATCGATGGAACCTCTCTTGTGGCTGCCTCGGGGGCAACTCCTGGGTATCTCTTGTTCCTAGTCACTATGCTTATCATTCCAACATACCCTTGCATGGGGCAATTCTGTTGCACCTCATTGACTTGAAGGGGTTTTGCCTATGCCTCATAGGAAGGCAAGGGGTCTTTGAAAACTCCCATGTGTTGGTTGTTTGGCGCTATGGGTTTGTCCACTGCAAATGTCTTATTGCCAATCAGGTCTTGTATCAATCCTTTTAACTTCCAACATGCATTCAGGTCATGTCCCCTCTGTCTGTGGAACCTACAATACAAGTCCTCCATGTACCCCTTAGGCTTGGGAGCATTGGGATCTATGGTTTGGATCTCTAGAAGGTTGATCAAGTTCATCGTTGACAAGCGGTCAAATAGGGAGTCCCTAGACTCTGTATAAGGTGTGTACTGTCGCCTAGGGCGATGTTGCTAATTTTGCTCCTACTTCTGGTTTTCTCTTTCATAATTATTAGGAGGTACTACCTGATAGTTAGCCTTTTG
Source organism: Wollemia nobilis (assembly GCA_028583015.1). NCBI lineage: Eukaryota > Viridiplantae > Streptophyta > Pinopsida > Araucariales > Araucariaceae > Wollemia > Wollemia nobilis. The sequence goes on from JAQPPZ010003542.1 coordinate 125,207, forward strand.
AGGCTGTATTTCTTGTGTAGGCTTAGGGACATTTATAGCAACTTGATTGACTGTAGTGAGTTTTTGTTGCGTAGTCCCTATTTTTGTGTTCATGTTCCATTATTTCTTCTTAGGCTTGGCAATATCGCCATCCTGTATCTTGATCTCTTCGATGATTCTAGCTTGCACCAGAGCTTCCTCTAAGGTGGCATATTGTTGCAGCTGCAATAGCACAAATATCAATCTCAAACAACTTCGTGAGAACATTTTTGTAAGGTCGGACATAAGAGGGAGGTAGGGTAGCTTGGAAAGTAGAGTCCTCCACCAATTCCCATAGGCTGCCATGGTCTCTTCCTCATACTGCCTAAGGCTGGCTAGGTCACTTAGTGACGTCTTCTTCTTGGTGTTGGAGGCGAAGCATTTGAGGAACGCATCCACTAACTGATCCAAGTTACTGATGCTGTGCTTCGACAACTAAGTGAACCAATCCAAGGTAGGGCCCATGAATGTGGTTATAAAATTCCTTAACAACAACGCATCATTGTCCTGAATGCCAAAACATTGGCTTAGGAATCTAGTCACATGATCTTGAGAATCCTCCTCACCCTTAAATATTGCCAACTAAGGTAGCTTAAAGTGTTCATGGTAAGGGGGTGCAGGCACTAACAAATGCATAGGATGACTGTAGAATTGGCATAATGTGGGCTTTTGGGGCCAAGAAGCTTTGGTTTCCATAGACTCCAAATGCTCTAGCAGCGCTTTGTATGCATTGGAATATTTAATCTCTTCCTCTTTAGTTTGCTCCCATTATGGGTTGTGGGAGACTTGAGGCCTATGGGGGGTGGCCGGATAGCAACCCCTCCACCTTGGTAGGGTGTTTCGACTCACTCTGCTTCTTGTTTATACTCCTCGTAAGCTTTCTGAGGAGTCTTTGGATGAGAACTATGACCTTGGGTGGGTCCGCATGGACGGTACCAATCATTGTTTCGGGGAGTGGCCTCCCTCTCAGGTCTAGGGGGTCTCGGAGGAAAATTTTGATAAGGTCACGGAGACCTATCTCACACCAAGGGATTATGCCTCTCATATGGTTCCGCTCTTTGGGTGCGAGGGGTTGGAACCCTCTCCTCTAGGTTATGAAGCAGCTCATCTATTTGGTGTTGAATGTGCTCCTTGCTAAGGCAGTATAGATGCTCTAGCTACTATTGATCTTGCTCAAGCCATGTGATCTGGGCTTGGCAAGCGGCATGTCTGGCGACTGCCAGGTCAATTTGTTTTTCCATCTTGAGCCTTGGAGGCCTGGATGCCTCTCCTATGCATTTACCTCGGGCACGATGATCTGAGATCTCAATGGGTCGCTTCCCTCTGTCGAGGTTGGCAGCATTTACCCGAGGCTCTGGCCTCAGTGGGTGACCATGGTACATAGGGGGTGCAAAAGTGCATGGCTTCCATGTTGTACATTGCTCTCAAGGAATGTAATGGTCTTCCTCATGCTCCCTTTTGTATGTGTGAAAGGGGTGGGTGGAGTTAGCTCGCCTGCTTGAAGAGCCCTATGCTCTGGGGTTTTTCTATTGGTTCTAACAGTGATGGGGGGAAAAGGAGAGATGCCATAGTCATGTGGCCTCTCCTCATGGACACTATGCCACTCTAGCGCTTCATCGCGTGGTGGCCACTCATATCGAGCTTCTAAGGGAGCTTTCTTGTCTATGTTGAGCGCCACATGTAAGGACTCCTCATGAAAGGGGCTATGATGAACGGGCATGTCCCCCAAAGGGGTGTCTCTATAGTTCCACTTTGACATGGAATGATGCAGACTCTCTTGTGTGTCAGGCTGCCAAGGCGGTATGACCAAGTCCTTAGGGCTGTAGCAGAGGCGACTTGTGCCCCCTTGTACACTTTTTACAGCTTCTACGCTTGATTGGGCTTGGCTACGGGTGTACACCATGGTGTTGTTTTTCTACAAGCTAAATAGATTTTTATCTCTTTTTATGATTTTTTTATGCTACACTAAACAGAAAAGAGCACACACATACACAAAGCAGTGATTATCTCGTTTAAATATTAAAAGTGTGTCCTAAACCTAGTTTAGTGTGTTTTGTTTTTTTTTTTTTTTTTAAGGTTTTTGTAAAGAACGTTTAAATGCAAAATGAGGGCTCTTATGACTCCCAAAATTGGTTGCCCCTTCGATATACCATTGCCAGGCCGATATACCAACCTCTCTATATACCCGCCCTTACGTGAGGGAAACTATAGGTATGTGAGAGCAGATGGTACGTGGAACGTAGGCGGTACGAAAGGGGAATAGCCTTGTTTATGACACCTACCATAGAAGACTTATCCTCATGTGCTAGGAATCACCCCAACTACAATCGATAAGCTTTCATCAAGATTTACGTCTAGCAACAGTAGCGATCGGGATTTATGAATGTAAAATTCAAGCCAAGGTGGTGATAAAATCCACCGTTGGTCTTGATCAAGGGTTGGGGTTTTACGACCAGCTCCTTGGTGTTTAATTTTCCACGTGGTGTGTGGGGTTCTTTTTATTTTGCATGGAACAAAATAAAAATGCAACAAAACCTTTTCTAAGCACGCAAAAAGAAACCAGAAAGATAGAAAAATAATAACAGAAAATGATAGAAAAATTTTAGGACTCTTACCTCTTCTCTGCCCGAATATGTCGGTTCTGAGTTTCCACCTGAAAACTTCATAGACTAGAATTCATCCCAGGGGGAAAAAAATTACAAGATTATATTCATCATAGGGTGGGGTGAATTCCCATTCGTCCCTGGGTGAGATGAATTAAGCTCTATATTCGCCCTCTGATGGAACGAAAAGCAGTCAGCGTATGAAAACGCGATACTTGCAAGAAAAAACAACCAAGTTTGGATCAGATCTCTGATCTTAAAAATAGAGGACAAGGTCCCACCATGATCGCCATTGAAATCACGAGGATACAAAAGAAAAAAGGAAAGCAAATATGCTATGCAAATAGAACTAGACTTAGCGCTAAATCCTAGGAATTTGAAAGTGCATGAAAAGAGGGAAAAGTATGAGCAAATAAAAATGAAAAAAATGTGAATAAAGAAGACAACCCTTTTTATTGATATGTTTCACAATTTGGTTACAATGCGCATCCTCCCATTTCGAGGGCTAGGAGCATTTAGTTATGCGTTCTTGTCACATCCATGGGTGCCTTTCCTTCTTCCGTGTGCCCACATGTAAAATGGGTGGACCAAATATCACCATCACTTGCATTGATGAGTCTTGACTCCTCGCTGCTCCTCCAATGTCCAAACCCTACATTCAAAGGAACAAGAAACGGTCAGTAGCACCTATGGATAAAACAAAGCACGCAATCCCCAAGCCTACGATAAGCGAAGGAGAAAAATGAGTTAAACTATAACTAAAACAGATCCAAATGCTCTAAAAATTTGACAGGGGCATAAAGACACTACTAGGAAGGCCCTGCAATCAGGAAATTCCTCACCGATTTGAATTCACTCCGGGGTGGGACGAATTCACCTGCAACAAAATAATGAAAAGGTATTGTCCCAAATGTCCTACCTAGGAAGCTCCAAAAGACCTACAAACTTGGGGTTAGATAATTGGGGGCATTTTGGGAACACCCAGATGGTCAAATTTTCCCAATTTGGCCTCCATAAATGGTAATTTAATGATGCTACCTGTAGATTAGTAGAAGCGAACAAGGACAAAAACACGATCAAAATTGTTCAAAACGAGATGAAATTTAAATTACAACCTATCTAAGAATCATAGAATTGAATGCAAAAATGAAAGAAAGAAATTCTACCATGGAATTCCCATCACTTTGAAGGGGGCGATTGGGACTATGGCAGTGTGGTAGGGGGCGCCCATGAGGCAGGCCGCCCACCGTTTGAGGCCTGATTTTGGCACCAATCCACATGGGATGGGTCCAAAACCTCTTGTGTGGTATTTTCAGAATATTTTGTGGGATATTGTGGCCAAATGACAATTTTTGGGCTCAAGATTTATCCTCCCAATAGTCACCCAGTGACCTCCCCTCTAAAGGAGATCAAGGATGTGAAAGGTGCAAATCCAAAAGGTGTGAGGTATGACAACAAAATGACAGCACTGCACTTCATTGCTCTAAAATGCTCCTTCTTTGTCTCCTTTGGGGTGAGGAAACTCACCAATTTATAGACTTGGAGGTCTCTTGAAATGGACATGCAGAGGTGCCACTTGGCAATCATGCCTTCCCAAGGGGAAGGAGACTCCTCCCTAAATAGGGACTTCATGACTACCCTTGTAATTGCCTCTAACACTCAAAAATGCTCACCCATACTCCCATGCAATGAAGGAAGTGTTGAGTGGTAGATTTGAGCTGCTATTTGTCAAGATTTGACTTTTTGCCCATTAAACCTACAATTCGCCCCACCTTAGAGCGAATCTAGGATTTATCCCTGGGTGAGGCGAATCCCAGTTTGAATTCATTCCAGGGTGGAACAAATATTGAGCAAAGTTCTTGAAGGTGTCAAATTGATCTCTGACCTTCAAAAACTACTGTGAGATTGGTTAGGACCACTGTTTAATCTTTGGGGGATGCCCTTGGGGTTGTGTGTGTCAATGTGATCAGTTTTTGTAGTCACATAATCATATTGGTGCTGTTTTGGTGTTTACAATAGAGACACACTCTTTGATATAGATAATAAAATACTAGATAAATAGTTTTGCTAATTGGTGAAATCTCTTTATGGAGTGATGAGGTAAGGAAATATACCATTCTTGGGCTATATTACCAAGGCTAGTGGGGACCATTCACATTAAGATAGATTCATCATGGGTAACAACAAAACATGCAACCTTTAAACATCGAAGATATTGATAGGATCATATAATCCTTTGTACATTTGAAATTGAGGTACCTCAAGCTTTTTAGGGTAAGGCTAATTTGTAATGGATGGATCTAGAGGCTTATTGGAAAACTTGTTAAATAAATATTATTAGATCAGAGAATTTACTTGGGTAGTAGCAAGTTATATATTCATCTGCTCTAGTTTGGCCTTGATTCTTAGATTAGATGGATATGACTCCAGAGGAGGAGCATTTAAAAAATTTTGAGAAAAATATGGATAGCTTAGGGGGCCTGAGGGATTGAGACTATTACGGGAAGAGAAAATATGTTTTATTCATTGGATAAAAATAGATTATTAGATGTGACTTGTGGGATAAAAGGACGAATATTTTGGATAATTTTAGAGACATGTGGCAGATTTGCCAAAATATGCAATCAAAAAGAGTAGGATGTAATACAAGATGATTATCTTCAGGAAACAAGATATCAACATGGCCTGTAGACGTGCCGTAATTATTGTAAAAGAGAATGACTTGGGCTCAATCGATGGCTAAAAATATAATAGGAGATGTGGTAGAATCAATATACTAGGGAACAAACATACTGGACCTAGCACTAACAACTTAGGTCATGGTTTATTTAAAAGGATTGTTGTCATCATGGGGTCTCTCTCAAGGGTTAATTGTAGCACTGGTGGATGTTGATTGCTAGGTTTTCTCTTGGGATAGGCCCTGGTCATGATCCTCATCTTGAATGATATCCTTGAAGACAATGGTTCATCTTCACAAACTCATGTAGGTTATTTATTGAGGTAAATGTTATTTTATTAAGAATATCGTTAGTAGGAGGAGTTTGGGTTTCCTCCTCATCTTCATTATAAGTAGGATTTTTGAGTGGATACTCTTTCTTATGAATATTAATGAAATTTAAACAAAGAGAAGAATCTACATGGGCTAAGCTATGCAAAAAATAGCCATGTTCAGCCATCACTGTAAGCTTTAAGAGAGGCCTAACATAAGAGGCTTATGGAAATGACTAAATAATAGGATCAAGGAGGATCATGAACAATCCATTGAGGTATTCACATTGGGTTCATAAGAATATAGATATGGCAAAGTTATAGGTAAAATATTGGTCCTCTACTAATCAATTACCTCAATATCGATACTATATATTTACAGTAACATTGAATGGGGAGAATTTTAAAAAGTAACAACAAATAGTTGATGCATAGAGCAATAAAGTGACCAAGACATCAAGAAAAAGCAATAATAATATGCATTTAAATACATGTAGGGAGATAAATAAAAGACACTAAAGATGCTAATAAAAGAGCTTAGTATACCAACACCTTTATCCAGTGGTTGGTTAACTGTAACTTCTCATTCTATATAACACTGGTTTATGACCTACAAGGAAAGAGAACAATTTGGAATTCTATAGGGAACAACAAATGGTTTTAGTATTTATGGGGACTACCAAGGATTTTACACATAATATGTACCCTTAGCCAGAAAACCAATCCTTAATTCCTTCTATGGTGAGTAATAAATGAATAAATATGACCAAATATGGAAATATAATAGCTTCAATAATACAAGGAAAGTAATAGTGAAAAACACTATACACAAAGGAGATACATAGTACCTAGGAAAATTATTAGATGACAATATGATCACAATTGATAGATTCTTGCAAGATGCAAAGCTCTAGGGATTCGTCTTGTTATTGTAGTGTGATAAACCGACCCATGAACTCAAAAAATTGCTTATAATGTGTAGCTAAGTATTAAATCATTAAGCAACTTATTTATCATTAATTATTGGTGTTAGTCATTAGTGAGCCTAACCGTATCTTTTTCAAAAACTATATTTATAAAGGAGGTTCAACCTTTTCTCATATCAAACTATTGTGGGGGACATATCACTTGGATAAAGATGCCACCTACCTCAAATCATGGTGACTATTCTATGATGGCTAAAAATAACATTTACTTTAGGCTTATCATTATGTCTTGACGTGGTTGATTAAGATGAACTCATTTGGTCAATCATGTAATCTTTCTAAAATAGTTAAATCATTTAAAGATATCAGTGGAAACATTCTAGCATTCTTCTTGTTAAGTTTGGGCAAGAAGATATCAGTTGATATTTTGATTTGAATTGCTTGCACCTGGGTGAGAGGTATTTAATTTTGGTTGTGGTCGAGTGTGCTAGCTTGTAAAGGTAAACATACTATATCATTACTGATATGTATCCTTTCTTATCACTTATTAGCCTATAAGTTGTGAGATAGAGATATAAATGAGTGTATCATGGGAAATGTCGATGGCCAACATGACAGGTAAGTTTATCTCAAATGGTTTGCACCATGTCAACAGGTCAAACATTATAGGAAGAGGTATCTTTTAATTTAATACTAGAGCAATTCTATACCCTAAATTATCAATCTATGTCTTGGAGGCTTTTTCATGCTTCAAATATATTTTTGTGCTTCGAAGGCTTATCCAAGGTACACAAATAATGAATCATCACATATGAGTTCATCAACATGGATTTAGTGGGAAAGAGTTGGGCGGCTAAGTACTTGACATGGGTAACTTACATATTTTGAAAGAAATAATATCTTTTTACCACAAGATTTTAATTCAAAGGTTTAAGATGTGAAAAATTGGGTATCCACAATAACCAAGTTGCTACTCTTGATCCTTTGATCTTCCTATTATGATATATGCACCCTACACCGAGTTTAATATTGGATGACTCAAAATTTATTCTAATTCGGCCTCTAGAGAAGGTCATCTCCTTATCTAAATCCTACTATATAAAATATAAAAGATATATAATGGATAGGGTTGAGAGAAGAGCAAGGATAGATAATGATTAATGTGATCAAAGCTTAGATAAAATATAAACTTCAGTTGAATGAGCACTAACCATTTACTACAAGAAAAGCCTAATAGATCAGCCCTCAATTAAAGCTATGCAAAAAATATAATAAGCCTAGACATTACAACATCCAACATTTCAAGCACTTAATTTAAATAAGTCAAACAATATTAAGTCTAATAAATAGTACTCCAATTAAGCATAAAAAGATTTTCTGAAAGTGCAAACATCATATCAATCAATAATTCTACACACTTCAACTAGGAGAAGTCAAAAAACTCTTGATTGCATTAGAACAACGTGAACATAAACTTTACATCAAGCAAATCCTGAATTATCTGACCATTTACAATGAGGTGTATTTTTCTATTTATAGTTTTTTCTCAACTTCAAATGAATCTAACTACTATGTAAAATCATAACAAAAAATTGATCATGCATTATCAAGGATGACCTAGCACCACTAAGCATCATTAGCATTTTCAATGCATCCTCTGTTATCCCTATTGAGATTATGATTTGCAAGATACTTAAATATGCTTGTATGGAGTGGTTATTGTTTTCTTGCTATGACAATAGAAATTCTAGCCTAACTACTTATATCTAAGAGTGTTGGGTGCATTCTTCATACTGCAATGTTGATTCATAAGCATGCCAAACATTTTAGTTACTGATGTCATCCTTCTTGCCAAGAAACTTTGGTCTAGGATGTTGCTTCCCATTGGCTTATGCTTCAAGATGCATTTATTGCTTAATGCAAACATGTCATACATTTTAAATACTCCCAACATTATCTATGCTAAGAACCTCTGATTTGGAATGTTATTTACCTTTGACTACTTTCCTTGTTTTATATAGAGTTTTTAGTAGGATAAAAAATTTTGTAGGTCAAGTTGATGACATCATAATTTTTTTTGGCCTACTTCCTTCTGGAATTTCAAGTATTCCCTTCTTGTTGGACCAAATATTATAGCACCTAGCTAACATCACTATAAAAAACTCTAATTCTTGGAATTTGCAAGTCCAGCTTTATATAATATAAAGCTAGTCTGGTCAAAAGCCTTAGAATTCAAATAATAAGTAAAATTTAAGCAATTTCAATTCAATAAATTGGTTCCTTAGACTCCAAAAGAAATAATTTGAAATAATTTAGGTTCTAATAAGGCTCTTCAAGCTTGAACAATAAATAATTTGAAGAAAAGAAATACAAGTCTAAAATTGTGTGTTTGAACTTGTGGATGTTGGCAAAGAATTTGACTACATTATTGGCACCTATGGGGGATTTTTGTATAGAAATGTTTTGAACCCATATGGCCTTATTCTTGGTTGTAAAGTATTGCTTTTCCAACCTGAAATCCTCTCCTTCTGCTATAGGCTCCTCTCTTTCGTCCATGTTAGATTTAAGATTTTCAAATTGCAAGCTTAGGACCTATATGGTTGCATCCCACTTCTACTATGTTAGGGCCCACAATATTTTTTCATTCCAATGGAGATACATTAAGTCAAATGATTTCTTGTATGAAGGACCTTCGTATTGCTTCCCTAATTCTACCACCCGATGTGTTCAATCTATTAGAAATTTTAGTCGGATCTTCAACTACCCTATAAAAATCATCTTTTAGCTCATCCATAGTATAAGGATGTCCATCCAGTACCTAGAGAGAAGGGATTTTGTCACTAATGATTTCATTTATTTTGTTTAAAATTTTACTCCCGATGTTAATGATTGACATAAGATCCTCATACCCTTGTTTGATTGTCTAATCCCACTCAATGAGCTATGTTATCATCCAATACATTGATGCCCTATACTTGGATGAAGAAACTTGTTGGTCGAAGGCTTTATTTAGTGCATCTATGATGGTATATGCATCTCGGTCCTTTTTGACAATATTATTTTGCATGATCTCAAAGTTATCTTCCATTTTATTGAGTAGTTTGCCATAGCAATTAATAAATTCTAAGGATAGAGACTAGATATGAATAGCTTCAAAAAATTGACCCCAACATTTTTTTTTAATTTTTTGGCATGCATCTATGAAGATTCGAGAGGCCTAGATTTGTTTTTTTGGCCATAATGAGCTTTTGTTATAAGGTCCTACACTTTTTTTTGTAGAGTTTAGTTCTCAACCTCCTTTGCTTGTATTTATGCCAATGTTGGGGCCTCATTAAGACTTTTTTGTAGCTATTATACTTGCTTTTATAAGGCCTTGTATTGTGTATTTTGCTACTCAATGGAGTTGTCAAACGACTTTACCCTTTACTTTTATTTGTGGTACTTGGTTGTTATATAGACTCCATCTGTATACAACACGTCGATAGACATGTGTGTCATTTAAGCTTTATCCCTAATTGAAAACCTATATGTGTCTATAATAGTTGTCATAAAATAATAATCAATCTCAATTAGTTGGAATGCCAGCTTAGACATACTATAAGTCATAGATATTAGCACATATTTTCTTTTTTTGGTGTTTAACATGCCTAACACCCTTGTAGCTCATTTTATTGCTTCTTCTTGCTAAGCCAAGCTTGTGTACTAGCTTATGCTTGCTAGAATTGGCTTTGAATAGCTACTACTAGGATACTATGAGTGGATATGACAAAGGAAGAATGCAACAGAGGGAGGGGAGGCATAGAAGGAATGGTTTAGAGCACTCTCAAAGATGAATAAGGTGTAAGTTTGGGAGCTTGAGAGGTTTCTGAGGGTGGAGAAGTGGTAACTACTTTGGAAGATAATCCAATGGTGTCTCTTTTGGTAGAGATAAGTAAGGAGGAGAAGGAGGTGGTAGAGTAGATTGAGGAGGGGAAAAAAATGATTGGGCAAAGTGAGGAGGAGAAGGAGGTGGATATGATGTACCTGGTCCTTGGGTTGTTGCTCCTGGATACGTTTCAATAGGTGGAGGTGTCATATTGACCTTAGCTTTCTTTATTTTTGGGTCCTGCTGCTCCAAGGAAGACCCCAACCTTTTTACTTTATCACTTCCATTTGATTTCTTGTCATGAGGCTTTAGGAATTTTGGGAGTGGGACTAGGAGTTTCATGGAAAAATCTTAAAGAATATCTATATTTAGTCTATCTTTACCTCTAGGAGGTGGTGCTTGAGGAGGATTTGTGTTAGATTTACTATAGTAATTCTTATTATTAATTTATTTATGTTGATAGGGTAGTTAGTTGACTACCTAGGTTAGTTATGCTATTGTTAGCGTAATAATATTTGGTCTATTTTAATTTTTTATTTGAATACCTAAGTTGTTGATTAGATCCTACGATTACGAGCTAATCTGGGCTCTCAATGTATTATTTAAGCTGGTTTTAATGAATAGAATAATGTTCGGTTTATTTCAACATGGCATCAGAGCCAGAAGGCGGAGAGAGAGAGGAGGCGACAATGATATTTTTATAGCTGGTCTAAAAAAAAAAGAATTCACAGCGGAAGATTGCTGGAAGATTAAAAAAAAAAAATTAGCACTGGTTTGAGGAAATTTTTTATTTTAAAAAAATTTAGTGCACGCACTCCCACGCACAGTGTTTTGCTATGCGGTTTACTGTGCATGCAGTGAGTTTTCCCCCCATGCAGCATGTTTTTTTCTTCCTGGACACCCCCTGCACAGCGTGTTTTTTTTCTTCCTCCCCCCCGACACCGACGTCGCATGATTTTATTTTTCACGCCCCACCCCCCCGACGTCGCGTGATTTATTTTTTCATGCAACGCCCACCCCCCCAACGTCGCGTGATTTATTTTTTCACATGACGCCCACAACCCCCCCCCCCCCGATGTCACATGCGACGCGCAATGTAGGCAACGTGCGCCACGCGTGCGACATGCGCCACCTTATCGCATCCACAGCCACCTAGCGACGGCCGTTGCGTGACGCCCTGCTACTGCGGCCACCTGCTGCAGCCGTCACGGCCATCTACTATGGATGCCACCGCGGGCATCCTATTGCCATCGCCAGCCATGGAGGAAGCCACGCCAGGCGACCACACAGGGGAAGGGGTTACGTGACCCTCCTCAAATAGGAGGGGGTCCCTGATCCTTTCATATCAGCCCGCTAGTCCACCTGGTGGTGGACTATGCGGTAAGGCTCAGGGAGCCTGCAGGTCGGGGGTTCAAATCCCGCCGGCCTCCCCCTTGGAAAGAAAAAGGTAAAAAAAAAATTCTAAAGTTTTTTTTAATTATTATTATTTTTAGTTAAATTAAAAATTTTAATTTTAATTTATTTTTCAATAGTTTTTAAACTATATAAATTAAAATTTGATTTTAATTTATTTTTTAATAGTTTTTAAACTATATAAATTAATTAATTTTTTTTTAACTTTAAAACTATATAATAATTATAAAAAAATGCTTTGTTAAGAGATTTTTTTTTAAAATGGGGGTATTTTTTTCCAAAAATCAAAGGGGGAAAGTGAGTAATTTTTTGAAAAGCAAATTTGGCATTATTGTAAAGGTGCATTTTCGGATGCGCTCGACACCTAATGGGTCATTGCCGTGGGCACTTTTTATGTTGTAGGGTGCATTTTTTTCTGTTTTGCACTACTTCATTAAAAAGTTTAAAAAAAAAATCAAATTCACTCCCTAAGTCCCCAGAATAATTAAAACCCATCCATGCAATTTATTACACTGCAGCGTTCGGTATTTGTGATACCTCTGGCCAGCACTTACAGGTAAATCTATCATGATTGCGCTACTGTATCCACTACCTAATATAGCTGCCAAAACGATGTCTGAGCTTGTTCTCTATAAATCATCGGGGAGAGATAAGTTTGCCATTTTGAATTTTTTTACTCCATCCATTACCCTAATAGTTCTTGTGTTTAGGCGTAAATCCTGACGAAAGTTTTGAAATCCAAAGTGTTTAGGGGAAGTTACGCCCCATGCATGAGGATTGCAGAATTTCTATGGTAGGTGCCATCAACAAGACTATTCCCTTTTAGTACTACTTAAGTACCACGTATCGTATGATCTCTAAAAATTACCTATAGTTTCCCTCAGTAAGGGCAAGTGATTTTTTTTATCTTTCTAAATACCTATAGTTTCCCTCATGTAAGGGCAGGTATTTTGTATGGTATAATGGCCTAGAAAAAGGTATATCGAAAGGGGGACCAATTGGTGTTATAAGGAACCTTCACCATGTCTGCAAAATTAATGACTGATTCTCATCAGTTGTTGAAAGGTCCTAATTACACACCATGGAAAACCAAGATTAAGGCTATCCTAGTCATGGATGACTTATGGGATGTTGTATCTAGAGCAACAATAAGAAATTCATCTGCTGCTGGTGCTACAACTCCATCTACTACTCAAAAAGACTTTGACAAGCTAGACAACAAAGCAAAGGTGCTCATTTTGCTTGTTGTGGCTGATGAAGTTCAACCCCATATTGCTGACTATGAAAATAGTAAAGAGGCATGGGATGCCCTTAATACTATATATGAGGGAAATAATGATTCCACTATTCTATTTATTCAATCTCAATTACACGGTCTAAGCATGAAGCAGGGGGAGACAGTTGAATTTTTTCTTTGCAGAGTGTCTGAATTGAAATTAAAGTTGAATTCTTTAGGAGAACCAGTTGATGACAAGATCCTTACCTCAATTGTATTGAGAGATTTACCTGATTCTTATCGGGTGTTGATCACTTCCCTTCAGGTATCACAATGGAAATATACTTTTGTAGAATTGGTTAATATGCTTCAATATGAGGAGGCACGCCAACTACAACGAGATGATTCTTCTAACACTGCCCTCTACATCAACAAGAAAGGGCAAAACTAGAAGAAGGGTAATTTTTAGAAGGGAGGGAATTCACAAAAGGATTCAAAATGGAAACAAACTCAACAACCTCAATAGAAAAAGTGATATTGCAAGATCTGTGACAAAGAAGGTCATGATACAAAAAGATGTTGGCATAAGAATAAACAATCAAAATAGAAAGGCCAAAACAAACCACAAAAGAACAAACAACAAGTGAATGTTGTTGTTGAACAATCCGACATGGATTTTGAGAGAGCCCATAAAGTTCTCATGACTACCACAGTGTCCAAGATGGATCTTATCCGGTATGTTGATTCTGGAGTCAGTAAGCACATGACTAGTGACAAATCGTGGTTTGAGGTTTTTGAGGCCAAAGAGGGCAAACCTGTCACTATTGTTGATGATAAAACCTACAAGGTTCAGGGAGAAGGTACTATTTCAGTCACTCTTCCTGATGGCAAGTGTCATATTGACAAAGTTCTCTATGTTCCAGGATTGGCAAACAATTTGTTGTCGATCACACAAATTTTGGATAAAGATATGGTTGTGAAATTTAGTGTTGAGGGAGGCAAGAAGTGTTGTTCTATTACTAGGAGGGGTAAGAACATTATCACTGCTTCATATAAGCATGGCTTATTTGCCTTAGATGCTATCTCTACTCCACATGTAGCCATGATAGTCTCTACAAAGGAGGCAACTTTCCTATGGTACAAGAGATATGGACATTTGAGTTCTGGTTACTTACTTGAGTTAAGTAAGTATGAAATGGTAAAAGGTCTTCCTTCCCTTTCTACCACTTTACCAATTTGCTTTGACTACTTGGCAGGAAAGTAGCATAGAGTGCCTTTTGAAAGGAGCTCTACAAGAGCAAAGAAACCTCTGGAGTTGATTCACACTGATCTATGTGGTCCCTTCACTCCCAAAAGTTGTGGGGGTAAGAGGTATTTTTAGTTATTCATTGATGATTACTCACACAAGATGTGGGTATTCTTTCTTCAACTAAAATCTGAAGAATTTGGCTTCTTTCAAAAATTCAAGAAATCTATTGAAAAGGAGTTAGGGACTTCTATAAAGATCCTCCACTCAGATCGATGGGGGGAGTTCACCTCTAAAGAATTCTCTAAGTTCTTGAAAGAAAATGGGATCACACGATAGTTAACTACTACTTATACTCCTCAACAAAATAGAATTGCTGAAAGGAGGAATCGTTCCATCATGGAAATGGTTCGTTGCATGCTCACAGGAGCTAGTCTTGAGCAACTATATTGGGCAGAAGTTGTCACCATAGTAGTATATCTATTGAATAGGGCACCCACAAAGGCTCTACAAGGAATGAATCCATAGGAAGCATGGAGTGGTAGGAAACCCTCCATTTCTCATCTATGCATTTTTGGATGTAAAGCTTTCATGCACATACCAAAAGAGAAAAGGAAGAAGCTAGATGAGAAGACATTGAAGTGTATTCTTCTTGGGTATGATGAGCACTCTAAGGGTTATCATTTGATTGATCCCTTGAACAAGAAGATACACATCAGTAGAGATGTAGTTTAAGATGAGGCTTTCACATCAGGAAACACATTAGATGTATACCTAGACCTTGTGGAAACTAAGGTTGATAAATCTCCTTCATCAAAAGTTGGAGGTCTATCTTCATATTCTTCAACACCTCAGAAGAAGAATCCAAAGTGGTATACAAATGCAATCAAAGACTATAAGATATCCACTCCACCAGATTTGACATTGGATAGGCCTCGTACTTGCAACATGGATCGACAGGAGAAAGCTGCAACAAAGAGTACTGGGGTTGATGATCTGTGTCAATATTTTGAGGAACTTTCTATAGATCTAGAGAGAGATACAAAAGATATGGATATTGATAATTATAGGGTGTTTATGTCTTCCATAGATGATCTTGAACCTGCATCAGTGCAAAGTGCTCTTGGTGAGCCTCAGTGGAAGGCTGCTATGGATGTAGAGTATAAGTCTTTGATGTAAAACAAAAATTGGAAGATTATCGATCTGCCATATGGAAAGAAGCCCATAGGCTGCAAATGGGTGTATAAAGTTAAGGCATATGGTACAATAGATAAGCATAAGGTATGACTTGTTGCAAAGGGCTATGCTCAAAGAGAAGGCATTGACTATGAGGAAACTTTTGCACCTACTGCTCGGATGACAACCATTCGAGTTCTTTGTGCTATGGCAACACAATATGGGTGGAAAGTACACCAAATGGATGTCAAGAGTGCTTTTATAAATGGTGATCTCCAAGAAGAAGTCTACATGACTCAACCGGAAGGATTTGAAGTGGAAGGCCAATAGCAAAAAGTTTGCAGATTGGTAAAATCCTTATATGGTTTGAAACAAGCCCCTCGGGCTTGGTATATAAAAATGGATCATAATCTTTTACAGCATGGTTTTAAGAGATGTCCGTCAGATGCAAACCTCTATTTTAAGAAACAAGGTTTTGAAATAGTGTTGCTTGTACTCTATGTTGATGATTTGCTCATTACAGAGAGTTCAGAAACAATGATTTCTATTGTCAAAAGAGACTTGTGTCAATATTTTGAGATGTCAAATCTTGGACTTATCCATTATTGTCTTGGTCTGGAAGTCAGCCAGAAGGAGCACTACATCAAAGTGTCTCAAAAAAAATATGCCAAGACCCTATTGGAAAAATATCGCATGACTGATTGCAAGCCAATGTCAACTCCGATGGAAACAGGAATTCAATTATCACGATATGATGATTCACCTCAGGTAGATGGTACTCTCTATTGCCAGTTGATTGGGAGTCTCATATATATGACCAACACTAGGCCAGATATCATATTTGTTGTCAACTATCTTTCGAGGTTCATGCAGGAGCCTAAGAATACACACTGGAAAGCAGCAAAGTGCATTCTTCACTATGTCCGTGGCAAAATGGAATATGGCCTAGAATATAAGAGGAATAACAAATTCTTCTTACAGGGATACACAGACTCTGACTATGCCGGATCATATCATGACCGTAAATCAACTTCAGGATATTTGTTTCATCTTGGATCTGGTCATGTCTCTTGGCCAAACAAGAAGCAACAGGTGGTTGATATTTCATCAATAGAGGCAGAATATCACGTCGTACGTGAAACTATGTGCGAAGTGATATGGTTGTGTCGCATCCTAACAAGTATGGGTCTTCCATCAAAATCTCCAATACATTTGTTCTACAACAACATGGGTGTTTTGAATATTTTCAAGAATCCAGTACATCATGAAATAACCAAGCACATTGACACACAATGTCACTTCATTCGAGACGAAGTTCCAAGGCACCGAATTTAGCTTCAGCACATTCCCACCAATGCTCAAGTTACATAAATTTTCACTAAGGCACTTGCACGTGTCAAATTTGAATTGTTTCACAGCTCTCTTTGTATTACCAAATGATGTAATCATGGGGGATGTTAGTATTTTTTAAAATTACATAAATAATGTAATCAGGGGGATGTTAGATTTACTATAGTAATTCTTATTATTACTTTATTTATGTTGATAGGGTAGTTAGTTAACTACCTAGGTTAGTTATGCTATTGTTAGCGTAATAATATTTGGTCTATTTTAATTTTTTATTTGAAGACCTAAGTTGTTGATTAGATCCTACAATTACGAGCTAATCTGGGCTCTCAATGTATTTTTTAAGCTGGTTCTAATCAATAGAATAATGTTCGATTTATTTCAACAATTTGATGGTCTAGGTGCTTGGAGAACTAGATCGCCACTAGTATAACACTTCTTAGTCGTCAT
The DNA here is from genome assembly GCA_028583015.1 of Wollemia nobilis. NCBI lineage: Eukaryota > Viridiplantae > Streptophyta > Pinopsida > Araucariales > Araucariaceae > Wollemia > Wollemia nobilis. The sequence continues at coordinate 142,455 of JAQPPZ010003542.1, forward strand.
TCCAATATCGATAGTATATGTTTGCCAAAGTAGATCTTCAATTGAAGGCAATGGTAGGGCTTGCTACTAGCTTGAGGTGGCAACGTCTTTCAACACCAATTATACTTTTATCAAGGAGTTGGTTTCTTCCTCCAAGTATTCTTTGAAATATCTTGGTCCTTAGAGTCACTCCTTTGAGAATATTTATCAAAAACTTCCTTAAATTTTTTATAAGCATTTATGTTGAACTTGAGGCCTTGTGTGCCCATATCACACCTAAAAATCCACCATTATGGGATTTTTTCAGTCCACTTTTTATCCACCATTTTATTTTTCTTTTATCCTTGAACAAATAGCTTATATTGTGCTTAGGATCATAGTGATTTTCTTCTCATAAAACCTCCTTCATGGGGGAAATTCATCTTTGGTTTCTAATTTTTCCATAAATCCCTCTCCTTTTCCACCTTTGTGAAAGCACGAGGATACGAAAGCAAAAAAAGGGAAAGCTAACATGCGATATGCAAACAAAGAAACCGAACTTAGCGCTAAATCCTAAAAACTTGAAAGTGCATGAAAAGAGGGAAAAGCATGATCGAATCGAACTGGAACAAATGTGAATTAAAGAAGACAGCCCTTTTTATTGATATGTTCCAAACTCGGTTACAATGCGCATCCTCCCCTTCCAAGGGCTAGGAGCGTTTAAGCATTCGTTCTAGTTACATCCATGGGCGCCTTTCCTTCTTCCGCGTGCCCACATGTAAAATGGGCGGACCAAACATCGCCGCCACTTGCGTTGATGAGTCTGGACTCCTCACTGCTCCTCCGACGTCCAAACCCTGCATTCAAAAGAACAAGAAATGATCAGTAGCACCTGCGGATGAAACAAAGCATGCAATCCCCAAGCCTACGATAAGTGAATGAGAAAAATGAATTAAACTATGACTAAAACAAGTCCAAATGCTATGAAAATTTGACAGGGGCATCAAGACATCACCAGGAAGGCTCTGCAAAAAGAACAGTCAAAAAATTCCTCACCGATTTGAATTCATTTCGGGGTGGGACGAATTCACCTACAACAAAATGCCGAATAGGTACTGTCCCAATGTCCTACCTCGGAAGCTCCAAAAGACCTAAAAACTTGGGGTTAGCTAATTGGGGGCATTTTGGGAAGACCCAGATGGTCATATTTTCCCAATTTAGCCTCCATCAATGGGAATTTGATGATGCTACCTGTAGGTTAGTAAAAGCGAGCAAAGATAGAAATATGGTCAAAACTGTTTAAAACGAGACGAAATTCAAATGGCAACCTATCTAAACATCATAGAATTGAATGCACAAATGAAAGGAAGCAAATCTACCATGGAATTCCCATCACTCCGAAAGGGGGCGATTAGGACTGTGGCAGTGTGGGGAGGGGGCGCCCATGGGGCAGGCCGCCCGTCGTTGGAGGCTTGATTTCGGCACCAATCCACTTGGGATGGGTCCAAAACCTCTTGTGTGGTATTGTCAAAAAATTTGGTGGGATATCATGACCAAATGTCAGGTTTTGGGATCGATATTCATCCTCCCAATAGTCACCCAATGACCTCCCTTCTAAAGGAGATCAAGGATGTGAAAGGTGCAAATCCAAAAGGTGTGAGGTGTGTAAATAAAACGACAGCACTTCGTTGCTCTAAAATGCTACTTCTCTTCTTTCTTGGGGTGAGGAAACTCACCAATTTATAGACCTGGAGGTCTCTTGAAATGGGCATGCAGAGGCGCCACATGGCAATCATGCCTTCCTAGGGGGAAGGAGATTCCTCCCTGAATTGGGACTTCATGACTGACCTTGCAGATGCCTCTAACGCTTGAAAATGCTCACCCATACTCCCATGCGATGAAGGAAGCGTTGGGTGGCGGATCTGAGCTGCCATTTGTCAAGATTTGACTTTTTCCCGTCAAACCTGCAATTCGCCCCACCCTGGAGCGAATTCAGAATTCGTCCCTGGGTGGGGCGAATCCCAGTTTGAATTCGTCCCAGGGTGGGACGGATATTGAGCAAAGTGCCCGAAGGTGCCAAATTGATCTCTGACCTTCCAAAACTGCTGTGAGAGTGGTTAGGACCACTGTTTGACCTCTGGGGGCTGCCCTTGGGGCTGTGTGTGTCAATGCGATCAGTGTTTGCAGTCACATAATCGGATTGGTGCTATTTTGGTGTCTACAGATGCCCCTTTTTGGGATGCGTTGTGCATGGCACAGCGTCGAGCAAAAATAGATAACCAAAGCACTAATGATTAGGGTTTCTCAATAACCTAACCAAATTTTGATGCCCCAAGTATGGAAAGGGCATGCATTCTTGAATCCTTGCTTCTGACGAGCGAAGGAACTCAATTCAAGTGTTAACCTTTTTCGGTGAGGTGTTACTTGATCTTGGACATTGATCGGTCATGAATAGGCAAAGGGCGCAACCTTTTGTCTGTGAGAACCTTGAGTTCATGATTCATGAAATGCCAAGTGATTTGATCTAGATTGTGATTATTGCTTGTTTACTCCCCCAAGCAGGAGCGTAATTGTCTTTGTCAATGATTCTTTGAATGCATGTCGTTTTCCTTAATTGGGTGTGTATTTGTTGATTGGTGACTAAGTGTGACTACCCCCTCAAGCGACGAATCGATGAGGGAATGACCTTCATGAGAAAAGCGACGAGTCGCTTGACCCAAGATGACTTGTGCAAAGGTGCCTTTAGATTCTTATCCTTGAACGTGTGTGCAGTTTTTCGACATTTAGACCTATTTTTGGCGGGTGTTAACCCTTTTTGGTGACGCTTTTTGGAGCTAAAATTGGCAGAAATCCGTCCTCCCGTGGAGCGGTCCGGCTATGGTAGCCTTCTTAGGGAGTAGGATAGTGACAATTTGTAACCCCAATGTCTATTTTGGATGCCAAGAATGTCAGGCACGAAGGCGCCTTCGTTCGGCAATGTTATTACTATTTTTGGGTGGGTTTTTGACCCTTTTGTTGACGCCGTTTGGGGATGAAATTCTCGAAAATCCGTCTTCCCGTGGAGCGGTCCGGCTATGGTAGCCTTCTTAGGGAATAGGATAGCGAGGATTTGTGACCCCGACATCTATTTTGCATGCCCGGAATGTCAAGTGCCAAAGCACTCTCATCGGGCAAGTTTATTAGCTATTTTGGTGCATTTTTGTTCAATTTTTGTTGTTTTTTGAAATTTTTGCCCTGAATTCGTTTCGGGGTGGGACGAATTCCAGATTAGTATTCGTCCCAGGGTGGGACGAGTGCTAACCAGAGTGCTCATCCCAGGGGGGAACGAATATAAGCTTAAAAGGCTTATTTAAAGGCCAAAACTAGGGTTTGGGCTCATTTGCATCTGAATTTTCTTGCGATTTGGAGCTCTGGGGAGGAGGAGGTTAATTCTGCGAAGCGAAGCGCTGCCGAATTTCTCCCGACATCATGAGTGCACAAACCGGATCGAGCGGTAGAGCCGAAGCGAGACCAGTAAGTGCTCCTTAGTGTTATTGCTTTTGTTATGTGTTAGGTGCAAGTTATTTGTTTATTTTTCTTTGTTTATGTTGCTTTTCAAAATTAAAATTGAAACCCTAAAACTGAGCTGAACACAAACCAAGTTTTAGCTAAAAACTGAGCGTAAAACGTAGCTAAAACCTAGGTGAAAAATCTTTTTATTTTGCTTTTAACTAAAACCCTAGGATAAACGGAACGTAAAACCCTAGTTTTTTAGGTTGGGCTTGTCAATTTTAAAACGTAGGTGAAAACCCTAAGTTAAAAACTGTTATTTTTAATTTTGTTTTGTTTGTACAGACTTTTTTTTTAACTTAAAATACAGAAATCCCGAGACTGACAACTATATAAACCTTAGGACTAACAAATTAATTTTTTTGAATTTTTCATTTTGTTTTTAAATTTATCAGTTAGGATTAGAAACCCTAGGACTGACAAATTAAATTTTTTTTTTGAATTTTTGTTTTGTTTTTAAATTTATCAGTTAGGATTAGAAACCCTAGGACAAATAAATTTTTTAATTTTTTTTTTTTTTATTTTTGTTTTATAATTAATTTAAGTTTAAAACCCTAGAAAAATTAATTTGTTTGAATTTTTGTTTTGTTTTTGGTTGTACATTGGTAGGCAATGTTGTATATTCATGTTATTGTTGTACAATTTTTTCATGATTTTAATGTTTTTGTGTTGTTTTCTTTTGCAGGTTGTTAAGAGCCGGTACCGTGTATCCACTACTTTTGCTGAAGCATGGGGGCGCTAACTGTGGCTGACTGGGATTGGCTTGATGCCCTTGGGCTCAAGCAGGTGGCTCGACTAGAGCCTGTGGTCGGGGATCGGGCCTATCTGATGGCCCTGATCAACCTGTGGGATCCTCGGACCAACACCTTCCATCTCCCAACAGGGGAGATGACAGTGACCTTGGAGGATGTCTATCGGCTTCTACGGATTTCGATAGATGGACTACCGATCAGAACGTCATCGCGTGACCAGCGGACAACTGTACTGATACGATGCTTCGGGCATGGGGAGGAGCTGGGCATGGAGAGCCCAGTGGAGAGGGTAGAGGGCGACTGCCAGATTGGTAAGATTCTGATCCGATGGTGGCTGGAGAGGGGGGTGTTGGGAGTGAGGCACGCATTCCTTATGGGCCTCATTTCCAACATGCTGCTACCTGACTCGTCAGGTGTGAGGTTCCCGTGGAACCTACTGGATGTGGTCTGGCGACTGGTAGAGTGCCCGATAGAGGCACCGTTGATCATGAGGTGGGGGTAGACATTGTTGGCATAACTTTATGGTGAGTTGTACGAGGTCCGCTGTCGAAGGCGGAAGGGTATTAGCTATAGCTATCTATTGTAGAGCTGGGCTTGGCAACACATAGCGATGGAGAGGCCAGTCGGGTTACCATGGATGACTCGAGGAGATGGAGGATAAGGATATAGGCTATGTGGTTCTGTGGCGATGGTCTGGGGAGCAGGGATAGAGTCGACGATGGGCAGGTGTCGTAGGGCACTATGTCGATGCCCTCGCTCGGCTTACTCTAGGGGAGGTGTTATGGCACCCTTATCGGGACTGTCTAGCCTGGTCGAAGGCTGGAGAGTGGCTTCGATGGGTACGTAGGGAGCGGTGGCTGATTGGGTGGCATGGGACCGAGCATGAGTTCTTCTCCTACAATCGGGTGACATGATAGTTTGGGGTGCGCCAGGGGTTGCCTAGTGAGCCCGTGGTCTATCGGCATCGAGGGGATGAGAGAACTCTGGATCGACCCGTCATCATGCCACTAGGCGAGGATTCAGATATGGTGATCGACATCCCGAACGTGGATGATGTCGGGACTACCGTAGAGTACGACCAGTGGTGGGTACTATGGTGATGGTGGGGAGAGGGGCCACTGGGAGGCATGGAGGCAGCAGCAGTGGGCGGGGAGGGTGCCGAGGCACCAGGAGATGATTGGGGAGCTCCTCAAGAGGATGCAGATATGGTGGAGGTGGAGGATGAGGATGTGGATTTGGGGGTTTCGGATCAGCCGGAGATGTAGGACATCACGGAGTAGTGGGAGCCAGAGTAGGCTATTGTTCCAGAGAGTCCCATGCCTCAGGTGGATGTGGAGGACACGGAGTCCGGGTTACACATTGAGAATGCATGGTTGGAGGGGCTGTTGCGGAGGCACGATGAGGAGCTGGGGGATGCGCTGCAGGAGAGGGATCTCCTATGCATGCAGCTGGTAGAGTGGGAGAATGCATTGGCTACCTACTACCGATAGGATGGGGGTACTGATGCTGCATGGGAGAGGGATCTCCTATGGATGTAGCTAGCGGAGAGGGATAGGGCTTTGGCATAGCGTGATGATGCAGTAGCTTATTACCATCGATGGGAGGTAGAGTGGTTGCGATGGGAGATAGATTGGTCTCGACATCGGATGGATATGGAGGGAGAGATTATCCACCTCGGTGGGTGGTTACCTGAGCCCTCGGGAGGTGGATCATCATGTCGGACGAGGGGCAGTGATACTGAGCAGTCAGCATCATCTCATCGTAGGCGACTGGATGAGGGAGGGGGTAGCAGGCATGATGTGGGGGCTAGCAGTAGCCACCCTAAGGGGTCCCATAGGACCCACACCATGGGGGGTAGTTCCTGTCGCACCGATCCTACGTGATCATGGTGGTCGATGCCTTAGGCTTGGGGGTTTTGAGCTTTTGGATTTTGTTGCGGGGTCACAGGACCAGTTCATTGTAGCCTACGGGCATTTTTGATGATATATACAGATGACTTTATTTTGTTTATGCGAGTGATGATTTGATTTTATGCATGATGAGTGATGAGTATGGATGTATGCATGTTAATTTATTTTGATGGATGCATATGTTATGATGAATGCAAATATTTCTAAATTTATATGTGATATGCAAGATGGAATGGATGAATTGAATTTGTGTTGTTTGGCGAGGGCACCATAGACTGTTTAGAACTTTTGTGATTTTGTTTTTTTTTGGTGATTGTTGATGGCAATGCGAGGATGAAAGATAGCACAGTTGGTTTAGAAATGTAGCTGAGGGTTTCTGAGACTCAGATGGTTTTAACTCACTAGCCATGACTATACTTTATCTTACAAGACTTTTGGACAAGGTATGAATCGGACTTGACTTTGACCCAGTTATTTCACATCCCTGTGTGTGCAATTGAGTTCATTTATGTGGTATTTGTCAGGATACCGCCAGTGCCAGATAGGCTGTCAACCAAACCTGTACTGAGGATCACCTAATTAGCTCCACTAACTCCTTTGTTGTATTTAGTCAGATTAATCTACGGTGCTATCTAGGATACCATAAGCTAGCTCATCCACATGCAAACATTGATCTGTACACGAGTTAATGTGACAGATATATCGTCATGCGGGAGGTTTACCACCAGTGACCGATAGGCTATCCACCAAACCGGTACTAGGGTTTGCCTCATGACCTGTCGAAATGCTGAGAGTTCCAGGGATTCAAGTTCGACTCCCTTCTTTTCTTCAATTGTATTGGGATACTTGCTCTTTTGTAGTGATAAAAATCACTATTTATTTTTTATATATTTTTCTCTTGAGCAAGGGATTTGAATTTCGAGTGATGAGAATCACTATTGTATGTGCCTCTTGATGTATGCACTCTGGGGGTGATGTCAAATTTGTTGGAGTTTTGACTTTTTGCAAGATTTTGATGTTTGCAACTTTTTGAGAACTTGGGATTCTTGGGGAATTGGGTAGGGAAGATGCTTGTCCTTTTGCCAACTCTCAGCATTCATGGGGTCATTCGCACAGGGGGATGAGCAAGATAACCATTTCGCTTATGGTGACCTGGATTGCTGTGCAAGTTTCATCTTGCATTCACACAACTTGGGAATTTTTATGTGTTTTAATTTGTGTTGGGATGCTACGTAACAAGGTGTGATCCAAGTAGAATTCTACCTTCATAAAATCTGTCTGACTTGGTACAGTATGTGGCTAGAAAGCTACATGACGACTGAAAGACGAAAACTCTTGATACATTAGAAGACCACTGACTCTGGTATGGTAAAAAGAAGTGAATGGTGTTTATTTTTGATGGACTACTTATAGAATGGAGAAACATGGAACAAGATGGACTGGCGGAGTAGTTACAGTCTATGGTGCCTTTGACCTGTATGATCATAGATATGCAATGTATGGATGTGATGCTTAATGCAACTACATATTTTTGTGTTTTTGATGGATTGATTTTTGTGAATATGAAGATGAGATGCGAGAAGAGCTCTCTATTGATGAGTTTGAGCATGCCTGGAAATGAGATGCAATTTTTTTTTGTTATTTTTGATGATTTTACTATTTTTGAATTTTCTTATTTTTGACCAAGCGATTGTGGGAATCTTTGGAGCATTTTGGGATTGACCAAGCGATTGTAGGAATCCTTGGAGCATTTTGGGATTGACCAAGTGTAGAATTAATTTATTACAAGGATTGTAGGAATCCTTGGAGCATTTTGGGATTGACCAAGCGATTGTAGGAATCCTTGGAGCATTTTGGGATTGACCAAGCGATTGTAGGAATCCTTGGAGCATTTTGGGATTGACCAAGCGATTGTAGGAATCCTTGGAGCATTTTGGGATTGACCAAGCGATTGTAGGAATCCTTGGAGCATTTTTGGATATGGCTCTCTTAGATATGGAATGGTCACAAATGACTGATGTTCAAGGGTTCGAGTTCCTTGACTCCATCAAGGGAAGCTAGCCGGTACGTCCCGGGTCCTATCTTGCTGTCAATTACATATGGACCTAACCAATTTGCCATGAACTTGTCCCTGAGATGGGACGACAAACTAGAGTTCTGTTGGTTTTCCTTCAAGACCAAATCACCAACCCGAAAGTCCCTCGGGTGAACTTTCATGTTGTATGCTTTCTTAAGTCACTCTTGGTAGATACGTAAATGCTCGAGAGCATTAACGCGTCATTCATCGAGCAACGTAAGCTGGTCTAACCGGGCCTACCACGTAGTGTCATCATCGATGAACTCTTGCATTGATATGCATAGGGAAGGAATTTCCAACTCGAGAGGCATGACTACCTCGGAGCCATACACGAGCGAAAATGGAGTTGCCCTAGTGGGCATCCGAATGCTAGTGCGATAAGCCCACAGGGCAAGTGGGATTTGGATGTGCCAATCCTTATGACTATCTACGACCGTATTTTTAAGGATGGCAACTAGCATTTTGTTTGACGCCTCTGCTTGCCCATTTGCCTATGGATAATAGGGTGTCAAAAAACTATGCTGAATTCTGTACTTTGTGGTCAAAGCACGCACGTCTTTGTTCTTGAATGACGTCCCATTATCCGAGATTATTTTGGATGGAATACCAAAATGACATATGATGTTATGCAAAATGAACTCCACAATGCGGGGTCCTATCGTAGAGGTAAGCGGAACTGCTTCCACCCACTTGGTGAAATACTCTGTGGCCATTATGATAAACATGTGATGACCTGACGATGCAGGGGAGATCTTTTCGATTAGATCTAAGCCCCACTATGAAAATGGCCAAGCTGACTGGACTATCTGCAAGGCCTGGGAAGGTACGTGTGTCAAATTAGCATGGTGTTGACACTTCATGCACTTCCTCACATATGCGCAACAATCTCGCTCTAAAGATGGCCAATAATAGCCCATGCGAAGAATGCGCTTTATGATGGCCATACCACTGAAGTGGCCACCACATGTACCATCATGCGCTTGGGCGATCGCCCAAGTGGACTCTTGTTGGTCCAAGCATCGAAGGAGGATTCCTTCATAGCTACGATGGTACAAAATGTCTCCTATCAAGACATACTTAGCCGCTTTCTGCTTGAATGCTCATTTTGTGGCATGCGTCAATCCAAGCGGGAGATTACCTAACTTGAGGTAGTCCCTAATGGGTAAATACCAATCCTGCTGATCGAAAGCCTCGATGGTATGAACAACCAATCCCTCTTGAAGTTCATCCCTAGCAAATGTTGAGCGGGAGAGAACTTGTAAGAATAGTATTGTGTTGCTATTAATGGGAGTAGGGGAGAACAAGGACCCCAAGTTGGCATGTTTCAGATGATCATGGATTCGAGAGAACTTATCCGAGGATGGTTCAATCTGGATCATGTGGATTCCTGGCGTCAAGTCAGAGCTTGCATGCTCCATCATGGATTGTGATAGTGTTTTGACTTGAATGGTTGTCATATCACCAGAAAGGTCTTGTGGGATTAGTGACCCCAAGGAGGCCATAGTGTCTGCAAAATGATTCGATGATCGAGGGAGTGCCTCGATGTCGTACCACTCAAGCTTCACCAAGAATTTGTCCACAAGGGCTTTATAAGCCTGTAGAACTGGGCATTTGCATTGGAATACCCCTTTGACTTGGTTGAAAATTAACAGCGAATCACCAAAGATGTTCAGTCATTTGATGTTCATGGTGATTGTTGTCTGAAGACCTATGAGCAAGGCTTCATACTCTGCATTATTGTTGGTGCATGGGAAGTTTAATTTAAATGATAGAGGCATTGGAGCGCCCTATGGTGTGAAGAATACTATTCCCATGCCACCACCTTGCTCACATTTAGAACCATCAAAAAATAGGGTTATGTCGGCCTGTGACTCAGGCTCATCAGAATCTGGCGATTCTGAGACATGGAAGACCCCATCATCGGGTAGTTCTATGACCAGAGGCTGATCATCTTCGAGAGGAGCCTCTGCTAGTTGATCGGCTATGACCTATCCTTTGATGGATTTTTATCCAATAAACTCTATGTCAAATTTCATCAACAACATGATCCATTTCACCGTGCGACTACTATGATAAGTACGACTCATCATGTATCGCAATGGATTCTCCTTAGACACAACATACGTAGTGTTGCTCAACATGTAGTGGCATAGCTTTTTGGTAGCAAACACCACTGCCAAGCAGAGTTTCTCGACGTATGCATAGTTAAGTTCATAACTGACCAGGGTGCGGCTAAGATAATAAGTAGCCTATTCTTTGTGAAGTTCATTCTTCTGGGCTAGCATGGTGCCCAGTGCCACCTCAGTAGTTGAGATGTATAAGTAGAATGACACTCCTGGTCTAGGTGGTGCCAATACTGGCGATGAAGCCAAGTATCATTTGATGTCATCAAAGGCTGACTGGCACTCGTCATCCCAATGAAATGCTACCCCCTTGTGCAATAATTTGTTCATGGGTCGGCACTTGTCAGATAGCTGCGCTATGAAGCGCTTAATTGATGTGACCTTTCCTTGCAGACTTCTGAGCTGCTTAATGGTAGTTGGGGGCACCATTTCAAGGATTGCCTTGACTTTGTTTGGGTCCACCTCGATGCCTCGCTTTGAGACTATGAAACCCAAGAGTTTTCCAGATGTGATGCCAAAGATGCACTTCTTGGGATTCAATCTGACTTTATGCTCCATGAGGCGATCGAGGATCTTGCTTAAGTCATCGAGATGATCTGGGCGCAAAAGAGATTTGGCCAACAAATCATCCATGTAATCTTCCAAAGTTTTATGCATGTAATCATGGAAGATGTACGTCATTGCACGTTGGTAGGTGGCGCCAGCATTTTTAAGGCCAAAAGGCATAACCTTATAACAAAATGTCCCCCAAGGCATTGTGAACGCCATTTTTAGTTGGTCCTCAGGATTGATACGAATCTGATTGTATCCCGAGAAACCATCCATGAGGGATAGCATTTCGTGACCTATTGTAGCGTCTACCAATGCATCGATGCTTGGCAAGGGGAAATCATCCTTAGGACTCGCTTTGTTTAGATCTCAAAAATTAGTGCATATGCGAATCCTCCCATCGAGATTTTTGATAGGCACCATGTTGGACAGCCATGGCGGATAATCCATGCAGATGACAAACTGTGCATCCAACAGCTTTTGCAATTCATCTTTGACCATCAAGGCCACTTGTGGGTGCATCTTACATAGTTTTTGCTTAACTAGCTTGATTGTCAGATCAAGCGTTAGATTATGCATGACTAGCTATGGATCTAGCCCCGACATGTCTTTGTATGACCATGCAAAAACCTCCTTCTTCTCTTTGAGAAGGGCAATGTAGTCGGCTTGCTCTTCAGGGGATAAGCTTACCCCCAACTTGATAATCTATGGATTCATTGGATCCAAGCCGATGTCTACGTCAGTCGTCTCCTCGACCGACATGTGGGATCCGTCCTCCAACTGATGTGGAGTTGGGATCAAGTGGATATCATTTGTCGAGTTTAAATCTACGTTGGGAACCTCGGGTTCCTCTTCGGCATGAAAGATATCCTGAGTTGTCCCTAGGGTAAAATGAGGCATTTTACCGAAAGGCCAGTACTATGATGGGGATGGAGGTGAATTGATATGATCCCAGTCAATGGCATCTATGTCTAGATGCAAGGACCATGCTGGATCGGTCGGATTGTGGATGGGTGCGGTTAAGTCAATGGAGATCATGTTGATGAAATGATTTTGGTCTCCATTACCATGGGTATGATGACTTGAACACTCTGGATGTTCTCTATGCTCTGGATCTGGCTCTAGAGGTACTGGCATGAATGGATCGGCCCTATGTGCTAATAGGAGGATAGGGTCTACCCTCGACACTGATATCACCCTAGGGTCTCGGAGTGGAAGGCGCTCTTCGTATACCTGGAGCAGCGGATCCAACACTTGATCCCACCCTGCTGGGTCTACGTACCACTCATGCCCTGGCACTATGCCCATCTATTCAAATATGTCATTAATCTCCAAGGGGTATGGTTGCGGCCTCTATCGCATGTGATTAAGATATGTCATTTCTGTTTCATCTTCGTAATCACTATCGGAGATCCAAAAGCCCTCGTTGGCTTCGACAACTATTTGAGGCATTACAGGCTCATCCTGCTCAAGAAAATTAATCTGGCCCCATTGTGGTTGTTCCACGCTCCGTGGGGGGACCTGATTCCCTTGACGTGGCACTGGCTCGCTTGGAGCCTCTAGAGGGAACATAGTCAAGAGGCTCTCTTGAAGGTCATTCATGGGGATCACTTGTGAGTGATCACTATCGGATTCGAAGGGATCATATGACGTTGGTTCACATTCTGATTCATCCTTCGAAGATCCCTCTTGACACTATTTATACCTTCCTTGAAAGTGAGTCCCCGAACTTTCACCTCTCTCTAGCAAAGGAGAAGGGTTATTGAGGTTAACAAGGGTGGTTGTTGACCATGGGAGGTAATCTCCCAATGTATATGTTGTGTTTGGGTTGGCATAAGGATCTGATGCCAATCCACCCTTGTTGCCTATCCCTAGGCCTTGCATGTTTTCCACCAAGATGTCTAAGGGCAGGGGGTGGTTGAACCCTACTCCCGACTTGTCATAAGGCATTTGGTATCTTGGTTGGCAAAGGACACGCACTCCTTGCTCATACCTGCCTAGCCCGTATCCATGCCAATTGCATTGGCCCAGATATCTCAGAGCAAAGTTTGGGTTAGACAGATAGTTGACATCTTCTGCAAAAGGCTCTTCATCTGCATCCTCTTGCATGCATGGCTCAGTACCATGATCAAGGCCCCCATACACAAAATTTGTCTGGTTTGGTGGGTAGCCTAAGGGAACAATTGTACCGATGGGGAGGCGAGGTCTCCCCATGTCTTGTAAGGACTCTAGCATGGTCGTTGCTACAACATTCCACACTAGATACTCCCCTAGGCCCGTACTGGCCATTTCAACAGTAATTGTTGGCGATTGAGAGGGAGGGAACGGAAGCTCTTCCTGAGTCCACTCCATGTTGGGTGAACTAGGAGCCTCAACTTCCATTGTGCTAGGCATCTCTTCGGTAGAGATGGTTGATACTATTGGCAGCACCTCTTCTAGGGGTTGAGCCTCTTCCAGGGTTTGCTTCCCTTTGTCCTTCTATTTAGCCATGATAGGTGGCATTGGTGGTGAAGGAGCTGACGATGAAGATGCACCTGGCTGGGGTTTTGATGGATTTATCACCAGTGGTGCTTGCGGCATCGGACCCTGTCTAGATGGATTTAACTAAAAATCCAAGTGCATCGATGGGAGGGTCGATTGCGGCATCAGCTGCACCGCATTGCAATATTTGAAGGGTTCTAAGTCCATCGGGACTACATGTACTTCCCCTTCAAATGTATACTTCAAACACTGATGAGCTATTGATGGGACACACTTCATGTCCCTGATCCATGGCCGCCCTAGCAAGATGTTATAAGCCATCTCGCCTTCCAAAATATGGCACAATGTAGGTATCGTCTTTTGTCCTACCTGAACGGGTAGAACAATTGTGCCAACTGTCGAGCATATTGCATCATTGAATGCTCGTAGTGTGTAGGTGGAAGCCATGATGTGAGAGGCTGGCAACTTCAGATGTTTCAGTGCTATTGTGGTAATGATGTTACTGGACGAGCCAGTGTCTATCAACACCCTCTTATACGGGATCCCGTTGACCCGCATGATAACGTGCAGGGGTGGATCTGCCATGTCATCAGACATCGATTTAACTTCATCTTCTCAGAAGGTGATGACTGGCTCCGTGCATCGTTTGACATGTCCCATGAAGTTGTTGTATAAGCTTGTATATGGAGAGCCTAGCCGACGTGGTCCTCAAACTCTACGTGAGTTTGGTCCGAATCATGGCCGTGGGTCTAGGCGGAGGTAATTGCATAGGGTGTTGTTGAGGTTGTGACGTCGATGGAACCTCTCTTGTGGCTGCCATGGGGGCAACTTCTGGGTATCTCTTGTTCCTAGTCACTATGCTTATCATTCCTACATACCCTTGCATGGGGCAATTCTGTTGCACCTCATTGACTTGAAGGGGTTTCGCCTGAGCCTCATGGGCAGGCAAGGGGTCTTTGAAAACTCCCATCTATTGGTTGTTTGGCGCTACGGGGTTGTCCACTGCCAACGTCTTATTGTCAATCAAGTCTTGTATCAATCCTTTGAACTTCCAACATGCATTCAGGTCATGTCCCCTCCGCCTGTGGAACCTACAATACAAGTCCTCCCGGTATCCCTTAGGCTTGGGAGCATTAGGATCTATGGTTTGAATCTTTGGGAGGTTGATCAAGTTTGCCACTGACAAGCGGTCAAATAGGGAGTCCCTAGACTCCGTATAAGGGGTGTACTATCGCCTAGGGTGACGCTGCTGATTTTGCTCCTGCTTCTGGTTTTCTCTTTCATAATTATTAGGAGGCACTACCTGATAGTTAGCCTTTTGAGGTTGTATTTCTTGTGTAGGCTTAGGAACATTTATAGCAACTTGATTAACCGTAGCGGGTTTTTGTTGCGTAGTCCCTATTTTTGTGTTCTTGTTCCATTCTTTCTTCTTAGGTTTGGCAATCTCGCCATCCTGTATCTTGATCTCTTCGATAATTTTGGCTTGCGCCAGAGCTTCCTCTAAGGTGGCATATTGTTGCAGCTGCAATAGCACAGAGATCGATCTCAAACAACTTCGTGAGAACATTTGTGTAAGGTCGGACATAGGAGGGAGGTAGGGTAGCTTGGAAAGCAAAGTCCTCCATCGATTCCCGTAGGCCGCCATGGTCTCTTCCTCATACTGCCTGAGGCTGGCCAGGTCACTTAGTGACGCCTTCTTCTTGGTGTTGAAGGTGAAGCGTTCAAGGAACGCATCCACTAACTGATCCAAGTTATTGATGTTGTGCTTCGGCAACTGAGTGAACCAATCCGAGGCAAGGCCCGCGAATGTGGTTATAAATGTCCTTAGCAACAATGCATCATTGTCCTGAATGCCAAAACATTGGCTCAAGAATCTGGTCACATGCTCTTGGGCATCCTCTTCACCCTTAAAGATTGCCAACTGAGGCAGCTTAAAGTGTTCGGGGTAAGGGGGTGCAGGCACTGACGGATGCACAGGATGACTACGGAGTTGGCGTAACGTGGGCTTTTGGGGCCCAGAAGCTTTGGTTTCCATAGACTCCAAATGCTCTAACAACGCTTTGTATGCATCGAAAGATTTAATCTCTTCCTCTTTAGTTTGCTCCCGTTGTGGGTTGTGGGAGACTTGAGGCCTATGGGGGGTGGCCGGATAGCAACCCCTCCGCCTTGGTAGGGCATTTCGGCCCGCTCTGCTTCTTGTTCATACTCCTCGTAAACTTCCTGAGGAGTCTCTAGGTGAGACCTATGACCCTGGGTGGGTCCCCGTGGAGGGTACCCATCGTTGTTCCGGGGAGTGGCCTCCCTCTCAGGTCTAGGGGGTCTCGGAGGCAAAACTTGATGAGGTCACGGAGACCTATCTCGCACCAAGGGATTATGCCTCTCATATGGTTCTGCTCTTTGGGTGCGAGGGGTTGGAACCCTCTCAGGTACGGGTTATGGAGCAGCTCATCTGTTTGGCGCTGAATGCGTTCTTTGCTAAGGTGGTATAGATGCTCTAGCTGCTATTGGTCTTGCTCAAGCCACGTGATCTGGGCTTGGTGGGTGGCATGTCTGGCGACTTCCAGGTCAATTTGGTCCACCATCTTGAGCCTTGGAGGCCTGGATGCCTCTCCTATGCATTTACCTCGATCGTAATGATCCGAGATCTCAATGGGTCGCTTCCCTCTATCGAGGTTGGTGGCATTTACCCGAGGCTCTGGCCTCAATGGGTGACCATGGTACATAGCGGGTGCGGAAGCGCATGGCTCCCATGCTATACATTGCTCTCGAGGAATGTGGTGGTCTTCCTCGTACTCCCTTTCGTATGTGTGAAAGGGGTGGGTGGAGTTAGCTCACCCTGTTTGGAGAGCCCTGCACTCTGGGGTTTGTCTATTGGTTCTAACAGTGATGGGGGGCAAAGGAGGGATGCCATAGTCATGTGGCCTCTCCTCATGGACACTATGCCACTCTAGCACTTCATCGCATGGTGGCCACTCATATCTAGCTTCTAAGGGAGCCTTCCTATCTATGTTGAGTGCCACGTGTAAGGATTCTTCCTGAAAGGGGCTGTGATGAACGGGCGTGTCCCCCAGAGGGGTGTCCCTATAATTCCACCTTGACATGGAATGACGTGGACTCTCTTGTGGGTCAGGCCACCAAGGCGGTATGACCAAGTCCTTAGGGCTGTAGCGGAGGTGACTTGTGCCCCCTTGTACACTTTTCGTAGCTTTTGCCCTTGATTGGGCTTGGCTACGGGTGTACACCATGGTGTTGCTGTGCTACAAGCTAAATGGATTTTTATCTCTTTTATGATTTTTTATGCTACACTAAACAGAAAAGAGCACACACATACGCAAACAGTGATTATCTCGTTTAAATATTGAGAGTGTGTCCTAAACCTGGTTTAGTGTGTTTTGTTGTTGTTTTTCTTTTGTTTTTGAAGGTTTTTGTAAAGAACATTTAAATGCAAAGTGAGGGCTCTTATGACTCCCAAAATTGGTCGCCCCTTCGATATACCATTGCCAGGCCGATATACCAACCTCTCTATATACCCGCCCTTACGTGAGGGAAACTATAGGTACGTGAGAGCAGATGGTACGTGGAACATAGGCGGTACGAAAGGGGAATCACTCTGTTTATGACACCTACCATAGAAGACTTATCCTCGTGCGTTGGGAATCACCCCAGCTACACTCGGTCAGCTTTCGTCAGGATTTACGTCTAGCAACAGTAGCGATCGGGGTTTATGAATGCAAAATTCAAGCCAAGGTGGTGATGAAATCCACCGTTGGTCTTGATCAAGGGCTGGGGTTTTACGACCAGCTCCTTGGTGTTTGATTTTCCACGTGGTGTGTGGGGTTCTTTTTATTTTGCATTAAACAAAGTAAACATGCAACAAGACTTTTTCTATGCACGCAGAAGGAACCAGAAAAAAAAAAAATTGAAGACAAAAAATGATAGGAAAAGTGCAGAATTCTTACCTCTTCTCTGCCCGAATCTGTCGGTTTTGAGTTTCTGCACGAAAACATCACAGGCTGGAATTCATCCTGGGGGGAATGAATTACAGGACTGTATTCATCCTAGGGTGGGACGAATTCCCATTCGTCCCTGGGTGAGACGAATTACAGCTCTGTATTCGCCCTTTGATGGAACGAACAACAGTCAGCGTATGAAAATGCGGTACCTGCAAGCAAAAACAACCAAACTTGGATCAGATCTCTGATCTTAAAAATAGAGGACAAGGTCCCACCATGATCGCCACTGAAAGCACGAGGATACGGAAGCAAAAAGGGAAAGCTAACATGCGATATGCAAACAAAGAAACCGAACTTAGCGCTAAATCCTAAAAACTTGAAAGTGCATGAAAAGAGGGAAAAGCATGATCGAATCGAACTGGAACAAATGTGAATTAAAGAAGACAGCCCTTTTTATTGATATGTTCCAAACTCGGTTACAATGCGCATCCTCCCCTTCCAAGGGCTAGGAGCATTTAAGCATTCGTTCTAGTTACATCCATGGGCGCCTTTCCTTCTTTCGCGTGCCCACATGTAAAATGGGTGGACCAAACATCACCACCACTTGCGTTGATGATTCTAGACTCCTCACTACTCCTCCGACATCCAAACCCTACGTTCAAAAGAACAAGAAATGATCAGTAGCACCTACGGATGAAACAAAGCATGCAATCCCCAAGCCTACGATAAGTGAATGAGAAAAATGAATTAAACTATGACTAAAACAAGTCCAAATGCTATGAAAATTTGATAGGGGCATCAAGACATCACCAAGAAGGCTCTGCAAAAAGAACAGTCAAAAAATTCCTCACCGATTTGAATTCGTTTTGGGGTGGGACGAATTCACCTACAACAAAATGCCGAATAGGTACTGTCCCAATGTCCTACCTCGGAAGCTCCAAAAGACCTAAAAACTTGGGGTTAGCTAATTGGGGGCATTTTGGGAAGACCCAGATGGTCATATTTTCCCAATTTAGCCTCCATCAATGGGAATTTGATGATGCTACCTGTAGGTTAGTAAAAGCGAGCAAAGATAGAAATATGGTCAAAATTGTTTAAAACGAGACGAAATTCAAATGGCAACCTATCTAAACATCATAGAATTGAATGCACAAATGAAAGGAAGCAAATCTACCATGGAATTCCCATCACTCCGAAAGGGGGCGATTAGGACTGTGGCAGTGTGGGGAGGGGGCGCCCATGGGGCAGGCCGCCCACCGTTGGAGGCTTGATTTCGGCACCAATCCACTTGGGATGGGTCCAAAACCTCTTGTGTGGTATTGTCAAAAAATTTGGTGGGATATCATGACCAAATTTTGGGTTTTGGGATCGAGATTCGTCCTCCCAATAGTCACCCAATGACCTCCCTTCTAAAGGAGATCAAGGATGTGAAAGGTGCAAATCCAAAAGGTGTGAGGTGTGTAAATAAAATGACAGCACTTCGTTGCTCTAAAATGCTACTTCTCTCTCTTTTTTGGGGTGAGGAAACTCACCAATTTATAGACCTGGAGGTCTCTTGAAATGGGCATGCAGAGGCGCCACATGGCAATCATGCCTTCCCAGGGGGAAGGAGATTCCTCCCTGAATTGGGACTTCATGACTGACCTTGCAGATGCCTCTAACGCTTGAAAACGCTCACCCATACTCCCATGCGATGAAGGAAGCATTGGGTGGCGGATCTGAGCTGCCATTTGTCAAGATTTGACTTTTTGCCCGTCAAACCTGCAATTCGCCCCACCCTGGAGCGAATTCAGAATTCATCCCTGGGTGGGGCGAATCCCAGTTTGAATTCATCCCAGGGTGGGATGGATACTGAGCAAAGTTCCTGAAGGTGCCAAATTGACCTCTGACCTTCCAAAACTACTGTGAGAGTGGTTAGGACCACTGTTTGACCTCTAGGGGCTGCCCTTGGGGCTGTGTGTGTCAATGCGATCAGTGTTTGCAGTCACATAATCGGATTGGTGTTGTTTTGGTGTCTACACTTTGACCTTGAATTATGCTCAAAAGTAGGAGGTTTTTTATTCATTTTTGTAAGGTGGGCCTTCATAATATTTTTTGGATCATAGTTGCACTTTCCTAGCACAATATTTAGCTATATCCTCAAGAGCCTCTACTTTAGCAATCAACTATTTTTTAAGACTTATGCCCTAGCTAACAACGTTTAACACCCCGTGCCTCTGGATTCACAATCCAAACAATTTGTTAGAGACAACTCATGGATTCACAATCCAAACAATTGGTTAGAGACAACTCATAATTGTTTTGGCTCAATTTTTTCTGACTGCAAAGATAATAACAAGTGTCATACGCATTCAGTAAAGCATTTAGATAATTAAGCAAAAGTTTTCATAGACCTATGTTGTAATTTCGTTCCACTTCTACTGAATCATCCATTCAGATAGAGCAAGCACTGAATTTCATTTCAGTTGGCAAAATTAATTAATTGTGTAAAATACAGAGGGTAATATTGGATCATAAAAATTGATGTTATATGAAAGCTCTGGCGAACTAACGGGAAAAATTCTGAGCAGGCAACAGGCGATGTTCTAGGGTTTATGGAGTGAAGGAAAATCTAGGGCATTAGGTGGGTTGATGTTGTGTTACTCTGGTTACTATGGATCTGAAGGAATGTCTACTGCCCCAGGAGGGCCCAATGGGGTCTCCTCCAGATCCTCTCTCTGGGAGAAAGAGCTCATATGCTGATTTGCTAAAAGAAAATGCTTCATCTTCCAATAACGACGCTCAGAGGAATGCTCTTCATACGCTCTTCAAGAACGTTGGAAAAAGCTCAACAACACATCAAGTTAATGGATGCTTCCCACAATCTGCCTCAAGACCCAAGATTGTTATCAAACCAAATATGGTTGAAGACAATCATATACAGAGCTAACCATGATCTGATTTGTAAATTCATGGGCATCCGACCTACCATGAATTTTTTGCATACCTGGGTCAGACATAACTGGGAGCCTCACGATGAGTACTCCTTATGGTTTATCAACAATGGGTATTTCATTGTTAGTTTTTCTTCTCTAGCCGATAGAAACAGGGCGTTTGAATTAGAAAAGAGGAACCACGGTCCGACAGGGTTATTTGTTCAACCCTGGAGAGTGGGTTTCGATCCTCGTATTGAACCCATAGTTGTCCTGATTTGGATCCGATTGTACACTCTTTCGATGGAGTTTTGGGGTGAGCAGGTTCTAGAAATGATCAGTAACTCCCTCGATAGACATCTGGGCATCTCCAAGGACACCATAGAAGGTAACACAGTTGTCTTTACAAGAATTTGCGTGGAAATGGATATTAGCCAGCCTCTACCGGTAGAGGTGGAACTTGAACTGGCAGGACTCTCTTGGATCCAACAGTTAGATTATGAGGCTCTACCCTTCAGATGTAGAGTTTGCCATAAACATGGCCATTTGGCATGGTTTTGTCCAAATATTTTGAACACAAAAGCGGAGGCTCCGCTTGGAATTCCAAATCGCCCCAGAGAGGGTAAGTCTACTCTTGTCAAAGAACCATCCAATACTCCTTAGGGTAATGATGTTCAGAAATATGGCTTTGAACAGCCCAAAAGAAGGAGAAAGCAAAAGAAAAATGGTAAGGAGCAATCACAACTCAAGCCAGCCAATAGGTATGAAATTTTTAAGACACTAGTGAATCAAGAGGATCAAGTCATGGAAGGAGTGGATGGGAATATTGAGGACAATAACATCCACACTCATGCTTCTCCTTCATCTCCCCCTGTCTTAGAATAGGTTATTGAATCCATTGAGTTACCGTCGCCAGAGAATGCAGGGGCATTGATAGTGCACTCCCAAGCGCAGCCAGTAATTAAGGATGTTAGCATGGGATATGCAGAAAAGAATAGAGAAATGCCAGCCCTAGGGATAACTCGGGTGGAAAAGATATCCAAAAATAGCAACTCTCAAGGAGCGGGCAAAAATTCTAATAAGGACCTGCTAGTAGTTAAAGGAGACAAGTTGATCACTAGAGGATCGGTGAGGACAATTGATTCTAACTGCTCTCAAGGTTTTCAATGATTATTCAATCTTGGAATGTAAGGGGTTTAAACAGTAGAACCCATCAATCTGCTATTCAAAGACTCTTAGGGAAATATAAAACAAACTTTTTGCTCATCCAGGAGACAAAAATGTCTTTAGATCTTATGTGTAAAATAGTTAGTAAAATTTGGAGAGGCGCTGGTCATATGGATGTGGTTGCCCAAGGTGCCTTAGGGGGGATTGTTACTCTTTGGAACCCTCTGGAATGGACTGCAATAGAACATATAGCTTGGAGGGGTGTTCTCACATCTCACTTTAGGAATAATGTCACAGCTGAACATGTTTTAATCACAAATTTTTATGGGGCTCAAAGCCTTGATGGCCAGAGGCTCCAATGGAAAGTCTGTATACAACATGAGGTCCTCAAGGGAAGATTTAGACTGGATTATTGTTGGGGATTTTAATGCTAAATTATCTGCTCGAGATCAAGAAGGTGGAACCCCAGTTTTGGATCCAAGGGACCGGCTTCTGATTGCCCAAGTCCAGGCCTTTCACCTAGTGGATATCAAAGGCCCTGGAACCTACTTTACATAGACTAACAAGAGGAGGGAGCCACACAGCAGGAAGGTAAAGCTAGACCATTTTCTGGTCTCAGAGGAGGCATTTGTAAAGTGGAATATTAAATTCTAGATTTTGGAAGGCCCAGTTTCAGATCACTTTCCCATTTTTTTGGAGGGAGGGACTATGACAGGGCAGCATCACAAACTGTTTAAATTTGAGAATTTTTTGTTACAAAAGGAGGATCTTCAAAAGAAAATTCTGTAGTGGTGGTAAGAAGGTCGTCTACCTTTTGGGACAGCAATGTTTAGATTCCACAAACAGCTTCATTTTGTCAAAGTTAAACTGAAACAGTGGAGGCAAGCTAATAAGTCAGATTTCCAGCTCCAAAGAGCTCCCTTGGTGGCCAGATGGGAAGAGGTTCAAAAACACTTTAGGGAAGGAACAATTATTGAGCAGCTCAAAATCGAGGATGATGCCTTGCACAAAACGGTTGAGGACATTGATAACCAAGAGGAGACTTACTGGAAATAGAGAGCAAGAAACACTTGGTTATTAGAAGGAGATAGAAATACAAAAATTTTCCATCGATCAGCCTATGCTAGGAGACAGATGAATAACATGGAAGTCCTTCAAGATGAGAATGGACACTCCTTTGATACTCTTCCTGGTATGCATTCCCATTCAATGGATTATTTTTCTAAAAATTTTAAGGAAAGTATGGAGCAAGATGTAGAGGCTCAAAATGAAGTTATTGATGTCATACCCTTTGTTATGTCTGAAGAAGAAAATCAGGCCCTTATTAGACCCATTGATAGAGATGAACTGAAGAATGTGGTCTTTGGAATGAGTACTGGCAAATCTTCAGGTCCAGATGGTTTTTCGATTGAGTTTTTTTAGGCCTTTTGGGATACCTTGGAGGAGGATGTTTTGGCTATCACAGAGGAATCCATAACTAATAAAAGAATGCTTAAGGCAATAAATCATACCTTCATCACTTTAATTCCAAAAGGGGAGGAGGGGACTCATATCTCTGATTTCAGACCTATTGCCTTATGCAACGTGATTTATAAAATAATCACAAAGATAATGGCTGAATGGCTAAAACCTCTCCTTCATAACATCATTTCCTCAGAGCAAGGGGGTTTTGTAGAGGGTAGACAGATCTTGGATGGGGTGGTTCTCACCCAGGAGGCAATCCATACAATGCAAAAATCTGGTAATAAAGGAATGTTCATTAAATTGGATATGTCCAAGGCTTATGATAGGGTGGAGTGGGGTTTCTTGTCAAAGATGTTGGCAGCCTTTGGTTTTTCTCAGGACTGGATAGATTGGGTCATGATTTGTGTCTCTATGCCTTCTTATTTTTTTCTAATCAAGGGTCTTCCCTCGCCACCTTTTGGAGCCACACGTGGTCTTCGTCAAGGGGACCCTTGCTCTCCCTATCTTTTCCTCATTTTGGTTGAAGGATTAGGTAGACTCTTCTTGAGGAGAATACATCAAGGCCTGATAACAGGTATCAAGGTGGGTGAGGAAATTTTGACTCACTTACAATTTGTGTATGATACTAGACTGGTTGGAGTGGCCAGATTCAGGGAAGCTAGAGGAATCAGAGATACTCTTAATGTCTACCTTAGGGCCTCAAACCAAGTCATCAATGATAAAAAATCCAAAGTGGTCTTCTTCAATCTTGACCAAAGGCTACAGGACAGAGTTATAGAGATCTTGGGATTCACTAGGACCTCTCTTCTAGTAGTTTACTTGGGGGTTCCTTTGCATTTCAAAAAATTAAAAATAGATATCTGGAAGGATCTTTTGGATGGTATCAAAGATAGAATGAATCACTGATCTCATAAATGGTTAAGCTATGGGGGCAGATTAACTTTCTTACAGTCAGTTATTCAGGCCATGCCAATTTATAAATTCTCTATCCTGGCTGCCCCACATACTATTTGGAAAGAGCTAGACAAAATGGCTAGAAGATTTTTATGGGAAGGAGCAAAAGGGGAGAAGAAATGGGCCTTGGTTGGTTGGGATAAAGTTACCCAGCCCAAGGAAAAAGGAGGGCTGGGACTAAGAAGCTCCAAGCTTAATAACAAAGCTTTGGCTGGAAAACTGTACTGGAGGTGGATTTTCCAACCAACATCCTTATTCAGTAGAATCCTAACCAGTAAATACTTATGTCTTGTTCACCCCAATGAAGTGGGCCGTTTCCCTCTAGATGGTACTGGATCCTTAGTGTGGCAGTCTCTCAAGCTTGGATCTCAGGTTATTAAAGACCAATTGTTTTGGAAAGTGGGGAGAGGGGAGAAGGCACGTTTTTGGATTGATTCATGGGACCAGTACCCACCCATCATTGCTAAGTTTCCTGAATTACAACCAATTAAATCCACCATAGAAGCCAAGGGCTAGGTCCAAATTGAAAGTTATTTCAACACTAGCCAATTGGGGGAGTATAAGTTCAAGAAGTTTAAGAGGTTGGAGGAGTGGCCAATTACAATCCCTCCGGAGCTGGCACCCACCTTGACCAAAATCTTGATAGAAAGGTTTCTCACAGGGAGATAGGAGGAGGATGAATTAGCTTGTGGCTATGGGAACCTTGGGGTATATACTGTGAAAGACGGATACGATAAGATCCTCCCAGAGCCTCCCCCAAATTCATTTTCAGTTCAAGAGTAGAGGAAGATATGGCATTCCAAGGGCTGGCTGAAAGTGAATTTCTTTGCCTGGAAGTTTATGCACAATGGAATTCTCACTTTTGACAATCTCAAAAGTAAAGGAATCATCGATCCATCTTAGTGTGTACTATGCCACCAGAACGAGGAAACAGCTGATCATCTGATGTTTGAGTGCCCTTTCACGTGTCAGCTTTGGAAGTGTTGATTCTCTCACTATAAACTCGAGGCTAATGGGGATCTGACTCAGACCAATATTTGGGAAATATGGAAGAGAGGTAGATTTAAATCTAAAGCTCTTTGAATTGGTTGGGAGCTTGGCTTACTTTTCATATGGTGGCAGGTGTGGTTGGAGAGAAATGCTCGTATTTTTAGAGAAACTTTCTCCTTGCTAGATGGAGTTTGGCAGGTCATCTGGAGCAAAGTCACAAAAATGGTTGCCATCTATGCTGAAGAGGAAAATTAGGTTGGTCCTGGGCCACTGGAAGAGGGAGCTGAAGAGCAAGAGAGATAGGATAGAGCTAGCTAGAAACCTCCCCCAGAAGGTTGGATCAAAATCAATACTGATGGAGCTGCAAAAGGCAATCCAAGTAGTGTCAAAATTGGTGTAGTTTGCCAGGATCATGCTGGTTCAGTGCTCTATTGGGAACTACAAGGTCTGGGAAGAGCCACAAATAATGAAGCAGAAGCCATTGTTATCAAATTTGCTTCCATCTGAGCTGTAAATTAGGGCCACAGGAGGATAATTCTCGAGTCTGATTCTCATATTCTAGTTGGCGCCCTAGACTGCATGAGGAACTTTGCTTTGAAAGCATGGAGGTTGCGGATTCTGGTCTCTCAAATAAAGGAACTATGGAGGGAATTAGATGATGTGATCCCCGTCTATGTGAGTAGATATTTAAATAAAGCAGCTGATTTCCTTGCGAAGATGGGTGCTGAGAAAGAGGTAGGGGTGCAGCTACACAGTGACATGCCTTTGGAGGATGAAGTGATTAGGCAGGGTCTTGAACGATCCTTGAGACAATGAGCAAAGATAATGCTAAGGGTGGTTTTTATCGTGATATCACGACCTGTTGTGCTGTCGCGGCCTTTGGAGGGAAGCTGTCATGATATCACGACATGTTTGTGTCGTCATGACCTTTGGAGGGAAGCTGTCGTGACATCGCGACATGTCACGCCGTCGTAGCCCTTGGAGAGAAGTTTTCACAATTTCGTGACCTGTTGCGTCGTCGCAGCCTTCATTGGGAAGCTGTCATGATTTCATGACCTGTTGCGCCGTCGCGGCTGTTGGTTGGAAGCTATCGTGATTTCATGACACTTTTGGAGAATGAGCGCCAAGGGGGATAATCATCACGATATCACGAAACTTTTGTAGAATAGGAGCCAAGGGGAAAAGCCGTCACGATTTCGCGACACTTTTGAAGGATGGGCGCCAAAGGGAAAAATCATCGCGATTTTGTGACACTTTTGGAGAACTGGTGCCTTGGGGAAAAGACGTCGCGATATCGCGACACTTTTGGAGTATGAGCGCCAAGGGGAAAAGCCATCATGATTTCACGACACTTTTGGAGACTGGGCGCCAAGGGGAAAAGTTGTGATTTCGTGACATTTTTGGAGACTTGGCACCAAGGGGAAAAGTCGTCGCGATTTTGCGACACTTTTGAAGAATGGCCGCCAAGGGGATAACTCGTTGCGATATCACGACACTTTTGAAGAATGGGCGCCAAGGGGAAAACTCGTTGCGATATCACGACATTTTTGGCAAATAGGCGCCATGGGGAAAAATCATCGTGATATTGCGACACTTTTGAAGAATGGGTGCCAAGTGGAAAACTCGTCGCGATATCGTGACACTTTTGAAGAATGGACGTCGAAGGGAAAACTCGTCGTGATTTCGTGACACTTTTGGAGAATAGGCGCCATCTGGAAAAGTCGTCGCAATATCGCGACACTTTTGAAGAATGCGTGCCAAGGGGAAAACTCGTCGCGATATCACAACACTTTTGGCGAATTGGCGCCATTGGGAAAACTCGTCGCGATATCACAACACTTTTGGTGATTGGGCGCCAAGGGAAAAAGCCGTCGCGATTTCGCAACACTTTTGGTGAATAGGCGCCGTGGGGACAAGCTATCGCGACATGTCATGATTTTGCAACTTGTTGCTCTAGCGCGGCCAAGGATGGTTTGTTTGTCGCGATATCGCGCCATGTCGCGATTTCACGACATGTCGCATTTTCGCACCTTGTTGACTTTTTGCGGTCTGTGGTGGAAAGTGTCGTGTTTTTGTGCTTTGTAATCTTGGTTCTTTGTTCTCGGCTGGGATGTGTTTACTCCCATTTGTAACTGATCTTTGTTTTAATACAAGTTTTTTCAATTTTTTCAAAAAAAATATTGGATCATAAAAATACCCAAACATCTGATGATGTTGTTGATAAGGCCCATGCATAAGCATAACTAATATTTATGTTCAGCATAACTAATACTTACATTTCTAAAATTCTGGTGAGGAACGCCAGATGTGCCAGTGCTGGTTCCTAGTTGGAGGTCTACTGTCCCTAAACTCTGCGTATTATCATTATTGAAGGCGTGTATCTGAGGGCTCATGTTGGTCACTGCACTCCCCACTTGCCACACATGATTGACGGTGGTTTTATTGGAAGGCAGCAACAACGTCGCAAATATTGTTATCTCACCATTCTCGTATGTAGCCCTCTTGTTGGTCACAGTGATACTAATACTAGAGGGATTCAAAGCAGAAGTATATGAGCTAACATCGTAAGTATTAACTATAGTTGAGCCACTGCTGAGTCTGAAAGCAATCAAAGCCTGAGTGCCAATCATCCCTGTACCAGTTGGGTTTATTCCCCAACCCACCCATCCAGAAGAAGCAGGAGGAGCGGCCCTGAATGCTATGTCTACCGACCCATCATCTGGTGTATATGTCCATGACAGCGTGGCACCCATTATTATAATAATTTAAACATATTATCATAATTTAAATTTTAAGTATAGAAAATAATAATTTGGTTTTCTTACAAAAATTGAAAAGAATAACTTAGAAAATAGCATTAATATTGTCATAATTTTTTTAAGTATAGAAAAGAATAACTGGGAGAAGTTATTATTAATATTGTCATAATTTTAATTATAGAAAAAAATAATTAAAAACATTATTATTAGTATTAAAAAAATATAAATAAAAAATGTTTTAAATATAAAAAATAATAATTTAAACATATTATAATAATTTTATATATTATATTAATTGAATCATATTTTAAAAAGAAAACTTGAAAAAAAAATTAAAATAATTTTTTTTTTTTTTTTTTAATTATTATTAATATTAAAAAATAAAAAATGTTTTAAATATATAAAAAATAATAATTTAAACACATTGCAAAAATTTTATATACTATATTAATTGGATCATATTTATTATCTCCTCGGTCTCTTTTTGGGACTTGAAATTTTTCTTTTCGTTTTTTTTGGTTTCCCACGTTTCGGATTGGGGAGCTGCACGAATCACCTCACGAAAGTGATCTAGGTCTTCCGTGACAAACACTAGGGTAGTCTTTCAAAAATTTAAAAAAAAAAAACTTATCGAAGTTATTATTAATATTTTTATTATTTTAAGTATAGAAAAAAATAATTTGGTTAAAAAAAATAAAATTAAAAATAAATAATAATTAGTATTATCATAACTTATAAAAATAGAAAAGAATAACTCAGAGAAGTTATTATTAGTATTGTCATAATTTTAAGTATAGGAAAGAATAACTTGGTTTTTTTATAGTTTAACCAAAAAAGGCATATTCTCAAATAAGCATGAAGGATATGGAAAGGAAAGGTTTGATCTACAAACTCATGGATTTTAGACCTCAATTATTAGTTTTTATGGACTGGGCATCTAGGAATTGATAAACTAAAGGATAATTTTATATTACACTCTATCCCAATGGGTATTTCCTAGTACTCATTTTATGTGAAGAGGACCAAGATCGTGTTTTCTACGGAGGGCTATGGTTGAATAATGGACTCATTGACAACAATTTGACCTTTGTCAATCAGGTTTTGGATGAGGTTATGTAAGATATTGTACTTATCGGTCTTATGATCCACCACTCGATGGAAGTCATAGCATTCATCAGTATTGTACAAGTTAGGCGTACCTTGTTATAGATCAATCTATTTTGGTTGTGGAAGGTTGATTATTTTAGCATCAAGGAGTTGATCAAGAATAGCAGACTGAGGCATGGCTAACCTAGTGAAATTTCTATTAGACTTTGATTGTTTAGCTAAGGTGATCTTTTGGTTTGTAAGAGCAGCTACATTTACATTATTCATATGACAAGCATTAGTAATTTTGTCACCCATAATATGCTTATTCTTATATTGGTTCTTGGGCTTATCTTTTTCTTTCTAGAGTTTAGTTGATGTCTATGAATAAGAACAATTTTTACTTGCCTAGCAAGATCTACTACAACCTCAAAAGTGGGAATGGGCATAGTTTCTATGTGGTAGGCCAATTTTTCATGCAAACTATCTATAAAGGCTTTAATAAATTTCTTAGATGGAGTAATATATTAAAGCTCACCTACAAGGGTTCGTCACCAGGTTAGGAACTCTATGAAAGGATCATCTTTGGCTTGCTTCATCTAATAAAGGTCATTAATAGAGACACACTCTTTGATATAGATAACAAAATACTAGATAAATAGTTTTTCTAATTGGTGAAATATCTTTATGGAGTGACGAGGTAAGGAAATATACCATTCTTGGGCTATATTGCCAAGGCTAGTGGGGACCATTCACATTAAGATAGATTCATCATGGGTAACAACGAAACAAACAACCTTTAAACATCGAAGATATTGATAGGATCATATAATCCTTTGTACATTTGAAATTGAGGTACCTCAAGCTTTTTAGGGTAAGGCTAACTTGTAATGGATGGATCTAGAGGCTTATTGGAAAACTTGTTAAATAAATATTATTGGATCAGAGAAGTTACTTGGATGGTAGCAAGTTATATATTTATCTGCTCTAGTTTGGCCTTGATTCTAAGATTAGATGGGTATGACTCCAGAGGAGGAGCATTTAAAAAATGTTGAGAAAAATATGGATAGCTTAGGGGGCCTGAGGGATTGAGACTATTAGGGGAAGAGAAAATATGTTTTATTCATTGGATAAAAATAGATTATTAGATGTGACTGGTGGGATAAAAGGAGGAATATTTTGGATAAGTTTAAAGACATGTGGTAGAGTTGCCAAAATATGCAATCAAAAAGAGCTAGGATGGAATACAAGATGATTGTCTTCAGGAAACAAGATATCAACATGGCCTGTAGATGTGCCGTAATTATTGTAAAAGAGAATGACTTGGGCTCAATCGATGGCTAAAAATATAATAGGAGATGTGGTAGAATCAACATACTAGGGAACAAACATACTGGGCCTAGCAGTAACAACTTAGGTCATGGTTTATTTAAAAGGATTGTTGTCATCATGGGGTCTCTCTCAAGGGTTAATTGTAGCACTGGTGGATGTTGATTGCTAGGTTTTCTCTTGGAATAGGCCCTGGTCATTATCCTCATCTTGAATGATATCCTTGAAGACAGTGGTTCATCTTCACAAACTCACGTAGGTTATTTATTGAGGTAAATGTTATTCTATTAAGAATATCATTAGTAGGAGGAGTTTGGGTTTCCTCCTCATCTTCATTATAAGTAGGATTCTTGAGTGGATACTCTTGCTTATGAATATTATTGAAAGTTAAACAAAGAGAAGAATCTACATGGGCTAAGCTATGCAAAAAATAGCCATGTTCAGCCATCATTGTAAGCTTTAAGAGAGGCCTAACATAAGAGGCTTATGGAAATGACTAAATAATAGGATCAAGGAGGATCGTGAACAATCCATTGAGGTATTCACATTGGGTTCATAAAAACATAGATATGGCAAAGTTATAGGTAAAATATTGGTCCTCTACTAATCAATTACCTCAATATGGATACTATATATTTACAGTAACATTGAATGGGGATAATTTTAAAAAGTAACAACAAATAGTTGATGCATAGAGCAATAAAGTGACCAAGACATCAAGAAAAAGCAATAATAATATGCATTTAAATACATGTAGGGAGAGAAATAAAATATACTAAAGATGCTAATGAAAGAGCTTAGCATACCAACACCTTTATCCAGTGGCTGGTCAACTGTAACTTCTCATTCTATATAACACTGGTTTATGATCTACAAGGAAAGAGAACAATTTGGAATTGTATAGGGAACAACAAATGGTATTAGTATTTATGGGGACTACCAAGGATTTTACACATAATATGTACCCTTAGCCAGAAAACCAGTCCTCAATTCCTTTTATGGTGAGTAATAAATGAATAAATATGACCAAATATGGAAATATAATAGCTTCAATAATACAAGGAAAGTAATAGTGAAAAACACTATACACAAAGGAGATACATAGTACCTAGGCAAATTATTAGATGACAATATGATCACAATTGATAGATGCTTGCAAGATGCAAAGCTCTAGGGATTCGTCTTGTTATTATAGTGTGATAAACCGACCCATGAACTCAAAAAATTGCTTATAATGTGTAGCTAAGTATTAAATCATTAAGCAACATATTTATCATTAATTATTGGTGTTAGTCATTAGTGAGCCTAAGCGTATCTTTTTCAAAAACTATATTTATAAAGGAGGTTCAACCCTTTCTCATATCAAACTATTGTGGGGGACATATCACTTGGATTAAGATGCCACCTACCTCAAATCATGGTGACTATTCTATGATGGCTAAAAATAACATTTACTTTAGGCTTATCATTATGTATTGATGTGGTTGATTAAGATGAACTCGTTTGGTCAATCATGTAATCTTTCTAAAATAGTTAAATAATTTAAAGATATCAGGGGAAACATTCTAGCATTCTTCTTGTTAAGTTTGGGCAAGAAGATCTCAGTTGATATTTTGATTTGAATTTCTTGCACCTGGGTGAGAGGCATTTAATTTTGGTTGTGGTGGAGTGCGCTGGCTTGTAAAGGTAAACATCCTATATCATTACTAATCTTTATCCTTTCTTATCACTTATTAGCCTAGGAGTTGTGAGATAGAGATATAAATGAGTGCATCATGGGAAAGGTCGATGGCCAACATGACAGGTAAGTTTATCTCAAATGGTTTGCACCATGTCAACAGGTCAAACATTATAGGAAGAGGTATCTTTTAATTTAATACTAGAGCAAGTCTATACCCTAAAATATCAATCTATGTATTGGAGGCTTTTTCATGCTTCAAATATATTTTTGTGCTTCGAAGGCTTATCCAAGGTACACAAATAATGAATCATCACATATGAGTTCATCAACATGGATTTAGTGGGAAAGAGTTGGGCGGGTAAGTACTTGACATGGGTAACTTACATATTTTGAAAGAAATAATATCTTTTTGCCCCAAGATTTTAATTCAAAGGTTTAAGATGTGAAAAATTGGGTATCCACAATAACCAAGTTGCTACTCTTGATCCTTTGATCTGCCTATTATGATATATGCACCCTAGACCGAGTTTAATATTGGATGACTCAAAATTTCTTCTAATTCAACCTCTAGAGAAGGTCATCTCCTTATCTAAATCCTACTATGTAAAATATAAAAGATATATAATGGATAGGGTTGAGAGAAGAGCAAGGATAGAGAATGATTAATGTGATCAAAGCTTAGATAAAATATAAACTTCAGTTGAATGAGCACTAACCATTTACTACAAGCAAAGCCTAATAGATCAACCCTCAATTAAAGCTATGCAAAAAATATAATAAGCCTAGATATTACAACATCCAACATTTCAAACACTTAATTTAAATAAGTCAAACAATCTTAAGTCTAACAAATAGTACTCCAATTAAGCATAAAAATATTTTTTGAAAGTGCAAACATCATATCAATCAATAATTCTACACACTTCAACTAGGAGAAGTCAAAAAACTCTTGATTGCATTAGAACAACGTGAACATAAACTTTACATCAAGAAAATCCTGAATTATCTGACCATTTACAATGAGGTGCATTTTTCTATTTATAGTTTTTGCTCAACTTCAAATGAATCTAACTACTATGTACAATCATAACAAAAAATTCATCATGCATGATCAAGGATGACCTAGCACCACTAAGCATCATTAGCATATTCAATGCATCCTCTGTTATCCCTATTGAGATTATGATTTGCAAGATACTTAAATATGCTTGTATGTAGTGGTTATTGTTTTCTTGCTATGATAATAGAAATTCTAGCCTAACTACTTATATCTAAGAGTGTTGGGTGCATTCTTCTTACTGCAATGTTGATTCATAAGCATGCCAAACATTTTAGTTACTGATGTCATCCTTCTTGCCAAGAAACTTTGGTCTAGGATGTTGCTTCCCATTGGCTTATGCTTCAAGATGCATTTATTGCTTAATGCAAACATGTCATACATTTTAAATACTCCCAACATTATCTATGTTGAGAACCTTTGATTTGGGATGTTATTTACCTTTGACTGCTTCCCTTGTTTTATATAGGGTTTTTACTAGGATAATTTTTTTGTAGGTCAAGTTGACGTCATCATAATTTTTTTTTGGCCTACTTCCTTCTGGAATTTCAAGTATTCCCTTCTTGTTGGACCAAATATTATAGCACCTAGCTAACATCACTACAAAAAAACTCTAATTGTTGGAATTTGCAAGTCTAGCTTTATAAAATATAAAGCTAGTCTGGTCAAAAGCCTTAGAATTCAAATAATAAGTAAATTTTAAGCAATTTCAATTCAAAAAATTGGTTCCTTAGACTCCAAAAGAAATAATTTGAAATAATTTAGGTTCTAATAAGGCTCTTCAAGCTTGAACAATAAAGAATTTGAAGAAAAGAAAAACAAGTCTAAAATTATGTGTTTGGACTTGTGGATGTTGGCAAAGAATTTGACTACATTATTGGCACCTATGGGGGATTTTTGTATAGAAATGTTTTGAACCCATATGGCCTTATTCTTGGTTGTAAAGTCTTGCTTTTCCAACCTGAAATCCTCTCCTTCTGCTATAGGCTCCTCTCTTTCGTCCATGTTAGATTTAAGATTTTCAACTTGCAAGCTTAGGACCTATATGGTTGCATCCCACTTCTACTATGTTAGGGCCCACAATATTTTTTCCTTCTAATGGAGATACATTAAGTCAAAGGATTTCTTGTATGAAGGACCTTCGTATTGCTTCCCCAATTCTACCACCCCGATGTGTTCAATCTATTAGAAATTTTGGTCGGATCTTCAACTACCCTATAAAAATCATCTTTTAGCTCATCCATAGTATAAGGATGACCATCCAGTACCTATAGATAAGGGATTCTATCACTGATGATTTCATTATTTTATTTAAAATTTTACTCCCAATGTTAATGATTGACATAAGATCCTCATACCCTTGTTTGATTGTCTAATCCCACTCAATGAGCTATGTTATCATCCAATACATTGATGCCCTATACTTGGATGAAGAAACTTGTTGGTCGAAGGCTTTATTTAGTGCATCTATGATGGTATGTGCATCTCGGCCCTTTTTGAAAATATTATTTTGCATGATCTCAAAGTTATCTTGCATTTTTTTGAGTAGTTTGCCAGTAGTAATTAATAAATTCTAAGGATAGAGACTAGATATGAATAGCTTCAAAAAATTGACCCCAACATATTTTTTTTAATTTTTTGGCATGCATCTATGAAGATTCGAGAGGCCTAGATAATGAGCTTTTGTTATAAGGTCCTACACTTTTTTTGTAGAGTTTAGTTCTCAACCTCCTTTGCTTGTATTTGTACCAATGTTGGGGCCTCATTAAGACTTTTTTGTAGCTATTATACTTGATTTTATAAGGCCTTGTATTGTGTATTTTGCTACTCAAGGGAGTTGTCAAACGACTTTACCCTTTACTTTTATTTGTGGTACTTGGTTGTCATATATACTCCATATGTATACAACACATCGATAGACATGTGTGTCATTTAAGATTTATCCCTAATTGAAAACCTATATGTGTCTATAATAGTTGTCATAAAATAATAATCAATCTCAATTAGTTGGAATGCCAGCTTAGACATACTATAAGACATAGATATTAGCACATATTTTCTTTGTTTGGTGTTTAACATGCCTAACACCCTTGTAGCTCTTTTTATTGCTTCTTCTTGCTAAACTAAGCTTGTGTGCTAGATTATGCTTGCTAGAATTGTCTTTGAATAGTTACTACTAGGATACTATGAGTCGATATGACAAAGGAAGAATGCAACAGAGGGAGGGGAGGCATAGAAGGAATGGTTTAGAGCACTCTCAAAGATGAATAAGGTGTAAGTTTGGGAGCTTGAGAGGTTTTTGAGGGTGGACAAGTGGTAACTACTTTGGAAGATAATCCAATGGTGCCTCTTTTGGTAGAGATAAGTAAGGAGGAGAAGGAGGTGGTAGAGTAGATTGAGGAGGGGAAAAAAATGATTGGGCAAAGTGAGGAGGAGAAGGAGGTGGATATGATGTACCTGGTCCTTGGGTTGTTGCTCCTGGATACGTTTCAATAGGTGGAGGTGTCATATTGACCTTAGCTTTCTTTATTTTTGGGTCCTGTTGCTCCAAGGAAGACCCTAACCTTTTTACTTTATGACTTCCATTTGATTGCTTGTCATGAGGCTTTAGGAATTTTGGGACTAGGAGTTTCATGGAAAAATCTTAAAGAATATCTATATTTAGTCTATCTTTACCTCTAGGAGGTGGTGCTTGAGGAGGATTTGATTGTCTAGGTGCTTGGAGAACTAGATTGCTACTAGTATAACCCTTCTTAGTCGTCATTCCAACATCGATAGTATATGTTTGCCAAAGTAGATCTTCAATTGAAGGCAATGGTAGGGCTTGCTACTAGCTTGAGGTGGCAATGCCTTTCAACACTAATTATACTTTTATCAAGGAGTTGGTTTCTTCCTCCAAGTATTCTTTTGAAACATCTTGGTCCTTAGAGTCACTCCTTTGAGAATATTTATCAAAAGCTTCCTTAAATTTTTTATAAGCATTTATGTTGAACTTGAGGCCTTGTGTGCCCATCTCACACCTAAAAATCCACCATTCTGGGATTCTTTTCAGTCCATTTTTTATCCACCATTTTCTTTTTATTTTATCCTTGAACAAATAGCTTATATTGTGCTTAGGATCATAGTGATTTTCTTCTCATAAAACCTCCTTCATGGGGGACATTCATCTTTGGTTTCTAATTTTTCCACAACTCCCTCTTCTTTTGTCAAATTTAAGTCCTTTTCCACCTTTGACCTTGAAGTATGCTCAAAAGTAGGAGGTTTTTTATTCATTTTGGTAAGGTGGGCCTTCATAATACTGTTTGGATCATAGTTGCACTTGTCTGGCACAATATTTAGCTATATCCTCAAGAGCCTCTACTTTAGCAATCAACTATTTTTTAAGACTTAAGAGTAATTGGTTCATATCTCAAAGGTAAAAAGCAAGGTTCAAACCACTCTTATGAAAGATATTATTTACCCCATGTATATATACATTCTAACCATAAACTTTCTAAAATTCAAATATCTACATTCTAACCATAAACTGTCTAAAATTCAAATATCTACATTCTAACCATAAACTTTCTAAAATTCAAATATCTTAAAATAACTAATACAATTAATTTTTAATAATATAACTTGATTAATTTTTTTTGGATAATATTTCTTATACGCATCTGCGATGAGGATTGAACCTGAACACATCACCCTCGTATTATTAAAAACCACTTGTATTAACCCTTTGAATTAGAACCGAAGACAGAATTAATTTACAAGTTAAAACGAAACACTCCTCTGTTTCCAACGAGTCTTCTATTCCTTAGCAAGCTTTCAGCTTCATTCAACTCCTACAAACCAATAAATAAATTTTAAAATTTGAAGCAATAAGGGGTGCCTGATTTCTTCTAAAATAATATGACAAAGTATAACAAAAATAGAAAAAAGAGACATCAGAAAAAAGAATGCCATGTCTAACAACTGCGCATTTGATGAAGATTCAAACCACAAAAAGGGTGAATCAAAATATGATATACCTGGTGGAACTGTGTGCTTAAATTCTCTATCACGAAAATGGAGAAAAAGAAACTACTTTCTTGCTTCTGCACTCGCAAGCCTCTGCAGCTTGGAAATTCTTAGTGGAGGACCAATGATCTAATCTATGAAAGTAAGTAATCTATTTTATATGTCTCTATATATATTTGTCAATTATTGAAGAAAGTTCAAATATGCAATCAAAAAGATCTAGGATGGAATACAAGATGATTGTCTTTAGGAAACAAGATATCAACATGGCCTGTAGATGTGTCATAATTATTGTAAAAGAGAATGACTTGGGCTCAATCGATGGCTAAAAATATAATAGGATATGTGGTAGAATCAACATACTAGGGAACAAACATACTAGGCCTAGCAGTAAAACTTAGGTCATGGTTTATTTAAAAGGATTGTTGTCATCATGGAGTCTCTCTCAAGGGTTAATTGTAGCACCAGTGGATGTTGATTGCTAGGTTTTCTCTTGGGATAGGCCCTGGTCATGATCCTCATCTTGAATGATATCCTTGAAGATAGTGGTTCATCTTCACAAACTCACGTAGGTTATTTATTGAGGTAAATGTTATTCTATTAAGAATAACGTTAGTAGGAGGAGTTTGGATTTCCTCCTCATCTTCATTGTAAGTAGGATTCTTGAGTGGATACTCTTTCTTATGAATATTATTGAAATTTAAACAAAGAGAATAATCTACATGGGCTAAGCTATGCAAAAAATAGCCATGTTCAGCCATCATTGTAAGCTTTAAGAGAGGCCTAACATAAGAGGATTATGGAAATGACTAAATAATAGGATCAAGGAGGATTGTGAACAATCCATTGAGGTATTCACATTGGGTTCATAAAAATATAGATATGACAAAGTTATAGGTAAAATATTGGTCCTCTACTAATAAATTACCTCATTATGGATACTATATATTTATAGTAATATTGAATGGGGAGAATTTTAAAAAGTAACAACAAATAGTTGATGCATAGAGCAATAAAGTGACCAAGACATCAAGAAAAATAAATAATAATATGCATTTAAATACATGTAGGGAGATAAATAAAAGACACTAAATATGCTAATGAAAGAGCTTAGTATACCAACACCTTTATCCAGTGGATGGTCAACTGTAACTTCTCATTCTATATAACAATGGTTTATGACCTACAAGGAAAGAGAAAAATTTGGAATTCTATAGGGAACAAAAAATGGTATTAGTATTTATGGGGACTACCAAGGATTTTACACATAATATGTACCCTTAGCCAGAAAACCAGTCCTCAATTCCTTTTATGGTGAGTAATAAATGAATAAATATGACCAAATATGGAAATATAATAGCTTCAATAATACAAGGAAAGTAATAGTGAAAAACACTATACACAAAGGAGATTGTTGGAATTACCCCAAATTCCTAAGTATCTAGGTTAAGATTTGTTAACGGGGAGAATGTTGCAAGTGTGAAGAGGGTTAGGTCTAAGTGGCTCAGAAATATCCTAATTTCTGGCCTTAGTATGAACACATCATGTATTTGTCGGCAAGGGTGTTTGTCGGCATGATTTTTTATTTTTTCCTCTCTGTCATTCTCTCCTTGCTTCCCTATTTCCTTGCCTCCTTATTCCTCCTATATTCTTGAGACCTTTTCCTCCTTATCCCTTCCTATATTTTCTTGCCATCATTCTAACTTTCCTTATCCCTCCATCCCTATTCC
Source organism: Wollemia nobilis (assembly GCA_028583015.1). NCBI lineage: Eukaryota > Viridiplantae > Streptophyta > Pinopsida > Araucariales > Araucariaceae > Wollemia > Wollemia nobilis. The sequence continues at coordinate 180,941 of JAQPPZ010003542.1, forward strand.
CTCGCATCCCTTTCCTCCCTATTTTTCCTCCTAGATTCTTTTATCCCTTATCTCTCCTTCTTCCTCGCTCCACGTCCCTCCTATCCTTTCTTTCCCTTATCTCCACACTACCTCCCTTCCTCCTTTTCCTCTAACCTCCTTCCACCTTCCACTATATAAATAATTGTAAGTTGTTTTCGAAATGTGCTGCATGCGTAATAAGAATGAGTTATTATTCTCATTTGGTATCAGAGCGATAATGACAATCTCGTGCTGGGATCAAAGCCTGTGAGGTGTTTGAGAAGACATTGTGAGGAAGATGTTATTTAAGGAGCGAGGAGTTTGCCATTTGAAATCACAGAGAAGCGTTGTGATTAGAATGCAGGTTTGAATGTGATATTTGTTCTTCTGGGGAGAAAAGTTAAAAAAAATTGTCGAAGAGAAGAAGCATCGCGCCAGTGTGGAGCACCCACAGACGCGGCAACGAGTCGTCGAATCCTGGCGACCCAAGCTGGCAATGATATGCAGATGGATCAAGCACTCACGACCCAGATCCGCACTGTTGTCACTCTAGCACAGTCTCACAGAGAAGAATCACCGCGTAGACAAAGGCATGCAGAGAAATTTGTGATCAACCACTCGCTCGATCGCTAATCCTAGTCACAGCCAGCAGAGACCATCCGGAGGAGAATTGTTTTTACAGAGGAGAACGTTTCTTGTTGGAGACTATGATCTGAGATCTGCCTGAAAAGAGACGCTGTGCACAAAAGGAAATGATAAAAAAATATTGATTGGAGTTTGTGATTAGCGCTGAGAGAAGTCATATCATTGCTGATCATTGAAGAGGAGTGGACAGAAAGAGTCATTGTTTAAATGTTTGGAGCGAGTGAACTGAGACAACGATTGGGATTTAGTCTGTGATTTTTTGATTGTGAAGATGGTCTGCAAACTAAAATATGGAGAACCTCCATGCTCAATGATCTGTGAAGGTGCCAAGGATTCACGGGATTCCTTGAGTTACGTCAATCTGGCATGAAGACGGTGCTTTAAACTTGCGAGCGGCGAGAGAGGAATCCATGTGGAGGCGAAGCGTTGAGAGGAGGAGGTCTGTGTTAGAGACACTACTCAAAATCTACCGCAATCAAAAAGGAGTCGTTGGAGGGTGTTGAGGAGCTGTCTGTATCAACCAAAAAAAAAAAAATGCTGTGTTGAGTCGTTAGTCGTCGAGAAGAATGAAGGCTACATGGTGATTAGAAAGGACAAGCTCGTTAAGATGCAATTCCTCCACTATATTTTGTGTATAAGCATCTCCATCTCCTGAAGGAAACATACGACGTACGTGAAAAATGAGGCAGTAGTAAGAAGCAGCTCACTCGCTGTGGTTTGCAGAAGATCGGAGGCTCGTGGACGTTTTGTTGGAAAATTCCACTAAAGACGTGTTGTAGCCGTCACAGGAAGAAGTGCACCTGTTGATACGCCTTGAAGGAGGAAAGGCGTGAGTTGAAGGGAGAAGACGCAAGCCCCAAATTGGAGAATTTACGCGTAAGTTGAAGGCCACGAAGGTTTACAAATAATTTTGCAACCCTGTTTGGCTCCCGAAGCATGCGTGACAAGTGATCGTAGCAACCAGACGAAAGAAAATAAAAACAAAATGAGCAGTGTGATTTCAAGTGGGGACTGCGAGATCATGCAGAGATCGTGTTGGTTTTAAAGCTTGAGCATGCGTGTGTAAAGAGGCATAGGCATGCCACGTGGATGCTATTTACAACATCCTTTGCATTTTTTTTTTATTGTCTGAACATAGCGGTCGTTAGAGAGCTAGAAAATCGCATGGAGACTGTTGCATAAGGACGTGATTTCCTATAAGGCTGACTTTCACATGGAGAAAGGGGTAAGAACCACCTTCATTGCTATTTGATATAATAGATGTGCATTAGCTGTTACATAAGACAAAGATAGATGCACATTGTAATATGGTGTGTAGAGTGTAATCTACTGTGCCAATTGGTGATTGGCTGTTACAAAATAGTAGATGTTTTAAGACATGAATGTGCCAAAACTGAGAATGATGCAGAGGGAGGAACTCTGCTGACTGTAAAAATAGCTTGCACTATCAGAAGCTTGCTGATTCTGTAGACCATTGGAGTTGATTCTGATTTTGTTGGTTGCTATTTGCTGCTATTGTTTGAATGCAATTCTGACAAGGAGTACCATTGTTTGGTGAGTCACACTGCTACCCAAATAAGTGAGAACCACGTGAGACTGGTTTCACAATAAGTTGTTGCATCTTGCTGAAGAGAGACATATACGCTGAAGAGAGAAGAAGAGAGGAGGCAGTGTTGTGACATGGAAGGGTACTGTCACATAATGAGGTCTTGTCATTTTTAAACCTGTTGTAGACTACTGAATTGTTTTTTTTTTTTTTTGAGAGGCAACTTTCTTGGAACGCAGTATTAAATCAGTTGAATTGTTGTACATTTGAAAAAGGATGAAAAGGCTGTTTTTTTGATAGAGTTGGGCAGTAAGATACAGTGAAGAGATTTATAGAACTGATTGCATTAAAAAAGACAGAAGAGAGTTTTGCTACTGTTTGGTACCAATAAGACATAAAGGCTACGTCGATTTAGGAAAGGAGTGGCTGAGAACTTGGTGGAAGTTTGATGAATGGTGGATTGTAGAATGGCAACCATGTATGAAGATTTGGTTGTGCCTAAATTCGATGGAGATGATTATGCTTATTGGAGCATAAGAATGAAAACTTTATTGATGGCCAAAGACCTTTGGAGCATTGTAGAAGAAGGATATGAAGAACCTTCAAATTGGAGCAGTCTTCAGGAAGATGAAAGAAGAGAGAAGAAAGAGCAGCAATACCAAAATTGCTTAGCCCTTATGGATTTGAGAAGAGGAATGGAAAAGAATGTTTTTCCTCTCATAGCCAATTGTAGATCAGCGACAATGGCATGGCAAGTGTTGAAAGATACATATGGGTTTGATGAGGACACCCATAAAATCATGTGTGACAATCAAGAAGATTGTTTAAGCAAGGAGGAGCCTTGCTTTCTTGAAGAAGTTTCTGAATTAGATCCTTTTGCAGGAGCTTTTGAAGACGCATGTGAAGACATGTCTTATGAAGAAGGCGTGCATGATGAATTCTTCCTTATGGAGGAAGATGATGGAGAACCTCTTCTTGATGAAAATAAAATAAGAGGTGTGTATCCCTCAAGAGGAAGCGGAGGAAGACGAGGATTTGCAGCTGATAGAAGGAAAAGTGATGAAGAATCCCTTCATGGAGAAGAGGATGAGAAAGAACCTAGTTCCCTAAAAGATCCTTTTGGCGAGTCTTATGAAGACTCATCTGCAGATTGTTTTAAGCAACCATGGGAGACTCTCACTGATGAAGACATTACTTGTGAAGGCATGGAAACTTGTAAGAATAAATTCTCTATTTTAGAAGGAGAATATGATGAAAATTGTAAATTCTTTCCTTTAGAGGGAGAATATGATGATGAAAAGCAAAATTGTATTGATGGAATAGAGGATGAATGTCTCATTGAAGAGACAATTGTTGAAAGATCATTCTATGGGAATGATGTTTATTGTAAAGACCACTCTAAAGTGGATGATGGCTTGCTTGAAGAATCACTCCAAGAAGAAGGAAGAGAAACACTCACATTGAAGTGTTCCTTGCTTGAAGATCACCTAGATGAGGTGGTGGAAGATGAAGAATGTCTCATGGAGGAGACAAATGGAGAGTGTATTTTGGAGAATACACCTAAAATTCTCATGGAGGAGAGTGATGAAAATCCAACCACAAATTGTTGGCATAATGATGGAAAAGCAATGTTCATGACAAACCATTGGCTTGAAGACCATTCACTTGGAATGGATGTATGCTCTCTTGATAGAGCAACTCAAGATATCCTTGAAGGAGACGATAAAATTGTTCCTCTACAGGGGGAGGAAAATATTAAAGATGAAGAGGAGCTTGATTCACAAATTGTATGGGATGTTGATTCCCATGACATTGTTGATTGTAAGGCTCAAGTTATGTGGGATTTTGATCCACAAGAATTTGAAATTGAAGAGGAGATGAAAGTCATAAGCTTCATGCTCAATGGAGGATATCACTCATTAGGGGTGACAAATAGAGATGCTTCTTGTTCATCCACCCAAGAAGTAAAACATGAAAAAGGAGAAATTGATAGTTTTCATGTTGTGATGACTATGAGAACATCAATGCTTGAACCTAGGAATTATCTTGTACAGGCAATTACAAATCAAGAGGAAGATTACTCATTTGGTGTAATAGAAAAAGAGATTGATGGGTTCCATGTTATGGAAACATCAATGAAAGAAGAAATGAAGGGCATAAGTTTCATGCTCCATAATGCAGATTATCTCAAGGCTGAGATAATAAAAGGAAAAGAACATTATGAGAAACACTATCTCAAGGAGGAGATAGAACATAGTGAGATAGTCATTAATGGACTTCATGATGCAATGAAGGCATCATCAAAGGAGATTGAGAATTGTCTTGAAGAGGCAATTGTGGATGATTATCACTCACTTGGAGTGACTACATTACAGAAAAAGAGTTGTCTTGAAAAGGCAACTATGTATGATTGTTTGAATGAATGGTGTTTCAACACACCAACATGGATTGAACAGATAAGGAGAACTCTTAGTGAAGAGTTGATGGTTGATATTGAAGCACCATACCTCAAAGGAGAACTGCTACAAAATAGCTTTATGGGAAGCACCAAACCTACTCATACTAAAGGTAATGTTTTTATGATTAATGATTTGTTTTTTGTGAGTAGGAATGAAAAGAAAGGAGAATGTCTTCCAAAGGAATTATTGAGGGGAGATTGTCTCATAGAGACAACTTTGATGAAGAGTCTTCTTGGAGAGAAGACAATGATGGAGAGCTTGGGTCACATGGATCCAACTGATGTGTTAAAAATTCCTTGGAAGAAGGAATCTTGTAAAGTCATTGTGTTGAGTGACACTTTGTGTGAGGAGCAACATTTTGTTGCGTATGTAATTAGCTATTGCATAGCTATATTTTGTTTAAAGATCTGTGTAGAGGTATGTGAAATTGTAATATGGCAAAACCATCTACATAAGATGATGCATTGTACATACTCAGGAGGAGTATTAGGAGCTGAAATATGGTTTGAAGACCATAGAATGAATAATAAAAGAAGTATGTTGGATTGGTTAATGAGAACCAATACTCATGGCATTCTGGGAATACCATCATTTGAAGGAGATTTTGATGAAGGGGGAGTAGCTCATCAAAATGAGGCACTCTATTACTTGCATGAAGGAGCAATAACAAATATGGAGGAGATCACACACAAACAATGGAAGGAGTGCCCAAAACAAAACTTTACAATTTTTGATTTCTTGTTACAAAACTGGAGGAGACGAAAAATATTGAGTCTCTTCCAATGTTGTGATGCTGATGAAACTTTTTGCAAAAAGTCACATCAACATCAAGGGGGAGAATGTTGGAATTACCCCAAATTCCTAAGTATCTAGGTTAAGATTTGTTAACGGGGAGAATGTTGCAAGTGTGAAGAGGGTTAGGTCTAAGTGGCTCAGAAATATCCTAATTTCTGGCCTTAGTATGAACACATCATGTATTTGTCGGCAAGGGTGTTTGTCGGCATGATTTTTTATTTTTTCCTCTCTGTCATTCTCTCCTTTCTTCCCTATTTCCTTGCCTCCTTATTCCTCCTATATTCTTGAGACCTTTTCCTCCTTATCCCTTCCTATATTTTCTTGCCATCATTCTAACTTTCCTTATCCCTCCATCCCTATTCCCTCGCATCCCTTTCCTCCCTATTTTTCCTCCTAGATTCTTTTATCCCTTATCTCTCCTTCTTCCTTGCTCCACGTCCCTCCTATCCTTTCTTTCCCTTATCTCCACACTACCTCCCTTCCTCATTTTTCCTCTAACCTCCTTCCACCTTCCACTATATAAATAATTGTAAGTTGTTTTCGAAATGTGTTGCATGCGTAATAAGAATGAGTTATTATTCTCATAGTACCTAGGCAAATTATTAGATGAAAATATGATCACAATTGATAGATGCTTGCAATATGGAAAGCTCTAGGGATTCGCCTTGTTATTGTAGTGTGATAAACCGACCCATGAACTTAAAAAATTGCTTATAATATGTAGCTAAGTATTAAATCATTAAGCAACTTATTTATCATTAATTATTGGTGTTAGTCATTAGTGAGCCTAACCATATCTTTTTCAAAAACTATATTTATAAAGGAGGTTCAACCCTTTCTCATATCAAACTATTGTGGGGGACATATCACTTGGATTAAGATGCCACCTACCTCAAATCATGGTGACTATTCTATGATGGCTAAAAATAACATTTACTTTAGGCTTATCATTATATATTGATGTGGTTGATTAAGATGAACTCTTTTGGTCAATCATGTAATCTTTCTAAAATGGTTAAATCATTTAAAGATATCAGGGGAAACATTCTAGCATTATTCTTGTTAATTTTGGGCAAGAAGATATCAGTTGATATTTTGATTTGAATTGCTTGCACCTGGGTGAGAGGCATTTAATTTTGGTTGTGGTGGAGTGCGCTGGCTTGTAAAGGTAAACATCCTATATCATTACTGATATTTATCCTTTCTTATCACTTATTAGCCTAGGAGTTGTGAGATAGAGATATAAATGAGTGCATCATGGGAAAGTTCGGTGGCCAACATGACAAGTAAGTTTATCTCAAATGGTTTGCACCATGTCAACAAGTCAAACATTATAGGAAGAGGTATCTTTTAATTTAATACTAGAGAAATTCTAAACCCTAAATTATAAATCTATGTCTTGGAGGGTTTTTCATGCTTCAAATATATTTTTGTGCTTCGAAGGCTTATCCAAGGTACACAAATAATGAATCATCACATATGAGTTCATCAACATGGATTTAGTGGGAAAGAGTTGGGCGGGTAAGTACTTGACATGGGTAACTTACATATGGGTAATTTACATATTTTGGTACATCAGGGGCAATGGAGGTGAAACAACCAAAAACTACTAAGTATTAACATATATGTAGTCACTACCATATAGAACAAATGAAGGTAGTGGGATCATATTCAACATCTTAGGCTTTAGTTTCCCAATGATAATATGGTCCTAGGAGAGGTTTTAACACCATTATTTCCTTAGATGAAAATATGGAAGGGATAAGAATGACTAATTTACTGCAAGAACTAGGCATCTCCACCTAATTATGTCACACCCGATAATGGATTAATGGCATGGATGAGTAGACAACTTGCATGCATTCTAGATCATTTGGATAGGTTTGTCATTTTGGATGACCTTCTTTATTTAAAGTAATTCTGAAATATCCTATTCTTAATAATATGGGATCAAAACTTTGGCTAATGGGAAAGGATGGAGGAGCTCTTATGGAGCTCTTAATAATATGGGATCAAAACTTTGGCTAATAGGAAATCAGAGTCTCTTTTGAGTTAGAATAATGGGAAAGGAGGGAGGAGATCTTATGGAAATAAAAATCCAGGATCCATTGGCTAAAGGAAGTGGATAGAAACTCTAATTTCTTCCATAAATATCTTATGGCTAGAAGAGTTTCAAACTTTATATCTTCTTTTAAGACCAACAATGGTACTCTAGTTTACTCTTGGGATGGGATGAAAAATTATCATTGATTAATCTGAGGAACTTTTCTCTGCAATCCCTCTAGAATTTAAGGTTCAAGAGAAAATTATATAGGGAAACCCTTTCCTTATTAAGAAAGTGAATAATGAGGTATTGATAACATCAATTTTTATGGTAGAAAAAAAGGTAGCATTTTTCAAGAAGAAAAAAATAAGACTCCTGGTCTGAATGGTTTCCCTATTAAGTTCTTTCAAGAATTATAGAACCTCCTTAAGGATTATCTTCTTGCAGCGGTAGAAGAAGCATGGGTGGCAAATTTCATTGTGAAAGAAATCAATAAAACATACACTACACTAATACCTAAGTCCCAAGAGGTAGATCAAAATATCTATGTAATGTTCTCAAAATCATTACTACAATGATAGCTCAAATGTTGAAACCCTTCCTCCCTGTGATGATTTCATCATAGCAAAGTGGATTTATGGGAAGGAGAGAAATTATAAATGAAATAGTGTTGCTCAAGAGGCCACTCTCTCCATGCAAACACAAGGATCCCCCTCCATGTTTGTATGTTTGGACCTCTCCAAGGCTTATGAGAGGGTAAACTAAAATTTTATTTTACAGATCTTGAGGAAGTTTATCTTCTTCTAGGATTGGATTAGAGGCACTATTTCCTTAATATTTTATGCTATGATGATAAATGGTAGTTTGTCTCCTTTGTTTATTGCTTCTATGGGACTATGCTAGGGGGATCCTATTTTCTTTATCTTTCTACCATTTTGGCAGAGTGTATAGGTCATATTCTCTCTAAGTAAAGGAATAATGACTACATTCAAGGAATTAGATATGCATCAACAACCCCTTATCTCTCTCATGTATAGTTTGTAGATGACTTGACCTTGATGGGTCATGTTATTGCACTAGAAGCATGTAGATTCAAAAAATTTCTAAACCTCTTTTTAGCAACCATAGGATAACTTATTAATAAGGAAATCTAAGATTATATTATTTCATTGTATTACTATATTGGAGACCATGATTTTAAATATTTTAAATTTTAGGCAAGAGTCTCTTCCAATCTCTTATCTAGGAGTTACCTTAAAGGTGGCCAAGCAAAAAAAATGATAAAATGAGGGTGGTTGATAGACTAGATACAAAGTTGGTTGAACAACCAGATGAATTGATGGCTTTCCATCACAGGGAGGTTCACTTTGGTTAAATCTATTTTATTATTTATTCCCATCTATTTTTCCCCGGTTTTTAGTATTCTTAAGGATGTTTTGAGATAGTTGGACAAGATTAATCAAAGGTTCTTAGGGAGTACGGCAAAATCAAGGTGTAAGTGATCCTTAGTGAAGTGAACTTTTATCTTCTGAGAAAAGAGGTAGGCTTGGGCCTCCAATAGTGGTTAAAAACAACTTAGACTTGGTAGTAAAATTATAGTGGCAGTTAATTACTTTCCCTAATGAGTTATGGGTGTAGATCCTAAGAGCCAAGTATGCAAAAAATCAAGCTCTATTAGTTTTTACTATATGTCAACTTCCTCAAAGAGGATCTCCAATTCTTGAGGTACTAAGGATAAGGAATACAATTATCAAACCATAATTATTTTGGATATTAAGGAATGGCCATCATGTAATTTTTTGAACATATGCTTGGGATGGTTTACCTTCATTATCTCAACAATTTTTGTAATGGCAATACATCATGGAACAACTCCATAGTCAAGGTTAAATAAATATACCACATTATTATAGAAATTGTTGGGAACAAAATTTTGAGGATAGAGTATGGATTCTAGTAAGGGATTGGCCAATATTAAAAAAAGGAAGTCAATAAGGCTATTCATTAGATTCTTAGAAGACGATCACTTTCTTGGGAAAAATAAAAAGACAAGCTAGCATGGGGCTCATATTCTAATGGTGTGTATACTAGAGCTCTAGGATATTCATCCGTCACTCATCATAAATATAATCCACTCAATGATGTCTGACTATATTTGGTAACTTTTGACTTGGCCTAAGGTGAGATTATTTAATTGACTTCTACTCCATAAGAGGGTTCTTATAGGAGATCAATTTATGAAATGAGGTTTTTCTAATCTATTCAAATGTGAGTTAGGCTATTTAGAGAATGAGACAGAGGACTACATTTTGTTTCTACCCCTTTCCATTCGATTGTGGAAATGGTTAGAAACTTTTCTAGATCTAATATTTTGGTAATTTATGTCCCTTGAGCAGGCATGGAGGACTTTGCCTAGAGTGAATGGGTTGGAAAATTCAATGGAAAATATGACCTTGGTCAATATACCTCTACTGCTTTGGAATCTATGGAAATAAAGTAATAAAAGAATATTTAAATCAATAATTTTGGGAACAAATGGTATACAATATCAAGGAAACTATTATGCATACATTGAAGCTCCCCTCTACAATATCTCAAAAAAAGCATAGTTTACTCTCTAGGCTTCAAATCCCTATGGATGAATGGATATGTAGGCATCCACAAGGTCCTTGACCTACTATTCAAAGGGATGGACCATGTCAAGCCCTCCTAAAGGTATAGGGAAGATCAACATCGATGTTGCATAAAGAGGTAATCTAGGAAGGGCAAGTATAGGAGGTATAGATAGATTCTCATATGGTACTCATGTTTTTCTTTTTGTACAGAATCTTGAAATTCTATTTAATAATCTAGAAGAAGCATGTGCTATCCTTTATGGCCTTCAAGAAGCTTCTAAGGTCGGTTGGTCTATAGTACAAGTAGAATAATACTCACAAGTAAATATATATCACATGAAGGCATCTACTAGAACCTCCTCTTAGGATTGGATGTTACAAAGGATGATTGACAAGATACATGCACTTTAGTCTATTGAGGGTGAAATCAAAAGTTACCCATAATTATTAAATTAGTGTTATAGATATTTAAGAGATATTATTTCTGTCTAGAATAGTTAATAAGTCAATCTATATTAGATTTAATAGGTAGATTGAGTTAAAACCAAGTTCTAAATTTATTCCTAGAAAATAGGGCCAACAAGAAGTTAATGTCTAGGCAAGTTATCTTCATTAAGAGGGCGCCTCAAATCAAGACTAGTTCAGTGAGTTGTAACTAAAATAAAGCAAATAAAAAAATATCTCAAATTGGGTGCTTTATTTTTTTTATCTCTCCACCTTAAGAACGTCCATTTGGTATTAGAGCGGAGTTTGTGTGATTTCAATATTTTTAGGAGAAGCTATGGCAAGAGAGGGTCAATATTTTGATTCCCAAAATCCTTTACAATATTTTGTATCAAAACAACTTGTGGCTATCTGTTTGCTATCATGGCAACGAATAGTACATCCTTAAATATACCTACATTCAAAGGAGATAACTTTGAGTGCTGGAGATATCAATTGAGGATATTTGTATGGAAGGAAGTTTATAAAAGTATAGTTCGGTCATATGCTCCTCCTAATGATAGGAATTTTCTTCCTCAAGATTAAAAGAAGATATTGGAAGAAGAATAAAAGATTGATGCTCAAGCTTTCTTCTACTTGTAGAGTAATAGATCCAAGCATCTATACAAGGATATTTAGTTGTTAGAATGCCCATGAGGCATGGAAAACCTTGGAGACATCATATCAAGGCTCAAAAAAGGTAATATCAACAAATATATCCACATTAAGGATCAATTTTGAAAAATATGAAAATACATGATGATGAGAATGTTGGAGACTATTGTATTGGATTAAATGACATAGTGCATAGAACGAGAGTGTATGGTAAATACATGGAATATAAGATATGAATTATAAAAAATATGTGATTTCTTGATTTAGGATATTCTAACCACATGTCATGTTTTAAGGATTGTTTTGACAAGCTAGATGGTTCATTCAAGAGTCAAGTCCACTTAGGATATGGAAATGTGATTCATGTAGAAGTGAAAGAGAGTATACCTATCACCACAAATCATGTGAAGGGTAACATCAACAATATTCATTTGGCACCAAGCATGAAGAACAATCTCATGAGTGTTGGGCAACTAGTAGAGAAAGGATTTAAGCTACTTTCTGACAATGGAGATTGTTTGATATATGACAAGAAGTAATGTAACAAATTAATTGGAAAGTCTATTATGTCAAAAAAATAATGTTTCCATTGCTAAAAAATATGTTAAATCAGAATTTTTGTTTTTCCACCATTGAGGAATCAAACATGTTGTGACACTCTAGATATGGTCATTTAAATTTCAGAAGTTTGCATGTTCTTTTTAAGAACAAATTAGTTTATGGTCTTCCAAGGATTTAATCCAAATTGAAGGAAACATACAAGGAATGTTTACTTAGAAAATTCCATAGAGAAAGCTTTTCAACCAGCATGTGGAGAGCTACCAAGAAATTGAAATTGGTACATTCATATTTGTGTGGGACCATGTCTTGTCCTAGCATATGCAATAATTCATTTTTTATTTCCTTTATTGATGTTGCTACCATACTAATGTGGGTTTTATTATTGAAGACAAAATATAGGGAATTCTCGGCCTTCAAGACCTTCAAGGCATTGGCTAAAAAGAAATCAGGTTATTCTATCAAGGTGTTAAAAACTGATAGATGTGGGGAATTGTATTCTTATGAATTTCTATATTTTTGCTCTTCATATGGAATAAAAAGGAATTTGATCACTCCCTACACACCACAACAAAATAGTTTTGTAGAAAGGAATAATAGGACCATAATGGATTTAGCAAGAACCATGTTGTAGAACAAGAATTTGGAGAGGAATTTTTGGGCTGAAGCAATAAAAACAATAATGTGCATCCTGAATAGAAGTCACACAATGGCAATGGAAAACAAGACACCTTATGAAGCATGGTATGGTAAGAAGCCCATGGTAGCTCATATTAGAATATTTGATTGTTTAGAATTCATTCACATTGATGATGCTAAAAGGAAAAAAGTAGACACCAAGAGTGAGCCTCACATTTGTACAAGTTATAGTGATGCTAGTAAGGCTTACAAGTTTTTCAATCGTGTTAGTAAGAAAATTGTTGTGTCTAGGGATTGTAAAATTTTTGAGAATTATGTGTTTGCTGATCATAACCAGAAGAGTGTAAATTTTATTAGTGAAGGAGGAAATAATTTTTATGGAGAAATAGATATCAATTAAGATCCTCCACAAGTTTCTAGCGTTAATGACAACAATACTAGTTCTTACAAAGAGACTAGTTTACCATCAACTTAAACCAAAGTGAAAAACAAGAGGTTGTTGCTTCCACATCCAGCCAGTTAGATGTTGGATCAGAACTAACAGAGGAGAACAAAAAGACTTCAAACTCAACTGGTAATAATCTTTAAGATATTGAAGATGAAATGACTTACTATGCCTTATCTTGCATTTCTAGTGAACCTAGGAACTATGTAGAAGCTAGTCAAAGGAAATAATGGGTTGATACCATGAATGTTGATATGGAGTCAATCGAGAGAAATGAGACATGTAATCTCATTCATCCTACTAATGACATGGCTTTCATGGGTACAAAATGGGTCTACAAGACCAACTTCCATAGTTATGGAGCAATAGACAAACACAAAGCTATACTAGTAGCAAAAGGGTATGCACAAACATATGGCATAGACTATGAGGTGACCTTTGCTCATGTGGCTTTCCAAGGTACTATTACATTTATTCTTTTAGTTTCTTCTTAGAAAGTATGGGAATTTCACCAAATGGACGTTAAGTGCGCATTCTTGAATAGTGACATTGAAGAAGAGGTATATGTGGAGCAACCACAAGGTTATGAAATAAAGGGTTAAAAGCATTGGGTATACAAGTTAAAAAAAGCACTTTATGTACTGAAACAAGCTCCAAGAGCTTAGTTCTCAAAGATAGATGTATGATTATCTAAAAATGGCTTTGAAAGGAGAAAAAATAAACCAAATTTTTACATGAAAATTGTTGTCACTAACATGTTTTATGTTTATCTTTATGTTGATGATATCATTTTTTAAGAAAGTTCCAAAGCTATGATGCAAGACTTCAATGAGAGAATTAAAAGTGATTTTGAGATGTCTAATATTGGAAAAATAAAATACTTTCTTAACATGGAAGTACAACAAAGGGAAGATGAGATCTTCATATGCCAATCCAAGTATGCCCAAGACAAGTTGAAGAAATGTTTACTTCTAGACTACAAGGTGGTTGATAATACTATTTCTAATGGGGAGAAGCTTATGAAAGAGGATGGAAGTCCTCTTATTGATAGGAAGAATTTTAAGAGTATGGTGGGTGGATTGATGTTGTAACAACCCAAATCTACTGACTTTGGTTGTACCACATAAACTCAGTTTGCTATAACATGAAGTAATTTTTTTTCAATTTTTCAACATGGTTTTCATTTGGTCAAGTTTTCAAGTTCGCTAATTTATTATTTACCCAAATCAAAGTTACATTTAGTACAAGGTATGTCAATCACTTGTAAGAATTGTGATTGTTGTAAACAATCACCCAAGTGGACAAGATTGGACAAATATCATAGAAAGTTTCATTTTGTAGATATAACTCTCTCATTTATCGTCCTCTTATTTTATCATGAGGATCAATCTATGATAGGGGTTATCCTATAGGGCCCATAACACCTAGAGGGTGGACGCATACTCTTCCCATCCCTTAGCAGGATAAACCTCAACCTAATCGATCGATATGTTCAAGACTTGTTATGCAAGGAGTTAGCATACATATACCTAATATCTAGCTTATTGTTCTCTTTCCTGGATTCAGCTAGAGCTATGCCATTGTCCTAACACTAGACTTGGTACCATTCACCATTTGTGACTCATGATAATTTATCCCATACCAAATGTCATGGTTGGACTAGTTTCTTTTGGCCTTACTAGTCCACTCATAGTCTAAATAGTCCATGGACTCGTCACTGTACTCACAAGAAATGACCTAGAGAAGGAGTCCCATACCACCCCTCATTACTTGTTCTGACAAGGTTACCTGTTCTAACCTATTCTTGTCAGAAAATGGTCACTCTCAAGTTGTAGAGGTTACCAACTCACAACCTCAATTTTGGGTATATAATTTTATCCAGTTCTTATGTTATCTTATAAAAGTTTGGATTGGGCTAGTCTAACTAAGTTGAGAAAGACTCAATATTTTCCAAACAAAAATGGAAAATCATATGTTCTAAAGTAGAGTTTTTTCCTATTGATAATTGACAAATGTTATCTACCCTCTTATGGGTCAAGCTTTCGCAACATGATTTGCTTATTTAACTTTCACCTACGAAAAACTCATGACAATTTATGCTATATAATCTCACATAATAAATAATCATATTTTTCCATTCTAAAAGAAATTAATTGATAGTAGTTATTCTAAAGAAAATTTTATTTTATTAAGCAGAATATTGTTTTTCACAAGAAAAATAGTCTTCTTATAAAATACAAGAAGTTAAATTAACAAAGTAATGATATTCTAATAATGAAATAGAATTTCTCACTCGACTTAGTTGAATCTCTATTTTGTCGATCGAGCGAAGAGGTATTAAATAGCACGAAAACCATTGTTAGACTATTATCGAAACTCATGGGAAAGAGAAGTAAAAGCAATGCTTATTGGATACATGGTTTTTTTTTACATGATTTAAGCCCTAGTTAAATTGATGAGGAATACTTCATTCTTTAAAATTCAAACGGATAATACACTTAAGATAAAGTTTTGACAAAATCTCCACTTTAGTTTTCAAATTACTTAGTAATATAAAATTTAAAAACATTATTTCTTTCAATCTGGAAAGAAATGTTTTGACGCAGATAATAATCTTTATAAAGTTTCTTAAATAAAAATATTGCACCACTGGTTCTAGAAAAGACATTCATCCTACTAATGACATTGCTTTCATGGGTACAAAATGGGTCTACAAGACCAAATTCCATAGTGATGGAGTAATAGATAAACACAAAGCTAGACTAGTAGCAAAAGGGTATGCACAAACATATGGCATAGACTATGAGGAGACCTTTGCTCATGTGGCTTTCCAAGGTACTATTACATTGATTATTTCAGTTTCTTCTCAGAAATGATGGTAATTTCACCAAATGGACATCAAGCGTGCATTCTTGAATAGTGACATTGAAGAAGAGGTATATGTGGAGCAACCACAAGGTTATGTAATAAATGGTAAAGAGCATTGGTTATACAAGTTAGAAAAGGCACTTTATGTACTGAAACAAGCTCCAAGAGCTTCGTACTCAAAGATAGATGGATGATTATCTAAAAATGGCTTTGAAAGGACAAAAATAAACCAACTTTTTACATGAAAATTGTTGACACTAACATATTTTATGTTTATCTTCATGTTGATGATATCATTTTTTAAGAAAGTTTCAAAGCTATGATGCAAGACTTCAAGGAGAGAATGAAAAGTGATTTTGAGATGTATAATACTGGAAAAATTAAATACTTTCTTACCATGGAAGTACAACAAAGGGAAGATGAGATCTTCATATGCCAATCCAAGTATGCCCAAGACAAGTTGAAGAGATGTTTACTTATAGACTGCAAGGTAGTTGATAATACTATTTCTAATGGAGAGAAGCTTATGAAAGAGGATGGAAGTCCTCTTATTGATAAGAAGAATTTTAGGAGTATGGTGGGTGGATTGATGTTCTAACAACCCAAGTCTACTCAATTTGGTTGTACCACATAAACTCAGTTTGCTATAACACGAAGTAATATTTTTTCAAGTTTTCAACATAGTTTTCCTATGGTCAAGTTTTCAAGTTCGTTAATTTAGTATTTACCCAAATCAAAGTTACATTTAGTACAAGGCATATCAACCATTTGTGGGAATTATGATTGTTGTAAACAATCACCCAAGTGGACAAGATTGGACAAATACCATTGAGAGTTTCATTTTGTAGATCTAACTATCTCATTTATCGTCCTCTTATTTTAGCATGAGGATCAATATATGATAGGGTTTATCCTGTAGGGCCCATAACACCTAGAGGGTGAACGCATACTCTTCCCATCCCTTAGCATGATAAACCTCAACCTAATCGATCGATATGTTCAAGACTTGTTATGCAAGGAGTTAGCGTACATATACCTAATGTCTAGCTTATTGGTCTCTTTCTTGGAGTCGGCTAGAGCTATGTCATTACCCTAACACTAGACTTGGTACCATTGACCATTTGTGACTCATGATAATTTATCCTATACCAAATGTCATGGTTGGACTAGTTTCTTTTGGCCTTACTAGTCCACTCATAGTCTAAATAGTGCATGGACTCGTCATTGTACTCACAAGAAATGACCTAGAGAAGGAGTCCCATACCACCCCTCATTACTTGTTCTGACAAGGTTACCTGTCCTAACCTATTCTTGTCAAAAAATGGTCACTCTCAAGTTGTAGAGGTTACCAACTCACAACCTCAATTTTGGGTATATAGTTTTATCCAGTTCTTATGTTATCTTATAAAATTTTGGATTGGGCTAGTCTAACTAAGTTGAGAGAGACTCAATATTTTCCAAACAAAAATGGAAAATCATATGTTCTAAAGTAGAGTTTTTCCCTATTGATAATTGAAAAATGTTATCTACCCTCTTATGGGTCAAGCTTTCGCAACATGATTTGATTATTTAACTTTCGCCTACTAAAAACTCATAACAATTTATGCTATATAATCTCACATAATAAATAATCATATTTTTCCATTCTAAAATAAATTAATTCATAGTAGTTATTCTAAAGAAAAATTTATTATATTAAATAGAATATTGTTTTTCACAAGAAAAATAGTCTTCTTATAAAATACAAGAAGTTAAATTAACCAAGTAATGATAGTCTAATAATAAAATAGAATTTCTCACTCGACCTAGTCGAATCTCTATTTTTCCCATTGAGCGAAGAGGTATCAAATAGCACGAAAACCATTGTTTGACTACTATCGAAACTCATGGGAAAGAGAAGTAAGAACAATGCTTATTGGATACATGGTTTTTTTTAAAAAATTTAAGCCCTAGTTAAATTGATGAGGAATACTTCATCCAAGTCAAAGGGATAATACACTTAAGATAAAGTTTTGACAGAATCTCCACTTTAGTTTTCAAATTACTTAGTAATATAAAATTTAAAAACATTATTTATTTTAATCTGGAAAGAAAGGTTTTGACACAGATAATAATCTTTATCAAGTTTCTTGGATAAAAATATTGCACCACTGGTTCTAGAAAAGACAAAAAAAATCACTTTTAAATTTACACAAAAGAATTTTCATTGGTCCTAAAGCCATAGATAAGGTTTTGAAACACTAACTAACTGCATAGCTCACTCTACCTCGGCAGTGTTCCCATTAAACTTATTTTATTTAGCTTTTACAAGTTTCAAAAACACTCATCTAACATTCTTAGCAAACAACTGAAACTCACTAGCTTTACTATGCTTTAATTATATATCTTTGCTAGCAAAAGAAACCATCATCGCATCTCTACAACTTATAAAAGAACATACCAAAGTAAACGAATATATTCATCTTTAGATAATTAGCTAACTTTTGAGTTGTTTATCATGCTAGTAATTAATTTTTCTTTGAGAGAGATAAATAAATTCTTGCAACTTCTTTTTAACTTACCAACGCCAAGGAGTTGGGTTGGAAGAACTGGCGAGAAAATTTTTGAGCAGGCGACAGGCGATGTTCTAGGGTTTGTGGAGCGAAGGAAAATCCAGGGCATCAGGTGGGTTGCCGTAGTGTTTTTCTGGTTACTGTGGATCTGAAGGAACGTCTGCTGCCCCAGGAGGGCCCAATGGGGTCTCCTCCAGACCCTCTCTCTGGGAGAAAGAGCTCTTACGCTGAATTGCTAAAAGAAAATTCTTCGTCTTCCAATGACGAAGCTCAGAGAAATACTCTTCATACGCTCTTCAAGAACGTTGGCAAGAGCTCAACAGCACATCGAGTTAATGGATGCCTTCCACAATCCACCTCAAGACCCAAGATTGTCATCGAACCAAAGATGGTCGAAGACACAATCATATACAGAGCTAACCATGATCTGATCTGTAAATTCATGGGTATCCGACCTACCCTGAATTTCTTGCATACCTGGGTCAGACAGAACTGGGAGCCTCATGGTGAGTACTCCTTATGGTTTATTAGCAATGGGTATTTCATTGTTAGTTTTTCTTCTCTAGCCGATAGAAACAGGGCGTTTGAATCAGAAAAGAGGAACCACGGTCCGACAGGGTTATTTGTTCAACCCTGGAGAGTGGGTTTCGATCCTCGTATTGAACCCATGGCTGTCCCGGTTTGGATCCGGTTGTACGCTCTTCCAATGGAGTTTTGGGGTGAGCAGGTTCTAGAAATGATCGGTAACTCCCTCGGTAGACATCTGGGCGTCTCCAAGGACACCATAGAAGGTAACACAGCTGTCTTTGCAAGAATTTGCATGGAAATGGATATTAGCCAGCCTCTACCGACAGAGGTGGAACTTGAACTGGCAGGACTATCTTGGATCCAACAGCTAGATTATGAGGCTCTGCCCTTCAGATGCAGAGTTTGCCACAAACATGGGCATTTGGCCCGATTTTGTCCAAATATTTTGAACACAAAAATGGAGGCCCCGCTTGGAATGCCAAATCGCCCCAGAGAGGGTAAGTCTACTCTTGCCAAAGAACCATCCAATACTCCTCAGGGTAATGATGTTCAGAAAGATGGCTTTGAACAGCCCAAAAGAAGGAGAAAGCAAAAGAAAAATGGTAAGGAGCAATCACAACTCAAGCCAGCCAATAGATATGAAATTTTTAAGACACTAGTGGATCAAGAGGATCAAGTCATGGAAGGAGTGGATGGGAATATTGAGGACAATAACATCCACACTCATGCTTCTCCTTCATCTCCCCCTGTCTTAGAACAGGTGATTGAGTCCACTGAGTTACCGCATCCAGAGAATGCAGGGGCATTGATAGTGCACTCCCAAGCGTAGCCAGTAATTAAGGATGTCAGCATGGGAATTGCAAAAAAGAACAGAGAAAGGCCAGCCCTAGGGATAACTCAGGTGGAAAAGAGATCCAAAAATAGCAACTCTCAAGGAGCGGGCAGAAAATCAAATAAGGACCTGCTAGCAGTTCAAGGAGACAAGCTGATCACTGGAGGATCGGTGAGGACAATTGATTCTTACTGCTCTCAAGGTTTTCAATGATTATTCAATCTTGGAATGTTAGGGGTTTAAACAGTAGAACCCATCAATCTGCTGTTCAAAGACTCTTAGGAAAATGTAAAACAGACTTTTTGCTTATCCAGGAGACAAAAATGTCTTTAGATCTTATGTGTAAAACAGTTAATAGAATATGGAGGCTGGTCATATGGATGTGGCTGCCCAAGGTGCCTCAGGGGGGATTGTTACTCTTTGGAACCCTCTGGAATGGACTGCAATAGAACATATAGCTTGGAGGGGTGTTCTCACATCTCATTTTAGGAATAATGTCACGGTTGAACATGTTTTAATCACAAATTTTTATGGGGCTCAAAACCTTGATGGCCAGAGGCTCCAATGGAAAGTTGTACATAACATGAGGTCCTCAAGGGAAGATTTAGACTGGATTATTGTTGGGGATTTTAATGCTAAATTATCTGCTCGAGATCAGGAAGGTGGAACCCCAATTTTGGATCCAGGGGATCGGCTTCTGATTGCCCAAGTCCAGGCCTTTCACTTAGTGGATATTAAAGGCCCTGGAACCTACTTTACTTGGACTAACAAGAGGAGGGAGCCACATAGCAGGAAGGTAAAGCTAGACCATTTTTTGGTCTCAGAGGAGGCATTTGTAAAGTGGAATACTAAATTCCAGATTTTGGAGGGTCCAGTTTCAGATCACTTTCCCATTTTGTTGGAGGGAGGGACTATGACAGGGCAGCATCACAAACCTTTTAAATTTGAGAATTTTTGGTTACAAAAGGAGGATCTTCGAAAGAAAATTCCGTAGTGGTGGGAAGAAGGCCGTCTACCTTTTGGGACAGCAATGTTTAGATTCCACAAACAACTTCATTTTGTCAAAGTTCAACTGAAACAATGGAGGCAAGCTAATAAGTCAGATTTCCAGCTCCAAAGAGCTCCCTTGGTGGCCAGATGGGATGAGGTTCAAAAACACTTTAGGGAAGGAACAATTACAGAGCAGCTCAAAACCGAGGATGATGCCTTGCGTAAAGCGGTTGAGGACATTGATAACCAAGAGGAGACTTATTGGAAACAGAGAGCAAGAAACACTTGGTTATTAGAAGGTGATAGAAATACCAAATTTTTCCATCGATCAGCTTGTGCTAGGAGACAGATGAATAACATGGAAGCCCTTCAAGATGAGAATGGACACTCCTTTGATACTCTTCCTGGTATGCATTCCCATTCAATGGATTATTTTTCTAAACTTTTTAAGGAAAGTATGGAGCAAGATGTAGAGGCTCAAAATGAAGTTATTGATGTCATACCCTCTGTTATCTCTGAAGAAGAAAATCAGACCCTTCTTAGACCCATTGATAGAGATGAACTGAAGAATGTGGTCTTTGGAATGAGCACTGGCAAATCTCCAGGTCCAGATGGCTTTCCTATTGAGTTTTTTAGGCCTTTTGGGATACTTTGGAGGAGGATGTTTTGGCTGTCACAGAGGAGTCCAGAACTAATAAAAGAATGCTTAAGGCAATAAATCATACCTTCATCACTTTAATTCCAAAAGGGGAGGAGGGGGCTCATATCTCTGATTTCAGACCTATTGCCTTATGCAACGTGATTTATAAAATAATCACAAAGATAATGGCTGAACGGCTAAAACCTCTCCTTCATAACATTATCTCCTCAGAGCAAGGGGGTTTTGTAGAGGGTAGACAGATCTTGGATGGGGTGGTTCTCGCTCAGGAGGCAATCCATACAATGCAAAAATCTGGTAATAAAGGAATGTTCATTAAACTGGATATGTCCAAGGCTTATGATAGGGTGGAGTGGAGTTTCTTGTCAAAGATGATGGCAGCCTTTGGTTTCTCTCGGGATCTGGATAGATTGGGTCATGAGTTGTGTTTCTACGCCTTCTTATTCTGTTCTAATCAAGGGTCTTCCCTCGCAACCTTTTGGAGCCACACGTGGTCTTCGTCAAGGGGACCCTTGCTCTCCCTATCTTTTCCTCATTTTGGCTGAAGGATTAGGTAGACTTTTCTTGAGGAGAAGACATCAAGGCCTGCTAACAGGTATCAAGGTGGGTGAGGAAATTTTGACTCACTTACAGTTTGTGGATGATACAGGATTGGTTGGAGTGGCCAGCTTCAGGGAAGCTAGAGGAATCAGAGATACTCTTAATGTCTACCTTAGGGCTTCAAACCAAGTCATCAATGATAAAAAATCCAAAGTGGTCTTTTTCAATCTTGACCAAAGGCTACAGGACAGAGTTATAGAGATCTTGGGATTCACAAGGACTTCTCTTCCAGTGGTTTACTTGGGGGTTCCTTTGCATTTCAAAAAATTAAAAATAGATATCTGGAAGGATCTTTTGGATGGTATCAAAGATAGAATGAATCATTGGTCTCATAAATGGTTAAGCTATGGGGGTAGATTAACTTTCTTACGATCAGTTATTCAGGCCATGCCAATTTATAAATTCTCTATCCTGGCTGCCCCACATACTATATGGAAAGAGCTGGACAAAATGGCTAGAAGATTTTTATGGGAAGGAGCAAAAGGGGAGAGGAAATGGGCCTTGGTTGGTTGGGATAAAGTTACCCAGCCCAAGGAAAAAGGAGGGTTGGGACTGAGAAGCTCCAAGCTTAATAACAAAGCTTTGGCTGGAAAACTGTACTGGAGGTGGATTTCCCAACCAACCTCCTTATTCAGTAGAATCCTAACCAGTAAATATTTGGGTCATGTTCACCCCAATGAGGTGGGCCGTTTCCCTCTGGATGGTACTGGATCCTTAGTGTGGCAGGCTCTCAAGCTTGGATCTCGGGTTATTAAAGACCAATTGTTTTGGAAAGTGGGGAGAGGGGAGAAGGCACGTTTTTGGACTGATTCATGGGACCAGTACCCACCCATCATTGCTTGAGTTCCCCGAATTACAACCAATTAAATCCGCCATAGAAGCCAAGGGTTGGGTCCAAATTGAAAGTTATTTCAACACTAGCCAAATGGGGGAGTATAAGTTTAAGAAGTTTAAGAGGTTGGAGGAGTGGCCAATTACAATCCCTCCGGAGCTGGCACCCATCTTGACCAAAATCTTGACAGAAAGGTTTCTCACAGGGAGAGACGAGGAGGATGAATTAGCTTGGGGCTATGGGAACCTTGGTGTATATACAGTGAAGGACGGATACGACAAGATCCTCCCAGAGCCTCCCCCACATTCATTTTCGGTTCAGGATTGGAGAAAGATTTGGCATTCCAAGGGCTGGCCGAAAGTAAATTTCTTTGCCTGGCAGTTTATGCACAATGGAATTCTCACTTTTGACAATCTCAGAAGTAGAGGAATCATCGGTCCATCTCAGTGTGTATTATGCCACAAGAACGAGGAAACAGCTGATCACCTGATGTTTGAGTGCCCTTTCACGCGTCAGATTTGGAAGCGTTGGTTCTCTCACTATAAACTCCAGGCTAATGGTGATCTGAATCGGACCAATATTTGGGAAAGATGGAAGAGGGGTAGATTTAAATCTAAAGCTCTTCGAATTGGTTGGGAGCTTGGCTTACTTTTCATCTGGTGGCAAGTGTGGTTGGAGAGAAATGCCCGTATTTTTAGAGAAACTTTCTCCTCGCTAGATGGAGTTTGGCAGGTCATCTGGAGCAAAGTCACAGAAACTGTTGCCATCTATGCTAAAGAGGAAAATCAGGTTGGTCCTGGGCCACTGGAAGAGGGAGCTGAAGAGCAAGAGAGACAGGATAGAGCTAGCTGGAAACCACCCCCAGAAGGTTGGATTAAAATCAATACTGATGGAGCTGCAAAAGGCAATCCGGGTAGTGCCGAAATTGGTGTAGTTTGTCGGGATCATGCTGGTTCAGTGCTCTATTGGGAACTGCAAGGCTTGGGAAGAGCCACAAACAATGAAGCAGAAGCCATTGCTATCAAATCTGCTTCCATCTGGGCTGTTAATCAGGGCCACAGGAGGATAATTCTCGAATCTGATTCTCAAATTCTGGTTGGCGCTCTAGACTGCATGAGGAACTTTGCTTCGAAAGCATGGAGGTTGCGGATTCTGGTCTCTCAAATCAAGGAACTATGGAGGGAATTAGATGATGTGATCCCCGTTTATGTGAGTAGAGATTTAAATAAAGTGGTCGATTTCCTTACGAAGATGGGTGCTGAGAAAGAGGTAGGGGTGCAGCTGCACAGTGACATGCCTTTGGAGGATGAAGTGATTAGGCAGGGTCTTGAAAGATCCTTGAGACAATGAGCAAAGAAAATGCTAAGGGTGGTTTTTGTCATGATATCGTGACCTGTTGCGCCGTCGCGGCCTTTGGAGGGAAGCTGTCGCGATATCGCGACATGTTGCACCGTCGCGGCCTTTGGAGGGAAGCTGTCGCGATATCGCGACATGTTGCACCGTCGCGGACTTTGGAGGGAAGCTGTCATGATATCGTGACATGTTGCACCGTCATGGCCTTTGGAGGGAAGCTGTCATGATATCGTGACATGTTGCGCCATCGCGGACTTTGGAGGGAAGCTGTCGTGATATCGTGACATGTTGCACCATCGCGGCCTTTGGAAGGAAGTTGTCGTGATATCGTGACATGTTGCCATCATGGCCTTTGGTTGGAAGCTGTCACGATATCGCGACATGTTGCACCATCACGGACTTTGGAGGAAAGTTGTCATGATATCGTGACATGTTTCGCCATCGCGGCCATTGGAGGAAAGTTATCGCGATATCGCGACATGTTGCACCGTCGCGGCCACTGGAGGAAAGTTGTCACGATTTCATGACATGTTGCACCGTCACGGTTTTCAAAGGAAAGTTGTCACGATATCGTGACATGTTGCGTCGTCGCGGCCATGGGAGGAAAGTTGTCACGATATCATGACGTGTTGCACCATCACGGCCAATGGAGGAAAGTTGTCATGATTTCGTGACATGTTGCTCTGTCACGGCCGAGGAAGGATTATTGTCGCGATATCGCGACATGTTGCTCTATCGTGGCCAAGGAAGGATAGTTGTCGTGATATCGTGACATGTCGTGATATCGTGACTTGTTGCCTCGTCGCGGCCAAGGTTGGATAGTTGTCGCGAAATCGTGACATGTCGCGATTTCGTGACATGTCGCTCCGTCGCGGTCAAGGATGGTTAGTTGCCGCGATATCGCGACTTGTCGCGATTTCGTGACTTGTTGACTTTTTGCGGTCAAAGGTGGTTTGTGTCGCGTTT
Organism: Wollemia nobilis; assembly: GCA_028583015.1. NCBI lineage: Eukaryota > Viridiplantae > Streptophyta > Pinopsida > Araucariales > Araucariaceae > Wollemia > Wollemia nobilis. Next base: position 205,964 of record JAQPPZ010003542.1, read on the forward strand.
TCGCGCCTTGTAATCTTGTGTTTTCTTTGTTCTCGACTGGGAAGGGTCTTCTCCCTTATGTAACTGATCTTTGTTTTAATACAAGTTTTTTCAATTTTTTCAAAAAAAAACTTACCAACGCCAAGCAAATTACAATTTGTAAATCATAACTTTGTGAACTCACTCTCTGGCATAACACCACTATTTTTCCATAGCATAGACATATTATTTAATATTACATAATTGAGAAATATTTTTCTGGGAATTATTGTCCATGATTCCTATTTATTTATCACGTCTCACAATCACCCCAACATGGTGTGAAACTTCAGAATCACTGGTAATCAACACAACATCTGGAAAGAGGAGAGGGATAGAGCCTTTCTTGATTTTCAAAGAAAAAATGCATTATACAAACGTCCCGCTCAAGTCTTCCTCCTTTACCATCATTTTTGGTGATGAAGACAAGAGGGATTGCTAATAGGGATCATTCTACTCATATGCAGTTGCCATGCATTCTAATATGCAAACATATAAACTCAAAAATAAACTAGCAACATAATTTCTCTTATATATATACATATTTTTTTTAAGTATATAGCACGCAACCTAGAAGCTTGCTTTCTCCAATAATTTTTGCAAATCAATAATTAACACTCAACATAGGCAAATAATTTGTTTCATCAAATGATGAACAACCCAGTTCATTCCAAGTATAAACAAACAAAAGTGGAATAAACTACCTTTTAAATTAATTCTCTACCCCTTGTCTATCACATTCCTAGGCAGAGCTTAGCTTTTGTATATATTACCCAACATTATCGCTGGCAACAAGGCATCAAATAAATAGTGCAAGAAGGATGACTAACAAGATTGCTCAACACACATGCAGTCATAACAGTTTTACTTCTTTCAACATGCATAAACAACAAGACATTTTGGCTATCTCCAATCTAGACATTGTATCAATTCATTCGTCATAGTTAAGCACAAAATACATACATTACACACAATATTATTATTCATTTCTACTCATTACTGGTGTCATACACAATAGATAAATATCCATATATATTAATGATATTCAAAAATAGAACATAAATCCAACCTGAAGCTTGTTGTTGTTAGTAAGTATTTTCTATCTTTTTGTTTCCACAACTTTTAGTAGTAAATACTGTCTACTCATACATCATTCAAAAACAACCTAACCTCTCATGCATGCTACCCTTGCCATTTTGTTTCCCCCTTTTCCCTTTACCAAGAATTCCCACAAATACTTCACTCCTAATGCATGCATTTTCGAAGATTGATCATGAGGTTACAACAACGAGATTGAGCATGATGAAAGCCATCATAATAAATTATGAGACCATTTAGTTTCCTTCCATTTTCTTTTATAACATTCGAATCCTTAGAAAAAGTGGTAGACATGTTATCAAGAACTATTAAAATATAAAAGCTACTTTTAAAATAAGTTTTGATATTATTATTTTATTTATTATATATATATATATATATATATATGTATACTTATTTAACCCTATTCACTTTTGCAAATAAAATAATAAGCATTTGAATAATTTTCACTTCACCTCATGATTCAATAAAGGATGGCTCCCATACCTTTAGAATTTTCATTGTTATATAAATGTTACATGTATGCAACATTTGTCATAAAACAACAAGCATATTCATAAGTCAAGACACACACATACAATAAAATCATTCGTGAAGCTCATATGTGAAATGCAATGCGTGAGCTTTCATATACTCATGAGTTGTCATCATATGCCACTTAACTTTTTTTGTCGACCTTCTTCTACCCATAAAAGGAGTACACTTGGTCTTGCATGCACAATGACTATCAACAGTACCACATTCTAAGAATAAAAGGTAAGTATAATCCATCAATTCATCTGTAATCAATGGTCGTGCGAGGAGGGTCGTTACATCCTCCCCCACTAGAAATAAACACAGTCCTTGTGTTTTATTGCATATTTAAACAAGTCAAAACATATACATATACATTCAAGAATCCATCAAATACATATATGTCCATACATAATCATTCAATAATTCAAACATGTTTACATAATCCACTCCACATAGTGTTTCATTTTTGCATTCAATCCATATATCCATACATAAACCAAAACATACTACAAAACAACTCTACTCAGTAGTCCAAATATACATCCACACATATTTACATATATATCATAAATCCACATAAAAAGTTTTAAAATATTCAAGTTCACTCAAACAGAAAAGGAAACTATTTCTACATATCAACCACATTCTCCCATGTGGCATTTCTATCTGAGTAGTGGTCCCATTGGACCCGACATTGGTCAATGTTCCTTCTTCTCAAGCTCTTGGTCCTAAAACCAAGTATTCAAACTGGTCGAACTTCAATTTTCAGTGGATCGAACATCTACAAATTGGAAACATCCCAAATGTGAGTGGGGTCAAAAATGTACTTCCTAAGGAGGGACACATGGAAGACATTATGGATTTTTGATAAGCTTGGTGGCAGAGCAAGTTTGTATGCAACAAGACTTATTTTACTTGTAATTTCAAATGGACCCACAAATCTAGGGTCAAGTTTGGAATATTTAATAGAACTATTTGTAGGTTTCACCCTTAAGAAGACTTTGTCACCCACAAAGTATTCCCTCGATGTTCTTTTGAGGTCTGCATAGCTCTTTTGGTGATCTGTGGCCTCTTTGAGCTTTTGGTAAATTCCTTTTAATTGCTCTTCCATTTCTTTTATAGTATCTGATCTAATCACTACCCAATCTTTCATATTATCCCATGACAAAGGAGTCCTACACCTTCTCTTGTACAAGGCTTCAAATGGTGTCATACCTAGTGAAGCATGATAGTTGTTATTATAAGCAAATTCAACTAGGTACAAGTAATCTTCCCATTTAGTATGTTAATCCATACAATACATTCTCAACATGTCCTCTAGGACCTGATTCACCCTCTCAGTATATCCATCTATCTCAGGGTGATAAGCTAAACTAATATTAATTTTGGTACCCAACACTTGATGCAAATCTTGCCAAAATTTTGAAGTAAAACGTGAATCCCTATCTAAGATTATAACTTCTAGAAATCCATGTAATCACACTATCTCCCTAGCAAACTTACTTGCTATGGTAGGTGCATCATCCTAAATATTCCTAGGTATAAAATGTGCAACCTTGGTTAACTTATCTACAACAACCAATATTGCATCATGCCTAAACCTAGTCTTAGGCAATCTGACCACAAAGTCCATCAACACCACCTACCATTTTTGTGTAGGAATGTCATGTGGGTACAAATGACCTGTTGGGTGCAAATGTTCTGCTTTAACTTTTTGACACTCCAAGCACCTAGCCACATAATCATTAATGTTTTTTTCATTCCTGGCCAATAATAGGTCTTTCTCAAACTCTTGCACATCTTTACCCCTCATGGGTGCATAGAATAAGGAGTATTATGTGCCTCCTTTAGAATAGTTTCTCTTAATCCACCCAAATTTGGAACAACCAATCTATTTTTATAGTACAACAAATCATCTTTATGTACAAACCTTATGTCCCTTTTAGATTCTTGCTCAATCTGATCTTGATATTTTCTACAAAAATCATCATTCTATTGCAATTCCTTAATCTGATCTACCAAATCATAATGACATTGTATCATTGCAGCAATGCATCCTCTCCTACTCAAAGCATCAACAATCTTGTTCTCCTTACCCTTGATATATTCAATATTGAAATCATACTCTACTAGAAACTCCATCCATCGACATTGTCTAGCATTCAACAAGGGTTGAGTAAAAATGTACCTTAAGCTTTGATGATCTATCTTAAGTTCAAATGGTTTCCCAAGCAAATAGTACCTCCAAATCTTAAGAGCATGCACAATAGCTACCAACTCCAAGTCATGAGTGGCATAGTTTACCTCATGTCTCTTAAGTTTTCTTGATTCAAAGGCAATGACCACTTCATATTGGGTAAGAACCCTTCCTAATCCCTCAATAGATGCATCAATGCATACTATAAACTTCTTGGAAGGATCAAGTAACTATAGAATTGGTGCGGTCATCAACCTCTCTTTTAGAGTTTGGAAGGCTTCCTCACACTATTTTATCCACTTAAAAGCCTTTCCTTTTCTTTGAAGGTTTGTGATAGGTTGAGCAATTTTTGAGAAACCTCTAATAAATCATCTATAATAGCCTACCAACCCCATAAAACTATGCACCTCAATTACGTTTGTGGGTGCAGGCCAATCAATAATAGCTTCAATTTTCTTGGGATCGATAACAATCCCCTTAGTAGATACTATGTGCCCTAGATACTATACCTGAGGAGTGTAGAATTCACACTTTGATAGCTTCCCATATAGCGATTCCTCCTAAGGATATCAAGTACAGTTCTCATATGTTGATCATGCTCCTCCTTGTTCTAAGAATAGATTAGTATGTCATCAAGGAACATGAGCACAAAATAGTCTAGCTACTCTCAAAAAATACTATTCATGAGATTCATGAATGTAGTTAGGGTGTTAGTCAACCCAAAAGGTAGGATTGTAAACTCATAATATCCATACCTTGTTCTAAAAGTAGTCTTATGTGTGTCTTCTTCTCGAATTCTTAGTTGATGGTAACCTGATCTAAGGTCAATTTTTGAGAAGATGGTAGCTCCTTTCAACTGATCAAAAAGATCATCTATTCTTGGCAATGAATATCTATTCTTGATGGTAACCTTGTTTAGCATCCGATAGTCTATGCATAATATTAAGGATCCATATTTATTTTTAACAAATAAAACAAGAGCACCCCATGATGACACACTGGGCTTGATAAGCCCCTTCTCTAATAGGTCCTGAAGTTGCATCTTGAGCTCTTGTAACTCTATAGGGATCATTCTATATGGTGCCCTAGCAATGGGTGCAGCTCTAGGAAATAACTCTATTGAAAAGTCAAATTCTCTTTGGGGAGGTAGACTTGGTAGGTCCTCAAGAAACACATCCTTAAATTCACCCAAAACAGGATGCTTTTGGAAGAGGTCAGAATCAGCTTCAGTTTCTTCCTTCTTGTTCATCTTAACTACATAGATCATTCTCCTCTTCCTTATTGCCTTCTTTACTTGCATTGCTAACAAAAGATGTGGTTTAACATAACCATGGTCACAATGAATTCTAATTCTCTAATTAGATTCATCTATGAACTCTAACCATCTATCTTCAAAATTTAGGAGGGCTTTATGGGCTTTCATCCAATCAACACCAAGAATGATGTCAAAGGTATGCAAAGGTACCACATACAAATACCAGTTGGTTTTACCTTGGGGTAAGATAATGTGAGGGTCAAATAAACATTGGTTAACTAAGTAGGTCTACCCTGACCCATACTCTACCTTCCAACCATTAGCCAAAAATCTAGGTCTTTTCGGTATGTCCCTCACTAAACTAGTGGAAATAAAACTATTAGTAGATCCACTATCAATAAAAATGCGTACATTCTTATCATAAATTTTACCATTTAACAAAAAAGGAGTAACTTGCCCATCAAGTATGGGACTACCTATTGCTGCAAAAATTTGGTGGGTAGTCTCTTCTAGTGCTTTCTAGTGAAGATCTGCTCTATGAGGGCACTTGTTGGCAAAGTGGGGGTCTCTACAAACATAGCAACCATTTGGAGGAGCCCTACTACCCCTGTTACTATCCTCATCTCTGCCTTGTGGTGTAACTTCCTTAGCCTTCTCCTGATATGATGGTCTCTGTTCATTTCTTCTTGGATACCCTTTACCATCCCTTCTAAACTTATTACCTTGAAAGTTATTTTGATTTTTGTTCCCTGACTTACTTTGATCCTCTCCTTTAGGATTTTTACTTTTTTCTTTTTCCCACTTCATAAATCCTATGCTCTTATGCTTCCTAAGCTCATCCTTATCCTTTTTAGATAACTTCTGATAATTAAAATAAGCCTTTTGGCTTCTTGATTTGCTTCTTCTTGATGAGCTAAATCAAAAGCTTTAGGAAGGTCTTAAAGGTTAAGCATATTGACTAACATTCTAATCTTGGGGTGAAGTCCTAAAATGAACTTTTGTACCTTCATTTCTTCATTGCTCTCATACTTGGGAAGCATATTTTAATAGTTGGATGAATTTTTGGTGATATGCTCAGACAAACATTGTTTCTTGTTGTAAATTAGTGAACTCAACAAATTTCTCCACATAGTACTACTTAGTTAGGAATATTTTTCTAAATTCCTTTACAAATTCTTCCCATTTGAGGTTTGTAGCTTCAATTTCCTACCCCCTCTTAAAGGTCTTCCACCAATCTAGGGCTACTTCTACCATATTCATGATAGCCAATGTAGTTTTGGATTTCGATGACAAAGGTGTCAAGGAAAAGTATGATTCAACCTCATTTAGCCAATTTTCTACTGCATCTCCATCATCCTTACCATTAAATTTTGAAATCACAACCTTCTTTAAATTCTTGGCCAACTCCACGCTCACTCTGGCCCTACCAGTTCTTGCAGGCTCATTGGATACTCCCTCTGGTCTGCCTATAGGTTCCCTACCCCTGGTTAAGTCCTCTATCAGTTTTTGTTGTTGGACTATTAACTCTTGTTGTTGGGCCATGTGTGCTTTATGTTGTACCATTTCCTCTTTTTGTTGTTCCATATGGGTTTGTAATAGTTGAACTACCTTTGCCAAACTTCCATCCTCCCTATTAGACTCATTTTGTGGAGGCTCATTTAGTTGCTTCATTCTTCTTTCCCTTTGAGGACCTTCTTTTCTAGCCCCTATCCATGGTCCCCTTTGAGGTCTTATGGTGGTCTCTTCCTACCCAACTCTCATGGGATTCCTCAAAGATCCACCTCGCAACAATTGCACCATCAGACTTGTGGGAAAATGAAGTAAGTTAATTAATTGGTTTAATTTTGATAAAATAAAACATTATACAGATTCCTACAACATTAGGATCTTTTCTGCTCTAATACCACATGTAACAACCCAAGTCTACTCACCTGGTTGTACCACATAAACTCAGTTTGCTATAACATAGGGAATTTTTTTTCATTGAGTTTAACATGGTTCATCCTATGAGTCAAGGTTTCATGTTCATGGTAATTAAGATTCACCCAATGATTCAATAATGTATAATTCAATTAGTACAAGGTATATCAACCACTTTTGGGAATTTAAACTGCTGTAGACAGTCACCCAAGTGGACAAGATTGGTCAAATCCCGTAGAGAGTGCCATTTTGTGGATCTAACTTTCTCATTTATCGTCCTCTTGTTTTGGCATGAGGGTCGATCCATGACAGGGGTTATCCTCTAGGGCCCATAACACCTAGAGGGTGGATGCATACTCTCTCCATCCCTTAGCATGATGAACCTCAACTTAACTGGTCGACTTGTTCAAGACTTGGTATGCAAGGGGTTAGTGTACATATACCTAGTGTCTAGCTGATTGTCCTCTTTCCTAGAGTTAGCTAGAGCTATGTCATTACCCTGACACTGGACTTGGTACCATTGTCCATTATGACTCATGATAATTTATCCCATACCAAATATCATGGTTGGACTAGTTTCTTTTGGCCATACTAGTCCACTCATAGTCTAAATAGTGCAAGGACTTATCATCGTACTCCTAGGAAATGACCTAGAGGAGGCATCCCATATTGTCCCTCATTAATATTTCTAATAAGATCGCATGTTTTGACCTATTCTTGACAAAAAATGGTCGCTCTCAAGTTGCAAAGGTTACCAACTCGCAACCTCTATTTTGGGTATATAGTTTCATCCAGTTTTTATGTTATCATATAAAATTTTGGATTGGGCTGGCCTAACTAAGTTGTAAGAGACTCAAGGTTTTCCAAAAAAAATAGAAAATCATTCGTTCTAAAGTAGTGTTTTCCCCTATTGATAATTGACAGATGCTATCTACCCTCTTATGGATCAAGGTTTCGCAACATGGTTTGCTTAAATAACTTTTGCCTACTAAGAACTCATGACAATTTATGCTATATAATATCACACAATAAATAATCATATTTTGTCATTCTAAAATAAATCAATTGATAGTAGCTATTCTAAATATAAATCTATTTATTGAGCAGAATATTCTTTTTCACAAGAAAAACAGTCTTCTTATAAAATACAAGAAGTTAAATTAACCAAGTAATGATAGCCTAATAACAAAATAGAATTTCTCAATTGAGTTGGTCGAGTCTCTGTTTTATCCATTGAGCCAAGAGCTATTAAACAACTCAAAAATCCTTGTCTGACTATTATTAAAACTCATCGAAAAGAGAAGTAAAAGCAAGGCTTATGGCATACATGGTTTTTTTTTACATGATTTAATCCCTAGTTCAATTGATGAGGAATACTTCATCCTTTAAAAGTTAAAGGGATAAAACACTTAGGATAAAGTTTTGACAAAATCTCCACTTTAGTTTTCAAATTACTTAGTAATATTAAATTTAACAACATTATTTTATTTAATCTGGAAATAAATGTTTCGACACAGATAATAATCTTTCTTAGGTTTCTTAAATAAAAATATTGCACCACCGGTTCCAAAAGGACAAAATTTTGGCTTTCAAATTTACACAAAAGAGTTTTCATTGGTCCTAAAGCCATAGAAAAGGTTTCGTAATGCTAATTAATTGCATAACTCACTCCACCTTGGCGGTGTTCCCATTAAACTTATTTTATTTAGCTTTTATAATTTTTAAAAACACTCACTTGTAATTCTTAACAAACAACTAAAACTCATTGGCTTTACTATGCTTATTTATCTTTGCTAACAAAATAAATCATCATCGTATCTCTACTACTTAAAAAAAGAACATACCAAAGTAAATGAATATATTCATATTTAGATAATTAGCTAACTTCTAAGTTGTTTATCATTCCAGAAGTTAAGTTTACTTGGAGAGAGATAAACAAATTATTGCAACCTTCTATTTAATTTACCAACGCTAGGCAAATTACACGATGTAAATCATAATTTTGTCATCACATACATGCGACCATAGAAACTCACTCTCTGGTATAACACCACTATTTTGTCACAATATAAACATATAATTAGATGTTACAGACTTGAGAGACATTTTTCTAAGAATTATTGTCCATGCTTCCTATTTATTTATCATGTCTCATAGTCACCACAACATGGTGTGATGCTTACTTTAGAATCACTGGTAATTAACACATATGGGAAGAGGAGACAGATAGATATTTTCTCGATTTTTGAAGGAACTCATTATACAAGCACCCCACTCGAGTCTTCCTCCTTCGCCATAATTTCCACGATGAAGACAAGAGGGATTGCTAATAGGGATCAATCAGGTCATATGCAATTGACATGCATTCTAATATGCAAACATATAAACTCATAAACAAATTAGCAACATCATTTATGTTATATATATACATATTTCTAAAAATATATAACATGCAACCTAGAAGCTTACTTTCTCCAATTATTTTTTTAAATCAATAATTAACACTCAACATAGATAAATTATTCATTTTTTCAAATGACAAACGACTCAGTTCGTTCCAAGTATAAACAAACAAAAGTGGAATAAACTAATTTCAAATTAGTTCTTTAACCCTTGTCTATCACATTCCTAGGCAGAGCTTATATTTTATATATGTTACCCAACATTCTTTTTGGGAACAAGGCATAAAATAAATAGTGTAAAATAGATGACTAACAAGATTGATCAACACGCATGCAGTCATAACAGTTTCACCTCTTTCAACATGCATAAACAACAAGACATTCTGACTATCTCCAATCCAAACATTGTATCAATCCATTCATCATATTCAAGCACAAAAGACGTACATTCCACACAATATTATTATTCATTTCTACTCATTAATGGTGCCATACACAACAAATAAATATCCATATATATTAATGATATTCAAACATAGAACAGAAATCCCACCTGAAGCTTGTTGTTGTTAGTAAGTTTTTTCTATATTTTTGTTTCCATAAATTGTAGTAGTAAATACAGTCTACTTGTTCTGCATTCAAAAAAAACCTAACCTCTCATGCATGCTACCCTTACCATTTTGTTTTCCCCTTTTCCCTTTACTAGGAATTCCCGCAAAAACTTCTCACTCCTAGTGCATCCATTTGCCAAGTAAGTATGAGGTCACAACCAAATTGAGCATGATGAAAACCATCATAACAAAACATGGGAACATTTAGTTTCCTTCCATTCTCTTTTATAACATTCTAATCCTTAGCAAAGACGGTAGACACGTTCTCAAGAACTATTAAAATATAAAAGCTACTTTTAAAATAAGTTTTGATATTATTGTTATTTTTATTATTATTATTATTATTATTATTATATTACTTATTTAGCCCTATTCATTTTTGCAAATAAAATAAAAAGCATTCAAATAATTTTCACTTCACCTCATGATTAAATAAAGGATGGCTCCCATATCTTTAGCATTTTCATTGCCATTAAAGGTTTAATGTATGCAACATTTGTCATCAAACTGCAAGCATATTCAAAATTCAAGACACACACATACATGCAAATCATTCATGAAAATCCTACATAAAATGTAATGTGTGAGCTTCCATGTACTCACGAACCGTCATCATATCCCACTTACCTTTTTTCATTGACCTTCTTTTGTTCATCGAAGGATTACAGTTGGTCTTGCATACACAACCACCATCAACAGTACCACATTCTAACAATAAAGGTAAATATAAACCATCAATTCATTTGCTATCAATGGTCATGCAAGGAGGGTCATTACGGATGTCCCTTACTTCCACAAGACCGAACATTAGCTATGTAGTTTTACTAGTTTCCTAGTTTATGAGCTTTCCAACTCAAAGGCATATGCAAGTGGTGAAATAAATTTTTAGATATGTGAAGGGAACCTTTGATCATGGTATACACTTCAGATCAACAAGTACTTCAAGGTTGGTTGGGTATATTGATTCAGATTGGGAAGGTTCTATTTATGACTGAAAATCCACTACAGGGCATTGTTTCACCTTGGGAAGTGGATTGATTTCTTGATCATCAATGAAGCAAAGTATAATGGCTATGTCTTCCACTGAAACCAAATATGCAGCTCTTAATTCAACTTATACTCAAGGAATTTGGCTAAGGATAATATTGAAGTATTTTGGTGAGACTTAACATGAGCCTGCCAAAATATTTTGTGATAATATTGGGCAATACAATTGTCCAAAAATTTAGTTTTCCATGCAAGGACCAAACACATAGAGTTGAAGAACCATTTTTTTAAAGACTTGGTACATGGTAAATCTTTTTTATTGAGTATTATAAGAGTGAGGATTAATTTTTTGATATACTTATAAAGGGGCTGCTAAAGGTGACTCATGGGAGACTCAAATAAATGTTGGACATTTATTACTTTGACATGAAAGGGGGTATTGTTGCAGTAATATCAAAAGTCACCCATAATTATTAAAATAATTTTTTTTAGGAGATGTTATTTTTGTCTAGAATTAGTTAATAAGTCAATCTATATCAAATTGGATAGTTAGATTGAGTTAAATTCAAGTTCTAGATTTATTCCTAGAAAATAGGGCCAACAAGGAGTTAATTTCTAGGCAAGTTATCTTCATGAAGAGGGTGCCTCAAATCAAGGCATGTTAAGTGAGTTGTAACTAAAATAAAGCACATGCAAAAATATCTCAAATTGGGTGCTTTATTTTATGCCAATTAAGAATTTCAGTTAATTGGAAAAAACACCATGCAAGGTGGCCATGACAAAAGCTAGTTTTTTAGAAACTTGAGTTGTTTTAGCTTTTTTATTGATCAAGGTTGATTTGTCATTATATACATTGTAATTAGACTCATTTTGAATATAGAAGAATCAACATTTTTAGAGCACACATTGGGTGCACTATTGTGGAGCCTTTTTAAGTTTTTTTGTGTGTTTTTTCAATTCTAGATCTATTTTTTTGGTTTGGACCAACAACACTATTTTCTGAAATTGGATCTTTTTGTTAAGGATATTTCATCTTGTGATATTCAGAATTGGTTTAGTTTAATCATTAAACACTCCTGGACCATTTTTGTGTGATATTCATGCTCCATTAATGTTTATTTTGTCATTTAAATTGCTTTATTGTTGTTTTTTATCTCTCCATCTCAAGAACTAAAGGCATCCACTAGAACCTCCTCTTAGGATTGGAGGTTACAAAGGGTGATTAACAAGATACATGCACTTTAGTCTAGATTCATAATAGTAGAGTTTCTTTATGCTCCTCGAGAACAAAATAAGATTGCAGATGTTATAGTAAATTGGGCTTTAGATCATGCAAGTTTGACATGTTATGGACATCCTCCATGATGGTGGATGTAAAAACTAGGGATCTATATTGTATACTACATATTAATGGTGATAGATCTAGTTCCTATATATTGTGACTTAGAAGAAACTCATAGATTTCTTTGTTCTTGTATTAGGAGGATGCACTTAAGACATAGTTGTTGCTCTTTTGTAAAATTTTGGATGAAAGCCTTGTTTGTATGGCAGGCAGATGATGTAAATTTCTTAAATTCCTTATTTTCTTAATACAAAAGCTTTTTTTAACAAAAAAAAGTTTTAAGTTTTAAAAAAATTCAAAAATAATAAACAATAATTTAGAAAATTTATTATTAGCATTATCATCATTTTAAGTATAGAAAAGAATAACATAAAGAAGTTATTATTAGCATTGTAATAATTCTAGATATTTGTGAAGATAATTGATGAAAGAGAGGAGATGGTCTGATTCTAGGATTTCATTTCGATGCTGAAAAATTCTGTGAAAACTAGTGTGTTGGTTGGTGAAAGGTGTGATGTAGTTTAGCTTTAGATATGGCAGCTTCGGGGGGTCCTGGTGACCCCTAATATTTTTCTTTTAAGGATGTTGTTTTGAATAAGGATGCCTCTTCTTCTGATCATGCAAATGCCATGTAACCTTTGATCCTATTTCTAATTCCTCTTCGACTTCGAAGTCGAAGAATAATGGATGCTTTGAGAAAAGTAAAGATCGTCTTGTCTTAGTTATCAGTCTTCATTATGTTATGGATGATGTTTATATTTGTATGAGCATACGCTCATTTGCAAATTCATGGGTCTCAAAATTCTATGCCTTTTTTAGAAATCTGGGTTAGGAGAAATTGGAGCCCTGAAGGTGATCTAGAGATTATTCTTGCAACTAATGGGTATTTTATTATGGTGTTCTCTTGTATGGCAGATCGTAGTAAAGTGTTCAAGGGGGGTCCTTACTTTCACAATCAGTATGGATTATTTATCAAACCCTGGCATTTAGGATTTGATCCGGTGGAGGAGAGGCCTTCTAGGATTCCTGTGTGGGTCCATTTGCCATGACTCCCTATGGAATATTGGAGGCCATATATTCTTCATTCTATTGCAAATATTATTGGGAAATTGGTTGGTCTGTCTCACCAAAATTTAGATAGGAAATTTGCTTCTTTTGCATGATTTTGTGTTCAAGTAGATCTGAATAATCTGATGCCTAAATCATTGGATATTAAACTAGAAAATATGTCTTGGGTCCAATAGTTAGATTATGAAGCTCTCCCATTTCGATACCGCATATGCCATGAATATGGGCATCTTTAGAGAAACTATAAGAAAGTGAATTCTCAACCTTCATCCTCTTCATCTAACTTTCAAGATGCATATACAAAGGCAAAATGAAAAGCTCGTATGGTTAATGAGATGCCCGATTTTGATGGATTTATTTCGATTAAGTCTCATTCAAGATATAGGACTTTTGTTCATTAGAATAAAGGCATTGGGAAGGGAGGTTCTATTAACAGATTTAATTTTCTTGAGACTTTTGAGGAGCCGCATGTGGAGGAGCAAGTCTAGAACAGAGGTGATATGGATGCTTGTATTCAAGATCTAGGTACTTGTTCTTTCCAAAATCCTTCTTTTGAAATGTACATTTTTGATAAGGAATGGGTGGTGCCTGATAACCCTCTTATAGGAAATGAAGATAAGTCCAAAGATGTGTCATATTGTCTTGATAAAGTTCTTGATCATTCCCATTTGACTAAAAACTTGATTGATGGAAATGAGGATGAGACTAGGATAGGACTGTCAGAGAGGAAGAGAAAAATAAAGTTTCTTCTATGTTAGGTATTCACCCAAAATCTATCAAAAAATATGGGGTGGAGAAGGTGGTAAAAGTAGGAAGAAATAAGGATCAAGAAAAAGTGAAATTGATAAGGGAATCCTTAGTTGAGTCTAGTATTGTTAAGATGTTAGATTCTCACTTTTCTATTCCCCTAAAATGAAAGTCATATCTTGGAATGTTAAGGGTTTGGGTAGTAGCCCTAGATAAAAAGCTACTCAAACTTTGATCAAATATCATAGACCTGATATTAATTTCATCCAGGAAATAAAATTATATTGTGAAGATATGGTTAGAATTGCTTCTAAGATATGGAAAGGTGGTCAATGTATTGCTATTGGATCCCAAGGTTCGATGAATGGTGTTGCATTTTTGTGGGATCCATGAAGCTTAGCTCCCTATTGGTGGGTGGGTAGCAGGAACTGTCTCTCTATGGTTGCTACCTACTTTTCATCTAGATATTCTATTCTTCTATCTAATGTGTATGCCCTTAGTGATTTATCAGGTAAAATCCTCTTATGGAATCATCTTAGATTCATTTGATCTCTTGCTCTCAATTCTTCTTGGATTGTGGCTAGAGATTTTAATTCTATCATGTCCCTAGAGGAGAAGAATGGTGGTGTGGAGTGTTTGGTCCCTTCTTCTACTTTGATGCGGGATAATTTTTCTTTCCTTAATCTTGTTGATGTGGAGCCTTGAAATGGGCTCTTTACTTGGTCTAATAGAATATGTGGAATGGATTTTATTTTTGATAAAATGGATCAGTTCCTTACTTCAGATATTTGGTTTGATGATAGTTGGACTTCATTCTCAGATATTCTAGGCTGGAGGGGCTCTGATCACTGGCCCATTCTATATTAGTCCTTAATATTATAATTACCAAGAAAGTCGCCTTTCAAATTTCAACTTATGTGGCTCAAGGATAATGATTTTTATGAATATGTGGAGAGGTGGTGGGCCGAAGGGAAACCCAAATTTGGCACTGCTATGTTTAATTTTTTCAAAATCCTCCAGTTTTTCAAATTCAAACTCATGTGATGGAACAAATTTTCTTTTGGAAATATTTTTCAGAAGAAAAAGCAACTACAGGATAGCCTAGAGGATATCACTTTTAAAATTAAATATGAAGGATTGACAAAGGATCTATTGGAAATGAAAGCTTCCCTTTCTAGTCAACTTGTTGAATGGGATCTTCGTGAGGATATTTTTTGGAAGCAAAAATCTCAGATTGACTGGTTGTTGGAAGGGTATGGAAACACCTCTTTTTTTCACAATTTAGTTAAATACCGTAGGAATGGTAATGTTATAGTCTCACTTACTTCTGATCAGGGGAAAACTCTCTCATCCTTTGAAGATATCTCTAATGAAGCAGTCAAGTTCTTCTCCTCTCTTTTCTCTGAGCAGGGTCCTCATGATGTTGTTAATATGAAGTTTATTTTGGATTGTATTCCTAGGTTGGTCTCTAATTATATGAATAAGATGCTAATGGAACCCATATCGATGGAGGAACTCAAAGCGGTGGTTTTTCAAATGAAAAAAGGTAAAGCACTTGGACTTGATGGTTTCCCTATAGAAATTTTCCAAACATTTTGGGAAGTATTATATTTTGATCTACTAAACATTGTTTAGGAATTCCAAGTCATTAAGCAAATGCTTAAAGCTATTAATTCAACCTTCCTTGATCTTATTCCCAAATCTGAATATGTTAGCTCGTTGGGGTATTTCCATCCTATTTTCCTAAAATTATTACCAAGATTATTGTAGATCGGTTGAAGAAAGTTCTTGGTTTTCTTATTTCTCCTAAGCAAGGTGGGTTTGTTAAGGGTCATCATATTTTGGATGGTGTGGTGGTTGTTGTTGAAGCTATTCACTCTATGGATATCTCTAAGTAAAATGCTATGTTCATTAATCTTGATATGTCCAAAGCTTATGACAAGGTTAGCTGGCATTTTTTGCAGAACATCCTTCAAGATTTTGGGTTCTCGTATAATTGGATTGAATGGGTCATGAGTTGTGTGACTTCGACCTCCTTTGTAGTTTTAATCAATGGTTTACTGTTCGCTTTCTTCTCAACCTCTAGGGGGATTCATCAAGAATATCCCTTGTCCCATTATCTTTTCATCCTTATGGTTGAAGGTTTGGTAGACTTCTCAAGAGTTTTGAGAATCATGGTGCTATCCGGGGATGGTCTTGGGCAGAGAATTCTTTATCCCAGTCTCATCTTCAATTTTTCAATGATACTGCTCTAATGGGGAGGGAAAAAATTTAGGAAGCAGTAAATTTTAGGAAGGTTTTAAATATTTACTTATCTGTCTCTTGTCAAATTATTAATGAAGAGAAATAAAAGATTTTCTTCTTCAATATGGATGGTCAAATTCAACGTAGGATTGCTAATATTCTATGTTTTCAGGTTGGTTGTTTTTCAGTGGAGTATTTGGAGATTCCTATTTCTTCTAAAAATATTAGAAGGGCTTACTGGAAATGTATTTTGGATAGATTTCAATCAAGAGTTAATCATTGGACTTTTTGATGGCTATCCTTTGTTGGTAGATTAATGTTTTTGAAGTCTGTACTTCATGCTTTACCTATTTGCATATTTTCTATCTTGGCTACTCCTAAGTGCTTTCTCAAAGATTTTGATTCTCTTTCTAGAAAAATTTTATGGGCATGAAAATTGGACTATAATAAATGGAGCTTTGGCTGCTAAACTCTATTGGAGGTTGTGCAGTAATCCTGATCAGCTTTGGGCTAAATTCTTAGCCTCAAATATTTTGGTTGTGCTTCAGTTGATGATATTTCAAGATTGGAGCTGAGGGGGAAAGGTTCTATTGTTTGGGACACTCTCAAAAAATGTGCCATGCTTATTAAGCAAGGTCTCTTTTGGATTTTTAATAAGGGAAACAATGCCTTATTTTGGGAAGATTCTTAGGATAATCATCCTCCTATCCTTTCTTCTTTCCCCCACCTTCATCTTCTTCGAGATATTTTTTCTGATGTGGGTTGGTCTAAGGTGGTTGACTTCAAGTGATAAAGTCCTCTCGAAAGTTCTTTTACTCATTGTTGGTGGGATTCGCAAGGTTGGCCAAAGGGTTGTTGTCTTGAGGATCATGACACTCTAGATTCTATTTTAGCTGAGAGATTGTTTTGTTCTATTGAAGACTCTGATATTCTTGCTTGGGGCCATAGTTCGAAAGGAAAATACACCGTTGCTCTAGGTTATCAAACCCTTATTATGCAGAGAAGAGAGGAGATTGTGTCCCCCTGGTGGAAGAAGATTTAGAATAAGATTGGTTGACCCAAATGTAATTTTTTTCTTTGGCTTCTATGTCAGAATAAATGTTCAACTTGGGATAATACTCAGAAAAGAGGTGTTTAGGGTCCTTCACTATCTTTGTGGAAAGAATAAAGAAACCATTCCCCATATTTTATTCCAATGCTCATATTCCCTGGAGGTTTGGAACTTGTGGTGGTAGATCTGTAAAAGGCCCATAATACATGCTACTTCTATTTTTGAGTTTTGGGAAAGCTTGGGTAGACCTCCTGCCTCTACTTCATATCTTTAAACTGGCTGGGATTTATGTCCTTCCTTCATCTTTTGGTAGATTTTGTTGGAATGCAACCGAATAATTTTTCAAAGATGTCATGGCTTAGAGTCAAAAGGATGGTTAAGTATACTGTTGAGGCCAAGTGTGTTCTCAGTTCTGTTCGTACTTCCTCCTACTAGTAAATTATCAATAGATTGGAGATTTCTTTATCATCACCAGCTGCAAAAATTTGCCCTATTAGGGGGATTGGATCATTGAAGGTCAATATATCTGGGAAGTGGAGTCCCCCCTAGGGGTGTTATCAAAATTAACACAGATGGTTCTTCTAGGGGTAATCTAGGTAATACTGGTATAGGAGGAATTGGTCGTGATAGTGAGGGTGTGGCCCACCTATTTTTCTCTGTGTACAAAGGAATTCATTCGAATAATCATATGGAAGAATTGAAAATTCTCCATGCGTTGGAAATAACTTTTTCATTGGGATGGAGAAGGGTTGTTTGTGAATCTGATTCCATGATAGTGATGTCTCTTCTTAACAAGCATTTTCAGGATGCTTCCTGGTTTATGGCTAGAATGGTGAAATAGATTTTGAGCTTGGCTGGGAATTTTGTTGAAATACCTTTTGTTCATATCCTAAGAGAATGGAATAGAGTGGATGACTATTTTGCGAAGTGGGCTTCAAAAGGATTTCCTTACTAGAAAGCTGATAGTTTGAATGATCTTGATCAGGATAAATCTAGACTCCTTAATCAGTTAATTCGTGAGGACCAGGAAATATAATTTCAATGTGGAGGAACCCGATTGTCATGGGTTCTTGTGTCCTATTGAAATTGTTGTCAGAATGATCCATGGATTTCCTTGGTGGATTTTTTATATTTTGTATGATATTTTGGCTTGGATCACTTGGAAATCCTTGTGGAATGTATTGTTTAAGATTCTGAATAAAATATTGTTTTCCAAAAAAAAAGAAATCTAGATATTGGTGTATTCCTACTAATTGAACTATCCATCCATCCTCACTTGGGTGGATCATCCAACCTATGCATTGTCCATAGTTGGATTAGATTGTATGTGATAAAACAAGATGGCAATGTGTGATGTATTGAATAATATTTGTTGTAATGCAACGAATCAATGAATAAAATTTTATCATAGTAGGAAAAAAAATCTTACTTAATCACTAATTCGATTGCCAACTTATTTTCTTTTTCAACATGGGTTTGATCCCATGATTCAATTAGAAGTATTTTTATGTAACCTTATCATACTACCATATTGCATGGGTTATCGGTTACTGCTACCTCCAGGTGTAATAGAGTAGATCATTGCTTATGAGGTTCACTCTCTTGTTTCCACATCAAACCTCCATATTCCTTCTCTCATTTATTGGGGACTATTTTCATCAAAATATTAAAATATTACATTTATTGTTAGGTTAATTAAACCATATCTAACTACCCAGGTTTTTTAGGTGAGTTGGAGAGGAGAGGGCAATCCTCCAAGGGAGGTCTCAGGTTCGAATCTCCACCCTACCAAAAAAAAGCTAAATTGGGTACCAAAATCCAATTGATAATGTTGGTGCGGGCAGGGCTGGGTGCAACCCTCGGGTGACTTTGATGGTGTAGAACCCCCTGTTTGTGGTCTCTTAGACCAAGGAGGCCCCGCAAGGGGTTTTTCGCTTTTAAAAAAAAAA
Organism: Wollemia nobilis; assembly: GCA_028583015.1. Lineage (NCBI taxonomy): Eukaryota > Viridiplantae > Streptophyta > Pinopsida > Araucariales > Araucariaceae > Wollemia > Wollemia nobilis. The sequence goes on from JAQPPZ010003542.1 coordinate 225,369, forward strand.
AAAAAAAAATTAAACCATATCTAACATGTCTTTTTATCAAAAATATTTTTCATTTCTTTTTTATCAAATATATTTTTCAACTTCCTCAAAGTACTACTTTCCACAATCAACTTCCTCAATGTGCTATGTTTCCACAATCAACTCCTTAACATCATTTTTGTTAAAATATGAAATCTCACTTGGTCGGTTGCCTTCTAAAATTTGAAGTTCACCAACATAAATATTAACAATACAATTGGATAAATTATTTTCTACTCGATTTTCTTCTCTATAAATATGCTCACATTTCCAAGAGATTCCCTCCAATAATAGATGATGAACATCAACAATAATATTATTTTTATCAAATCCTCATGCCCATTTTTGTTGATAACATTAATGATAATTTATGAATCAGCCTCAATTGAAATATATTTCCATCCTTTTTATATTGCAATTTTAATCCCTATAAGATGTGCCCTAAACTCCGCATAGTTGTTAGTTGAATTTTTGTATAATTTTTAGTAAGTGAGGAGAATTTTGCCTTCATTATTTCAAAAAACACCACCTTTATCGACTTTTCCTAGATTTCCTTTAAAAGCATCATCCAAATTAATTTTGATTAACCCAATTTTTGGACATTTTTATATTACCCTAGATTGAAGTATATCCTTTATTTTAATGTCATCATCGTAAATGACTCTTCCATGTATGTTCAAATCCTATAACCAAGTTATAACTCTTGATCCTTCAATCTACCTAATATGAAATATACATCTTAAACAGAGAAAAAATATTGGATGACTCAAAATTTCTTCTAAGTCAACCTCCAAAGAAGGTAAATTTCTTATTTATATCCTATTGTGTAAATAACAAATGACAAAAAGGGATAGAGTTGAGAAAAAATGTAGGGATGGAGAGTGATTAACGTAGTCAAAGCTCATATAATAACATAAACTTCAGGTAAATGAGCTTTAACCATCTACTACAAGCAAAGCCTAACAAATAAACCCTCAATTAATGCTATATAATAAGCCTATACAGTACAACATCCAACATTTCAAGAACTCAATTAAAATAAGTCAAACAACCTTAAACATAATATATCATATTCCAATTAAGGATAAACAAAAATGTTTGAAAGTGTAAATATCACCTCAATCAATAATTCTACACACTTCAACTATGATAATTCAAATAACTATTGATTACATTAGAACAATGTGAATATAAAACTTACATCAAGCAAACCCTAAATTATCTTACCATTTCCAAAGAGGAACATTCCTCTATTTATAGTTTTTGCTCAGCTAGAAATGAAGCTAAGTATTATGTACAATCATAATAAAAATTGAAAGTACATGATCAAGGATGACCTAGCACCACTAAGCATCAGTACCACATTCAGCACATCATTTGCCAACCCTATTGTAATTATGATTTGTAGGATATTTAGTTATGCTTTGATGGAGTGATTGTCACTTTCCTACTCTAACAACAACAATTCTTGCCTAATTGCTTTTAATTGGGAGTGTTGGGTGTCTTCTTCTTAATGCAATGTTGATTTGCAAGCATACCAGACATTTAGATATTGATGTCATCCTTCTTGCCAAGAAACTTTGCTCTAGGATGTTGCTTCCCTTGGGCTTATGCTTCGAGATGTTTTTCTTGCTCAATGCAAACATGTCAAACATTTTAAATGTTACCATAATTGTCTATGCTAAGAACCTCCAATTCGGGATGCTATTTACCTTTCACTTGTGCTCTTGGTTGCTTCTCTTATTTTACATAGGTTTTTTACTAGGCTAAAACTTTATGTAGGTCAAGTTGATGTCATCATGAAATTTTTTTGGCCTACTTATTTTTGGGTTTTTACATATTCTCTTCCTGTTAAACTAGCGATGATAGTGCCTAGCTAATATCATTGTAGAAAAACTTTGGTCACTAGGATTTTACAAGTCTAGCTTTACATAGTATAAAGCTAGTTTGATCAAAAGCATCTAACTTCAACTAATAAGAAATTTTTTAAGCAAATTCAAGCCCTAAATCGCTTCCTTAGACTCCAAAAAGAAATAAAATTAAAATAATTAAGGTTTTGGCAAGGCTCTTCAAGCTTGAATAATAAATCATTTTAAGGAAAGAAATACAAGTTCAAAACTACATGTTTGGACTTGGGGATGTTGGCAAAGAATTTGACTATATTACTAGCATCTCTAGGGGAGTTTTCCTTGGAAAATTTTTGAACCTAGATGGCCTTATTCTTGGGTTGCAAAGTCTAGCTTTGTCAACCCAGGATCCTCTCCTTCTGTTGTAGGGTCTTCTCTTTCCTCTGTGTTGAATTTGGGATCTTCAACTTGCAGGCCTAGGACATGTTTGGTTGCATCCCACTATTGTGGTGTTGGAACCCATAATATTTTAGCCTTTTCATGGAGAGACATTAAGCCAAAGTCTTTCTTGTATGAAGGATATTTGTATTGCTTCCCTAATTCTACCATCTTGTGTGCAATACAACCAGCTTATTTGAAACTTTAAAATCTCTTTATAAAAATTGTCCAACAAAATAGAGAATTGATCAGATCTTCAAATACCTTATACAAATTTACTTTTAACACATCCATAGCATAAGGATGGTCATTCGGTCCTTATAGAGAAGGGAGTCTGTCGCTAATGATTCCATTTAGTTTACTCCTAATGGCAATGAATGACGTAAGAGCCTCATACCCTTGTTTGATTGTTTTCTCTCATTCAATGAGCTCTATCACCATCCAATACATTGTTACCTTATCCTTAGATGAAGAAAATTGTTGGCTAGAGGCTTTATTTATGGTATCTATGATGGCATGTGCTTTTGGATATTTTTCAATAATATTATTATGTATGACCTCAAAGTTAGCTTACGCTTCTTGAGTAGTTTGTCAGTAGTAATTAATAAATTCTAAGGTTGGAAACCAGGTTTGAATAGCTTCAAAAATTTGACCCTAATATTTTTTCTTAATTCTTTGGAATGCATTTATGGAGATTCAAGAGGCTTGGATTTGTTGCTTGGTCATAGCAAGCTCTTGTTGCAAGTCCTACTTTTTTCACAGAGTTTAGTTCTCAAACTCCTTTACATATAACTATACTATTTTTGGGGCCTCATTAAGACTTTGTTGCAGCTATTGGACTTGCTTTTGTAGTACCTTTTGTTGTGTCTTTTCTTGCTCAAGGGTCTTGAAAAACTACATTATCCTATCCTTTTATTTGTGATACTTAGTTGTCATCTAGACTCCATATGTATACAACACATCGATGGACACGTATGTCATTTGAGATTTATCCCCAATTGGAACCCTATTTGTATCTACCATATTTGGTATTATTTTATAGTCAATATTAGTCAGCTAGGACACCAGCTTAGACATAGTAGGATTCATATATATCAATACATATTTTCTTTTGTTAGGGTATAACATACATAGCACCCTTGTTGGCATGGTCTCCAACTCTATATTTTACTTCTTGTCAATCCAAGCTTGTGCACTAGCTTGTACCTATTGTAATTGGCTTTGAATAGCTACTACCAAGAGACTGTGAGTAGACATGAAAAAATGAGAATGAAAGAGAGGGAGGGGAGGCATAGTAGCAATTACAAATATAGAAGGAATAGTTTGGAGCACTCTGTAATATGGGAAAGGTGTAAGTCTAGAAGCTTGAGAGGTGTTCGAGGATGAAGAAGTGAAAATTGCTTTAGGAGGTGACCCAATGGGTGCCTCTTTTGGTAGAGATAAGCAAGGAGAAGAAGGAGGTGGAAGAGTAGATTGAGGAGGGGATAAAAGCGACTAGGCAAAGTGAGGAGGATAAGAAGGGGGTGGAGATGACATACATGGTCTTTGCATTGTTGCTCTTGAATGCTTTTCAATAGGTGGAAACATCATATTGACCTTAGCTCTGTTTGTTTTCGAGACCTACTCCTCTAAGGAAGACCCTAACCTTTTTACTTTATAACTTTCCTTAGGATGATTTTCATGGGGCTTTGGGAATTTTGTGACTAGGACTTTCATGGAAAAAGCTTAAAGAGTATTAGCACTTAGTTCGGCTTTGCCCTTAGAAGGTGGTGCTTGAGGAGAATTTAATGTTCTAGTTTCTTGGGGACCTCGGCCACCATCTGTATAACCCATATTAGCCATCATTCCAATGTCGATAGTGTATGTTTGTCAAAATATCTCTTCAAATGAAGGTGTTGGTGGGACTTGTTGCCTACTTGAGGTGGCAACGTCTTTTAACATCTATTTCACTTGTATCAGGGAGCATGTTTCTTCCTCCAAGTATTCTTCTAAAATTTCTTGGTCCTCAAAGTCACTCCTTTGCTCATCTTGATTTTGAGAATATTTATCAAAAGCTTCCTCAAATTGTTAATAAGTGTTTGTGCCAAACCCAAGGCCTTGTATACCCGTCTCACATCAAAAAATCCACCATTCTTGGATTTTCTTTTTAGTTCATTTTTTATCCACCATTTTCTTTTTTATTTTGTCCTTGATCATATGGTTTAGATTGTGCTTAGGATCATCGTTATTTTTCTTCTCATAAAACCTCCTACATAGGGGACATTCATCTTTGTTTTTACTTTTTCCACAACTCCCTCTTCCTCTATCAGATTTTTGTCCTTTTCCACCTTCGACCTTGAATTATGCTCAAAAGTAAGTGGTTTTTTATTCATATTGGTAGTGTGAGCCTTTAGAATACCATCCAAGTCATAGCTCCACCTGTCTAGCATAGTCTTTAGCTGCATACTCAAGAGTGTCTACTTTAGCAAATCAACTATTTTTTGAGAATTAATAGCAATTGGTCTATAACTAAAAGGTAAGGGGTATAGAGAGTCTTTTTTCACCTTGGTACCTAAGTATGCATCGACATAGTCCATCTGGTGACATAATTCTAGGTCAAAGAGTCAATATGTGACATAATGAGGTAGCAACCGGTAAATCCATATACTTTTATTATGGTGCCTTTTAGCACAAAATACCAATCCCCAATTTGTGTATTGGTTGTCTACAATCGAGCTTTTTCTTCCTTTGACAGTCGAGTAATTTATCCCTTAATGCATGAAAGAGCAAGGCTATGGCAAGATTTATTGAAATCTAAAATTGAATTAGACGTCCAAAGGGTTGGAGTCCAATCTACTATCGACAAAACTCTACCATCACTTTTGAAGTTTTTTTTTTTAAGTCTATCAGACTTAATACATAAAAAAAACTATGAACAACCTAGTGCCAACCTTCAATTATCTTACAAAATTGTTATTTTGATACTTTAGCCTAGGGGATATCAATCATCTTACATATATGATGTTAATTATTAATTTAGGTACAAAAAAACAAATATAGATATGACCTTAATTATTAATAGAGGTTCAAAAAGAACACATTTACTATCAAATAGAAACAAGTATCAAAAGAAGGGATATTCTTGTGGAACCATAGTCCCACACACTACTTTTAACCAAGTACCAACTAAAATATTCAAGGCAGCTTTTGATAGATCATTTGCTTCCTCATTTAATTCTTTATAAATATGAATATTAGAGATTTGTGCAAGTGATGTTTCTAGTAATTTTACCTAGTCATAATAAGGCCTAGGTATCAAATTTTGCATCCCTACTAAGGCCAATCCACCACCAATTTTAAGTCACCATCAACTTGGAGTTAATTAAAAGGTATTTTAATTATACAAAATTCTTATGATCATTTTTATTATTGAATTAAACAAATTTAAAAAATAACATTAAAAGTTTTGATAAACAACCAAAATAAATAAATATTAAAAATATTTATGAAAATTATTTTAAATATTTTAAAAAACAATCAAAATAAATTAAAGCATGAAATTAACATTATCAAATTTTTTTATTATCTTTCATTTGTCAAAGAAAAAAAGGCTAACAAGTTTAATTATCATGTTCCTTATCAAATATTATTATAATACCATTGTATTGTTTGATGGTATAAAATATTTTTATTATCTTTCATTTGTCTAAGAAAAAAGGCTAACAAGTTTAATTAACATGTTCCTTATCAAATATTATTAGTTTAAATTGTAATACCATATTGTTTATTGATATAATTTGATAACATGATGTAATATGAACAAAGAAACTTTTAAAGGTCTATAAGCACCTAGCATATCAAATAATCCTAAAGAAGGATAAATTAGTTTATTATGCTCGTAGGATCATAGGTTGTTTAAAGAAAATTCTTATGGAAGATGTCTTATTTTTTTAAGCTTTATATTATTTAATATAGCACAAGGATTACAAGTTGGCTAGGTGCTACAAGCATCACAAGCAAACCAAGGATGCATGTAATTACAGCTAGAATCTCGCCTTTATGCTTATAAAAAATAAAATCTCTTTCCCAACATATTCAAAATAATTAGAACAAAGAAGTCATTGGTCCATAGCAGTTCGTAGAACAAACATAGCCAATATGCTTAGCCTGTGTGGTCATCAATAAGGGATTCATTATTTTAAATTTTCTTATGCAAGCTGAAGAAGGATGCAAAAGAAAGCCTTCATTGACCTTTTTATCTACCAAATGGTTCCACTTCTTGAAAATGTGATGCCAATTAATCTGTTCAAATTTTCCCACAGTCTTATAGGCTTGATTCACCAACAGCTGGAGCAGAATAGATTTGACCTCTTGTTTGCTAGAAAGAAACTATATGATCAACTTAGAGTCCCCATAAACTAAAAGGGTTTTGACATTTTTTCTTTCTACTAGAGCGAGACCAAATTTGTAGCCCATCAACTCAGCTACATTATTGATGATTTGTCCTAATTTAAGCAAAATTCAAGATGGTGGAGTATGGTCCCAACCATAAAACTCTTCTAGCAACAACCATTCCAAGGTTAGACTTCGAAGCCCCATCAAAGAATAGAGTTGGTAAACTAAAACACATGGAGTCAAGCTATTGACAATAGAGATGCTAATTAGATCTTGAAGATTTCAATTTTTGAGGATGCGTGACTCAACTCTAAAAAGAACACTCTCATATTGCTTAGCTTTAAAGCGAGCTCTAGCTTTTTTATGATAGCATAATTTATCTTTTGTATTAATATTGCCTATGTGAGTTGATTTTCCTTCAAATATTCTATAGTCCATTTCCACCCATATATACCACATGCAATAATAAAGAATTGAAGACCATGCATATTTTATGAGAGACTTACCTTAAAAGGAGCCAAGATACTTTTTGTTCCAAAATTCAATAGAAGACTCAAAATTTAATCTACTTCTAATACAAATTTCAGTTTCTGAGAGCAAATAAGATCCAAATAATAACAACTTCCTCACATTTAAAAAATAAATGGATTTAAGTTTCATGGTCTTTATAACATCTAAAGCATATATGTGTAGTAAGTTGTTAATCTCCTTTAGGCTCTCCTTTGGACCCATTCTCTATATATGAGACATACATAGCCTACCTTTTATGAATTAGAATCTGTCTTATACTCAAATATTAGTGAATCATCAGACATACATGGCCTACCTTTTATGAATTTTAGTGAATCGTCAAACCCACTGAAATCAAACTTCCTCTACACCTAATTTTAAAATATTAATATTTTTAATTAAGTAAATAATTTGTATAAAAAAAAACATATTCATATTCATCGTGGAAGTTGAACCGATATTAATACTCTTAAAATCTAATAAAATAAAATCTACTTGAATCCAAAAAGTGTATATAAATGAACGATGAATAGTGTATATAAATAAACGATATTCATCGTGGAAGTTGAACCGATATTAATACTCTTAAAATCTAATAAAATAAAATCTACTTGAATCCAAAAAGTGTATATAAATGAACGATATGATTCGAGTCCAAATGTGTGTATATAAATGAACGATATGATTCGAGTCCAAATGTGTGTATATAAATGAACGATATGATTTGAATCCAAATCTATATATATTATAGATATAAACGATATGATGTCCATAATTTTTATAGAATCAATGCATAACTCAGAAGGATTAATAAACAAGTTAAAACGAAACATTCCTCTGTTTTCAACAAGTCTCCTATGCCAACAGGCCTAATTATTTAAACAATGTCGTAGCAAGTTTTCAGCTTCATTCAACTCCTACAAATCAATAAGTAAATTTTAAAAATTGAAGCCTGATTTCTTATAAAATAATATGACAAGAATAGAAAAAACAGAGATCAGACAGGAGAATGCCATGACTGATTCAAACCATAAAAACTAGCATATAATCAATAAATACTCTCAATTAAGTGTAACGAATTCCATAATACAAAAGAAATGATGAGGGTGCAATACACAGGCAGAGTGCACCCTCGTGTATCTCAGATTGAAATCAACCAAAATAACAGGAAAAGAATAAACTGGTTAGCTAGCCCTCAAATTCAAATATTCTCCCCAGTAGTACTGGTATACAGCCTCTGAATCATCAGAATAGACAGAGCTTGCAGAATTACGCTACACTAAAGCTACAGTTCTACACACTGCCAACAGCCTTTGATTGATTTTTAGACCTGCGTTGGAAGAAGATGATCCAGGTTACAACTTCCAAGACAAGGGCAATGCCACCCAAGGAAGCAATAACAGCAATGTAAGCATGCTTCCACTTCTTTTCAGGATCCAGGATGTCAAAGCCTTTGAAAATGTTAATTATGCTTAAAACGATAACTGAATAGCCGACGGAGTGGTGGTACACATTCCAGTATACGCGTAACTTGTGATCCTTCTTAGGACGTAGAAGAAGAGCAAATACCTGCCAAGTTAACAGTCTTGTAAGAAACTTGAAAGACATAATAAACAGAGAAAATTAACATTTTCATTGAAAGCATTAAACTCTGACTGCATAGTGCATTGCATTACCTGTAGAGTTCCAAGAGCGAAGAGTGCAATCCCAATTTTCCTGTGTGATTTGTCTTCTCTGTTAGAGTAGCTGCCCAGCTTCAAACCAGTGGCCCAACCACTTACTCCAATGATATATCCCGAGGATTGGCAGAAAGCATGCAGATAAAACCATGCAGGATCTGCAGATTCAAATGTCTTGGCATATCGAGCAATCATGGCTCCAATAGGCATCATTATGCCCCAACTAACAACGTTTAACACCCCGTGCCTCTGGATTCACAATTCAAACAATTGGTTACAGACAACTCATAATGCACTTGACAGGTGTTCTTTTCTATATATGAAATAAAGAATGACCTCTACAGTCCAAGCCACCAATGACAACTACAAGCACATGAATATCTATAGCATTTGGTTAATACACCTCCATTCTGAGTCCTTTTTTCCGTTTTGAGTCATTGAGAATATTGAAAAGGGCAGATTCCAGATAAATGATGGCCATTGACTAGAACAGCAACAGCAAGAGGGAAACAGATATACAAACAGAAGATTAACAATCACATCAAAATTGTTTTGGCTCAAATAAACAATAAAATATATTTCTCAGCTTGTAGATGCTCCCTATCAGTGCTAAGGGAGGCTTTCCCCTCATTATGTCTATAAGTATTCTTAATAGCCTTCGTAGATAAGAATATCACAGAAAACATTGAGGATTTGGCTTCACAATTACATATTAACCTGCCAGTCTAACAGAGAATCAGACAGAAAACAGGAAAAACGCCCCCAGAGAGTTTTATATTTTTGAGGAAAAAGTGTTCAATTTTTTCTGACTGCAAAGATAATAAGAAGTGTCATATGCATTCAGTAAAGCATTCACATAATTAAGCAAAAGTTTTCATAGCCCACTGAATCATCCCTTGACCAAGCTTCAGACAGAGAGCAAACACTGAATTTCAATAAGGTGGGAAAAATTAATTAATATGTCTAAAATACAAACTTAATTTGGACATTACAATACAAAAGCAAAAACAAACACAGTAAAGATAAGAGTTACATGAAATTTAAAAGAAAAAAAAATAGAAAAAACTCAAGCTGAAGCTCAACAGGTAGGACTTCCTACCAATGGGCTAGGATCTAGCCTGGCTATTGCACCATGTTGGAAAACTTGGAACGGCTAGGGTTTAAACCCCAAGAACCTCCTTGCAATGCTTGAAGCACTGTACCACTATTTGACCTATCTGACCTGAAGATCGAAACTTGCATAATTTAAATAACCGGCGGTCACATGGTAGGGGCTTTTCATATTATCCAATTTTACAAATTTATGCATTCGATGGAAGGAAATTTAAGTGTGACCCTCGTTTCAAATTCAAAGGTTGGATTCAATCTCACTAGAAAATTAGAAACATATTTTCAGCCATATAGCATACTTATGTTGCTCCACACTGGATGCTCCAAGGATAGAAACAAAAACTACCTGTGCAGTGTGGTAACAGCATCTAGACACAAAACTACATGCACCATATACCAATCTGACATTCAGTGCAAGTTTTTTCTTTTAGTCCCCGGATTCTTACATGCAAAACATCAATATCTTAACTTGTAATAATGCTAATGCCAGAGTGACTAAACCTTCAATTTGAAAACCTTAGAGCTCAGTCTCCCAAAAAGCAAATCATATATCTGTTATGGTCAATGTCACAGGAGTAGACAATAGGCTCTGATCATCTACAAAGTGTAAAAACAGAGCTCTTGCATAATTGGAACTGAAACTTAACTATTGGATCATAAAAAATTCTCAAACATCTGATGTTGATAAGGCCCAACCATAACCATAATTAAAATTTATGTTCAGCAAGTATACTTACATTTTTAAGGGTCTGGCGAGGAAGGCCAGATGTGCCGGTGCTGGTTCCTAGTTCGAGGTTTACGGTCCCTGAACTCTTCTTATTATTTGTACCCATGGCGTGTGCAGCAGGGGTCATGTTAGTCACTGAACTCCCCACTTGCCACACCTGATTCACGTTGGTTTTATTGGAAGGCAGTATCAACGTTGCAAATATTGTTATCTGGCCACTACTCTCGTATATAGCACTCTTGTTGGTCACCCTGAAACTAAGACTAGAGAGAGTCACACCAGCATATGAGCTAACATCGTAAGTATTAACTATAGTTGAGCCATTGGTGAGTCGGAAGGCAATCAAAGCCTGAGTGCCAACCATTCCTGTACTAGTTGGGTTTATTCCCCAACCCACCCATCCAGAAGAAGCAGGAGGAGCGGCCCTGAATGCTATGTCTACCGACCCATCATCTGGTGTATATGTCCATGACAGCGTGGCACCCAATTCAGGGAGAGCATTGCATACTGCATACTGTTTGCTTACCCCTGTGAAAGTTAGCGAACAGGTCTGTGCACACGCTGCGTCCCATCTCAACGCAAATACCAAGAGAACCGTCGCCGCAACACCCACTGTCAAGGTACGCCCCATTTTTGAATTCCCAAATCAAACTCCAAGCCCAAGTACCCAAATCAGAGATCAAAATTCAGGGTTTGAAGCTGTGGAAGGGCTCTATGGGAGATTTATTTCCTGAGATGAATGACCACACAACACAAAGGGGCTCCTTTGAAGAAATTTGGTATGGCCCTGATGTTGAATATATTGGCATCAAAGGAAGAAATTGTCAGGAAATTGCGAGGGAGGCGTGTAGGAATGGAAAACCGTGGCAGTTGACCAAACCTGCTTCCTCCTTCGATTTTTGACCAGTTCCTCTTTCCCTTCTATTCTATTATATTCTATTCCTTCGAGAAGTCTGTCTGTGCAACGGACTTGGCCAGCACCTGTCTCTTATCCTGTTGTCTCTTTGGCCAGACAAAATAAAGAAAACCCCGACCCATTCGTGGTTCCAGTTAGGTAATTCCTAGGCACCTACCTACTTACCTACACATGTATTCAAACCATAATAAAAAACAGAGATCAGAAAGAAGAATGCCATGACTGATTCAAACCATAAAAACTATACACATATGATCAATAAATACTCTCAATTACGTGTAAAGAGTTCCATAATACAAAAGAAAGGATGACGGTGAAATACATAGGCAAAGTGCACCCTCGTGTATCTCAGATTGAAATCAACCAAAATAACATGAAAAGAATAAACTTGTTAGCTAGCCCTCAAATTCAAATATTCTCCCTAGTAGTACTGGTATACAGCCTCTGAATCATCAGAATAGACAGAGATTGCAGAATTACACTACACTAAAGCTACAGTTCTACACACTGCCAACAGCGTTTGATTGATTTTTTGACCTGCGATGGAAGAAGATGATCCAGGTTACAACTTCCAAGACAAGGGCAATGCCACCCAAGGAAGCTATAACAGCAATGTAAGCATGCTTCCACTTCTTTTCAGGATCCAGGATGTCAAAGCCTTTGAAAATGTTTACTATGCTTAGAACTATAACTGTATAGCCGACGGAGTGGCGGTACACATTCCAGTATACGCGTAACTTGTGAGCCTTCTTAGGACGTAGAAGAAGAGCAAATACCTGCCAGGTTAACAGTCGTAAGAAACTTGAAACACATAATAAACAGAGAAAATAAACATTTTCAGTGAAAGCATTAAACTCTGACTGCATTTCATTACCTGTAGAGTTCCAAGAGCGAAGAGTGCAATCCCAATTTTCCTGTGAAGTTTGTTCTACGCCTTTAGAGTAGCTGCCCAGCTTCAAGCTAACTAACATAATTCTTGCATAATTGGAACTAAAACTTAATTATTGGATCATAAAAAATTCCCAAACATGTGATATTGATAAGCATAACTAACATTTATGTTCAGCAAGTATACTTACATTTCTAAGAGTATGGTGAGGAACAACAGGTGTGCCAGTGCTGTTTCCTAGTTGGAGGTCTACGGTACCAAACTATTAATTATATTTGGGCTTTGTTCGCGAAAGTGTAATTTTTTTTCATTTTTGAAATAAAATTATATTTTTCCCTCATAAAAAATATTAAAGTGCTATGGAGTACATTTGTAAATATTAGTTTAGGAGTGTTTCATATTTGTTTAATGTATGTGTCAATGTGTGAGGAGTATTTATTTGTTTGTGCGAGTATCAAAGTGTGCAAAGTGTGAGATGTGAGTTGTGACAATGCAAAGTGTCAAGTAAGTGAAGAGTCATAGGTGTTAGGTGTCAAGAGTGCAAGTGGAGTTACATGAGATGTGGCAAGATGTAAAATAAAGAGTCATGAGAGTTTTGTCATAATGTGAGGAATGTGAAAGGATGCATCTCCTAGATGTTTGAGGAGAGCAATAGTTAGAGTATTGAAGAGTCATTTGTAAGGTTATATAATGGAGACAAAGCTCCATGCATTGTATCAAATATAGTAACTATCTTTGTAAAAGTTTGATGTAATGTTGATGTATTAAATATACTGTGCACATTTTATTGTAAGATATTGTTGTTATTATGTGAGTGAGATTTATATGATTGATTTTATGATCCTCGGATATTAACCTGTGAGATAATTTGGATGAATAGTCAATATTTTATCTCTTAGAATTCTTACCCATAAGGCATGATCCTCCTTCACTAGCCTCCATCCCATGTTTGTTGCCAAGGCCTTGTTCATATCCCCTATTCTTCTAAGCCCAAGTCCACTTGATTTATCCATGCATACTCTCTCCCAAGCTACAAGCGAAATTTTGCTCTTCTTCCCTGTTCCTAACTATAGGAAATTTCTCTAAATACTTTCTACTATATTAGCTGCTTTGAGTGGGATCATAAACACTAACAATAAATATATATGGATTGCTTGGAGATTACTCTTAAGAAGCTATAACTAACCTAAATGACTCAGCAAATTCCCCTTCCAAAAAGCTAATTTACTTTAGAGACCTTGTTAATCAACACATTCCACAAATGTTCTTTGCATACCCTAATGACCATTGGCATTTTCAAGTAAACAAAAGGAAGAGTTGAGACACTACACCCAAGCTCTATTACTATTATTTGTTGTCAACTCTTTATATTTTTTATAAGAAACATCTTACTCTTGTCCATGTTTATCATTTATTGGGATGTTTTTCATAGAGATTTAGTATCCTTCTAAATTCCTTGGCCTCAGTTATAGAAGGTCTCCCCAATAAAATTGTTTCATCCATAAGTTTTCGGTGAGTAATACCATCTAAGGATATATATGGTTTCAACCTACTTAATGCTTTTGCTTGCTTTGCTACTCCAATGCACCTTCCCAATGTTTTTGTCATTATGATGAAGAGATATGGAGACAAAGAGTCCTCTTGCCTTAAGTCCATGTTGCTTCCAAAGAATCCAACTAATTATTCATTATAATAGAGAATTTAGGTTCCCCATAGTAGCTATACACCCATCTTCTTCAATGTTTGCTGAAGCCAAACTTCTCTCGGACTCTATCTAAGAAATGCCATGAGACTCAATCATTAGTTTTGTTCATGTCAAGCTTTAGTACCATTCCCTCCCTATTACTTTTCTTAACTAAATATAAGGTCTCATAGAGTGTGATTACTCGATCCAAAATTTGCCTACCCTTCACAAAGCCCTCATGTTGCTCTGTAGTGATCTCTACAAGAATAGACTTTAATCTTAATGCAATCACTTTTGATATTATCTTATAAATGGCATAACACGGACTAATTGGCCTAAAGTCTTTAAATCCCTTCAACTCGAACTTCTTTGGAATGAGCACTAGAAAACTATTATTGTATTCTTTTAAAACTTTGCTTTAATGGGGTGACTCTCTTGCTATTGCTACTATATTGTTTCTTATTATGTTTGAGAAGGCTTGGAAGAAACCCACTTGAAAGCCATCCAACCCTAGAGCTTTATCTTTTTCCAATGAGAAGACCACTTCCCTAACCTCCTTCTCTCTATTATTGTATGCAATTCAACTTGGATAACTTTCTCTCTATTAAAAAGGACTTGGTCCATCCCATTTTTATCTATTTCCTCTTCAAATTGACTCAATTCTTACCATAACTGCTCCTTTTGCAAGAAGATGTTTCCAAAGACCTTGTTCCACTTTTTTACTTCCCTCTTCACATGTTTCAATTTTATAACAACCACATATATCTTGGATCATATGCATCCACCATATTTCTATTTCCTCCTAAATTCTTGGGTGCTATAACCACATGAATTCATATTTGAAAAGTTGTTTTTCTTTCTATCCTCTAGACTACATTAAAATACAAGATGAAAACAAGAGGATTATGGTCTAACCCTATTCTTGGCAATGGTGCCAAATTATGCTCATAGTTTTTCTCAAACCACTTTAAGGATAGCAAAACCCTATCCAATCTCACCTAGATCAAGTCCTCCCCTAACCTTTTATTAGTCCATGTGAATGCCTTCCACTCAAATCAACATCAAAAAGACTTGTTGATGATATAAACTTGCTAAGGTCCTCCATACTCTCGATGAGTCCCTAGGACCCCCTTTTCTTCTCACATGGTCTTAATGAAGTGTTGAAGTTCCAAACTAACAAGTAATTTTCACTTGTTAGTTCTATTCTCTATCAAATCTTCAAAATCATTTTATTAAACTTACTCAAATCATATTTTTTTTAAAAACCACTTATATTATCTTTTTATAGAATATAAATACCTTAACCCCTTCCAACCAGAACCATAGACGTTTTGCCTTGAATACATACTATGAAGCTCACTTAAGTGAAAATTACCATACATATAATGATAAAATTTACAAGTTAATATAAAAAACTCTTGAAATGTACTAAGTAACCAATCTCCTTTGGGTCCACTACTTTGGAAAGAGGCATGCATATCGATCTAAGAGACATACATAGCTTATCTTTTATATATTATAATATGTTCTAAGAGACATACATAGCTTATCTTTTATTTTATTTTATTTTTATTTGTGGAAAACATCCCAAAAGGAATGCCACTTTTGGGTAAGACCCAAGGAGGCAGGGGTATCCATTCCGCCAAAAATGCCCAAGACTCGAACCTGGCCTACCACTTTTGACATACTCTGTTGAGCAAGGTGCAGTGACAGTATTGTCATTTTTGTCAAAACAGTCAGATAGATCGGTTGATGCAGTGGACAGGAGCTCAGAGGCTATTCAGAGTATGTATAGTGATGTTAAATGCTTATAAGTATGTTTTTGATGTTTGGGTGAAGTTGTTACAGGTTGTCCAAGAAGACCGAAGTGGCCCATATGCTAAAAATGCAAAGAAAAAAAAGTGTCGCGATATCGCGACATGTTGCATTTTCGTGGCCAAAAGAGAAGCAAAAAAACAAAGGGAAAAAAGTGTCGCAATATTGCGACATGTTGCATTTTCACGGCCAAAAGAGAAGCGAAAAAGCAAAGGGAAAAAAGTGTCGCAATATCGCGACATGTTGCATTTTCACGATCAAAAGAGAAGCGAAAAAGCAAGGAGGAAAAAGTGTCGCGATATCGTGACATGTTGCATTTTCGTGGCCTAAAGAGAAGCGAAAAAGCAAGGAGGAAAAAGTGTTGCGATATCGCGACGTGTTGCATTTTTGTGGCCGAAAATGCAAGGAGTAAAAAGTGTCACGATATCGCAACATGTTGCATTTTCACGGCCAAAAGAGAAGCGAAAAAGCAAAGGGAAAAAAGTGTCGCGATATCGCGACATGTTGCATTTTCACGGCCAAAAGAGAAGCAAAAAAGCAAGGAGGAAAAAGTGTCGCGATATCACGACATGTTGCATTTTTGCGGCCTAAAGAGAAGCGAAAAAGCAAGGAGGAAAAAGTGTCGCGATATCGCGACATGTTGCATTTTGCGGCCGAAAATGCAAGGAGGAAAAAGTGTTGCGATATCGCGACATGTAGCATTTTCGCGGTCCAAAGCGAAGAGAAAAAGCAAGAAGGAAAAAGTGTCGCGATATCGCGACATGTAGCATTTTCGTGGTCCAAAGCGAAGAGAAAAAGCAAGAAGGAAAAAGTGTCGTGATATCGCGACATGTAGCATTTTCACGGTCCAAAGCGAAGAGAAAATGCAAGGAGAAAAAGTGTTGCGATATCGCGACATGTAACATTTTTGCGGTCCAAAGCAAAGAGAAATAGCAAGAAGGGAAAGGTGTCGCGATATCGCGACATGTCGCATTTTTGCGACACAAGAAGGGCAGGCAGGCAGAGTAACAAAAGTGTCATGATATCACGACATGTCGCATTTTTGCGACTGAAGAAAAGCCTCAAAATAGAAACGTACAGTAATGAAGGAGAAAACGTACAGTCATCGAAGGAGAAAAAAATGCATGCACAAGGGAAAAGAAAACGAATAGTCAGACATGCAAAGAGAAAACGAACAATCATGACTGAGAAAATGAACAATCATGGTAGGAGAACATGGTGTCAATTATTTTCATGTGACGTGTTTGATGAAATGCCTTCTCAAAATATACAAAAGGAGTTACAACTGGAGTTACAAAGAGAAAGGATGGTTATAAAAGGAGTGTTGCTTCAAGAATTTTTTAAGTGCAGGGGATTAAAGCGTAACGATTTAATCTTGCAAAGAGAGTGAGAGGCAAGTGAGGGGTAGGCGAGAGGTGAGCGAGAGAGGTGTGCGATATGTGAAGCACGAGGAGAGTGTGCGGGAGGTGAGTGAGAAGGGTGTGTGTTGTGTGTGGGCAATGTTGGGAAAACAATAGACCAGTTAGGGTCTTGTAAAAATGAAGGCATCTTTATGTCAATATTCTAGTTTTAGAATTGAAGTCCAAGTTGGTGCTTGGCATCAGGATTTGGTGCTCCTTCCAGTTGGTGCTAGTAAATCAGGGGTTGGTGCTCCTTTCTGTTGGTGCAGATAAATTAGGGGTTGGTGCTCTTTCTAGTTGGTGCTGGTAAATCAAGGGTTGGTGCTCCTTTCTGTTGGTGTAGATAAATCATGGGTTGGTACTCCTTTCTGTTGGTGTAGATAAATTAGGGGTTGGTGCTCCTTCCAGTTGGTGCTGGTAAATCAGGGGTTGGTGCTCCTTCCAGTGGGTGTTGGTAAATTGATTGTAAAGTTGATTGCTTTGCAAAGGCTGGATTTGGATGGGATTCCAAACAATCAATTTTTGAGGAGTAGCCAAATCGATGAACCTCGATACATCTTGTGTTATGTGATGCTCTCTTGTTATATTTTCTTTATTTGATTTTAAGTTCTCATTGTTTCAACTTTAAGAGTTTAAGATTTAATTTTTATAGAGCTACATTGATTCACCCCCCCTCTCAGTGTCATTGTGATACTAACAATTAGTATCAGAGCCAGTTCCCTTGTTAGGCTAAATTAGCTAGGGTTGATCTTGGATTAGTACGCAATGGGTAAGAAGAATAGATCCTTCTCAAATAAAGCATCTCAGTTAGTTTTAGTTCCTGTGGAAGAGAAAATTGAACTAGAAAAGATAAGAGTGAATTCTGAAGTATGTGATGAAAACCTTGAGGGTGAAGTATATCTAGAAGGTGAGTTGATCGTTGCACTTGAAGAGTTGGGTATAGAAAGGAAAAAGAACAAAATAATGTCCAAGAAGTTGGAAGAATATGGGGATAATATTGAAGATCTCTTCTTACAAATTCATAAAGCCAAGAAAATAGAAGAAGCCTTGAAGTCACACCTGGATGATAAAGGCGATGTATGTAGCAAACGTGAAGAGGAATCTAACAAAGTTATTAACGATCTAAAGCTGCAAGTAGAAGATTCCAAAAGGATTGAAGAAACTCTCAGGTCACAGATCAATGAGAAAGAGATTATTTACTGCAAACAAGAAGAGGAGATTGTTTTATTGAGGAAACAACTAGAAGAGGCCAATACAAATCTCAAATTTGAGAAGAGCACAGAGTTGCTAGAGAAAATGATAAGGCAACAAAGAAGCCCCATGTGTAAGCTTGGTCTTGGATATGAAGCTGAACAACCTTCATATTCTAAATTTGCAAAGAAGAAGAAGTCCACTGCTGAAGGATCAAAACAAGAAAAGCTTGAAGCTGAATCTTCAAAAGGAAGAAAATCTCAAAGGAGATCTATAGCAAAGCAACCACAACAAAAGAGGTTCTATCACTCTCACTCTATTCATAATAATGCTTTTAATGGCTATTGTTTTAGATGCAACCATTATGGTCACAAGGCAATTTATTATG
The DNA here is from genome assembly GCA_028583015.1 of Wollemia nobilis. Taxonomy (NCBI): domain Eukaryota; kingdom Viridiplantae; phylum Streptophyta; class Pinopsida; order Araucariales; family Araucariaceae; genus Wollemia; species Wollemia nobilis. The sequence goes on from JAQPPZ010003542.1 coordinate 244,355, forward strand.
GATTGAATAATAGATCAAAGAGTTATGCTGGTAGAAATACATTTGTTACTTCGGTTGAACACCATGTGCAATGTTTTAAATGTAATGGTCATGGGCACATAGCAAGGTTTTGTCCAAGAACTTTTGTATCTAATCTAAGGCAAGACAATAGATTTCATCAGACGCAAAGAATGCAACACAAACAGGGAAGAAATCATGTGCATCAAAGAAAGGAAAATAATCATCCATCAAGGATGCACAAGAGACAACCACCCAGTAGAAATGTTTTTTCACCTTTGATGGATTATGCAGTAGAATGTTATAACTGTCATAATTTTGGGCACATTGCAAGAAATTATCAAAGTACATTTGCATCAAATCAATTTCAGGGAAGAAAATTTCAACCAAATGGAATGAGACAAAATAGAAAATTTCTCGAAAAACATGCACAAGCTATTGAAAAAGAAAAGTCAAAATAAGAGCCCAAAACTGTAATCAAACCAGAGTGGAGAAAGAAAGAGGAAATGAAATTGTGTCTCCTTAGACTGAAGGAGATTACTCCTCTATTGCACTAAGCAGCTCCAGGTAGCACAACCTTAGGGGGAACAATCTTAAAGATTTATTTTAATGCTCCTATGTTGTTTGGTTATCTGAGGATGAAAGGCAAGTAGTCAGGGGGAGTTGTCGTATAGTTGTCAAAGTGTGTTTCAATTCATGTAATTTTTTGTGGAGGTAATAAGAGAGCTTTAATTTTCTCTAAAGAAGTAGTCGTTATCAAAGAAATGCCAGAGTCAAAGCAAACAGTGGCACTAGCACCTAGTTGGTCAAGCGTGCCAAGTGGCAAATGCAAGGTAGAGACGTTGAGAGAATAGTGCCCAGGTGGTGAAGCGCCAAGGAGGACAAGATGCCCATGCACGTAAGAAAGTCTTACATTATTTGAGAAATGCGAGATATTTCCTGAGGAATCCCTTAATCGCAACAAGGAGAAATGCTCCCTGGAATAGCATGAAGAACGTTCGCTTAAGACATTGAGTAGCCCTGACATATGCCCTAGCAAGAAGCAGAATACTGAGTTTTGATGACTGCGCATAGATTGAGGTTCCAGTGCTAGAGGTAACAGTCCACTGTCAATACCTGCACAGGCAATGAAAACATTCATGGCAATCGTTAGAAACCAGAGACATTGAGCTGCACAAAAAATGAAAGGCAAAGTCGTCATTCACGGAGGAGGTCGCAGTCAAAAGGATCAAGCTATACTTAATAAGTAAAAGCAAGGTACAACAGGAATTATAATATGATGAGCAGAGATTAGAGTGCTTATCCAAGAAGACTTTATGACAGAAAGAGTACCAGTGGAGGTGCATTCTATCTTGGAGACAGGTTGGTCGCGTGGCATAGTAAGAAACCAGAGTCAGTATCCTTATCCATAATAAAGGCAGAATATATTGCAGCGACAACGTGTTGTACGCAGGAGAAAGTTGCGAAAGGTGAGGTTAAGTTGGATTTTGTTCCAACAATAGAGCAAGTAGCAAATATCTTCACAAAATAGTTGCCCAAGAAAGTCTTTGAGTACCTTTGCAATAAATTGGGAGTGGTCACGTTTCCCAAGAATTGACTAGCTATCGGGATCACATTCTCAGGGGGAGCATTTGTGTATTTGTTTATCTTTTTGCTCATGTTTGTGATTTTTGCTAAGTGTAATAATTTTTGCCTGAGAATGTTGTGCATGGACTCAAGGGGAGTTTACAGTAGCCCTTTGGTATTGTTGTCAAAGGGGGAGAAGAGTTACAGGAAATTGCACAAGAGTTATAGGAAATTGCACGTGTGTTGCCAACAATTCCAAAGGGGGAGATTGTTGAGCAAGGTGCAGCGACAGTATTGTCATTGTTGTCAACACAATCAAATAGATCGGTTGATGCAGTGGACAGGAGCTCAGAGGTTATTCAGAGTGTGTATAGTGATGTTAAATGCTTATAAGGATGTTTTTGATGTTTGGGTGAAGTTGTTACAGGTTGTCCAAGAAGACCGAAGTGGCCCATATGCTAAAAATGCAAAGAAAAAAAAGTGTCGTGATATCGCGACATGTTGCATTTTCACGGCCAAAAGAGAAGCGAAAAAGCAAAGGGAAAAAAGTGTCGCGATATCGTGACATGTTGCATTTTTGCGGCCAAAAGAGAAGCGAAAAAGCAAAGGGAAAAAAGTGTCACAATATCGCGACATGTTGCATTTTTGCGGCCAAAAGAGAAGCAAAAAAGCAATGAGGAAAAAGTGTCGCGATATCGTGACATGTTGCATTTTCATGACCTAAAGAGAAGTGAAAAATCAAGGAGGAAAAAGTGTCGCGATATCGTGACATGTTGCATTTTCACGACCGAAAATGCGAGGAAAAAGTGTCGCGATATCGCAACATGTAGCATTTTCGAGGTCCAAAGCGAAGAGAAAAAGCAAGAAGGAAAAAGTGTCGTGATATCGCGACATGTAGCATTTTCGCGGTCCAAAGCGAAGAGAAAATGCAAGGAGGAAAAAGTATCGCGATATCGCGACATGTAGCATTTTCGCGGTCCAAAGCGAAGAGAAAATGCAAGGAGAAAAAGTGTCGCGATATCGCGACATGTAGCATTTTCACGGTCCAAAGCGAAGAGAAATAGCAAGAAGGAAAAGGTGTTGCGATATCGCGACACGTCGCATTTTCATGACTCAAGAAGGGCAGGCAGGCAGAGTAACAAAATTGTCACAATATCGTGACATGTCGCGTTTTCGCAACTCAAGAAAAGCCTCAAAATAGAAACGAACAGTAATGAAGGATAAAACGTACAGTCATCGAAGGAGAAAACAAATGCATGCACAAGGGAAAAGAAAATGAACAGTCAGACATGCAAAGAGAAAACGAACAAACATGTAAAGAGAAAACGAACAGTCATGACCAAGAAAACGAATAGTCATGGTAGGAGAACATGGTGTCAATTATTTGCATGTGACGTGTTTGACAAAATGCCTTCTCAAAATATACAAAAGGAGTTACAATTGGAGTTACAACTGAAGTTACAACTGGAGTTACAAATAGAAAAGATGGTTATAAAAGGAGTGTTGCTTGGAGAATTTTGTAAGCACGGGGGATTAAAGCATAACGATTTAATCTTGCAAAGAGAATGAGAGGAGAGCGAGAGGTGCATGAGAGGCGAGCGAGAGAGGTGTGCGATATGTGAAGCACGAGGAGAGTGCACGGGAGGCGAGTAAGAAGGGTGTGTGTTGTGTGAATAGTGGGCGATGTTGGGAAAATAATAGACCAGTCAGGGTCTTGTAAAAGTGAAGGTATCTTTATGTCAATCTTCTAGTTTCAGAATTGAAGTCCAAGTTGGTGCTTGGCATCAGGAGTTGGTGCTCCTTCCAGTTGGTGTTGGTAAGTCGGGGGTTGGTGCTCCTTTCACGTTGGTGCGAGATAAATCGGGGGTTGGTGCTCCTTTCGGTTGGTCTTGGTAAATCAAGGGTTGGTGCTCCTTTCTATTGGTGCAGATAAATCAGGGGTTGGTGCTCCTTTTTGTTGGTGCAGATAAATCAGGGGTCAATGCTCCTTTCTATTGGTGTAGATAAATCAGGGGTTGGTGCTCCTTTCTATTGGTGCAGATAAATCAGGGGTTGGTGCTCCTTCTAGTTGGTGCTGGTAAATCAGGGGTTGGTGCTCCTTCCATTTGGTGCTGGTAAATTAGGGGTTGGTGCTCTTTTCAGTTGGTGCTAGTAAATCAAGGGTTGGTGCTCCTTCCAATGGGTGCTGGTAAATTGATTGTAAAGTTGATTGCTTTGCAAAGGCTGGATTTGGATGGGAGTCCAAACAGTCAATTTTTGAGGAGTAGCCAAATCGGTGAACCTCGGTACATCTTGTGTTGTGTGATGCTCTCTTGTTATATTTGCTTTATTTGATTTTAAGTTCTCATTGTTTTGGCTTTAAGAGTTTAAGATTTAAGTTTTATAGAGCTACACTGATTCACCGCCCCCTCTCAGTGTCATTGTGAGACTAACATACTCAAGGAGCAAACAAACACACAAAACCAATTTAAAAATAAGTAAATAACAACAAAAATAATAAAATAAAATAAAAAACATGCTCCTTGAGTGTGTCAAAAACAAAAGCACAACCAAACACGCACAATAAGATAAAAGAAACCACAACACAAACCACATAGAAAAACACAAGAACCACATAACAAAACACAAACAAGACAAAAACAACAGAACACTACAAAGACATAACCCAAAAAAAACATGAAAAATAAACACAACCAAAACCTAAAAAATTAAAAAATAAAATAAAAATAAAAATAAAAAACAACCAACAACAGACAATAAACAAAAACAAAAAACATAGAAAACACTCACACATAAAAACATGAAATAACACAAACAAAGAGAAACCCAAGAACAAGAACGAAAAAAACACAAGAACAATAACAAAAAACATAAAAAAAAACAAAACAACAAAAACACAAGAACAACAAAAAACAACACAAAGAACACAAAAACAAAACAAAATAAAAAAACCCACCCACCTTAAAAAACTAAACAAAAAAAACAAAAAAAAAAAGAAATAGAAAATAAAAAATGAACAAAACAATGACCTATCTAGACCAGAAGACTATTAAGGCAAGAATCAACAGAGGAAACAAAATAAAGAATAGAATGAGCTAGGGAACTAAAAAAAACTGAATGAACCAAAGAGAAGCAAAAAAAAAACAAGAAGAAACTAGGTACCTTGAAGCTGGAGCCATCCAAAGAAATGATAGAAAGAAGAGCTTCCCTAATTTGAGAAGCCCACCATATAGGAGGGTGGCCATAACAAGTAAGATCACCTTTGTCCAAAGCCCAATTAGCTAAAGCATCAGCACTCTTGTTTTGATCTCTGACCACATGATTGTAATCAACTTTCAAAAATCCCATCTGGATTAACTGAATCTTCTCAATAATTCTTTTTATTCTCCAATCCACCTTATGATTCTTAGAAGGATTCTTCAAGAGATTAATCATAAGTTGAGAGTCGAGACTCAACTAACACCTTTTCCCATCCAACCTTAGTAGCCTCCTGAAGGCCTCTGAGGATACCATACCCCTCAGCAAGGTTATTGGAAAGAATACCCAAATTCTCGGCAAAAGTAAAAACCAGGGAGCCATCTGAAAGTCTACCAATTCCTCCCACACTGGCTTTTCCAGGGTTCCCTCTAGAGGCTCCATCGGTATTGACTTTTCCAAAATCCTTAGGAGGAGGTTGCCAATTTCTATTCCTATCCATCTTACTAATACTCACATTCCCTTTAAGTTGGTTGCCCTTAGAAGGTTTAATCTTCAATCTTTGCATCACTTGATCCCATCTTTGGTGGGAGTTTTGGGGGTGATTAAGGAGATGATGGACTGATTCAACTAAGTTGGCTATGGTCTTTTGCCAAATATAGTGAATATCCTTCCTATCTTGATTAAAAATTTGGTTGTTCCTTTCATTCCAAATATTCCAAAGAAGAATGGTAGAACCCATCCAAACTAACTGCCTAATAAAATGATCAACACCCTCTTGATTAGGCCAATCCCTCCAAAGTTGTTCAAAAGTAAAAAAATTGGACCACTGTAAGCCAAGTAAAGTGGCCATTCTCCTCCATAGCTCGAAGGCTAAAGTACACTCAATAAAAATATGGTTGATATTTTCTACATTCTCTTCACACATTTCACATCTAAAAGGGCCATGAAAACCATGCTTCATAAGTTGCTCACCGGTAAGCACCCTACGATGCAATAAAAGCCAATTAAAGAACCTCACCTTAGGCCAGAGCTTTTGAGCCCACAATCGAGAAAATATGTCGGAAGAATGGTTGGGATTATTATGGCATAAGGTCAAATAACCTTGAGCAACTGAATACTCACCCTTAGTAGTGTTGTTCCATCCAAAACAATCTTTTTCATGGGACCAAGAGAGGGATCTCATATGAAGGATGCCTTGGATATCTTGTCTTTGCCTTTCTGGGATTTGAATAGGCCGAGTCCTCAATAGGGATCCAATATCTACCAACCTTTGAATTACCGGTATGGTACCGACGATAATTAGCCACCTTTATCCAATTAGCTCGGTGAAGCTCCTCCATCCAAGGCCTCCAATCGGGAAACCGAGTTATCAAAGGCTTGTGACCATCCCAAGAATCTATCCAAAAATTTGCATGTTGACCATTATGAATGATCCAAAATAATTTTTTCTTTATCAAATCCTCACCAGTCTTAAGAACTGCTAAAATGGGAGAACCTTTGGTAGGAAGTTGATAGCGAACAAGGTCTTCAGGACTTTTGTTCTCAGCATATTTAGCACGGAGATTATTGGCCCAAAGAGCATTGGGGTTATGCAACATCCTCCAATATAATTTAGCAGCTAAAGCTTTGTTGTTATTAATTGAAGACCGTAATCCTAACCCCCCTTCACTCTTAGGAAGACATAAAGTATCCCATTTCACCAAGGCCCATTTTCTTTTCTCCTTAGTACCACTCCAAAGGAAACGATGACTGATTTGATCCAATTCTCGAAGAACAACCTTTGGGATATTCAAAATGGAAGAAACATAAATAGGAATAGCTTGAAGGACTGATTTTACCAAGGTGATTCTACCCCCAGAAGAAAGCCACTTGTTGGTCCACTTTCCAATTTTCTTCTTGACTTTGTCCAACAACCAATTCCAATATTTATTTTTATGCCTTTGAATATTTATGGGAATACCTAAATAAGTGATTGGAAGAGAGGTCTTCTTATATCTTAGTTTATCCAAGACCATGGATTCTGTCTAGCAGAGCGGTGAAAGAAAATAACTTTAGATTTGTCTTCATTGATCAAGCTGCCTGATAGCCTTAGAAAAATAGCTAATGATTTGCTTAATATTAGAAGCTTCCTTAACTGTAGCTTTACCTAAAAGAGTAGAGTCATCCACAAATTGAAGATGAGAGATAGGTCTAGCTCCATGAGCAATGGTAACTCCCTCAAGGGTTTTGTTTTCCCTCTTTTTGGTTATAGTCCTACCCAAGCATTCAACAAGAATGATGAATAAATAAGGGGATAGCGGGTCACCTTGCCTAATACCTCTGGAAGGTGGGAAAGAGTGAGAAGGCCTGCCATTGATAAGAACTAAGTAGGAAACTGAAGAGATACATCCCATAATCCAATCCATCCAATCCTTAGAGAAACCAAATTGCCTCAAAACTTTGATAAGGAAGTGCCAATCCACTCTGTCATAAGCTTTGGATAAGTCTAACCGAATGAACATGGAAGGAGAATTTTGCATATCCATGGAATGGATGGCTTCTGAGCAAGAACTATCTCATCTACTATTTGACGTCCTTCCACATAACCCCCTTGCTCTGGGGAAATAATCTTATGCAAAAGAGGCTTCAACCTTACTGCCATGATTTTAGTAATGATTTTGAGAAGAACATTACATAAAGCAATAGGTCTAAAAGCTGAGATATGATCAACCTCTTGAGCTTTTGGAACAAGAGTAATATAAGTTTTATTGATAACCTTCAAAATTTCTTTGGCTTTCCTGGCTTCTTCCACCACCTCTAATAAATCAACATGAAGGATATCCCAGAACTCTTGGTAGAACTCAATAGGAAAACCATCGGGACCTGGGGTTTTCCCTTTTTGCATTTTAAAAACTACTTGTTGAAGCTCATTGATAGTAACAGGAGCGAGTCAAAATAGAGTTCTCCTCGGAAGTGATAAGAGAAGGGATTGCTTGAAGAACATTATATTGTGAAGCTGAGTCAAGGGGAGTAGCAGCAAAAATATTGGAAAAGTAATCAACAACAATAGAGTTCATGCCATCCCAAGTATAAACAACATCTCCAGAATCTGATTTTAAGGAAGAAATAAAGTTGTGAGATCTTCGAGCTAGAAGAGATTTGTGGAAGAAATTTGTGTTTCGATCTCCTTCTTTGAGCCATTGAATTCTAGATTTTTGCTTCCATAAGATTTCTTCTCTTTTTTCCCATTCCTCTAAGCTGAGTTGTGAGTTTAATTTCATCTGCACTTCTCTTCTCTGTGAGGCCATCTAAATGGATTTTCTTATTCAAATTTTCAATATGAGCAATAACTTCATGTTTTTTTATGAACATCCCCAAACTCTTTCCAGTTCCAAGTCTTGATTTTGGATTTAATGTATTGCAGTCTTTTGGCAAAACAGAACATCTTAGTCCCATGCCTAGGTTTACCTTCCTTCCACCATTGTTGCACATGAGGTCTGAAGGAAATGTCTCTAAGCCACATTAATTGAAAACGAAAAGGAGAGAAACTCACATTGGTTTTCCACATTTCCACCATGGCTGGCCAATGATCCGAACCAACATTATTAAGAGTCTTCACTTTAGGAATGTGACCATGGATTAAGAAATTTTTAGAGAGCAAAAACCTATCCAATCTCTCCATTATACAAGCTAAGCCTTGCCTTCTGTTAGACCAAGTCATAAGGCCATTATCCGGTTGGATATCCACAAGATGGAGGTTTGCAATATATTCGCTCATGAGGTCGGTGCTTTTGTCCAAATTTCTATTTCCCCCCTTTTCTCATCCAGAGAGAGGATGGTATTGAAATCTCCTCCGATCAAGATCCAAGCTTTAGGAAAATGAGAGATAATATGAGTAATATCCTTCCACTTGTCTTCTTTTTTCCTCCAAAGAAGTCGGAGCATAAACGATAATGCAGAGCATAATCTGGTTGGAATGTCTACTTTGAATAGCTATAGCCAACAAACCCCAACTGCCAACCATATGGTGAATAACTACCTCTTTTGGATCCCAAAGACAAGCAATGCCACCCGAAGTCCCTTGGGAGCCGAGGGAAACCACTTTTCAGTTGGCCAAATTTTCTTGGCAATTAAGTCCATATCCTCCATTGACATCTTTGTTTCTTGAAGGAAAACAAGATGTGGATGATTTACTGAATCATTCTTCTAATTTCATTTTGTTTTGAAAGACTCCCTTTGAGTCCTCTAATATTCCAAGTGATGATCTTCATTAATACCAGGGCTAAAAAAGTTGGGAAGGGCATTAATCTTACCTTCCTCTACAAGCTTTTCACCTTCTTTTACCATATGATATTGATTGGTCTTGCGACCTACTTTTTGATTAGAATCCATCTTCAATTTTTTTTCCCTGTTTCTTGACTTATTCCAATTGAATCTGAGATGGCTTCTAACCTTGAAGAATGCTCGTACACAGCCAAAATTTTACTAGATGGTTCAACGGAGTCTATATTGGGACCTGCATTATTTGAAGTTTTGACATTTGAAATATTGTTTTTCTTGTGTAAATTTTCTCCTTTTTTTCTATTGAAAACCTTTGATTTGTTGGTTTGTCTCCGAGTTCTTCCCTTCATATTTAAATTGTGTTTCTAAGATTTCAGTTTCCATTATTTCCTCTTCCTCACTTGGGACATCATTTGTGGAAAGGATTTCAAACATATTAGCAGATGACTTTGATTGATCCTTCATAACTGGTTTTTTAAGTGTTCTTCTTCTTAGGTATTTGGAAACCTGCTGAGTTTATATCTTCTTTCTTTTGATCGGGAATTTTATTTGGGCAAGCACTGGCCAAATGACCATATTCATGGCAAATTCTACAACGAAAAGGAATGTTCTCATAGTCCACTACTTGCTCCCAAGTGTCTTCCCCAAATTGTAATGTGATCTTTTTAGGTAGGGGTTTGTCAAAATCCATTAAAACACAAATCCGAGCATAAATAATATGTTCAAAATTTTGAGTACAATCAGCAGTCATCATAAAAGTTCCTAAAGAGTTTCCAATTGAAGAAAAAATAGTAGGATTCCAAAATTCAATAGGGAGGCCAAAGAGTCTAACCCACACGGGAGCTATAGAAGGCATCTCTTCTTCGGCTTTAAATTTAGTATGCCAGGGCTTCATGAAAAGCCCTGCCCTTCCAAAAAACCAAGGACCCCCTTGAAAAGTTTTCTCTCTATCTTCATTATTAGCAAATAAAACAAGAAAATAACCATTTGGATAAATAGAGATTTGTAACTCACCTTTAGTTTTCCAGCTTTTTGCAGCCCAGACTTTGAAAGCGAGATAGACTCGGACGAAAACCCACGAACCGACAAATTAGTCCTCTTTTTTCCAAATCTTCAATGCCGGTCTGAATGTTACCCATATCAAGCTTAACAATAGGAGTTCCATCAGCTGCTTTAAGACATCCTGACTCCGTTTTCCTGGGATCAATCTTAGGCATTCTTAGAGGTTTATGGGAAGCCCTAATATTGATATTAGCATTGGGTTGAGGCTGTCCACCATGAAGGGCATCCCTAAAATTCATTTTTGGGACCGAGTCTTCGAAATTCTTACCCTTGATAGGGGTTTTCACAGTAGAATTATTTTGTGGGTGCACCTTAGCACCAGATTCACTTGAGATATGAGCCATTTTTTGATCAACTGCTTGAAACTTGTTTCGTGATCTCTTTAATCCTTGCCCTAGACATCGTGGAAAGGTATGGTTTTCACTTTTCTTTTGTGCAGCAAATTGGAAGTCGTTGTCACTCAAGTTCATAGTATGATCTGTTGAAAGACAAATTTCTAACCCATATTGTATCCCCTGCAACATTTCCTGCTAAAATATTGAGCATAAACCACAAAAATATTGGCCGCTAGGGCCCGAAGGCCCTAAAAACCAACCTCTGGAGCTACTTGCACTCAACCCAGATGAAACCCTCGCATAGCCGCTTGCCAAATATGTCGTTCACACATAGGGATGTGCTAGGATCTGTGTTGCTCCAAATGATATGAAAATTGGTGGAGACGTTCTAGGGTTTTTCAGGCATCTACCCTCAAAATTTTAGCTCAATCCGAGTCCGGATGAGTGAGATATGGCCGAAACGAGTTCGGTAGTTTGGGCAGTCCTACGAAAAATGTCTCATCTATCTTTTCTTCCCTCTTGTATTACATTATGACATATTGATATTATAAAAATTCCATCATAGCTTATCTTTTATAAATTATAATATGTTTTATACATTTTATTTAAAATATTTAAATTTTTCTCAATTGTAAAACTTATTAAAATGAAAATTTTTATACACATATTTTAAAATATTAATGAAAAAGATAAATATATTTTAATATTTTAAAAATATAATAAAAGTTAAATCTAATTTAATTATCCTGGAGAAAAATGCAATGGTTCAAGGTTTGGCTCGGGCTTGGCTCTTTCTCGGTTCAAGGTTCAAACTATGATGTGTGTAGTTGTGTGTTAATCGCCTATTGATAAGCGTAACTAGTTATTTCCCTAAAAAAATATCATAGTTGCAAGGAAACTACTCAAAACTATATGTCGATAGTAAGGGTTTATCACTACCCAAATAAATAAATTAAATCTACTATGTCAAATTTATTTAAACAATATCTTAGCAAGCTTTAGCTTCATTCAAGCTCTTACAAATCAATAAATAAATTTTAAAAATTGAAGCAATAAGGGGTGTCTGATTTCTTTTAAAATAATATGACAAAGTATAACAAAAATAGAAAACAAAGATTAGAAAGAAGAATGTGTTAGAAATTAAACTTGATTTCACGTCAGAAAGATCTTTGACAAATCTTATCATCGAAAATTCGATCGTCGCAAATTCAAGTGTGCGCAGTTATTACTGTTTCGATGGAAACCCTAGCATGTTCGGTGATAATATTTATCATTTATCCAAAAATCAGAAGGTGTCATAATATAAGCCTTATCCCTCCCTTCGCCCGACTATATAAGGTGGTGTTGTCTTTTAGTGCAGAGCAGAGAACAAAGGAGAGCAGAGAAGAAGAGTGGAAGTGAAGCGGTAGCAGACTGAAATTAATCCGTAGCATTCAAAATATCCATGTGTGAGTTTAACCTGTAATAGGGTTTGCAAACATTTCTATAAATCTTCAAAGAAAAGGAAGCATCTAGTAAAAGTTTATTTGTATCAAGGACTATAAAACTACGGCAGTAGTTAGTTTGTTTCAGTTGTTATAATATATATATTTTATTTGTGCTTCTATATATTTTATGTGCACTATGTGTGTAATGGAGCAGAGATAAATTTTGATTTGTTTTCCCTTCATCATTTCTCCTTTGCTTGCTTGAGTTCGCCTTTCCCTCATGCAAATAGACCCGAAAGGGCATTTTCATCCAAACTTCTCCAAAAAAGCGTTTTCGAGCAAGTTGCTTCAAAAAAGGTAAAATCGGCCTGAAATTGATCGCATTCATTTTTGGCAAAGAAGGTTCTTGAAAATATTTTTCACCCCTCGCTCCTCCAAAAATCTATTCTCGCTCTTAGTTCTTCTGAAAATGCATTGTTGCTCGAAATCTTATTTCAAAGCAGTCGAAAACATTGTCATCGTGACTTTAATTTGAAACCTCCTAAAAATATTGTCACCATGACTTTAATTTTAAACCTCCCAAAATCATTGTCGCTCTGAAATTGTAGTTGTGATTTCGTTGCGTAAATATTTCAAATTGGTATCAGAGCTAGCGCTAGACTCATGGAAGATAAGAAGCAATGGCTTCCAGTGGCAACCCATTGCAGTTGTAGATCCCACGTTTCAATGGCAAGAACTACGATTACTGGAGCATCCAGATGAAGATCCTATTTGGGTCTCAGGAGCTATGGGACCTGGTCTAGAATGGTTATATAGAACCAGTAGATGCAGCAGTCGTGAGCGCTCTCTCCTAAGCAGAGTCATATTTGTTGAAGGAGAATCGGAAGAAGGACCAGAAGGCATTATTTTACATAATGCAAGCGATTGAGGAGATAATATTCCTATGAATTGCAGTAGCAACCACATCGAAGGCGGCATGGAAAATTCTTTCTAGCTCCTTCCAGGGCATCGACAAAGTGAAATTGGTGTGGTTGCAAATGCTGAGAAGAGAGTTCAAGAATCTCTAGATGAGTGAATCAAAGTCCACGAGCGACTTCTTTACCCGAACAATGGGTATCATCAACTAGATGAGGATGAATGGCAAGAATGTGGAGAACCAGAGGATTATGGAGAAGATACTAAGGAGCCTACCAGCAAGGTTCGACTCAGTGGTGATTGCAATTGAAGAATCAAGGGATTTGACAACCCTCTCTATAGATGAGCTCATGGGTTCTCTACAAACACATGAGCAGAGGTTGAGTCGGTCATCTCAGTCCTCGTTGGAGCAAGCATTCAAGATGCAGGTCTCATTCTGAGATAGTAGCAGAGAAGAATCCCACCAAGGTGCCTCTAGTTCTCAAGGAGGAAGAGGATAGAATAGTAGAGGCAAGTGTGGAAGAGGTAACAAGCGAGGAGGAAGGTCAAACTCCAATGAAGGAGAGAATAGCTGCAACTTCCATCAAGCAGGAGGAAGAGGTAATGAAAGAAATCAACAAGGAGGATCTAATTAGAGGTATGATAAATCGAAGATCCAATGTTATTATTGCAAGAAATTTGGTCATTATAGCTATGAGTGTAGAAAGAAGATGGCCAAGGATAATAAGCAACAAGCCCACTACACAAATGAATCTAAAAATGCAGAGTGTAGAGATGCTTGTGGGAATCTATTGTTAACTTGTAGTACTGAGGAGGAGAGCCAAAAGAATACCTGGTATCTTGATAGTGGTTGCAACAACCACATGTCTAGGAACAAAGAGATGTTCTCACAATTGGATGAATCCATCCAATCTAAAGTGAATATGGGGAACAACAACAAGGTACCTATCATGGGAAAAGGGAAAATTATTATCCACACCAAGCAAGGTGAAAGAAAGTAAATCACTGATGTGTATTATGTGCCTAGGTTGAAACACAATTTGCTAAGTGTTGGACAACTTGTGCAGAAGGGGTACACTATTGCAATTTAAGAATGGATCATGTATCATGGAGGACAAGGAGAATGGGCTCATAGCAACTGTGTCCATGACAAAGAACAAGATGTTTCCCTTACAAATTCAAAATGAATTGCTACTATCATTTAGTGTAGTTGTGAAATATGCTACATGGTTGTGGCATCTCAGATTCGATCACCTAAGTTTCAGTGGCCTAAACTTGGTGCACAAGAAATAGATGGTGAAGGGTTTACCCCTTATAGAGCAACCAAATCAAGTTTGTGAAGGTTGCTTAGTCGGTAAGCAACACAAGGATGCATTCCCTACAAGATAGTCATGGAGAGCTTCACAACCATTGGAGTTGGTGCATTCAGATATCTATGGTCCTATGCAAACCAACACATTTATCGGTAACAAGTTTTTCCTAACTTTCATTGATGATTTCAATCGAAGGACATGGGTATATCCCATCAAACAAAAGTCAAAAGCTTTCAACAAATTCAAGGATTTCAAGGCTCTGGTTGAAAAACATAGTGACTATTACGTGAAGACTCTTAGGACAAATGGAGGAGGTGAGTACATCTCCAATGAATTCCATAAATTTTGCAAAGAAAATAGAATTCAAAGGTAGTTCACTACCATATACACACCACAACAGAATGGTGTTGTAGAGAGGAAGAACAAAACCATAATGGAGATGGCATGGAGTATGTTGAAGGTAAAAGGTTTGCCACATGAGTTCTGGGTAGAAGTTGTATGTTATGCAGTTTATCTACTGAATAGATGTCCCACAAAGAGTGTGAAGGATAAGATTCCTCAAGAAGCTTAGAGCAACTAGAAGCCTAGTGTTGCTCACTTAAGATTTTTTGGGTGCATAGCATATGCACATGTTCTAGATGAGAAGAGAAAGAAGTTGGACGACAAGGTGGAGAAATGCATCTTCATTGGCTATAGTGAAGAGTCAAAGGCTTACAGGTTGTATAATCCTATGATGAAAAAGTTGATCATCAACAGAGATATGAAGTTCATGGAAGGTGAAGCATGGAACTATAAATCCTAGACTGGTTAGTCAAAAGTAGCAATTATTGAGTCTGAGGACTTGGAAGAAGATAAAGTGCATCCACCTATAGCTTCAAGCAATAATACTGGAGCTAGAAGCAACACTACCTCATCATCATGGTCACCTCCACTTACAACAAGGATCTCCAACTTGAAGACACCAACGAAGACAAGGATCTTGCAAGATATTTATGAGGTAACCAAGAATGAAATAGATGAAGAACATTCTAATTTTTCTTTATTTTTTGAGTGTGATCCAATTTCATTTGAAGAAGCAATTCAGAATAGGAAATGGGTGCAAGCTATGGATGATGAGATAGAGGCCATAGAGAAGAATCAAACATGGCAATTAATGGATCTTCCAGTAGGGAAGAAGACCATTGGAGTCAAGTGGGTATATAAAACCAAGTTTAATGCCCAAGGTGAGGTTGATAGGTATAAGGCTAGATTGGTGGCAAAAGGCTACAAGCAGAAGTTAGGGATTGACTATCATGAGGTGTATGCACCTGTAGCGAGACTTGACACAGTCAGAATGATCCTGGCATTGGCAGCCCAGAAAGGCTTGAATGTTTACCAGATGGATGTCAAGTCTACCTTCCTCAATGGAGTGTTGGAAGAGGAGGTCTACATAGACTAGCCACCCGACTATGAGTTGGAAGGTCAAGAAGGCAAGGTCTTAAAATTGAAGAAGGCCCTATATGGGTTGAAGCAAGCACCTAGGGCATGGTATAGCCAAATTGATGCTTATTTTCAAGAGAATGGGTTTATCAAATGCCCATATGAGCACACTTTGTACATGAAGACAAGTGCAAAGGGGAGATGATCATCGTTTGCTTGTATGTAGACGATCTGATATATACTAGAAACAACAATATGTTGTTTGAGCAGTTCAGAAGTGCCATGAAGGAGTTCAAGATGACGGACTTAGGCCTAATGAAATACTTTCTTGGCATTGAAGTTGACCAATCTACGGATGACATCTTCATTTCTTAGGGTAAGTATGCAAAAGATGTCCTAAAGAGGTTTAATATGGAGGATAACAAACCTACCATCACACCAGTTGCAACAGGCCTGAAGTTGAGCAAAAATGATTGCGGCAACAATGTTGATCCAACATTCTACAAATGACTTGTTGGAAGTTTGATGTACCTGATAGCAACCAGATCGGATTTAATGTTTGTAGTGAGTTTGATTAGTAGATTTATGGAAGCACCAAAGAACACTCACTTGCAAGAAGGGAAAATAATACTACGGTATGTCAATGGGACCAGGAATCATGGAATATTCTATGCCAGAAAATATCATCTTAAATTGGTTGGCTACACATATAGATGATAGGAAGAGCACTTTCGATTATGCATTCCATCTTGGATCGGGTGCAGTATCATGGTCATAAAAGAAGCAACCGATAGTTACGTTGTCCACTACTGAGGCTAAATATGTTGCCACCACTTTAGCCACATGTCAAGTCATATGGTTGCGAAGAATCTTGGGTGAGCTGAATCATCACCAAGAAGGGGCAACAACCATATTTTGTGATAATAATTCCACCATAGCACTATCAAAGGATCCATTGTTTCATGGTAGGACAAAGCATATCGATATCCGCTACCATTTCATCAGAGAGCTGGTGAAATTTAACGAAATTGAGTTATTGTTTTGCAGGTCCAAAGACCAAGTAGCAGATATTTTCACAAAACATTTGAAGGAGGAAGACTTCAACAGGCTAAAGGAAATGCTAGGTGTCAAAGTCTTTGTGAAATCTCATTTAAAGGAGGATGTTAGAAAATTAAACTTCATTTCACATGCCATAAAGATCTTTGACAAATCTTATCGTTGAAAATCCGATCACCATAAATTTGAGTGTGCGCAGTTATTATTGTTTCGACGGAAACTCTAGCATTTCAGCGATAAGCTTTATCATTGTTCAACGATCAGAAGGTGTCCTCCCTTCGCCCGACTATATAAGGCGGTGTTGTCTTTCAATGTAGAGCAGAGAACGAAGGAGAGTAGAGGAGAGGAACGGAAGCAAAACGGTAGCAAACTGAAGTTAAGGAGTTGAATCCGCAGCATTCAAAATCTCCATATGTCAACAGGGTTTGCAGACGTTTTTGTAAAGCTTCTGAGAAAAGGAGGCATCCAATAAAAGTTTGTTTGTATCAAGGACTGTAAAATTGTGGCAGCAATTAATTTGTTTCAGTTGTTATAATATATATATTTTATGTGTGCTTCTATATATTTTATGTGCACTTTTTTATGTGCAGTGCGTGTAAAATGTAGTGAAGATAAAGTTTGATTTATTTTCCCTTTATTATTTCTCGTCCGCTCGTTTGAGTCAGCCTTTCCCTCACGTAAATAGATTCGAAATGGCATTTTCGCCCAAACTGCTCCGAAAAAACATTTTCGCCCAAACTGCTTCGAAAAGGGTAAAATCGACCCGAAATTGATTGCCTTCGTTTTCGGCAAAGAAGGTTCCGAAAAGTTCTTCCGAAAATGCATTGTCGCCCGAAATCATATTTGAAAGCAGTCGAAAACATTGTGGCCGCGATTTTAATTTGAAACCTCTCCGAAAACATTGTCGCCGCAACTTTAATATGAAACCTCCGAAATCATTGTCGCTTTTGTGGTTCCGCTGCGTAAATCTTTCATAATGCCATGACCAAGAAGTAAGCATTTGATGAGAATTCGAACCACAAAAAGGTGTGAATTAAAATATGATGTGCCTCGTGGAACTGTGTGCTTAAATTGTCTATCACGGAATTCCCGGCCTTTTTTCCAACTCACACTCCAAGCTTAAGCTTTAGTACACAAATCACAGATCAATAATCAGGGTTTGCTGTTTTCCAACTCACACTCCAAGCTTGCTTAAGTATACAAATCAGAGATCAAGAATCAGGGTTAGGGTTTGTTGTTGTCAAAAGCTAATATTAGAAAAATTAATGTTTAATTTTAGAAAAAACAAATGTTATGAAATATTGAAATTAAAATAAAGAAAAAAAAAATAAAAAAATAATCTTTTAAATATAAAAAAGAATAATTAAAAACATTATTATTAGTATTAAAAAAATAAAAATAAAAAATGTTTTAAATATAAAAAATAATAATTTAAACATATTATCATAATTTTATATATTATATTATAATAATTTAAACATATTATCATAATTTTAAGTATAGAAAATAATAATTTGGTTTTCTTACAAAAATTGAAAAGAATAACTTAGAGAATATTTTAAGTATAGAAAAGGATAACTGAGAGAAGTTATTATTAATATTGTCATAATTTTAATTATAGAAAAGAATAATTAAAAACATTATTATTAGTATTAAAAAAAATAAAAATAAAAAAATGTTTTAAATATAAATAATAATTTAAACATATTATAATAATTTTATATATTATATTAATTGGATCATATTTTAAAAAGAAAATTTGAAAAAAAAAATTAAAATAAAAAAATAATATTTTAAATAAAAATAATTTTAAAAAGTTATTATTAATATTAAAAAATAAAAAATGTTTTAAATATATAAAAAATAATAATTTAAACACATTGCAATAATTTTATATACTATATTAATTGGATCAAATTTATTATCTCGTAGGTCTCTTTTTGGGACTTGAATTTTTTTTTTTGGTTCCCCACGTTTTCGGATTCGGGAGCTGCACGAATCACCTCACGAAAGTGATCTAGGTCTTCCGTGGGTAGTATTTCAAAAATTAAAAAAAAAAATAACTTATCGAAGTTATTATTAATATTTTTATAATTTTAAGTATAGGAAAAAATAATTTGGTTTTAAAAAAATAAAAATAAAAATAAATAATAATTAGTATTATCATAACTTATAAAAATAGAAAAGAATAACTCAGAGAAGTTATTATTAGTATTGTCATAATTTTAAGTATAGGAAAGAATAACTTGGTTTTTTTTATAGTTTAATCAAAAAAGGTAGATTCTCAAATAAGCATGAAGGATATGGAAAGGAAAGGTTTGATCTACAAACTCATGGATTTTAGACCTCAATTATTAGTTTTTATGGACTGGGCATCTAGGAATTGATAAACTAAAGGATAATTTTATATTACACTCTATCCCAATGGGTATTTCCTAGTACTCATTTTATGTGAAGAGGACCAAGATCGTGTTTTCTATGGAGGGCTATGGTTTCTTGGGAGACCGAGTTTGTTCATGAAATCCTAGCATACAAAGTTTCAAGTAGACAAGAAAATACCTTTTGTGGATCCTATATAGGTTAGGTTATTTGGGTTACTAGTTGAATAATAGAACCCCATCTCTTTTGTAACTATTGGCAACACTCTTGGAACCTTTATGATGGTGGATGACAATACTTATAGTTTTGACCAAATGATATATGCCAAAATATATGTCCTAATGGACCTCAACAAACCTCTTATAGAAAATGTCACATTACAAATAGAGGATGAAGTTTGGAAGAAAAATGTTGATTATGAAAACATCACATTCAAATGCTAGATATTTGTGTGGAACATTAGATTATGCCATTTGTTAACAAGGAAATATATACAGTAATAAAGAAGATAGTCTACATGGTTATGACGACTAGGTAGGTGATATTGATAAGTGAAAATTTACCAGTGGATATGTGTTCAATCTCTTTGGAGGTGCTATAAGTTGGATGAGTAAAAGGAAACCAATTGTTGTTGTTTTGACAACTAAAGTTAAATATGTTGTTGCTACTCAAGCTTTTAAGGAAGTTATATGGTTATAGAGATTAGATTCAGAGACTGGTTTCATACCTAAATTGGTAAAGATAGAGTGTCATAATTAGAGTACAATTTACTTGTCAAAGAACCTAGCTTATCATTCAGATCAAAGCATATTGACATTAAGTTTCATTTTGTTAGATCAATGATTGAAATAGGAAAGGTGATGCTAGAAAAAATTGATACAACAAATAATTTTGCAGATGCACTAACAAAACCAATTACTGTTGATAATTTTTGTTGGTGTAGAACTACAACGGGTATGACTACCCATTAGATGCCAAATGATGGACCCTAAAGAAGACCTTTTACAAATTATACAACAAGTGGGAGATTGTTGGGAAGTGTTGCACAGTTTGCATGTACTACACCAATATGGGATTTACATTCATACCCTATTCTTTGTGGATTTCAATTCAACTAAAAAACATGCACTCATGTATACATAGATTCATGTGTTGCTCATGTTTTCTTGTACTAAGCGGTATTGTAAAACCATGGGCTATTTTTTACCCATTGTAATAAGAAACTATACCTATTTTTTGGTATAGTTTTGACCAAATGATATATGCCAATATATGTCCTAATGGACCTCAACAAACCTCTTCTAGAAAATATCACATTACAAATAGAGGATGAAGTTTGGGAGAAAAATGTTGATTATGAAAACATCACATTCAAATGCTAGATATTTGTGTGGAACATTATATTATACCATTTTTTACCAAGGAAATCTATACAGTAATAAAGAAGATAGTCTACATGGTTAAGACGGTGTTGACTAGGTAGGTGATATTGATAAGCAAAAATTTACCAGTGGATATGTGTTCAATCTCTTTGGAGGTGCTATAATTTGGATGAGTAAAAGGAAACCAATTGTTGCTATTTTGACAACTAAAGTTAAATATTATGTTGCTACTCAAGCTTGTAAGGAAGTTATATGGCTATAGAGATTAGATTCAGAGACTGGTTTCATACCTAAATTGGTAAAGATAGAGTGTCATAATTAGAGTACAATTTACTTATCAAAGAACCTAGCTTATCATTCCAGATCAAAGCATATTGACATTAAGTTTCATTTTGTTAGATCAATGATTGAAATAGGAAAAGTGATGCTAGAAAAAATTGATACAATAAATAATTTTGTAGATGCACTAACAAAACCAATTACTGTTGAGAATTTTTTTTGGTGTAGAACTACAATGGGTATGGCTACGCATTAGATGTCAAATGATGGACCCTAAAAAAGACCTTTTTCAAAGTATACAACAAGTGGGAGATTTTTGGGAAGTGTTGCACAGTTTGCATGTACTACACCAATATGGGATTTACACTCACCCTATTCTTTGTGGATTTGGATTCAAATAAAAAAACATGCACTCATGTATACATAGATTCATGTGTTGTTCATGTTTTCTTGTACTAAGTGGTATTGTAAAACCATGGTCTATTTTTTATCCATTGTAATAAGAAACTATACCTATTTTTTGGTATAGTTTTGACCAAATGATATATGCCAAAATATATGTCCTGGTGGACCTCAACAAACCTCTTCTAGAAAATGTCACATTACAAATAGAGGATGAAGTTTGGGAGAAAATGTTGATTATGAAAACATCACATTAAAATGCTAGATATTTGTGTGGAACATTAGATTATGCCATTTGTTACCAAGGAAATACATACAGTAATAAAGAAGATAGTCTACATGGTTATGACGATGCTGACTAGGTAGGTGATATTAATAAGCAAAAATTTACCAGTGGATATGTGTTCAATCTCTTTGGAGGTTCTATACGTTGGATGAGTAAAAGGAAACCAATTTTTGCTCTTTTGACAACTAAAGTTAAATATGTTGTTGCTACTCAAGCTTGTAAGGAAGTTATATGGTTATAGAGATTAGATTCAGAGACTGGTTTCATACCTAAATTGGTAAAGATAGAGTGTCATAATTAGAGTATAATTTACTTATCAAATAACCTAGCTTATCATTCTAGATCAAAGAATATTGACATTAAGTTTCATTTTGTTAGATCAATGATTGAAATAGGAAAGGTGATGCTAGAAAAAATTGATACAACAAATAATTTTGTAGATGCACTAAAAAAACCAATTACTGTTGAGAATTTTTGTTGGTATAGAACTACAACATTATATGCCAAATTATGGACCCTAAATAAGACCTTTTGAAAAGTATACAACAAGTGGGAGATTGTTGGGAAGTGTTGCACAGTTTGCATGTACTACACCAATATGGGATTTACACTCATACCCTATTCTTTGTGGATTTGGATTCAACTAAAAAAACATGCACTCATGTATAAATCGATTCATGTGTTGCTCATGTTTTCTTGTACTAAGCGGTATTGTAAAAACATGGTCTATTTTGTACCCATCGTAATTAGAAACTATACCTATTTTCTGGTATATTTTTGACCAAATGATATGTGCCAAAATATATGTCCTAGTGGACCTCAACAAACCTCTTCTAGAAAATGTCACATTACAAATAGAGGATGAAGTTTGGGAGAAAAATGTTGATTATGAAAACATCACATTAAAATGCTAGATATTTGTGTGGAACAGTAGATTATGCCATTTGTTACCAAGGAAATCTATACAGTAATAAAGAAGATAGTCTACATGGTTATGACGATGCTGACTAGGTAGGTGATATTGATAAGCGAAAATTTACCAGTGGATATGTGTTCAATCTCTTTGGAGGTGCTATAAGTTGGATGAGTAAAAGGAAACCAATTGTTGCTCTTTTGACAACTAAAGTTAAATATATTGTTGCTAATCAAGCTTGTAAGGAAGTTATATGGTTATAGAGATTAGATTTAGAGACTGGTTTCATACCTAAATTGGTAAAGATAGAGTGTCATAATTAGAGTACAATTTAGTTATCAAAGAACCTAGCTTATCATTACAGATCAAAGCATATTGACATTATGTTTCACTTTGTTAGATCAATGATTGAAATGGGAAAGGTGATGCTACAATTTTTTTTTTTTGCAAATGCACTAACAAAACCAATTACTGTTGAGAATTTTTGTTGGTGTAGAACTAAAATGGGTATGGCTACCCATTAGATGCCAAATTATGTACCCTAAAGAAGACCTTTTGTAAACTATACAACAAGTGGGAGATTGTTGGGAAGTGTTGCACGGTTTGCATGTACTACACCAATATGGGATTTACACTCATACCCTATTCTTTGTGGATTTATATTCAACTAAAAAAACATGCACTCATGTATACATAAATCTATGTGTTGCTCATGTTTTCTTGTAATAAATGGTATTGTAAAACCATGGGCTATTTTTTACCCATTATAATAAGAAACTATACCTATTTTTGGGTATTGGTGTGACCATAAAACCCATGAGGGTCATGTAAAGATGTAATGTAATCCTTGTAGAATGTAATATTTGTATTGAGGGCTTGTGAATTCCAAATTGATAAAATGATTATTCTTGGTTGGGGTATTTTTCCAAAGGAAGGGATTTCCCAAAATAAATATATGCATATTCTATTTCTGTGTATGTTTTTGGTGCATTACTCTATTTTTTTATTACCATTTTTTAACATTAATAACTTAGATTATAAAAATTCACAACATTTTGATGGCATTTTTCCTTTCGAATATAAATCTCCTTTCAACAAACTATATATCATATAATCTCAAGGATTATAGAACCTATACCAGCAAATAGAATAAATGAACCGACATCAGTAGGCACTATTTGCTAGATTGTAGGTTTTTTCTTAGATATATTTCCACTTTGTTCCTTACATAAAATAACCTTTGGTGGTAAAACTTGAAGACCAGATGATAGAGCAAGATTGGCAGATAGTACTAGAAATCCTTGATCTAAAAGGTATGTATGCTAGAGATAGGAAATAATTCACGCAAAAAATAGAGAAAATAGTTACGCATGATTATGAGGCTCTAAGGTTCAAATTAGAAAAGGTAGAAAAAAAGCTAAAAATGGTTAGGAAGACCCTAAAGGATTCAAAAGCAAAAAAAACACTCTAACAATAGGTAGATAGATTAGCTAAAATCCTAGAAGACCAACCCATATGTCCTCTCATAAAAATAATAGAGGAACAAATTGAAGAACTCTCAAGACTATTAGTTGAATAATATATAAAATTTTGTAAGGAGAGGCAAAGCATACAAAAGGAGAGGGAAATGGTTGAAAAAATAAACAAAATGGAACAACCATAGAAAATTCAAGGCGTAACCAAGAAATTTACTATCACTTATTGGGATCAATTTTTCAATATGGCTCATCCACTACCAAATATTTAAGTTTATCAAGGCAATTGATGAGTTGGAAACATGGGTCAAGTAGGACATTGAATCTAGCATAGTTAATATTTCTACAAAATTAATTAAAGCCAAGATTAATCAAGAAAAGTTGGTTTTGGTGACTGAATGTGAACTAGATACCATGGAAATTTTTGATACAAAAGCAACAATCTAGAAGATAATGGACCTTGCCCATAAGGACTGAATTGCACATATGTGTGAAACTCAAGTCCTATTATTAAACAATGCTATGGTGTGGTTCAAGGTTGAAGTTGACATATTATTGCAAAAGGGGTTCCCTTTCCCAGATAATGAAGAGAATAAAATCATGACAAAGCAAGGATACATACAAATCCTCGAGGAATGCAAGGGAATCAATTTGCCTTTAAAAATGGTTAGGATTATCAAAACCAAAAAATATCATGCATGCAATCAAACCAATCCTTGATCTCAAAAATCAGACATATCAAGTTACTACAAGAATTGAAGGACTACCAATAAGGAGAAAGATCAAGGTAAAACCCACACACAATCATTTTAAAACAATTCAATGTTCATCGAATGAAGAATGGGTAGATATCAAACAAGCACTGGAAAAGCCCTCGATGATCTTGTGATCTTATTTTATTAGCTTTCTTTCGTGTCTTCTTTCTATAGGAGTTACAAAGTTTTTACTCTAAGCCCAAGCATAAAGGTAAATTTGAGTTCTCCTTCAAGCAATCTTGAAAGCCCTTGTGAGCTACTAAAACTGTAGTGATTCCTCACTACTAATTTGTGCCTAAGTCAAAGTTTATAAATACTATGATCCAAGGTGACACCTTTTCCTATTTAGTATGTGATATATTCTAAAGAGGAGGAAGCCAAAGTGAATCCCAATATTTGGAGGTTATGTATAACTTGTTAAATTAAGAAAATATTTTTTTTGATAGATGCAACGATGAGGCAACAAAGTTTAAGAAGCATTTCCCTCTTAAATAAATTTGATATAATTTTTTTATGATCCCTAATTATGTGCTAGCAAAAAAATACCAACCATTCTATAGGAAATTCTTGGGTTTTGAAAAACCAAAGGTATGTCAATATTTTGAGCTACCACCAAACTCTTGGTTAAGTCAAAGGATGTGAAACTATAGTAGAAGCAGGTAATATCAGTTAATTTATTCCTACCTAGGAAGATAAATACCACCTAATAGATGATATTTTAATTAAGTGACTCAAGCATTTATTTAAGATAAGTATGGTGATGAAAGTTCTATATTTGGTAGTTTTTATGAGCAAGGGCACCTCATTTAATGTTTAAAATCCATAAAATAGGTAGTTGATATTGTTTGAACCATCTATACAAAATTTTGGAGAGAAATTTTTGATATGGTAAACCATAAATAGTATTAGTCTAGACTATATAAAAAAATCAAAATATTTCCATTTTATTCTTTTGTGAGCTTTATTTTCATTTCTTTTTGTAGACTAGTCAACTCTTAAGTGGCTTATGGGTAAATTGAACCTCGACTTCTGGCACAATCTTTGCAAATAATTACTTGCACATACACACACACATATATGGAGAACCACATCAATTTTTAGACTAGTCATTTGTTGTTTTCTACTAACCTATATTTGTGTGTGTATGTGTTTGTATTTTTTACCTTTTTTGGGTTTTGCTTATATGTGTGGGAGACCTACACCAATTTTTAGAATAACCATTTTTAGCTCTCCTCGGGAAGCATTTTTTTATGTACATGTATGTTGGTAAAACTCATATGTGCTTAACTGTGTCAAGGAGACAAAGCGTTCATGGCATATAACATTCAGGCTTATTATGTAAAGAGATCTTATCAAATATTTCGGAGCATCACCACCCATTTTATTTTGTTGAGTTATTTTAATTTTATCTCTTGCATCCCTTTTCCCCTTTGAGTTTAAGTGTGCCTAAAATATCACATCTTAACAAAGAGCCAACCTTGTAAAATATTCTTGAAGAGCCCTGATTAATCCAAACTCCATGCTCTCAACTATGACCCTACTATGTTGCTCCACGTGAGGTGCAATTGTACCAACTAGAAAAATCGAAGATGATAACAACAAGAATTAAAGAGCTAAATTTAATTAATGAATATGAAAAGGAAAAATAATTGAATGAATGGTGATTGGATGAAATTTGAATAAATTGTTGATTTAATATTGAAAGAAGGATTGTGAAATTGAATTTGAAATTTGGGAGATAAAAGGAAAGAATTAAATTTGATGAATGTGAAGAATTTTTTAATATTGATTTGAGATCTAAAAAAATTAATTATTTAAAATGAATTAATACTGAATGAGTTCTATTATGAAAAATACTAAAATTCATATTTCTGAATCACAACTTATAAAGGACCAAATTTTTTATCATGGAAAAATAAAATAAAATCAATTCTTATTGCTGAGTAACTTTGATATATAGTGAATTAAATAAAGA
The DNA here is from genome assembly GCA_028583015.1 of Wollemia nobilis. NCBI lineage: Eukaryota > Viridiplantae > Streptophyta > Pinopsida > Araucariales > Araucariaceae > Wollemia > Wollemia nobilis. Next base: position 270,749 of record JAQPPZ010003542.1, read on the forward strand.
ATATGACAAAATATGAAAGAGGAAAACAAAAATTAGTAGAAGAAGATGATGCAAAATCCCTCTTGCTAATCACATTTAGGATAACTAATGAAATTCAGCTATATACAAGTGAAGTAGAGACTTCAAAAGTTGGTTAGAAAACTTTATGCAAAATATTTAAAGAAATCAATAAAGCAATAATCTTACATTTGCAGTCATAATTATATTCATTAAAGGCTCATAGTGGAGAAAGTATAGAATTCTCCCTTTGAAGGATAGCAGAATTAAAAACTAAGTTACTAACTTTGGGAGAAAAAGTAGAAGACAAGATCCTTGTCTGGTATACATTAAGAGCACTCCAAGAGACTTTCAAAAATTTGATCACTTCACTTCAAGTATCAAACAAAGCCACAACCTTTGATGAATTAATTAGTGTTCTTCAAGAATATGAAGTGGAGAATCTAGTCAGAGATGATAAATCTTATAATGCTTTGATATCAAAAAATATATATTAAATAACATTGCAACATCATCACAATCTCAACCTAAATGGAGATAGAGATATTGTCACATATGCAATATAGAAGGTCATACTACAAGTTATTGTAGATATAATTATTTGAATCAAAGAAATCAAATGAATAAACCATTTCAAAATATTTTAGCCAATATAATATTGGCCTCAATATCAACATGTGCAACAACGATTGAGTATGATTGTGGTAAGAAGGAAATTTAGTTAAATAAGTTCAAGAGATAAAAATTGAAGAAGAAAATGAAATAAGAGCCCTTATAGAAAGGATTATATACACTAAAGATAAAGATAAAATTGAGTATGATTGTGGTAAGAATCAGGGTTATGCATAAGGGTCAGACTCGATATCTAATTATAAATAAAAGGTGAATCAATTTTGAAACCCAAGTGAATCTTGACCAAATTTATGTAGGAGACATGGTGAATTGCATTTGATTTCCACCAAAAATTATAATAATGGGGTGAATTTCTATTAATATTTGGAAAAAATATTAAACAACAAAAAGACTACCGGTAAGACAATTTCATATGAGGCAAGAGGCTACCGGAGAATAAGTTAATTTCATATTTATGTAGCTTGTATGAGGCTACCGATGTATATTTGGTACTAATAGCCTTTATAAATTACCGGATTACCAATAGAGCCGACAATGAAGCCCCCCTATTACCATGCCCTAGAGGAATGTGGTCCCAATTGTGACAACCATTGTACTATACATTATTTAAACCAAAAAAACATTCATTATAAACATTTAATTTAATTTAAAAATATTTAACTATTGTAACATGACTATAATTTATCAAATGAACTCAAAGAACATTATTTAAAAAAAAAAACCATTCATTATAAACACTTAATTTAATTTAAAAATATTTACGTGTTGCAACATAAATAAAATTTATCAAATAAACTCAAAGAGCAATTATAGTGTATAAAATTTATTGCTCACGAAGATCAACTATGATGGTGTGCTATTGATATAACACATTAATACAAGAGTATGGTAAGGTTGAATTAGATCGTGGTGTTCATCTCATTTATTAATATACAAAATTTAGAAAAAGGCTCGTATCACAACTTTATTGTTGATGGCCACTTAATATTATATGAAAATATCAGCCAGTGTTGTGTTCCAAATTATCTTTTAGAATAGAACAAAATAGTGTATGGAAATTTTTTTATTATACAAATATGTTACTAAAAACTGATTAGAAAATCACATATCCAACTATAACATAAAAATAAAGAAAGTATTTTATATGTTATATCAAATAAAATTCACCATTTAAAAAAAAGGTTAAGCTAGTAGCAATCTGGCGCTACCGGAGGATATATATGGGGATGGTAGCCAACAAAGGCTACCGACTTATAAATAGTGTTGGTAGCTTGATAAAGCTACCGCCATTTGTATGGGGTCAATAGCCATATGAGGCTACCGTCCTTTGGATGGGGCTGGTAGCCTCAGACTACCATCTCAAGGCTGCACCGGTGTTTACGTTGGATCGGTGTTTCCAAAATGTAAAATCAAACTACTAAAATGTATAAATAAACAAGAATAAAAGATAAATGTGTTATAACATTGAGAGAAAAAACATGGTATGCAGACATAATAATGATAAAACAACTATGCATTACACCTACAACTGAATTTGTTACTAGAGATAAAGTTCCCTCCACAATACCTCCAGGTTGTTTTCCAAGGCATTCTAGAGAAATGGTATATGGTATGCAAATGTATGTGTGCTACCTGTGTTCAAATACTCACATTGCGATAGACACTCTTGCAATAAGGGTACTATCATAATACAATTATCTAAAGCATCATGGAGTAAATGGAATGCAATCATATGAGCACACTCCAAATTCAAATTCAAATCCCATGTTGCAACACTCCCAAAATAAGTAAACACATGATAATACATTGTTTGTTTTATTGCCACAAAAATGTGATTTTTTTGATAACACAATAATACTATAATGGAATCATGATGTAAATTGGATGGAAAAATTACAACCACTAATAAAATTTATTAAAAAACAATTTCCTCCACAATTACTCCTTCATGGAAAAGCATACACATCCACACAATAAAAATATGTTTTATGTTTAATGTTAGTTTTATTTATAACTAGAAGAATATTGGGAGGACATTTTGAAAGCTAAATATGAATAGTTAAATGTGTGACAACAATTAAAATACATAAAGTTGAAAATATAAAATAAAGTATTCAAGCACAAAGACATACACATATTATGTGCAACATTATACAAAGAGTTTCAAAAGAGTATTTCTTAAATATCAAAAACTCAAGAAAAAGGGATGAAGAGGAATCAAATCATATAAGAATTTGGTAACAATATTACAATATGTTGAAGTGTTGTGAATTGTTTCTCATATGAAAAACAAATACATTTGGGAGGTTTTCAAGAATCATCACATCAAGTTCAGCTGTTAAAGCTATAAAATTTAGTATTCTAAACAAAAATAGACTTCCTGACAGTCAAATACATTATAAAAACTAAACTTCATATGCCAATATATCTTGTATTCTAATTAGTATTCTAAACAAAAACAGAGTTACTTGCGAGACATGAAAACTAGAATTCAAGCTAATTACAATATACCTTCTACAAAAATAATAATAAACAAATAAAGATAACTAAACTTCATATGACAATGATGTATCTTTACCTGATCAGCTAATTGTGTAAGCAATGAAGCTCGTAATTCATAGCCTCTAGCTAAAGAAACTTGTCTGTATGCCTTAATAATGCAAGAAAATGTTGATCTACTTAATGAAGCTTGTTGTTCTACTGTCAAAGTTATAATTGATGGCAATGCTGCAAATCCAGAAGCTAGAGCTACAGATATTGTTGTAATTGGTACTAAAGACGATGATATTATAGGTTCTAAAGAAAGAACTCTTGGTATTGTTGTACCAAATTTATCAGTTCTTGGTGGACCCGAAATCAAAGGTTTTTGCATTTCATTACTTTTAGAGCCAATAATCAAAGTACTGGGTGTAGCTGTGACAGGTACTAAAAATGAATCAACACTTTTTTTTCTACAGTATCAATATTTAAGTCAACTAAAATAGGACCACTTATGCCTAGAATAATATTCTGAGGACCTTCCTTTTGATATTTATTCAATATGGTTGTCAAGCTTTGACTCTCAATCAAAGACTGTATAGTCATCAATGAGTTTACCCTGCCACCTGACACAAATGGAGCAAAAATTGTATCACATATGCTTGTAGGTGCTAAATATACTCTAATTGGGACATGCATGTGTTGAGTGTCTAATAAGTCAGGATCCTCAAGCAATTCCAAATCAATTAAAATGTTACCTACAAATAGTGGAAAGAGCATAACCAAAAAAAATAAAAGTTATCTTATAAAATTAAATTACAGTAATTGATAAATGAAGGATAAACCTAATGAGAAACAATTCATTAAAATGAGTCATCACAATGTACCACTACACTATATCAAATTTTCTCAAAAGACATATAGTTAATTAAAAAATGGTAATTGATCAATACCCCTTAGATTATTATGATTGGTATCAGAAGTAAGTTGTTGAGAAACATCAGCTTTGACTTCAGATGATGTGATGTTATTTGTTGAAGGGACTTGTGATATTGTCATCAGTGGCATTAACGTTGGAGCGGTAGAAGTTGATAGTTACATTACTTGTGATATAATACTTAATGATGGCATTATTTGATACATGGTTCCTATAATACTTGATTGGGAAATTACTCCTCGAAGCTCATGTTCATCACTATATGATTATGGTGGATTTGAAGGTAAATTATGCATATTGGAAATCACTTCCTCAGCTAACAAACCTGTAGGAATCTTTGAAATTAGAATTTCTAACGATTCAATAGCTCTATCTCCTTGTGTAACTATTTCACCAAACATTGTAACTAGCTATTGAACTGGGGATATTTCAGGATCAATCTTCAAGACCCTAGGATAGTTCCCATTGGAAGTTGCACTTTCATTTTTTAGATGACAACTAAACTGAAGTTGTTGCAGAACTGGGGAACTATGTTGAATCCGCTTTACTTGCTTGTCATCCATGGTTGTTTGATTACCATTGTCTTGCACCAAAGCCCTTTTCTGACCTACTTTCCATGACAGCATATTGTAATGTTGAGTTGGTGGTTTTTTTCATGTGAAAAAAGAAAAATCAATGATTAGTTTAAATTCCTAAATTCAAGAGGTTGCAGTATTGCCAAAATAAATAATCTAAGTGCACAATCTTGAGATGCAAAACAAATTCGCTACTCTTACAAGGTAAAAATAAAACTAATAAGCATAATGGCTTAAAAGTATCTTGATTAACTCATTCATCCACATTGGATGGATCAACAACCTAAGCTGTAACTGAATTAAAGGAGGAGAATGTTTGATGTGAAAAAATAAGTAAAAATAATTCTAAAGTTAGAAGCCTATTAAAATATAAAAAGTATTTTACTGTTATAATAAAATAGAAAGTTCAAAATAAAAAAAAAAATTAAAAAAAATTAAATAGAAAAGAATAACTCATAAGTTATTATTAGTATTGTTATAATTTGAAGTATAGAAAAGAATAATTTGGTTTTCTTATAGTTCAACTAAAAAAAGGCAGATTTTCAAATAAGCATGGAGAATATGGAAAGGAAAGGTTTGATCTACAAACTCATGGGTTTTAGATCCTAATTATTAGTTTTTAAGGACTGGGCATCTAGGAATTGGTAAACTAAGGGAGAATTTTATATTACACTCTATCCCAATGGTTATTTCCTAGTACTCTTTGTGTGAAGAGGACCAAGATCATGTTTTCTAAGGAGGGCCATGGTTTCTTGGGAGAGCGGTTTTGTTCATGAAACCCTGGCATACAAAGTTTCAAGTACATGAGGAAATACTTTTTGTGGGCCCTATATAGGTTAGGTTGTTTGGGTTACCAGTTGAATACTAGAACCCAATATTCTTTGTAACTATTTGCAACACTTTTGGAACCTTTATGATGGTGGATGACAATACTTATAGTTTTGACCAAATGATATATGCCAAAATATGTGTCCTAATGGACCTCAACAAACCTCTTCTAGAAAATATCACATTACAAATAGAGGATGAAGTTTGGGAGAAAAAAATTGATTATGAAAACGTCACATTCAAATGACGGATATGCCATGAGTATGGGAACTTGGCAAGAGACTATTTACATAAGTGCTCAAAGAAAATGCAAGGAAATGAAAAGGCTATAGATTTCGAAGAACCTAAAAAGAAAATGCATCCAAAATAAAAAGTAGATGATGAAAGCAGTATGACACCAAAAAATAAATTTGCTCTTTTGACTAATGAAGACCCAAGTGTGAGATAAGATCATCAAATGGAGACCGAATCGATGGTGAAGCCAATTCTTCAAGCAACTGCCTAGTCCAACCCAAGGGAACAAACAATACCAGAAATAGATGATAACCAGATCAACATGCAAATGGATATACACCTACACCAAAAAATTAACAAAGGAAAATAAAATGAGGAGCTGAAAAATAAGAGAATTGTATTGTTCAACCTAAATTAGGAGGAGATACTTGGACCCCCCTTAATAAGGCCTTGGTGGTATATACAAAGGATCATGAAGGAGGACCTACCCAAGCTTTGTCTAGTATACAACAAGAAAAACTCAAGAAAATGAAGATTGATACCAATCAAAAAGTGGGACATAAGACCAATCAACACCACTTAGCAAAAGAAGAGGAAATTCTTGTTTCTGAATATAAGGTGACTCCTATCACTAGATTTTCAATTAACCCATCCTCATGAGACTCATTTCATGGAATGTAAGGGGGGTACAAAGCAACCCCTTTAAACACAATGAAATTAGAAGGTTGATTTAAAAAAATAGCCAAACGTAGTCTGTTAGGATCCTAAATCCTAACATTATTAGTTAGTATTATTAATCATTTAATTATTATATTATTAACTTATAAAGTGAACCATCACAACCCTTCATAATGTGAACCATCACGTCTCTTCATACTTGAACCATCATGTCTCTTCACCAACGTAGCTTTAGGTTAGATATATATATTAGGTTGGTCATCCATATCAAATCATCAAAGAAGAAGAATAATAAGCATAGATTCTAAGGAGGGAGCCCCCTATAGTGGCAAAGTGATTACAAGGGAGCCCCCTTTGAGTGGCCTACAATTACATTTACATTAATTTGTTAATAATTTTATAGTAAGACCTTGGGGTCTTACCATTTGGTATCAGAGCCATGTGGAACCCAACCATGTGGGATTTGCTCAAGGAACTTCGTCAAATCACTTTCGTGCATGAGTATCAAACTCGGTTTGAGGATATCACCAAACACAACACAGGGTTGGATGAATCAATTCTCATCAATAACTTCATTAGTGGATTGAAAGAAGAAATTAGAATGGAGGTGACAAGGTTCAATCCCTATACCATGATGCAAACCTATGGATTGGCCAAATTATCCGAAGATAAAATCAACGGACAACATCGATTATGGAAACCACGGAGAATTCATCAACCACTTACATCACTCCCAAGCCGATGCATAATGCTAACCTCGATAAGGCAATAGAAGAAGAAAATGATATAGAGGTAGACATAGTGATGGATACACCTGAAGATAACACTAAATATGGTAACAATGAGGAAGGTAAGGAAGATGAGGAAGCCACAAAAGATAAAAAATAAGAGGAATATGTGGAAGACAAGGACAATGAGCAAGAAATATCTCAATACATTCTCGCAGTGACTCATTATGGCCAAACATGCACTTTACAAGAACTACACTAAAATTCCTCTCCAATAGTGAGTTATCACCATAGGGTCAAACCTATTCAAAAACAAGGCAAAAAAGTGACTGCACACTCCTCCATTGCCTCTCCCAAGGAACAACAAGAGAATGTAGAAGTTTTACCACCTCTTTTTATGCATCATTCTAAGGTGTTTGAAGAACCCCAAGGATTGCCCTTCCCTCATCATCACACATTTACTAATATTTTTGGCAGCCCCCCGCTAACGCTTCATCCTTCTCGATATCCCTACCTACAAAAGGATGACATTAAAAGAGTCCAAGAACTTACACAAATCCTTCTTGGAAAACAAAGGACAAAGCTTCTCACTTTGAGCTTTGAGGACAAGGCTCTTTTTAAGGAGGGTGGCATGTTAGGATCCTAAATCCTAACATTATTAGTTAGTATTAGTTAGTATTATTAATCATTTAATTATTATATTATTAACTTATAAAGTGAACCATCACAACCCTTCATAATGTGAACCATCACGTCTCTTCATATGTGAACCATCATGTCTCTTCACCAATGTAGCTTTAGGCTAGATATATATTAGGTTGGCCATCCATATCAAATCATCAAAGAAGAAGAATAATAAGCATAGATTCTAAGGAGGGAGCCCCCTACAGTGATAAAGCGATTACAAGGGAGCCCCCTTTGAGTGGCCTGCTATTACATTTACATTAATTTGTTAATAATTTTATAGTAAGACCTTGGGGTCTTACCATAGTCATTCTTCATGAGACTAAGCTATCAATATAAGAGATGGAGATAGTGGCTAAGAAATTGTGTCTCATAGGTTTGGTATAATCTCTTAGCTCTCAAGGAGCATTAGGTGGGATCTCCTATCTATGGGACATAAAGGAATTTGTGGTGCAAGTGACCGTGGGAAGTTTGAGTATTTTGGGACTTTAGGGGCAACGGAGGTGAAAGGACCAAAAAATACTATGTATTAACATATATGCAGTCACTACCATAGAGAACAAATGAAGGTAGTGGGATTATATTCAACATATTAGGCTCTAGTTTCCCAATGATAATATGGTCTTAGGAGAGGATTTTAATACCATTATTTCCTTAGATGAAAATATGGAAGGGATAAGAATGACTAATTTAATGCAAGAACACTTTAGGCATCTCCACCTAATTATGTCACACCCGATAATGGATTAATGACATGGATGAGTAGATGACTTGCATGCATTCTAGATCATTTGGATAGGTTTGTCATTTTGGATGACCTTCTTTCTTTAAAGTAATTCTGAAATCTCTTATCCTTAATAATATGGGATCAAAACTCTGGCCTATTTTGCAAGCTCTCTCCAAATATTTTAAGAAATATTTACTCTTTAAATTCTAGCTTATGTGGTTCAGAGATACTTCCCTTAAGTCATTATTTGTCTAGTGGTGGAGGGAAGGAAATCCAAGTTATGGTACTCACATGTATTGCTTTTCTAAGAGATTACAGTTCATCAAAACTAAAATTTAGAAATAGAACTAACATGAGTTTGAATATGTGAGGGCTAAAAAAGTTGGTTTGGTTTCTCAACTAGAATAAGTGAATGCTCAAATTCATTCCTTAGTACTTATAGAGGAGTTTAGAAAATAGGAAATCAGAGTCTCTTTTGAGTTAGAAGAATGGGAAAGGAGGGAGGAGCTCTTATGGAAATAAAAATCCAGGATCCAGTGGCTAAATTAAGAGGATAGAAACTCTAATTTCTTCCATAAATCTCTTATGGTTAGAAGAGTTTCAAACTTTATATCTTCTTTTAAGACCAACAATGGTACTCTAGTTTACTCTTGGGATGGGATGAAAAATTATCATTGATTAATCTGAGGAAATTTTCTCTGCAATCCCTCTAGAATTTAAGGCTCAAGAGAAAATTATATAGGGAAACCCTTTCCTTATTAAGAAAGTGAATAATGAGGTATTGATAACATCAATTTTTATGGTAGAAGTAAAGGTAGCATTTTTCAATAAGAAAAAAATAAGACTCATGGTCTGAATGGTTTCCCTATTAAGCTCTTTCAAGAATTATAGAACCTCCTTAAGGATGATCTTCTTGCAGTGGTAGAAGAGGCATGGGTGGAAAAGTTTGTTGTGAAAGAAATCAATAAAACCTACACTACAATCATACCTAGGTCCCAAGAGGCAGATCAAAATATCTATGTAATGTTCTCAAAATCATTACTACAATGATAGCTCAAATGTTGGAACCCTTCCTCCCTGTGATGATTTCATCATAGCAAGGGGGATTTATGGGAAGGAGATAAATTATAAATGAAATAGTGTTGCTCAAGAGGCCACTCTCTCCATGCAAACACAAGGATCCCCCTCCATGTTTGTATGTTTGGACCTCTCCAAGGCTTATGATAGGGTAGAATAAAAATTTTTGTTATAGATCTTGAGGAAGTTTATCTTCTTCTAGGATTGGATGGATTGGATTAGAGGTACTATTTCCTTAATATTTTATGCTATAATGATAAATGGTAGTTTGTCTCCTTTGTTTATTGTGTCTAGGGGACTATGCCAGGGGGATCCTATTTTCTTTATCTGTCTACCATTTTGGCAAATTGCATAGGTCATATTCTCTCTAAGGAAAGGAATAATGACTAAATTCAAGGAATTAGATATACATCAACAACCCCTTATCTCTCTCATTTATAGTTTGTAGATGACTCGACATTGATGGGTCATGTTATTGCACTAGAAGCATGTAGATTCAAAAAATTTCTAAACCTCTTTTTAGCAACCATAGGATAACTTATTAATAAGGAAATCTAAGATTATATTCTTTCATTGTATTACTATATTGGAGACCATGATTTTAAATATTTTAAATTTTAGGCAAGAATCTCTTCCAATCTCTTATCTAGGAGTTACCTTAAATGTGGCCAAGCAAACAAATGGTAAAATGGGGGTGGTTGATAGACAAGATACAAAGTTGGTTGAACAACCAGATGAATTGATGGTTTTCCATTATAGGGAGGTTCACTTTAGTTAAATCTATTTTATTATTTATTCCCATCTATGTTTCCTCAGTTTTGAGTATTCTTAAGGATGTTTTGAGATAGTTGGACAAGATTAATCAAAGGTTCTTAGGGAGTAAGGCAAAAGCAAGGTGTAAGTGGGCCTTAGTGAAGTGAACTTTTATCTTCTGAGAAAAGAGGTAGGCTTGGGCCTCCAATAGTGGTTAAAAACAACTTAGACTTGGTAGCAAAATTATAGTGGCGGTTAATTACTTCCCCTAATGAGTTATGGGTGTATATCCTAAGAGCCAAGTATGCAAAAAACCAAGCTCTATTAGTTTTACTAGATGTCAACTTCCTCAATGAGGATCTCCAATTCTTGAGGTACTAAGGATAAGGAATACAATTATCAAACCATAATTGTTTTGGATATTAAGGAATGACCATCATGTAAATTTTTGAACATATGCTTGGGATGGTTTACCTTCATTATCTCAACAATTTTTGTAATGGCAAGACATCATGGAACAACTCCATAGTCAAGGTTGGATAAATATATCACATTATTATAGAAATTATGGGGAACAAAATTTGGAGGATAGAGTATGGATTCCAGTAAGGGATTGGCCAATATTTAAAAAAGGATGTCAAGAAGGCTATTCATTAGATTCTTAGAAGACGATCACTTTCTTGGGCAAAAGAAAAAGATAAGCTAGCATGGGGCTCATATTCTAATGGTGTGTATACTACAGCTCTAGAATATTCATCCCTCTCTCATCATAAATATAATCCACTCAATGATGTCTGACTATATTTGGTAACTTTCGACTTGGCCTAAGGTGAGATTTTTTAATTGACTTCTACTCCATAAGAGGGTTCTTATAGGATATCAATTGATGAAATGAGGTTTTTCTAGTCTATTCAAATGTGAGTTAGGCTATTTAGAGAATGAGACAGAGGACTACATTTTGTTTCTACCCCTTTCCATTCAATTGTGGAAATGGTTGGCAACTTTTTTAGATCTAATATTTTGGTAATTTACGTCCCTTAAGCAGGCATGGAGAACTTGACCTAGAGTGAATGGGTTGGACAATTCAATGAAACAGATGGCCTTGGTCAATATATCTCTACTGCTTTGGAATCTATAGAAATAAAGGAATAAAAGAATATTTAAAGTAATATTTTTGGGAAAAAATGGTATCCAATATCAAGGAAACTATTATGCATACATTGAAGCTCCCCTCTACAATATCTCAAAAAAAGCATAGTTTACTCTCTAGGCTTCAAATCCCTATGGATGAATAGAGATGTAGGCATCCACAAGGTCCTTGACCTACTATTCAAAGGGATGGACCATGTCAAGCCCTCCTAAAGGTATAGGGAATATCAACATCGATGTTGCATAAAGAGGTAATCTAGGAAGGGCAAGTATAGGAGGTATAGATAGATTCTCATATGGTACTCATGTTTTTCTTTTTGTACAGAATCTTGAAATCCTATTTAATAATCTAGAAGAAGCATGTGCTATCCTTTATGGCCTTCAAGAAGCTTCTAAGGTCGGTTTGTCTATAGTACAAGTAGAATAATACTCACAAGTAAATATATATCAAATGAAGGCATCCACTAGAACCTGCTCTTAGGATTGGATGTTACAAAGGATGATTGACAATATACATGCACTTTAGTCTATTGAGGGTGATATCAAAAGTTACCCATAATTATTAAATTAGTGTTATATATATTTAAGAGATATTATTTCTATCTAGAATGAGTTAATAAGTCAATCTATATTAGATTTGATAGGTAGGTTGAGTTAAAATCAAGTTCTAAATTTATTCCTAGAAAATAGGGCCAACAAGAAGTTAATGTCTAGGCAAGTTATCTTCATTAAGAGGGCGCCTCAAATCAAGACCAGTTAAGTGAGTTGTAACAAAAATAAAGCACATAAAAAAATATCTCAAATTGGGTGCTTTATTTTATGCCAATTAAGAATTTTAGTTAACTGGAAAAAAACACCATGCAAGGTGGCCATGACAAAAGCTAGTTTTTTAGAAACTTGAGTTGTTTTAGCTTTTTTGATTGATCAAGGTTGATTGATCATTATATACATTGTAATTGGACTCATTTTTAATATAGAATATAAAAAAATTTCAAAGCACAATTTGGGTGCACTATTGTGGAGACTTTTTAATGTTTTTCTTTTTTTTTCAATTCTAGATCTAATTTTTTAGTTAGGACAAACAACATAGTTTGTTGAAATTAGAGTTTTTTTTAAGGTTATTTCATCATTTGATATTCAGAATTGGTTTAGTTTAATCACTAAACACTCCTAGACCATTTTGGGGTAATATTCATGCTCCATTAATGTTCATTTTGTCTTAGTTGATAATTTTTTTACTGCTATTTTTTTATCTCTCCACCTCAAGAACGTCCATTTGGTATTAGAGCAGATTTTTGTGTGTGATTTCAATATTTTTAGGAGAATATATGGCAAGAGGGTGAAAATTTTTATTCCCAATATCCTTTACAAGATTTTGGATCAGAATAAATTGTGGCTATCTGTTTGCTATCATGGCAACGAATAGTACATCCTTAAATATACCTACATTCAAAGGAGATAACTTTGAGTGCTGGAGAGATCAATTGAGGAGAATATTTGTATGGAAGGAAGTTTATAAAAGTATAGTTCAGTCATATGATCCTCCTAATGATAGGAATTTTCTTCCTCAAGATTAAAAGAAGATATTGGAAGAAGAAGAAAAGAATGATGTTCAAGATTTCTTCTACTTGTAGAGTGTAATAGATCCAAGCATCTATACAAGGATATTTAGTTGTGAGAATACCCATGAGGCATGGACAACCTTGGAGACACCATATCAAGGCTCAAAAAAGGTAATATCAACAAATATCTCCACATTAAGGATCAATTTTGAAAAATATGAAAATACATGATGATGAGAATGTTGGAGACTATTGTATTGGATTAAATGACATAGTGCATAGAATGAGAGTGTATGGTAAAGACATGGAATATAAGATAGTAGTAAGAAATTTTTTGAGATCCCTATCCCCAAAATGGATCTATATTGTCATTACACTTGAGAAGTGTAAAGATATGGACCAAATTAAGGTTGAAGAGTTAATGGGTTATTTATTGTCCCATGAGGATAAAATAAAAATTTACTCAAATGACTTGAATCATGCACTAGAGACCAAAGTATGGGTTTAAAAACCAAATGCAAAGCCCTCAAATCAAAATGATTTTTTTCTCAAAGTTCATATCAAAAAGAGAAAAAAACAATCAAATTCAAAGAGGAAGGGTAAGAAGGTCATCAACCATCATTATTGTAAGAAATCGGGTCACATGATAAAAGACTACAAAACCAAGAAAATTCAAACCAAGATGGGGGTGATAAAAAGGTATACCAAGTTGATAATAATTATGATCAAATTAATTCTTATATTTCATGTAATTCAGATTTGAATTATAAAAAATATGTGGTTTCTTGATTTAGGATATTCTAACCACATGTCATGTTTTAAGGATTGTTTTGACAAGCTAGATGGTTCATTCAAGAGTCAAGTCCACTTGGAATATGGGAAGGTGATTTGTGTAGAAGTGAAAGGGAGTATACCTATCACCACAAAGCATGTGAAGGGTAACATCAACAATATTCATTTGGCACCAAGCATGAAGAACAATCTCATGAGTGTTGGGCAACTAGTAGAGAAAGGATTTAAGCTACTTTTTGACAATGGAGATTGTTTGATATATGATAAGAATTAATGTAACAAATTAATTGGAAATTCTATAATGTCAAAAAAATAATGTTTCCATTGCTAAAAAATATGTTAAATCAGAATTTTTGCTTTTCCACCATTGAGGAATTAAACATGTTGTGACACTCTAGATATGGTCATTTAAATTTCAGAAGTTTGCATGTTCTTTTTAAGAACAAATTAGTTGATGGTCTTCCAAGTATTGAATCCAAATTAAAGGAAACATACAAGGAATGCTTACTTAGAAAATGCCATAGAGAAAGCTTTTCAACCAGCATGTGGAGAGCTACCAAGAAATTGAAATTGGTACATTCATATTTGTGTGGGACCATGTCTTGTCCTAGCATAGGCGATAATTTATATTTTATTTCCTTTATTGATGTTGCTACCAGACTAATGTGGGTTTTATTATTGAAGACAAAATATAGGGAATTCTCAGCCTTCAAGACCTTCAAGGTATTGGCTGAAAAGAAATCAGGTTATTCTATCAAGGTGTTAAAAACTGATAGAGGTGGGGAATTATATTCATATGAATTTCTAGATTTTTGCTCTTCATATGGAATAAAAAGGAATTTGATCACTCCCTGCACACCACAACAAAATAGTTTTGTAGAGAGGAAGAACGGGACCATAATGGATTTAGCAAGAACCATGTTGTAGAACAAGAATTTGGAGAGGAAGTTTTGGGCCGAAGCAATACAAACAATAATATACATCCTGAATAGAAGTCACACAATGGCAATGGAAAATAAGACACATTATGAAGCATGGTATGGTAAGAAGCCCATGGTAGCTCATATTAGAATATTTGATTGTTTAGCATTTGTTCACATTGATGATGCTGAAAGGAAAAAAGTAGATGCCAAATGATGGACCCTAAATAAGACCTTTTTCAAAGTATACAACAACTGGGATATTGTTGGGAAGTTAACGAAATTAAGTTACTGTTTTGCAGGTCAAAAGAGCAGGTTGCAGATATTTTCACAAAGCCTTTGAAGGGGGAAGACTTCAACAGGCTGAGAGAAATGCTAGGTGTTAAAGTCTTCATGAAATCTCGTTTAAAGGAGGATGTTAGAAAATTAAACTTGATTTCATGCCAGAAAGATCTCTAATAGATCTTATCGTCAAAAATCTGATCGTCATAAATTTGAGTGTGTGCAGTTATTACTATTTTGGCAAAAACCCTAGCATGTTCGACGATAAGCTTTATTACTGTGACAACAATTCAGCGATGGCACTATCAACGGATCCAGTTTTTCATGGCAGGACCAAGCACATTGACATTCGGTACCATTTCATCAAAGAGCTGGTGAAAGTTAACGAAATTAAGTTACTATTTTGTAGTTCAAAAGAGCAGGTTGCAGATATTTGGCTACCCATTACATGCCAAATGATGGACCCTAAAGAAGACCTTTTTCAAAGTATACAACAACTGGGATATTGTTGGGAAGTTAACGAAATTAAGTTACTGTTTTGCAGGTCAAAAGAGCAGGTTGCAGATATTTTCACAAAGCCTTTGAAGGGGGAAGACTTCAACAGGCTGAGAGAAATGCTAGGTGTTAAAGTCTTCATGAAATCTCGTTTAAAGGAGGATGTTAGAAAATTAAACTTGATTTCATGCCAAAAAGATCTCTAATAGATTTTATCATCAAAAATTTGATCGTCACAAATTTGAGTGTGCGCAGTTATTACTATTTTGGCAGAAACTCTAGCATGTTCGACGATAAGCTTTATCAGTTGTTAAAAAATCAAAAGGTGTCCTCCCTTTGCCCGACTATATAAGGTAGTGTTGTCTTTCAATGTAGAGCAGAGAACAAAGGAGATTAGAGGAGAAGAACAAAAGCAAAATAGTAGCAAACTAAAGATAAGGAGTTGAATTCATAGCATTCAAAATCTCCATGTGTGATTTTAACCTGCAACAGGGTTTGCAGACATTTTTGTAAAGCTTATGAGAAAAGGAAGCATCCAGTAAAAGTTTGTTTGTATCAAGGACTGTAAAATTAACAATTGGGATATTGTTGGGAAGTTAATGAAATTAAGTTATTGTTTTGCAAAAAGGAAAAAAGTAGACCCCAAGAGTGAGCCTCACATTTTTACAAGTTATAGTGATGCTAGTAAGGCTTACAAGTTTTTTAATCGTGTTAGTAAGAAAATTGTTGTGTCTAGGGATTGTAAAATTTTTGAGAATGATGTGTTTGCTGATCATAACCAGAAGAGTGTAAAGTTTATTAGTGAAGTAGGACATCATTTTTATGCATAAATAGAGGTCAATCAAGATCCTCCACAAGTTCCTAGTGTTAATGACAACAATAGTAGTTCTTCCCAAGAGACTAGTTTACCATCACCTTCAATCCAAGTTAAAAACAAGAGGTTGTTGCTTCCACATCCAGCCAGTTATATGTTGTATCATAACTAACAGAGGAGAACAAAAAGACTTCAAACTCAACTGGTAATAATCTTTAAGACATTGAATATGAAATGACTTAATATGCCTTATCTTGCATTTCTAGTGAACCTAGGAAATATGTAGAGGCTAGTCAAAGGAAAGAATGGGTTGATACAATAAATGTTGAGATGGAATCAATTGAGAGAAATGAGACATGGACTCTCGTTCATCCTACTAATGACATGGATTTCATGGGTACAAAATGGGTCTACAAGACCAACTTCCATAATGATGGAGCAATAGATAAACACAAAGCTAGACTAGTAGCAAAAGGGTATGCACAAACATATGGCATAGACTATGAGGATACCTTTGCTCATGTGGCTTGCCAAGGTACTATTAGATTGATGCTTTTAGTTTCTTCTCATAAAGGATGGTAATTTCACCAAATGGACGTCAAGCGTGCATTCTTGAAGAGTGACATTGAAGAAGAGGTATATGTGGAGAAACCACAAGGTTATGAAATAAAGGGTAAAAATCATTGGGTATACAAGTTAAAAAGGCACTTTATGTACTGAAACAAGCTCCAAGAGCTTGGTACTCAAATATAGATGGATGATTATCTAAAAATAGCTTTGAAAGGAGCAAAAATAAACCAACTTTTTACATGAAAATTGTTGACACTAACATGTTTTATGTTTATCTTTATGTTGATGATATCATTTTTTAAGAAAGTTCCAAAGCTATGATGCAAGACTTCAAGTAGAGAATGAAAAGTGATTTTGAGATGTCTAATACTAGAAAAATTAAATACTTTCTTACCATGGAAGTACAACAAAGGGAAGATGAGATCTTCATATGCCAAGCCAAGTATGCCCAAGACAGGTTGAAGAAATTTTTACTTCTAGACTGCAAGGTGGTTGATAATACTATTTCTAATGGGAAGAAGCTTATGAAAGAGGATGGAAGTCCTCTTATTGATAAGAAGAATTTTAGGAGTATGGTGGGTGGATTGATGTTGTAACAACCCAAGTCTACTCACTTTGGTTGTACCACATAAACTCAGTTTGCTATAACACGAAGTAATTTTTTTTTCAAGTTTTCAACATGGTTTTCCTATGGTCAAGTTTTTAAGTTCACTAATTTAGTATTTACCCAAAGCAAAGTTACATTTAGTACAAGGTATATCAACAACTTGTGGGAATTGTGATTGTTGTAAACAATCACCCAAGTGCACAAGATTGGACAAATACCATAGAGAGTTTCATTTTGTAGATCTAACTCTCTTATTTATCATCCTCTTATTTTAGCATGAGGGTCAATATACGATGGGGTTATCCTATAGGGCCCATAACACCTAGAGGGTGGACGCATACTCTTCCCATCCCTTAGCATGATAAACCTCAACCTAATCGATCAATATGTTCAAGACTTGTTATGCAAGGAGTTAGCATATGCATACCTAATGTCTAGCTTATTGTTCTCTTTCCTGGAGTCAGCTAGAGCTATCATTACCCTAACACTATACTTGGTACCATTGACTATTTGTGACTCATGATAATTTATCCCATACCAAATGTCATGGTTGGACTAGTTTCTTTTGGCCTTACTAGTCCACTCATAGTCTAAATAGTGCATGGACTCGTCATTGTACTCCCAAGAAATGACCTAGATAAGGAGTCCCATACCGCCCCTCATTACTATTTCTGACAAGGTTACCTGTTCTAACCTATTATTGTCATAAAATGGTCACTCTCAAGTTGTAGAGGTTACCAACTCACAACCTTAATTTTGGGTATATAGTTTTATCCAGTTTTTATGTTATCTTATAAAAGTTTGGATTGGGCTAGTCTAACTAAGTTGAGAGAGACTCAAGATTTTCCAAACAAAAATGGAAAATCATATATTCTAAAGTAGATTTTTTCCCTATTGATAATTAACAAATATTATCTACCCTCTTATGGGTCAATCTTTTGCAACATGATTTGCTTATTTAACTTTCGCCTACTAAAAACTCATGACAATTTATGCTATATAATCTCACATAATAAATAATCATATTTTTCCATTCTAAAAGAAATTAATTGATAGTAGTTATTCTAAAGAAAAATTTATTTTATTAAGCAGAATATTGTTTTTCACAAGAAAAATAGTCTTTTTATAAAATACAAGAAGTTAAATTAACCAAGTAATGATAGCCTAATAATAAAATAGAATTTCTCACTTGACTTAGTCGAATCTCTATTTTGTCCATCGAGCGAAGAGGTATTAAATAGCATGAAAACCATTGTTTGACTATTATCGAAAATCATGGGAAAGAGAAGTAAAAACAATGCTTATTGGATACATGGTTTTTTTTTACACGATTTAAGCCCTAGTTCAATTGATGAGGAATACTTCATCCTTTAAAAGTCAAAGGGATAAAACACTTAAGATAAATTTTTGACAGAATCTCCACTTCAGTTTTAAAATTACTTAGTACTATAAAATTTAAAACATTATTTCTTTTAATATGGAAAGAAAGGTTTTGACGCGGATAATAATCTTTCTCAAGTTTCTTAAATAAAAATATTGCACCACTGGTTTTAGAAAAGATAAAAAATTTCACTTTTAAATTTACACAAAAGAATTTTCATTGGTCCTGAAGCCATAGACAAGGTTTCGAAACACTAACTAACTGCATAGCTCACTCTACCTTGGCAGTGTTCCCATTAAACTTATTTTATTTAAATTTTACAAGTTTCAAAAACACTCATCCGACATTCTTAACAAATAGCTGAAACTCACTGGCTTTACTATGCTTTAATTATCTATCTTTGCTATCAAAATAAACCATCATCGCATCTCTACGACTTATAAAAGAACATACCAAATTAAACAAATATATTCATATTTAGATAATTAGCTAACTTCTGAGTTGTTATCATGCTAGCAATTAAGCTTACTTGGAGAGAGATAAATAAATTATTGCAAACTTCTTTTTAATTTACCAATGCCAAGAAAATTACAATTTGCAAATCATAACTTTGTGAACTCACTCTATGACATAACCCAACTATTTTTCCACAACATAGACATATTATTTAATGTTACAGACTTGAGAAATATTTTTCTAGGAATTATTGTCCATGATTCTTTTTTATTTATCACGTCTCACAATCACCCCAACATGGTGTGACACTTCAAAATCACTAAATATCAACACAACATCTGGAAATAAGAGAGGGATAGAGCCTTTCTTGATTTTCAAAGAAGGAACACATTGTACAAGTGAACCGCTCGAGTCTTCTCGCTTTGCCATCATTTTTGGTGATGAAGACAAGAGGGATTTCTAATAGGGATCATTCTACTTATATGCAGTTGCCATGCATTCTAATATGCAAACATATAAACTCAAAAATAAACAAGCAACATAATTTCTCTTATGTATATAAATATTTTTGAAAGTATATAGCACGCAACCTAGAAGCTTGCTTTCTCTAATTATTTTTGCAAATCGATAATTAACACTAAACATAGGAAAATAATTTGTTTCGTCAAATGATGAAAAACCCAGTTCATTCTAGGTATAAACAAACAAAATTGGAATAAACTACCTTTCAAATTAATTTTCTACCCCTTTTCTATCACATTCCTAGGCAGAGCTTAGCTTCTGTATACATTACCCAACAATTCTCGCTCGCAACATGGCATCAAATAAATAGTGCAAGATGGATGACTAATAGTATTGCTCAACACACATGCAGTCATAACAGTTTTACTTCTTTCAACACGCATAAACAACAAGACATTTTGGCTATCTCCAATCCAGACATTGTATCAATTCATTCATCATAGTCAAGCACAAAAGGCATACATTACACACAAGATTATTATTCATTTCTACTCATTACTATTGTCATACACAACAGATAAATATCCATATATTAATGGTATTAAAAAATAGAACATAAATCCAACCTGAAGCTTATTGTTGTTAGTAAGTCTTTTCTATATTTTTGTTTCCATGGCTTTTAGTAGTAAATATTGTCTACTCATACGTCATTCAAAAACAACCTAACCTCTCATGCATGCTACACTTGCCATTTTGTTTCTGCCTTTTCCCTTTACCAAGAATTCCCACAAATACTTCACTCCTAATGCATGCATTTTCGAAGATTGAGCATGAGGTTACAACAACAATATTGAGCATGATGAAAGCCATCATAAAAAATTATGAGACCATTTAGTTTCCTTCCATTTTCTTTTATAACATTCAAATCCTTAGCAAAGGTGGTAGACACGTTCTCAAGAACTATTAAAATATAAAAACTACTTTTAAAATAAGTTTTGATATTATTGTTTTATATTATTATTTTATTTATTATATATATGTATACTTATTTAACCCTATTCACTTTTGCAAATAAAATAATAAGCATTTGAATAATTTTCACTCCACCTCATGATTCAATAAAGGATGGCTCCCATACCTTTAGCATTTTCATTGTTATATAAATATTACATGTATGCAACATTTATCATCAAACAAGAAGCATATTCAGAAGTCAAGGCACACACATACAAGAAAATCATTCGTGAAGCTTCTATGTGAAATGCAACGCGTGAGATTTCATGTAATCATGAGCCATCATCATATCCCACTTACCTTTTTTCGTTGACCTTCTTCTACCCATCAAAGGAGTACACCTGGTCCTGCATACACAATCGACATCAACAGTACCACATTCTAACAATAAAGGTAAGTATAAACCATCAATTCATCTACCATCAATGGTTGTGCAAGGAGGGTCGTTACATCCTTTCCCACTAAAAATAAACACAATCCTTGTGTTTTATTGCATATTTAAACAAGTCAAAACATATACATATACATTCAATAATTTTTCAACGTACGCATATGTTCATAAATAATCATCCATCATTTTAAACATATTTACATAATACACTCCACATAGTGTTTCATTTTCTTTTGCATTCAACCATATATCCATACATAAAATCAAAACATACTCAAAATAACTCTACTCAGTAATCCATAATTACATCCACACATATTTACATATATATCATAAATCCACATAACAGTTTTAAAATATTCAAGTTCACTCAAATAGAAAAGAAAAGTATTTCTACATATCATCCATGTTCTCCCATGTGGTATTTCTATTTGAGTAGTGGTTCCATTGGACCCGACATTGCTCAATGTTCCTTCTTCTCAAGATCTTGGTCCTAAAACCAAGTATTTGAACTGGTCAAACTTCAATTTTTAGTGGGTCAAACATCTACAAATTGGAAACATCCCAAATGTGAGTGGGGTCAAAGATGTACTTTCTAAGGAGGGGCACATGGAAGATATTATGTATTTTTTATCAGCTTGGTGGCAGAGCAAGTTTGTAAGCAACAAGACTTATTTTACTTGTAATTTCAAATGGACCCACAAATATAGGGTCAAGTTTGGAAGATTTAATAGAACTCTTTGTAGGTTTCATCCTTAAGAAGACTATATCACCCATTAAGTATCCCCTCAGTATTCTTTTGAGGTTCGCGTAGATCTTTTAGAAATTTGTGGCTTCTTTAAACTTTTGGAAAATTCCTTTTAATTGCTCTTCCATTTATCTTATAGTATCTAACCCAACCACTACCTGATCTTTCAAATTATCCCATGATTAAGGAGTCCTACACCTTCTCTTGTACAAGGCTTCAAATTGTGTCATACCTAGTGAAGCATGATAGTTTTTATTGTAAGCAAATTCAACTAGGTATAAGTAATCTTCCTATTTAGTATGTTGGTCCATACAATACATTATCAACATGTCATCTAGGACCTGATTCACCCTCTCATTATGTTCATCTATCTCAGGGTGATAAGCTAAATTTATATTAAGTTTGGTACCCAGCGCTTGATGCAAAGCTTACCAAAATTTTGAAGTAAAGCGGTAATCCTTATCTAAAATTATAACTTTTGATAACCCATGTAATAACACTATCTTCCTAGAAAACTTATCGGTTATGGAAGGTGCATTATCCTGTATATTATCAGGTATAAAATGTGCAACCTTGGTTAATTTATCCACAAAAACCAGTATTGCATCATGCGTAAACCTAGTCTTAGGAAATCTGACTACAAAGTTCATTGATATCACCTGCCATTTTTGAGTAGGAATGTCATGAGGGTACAAAAAACTTGTTGGATGCAAATATTATGTTTTAACTTTTTGACACTCCAAACACTTGGCCATAAAGTTCTTAATATATTTTTTCATTATTGGCCAATAATAGGCCTTTCTCAGATTCTTGTACATCTTTACCTCTCATGGGTGCACGAAATAAGGAGTATTATGTGCCTTCTTTTAGATAGTTTCTCTTAATACAACCAAACTTGGAACAACCAATCAATTTCTATAATACAACAAATCATATTTATGTACAAACCCTATGTCCTTTGTAGATTCTTGCTTAATCTAATATTGATATTTTCTACAAAAATCATCATTCTATTGCAATTCCTTATTTTGATCTACCACATCATAATGACATTGTGTCATTGCAGCAGTGCATCCTCTCCTACTCAAAGCATCATAAATATTGTTCTCCTTACACTTGATATATTCGATATCAAATTCATACTCTACTATAAACTCCATCCATCGAAACTATATGGCATTTAACAAGGGTTGAGTAAAAATGCATCTTAATATTTGATGATTTATCTTGAGTTAAAATGATTTTCCAAGAAAGTAGTGCCTCCAAATATTAAGAGCATGCACAACTGCTATTAACTCCAAATAATGAGTGGCATAGTTTACCTCATGTCTCTTAATTTTTCTTGATTGAAAGGCAATGACAACTTCATATTGGATAATAATCCCTCCTAATAACTCAATAGATGCATTTGTGCACACTGTAAACTTCTTGGAAGGATCAAGTAACTGTAAAATTGGTGCACTCTCAACCTCTATTTTAGAGTTTGGAAGGCTTTCTCACACTATTTTGTCCATTTAAAAGCCTTTCCTTTTCTTTTAAGGTTTGTGATAGGCTGAGCAATATTTGAAAAACCTCTAATAAACCATATGTAGTATACTACCAACCCCATAAAACTACACACCTCAATTACGTATTTGAATGTAGGCCAATCAATAATAGCTTCAATTTTCATGGGATTGACAACAATCCCCTCAGTAGAGACTATGTTCCCCAAATACTATACCTGAGGAGTGTAGAATTCACATTTTGATAGTTTCTCATATAGTTTATTTCAAGTACAGTTCTCATATATTGATTGTTCTCCTCCTTGTTCTAAGAATAGAACAGTATGTTCTCAAGAAACATGAGCACAAAACAATCTAGTTGCTCTCAAAAAACACTATTCATGAGACTCATGAATGCATCTGGGGTGTTAGTTAACCCAAAAGGTAGGATAGTAAACTCATAGTGTTCATACCTTGTTCTAAAAGTAGTCTGATGTGTGTCTTCTTCTCAAATTCTTAGTTGATGGTAACTTGATCTAAGGTCAATTTTTGAGAAGATAGTAGCTCATTTTAGCTGATCAAAAAGATATTCTATTATTGGCAACAAATATTTATTCTTGATAGTAATCTTGTTTAGCATCTGATAGTATATGCACAATTTTTAGGATACATATTTCTTCCTTACAAATAAAACAAGAGCACCCTACGGTAACATACTGGGCTTGATAAACCCCTTCTATAATAGGTCTTGAAGTTGCATCTTGAGCTCCTATAATTCTATAGAAATCATTCTATATGGTTACCTAGCAATGGATGTAGCTCTACGAAATATCTCTATTAGGAAATTTAAATTCTCTTTGGGGTGGTAGACTTAGTAGGTTCTCAAGAAACACATCCTTAAATTCATGCAAAACAAGATGCTTTTGGAAGAGGTTAAAATAAGCTTTAGTTTATTCCTTCTTATTCATATTAACAGCATATATCATTCTCCTCTTCCTTATTGCCTTCTTTACTTGCATTGCTAACAACAAATGTGGTTTAACAAAACCATGGTCACAATAAATTAACTCTTAAATTAGATTCATCTGTAAAATCTAACCATCTATCCTCAAAATACAAGAGGGCTTTAATGGCTTTCATCTAATCAACACCATGAATGATGTCAAAGGCATGCAGAGGTTCC
This sequence comes from Wollemia nobilis, assembly GCA_028583015.1. NCBI lineage: Eukaryota > Viridiplantae > Streptophyta > Pinopsida > Araucariales > Araucariaceae > Wollemia > Wollemia nobilis. The sequence continues at coordinate 295,388 of JAQPPZ010003542.1, forward strand.
ACATATAAGTGTGTGTTTGTTTTTCCTTTAGGAAATGTAATGTGAGGGTCAAATAAACATTGGTTAACTAAGTAGGTCTACCCTGACCTATACTTACCCATCAAGTATGGAACAACCTATTGCTGCAAAAATTTGGCGGGTAGTCTCTTCTACTGCTTTGTGATGAAGGTATGCTTGATGAGGGAACTTGTTGGTAAAGTGGGAGTATCTGCAAACATAGCAACCATTTGGAGGAGCCCTACTACCCTTGTTGCTATCCTCATTTCTACCTTGTGATGTATCTTCCTTAGTCTTCTCATGATCTGATGGTCTCTATTCTTTTCTTCTAAGATACCATTTTTCATTTCTTTTGAACTTATTACCTTGGAAGTTATTTCGATTTTTGTTTCCTGGCTTACTTTTATCCTCTCATTTAGGATTTTCACTCTGTTATTTTTCCCACTTTATAAATCCTACACTCTTATGCTTTTTAAGCTTATCCTTATCCTTTTCAGACAACTTCTGATAATTAAAATAAGCCTTTTTGGCTTCTTGATTGGCTTCTTCTTAATGAGCCAAATCAAAAGCTTTAGGTAAATCTTCAGGGTTAAGCATATTCACCACTATCCTAATCTTGGGATGGAGTCCCAAAATAAACTTGTGTACCTTCATGTCCTCCTTGTTCTCATACTCGGGCACATATTTCAATAATTGAATAAATTTTTGGTGATAAGCTCGGACTATCATTGTTTCTTGTTGTAAATTAGTGAATTCAACAAACTTCTCCACATAGTACTACTTAGGAATATTTTCCTAAATTCCTTTACAAAGTCTTCCCATTTGAGATCTATGGCTTCAATGCCCTACCCCTCTTAAAGGTCTTCCACCAATCTAGGGCTACTTCTACCATATTCATGATAGTCAATGTAGTTTTAGACTCTGACGATAAAAGCATCAGGGAAAAATATGATTCAAGTTCATTCAGCCAATTTTCCGCTGCATCTCCATCATCTTTACCATTAAATATTGAAATCACAACCTTATTTAAGTTCTTGGTCAATTCCATGCTCACTCTGGCCCTACCATTTCCTGGAGGCTCATTGGATGCTCCCTCTGGTCTGCATACAGGTTCCCTACCCTTGGTTAAGTCCTTTATCAATTTATGTTATTGGAATATTCACTCTTGTTTTTTAGCCATATGAGATTTATATTATAACATTTCCTTTTTTTGTTGTTCCATATGGGTGTGTAAAAGTTGAACTACCTTTGCCAAATTTTCTTCCTCCCTAATAGACTCACTTGGTGGAGGCTCATTTATTTGCTTCATTCTTCTTTCTCTTTAAGGATCTTCTTTTCTTGCTCCTATACATGGTCCCCTTGGAGGTCTTATGGTGGTCTCTTCCTACCCAGCTCTCGTAGGATTCCTCAAAGATCCACCTTGCAACATTGTACCTTTAGAGTTGTGGCAAAGGAAGTAAGTTAATTAATTGGTTTGATTTTAATATAATTAAACATTATGATTATACAGATTCCTACAACATTAAGATCTTTTCTGCTATAATACCACATGTAACAACCCAAGTCTACTCACTTGGTTGTACCACATAAACTCAGTTTGTTATAACACAGAGTAATTTTTTTTCAGGTTTTGAACATGGTTTTCCTATGGTCAAGTTTTCAAGTTTGTTAATTTAGTATTTATCCAAAGCAAAGTTACATTTAGTACAAGGTATATCAACCACTTTTGGGAATTTGAATTGTTGTAGACAGTCACCCAAGTGGACAAGATTGGTCAAATCCCATAGAGAGTGCCATTTTGTATATCTAACTCTCTCATTTATCATCCTCTTATTTCGACATGAGGATCGATCTATGACAAGGATTATCCTCTAGGTCCCATAACATCTAGAGGTTGGATGCATGATGAACCTCAACTTAAATGGTCGACATGTTCAAGACTTGTTATGCAAGGAGTTAGCGTACATACACCTAATGTCTAGTTGATTGCCCTCTTTCCTAGAGTTAGCTAGATCTATGTCATTACCCTAATACTAGACTTGGTACCATTGACCATTCATGACTAATGATAATTTATCCCATTCCAAATATCGTGGTTGGACTAGTTTCTTTTGGCCTTACTAGTACACTCATAGTCTGAATAGTGCATGGACTCATCACTATACTCCCATGTAATGACCTATAGAAGGCATCCCATACTATCCCTCGTTACTAGTTCTAATAAGATCATATGGTTTGACCTATTCTTGACAAAAAATGGTCGCTCTCAAGTTGTAAAGGTTACCAACTCACAACCTCTGTTTTGGGTATATAGTTTCATCCAGTTTTTATGTTATCATATAAAAGTTTGGATTGGGCTAGCCTAACTAAGTTGTAAGGGACTCAAGGTTTTCCAAAGAAAAATAGAAAATCATTCGTTCTAAAGTAGTGTTTTTCCCTATTGATAATTGACAGATGTTATCTACCCTCTTATGGATCAAGGTTTCGCAACATGGTTTGCTTAAATAACTTTTGCCTACTAAGAACTCATGACAATTTATGCTATATAATCTCACATAATAAATAATCATATTTTGTCATTCTAAAATAAATCAATTGATAGTAACTATTCTAAATATAAATCTATTTATTGAGCAGAATATTCTTTTTCACAAGAAAAACAGTCTTATTATAAAATACAAGAAGTTAAATTAACCAAGTAATGATAGTCTAATAACAAAATAGAATTTCTCAATTGACTTGGTCGAATCTCTGTTTTATCCATCGAGCCAAGAGCTATTAAACAACACGAAAACCCTTGTCTAACTACTATTAAAACTCATGGGAAAGAGAAGTAAAAGCAAGGCTTATGGCATACATGGTTTTTTTTCACGATTTAAGCCCTAGTTCAATTGATGAGGAATACTTCATCCTTTAAAATTCAAAGGGATAAAATACTTAGGATAAAGTTTTGACAGAATCTCCACTTTAGTTTTAAAATTACTTAGTAATATTAAATTTAACAACATTATTTTATTTTATTTAGAAAGAAATTTTTTGGCACAGATAATAATATTTCTCAGGTTTCTTAAATAAGAAGATTGTACCACCGGTTCCAAAAAAGACAATTTTTTGTGCTTTCGAATTTACACAAAAGAGTTTTCATTGGTCCTAAAGCCATAGACAAGGTTTTATAATGCTCACTAACTGCATAACTCACTCCACCTTGGTGGTGTTCCCATTAAACTTATTTTATTTATTTAGCTTTTACAAGTTTTAAAAACACTCATCTATCATTCTTAACAAACAACTGAAACTCACTGGATTTACTATGCTTATTTATCTTTGTTAACAAAATAAATCATCATCGTATCTCTACTACTTAAAAAAATAACATACCAAAGTAAACGAATATATTCATATTTATATAATTAGCTAACTTCTTAGTTGTTTATCATTCTAGAAGTTAAGTTTACTTGGAGAGAGATAAACAAATTATTGCAACCTTCTATTTAATTTACCAACGCTAGGCAAATTACAAGATGTAAATCATAACTTTGTCATCACATACATGTGACCACAGGAACTCACTCTCTAGTATAACACCACTATTTTGTCACAACATAAACATATAATTAGATTTTATAGACTTGAGAAACATTTTTCTAAGAATTATTGTCAATGCTTCCTATTTATTTATCACGTCTCACAGTCACCACAACATGGTGCGATGCTTACTTTAGAATCACTGGTAATCAACACATCTAGAAGAGGAGACAGATAGAGATTTTCTCAATTTTTGAAGGAACTCATTGTACAAGCACCCCACTCGAGTCTTCCTCCTTCGCCATCATTTCCATGATGAAGATAAGAGGGATTGCTAATAGGGATCAATCAACTCATATGCAATTGCCATACATTCTAATATGCAAACATATAAACTCATAAACAAATTGGCAACATCTATATATATATATATATATATATATAATAATATATATATAATATATATATATATATATATATATATATATATATATATATATATATATATATATATATATACATTTCTAAAAATATATAACATGCAACCTAGAAGCTGACTTTATCCAATTATTTTTGTAAATCAATAATTAACACTCAACGTAGATAAATTATTCATTTTGTCAAATGAAAAATGACTTAGTTCATTCCAATTATGGACAAAAAAAGTGGAATAAACTATCTTTCAAATTATTTCTTTACCCCTTGTCTATCACATTCCTAGGTAGAGCTTAGATTTTGTATATATTACCCAACATTCTTGTTGGCAACAAGGCATAAAATAAATAGTGTAAAACGGATGAATAACAAGATTGCTCAACACACATGCAGTCATAACAGTTTCACTTCTTTCAACATGCATAAATAATAAGACATTCTGACTATCTCCAATCCAAACATTGTATCAATCCATTCATAATAGTCAAGCACAAAATACGTACATTCCACACAAGATTATTATTCATTTCTACTCATTACTGGTGCCATACACAACAAATAAATATCCATATATTAATGATATGGATGCTTGTATTCAGGAGCCAGGTACTTGTTCTTTTCAAAATCCTTACTTTGAAATGTAAACTTTTAATAAGAATGGGTGGTGCCCGATAACCCTATTATAGGAAATGAAGATAAGTCCAAAGAGGTGTCAGATTATCTTGATAAAGTTCTTAATCATTTCCCTTTGACTGAAAACTTGATTGAGGGAAATGAGGATGATACTAGGATAGAACTGTCAGAGAGGAAGGGAAAAAAAAAAATTCTTCTGTGTTATGTATTCACCCAAAATCTATCAAAAAAGGTGGGGTGGAGAAGGTGACAAAAGCAAGAAGAAATAAGGATCAAGAAAAAGTGAAATTGATAGGGGAATCCTTAGTTGAGTCTGGTGTTGTTAAGATGTTAGATTCTCACTTCTCTATTGCCCCAAAATGAAAGTGATATCTTGGAATTTTAAGGATTTGGGTAGTAGCCTTAGACAAAAAGCTACTCATAATTTGATCAAAGATCATAGACCTGATAGGAAATAAAATTATCTTGTGAAGATATGGTTAGAATTGCTTCTAAGATATGGAAATATGGTCAACGTCTTGCTATTAGAGCCCAAGGTTCGGCAGGTAGTGTTGCATTTTTGTGGGATCCATAAATCTTAACTCCCTCTTGGTGTGTGGGTAGCAGGAACTGTCTCTCTATGGTTGCTACCTATTTTTCGTCTAGATCTTCTATTCTTCTATCTAATGTGTATACCCCTAGTGATTTATCAGTTAAAATCCTCTTATGGAATCATCTTAGATTCATTCGATCTCTTGCTCCCAATTCTCCTTGGATTGTGGTTGGGAATTTTAATTCTATCATGTCCCTAGAGGAGAAGAATGGTGGTGTGGAGTGTTTGGTCCCTTCTTCTACTTTGATGCGGGATAATATTTCTTTCCTTAATCTTGTTGATGTGAAGCCTTGAAATGGGCTCTTTACTTGGACTAATAGAATATGTGAAAGGGATTTTATTTTTGAAAGATTGGATCGGTTCCTTACTTCATATAGTTGGTTTGATGATAGTTGGACTTCGTTCTCAGAGATTCTAGGCTGGAGGGGCTTTGATCACTGGCCCATTCTCTTTCAGTCCTTGATATTCTCATTACCAAGAAATATGTCTTTCAAATTTTAACTTATGTGGCTCAGGGATAATGATTTGTATGAATAAGTGGAGAGGTGGTGGGCCAAAGGGAAACTTAAATTTGGCACTGCTATGTTTAATTTTTTCAAAAGCCTCCAGTTTGTAAAATTTCAGGCAATGGAACAGATTTTCTTTTGGAAATATTTTTCAGAAGAAAAAGCAACTACAAGATAGCCTAGAGGAGATCACTATTCAATTTAAATATGAAGAATTGAAAAAGGATCTATTGGAAATGGAAGCTTCCCTTTCTAGTAAACTTGTTGAATTGGATCTTCGTGAGGAGATTTTTTGGAAGCAAAAATATCGGATTGACTGGTTTTTGGAAGGGGATGGAAACACCTATTTTTTCACAATTCAGTTAAAGACCGTAGGAATGGTAATGCTATAGTCTCACTTACTTCTGATCAGGTGGAAACTCTCTCATCCTTTGAAGATATCTCTAATGAAGCAGTCAGGTTCTTCTCCTCTCTTTCCTTCGAGCAGGGTCCTCATGATGTTGTTAATATGAGGCTTATTTTGGATTGTATTCCTAGGCTGGTCTCTAATGATATGAATAAGATGCTAATGGACCCCATATTGATGGAGAAACTTAAAGAGGTGGTTTTTCAAATGAAAAAAGGTAAAGCACTTGGACTTGATGGTTTCCCTATAGAAATTTTCCAAGAATTTTGGGAAGTGTTATCTTTTGATCTACTAAAAGTTGTTCAAGAATTCCAAGTCAATAAGCAAATGCTTAAATCTATTAATTCAACCTTCTTGGCTCTTATTTCCAAATTTGAATATGTTAGCTCATTGGGGTCTTTCCATCCTATCTTCCTAAAATTATTACCAAGATTATTGTAGATCAGCTGAAGAAAGTTCTTATTTTTCTTATTTATCCTAAGCAAGGTGGGTTTGTTAAGGGTCATCATATTTTGGATGGTGTGGTGATTGCTACTGAAGCTATTCACTCTATGGATATCTCTAAGGAAAAGGCTATGTTCATTAAGCTTGATATGTCCAAATATTATGATAGGGTTAGTTGGCATTTTTTGTAGAACATCCTTCAAGATTTTGGGTTCTCGTATAATTGGATTGAATGGGTCATGAGTTGTGTGACTTCCGCCTCCTTTGTAGTTTTAATCAATGGTTTACCATCCACTTTCTTCTCAACCTCTAGGAGGATTCATCAAGGATATCTCTTGTCCCCTTATCTTTTCATCCTTATGGCTGAAGGTTTGGGTAGACTTCTCAAGAGTTTTCAGAATCGTGGTGCTATCTAGGGATGGTCTTGGGCAAGGAATTCTTTTTCTCGGTCTCATATTCAATTTGTCGATGATACTACTTTGATGGGGAGGGAAAAATTTGAGGAAGCAGTAAATTTTAGGAAGGCTTTAGATATTTACATTATCTGCCTCTTGTCAAATGATTAATGAATAGAAATCAAAGATCTTCTTCAATACAGATGGTCGAATTCAACGTAGGATTGCTAATATTCTATGTTTTCAGGTGGGTTGTTTGTCAATGGAGTATTTTGGGATTCCTATTTCTTCTAAAAATATTAGAAGGGCTTACTGGAAATGTATTTTGGATAGATTTCAATCAAGGGTTAATAATTGGACTTTTCGATGGTTATCCTTTGTTGGTAGATTAACGCTTTTGAAGTCTGTACTTCATGCTTTACCTATTTACATATTTTCTATCTTGGCTGCTCCTAAGTGCTTTCTCAAAGATTTTTATTCTCTTTATAGAAAATTTTTATGGGCAATAAAATTGGACTATAATAAATAGAGCTTGGTTAGTTGGGATACTGTGTGTTGCCCAAAAGATATGGGGGTCATGGTTTGAGACAATCTGATTTGAATAGTATCGTTTTGGCTGATAAACTCTATTAGAGGTGGTGCAGTAATCTTGATCAACTTTGGACTAAAATTCTTAACCTCAAATATTTTGGTGGTGCTTCGGCTGATGATATTTCAAGATTGGAGTTGAGGAGGAAAGGTTCTATTGTTTGGCACACTCTCAAAAAAGGTGCCATGCTTATTAAGAAAGGTCTCTTTTGGATTTTAATAAGGAAAACAATGCCTTATTTTGGGAAGATTCTTGGGATAATTATCCTTCTATCCTTTCTTATTTCCCCTACCTTCATTTTCTTCGAGATATTTTTTTTGATGCGGGCTGGTCTAAAGTGGCTGACTTCAATCGATAAAGTCCTCTCGAAAGTTCTTTTACTCACTTTTGGTGGGATTTGCAAGGTTGGCCAGAGGGTCGTTGCCCTAAGGATCGTGACACTCTAACTTCTATTTTGGCTAAGAGACTGTATTGTTCTATTGAAGACTCTGATATTCTTTCTTGGGGCCATAGTTCGAAATACAAATACATCGTTGCTCTGGGTTATCAAACCCTTATTATGCAGAGAAGAGAGGAGATTGTCTCCCTCTGGTGGAAGAAGATTTAGAATAAGATTGGTTTGACCAAATGTAATTTTTTCTTTGGCTTCTATGTCATAAGAAATGTTCAACTTGGGATAATATTTAGAAAATAGGTGTTTAGGGTCCTTCACTATCTTTGTGGAAAGAATAAAGAAACCATTCCTCATCCTTTCTTCCAATGCTCATATTCCCTGGAGGTTTGGAACTTGTGGTGGCAGATCTGGAAAAGGCCCATAATCCATGCTAGTTATATTTTTGAGTTTTGGGAAAGCTTGGGTAGACCCCTTTCCTCTGCTTCATATCTTTAAAATACCTTGGATTTAGGTCCTTCCTTCATCTTTTGGCAGATTTGGTTGGAATGCAACCGAATAATTTTTCAAGGATGTCAACTTGGAGCCTTATAGGTATGGCTCAGAGTCAAAAGGATGGTTAAGGATACTATTGAGGCCAAGTGTGTTCTGAGTTCTCTTCTTACTTCCTTCGACTGGTAAATTATCAATATATTGGTGATTTCTTTATCATCACTAGCTACAAAAAGAGGCCCTATTAGGGGGATTGGATAGTTGAAGGTCAATAGATCTAGGAAGTGGAGTCCCCCATAGAGGTGATCAAAAGTAATATGGATGGTTCTTCTAAGGATAACCTAGGTAATGATGGTATAGGAAGAATTGGTCATGATAGTGAGGGTGTGGCCCACCTCTTTTTTCTCTGTGTACAAAGGAATTCATTTGAATAATCATATGGAAGCGTTGGCAATTCTCCATGCATTGGAAATAACTTTTTCTTTGGTATGGAGAAGGGTTGTTTGTGAATCTAATTCCATGATAGTGGTGTCTCTTCTGAACAACAAGCATTTTCAAGATGCTTCCTGGTTTATGGCTAGAATGGTGAATAGATTTTGAGCTTGGCTGGGAATTTTGTTGAAATCTCTTTTGTTCATATCCCAAGATAACGGAATAGAGTGGATGACTGTTTGGAAAAGTGGGCTTCAGAAGGATTCTCTTACTAGAAAGATGATAGTTTGAATGATCTTGATTAGGAGAAATCCAGACTCTTTAATCAGTTAATTTATGAGGACAAGGAAAGATCATTTCAAGGTGGAGGAACCCAATTGTCATGGGTTCTTGTGTCCTGTCGAAGTTGTTGTCAGAATGATCCATGGATTTCCTTGGTGGATTTTTTGTATTTTGTATGATATGTTGGCTTGGATCACTTGGAAATCCTTGTGGAATGTATTGTTTTAGATTCTGAATAAAATATTTTTTTCCCCCAAAAAAAAAATTCTAGATATTGGTGTATTTCCACTAATTGAATTGTCTATCCAACCTCACTTGGGTGGATCATCTAACCTATGCATTGTCCATGGTTGGATTAGATTGTATGTAATGAAACGAGATGGCAATGTGTGATGTATTGAAGAATATTTTTTGTAATGCAACGAATCAATGAATAAAATTTTATGTTTTATCGTAGTAGGAAAAAAATCATACTTGATCACTAATTTGATTGCCATATTCTTTTCTTTTTCAACATGGGTTTTATCCCATGATTCAATTAGAAGTAATTTTATGTAACCTTATCATACTACCAGATTACATGGGTAATCAGCTGCTACCTCCAGGTGTAATAGAGTAGATCATTGCTTATGAGGTTCACTCTCTTGTTTCCACATCAAACATCCATCTTCCTTCTCTCATTTATTAGGGACTATTTTCATCAAAATATTAAAATATTACATTTATTGTTAGGTTAATTAAACCATATCTAACATGCCTTTTTAACAAAAATATTTTTTATTTCTTTTTTATCAAATATATATTTCAACTTCCTCAAAGTACTACTTTCCACAATCAACTTCCTCAATGTGATATGTTTCCACAATAAAATCCCTAACATCATTTTGATTAAAATATGAAATCTCGCTTGGTTGGTTGCCTCCTAAAATTTGAAGTTCACCAACAGAAAGATTAACACTAGAATTGGATAAATTATTTGCTACTCGATTCTCTTCTCTATAAATATGCTCACATTTCCAAGAGATTCCCTCCAATAATAGATGATGAACATCAACAATAATATTATTTTTATCAAATTCTCATACTCATTTTTGTTGAAAGCATTAATGATAATTTTTGAATCAGCCTCAATTGAAATATATTTCCATCCTTTTTATATTGCAATTTTAATCCCTATAAGATGTGCCCTAACCTCTGCATAGTTGTTAGTTGAATTTTTATATAATTTTTAGTAAGTGAGGAGAATTTTGCCTTCATTATTTCAAAAAATACCACCTTTATCGACTTTTCCTATATTTCCTTTAAAAGCATCATCCAAATTAATTTTTATTTACCCAATTTTTGGATATTTTTATATTACCCTAGATTGAAGTAGATCCTTTATTTTAATGTCATCATCGCAAATGACTCTTCCATGTATGTTCAAATCCTATAACCAAGTTATAACTCTTGATCCTTTAATCTGCCTAATATGAAATATACGCCTTAAACAGAGAAAAAATATTGGATGACTCAAAATTTCTTCTAAGTCAACCTCCAAAGAAGGTAAATTCCTTATCTATATCCTACTGTGTAAATAACAAATGACAAAAAGGGATAGAGTTGAGAAAAATATAGGGATAGAGAGTGATTAATGTAGTCAAAGCTCATATAATAACACAAACTTCAGGTAAATGAGCATTAACCATCTACTACAAGCAAAGCCTAACAAATCAACACTCAATTAATGCTATATAATAAGCCTATACAGTACAACATCCAACATTTCAAGCACTCAATTAAAATAAGTCAAACAACCTTAAACATAATATATCATATTCCAATTAAGGATAAACAAAAATGTTTGAAAGTGAAAATATCACCTCAATCAATAATTTTACACTTCAATTGTGATAATTCAAATAACTATTGATTACATTAGAACAATGTGAACATAAAACTTACATCAAGCAAATCCTAAATTATCCTACCATTTCCAAAGAGAACCATTCCTTTATTTATAGTTTTTGCTCTAGTAGAAATGAAGCTAAGTACTATGTACAATCATAATAAAAAATGATCGTGCATGATCAAGGATGACCTAGCACCATTAAGCATCAGTAGCACATTCAGCACATCCTTTGCCAACCCTATTGTAATTATGACTTGTAGGATCTTTAGTTATGCTTTGATGGAGTGATTGTCACTTTCCTACTCTAACAACAATATTTCTTGCTTAATTGCTTTTAATTGGGAGTGTTGGGTGTCTTCTTCTTAATGCAATGTTGATTTGCAAGCATACCAGATATTTAGATATTGATGTCATCCTTCTTGCCAAGAAACTTTGCTCTAGGATGTTGCTTCCCTTGGGCTTATGCTTCAAGATGTTTTTCTTGCTTAATGCAAACATGTCAAACATTTTAAATGTTACCATAATTGTCTATGCTAAGAACCTCCAATTCGGGATGTTATTTACCTTTCACTTGTGCTCTTGGTTGCTTCTCTTGTTTTACATAGGTTTTTTACTAGACTAAAACTTTTTGTAGGTCAAGTTGATGTCATCATGAATTTTTTTTTGGCCTACTTATTTTTGGGTTTTTACATATTATCTTCCTATTAAACCAGAGATTATAATGCCTAGCTAATATCATTGTAGAAAAGCTCTGGTCACTAGGATTTTACAAGTCTAGCTTTACATAATATAAATCTAGTTTGGTCAAAAGCATCTAACTTCAAATAATAAGAAAATTTTTAAGAAAATTCAAGCCCTAAATTACTTCCTTAGACTCCAAAAAGAAATAAATTAAAATAATTAAGGTTTTTGCAAGGCTCTTCAAGCTTGAATAATAAATCATTTTAAGGAAAGAAATACAAGTTCAAAACTACATGTTTGGACTTGGGGATGTTGGCAAAGAATTTGACTATATTACTAGCATCTCTAGGAGAGTTTTCCTTAGAAAAATTTTGAACCTAGATGGCCTTATTATTGGGTTGCAAAATCTAGCTTTGTCAACCCAGAATCCTCTCCTTCTGTTGTAAGGTCCTCTCTTTCCTCTGTGTTGAATTTGAGATCTTCAACTTGCAGGCCTAGGACATGTTTGGTTGCATCCCACTATTGTGGTGTTGGTACCCATAATATTTTAGCCTTTTCATTGAGAGACATTAAGCCAAAGGCTTTCTTGTATGAAGGATATTTGTATTGCTTCCCCAATTCTACCACCCTGTGTGCAATACAACTAGCTTATTTGAAACTTTAAAATCTCTTTATAAAAATTATCCAACCAAATAGATAATTGATCAGATCTTCAAATACCTTATACAAATTTACTTTTAACACATCCATAGCATAAGGATGGTAATTCGGTCCTTAGAGAGAAGGAAGTCTGTCACTAATGATTCCATTTATTTTTCTCCTAGTGGTAATGAGTAACGTAAGAGCCTCATACCCTTTTTTGATTGTTTTCTCTCATTCAATGAGCTCTATCACCATCCAATACATTGTTACCTTATCCTTAGATGAAGAAACTTGTTGGCTAGAGGCTTTATTTATGGTATCTATGATGGCATGTGCTTCTGGATCCTTTTCAAAAATATACATAATGTATGACCTCAAATTTGGCTTGCGCTTCTTGAGTAGTTTTTCAGTAGTAATTAATAAATTATAAGGTTGGAGACGAGGTTTGAATAGCTTCAAAAATTTGAACCTAATATTTTTTCTTAATTCTTTGGCATGCATTTATGGAGATTCAAGAGGCTTGGATTTGTTGCTTGGTCGTAGCAAGCTCTTGTTGCAGGTCCTATACTTTTTTCATAGAGTTTAGTTCTCAAACTCCTTTACATATAACTATACTAGTGTTGGGGCCTCATTAAGACTTTGTTGCAGCTATTGGACTTGCTTCTGTAGGACCTTTTGTTGTATATTTTATTGCTCAAGGGCCTTGACAAACTACATTATCCTATCCTTTTATTTGTGATACTTAGTTGTCATCTAGACTTCATCTGTATACAACACATCGATGGACATGTATGCTATTTGAGCTTTATCCCCAATTGGAACCATGTCTGTGTCTACCATATTTGGTATTATTTGATAGTTAACCTTAGTCAACTAGGATACCAACGTAGACATAGTAGGATTCATATATATCAATACATATTTTCTTTGCTTATGGTATAACATACATAGCACCCTTGTTGGCATGGTCTCTAACTCTATATTTTACTTCTTGTCAAGCCAAGCTTGTGCACTAGCTTGTACCTATTGGAATTGTCTTTGAATAGCTACTACCAAGAGACAGTGAGTAGACATGAAAAAGGTAGAATGAAAGAGATGGAGGGGAGGCATAGAAGCAATTACAAATATAGAAGGAATAGTTTGGAGCACTCTATAATATGCGAAAGGTGTAAGTCTAGAAGCTTGAGAGGTGTTCAAGGATGAAGAAGTAAAAACTGCTTTAGGAGGTGACCCAATGGGTGCCTCTTTTGGTAGAGATAAGCAAGGATAAGGAGGTGGAAGAGTAGATTGAGGAGGGGATAAAGACGACTAGGCAAAGTGAGGAGTATAATAAGGGGGTGGATATGACATACATGGTCCTTACATTGTTGCTCTTGAATGCTTTTCAATGGGGGGAGACATCATCTTGACCTTAGCTCTATTTTTTTTCGAGCCCTACTCCTCTAAGGAAGACACTAACCTTTTTACTTTATAAATTTCCTTCAGATGCTTTTCATGGGGCTTTGGGAATTTTGTTACTAGGACTTTCATGGGAAAAGCTTAAAGAGTATTAACACTTAGTTCGGCTTTTCCCATAGAAGGTGGTGCTTGAGGAGGATTTAATGGTCTAGTTGCTTGAGGACCTAGACCACCATCAGTATAACCCATCTTAGACATCATTCCAATGTCGATAGTGTATGTTTTTCAAAATATCTCTTCAACTAAAGGTGTTGGTGGGACTTTTTTGCTTGAGGTGGCAACATCTTTTAACATCTATTTCACTTGTATCAGGGAGCAGGTTTCTTCCTCCAAGTATTCTTCTAAAATTTCTTGGTCCTCAAAGTCACTCCTTTGCTCATCTTGATTTTGAGAATCTTTATCAAAAGCTTCCGCAAATTGTTAATAAGTGTTTGTGCCAAACCTAAGGCCTTGTATACCCGTATCACATCGAAAAATCCACCATTCTTGGATTTTATTTTTAGTTCGTTTTTTATCCACCATTTTCTTTTTTATTTTGTTCTTGAGCACATGGTTTAGATTGTGCTTAGGATCATAGTTATTTTTCTTCTCATAAAACCTCCTCCATAGGGGACATTCATCTTTGTTTTTACTTTTTCCACAACTCCCTCTTCTATTAGATTTTTAACCTTTTCCACCTTTGACCTTGAAGTATGCTCAAAACTAAGTGGCTTTTTATTCATATTGGTAGTCTGACCCTTTAGAATACCATCCAAGTCATAGCTCCACCTATCTAGCATAGTCTTTAGTTGCATACTCAAGAGTGTCTACTTTAGCAAATCAACTATTTTTGATAATTAAGAGCAATTGGTCTGTAACTCAAAGGTAAGGGGTATAGAGAGCCTTTGTTCACCTTGGCACCTAAGTATGCATCGACATAGTCCATCTGGTGACATAATTCTAGGTCAAAAATTCAATCTATGACATAATGAGGTAGCAACCGGTAAATCCATATAATTTTATTATGGTGCCTTTTAGCACAAAATACCAATCCCCAATTTGTGTATTGGTTGTCTACAATCGAGCTTTTGCTTCATTTAACAGTCGAGGAATTTATCCCTTAATGCATGAAAGAGCAAGGATATGGCAAGATTTATTGAAATCTAAAATTGAATTAGATGTTCAAAGGGTTGGGGTCCAATCTACTATCGACAAAACTCTACCATCACTAACTTTTTTTTTTGATAAGTAACAATAATATTTACAACGGGTTTTTTTTGAAGGGTCCCAAAACCTTAGGTACATAGGTAGCCGTAGCTATATTTTGGTGTTAAAAGATCGGGGCTGCACCCTTGGGAACCAAACCGGGGCCCAGGGCCCTGGTGCCTACAAAAAGTCCGTCCAACTATGTTGCCATCAAAACAAAATTTGGCCTGAGGCCACCAAACAGGGAAAAACCGTGAAGCTGCTCAGCAGATAACCCAAAAAACACTACCCGTCGCCGCTCAAGGTAGCCCTGCAGTCGGGCCTGACCTGGACGGGGGCCCCGACCTGGCAGATTAGCTCCCCTCCCTGTCAGGGCCATCGCCCAACCTGCGGCGGAGTTCGCCCAGGGCATTGGCCGTTGAGGAAGCCGCTTTGGCAGAAGCGATCAGGGAGCTGATCGTAATGTCTAGGAGGGCTCTGGTCGCCAAGTTTTGCAACTTGCTGCCAGAGTCAGAGCTGACTTCGGTGGCTTTCGGGGCCTCCACCTTGGCCTTCTTGGAGCTGCCAACCACCCTGCTGCTATCGGGGGCCGGGCCCTTGCGGATCGAACTTGCGCCAGGAGTCGGGGCCCCGCCTGGGGCCTGAGCCGGGGTTCTGCATTTTTGGGTGGGTCTACGCCATTTCGGGGAAGGGGAGGCTTCAGGGGATGGGGTCTCCTTGGATTTGGACGTTGTAGGGGAAGCAACGAGGGAGCCAACCGCTTCAGGGGGGAACGGAGGACAGGGGAGGGATGCAATGAAGCTGCGGTTGGTTAGCTAGGGCGTGTCTATACAGAACAACCATGAGCCCTTGATGGGAGGGCCGAGAATGGTTCCTGCGGGCCCGATCGATGGTGAGGCTCAAGGAATAAAGGAGAAATCGAGGGGTGCTTACCAGCGTGGCTCCACGAAGGTGATTGTAGAAGCTGAGGTGAAAGCTGTAGAGGCGCTGATCCGGGTCATCGCAAGTAATGTATTGCATCACTGGGATGATGGCCTCATCAAAGGGGGGCGGGAGGTCAGCTCGGAAGAGATTGGCCTTGTCCCATTGCTGCTCTGGGAACCGGGAGAGCTCCTCCTCCCAATTGTGCTTGTCCCACCGAACGAATCTGCCTTTCTCCTCGTGGTGCAGACCCGTCACTTCAGTCAGAAACTCCTTGGACACTTTGAAATGAAGCCCTTTCACTTTGACCTCCCCTTCGTTCCAGGTGTCCAAAAATCCCTACGTGATTTCTTCGTCGGCCCCTGCGAACTTACTGAAGAAGGGGGTGTATTTCTTGGCATTAGAAAAGAGCCTGGCAGACTCGCTCAGGTCGAGAGTGGAGGGCTCGAGGAAAAAGGCCTTGGCAGCCATGGAAGGCAAACTGGCAGGCCAGGGGCAGGGGAACCAGAGTCGGCCTGAACTGAGAGGGGAGAGTCGCGGGGATAGGGGGAGGGGAAAATAGACAAGAATGCAAGAGAGCTCTAAGCATGGTTGGGTTAAAAGCTTGTAGGGAGGCACCGAGGAGGGGAAAGGCCGCAGGCGTCGGGAAGGAGCGCTTGGGGTAGGGGACGACACGAGCTGGGAGGAGCTGAGGGGGCGTGGCTGTCGACAGCCACGTGGGGCAGGGGAGGGGAGCCAATGCCAGCGCTCCAGTTGGCACAATCTGAATGGGGGAGCAGCTTGGGGAAAACTCATGGGAGGAAGGCATGAGCGGGCTGACTCGACATGGAAATCCGTTGGAGCGGCGCCCGAGGTGGGAAAGTCAGACTGAGAAGCCGCGCGCTCCGACTTGGACTTGCCAAGATTGCCAGCGGGGCTGTGGTTATCCAGAATAGGATAGGCCGAAAGTCTGACGTGGCCTCTGAAGCGGGGAGCACTTGGCGAGGCGTGGAAGCGCTTGATCGGATTGGCCAGCCCTCGGACGAGAGGGTCGTTGGGGCCAATCATCATGGCAGAGCGGGAAGGAGTGTCCCCTGTCCACGTGGGGAGGGCATAACAACGCACCTTCGGGGCCCCGAATCGGAGCGATCTAAGCGCCTGGACTCTCATCGATGCTTGAATTGTCTTGAGATGCTATTTGGACCAGAGCATCAGGGAAATTCGTGGTCCAGGTAGTGAGATCTTCCGTTGTGGTGGCTTGATTGGCCATGAAATCGGCTGCCCTGTTACCTTCTCTGTACACATGGCGAAAGGCGTGGTGAGTGTATCCTTGGAGGATGGTGAGAACTTCTCGAATGGTGTTGTGGATGCACCAAGAGCTGCTTCCCAGGCTACGGGCGGCCTTGATGATGACTTGG
This sequence comes from Wollemia nobilis, assembly GCA_028583015.1. Classification (NCBI taxonomy): domain Eukaryota; kingdom Viridiplantae; phylum Streptophyta; class Pinopsida; order Araucariales; family Araucariaceae; genus Wollemia; species Wollemia nobilis. The sequence continues at coordinate 312,682 of JAQPPZ010003542.1, forward strand.
GAATCACCCTCGATGATGACTTTTGGGGAGGTCTCCTTGAGGGCTATCAACCCGCGGAGGAGAGCTGTTGCTTCGACGAAGTTGTTGGTCTGGATGCCAAGCGGTTCGGTGTACGCCAAGATCAGGGCCCCGTGACTATCTCGGATGACCCCGCCCGCTCCAGAGGGGTCGGGGTTTCCTTTAGAAGCTCCATCGAAGTTAAGTTTGACCCATCCGGGAGGGGGGGCAGTCCACCTTGTCGCAGAACGATGGGAGGGGGCGGGGGGGACCGGGGGGGAGCTGGACTCCAAGGGAGGAGAGGAGGGTGGACTCGCCCAGCCTGCGGGGCGCCTCGGTCAAAGGGAGGGAGCGGGAGTTCTCAAGGGCGAAGGCAACCGCCTTGGCCGCCACCCACTGGGGGGAGCGGGTCGGGGAGGAGAAGGCTCTGTTGTTGCGCTCAAGCCAGAGTTTCCAGAGCAGGTGAGGAAGGCAGGAGCCCCATAGGAAGCGGATGAAGGGGTGGGCGAAGGGATTGGGCCACTGGGATAGGAGGTCAGAGATGGAATTGGGGGCCACCCACTGGATAGAAAATTGGGAAAGGATGAGGCCCAGGACTTTAGAAGAGAAGGGGCATCTGAGAAAGAGGTGATTAGTAGACTCCCAGGTAGCACAACAAAGGAAGCATCTGTTCGGGATCTGGAAGCCCCTCCTGATCAGGTTCTCGATGGTCAGGATCTTATTTTGGATGGCCGCCCAAACGAAGTGACTGATTTTGGGGATCAAATTCTTGGCCCACACCTGGTGGGCTGGGAATGGGGCCTCATCAGGGACTCTTTGGAAGTTGTAGGTAGATTTGACAGAGAAGACGCCACTGGGAGTGCCGTGCCAGACGCATCTGTCGTTCCCTCCGGAAGACGGGATAACTGTCACCTTAAGGAGACGCTGGAGCCTGGAGGCTTGGAGCGGGTGCCTGGGGTTCAGGATGGGCTTCCATGTTACCCGTCCTTGGTTCTGGGTGAGATAGGCCGACACTTTGGGCCCTCTGTCCACCAGGCCCGATTTGAGGATGAGGAGATCACTGTCAGCAGTCAGGGCCTCATCTTGGATCCACCTGTCTTCCCAGAAGTCGATCTTGGTTTCATCCCCGAGGATCCATCTGGTCCCCTTCTGAATGATGTCTTTAGTGGAGATCAGGGATTTCCAGAAGGCTGATCCATCTCTGGGCTGGGATTCACTGAGGAAGGGGTGATGGTGGCAGTATTTCCTACGCACGATACTGACCCATTCATCAGGGGCATTGGTGAACACCTTCCAGGTGTGCTTGGACAAGAGGGCCTTGTTCATGAGGGTCACCCGCCTGAGCCCGATCCCTCCCTCACCTTTGGGGCGACAGACCAGGGGCCAGGAGACCAGGGGAATCCTCTTCTTATCTTCGTTGCCCGACCATAGAAAGCGTTTCTGGATTTGCTCGATGTGAGCTGTAATGGAGGCCGGGATTCTGAAGACCGACATGAAGTAGACCGGAATGCTTTGAAGAACCGTCGATAGTAGGGTGGCTCTGCCAGCCTGAGAGAGGAGGTGGCCTTTCCAGGGGGCCAGCTTCCTCTGGATCCGATCAATCATCCCGCTCCAAAGGGTCTTGGAGGATGCTCCTGTGAACAGGGGGAGCCCGAGGTAAGAGGAGGGGAGGGAATCAGGGGTACAACCAAGAATCCACCCGATTCTGATTTGCCTAGCCAGGGGGGTATGGATAAAGAAAATTTTGCTTTTTCGGAGGTTGATTTTCTGCCCGGCCGCCTCCTCATACAGGGTCAAGATGAGCTTGATGGTCTTGGCTTGAGGGATCGAAGTTGAAGTAGCAAGGATGGTGTCATCCATGAACTGCTGATGGGACACAGGGGGTAGGCCCGACGCAGGCCTGATGCCCGAGATAAGTCCGTGGGAGACAACACTCGAGATGGTGCATCCCAGGGCCTCGGCTAGGATGATGAAGAGGATCGAGGATAGGGGGTCACCTTGGCGAAGGCCTCTGGAACTGGGGAAGAACCCGATGGGGGATCCATTGATGAGGATAGAGAACCAAGGGGAGGACACACAGTTTTTGATGAGGCTAACCCAGGAGGGGTGGAACCCAAACTTGAGAAGGACCTTGGAAAGGAAATCCCAGTCAACTCTGTCGAAGGCCTTGTTCATATCTAGCTTGAGCAGAAAGGAGGCCTTTTTGGATAGGAGGGCCGAGTGGATGGCCTCGTGCATGATGATAACTCCATCTGTGATAAGTCTGCCTTTGACCGAGCTCCCCTGACAGGGGGCAATGATCAGGGGAAGGATATCCTTAAGGCGGGAGGCCATGGATTTGGTCAAGATTTTGTATAAGACATTGCACAAGCTGATGGGGCAAAAATCAGAGAGGGATCTGGCTGCCTGAGACTTGGGGATCAGGGCAATGAAGGTGGAGTTTATACCTCTGGGGATGGAGCTGGCGGACTGGAGGTCCCGGATGGCTGCGCACACTTCTTGGCCAACGATGTCCCAAAAGGATTGGAAGAAACGAGGGGGAAACCCGTCCGGGCCCGGGGCCGCCTCGGCCTTCATGGAAAACGTAGCAGCATGGATTTTAGAGTCAGACAGGGGCTGCAGGAGCATCTCGTTTGCCATGGCCGAGACTGAAGTTGGAATATGCTCCAGCAGGGTGTCTGTCGCTTCTGGGGACATGTTGGGATTGTCGCCAAGGAGCTCCTGGAAGAAGTTGATGGCTTCAGTCCGAATGTCTTCTTCGTCCTTGATAATTCTGCCATCGTTGCTCACCAACTCGACAATTCTGTTAGAGCCCCTATTTTTGAGGGTCGACGTGTGAAAGAACTTAGTATTAGCATCACCATCTTGGAGCCATAGGGCTCTCGACTTCTACCTCCAAAATGTTTCTTCCCTGGCCAGGATGTTGTGGTACTCGCTGAGGGCTGAACGTTCCTCTTCCCTGATCCCCGGGTCTTGGGAGCCTTCCTGGAACCTGAGCTCAAGGTCTTCAAGTTTTTTCTTGATTGTTGCTTTATTTTTGAAGATGTTACCAAACACCTCTCTGTTCCATACCTTGAGTTGTTCTTTGAGACGTCTCAGCTTGTGGTAGACTTGCTCAGCAGGGCGCCCAGGGACTGGGGGGCCCACCAACAACCAACCTGGGCCCTAAAGTTGGGGTGGTGCAACCACATGGACTCAAACCGGAAGGGCCGCTTGAGGGAGGAGCGATGGTCGGTTTCGAGGAGGAGGGGACTGTGGTCAGACCCAATTTTAGGGAGAGCCAGCAAGGTTGCATCAACAAACAGGGGAATGGCTTCCTTAGAAAGGAATACTCTGTCCAGCCTGACCTGGATATGGCTTGCTCCCGCTCTTCTGTTTGACCAGGTGAACCTGGCTCCTTTTAGGCTGACGTCCATGAGCTCATTGAGGTCGATGAAGGCTTCGAAGTCTTCCATGCTTTTGGACGGAGCCGCTGAGCCCCCACTTTTGTCAGAAAGGAAAAGGGGGTTGTTGAAGTCCCCTGCCAGGATCCAGGGAAGGGGGGCAAAGGCTTCCCTCATCGAGCTGATTTCCTTCCATAAGGCAACTTTCTCAACCGGGCTGTTGGGAGCGTAGACGTTAGACAAGATCCACGAACGCCTTGACTTCACACAATGGACCAGAATGTTGATTATTCTAGGGGAAGATGATATGAGTCTCCCCTCGAAATATCGGGGGTCCCACATGCACAGCAGGCCTCCGGCTGTGCCAGTCGCAGGGGTAGACAGAGACTCGCAATTGCGCCAAGTAGCTTGGGCGACCCTCTGAGCAACCGCTTCATCTATTTTGGTCTCCTGGAGGAGGAGGAAGGACGGGCGGTGATCCTTGCGGAGTTGGCCGAGGATCCTTTTTTTGGGGGCACCATTGAGCCCCCTAACATTCCAGGTGATGAGCTTCATTTGACACCCTTGGGGGGTCGCTTGCCCCCCTTCCCGATCTGAGCGGGGGGTTTGGATCGTAGGGCGTCTACTTTGGAGAAGCTCACGGCAACGTCAGAGAGGGTTTCCTGGGAGCCATTGGCTATGTCGTCTTCAGTGATCCTCGATCGCTGATCGCCCAGGGTGGGGCGACCTCTCTTGAGTTTGCTGCCAAAGTCTATGGCGAATGTCCTACTTCGGGTCATCTTGGGGCTGATTTCATCGGGCCCAGACGGAGAGCTGCCCTCAACCTCTTCGTCGGACCTCTCGGAGCTACACTCTAAGGGGGGGAGGCCGGCAGGGACCGTCGGGAGGGGCGGGAGGGGGTCGAGAGGGGGATAGCGAGGAGGGGGGGAGGAGGAAACCCTGGCAGAGGAAGACGAGAAGGCGGGAGCCGACGGGGGAGAGAGCCCGGGCGGCTCGCAGGGCTGAGAGGGGGCGCAAGCAAGGGCCTGCGGGGAGGGATTCACAGCGGGCGAGGGGGGAGCCTGGGATCGGGGCCTCGAAAGAGGAACCAGGGAGGGGTAGGGGGGAAGGGGGAGCCTGGGGAAGGCCATCCACCAGGCAAGGGCCCGCTTGGGATTCCTTCGGGACAGAAGGGGGAGCCTCCTTGGTGGTCCAAGCCTGGGATCTGTGGCCGTCGCAGGGGGGCCCGCGGGAGGGGGCCCGACCTGGTTGGGAAGGGGGTTTGGCGGGGAGAGAGGCATCAACCTTCTTGGATATAGGGCATTGGTAGGGGAGGTGTCCCTGAGTGCAGCAGAGAGGGCAGAAAGCAGGTTTGTTTTCGTAAATCAGGGTTTGGCGCCAGAAGAAGGACCCAGAGGAGATGGACACAGAAGAGGGGAGTTCGGATTCTAGATTTGCATTGACACAGAATCTAGCATGGACCATTCGAGAGCCTACCTTGGTAGCGGGATCGAAGGCCACCAACTCACCGACCGACTGGGCAATGAGCCTTAGAACGTCTTCGTGCCACAAGTGGAAGGGGAGCTCAGGGAGCCGAACCCAGACCGGGGTGAAGTTGATACTTTGGGTGCTGGGATGGAAGTCAGCTCCATATCGCCTGAGGAAGAGGCTTTTGCGACCCAGGAACCAGGGCCCGCTAGACAGAATATTTTCAGCGTCATCGTTGTTGTTTAGTTTGATAATGAAGAATCCCTTGGTAAGGGCCACCAACTGAATATGTCCAAAAACTTTCCATTTGGAAGCCGCCCATCTGCGGATGGTTTCCATGTCCGGTCGCCCTCCCAGGAACTTCCCAACCAGGGAGGCAGAGGATCCAGAGACAAAGGATGAGTAGACCTCCTCTTGAATGGAAATGTGGGTGCCCTCGAGGGAAAGCCCTATGCCCAGGGCCCGAGGCTGGGCCCTGGCACCAGCCAGGATCTGCTGGTAGGAGGGTTTGGGCCCACCCGGGGCAGAACCCTGCCCAGGATCTGGAGGCTTTTTCCCTAGGCCTGCACTAGCATCGAGGCTGGGAGGAGGCCCCGGGCCCAAGATGCCATCCCCGCCCTGGCCGCCAGTCTGCTCAGCCTCTGAGCCCTCCTCTGGTCCCGTCGAGGACCTTGCGGGCCCGGGCCCGGGCCCCGACGTGCCCGACCCCGATCCCGATCCTGCGCCCGCCCTGGATCCTGCACCTGCGTCTGAACCTGCTCCCGCTCCTGCTCCCGTTCCTGCTCCAGCTCCCGCCATCAATTCTCAAACTTCCCATCACTAACTCACTTTTGAATATTGAGGCCCAAGAATATTTCTTCTTTGCAAAATAAGAAAAGTCAGGCCAAGTAGGAGGGATATCAAAAAACCCTACCTATTTAAACTCTATTAGTTAACCTCTATGCTAAATACAATGCACTTAATTAGTAACTTTGTTTCATTTACTTAATATCCAATACTTCAAGTTTTTCTTCATTTTTAAATTCATAGATGAAGTTTTTTTTTCTTATTTACATTAAATTTATATAAAATATGTTTAAAATTTGATTCACAATTCAAGAATGTATGAACTTGTGTAGTGTTTATAACTCATTGGTAGTACAAACAAGAATATATTGTTAAAAGGTTTTCTACTAGAGAATATGCTTTGAAAAAGTGATATTAAATATCAAAATTTTCCTTATAAAGAAAATGGAACTTTTTGTTAAAAGGTTTATTATTAAAACATGGTTAAATATCCTTTGTTTTAAAAAATAAAAAGTAAAGGAAAAAAACTTAAAATTAAAAGTTAGTTTTTTGTTTAAAAACATATTTTCTTTTTCTTTTTTCAATGGGTTATATGGGATATTACATCATCACCATGTAGTGGTATTACAACAAAGCTTGAATATTATCCTTGTATCATTTGGAAAGATTTGAACCTGAGTCTCCTCCTTGACTTGATTTTGTTTAAAAAATATATTAAGATAATTTTATAATAAAAAAACCTTTGTAATTTTCATTTTAGAGTTTGAAAAAAATTACAATGAGATGGGTATTTTATACCTTCGTATACACCTTACTAAACAACACCATTGAAAGTTGTCTTAATTTTTTTTTTTTTTTTTTAAAGTCTATCAAACTTAATACATATAAAAACTATGAACAACCTAGTGCCAACCTTCAATTATCTTACAAAATTGTTATTTTGATACTTTAGCCTAGGGAATATCAATCATCTTACATATATGATGTTAATTATTAATATAGGTACAAAAAAACAAATATAGATATGACCTTAATTATTAATAGAGGTCCCAAAAGAACACATCTTCTATCAAATAGAAACAAGTATCAAAAGAAGGGATATTCTTGTGGAATCATAGTCCCGCACACTACTTTTAACCAAGTACCAACTAAAATATTCAAGGATAGATCATTTGCTTCCTCATTTAATAATTTATAAATGTGAATATTAGAGATTTGTGCAAGTGATGTTTCTAGCAATTTTACCTAGTCATAATAAGGCCCAGGTATCAAATTTTGCATCCCTACTAAAGCCAATCCACCACCAATTTTAAGTCACCATCAACTTGGAGTTAAGTAAAAGGTATTTTAATTATACAAAATTCTTATGATCATTTTTATTATTGAATTCAACAAATTTAAAAAATAACATTAAAAGTTTTGATGAACAACCAAAATAAATAAATATTAAAAATATTTATGAAAATTATTTTAAATATTTTAATAAATAATCAAAATAAATTAAAGCATGAAATTAACCTTATCAAATCTTTTTATTATCTTTCATTTGTCAAAGAAAAAAATGTTAAAAAGTTTAATTATCATGTTCCTTATCAAATATTATTATAATACCATTGTATTGTTTGATGATATAAAATATTTTTATTATCTTTCATTTGTCTAAGAAAAAAGGCTAACAAGTTTAATTATCATGTTCCTTATCAAATATTAGTTTAAATTGTAATACCATATTGTTTATTGATATAATTTGATAACATGATGTAATATGAACAAAGAAACTTTTAAAGGTCTATAAGCACATAGCATATCAAATCATCCTAAAGAAGAATAAATTAGTTTATTATGCCCATAGGATCATAGGTTGTTTAAAGAAAATTCTTATAGAAGATGTCTTATTTTTTTAAGTTTTATATTATTTAATATAGCACAAGGATTACAAGTTGGCTAGGTGCTACATGCATCACAAGCAAACCAGGGATGCATGTAATTAGAACTAGAATCCCGCTTTTATGCTTATAAAAAATAAAATCTCTTCTGCAACATATTCAAAATAACTAGAACAAAGAAGTCATTGGTCCATAGCAGTTCGTAGAACAAACAAAGCCAATAAGCTTAGCATGTGTGGTCATTAATAAGATTATCTGGATTCCTTGTTTTAAATTTTCTTATGCAAGCTAAAGAAGGATGCAAAAGAAAGCCTTCATTGACCTTTTTATCTACCAAATGGTTCCACTTCTTGAAAATGTGATGCCAATTAATCTGTTCAAATTTTCCCACAGTCTTATAGACTTGATTCAACAACAACTAGAGCAGAATAGACTTGACCTCTTGTTTGCTAGAAAGAAACTATATGATCAACTTAGAGTCCCCATAAACTAAAAGGGTTTTGACATTTTTTCTTTCTACTAGAGTGAGACCAAATTTGTAGCCCATCAACTCAGCTACATTATTGATGATTTGTCCTAATTTAGGCAAAATTCAAGATGGTGGAGTATGGTCCCAACCATAAAAATCCTCTAGCAACAACTATTCCAAAGTTAGACTTCGAAGCCCCATCAAAGAATAGAGTTGGAAAACTAAAACACGTGGAGTCAAGCTATTGACAATAGAGATGCTAATTAGATCTTGAAGATTCCAATTTTTGAGGATGTGTGACTCAACTCTAAAAAGAGCACTCTGATATTGCTTAGCTTTAAAGCGAGCTCTAACATTTTCCATGATAACATGATTTAATTTTTGTATTGATATTGTCCATGTGAGTTGATTTTCCTTCAAATATTCTATAGTTCATGTCCACCCATATATACCACATGCAATAATAAAAAATTGAAGACCATACATATTTTATGAGAGACTTGCCTTGAAAGGAGCCAAAGTATTTTTGTTCCAAAATTCAATACAAAGACTCCAGATTTAATCTACTTGCAAACTTCAAAACTGAGAGCAAATAAGATCCAAATAATAACAACTTCCTCACATTTAAAAAATAAATGGATTTAAGTTTAATAGTCTTTATAACATCTAAAGCATATAAGTGTACTAAGTTGCTAATCTCCTTTAGGCTCTCCTTTGGACCCATTCTCTGTCTATGAGACATATATAGCCTACCTTCTATGAATTAGAATCTGTCGTATACTTAAATATTAGTGAATCGTCAGACATACATAGCCTACCTTTTATGAATTAGAATCTGTCTTATACTTAAATATTAGTGAATCGTCAAACCCACTGAAATCAAACTTCCTCTGCACATAATTTTAAAATATTAATTAATAAAATAAAATAAAATATTAATATTCTTAAAATCTAATAAAATAAAATCTACTTGAATCCAAATAGTGTATATAAATGAACGATATGATTCGAGTCCAAATGTGTGTATATAAATGAACGATATAATTGGAATCCAAATGTATATATATTATAGATATAAACGATATGATGTCCATAATTTTTATAGAATCAATGCATAATTCAGGAGGATTAATAAACAAGTTAAAACGAAACATTCCTCTGTTTTCAACAAGTCTCCTATGCCAACAGGCCTAATTATTGAAACAATGTCGTAGCAAGTTTTCAGCTTCATTCAACTCCTACAAATCAATAAGTAAATTTTAAAAATTGAAGCCTGATTTCTTCTAAAATAATATGACAAGAATAGAAAAAACAGAGATCACACAGGAGAATGCCATGACTGATTCAAACCATAAAAACTATACGCATATAATCAATAAATACTCTCAATTAAGTGTAACGAATTCCATAATACAAAAGAAATGATGAGAGTGCAATACATAGGCAGAGTGCACCCTCGTGTATCTCAGATTGAAATCAACCAAAATAACAGGAAAAGGAAAAGAATAAACTGGTTAGCTAGCCCTCAAATTCAAATATTCTCCCTAGTAGTACTGGTATACAGCCTCTGAATCATCAGAATAGACAGAGATTGCAGAATTACACTACACTAAAGCTACAGTTCTACACACTGCCAACAGCCTTTGATTGATTTTTAGACCTGCGTTGGAAGAAGATGATCCAGGTTACAACTTCCAAGACAAGGGCAATGCCACCCAAGGAAGCAATAACAGCAATGTAAGCATGCTTCCACTTCTTTTCAGGATCCAGGATGTCAAAGCCTTTGAAAATGTTTACTATGCTTAAAACTATAACTGTATAGCCGACGGAGTGGTGGTACACATTCCAGTATACGCGTAACTTGTGATCCCTCGTAGGACGTAGAAGAAGAGCAAATACCTGCCAGGTTAACAGTCGTAAGAAACTTGAAACACATAATAAACAGAGAAAATAAACATTTTCATTGAAAGCATTAAACTCTGACTGCATAGTGCATTGCATTACCTGTAGAGTTCCAAGAGCGAAGAGTGCAATCCCAATTTTCCTGTGTGATTTGTCTTCTCTGTTAGAGTAGCTGCCCAGCTTCAAACCAGTGGCCCAACCACTTACTCCAATGATATATCCCGAGGATTGGCAGAAAGCATGCAGATAAAACCATGCAGGATCTGCAGATTCAAATGTCTTGGCATATCGAGCAATCATGGCTCCAATAGGCATCATTATGCCCCAACTAACAACGTTTAACACCCCGTGCCTCTGGATTCACAATTCAAACAATTGGTTACAGACAACTCATAATTCACTTGACAGGTGTTCTTTTCTATATATGAAATAAAGAATGACCTCTACAGTCCAAGCCACCAATGACAACTACAAGCATATGAATATCTATAGCATTTGGTTAATACACGTCCATTCTGAGTCCTTTTTCCCGTTTTGAGTCATTGTGAATATTGAAAAGGGCAGATTCCAGATAAATGATGGCCATTGACTAGAACAGCAACAGCAAGAGGGAAACAGATATACAAACAGAAGATTAACAATCACATCAAAATTGTTTTGGCTCAAATAAAAAATAAAATATTTTTCTCAGCTTGTAGATGCTCCCTATCAGTGCTAAGGGAGGCTTTCCCCTCATTATGTCTATAAGTATTCTTAATATCCTTCGTAGATAAGAATATCACAGAAAACATTAAGGATTTGGCTTCACAATTACATATTAACCTGCCAGTCTAACAGAGGACCAGACAGAAAACAGGAAAAACGCCCCCAGAGAGTTTTATATTTTTGAGGAAAAAGTGTTCAATTTTTTCTGACTGCAAAGATAATAAGAAGTGTCATACGCATTCAGTAAAGCATTCACATAATTAAGCAAAAGTTTTCATAGCCCACTGAATCATCCATTGACCAAGCTTCAGACAGAGAGCAAGCACTGAATTTCAATACGGTGGGCAAAATTAATTAATATGTCTAAAATACAAACTTAATTTGGACATTACAATACAAAAGCAAAAACAAACACATTAAAGGTAAGAGTTACATGAAATTTAAACGAAAGAAAAAAAAGAAAAAAACTCAAGCTGAAGCTCAACAGGTAGGACTTCCTAGCAATGGGGTTGGATCTAGCCTGGCTATTGCACCATGTTGGAAAACTTGGAACGGCTAGGGTTTAAACCCAAGAACGTCCTTGCAATGCTTGAAGCACTGTACCACTATTTGACCTATCTGACCTGAAGATCGAAACTTTTGCATAAATTAAATAACCGCCGGTCACATGGAAGGGGCTTTTCATATTATCCAATTTCGCAAATTTATGCATTCGATGGACAAGGGAATTTAAGTGTGACCCTCTTTTCAAATTTAAAGGTTGGATTCAATCTGACTAGAAAATTAGAAACAAATTTTCAGCCACATAGCATATTTATGTTGCTCCACACTGGATGTTCCAAGGACAGAAACAAAAACTACCTCTGCAGTGTGATAACAGCATCTAGACACAAAACTACATGCACCATATACCAATCTGACATTCAGTGCAAGTTTTTTCTTTTAGTCCCTGGATTCTTACATGCAAAACATCCATATCTTAACCAAACCTTCAATTTGAAAACCTTAGAGCTCAGTATCCCAAAAAGCAAATCATATATCTGTTATGGTCAATGGCAGAGGAGTAGACAATAGGCTCTGATCATCTACAAAGTGTAAAAACAGAGCTCTTGCATAATTGGAACTGAAACTTAACTATTGGATCATAAAAAATTCTCAAACATCTGATGTTGATAAGGCCCAACCATAACCATAACTAACATTTATGTTCAGCAAGTATACTTACATTTTTAAGGGTCTGGCGAGGAAGGCCAGATGTGCCGGTGCTGGTTCCTAGTTCGAGGTTTACGGTCCCTGAACTCTTCTTATTACTTGTACCCATGGCGTGTGCAGCAGGGGTCATGTTAGTCACTGAACTCCCCACTTGCCACACCTGATTCACGTTGGTTTTATTGGAAGGCAGTATCAACGTTGCAAATATTGTTATCTGGCCACTACTCTCGTATATAGCACTCTTGTTGGTCACACTGAAACTAAGACTAGAGAGAGTCACACCAGCATATGAGCCAACATCGTAAGTATTAACTATAGTTGAGCCATTGGTGAGTCGGAAGGCAATCAAAGCCTGAGTGCCAACCATTCCTGTACTAGTTGGGTTTATTCCCCAACCCACCCATCCAGCAGAAGCGGCAGGAGTGGCCCTGAATGCTATGTCTACCGACCCAGCAGCTGGTGTATATGTCCATGACAGCGTGGCACCCAATTCAGGGAGAGTATTGCATTGTGTATACTGTTTGCTTACCCCTGTGAAAGTTAGCGAACAGCTCTGTGCACACGCTGCGTCCCATCTCAACGCAAATAGCAAGAGAACCGTTGCCACAACACCCACTGTCAAGGGACGCCCCATTTTTAAATTCCCAAATCAAACTCCAAGCCCAAGTACCCAAATCAGAGATCAAAATTCAGGGTTTGAAGCTGTGGAAGGGCTCTATGGGAGATTTATTTCCTGAGATGAATGACCACACAACACAAAGGGGCTCCTTTGAAGAAATTTGGTATGGCCCTGATGTTGAATATATTGGCATCAAAGGAAGAAATTGTCAGGAAATTGCGAGGGAGGGAGGCGTGTAGGGATGGAAAACCGTGGCAGTGGACCAAAACTGATGATGAGAGTACGACAATGGGGGCAGTTGAGTTGGTTTGTTCACTCACGACCCCACTGAAAGCACCTCCTCTTCTTCTTCCTCAGATTTTTGACCATTTCCCTCTTCCCCTTCTATTCTATTCCTTCGAGAACTCTGTCTGTGCAGCGGACTTGGCCTGCACCTGTGTGTTGTCCTGTTGTCTCTTTCGCTTGGCCAGAAAAAATAAAGAAAACCCCCACCCCCATTCGTGGTTCCAGTTAGGTAATTCCTAGGCACCTACCTACCTACACATGTATTCACTCGTTGTTACCCACGTATATGCCGACCACACCGATGGCCATGGAAGCTTCGTCAATTGGGTAGCTTCTCTACATCATCGATTCTACCAATTTTTATTTATTTTATTTTATTCTACCAATCTATTGCGTGGCATGACGCATCATGATCATCATCATCTTCTGGAATATACGTCTTTTTTCAATTGGCTAGACTCCTACGCGCTTGTCAGGCGCATCGGCATCTCTCTTTCTTTCTTTTGTGGTTGAACAGTACGGATTTTGTTGTCGTTAGGGTTAAGGTCCACTTTGAACGAGTCTATGGACTGGATCCCTGCCCATTTCATAATAATAAAATTGGTCGTGGAGTGCGTATTACAGGGTTAAGATTGCTAGCAAGACTGGATCAGCGATGATTTCACCGCGTGTGAATAGAACCCGTCCGTGAATGAGAAAACTTCTTAGGACTGTTTTGACTGTCATCCATATATAAGACAATACGTAGAATTAAAATATTAAAGGTACATGCTTTTTAAAGTAATGTTTTAGAATATAAAAATACATGCTTTTTGAGTAATGTTTTAAAATATAAAAATACATGCTATTAAAGTAATGTTTTAATGGTCTTTCAAAGTTAAGTGGAATGATAAGAAGTTGGACACTTATCAAGAGGAGAGTTAGGCTTAAACATGGGGCATGTTCAAGTTGGGTAAAGGTAATAGTCTGAGTTTGATGACAACGGTACTAACTTGCATCGGAGATCTCCCTCACTATGGGTTGTGTTTACTGAGGCGAGATAGGGGTTATAGTTGTGTTTACTAAGGCCAGGTGTTATAGTGATGGTACCATGATTTGATGCTAAGGTCAGAGGAAATGCAACTTAATTAATGATTTGGGTTTTGGTTCTTTTTGGGAAGGTCCAAAATTTGCATGTGTAATAGGGAAGTGAATGTATAAGGCTATAAGCAATTAGCTAATTAATTGAAGAGAATTTTGTTCGAGAAATTGAAAATTAAAATTATAGACATTAACTGAAAATGAGAATGTTTGAAAAATTAATGTGAAAAAGTATGTTAGAGATAATAAGAGAAACAATTTTAAATTTAGAAAACTATTGAAAAATAAATTTAAAAACCAAAAAAGACAAATAAAAAATAAAAAGGTGTATATTAAAATAATAAAGAAAGTTTAAAGTGAATAAAAAATTTAAAAAAATAACTTAGAGAAGTTATTGTTATCATTATTATAATCATGAGTATGGAAGCAAAAGGCGTATGTTAAAGTAAAAAAAGAAAGTCTAAAATAAAAATTAAAAAATAACTTAGAAAAATTATTATTACCATTATTATAATCATGAGTATGGAAGCAAAGCAAAACGTGTATGTTAAAGTAAAAAAGAAAATCTAAAATAAATTAAAATTAAAAATTAATAATTAACTTAGAGAAGTTATTATTACCATTATTATAATTATGGAAGTAAAAGGTGTATATTAAAGTAAAAAAGAAAGTTTAAGGTAAATAAAATTAAAATTAAAATTAAAAATAATTAAAAAAATAACTTTAAAAAAGTTATCATTATTATTATTATAATAATGAGTATGGATGCACGTGAAAACAATTTTAAATTTAGAAAACTATTGAAAAATAAATAAAAAAACAATTCTAAAGTAAAATGGTGAGTGAAAAATAGAAAGGGGGTGACCTAGGGTTTCATGGCGACGATGGCGACGATGGCGGGAGCAGGTGTTGCAGGAAAGTCCTCGGGTCCTGCAGGCGTTGTTGGGCCTACCGCAGGCCCACTCGGTGGGAATCTCGGTGAAGACCCAAACGACGTGGTGAAACCGACGGATAGCGATAGGAGCCGCTCTGAAAACCTTAGGGTTTCATCCTCCTCTCCTTCCAAAGCACCTCCTTGGTCTTTATCCTTTGTTGACAAAGTGCGGTCTTCGTCAGGAGCATTTTCTTTCCAAACTCCTTTGCCCTTCTCTGTAACGGGCACTGAAGTCTCTTTCCCGAGTGAGGTCATGGAGCCACTGATCTTCCAAGAGTCTCTCTCTCTTATTGGGAAATTTGTCGGTGCTCGGCCTGATATGGAAACTATCCGCGAGTGGGCTCTATCCAAATGGCGGCTTTCGGGCAGCTTGGAGTTAGTGGCCTTTCCCAGGGGGTTTTTCATGATAAGGCTAAATAATGCCCTTGACACCCACCGCATCCTTACCGGAGGGCCATGGTTTTTCGGTCGTCGTAGCCTATTTCTGCGGAGATGGGGGGAAGACTTTGACCCTGAGACTCAGTCTATCAATATCGCACCGATTTGGGTCAAACTTCATGGGCTCCCCCCATAGTTCTTCTACAACGATGCACTCAAAGGCATCACTCAACCGATTGGAGATTTGGTCGCCATTGACCCTGCTACCCGAGCCAAAACCAGAATGACCTATGCTCGAGTTTGTGTCATGGCAAATCTGGACTCGGCTTTGCCTACCTGCATCGGCATCAACTACGGGAGCTACAGGAGACGCCAAGGAGTTGAGTACGAAAACAAGCCCGCTTTTTGCTTGGAGTGCAATACTCAGGGCCATCTGCTTTCTCAATGCCCTTCCCAAAAAAAAGAAATCCCTAGTGATTCGGGCCGAAAGTTGGATACTCAGATCCAGACCATCCAGAAAAAGGCTTCTGCCCGAGGTCATGGCCGATCTGCAGGCCCTCCTAAGACCTCTGCTTCAAATCATGTCAAACCCAACAATGTAAGTGCTCTGCCTTCTCGATCTAATCATTTTGCCCCCTTAAATAATCTTCATATTGGAGAGGACATCTCAGATGACCTACCCATAGATCTAACCGTCACGTCCACACCCACTTTGATCCAGTCCCCTTTGTCCAAAGGAAAGTTTGCAATGACCTTTCCAAACTCACCCACCGATTTCGGTCCCTCACACCTTCCTCTTCCCTTCCCACCCCTCCCCCCATCTCGCCCCCTTCCCCAAACCCCTGAGTCTGCTGCCCTGTGCCAGCCTCCCCGCTCTTCATCCCCCCACCGGCCTGCCCCTGGGACTGACTCCACCGACATCCTCCAAACCTCCAGCCCACTGAAATCTCCCAATCCCGCACCCAAAGCAGACGTCAACAAAGAACAGAGGAGGGGACGACCGACAAATGCAAAAAAACTTTCCAAAGCAGCTGAGATCGAAATGGCTGACGACACAGTGCCTACCACCTTGGGCCCCATTTTCGAACACTCCATCACAACCCACCAAGACGAGGATGAAGTTAGACCCAAACTAACTCCGTCTCAAGGGAGAGGCAGAGGTCGCAAAGCAAACTCCAAATCGTCTCGATGAAGTTCGTCTCCTGGAATGTCAGAGGCCTCAACGGAACTGCAAAACAGAGAACTGTTAAAACAGTAAGAAAAAATCTAAAACCAAATATCATGTTCCTTCAAGAATCCAAACTAGACGAGAATAGCAACACTCAAGTCTGCAAGCTAATCTGGGAAAACAACAATTTTGCCTTTTGTCCCTCCACAGGGGCATCCGGGGGTCTCCTATGTTTATGGGATCCGACAACCATTGAAAGGAGAGTTCTTTCAGTCTCAGACAGAACCATCAACATTCTGTTTACCAATAAAGTCACTAACCTCCAGTGGATCGCCACCAATGTTTATGGACCTAACAGTCCTGTTAACAGAAGACTGTTGTGGGATAACATTTCTGCAATGCGTAACAACTTTGTAGACTTTCCATGGATGCTTTGTGGCGATTTCAATTCTCCCCTCCACTTGTTTGATAAACAAGGAGGCAATCCGATCACCAGCAGTTGCATAGAAGACTTCAACGACTTTGTCAACCACAACGAGCTAATGGACATGCCGCTCCAAGGGTCCAACTACACATGGAGCAACAGACGAGCGGGAATCCATCACATCCAAATCCGGCTTGACAGATTTCTCTTATCCAAAGAACTCATTCCTATTTTTGGCGATGCCAGGCTTCATAGCCACCCAAAAATTGGCTCCGATCACAATCCCTTAATTCTGGATTGTTCCCGTCCCCAACAAATCTTCAAAACCCCTTTCAGGTTTGAAAAGATGTGGCTCACTCATCCAGATTTAGGCCGGTGTATTCGCCAATGGTGGCAGCAGGACTTCTGTCCAAACCCTCTCACGAATCTGTTCCTCAAACTGAAAGCGGTCAAACTCAAGCTGAAATGCTGGAACAGGGGATGTTTTCGGCAACCTCTTTACCGAGAAAAAGCATCTGATGGATGAGCTGAAAAGGGTGGAAAATCTGATTCAGGGAGGAGATCTGAGGGTCGAAACTTTCCTTGATGAAAAGAGCCTCCTTTCAAATTTTCACAATGCCTTGGCTAAGGAAGAGACATACTGGAGGCAAAAATCCAGAAACCTCTGGCTCAAAGAAGGAGACACCAACACGAAGTTTTTCCATGCTTCCACCATGCGTCACAGAGGCTCTAATAAAATCTCTGAGCTGACCAAGGCTGATGGATCCATTGTCTCTGACATCCAAGCAATCGGACAGGAAGCTGTTTGCCACTTCCAGGAAATCTTAGGACCAAGCACTGGCTGCCATCCCCGCACCGCAAGTTCTCTGCTACAGAACATCCCAAAGTTGGTGTCTAACAATGATAATGGAAAATTGCTTCAAAGCTTCACTGAAGAGGAGGTCAAAGAAGCTCTGTTCGCAATGGAACCTGATAAGGCCCCCGGACCTGATGGCTTCCCACCCCGATTTTTTCAACACTTCTGGGATATTGTGGGCCAAGATGTCGTTGCTGCGGTTAAATTCTTCCAGAGAGCCAAAAAGATGCCGAGAGAGGCCAATTCCACTTTCATTGTTTTAATACCCAAGTCCAACGATCGTGCTTCTCTTTCTGATTTCAGACCGATTAGTCTCTGCAGTGTCATTTACAAACTTATCACCAAAGTTATGGCAAATAGGTTGAAAGACATCCTTCCCTCCATCATCGATCAGTGCCAAGGGAGCTCGGTCAAAGGCAGATTCATTTCAGATGGAGTGATAACCGTCCACGAATTGGCCCACTCGGCATCTAAAAATAAAAAACCCAGCATGTTCCTTAAGCTTGACATGAACAAGGCTTTCGATCGGGTTTCCTGGAAATTCCTGTTCGAGGTCCTGGAAAAGTTTGGGTTTCACAAAGAATGGATCAAGATGGTTCGCGAATGTATCTCGACTGCTTGGTTCTCTGTTCTTATCAATGGCTCACCCGCAGGTTTCTTCCAAAGTTTCAAAGGCATCCGTCAAGGGGACCCTCTGTCCCCCTTTCTCTTCATCATTTTGGCCGAAACCCTTGGAAGAACCCTTTCAGTCGCTCGCAATAGTGGTCTTGTTTTCGGGATCAAACCAGCCTCAACATCCAAAGCCATATCCCATCAACAGTTTGTTGATGATACTATTCTATCCTCTCATGCTTCCGTTCCCGAAGCAAAAATCATTAAGAACATTCTTGATTCTTATGAAGAGGCGGCTGGTCAGAAAGTCAACTACCGTAAAAGCAAGCTATACTTTCTCAATACTCCCACTCACAGACAAAATAGGATTGCTGAGATCCTTGGGTGCAACATTGGGAGCCTTCCAACTACTTATCTTGGATTACCGCTTTTCCACGGTAGATCAGTCTCGGCTATGTGGAACCCTGTTTTAGATCGCCTCAACAAGAAACTAGCGGGGTGGAAAAGCTCAATGCTCGATCAAGCGACCAAAGCCACTCTGGTCCAAGCTTGCCTTCAAAGTATCCCCATTTTTTTCTTATCTATCTTCAAAGCTCCAGCTACCATCTGCCAAAGAATTGAACAAATTCAACGCAGATTCCTTTGGGCTGGAAACGAAAACAAGAATAAATTTTCGCTAGTCGCTTGGGACAGGGTCTGTTCCAAGAAAAAGGATGGAGGACTCGGATTCAGAGACATCAAGCGGATGAACATGGCCCTCATTGCCAAGCAGGCCTGGAGACTTACCATCAATGAAAAAGTCACTTGGATTGATATCATTAAAGCTAAGTACCTCCATCAGTTTTCCTTTCTTGGAGAGCACAACCTTCCTATCGGATCCCATTTTTGGAATGGCGTTATCAAAACAAGGAAGATCATCATGGAAGGCTTAAGGTGGTGTCTAGGAACTGGAACGACCATCCATTTTTGGGATGACCCGTGGATCCGTGATAAACCTCTCAGCCAAGATCCGCATCTTGCAGTGCTCAAGGCGGCTACCGAAGCCACCTTTGGAGATAAGGTGTGTCACTTCATTAACCCAGGTCCTACAAGACCTGAATGGAAACACCTGGCTCTTAACGGGCCAAGGCATATCACCGAGGCTCTCAGGCGGTTACAAAACTTGTTGAGGACTTGCATCATCCCGAGCTCACACAAAGATGATTCCATGGTCTGGAACCTTGAAGATTCTAGAAATTTCACTGTCAAATCAGCTTACTACAGTCAAGAAACTCCCACAGATGGTTGGGACTTATCAAATCAGGTCTGGGTTCCCAAGATCATTCCCAAGGTCAAATTATTTTGCTGGTTGGCCATCCAAAATAGAATCCTCACCATTGACAACTTGATAATCAGAGGGTTACTCATTCCCAATTGGTGTATCCTGTGCAAAAATGCCTGTGAGTCAACTTCGCATGTTTTTTTGGAATGTCCCTTTTCTCTAGCAGTTCTCAACCAGGTTCTTAACACCTTCGACATCTCCACAGCCCTCCCACATTCCATTCCCCTCCTTATTAAGCAATGGCCCCGGCCTTTCAAGAGCAACCAACTTAAATTCATGTGGCAAGCTTGCCTCCACCTTTTCCTGTGGCAGATATGGCTCGAGAGAAATGCCAAAATTTTCAAAAATCAAGCCACTGATAAGAAGATTATCGTTGTCAAAATCTTGGCCCTTGCTGCGGAGAATGCCTCTCTTGTTTCGTCTTCAAAACCCCCCCTCCTGGCCTAGAATCGGACCTAACCAAACTTTTCAATCTATCTAACATCTCTGCCATGCCCCGTAATTCTGTTGACAGGTCTGTCATCAAGTGGGTCTTACCACCTACTGGGTGGCACAAGCTCAATTTCGATGGTGCGGCCAAAGGCAACCCAGGAGCGGTCGGCGGAGGAGGAATTCTAGAAACCACAGAGGAGAAATAATTTTGGCCTTTGCCCAGAACCTGGGAATTCAATCCAACAATATGGCAGAGGCGCGGGCTCTGTTCCAAAGTTTGATCCTCTTGGAAGGGTTGACCATCAATAAACTTATCATCGAAGGAGACTCGTTGCACTGTATCAACTGGCTCAATGGTACCGCTAAGCCTCCCTGGGCCCTTGCTTCGATTTTCCAAGAATGCAAGGCCCTAATTGGCAATTACCCAGAATTAGTCATTAAGCATCAATACCGGGAAGGAAACAAAGCTGCAGATTGGCTTGCTAACAAGGGAGTCGACGAATCTGACATTCAAGTGTGGAGAGACTCCTTCCCCATTGGCCTAAGGAACGATCCTACAAGTTTCAATGTTTGCACAATGTGAGATGTTGCCAGGGGATTGGTTTGGTATGCTGATGAAACTTGTCGCGATATCGCGACACTTCTTCCTTCTTCTCCTTCGGCAGCGAAAATACAACATGTCGCGATATCGCGACACTTTTCACCTTTGGCCGCGAAAATGCAACATGTCGCGATATCGCGACATTTCTTTCTCCTTTGGCCGCGAGGTTGCAACATGTCGCGATATCGCGACACTTTTTCTCCTTTGGTCGCGGCGTTACATCATGTCGCGATTTCGCGACACTTTTTCTCTTTCGGCCGTGATGATGCAACATGTCACGATATCGCGACACTTTTTCTCTTTGGCCGCGATGATGCAACATGTCACGATATCGTGACACTTTTTCTCTTTCACTTTTTCTTTGGCCACGATGATGCAACATGTCGCGATATCGTGACACTTTTTCTCTTTGGCCATGATGATGCAACATGTCACGATATCACGACACCTTTTCTCTTTGGCCGCGATGATGCAACATGTCGCGATATCGCGACACTTTTTCTCTTTGGCCGCGATGATGCAACATGTCACGATATCGCGACACTTTTTCTCTTTGGCCGCGATAATGCAACATGTCGCGATATCGCGACACTTTTTCTCTTTGGCCGCGATGATGCAACATGTCACGATATCGCGACACTTTTTCTCCTTTGACCGCGATGATGCAACATGTCACGATATCGCGACACCTTTTCTCTTCGCCGTGATAATGCAACATGTCGCGATATCGCGACACTTTTTCTCTTTGGTCGCGATGATGCAACATGTCGCGATATCGCGACACCTTTTCCTTCTTTGGCCGCGACGATGCAACATGTCACGATATCGCGACACTTTTTATCCTTTGCCGAGACGATGCAACATGTCGCGATATCGTGACACTTTTTCTCCTTTGGCCACGATGCTGCAACATGTCGCGATATCGCGACACCTTTTTTCCTCTGGCCGTGATGATGCAACATGTCGCGATATCGTGACATTTTTTCTCCTTAGGCCACGCTGATACAACATGTCGCGATATCGCGACACCTTTTCTCTTGGCCGCGACATTGCAACATGTCGCGATATCGCGACACTTTTCCTCCTTTGGCCGCGACAATGCAACATGTCGCGATATCGCGACACCTTTTCTTCTTTGGCCGCGATGATGCAACATGTCGCGATATCATGACACCTTTTTTCCTTTGGCCACGACAATGCAACATGTCACGATATCACGACATATTTTCTTCTTTGGCCTCGACGATGCAACATGTCGCGATATCGCGACACTTTCTCTCCTTCGGCCGCGATGCTGCTTCTTGTCGCGATATCGCGACATCTCTTCCTCCTTTGGCCGTGACGGTGCAACATGTCGCGATATCGTGACACCTTTTCCTCCTTGCTTTTTCCCTATGCTTTGGACCGCGAAAATGCAACTTGTCGCGATATCGCGACACCTTTCTTCTTGTGGTGTTTTGCTTTTTCTTTGATCTTTAGCTCTTGGGCCTCTTCGGTCGGTTTGGAAAACATGTAAAAAATACTTGTACAAGGTTCAGGGACCTTTCAACACCCTTTCAACCAATCAAAAAAAAAAATAGAAAGGTGTATGTTAAATTAAAAAAGAAAGTTTAAAGTAAATAAAAAGGAAAAGAATAAAGTTTTAAAAAATAAAATAAAAAAATAATTTAGAGAAATTATTATCATTATTATAATGATAATCATGCAAAATAATATTCAAAAGAATAATTTAGAAAAATTATTAGCATTGTAATAATTCTATTGGTGTATTTTCATCACTTAAATTGTCCATCCATCTTCAATTATGTGGATCATCTAATTTATGCATCTTCAATAGTTGGATTTAGATTGCATGGAGTGGTACAAGATGGCCACAAAAACTGTGATATATTGAAGAATATTGTATTTTTTTTTTTAAGAAAAAGGTTAAAAAATTATTTAAAAAATTCTATACATTTATTTTTGATAACCTGCTTTTCTTAGCAAGGTTCATATTTCTTTGACTCTAATGCAATAAATAAATCAATAAACAAAATTTTGTGTTTTGTTACAATTAGATTGTACGGAGTGGAACAAGATGACTACAAAACCTGCTGTGCATTGAAAAATATTGTATTGTAATGCAATGAATCAATAAATAAAATTTTATGTTTTATAGTAATTAAAAAAATATATATTTTTTGATCATTCATTTAATTGTTAACCTCTTTTCTTTTTTAACATGAGTTTAAACCCATAACTTAACATAAGTGTTCTTATAATAACCTTTTCTTCTTATACTGCATAAATAACCAATCATTATTATTATTATTTAGGTAGCGTGATAGGGCTGGCTAAACAGTCCCCTCTCAACCATGACCTTCTCTTCTTATACTGCATAAATAACCAATCATTATTTTTTTTTTTTTTTGGGTAGCGTGATAGGGCTGGCTAAGCAGTTCCCTCTCAACCATGACCCCTCCTAAGGCTGAGAGCTACGTTTTATCAACAAAAGATTAATACACATGCTTTGATTTGAATCCTGAACCTTTTAAAAAAGAGCCAAACTTAAAACGGTTGAACTTTTACATCAAATCTTTATTTTTTTAAAACTATTTTTATCAAAATATTAAAATATTACAAAAATATCCTGGTAGTTGAGCGATTGTGAATTCCTCGTTAATAGCCACTTATATACTGACCATTGTCAAGGAAACATCGTCAATTGGGTCGCTTCTCTCCATTGGCAATTCTACCAATATAAGGCGTGGTATGACGCATCATCATCATTTTTTTTTAAATCGTTCTTCTTGTCATTTTCCACATTCACGTGATCAGACTCGTACGCGCTTTTGAACGGCATCGGCATCAGGCATCTCTTTCTTTCATGGTTGAACAAGCGTACGGATTTGTTGTCAAGGTTAACGTCACTTTGAACTTTGAAAGAGTGTATGGATTGTATCCTACCTACAAAATTGGTCGTTGAGTGCAAATTACAGGGTCAAGGCTTATTGGTTCACCAATGATTTCACTGCCGTTTAACATGTGTGAATGGAATTGGAGAAAATTTATTAGGTTTTTTTTTTTTTTTAGGGTTTTGGTTTTTTAAGATTTGAGGTTTAAATTATAGTGTTGTAGTTGGATACTTCTAAAGATTGGAATTTCGATAACTTTTTCTTATCCTATTTTGATGATCTTACCCAGCAAACTAGGGTCCTAATGGTGTAAGGTGTTACCAATTCTCTATGTGTAAAAAAATATACATATATTTGAGGCAGGATATTAGGACCATTTGACTCTTATACAATATATAGAATTGGCTGATGTCTCCAAAGATTTGGTTTTATTACTTCGTCTTACTCAAAGGGCTAGGTCAATATGTAGAGTTGGTTGATGTCTCCAAAGATTTGGTTTCATTTACTTAGTCTTACTCAAAGGGCTAGGTCAATATGTAGAGTTGGTTGATGTCTCCAAAGATTGGGTCTCACTTACTTCGGGTTAAGGTGTTACTCATTTCCTTTTATATATATATATGGGCTAGGGTCAATGGTGTTACTCATTTCCTTATGTATATATATAAAAAAAATTTACTCATATAAAAAAATATACATATATTTGAGGCAGGATATTAGGACCATTTGAATCTTATACAATATATAGAATTGGCTGATGTCTCCAAAGATTTGGTTTCATTACTTCGTCTTACTCAAAGGGCTAGGTCAATATGTAGAGTTGGTTGATGTCTCCAAAGATTTGGTTTCATTTACTTAGTCTTACTCAAAGGGCTAGGTCAATATGTAGAGTTGGTTGATGTCTCCAAAGATTTGGTTTCATTTACTTAGTCTTACTCAAAGGGCTAGGTCAATATGTAGAGTTGGTTGATGTCTCCAAAGATTGGGTCTCACTTACTTCGGGCTAGGGTGTTACTCATTTCCTTTTTTTTATATATATATATATATATATATATATATATATAGGCTAGGGTCAATGGTGTTACTCATTTCCTTATATATATATATATATATATATATATATAGGCTAGGGTCAATGGTGTTACTCATTTCCTTATGTATATATATAAAAAAAATATTTAATATATATATATATATATATATATATATATATATATATATATATATATATATATATATTTTTTTTTGATATATAGAAGCAATGGTTACAATCACGATTCTACTACCAGCATAGCTGGTAGGGTTCAAACTATCTACGAAGGCTCCCAGGACTTCCACCGTCTCGGTACATGGTAACCCGGTGTGAGATGGGGACCGCCAAATGCACAGGGGTTGCACCGTCGTCATCAATCTGGTGCACCACTCAGAAGAATCAGATCTGGGCTACTGTCTGTGCATGGGCAAGCCCGTGGGATTGGAACCTAGGTCTCCTCTCAGTAAGCGCCCCAACTTACCAATCCACCTAGACCCACGGACTATATATATATAAACAAACGCTTTTAAAGTAATATTTTAATTGTAATTTTTTTTTTAGCCACTAGGGCAACTGCTTGTCGGCATATCCGCATATTTTTATTGTAATTATGGTAGTTGAAATTATTATATGTGGTTTTTGTTGTTGGAAAAAATAATATTCAACTTGAAAAAGCAAGAAAATAAGAAAAACAATTTTAGAGTTATTTTTGGCAATTGAAAAATAAACAAAATACATGGAAAAAATCTAAATATAAAAAATAAAAACTAAGAGAAAAACAATTTTAGAGTTATTTTTGGCAATTGAAAAATAAACAAAATACATGGAAAAAATCTAAATATAAAAAATAAAAACTTAGAGAAATTATTTTTTTCAATGAATTTTATGAAGGGTCACTCTGTCCTCATATTGAGTGAGGTTTGAACCTTAGACATTTTAAAGAGAGGCCAAAACCTTAAAGAAGTTATTATTAACATTACAATAATTTTATATATTGGTGTATATCCCCACCAATTAACTTAATCATCCATCCTTTCTTAGGTAGATCATTAACATGTGCATCTTTTATAATTGGATTAAATTGTATGAAGTGGAAAGTGATGACTATAAAACTTACTAGAAATATTAAAGAATATTATACTGTGATGCAATGAATTAATTTGCAATTTTTTATTTTAAAATTTATTTTGAATTTTAAAATAAATTCTAAAATAATCATCCACCAATTAACTTAATCATCCATCCTTTCTTAGGTAGATCATTAACATGTGCATCTTTTATAATTGGATTAAATTGTATGAAGTGGAAAGTGATGACTATAAAACTTACTAGAAATATTAAAGAATATTATATTGTGATGCAATGAATTAATTTGCAATTTTTTATTTTAAAATTTAGTTTGAATTTTTTTTCCCTATTTTTCTATCTTTTAAATCTATATTTTTATTTTTATTCTTATTTTGCCGTTTATTTTTCTATATCCCAATTCAAGTAAATAAAAATGAGCAACTTAGAGAAGTTATTATTAGCTAGAGAAATTATTAGCATTGTAATAATTTTATATATTGGTGTATCTCCACCAATTAATCTTTGGATCAGTTGATCGTTCAACCTATGCATCATTTATAGTTGGAATAGATTGAGTGGAATGGAACTAGATGTCCACAAATTATAGTTGAATTAGATTAAGTGGAATGGAACTAGATGGCCACAAATCATAGTTGGATTAGATTGAGTGGAATGAAATTAAATGGCCACAAAATTTATGTGATGTATTGAAGAATATTATATAATAATGCAATGAATTAATTAATAAAATTATATATTTTTTTGCCATAATTTTAAAAAAATCTTGATCAAATCATATAATTGTTGATTTCTTTTCTTTTTCAATGTGGGTTTAATCCCATGTATCAATCAAAAGCATTTTATGACAACTTTTTGGTCCTATCATATTTGATGGTAACCAATCACTATAATAGAATACAATGTATGGATAATTAATCATTGTAATTCCAAAATAGATCCAAGTGTTGTACGTAAGTTGGAGAGGGTAAGGCAATCCTCCAAAGAAGGTCTCTAGTTAGAATCTCCACCCTATCAAACGCATATCAGGTACCCAAAATCTAGTTGATAATATTGGTGTGGTCAGAAGCAAACGCAGTTCCCCAGGGTAATTTGATGATTAGAACCTTTGCTCGTAGTTTCTCAAACCAAAACGGCTTCCCAAAAAAAAATTCAATAAATTAAAAAAAAATCCAAAAAAAAAAAACTGCTATGTAGTTGTTTCTGCGTCAAACTCCCTTTCATCCTTAAAAACTATTTTTATAAAAATATTAAAAAATTACATTTCAACCATTGTGCTATAGGGACCACAAATTGCCAACGAAACGTCGTCAATCGGCAAGGCAATTCAATTCTACCAATGTAAAGCGTGCGGATTTGTTGCCAGTTAACGTCACTTTGAAAGAGTCTCATACCTATAAAATTGGTCGTGGTCGGGAGAGTGAAGTGGTTAGAATTTTGGTTTTTAGGAAGGGTTTAAAATTCAAATCACTACTTATTTAAAAAGAGATAGATTAAGATAGGTTAGATGGTAGCAGACAGATTTAAAAAGGGATAAGGTTAGATGGAAGCAGCTGAGTATTTATTAAATTTATTGTCTCAATTCGATGCCCGACCAGGGTTTCTTGGTTGGTTGCCTCAATTCAATTCTTTAAAGGATTAGGTTTCGTTGACTTCATTTTACCCAATGAACTAAAACAATATCCAATGATGTTAATGATTTTCTTATATATATTAAATTAAAAAACAGGTATATATCAAGAAATTATTATTAACATTGCAAGGAAATAATTATAAGTATAGAAAATAATTACTCAAAAGTTATTATTAGCTTTGCAATCATTTTATATACTTGTGTATCCTTACCAATTGATTTATCCATCCATTTTATTTGGGTGGATCATAATTGAATTTTAATTGTATGGAGTGAAGAGTGATGATCATAAAGCCTTTATGAGATGTATTAAAGAATATTGTATTCTAATGCGATGAATCAAATTGTGCTTCTTAAGATTTGTTTTGATTTTTTTTCCATTGATTAACTGTTTTTATCTTTAGATTTATATTTATATTTTTACATTCATCTTTTTTTATTTTACCCTATGTCTTTCTGTATCATAATTGTTTTTGCTATTTTTTCAATTTGTTTTCTTTTGCAAGAAAAGTACTTTCATGTATTCAAGCAAGATTTTTTAAAGATTTTCAACAATGAAAGTTAGATAAATAATAAAACATGATATTCAAAGATATGTAAATGTGTATGGGCAATAGTGAACATGTGTGTAGCAATGAAGGTATATGTATAACAATTAATTGAAGAGAGTTTTGTTTAAGAAATTGAAAATTATAACATTAAATATAAAGGGGGAGAATTATGGAAAAATTAATGTTTAATGTGAAAAAATAAGTGTTGAAAAAATAAGAAAAACAACCCTAAGGACTATGTGGATTGGTAGTTGTCTGGCTAGGCACTTACCAAGAAGAGACCTAGGTTCAAACCTCGGGGGCATGCTTGTTGCAAAGGTAGTAGTATGTTCAGAATTCTTTGAGTGCACGCCAAACCGATGATGACGGTATGAATCCTAAGCAATCGGTGGCCCTCCTCACACCGAGTCAACAATAACAAGGTAGGTTTGTTGGGAGCAACCCATGTGGTTTGAACCCTGCACTTGGCAATTACTAAAAATAGTGTGGATGTAACCAACTTCCCTATGTATCCAAAAAAAAAAAAATTCTAAAGTTAGAATATGATTAAACAATCAAAAAGTGTATGTTAAAGTAAAAAAACGAATAATTAAAAAAAGTTATTATTAGCACTATCATAGTTGGAAGTAGGAAAAATAATAATTTGGAGAAGTTATTACTAGGGTTGTAATAATTCTATAAGTTCAAAGTTAAATAAATAAATAAAATTAAAAATAGAAAAGAATAACTTAAAGAAGTTATTATAAGCATTGTCATAATTCTAAGTATAGAAAAGAATAACCCAGAAAAGTTATTATTAGCATTGTCTATATATTGATGTATCCCTACCAATTGGACAGGTCATCCATCCTCGCTTGGGTGGACCATCCAACCTACGCATCATCCATAGTTTGGATTAGATTGTATGGAGTGGAACGAGATGGTCACAAAGCTTATGTGATGTATTGAAGAATATTTATTGTAATGCAATGAATTAATGAATAAAATTGTGTTTTGTCATAGTAAAAAAAAATTATTGCTTGATCACTCATTTGATTGTCGATTTCTTTTCTTTTTCAACATGGGTTTGATCCCATGACTCAATTATAAGTTTATTTATGGTAACCTTTCATCCTACTGGACTGCATGGGTAACCAGTAGCTCACTATCTATAAGGTCACTCTATTATTTGTGCATCAAACCTTCATCTTTCTTCTCTCTTTTATTGGGGACTATTTTCATCAAAATATTAAGATATTACATTTGTTGTTAGGTTATTAAACCATATCCAACATGTCTTTTTATCACAAATATTTTCATTTCTTTTTCTATCATATATATATTTCAACTTCCTTAAAGTGCTAGTTTCCATGATCAACTTCCTCAAAGTACTATGTTTCCACAATTAGCTCCATAACATCATTTCGGTTAAGAGATAAAATCTCACTTGGCCTGTTGCCTTCTAAAATTTGAATTTCACCAAGATAAAGAACAACACTACAATTGGCTAAATTATTTGCTACCGATTTCATTTTGTATAAATATTTTCACATTTTAAGAGATTACCTCTAATAATAGATGATGAACATCAATAATAATATTATTTTTATCCAGTCCCCACATCTATTTTTGTTGATAGCATTAATGATAATTTGTTAAACACCCTTAATTGAAACATATTTCCATCATTTTTCTATTTCAATTTTAACCCCTATAAGAAGTGTCTTAGCCTATGCATAGTTGTTAGTTGAAGTTTCATATGATTCTAAGTTATTGAAGAGAATTTTGACTTCATTGTTTCAAAAGAAATCACCTTTACCACCTTTTCCTTTATTTCCTTTAGAAGCACCATCAAAATTAATTTTGATAAACCCAATTTCTTGACATTTTTATTTTACCCTAAATCAAAGTAGATCATTTATTTTAATGTCGTTATTGCAAATGACTCTCCATGTGTGTTCAAATCCTATAACCAAGTTGTTACCACCTATTTTTTAGCTCTTGAGATTTTCATGATGAATAATATATATATTTTTTGGTAATTATTATAGTAGATTAAAAAAGGGTTTTTATAGAGGATCCCAAAACCTTATGTACAAAATCAGCCTTGCATCATGCCTCCTGGCTTTATGTATAAGCCTATTACAGAAATCGTAACCCCTAAAAAAACCTGATTACATAAGCAATAGGCCTAGGGCATCAATCCCTTGAAACTGAACACCAAAATAGAAATCCCGCCCAGCGGTAACAGTAAGCATGAAACAATCCCTCTCAACGGGAAACAAACAAATAAGAAAGAAAGTAGTTTTGGAGATCCCACCCAGCGGGGAGTAGCCAAAAACCACCATCGAGAAGATCCCGCCTAGCAGGAAGCAAAGAAAAATCGTTACAATAAAATCCCGCCTCGCGGAAGCGATCAAAACCACCACAAACAAGTCCCACCTAGCGGGAAGCAACAAGGAAATCCCGCCATCCAGGAAACCAACGAGAAAGAAAGGATCCCGCCTCGCGGGAAAATCGGCGGATTTGGCGGATCCCGCCCTGTGGAGAAACCATCCCGCCCATCGGGAAAACATTTCGTTCAGCGAGAGCCATCCTGCAGGAAGCCGACAGCCAGCACAGAGAGGATCCAGCCCATCAGGAAGTGACCAGAGAGTTGCACCACAAGGAACCCGCCCCGAGAAAATAGAAGAGGATCCCAGCAGCAGGGACCAAGAATCCCGTCCAAGCACAGAGCCCGTCGAGGATTCACAAGAAAAAGGGGGAAGTTGTCCAAACTCTAAACCGTCACCTCCACCGCACCAAGAAACACAGGGGACCAGATCCACGCGAATAACCTGCAAAAAACCCCAGGGGGAAGCCTGAGGGAAAAAGGGAAGGGATCCCCAACCAAACAGGGATCCCTGGGAAGCACCAGTCTGAAAAAACAACCAAGGAAACCCTAGCCGGCCGAGAGGGGCACAGATAGTGGAGAAGGATCTCCCCCAGGAGATCATCTGCAAACAACCACTCCCCGGGAGGGATGACCTGGGTTGAGCCAGGGACTGGGCAGGAACCAGGAGCCATGGGAGGGGGAGCAGGGAGGGACCAGAGCCCTCCCCTCTCTACTTTCTTCCCTCACCCGTTCCAGTACTCATGATGAATAATATATATGTAAACATCCTGCAAGAGAGTTGTATTTGTAAAAAGAGTAATAAAAACTAACATTGTAGGTGGAGAGTCTTATCCTTCTATGTATGGGACGAGGGTAGTTTAACTTTTTTAGTCCTTAGATAGGATGATAGTGAGCCATGTTGTTCAATGGTTTTGATTTCCTTTTTCACCCAATTATCACTTTTCTGCCAACTTTTACAATATTTTTGCCTTCTAACTTTTCAAAACCCAAAAATAAGGATAGAGTCATGATTAAGAGATGTTTTAACATATGCCCTCGAGAGTGCATGTTCTAAAAATTTATGGTGCCAAGATTGACACTTTAAGTGGGGAGTTTATTCATCTAATTATTTTTAGGGTTTTTGATGCATAGTCATGATGCTAGAGTGTTTTTATACCTAGGGGTTGAATGATATGTTGTTTGGACTGACGATTATGATTTTATGACCCCAAAAAAGGGGAAAATCAGTCATCACCTCCAAAGGAAATGATATTTCATCTCATATGCTATAAACACCTCTATCACTTCCTCATTTCTTGACCATTTTATTACCATTCATTTAGCTCTCAAAAACCACAAAAATTACTTGTTGATGATTGTTACTACTAACATTGCTTTCATGCAATTTGCCTCTATTACTTCTACACAATTCCCCTATTTCGCTCTCTATCATTCTCTCTTGTCCTTACAGGTACAACTAAAACCATCAACCACTAATATTTTACCCTCCACAAAGGAGGACGAGATATTGTACCAAGCTTTATAGCTAAAGACCATTGATTGCTCCTTGAGGACCAGAAAGGTAGGTCAAACCCTGTGCAAATATGCTAGTTGTGCTCTCTCCTACTTATTATGATGATGTTGCAAGTAAGATAGGGTAGGAATGATATTTATTTTTTAAATAGAATAGTCCTTGATGCCTTAAGTATTAAGTAATTATTTTCATTGCATTAGGATTAGACCTAGTTCATACAATTTTATTGATAATTTTAGTGTAGTTATTCTTAAAAGCTTAAAATTTATTCATGCTAGAATTAGGATAGCTTTTGGTATTTGTTGTTAATTTACTATTTTATTATATTAATTTTAGCATCTTGGTTTATCTGGTATTAATTTGAATAATTGTATTAGATATCCCCTTTTCCCATAAACACTTTGGTGAGCCCAATGTGAAACCACCTTTTGAGGTAATTATTTTTATGATTAGACCTTAGGGTTTAGTAGGTTAGCTGTCATAAGTTTTGTGTTGGCTACCACTTTTTGCTAAGTGTTGAATAAATTTTTTGTAGTTCTCCTCTTTCTCTTATGGCATTCTCAAAATTTAAATTTTATGTACTTTAAGGGTTTTTGTAGTTTATTTGCTTAATGGTGGAACATTTTGGTAAACCCTAGTTTTCCTTGAGTAGATTTTTTGCTTACATTTATGGACCCTTTGACTTCTTCCAAGGGAATGGGATTGACTACCACATCTAAAAAAGAAACTTGTTCTAGAAACTATGGAAGTAGAAGATGATATTCCTCCTATTACCCTTCAAAATTACATCAACCATTTCTTTTCGCTTCCTCATGATGATGAACCTAGGGTTAAAGATTGGGCTAATAAATATTCTAATTTAAAATAAAATGACCCTATTATTGACTTTGAGAACCATACATATTTGTTGTAAGGTCCCAAAAACCTATAGTAAATTTGGTATTAAACAAGAAATATGATCACAATGATGAACCTAAACCACCCCTCAATGAGGTATTCACAACACGATAATGGACCACCCAATTATGGAATGATAGATGTGCTCGTGAACCATGCATGTCAGATGCTAATCTTTAAAATACAACACTCATTTTGAGCCTCATTATGAAAAGATATCTATGTACATGATAACCCTTATGGAATATTTAGCTTACTTGCTAGATAATCATATGCATGATACAAAAATCAAATGGAGGCTTTTAGGAGAGAAACAACCAAACAAATGCAAGCCTTGATGACTAACGTTATTCAAATTTTGAGTGCAAATAGATACCTATAGTGTAGGTTGTTATTCCTCCTTCCATTATAAACCTCAATGCTCCTCCTCCTCCCCTAACTAACCCTGGGGAGGATTTATTTGCATCGATTGATCCAACTTTAAGAAATTATAAGAGTCAATCTCAAACTCCTGATGTGGAAACTATTGACCTATCTAGGCATGTGCCTAAGTTATTTTATGATGGGACTAATAAAGCCCAAATATTTATTGAAATTTTCATATCATATTATAGGGATTGGCCTCATAATGAGAAATATTTTTTGAAATTAATGACTATAAATTTGGTAGGAAATGCTCTTGATTAGTTTGCATTTTCACCTAAAAATTCCATACACTCCCTAAAAACTTTTATTAAAAAACTAACATAGGAATTTAGTGATGATATGACTTTAGTGGAAGCAATGGATATTTTTATAAACACAAAACAAAGCCCTAATAATTTTTTTATTGATTTTCATAAAGGACAGGAAATACTAAACTGTTATGCAAATATCAATTTAATTGAAGAGGTTACCATTGTTATGTTTGTGAACAACCTTGGAACCTCTTTTCAAGCTATGATCTAGAAATATAATTATTGTGGTTTCCCTTCCTTTAATAAAGTTATTCATTTTATGAAAACCCTCGAACATTGGAAAAAGAAGAAAGGCCAAAAAACCTTGAAACCTAAAAACCCTAATAAGAATGTTGTAGGGAATGGGGTTTGTAATGTAGATGTCCAAGATACCTCTCATGAAATAGAGATATATGGAGCTCCTATATATATGTCAACAAAATCTGGGGGTGGTCCCAGACTTGAGAATATGATGCCTTAATTGACACATGGAGATATTTTCAAAATATGCCCATCTTCTAAGCTGAAAAAACTATCATATCAATGATAGGTTCGAGGCTTATGTATGACATGATGCTAATAATTTTTAATTTTGGCATGGAAAATATGGTTATGATAATTCAATTTGCATAGATTTGTAAAAGTTTTGCCTTGGGTAAGCCTTTGGTACTAACTTCAATATTGATCTAGAAAACTATGATAGGAGTGCATTATTTCATGAAAGGAAAAAAAGTCTACAAAAGAGGTTTAATAACATTTACAATCAAATATTATGTATCTACAACACCCCATTCCCAAACCATGATCAACAAACTCCTAATAAAGGTATTCTTAGAAATTATGACAACTATAAAATATAGTGATCTTAGTTCCTATAGATTTTTAGAAAACAATGAATGCTCAAGTATTTCTTGCTATTCTTGTTGGTCTATTTCTAGACCTGAAAATATTTTCCTACTTAGATAAACTATCTAACAAGTGGCTCGATGATTTGATTGATCCTACACCCTCTTGTTTAATAAGGCATCTGATTGATGTTGAGTTTTATATTAAGCTAAAAACTAGGGTTGTCATTAAGGATTTAATTTTTTTTAACAAGCAAATAAGACCATAGCCGAGTAAGCACATTATTATCTTTCTCAATACAAAATATCTTTCTCAAATGGAATACAAAAAAACTAGTAATTCAAATTCTTGATAATGTTGTCTTTCTCCATCATTGCCCAATAATAAAGCTATCTTAGAATTCTTATATGCTAGAGAGGAAATACTTCTTTGAAAATACCATACGAAAGTGTTCCTTCAAGAACCCAATTATAAATGATAAGGCATAAATGGTATGACTATGTTTGCTAGGTTGAGATTAATTCTAAATTAGAAAATATTCCACATGCTCCAAGATCATTTGAATAACTCAATGTCATGAATGCCAAGCCTACTATAGATGTTAACATAGGCATCCCTGAGCAACTATGCTTAGTTAAAATTGGGGTAGGTCTATCCACTGAAGAGCAAGTGACCTTTACTACTTTGCTTAAGGAGTACAAGGATCACTTTGCTTGGGAGCATTCTGGCATGTCTAGGATGGATGAGGATTTGGTTATCCATAACATTATTAATTATAAGGACGTTGTTACTATCTGATAAAAGCAAAGGAGGTTTTCTCCCCTCATTCAAGACTTGTACAAAACTCAAATCTAAAAGTTTTTAAATACCAATCTTATAAGACCTAATGATTATTTGGGATGGGTGTAAAGTATAATACCTATTAAAAATAAAGAAATGAATATTATTCAAATTTGTTGTGATTTAGAAACATCAACCTAACTTATCCTAA
Organism: Wollemia nobilis; assembly: GCA_028583015.1. Lineage (NCBI taxonomy): Eukaryota > Viridiplantae > Streptophyta > Pinopsida > Araucariales > Araucariaceae > Wollemia > Wollemia nobilis. The sequence goes on from JAQPPZ010003542.1 coordinate 347,730, forward strand.
GGATAATTTTCCTTTATCCTCTATCAATGATATTTCCATTCTACCATAAAGTATAAAATATTATCCCTTATGGATGGCTATTCAAGATATACCAAATCTAGATTACCCTTGAGGATTAAACAAAAATAAATTTTACTACACCTTAGGGAACATTATGTTATGTTGTCATACCCTTTGGGTTGAAAATATTGGTGCAACCTATCAATGGGCTATGATAATGGTCTTTCATGAGTTAATGGGAAAGATAGTTGAGTCTTACGTAGATGACCTCTTGGGTAAGTCTAGGAAGTAGGCTAACCACCCAACTGACCTTCATATCATATTTGAGCAATTACATCACTATAAGGTTAGAATTAATCCCAAGAAGTACATATTTGGTGTTACTAGTGGTAAGCCACTAGGATTTATGGTGTCCCATATAGACATAAATATTTATCAAGTCAAGGTCAAAGACATTGATGCTATGCCTCCTAATACTGTTGAAGATATCAAATATTTATTTGGGACACTTGTAGACATTAGGTAGTTTATCCTTGAGTTAGCTTTTAAAGCTTATCCATTGAATCACTTGCTTAAGAAAGATGTTGAGTTCAAGTGGGTTGAAAGTTGTAACAAGGCCTTCCTTGAGTTTAAGAAACTTTTTTATGACCCCAACTCTTCACCGACTCAATTTGGATAAGTCATTCATATTATACACTTTAGCTACTCAGGTTTTCTTGGGAGTCATGTTCACTCAACAAGATGATAATAATGAGTATGACATATACTATATTAGTCAAATAATGCTTTCGTTAGAACTATATTATAGTCCCATGGAAAAGTCTTGCTTAGCTATTTACTTTGAATATGAGAAATTAAGGTGTTATATGTTGTATCAGACAACTTATATGGTTGCTAAAATTATTCCTATGAGATACCTCCTACAAAAGCCTTACATCCCTAGTGACACTTGATACAACAAGTGGATCACTATGATGTAAGAAATTGATCTTCATATTGTTACACAAAATTATTGTTACTCAAAATGAGCTTTCCAATGAGTACAAATATGCCTATGTTTGGATATATATTGATGCCTAAAACTATGAAATTATTGACAGTCGCCATGTGGCGACTGTCACAAGGTGACTCACACAAGCGATTGTCACAAGGTGACTATCACAGTCGTTAGTGTCAGTCGCCTTCTATCAGTCATGTTGTGTCAATCGCTTGCTTTGTATCGTTTGCTATTAGATAAAATTAATGTTTTAATTGTATGAGTGTTGCTATTAGGGTTACCTATATATAATGGGGTACAAGAGGCGAATTGGGAAAGATAATTTTTTTTTTAATAATTTTAAGGCAAAAATTAGGCAGGAAACCTTATGGTACTAGGGTGAATTTACCCTAAAAAAAATTGATCCCGTAATTTTTAGGCGAATGAGTTGACCTCCAGGGTCCCAAAATTAGCAAAATAAAAATTGTGAAAATCCTAAAATTTGCTCTAAATTGCGAAATTCACCACTGTGCATAATCCTTGGAGGGGATAAAGGCGACTAGGCAAAGTGAGGAGGAGAAGAAGTGGGTGGAGATGACATACATGGTTCTTGTGTTGTTGCTCTTGAATTCTTTTCAATAGGTGGAGATATCATCTTGACCTTAGCTTTGTTTGTTTTTGAGCCCTACTCCTCTAAGGAAGATCCTAACCTTTTTACTTTATCACTTTCTTTAGGATGCTTTTCATTGGGCTTTGGGAATTTTGCGACTAGGACTTTCATGGGAAAAGCTTAAATAGTATTAGCACTTAGTTCGTCTTTGCCCATAGAAGGTGGTGCTTGAGGAGGATTTAATGGTCTAGTTGCTTGGGGACCTAGACTACCATCAATATAACCCGTCTTAGCCATAATTCCAATGTCGATATTCTATGTTTATCAAAGTATCTCTTCAGCTGAAGGTGTTGGTGGGACTTATCGTCTGCTTGAGGTGGCAACGTATTTTAACACCTATTTCACTTGTATCGGAGAGCATGTTTCTTCCTCCAAGTATTCTTCTAAAATTTCTTGGTCCTCAAAGTCACTCCTTTGCTCATCTTGATTTTGAGAATCTTTATCAAAAGCTTCCTCAAATTGTTAATAAGTGTTTGTGCCAAACCCAAGGCCTTGTATGCCCGTCTCACATTGAAAAACCCACCATTCTTGGATTTTCTTTTTAGTTCATTTTTTATCCACCATTTTCTTTTTTTATTTTGTCCTTGAGCACATGGCTTAGATTGTGCTTAGGATCATAGTTATTTTTCTTCTCATAAAACCTCCTCCATAGGGGACATTCATCTTTGTTTTTACTTTTTCCACAACCCCCTCTTCTTCTATCAGATTTTTGTCCTTTTCCACCTTCGACCTTGAAGCATGCTCAAAAATAGGAGGTTTTTTTATTCATATTGGTAGTGCGAGCCTTTAGAATACCATCCAAGTCATAGCTCCACCTATCTAGCGTAGTCTTTAGCTGGATACTCAAAAGCATCTACTTTAAAGAAATCAACTATTTTTTTAGAATTAAGAGTAATTGGTCTGTAACTCAAAGGTAAGGGGTATAGAAAGCCTTTGTTCACCTTGGCACCTAAGTGTGCATTGACATAGTCCATCTGGTGACATAATTTTATGTCAAAAAGTCAATCTGTGACATAATGAGGTAGCAACCGGTAAATCCATATACTTTTATTATGGTGCCTTTTAGCACAAAATACCAATCCCCAATTTGTGTATTGGTTGTCTACAATCGAACTTTTGCTTCCTTTGACAGTCGAGGAATTTATCCCTTAATGCATGAAAGAGCAAGGCGAAGGAAATATTTATTGAAATCTAAAATTGAATTAGACGTCCAAAGGGTTGGAGTCCAATCTACTATCGACAAAACTCTACCATCACTAACTCACTTTTGAATATTGAGGCCCAAGAAGATTTCTTCTTTGCAAAATAAGAAAAGCTAGGCCAAGTAGGAGGGATATCAAAAAAATCCCTACCTATTTAAACTCTATTAGTTAACCTCTATGCTAAATACAATGCACTTAATTAATTAATTTGTTTCATTTACTTAATATCCAATACTTCAAGTTTTTCTTCATTTTTAAATTCATAGATGAAGTTTTTTTTTCTTATTTACATTAAATTTATATAAAATATGTTTAAAATTTGATTCACAATTCAAGAACGTATGAACTTGTGTAGTGTTTATAACTCATTGGTAGTACAAACAAGAATATATTGTTAAAAGGTTTTCTACTAGAGCTTAAACTAAATATGCTTTGAAAAAGTGATATTAAATATCAAATTTTTCCTTATAAAGAAAATCGAACTTTTTGTTAAAAGGTTTATTATTAAAACATGGTTAAATATCCTTTGTTTTAAAAAATAAAAAATAAAGGGAAAAACCTTAAAATTAAAAGTCAATTTTTTGTTTAAAAAAATATTTTCTTTTTCTTTTTTCAATGGGTTATATGGGATATCACATCATCACCGTGTAGTGGTATTACAACAAAGCTTGAATATTATCCTTGTATCATTTGGAAAGATTTGAACCTAAATCTCCTCTTTGACTTGATTTTGTTTAAAAAATATATTAAGATAGTTTTATAATAAAAAACCTTTGTAATTTTCATTTTAGAGTATGGGTATTTTATACCTTTGTATACACCTTACTTAACAACACCATTGAAAGTTGTCTTAAATTATTATTATTTTTTTTAAAGTTTATCAGACTTAATACATAAAAAACTATGAACAACCTAGTACCAACCTTCAATTGATCTTCATATTGTTACTCAAATTTATGGTCCCTGAACTCTTCTTATTATTTGTACCCATGGCGTGTGCATCAGGGATCATGTTAGTCGCTGAACTCCCCACTTGCCACACCTGATTCACTTTGGTTTTATTGGAAGGCAGTATCAACGTTGCAAATATTGTTATCTGGCCACTACTCTCGTATGTAGCACTCTTGTTGGTCACACTGAAACTAAGACTAGAGAGAGTCACACCAGCATATGAGCCAACATCGTAAGTATTAACTATAGTTGAGCCATTGGTGAGTCGGAAGGCAATCAAAGCCTGAGTGCCAACCATTCCTGTACTAGTTGGGTTTATTCCCCAACCCACCCATCCAGCAGAAGCAGCAGGAGTGGCCCTGAATGCTATGTCTACCATCCCAGCATCTGGTGTATATGTCCATGACAGCGTGGCACCCAATTCAGGGAGAGTATTGCATTGTGTATACTGTTTGCTTGCCCCTGGGAAAGTTAGCGAACAGTTCTGTGCACACGCTGCGTCCCATCTCAACGCAAATACCAAGAGAACCGTCGCCGCAACACCCACTGTCAAGGTACGCCCCATTTTTGAATTCCCAAATCAAACTCCAAGCCCAAGTACCCAAATCAGAGATCAAAATTCAGGGTTTGAAGCTGTGGAAGGGCTCTATGGGATATTTATTTCCTGAGATGAATGACCACACAACACAAAGGGGCTCCTTTGAAGAAATTTGGTATGGCCCTGATGTTGAATATATTGGCATCAAAGGAAGAAATTGTCAGGAAATTGCAAGGGAGGGAGGAGAGTACGACAATGGGGGCAATTGAGTTGGTTTCTTTCACTCACGACCCCACTGAAAGCACCTCCTCTTCTTCTTCGTCAGATTTTTGACCATTTCCCTCTTCCCCTTCTATTCTATTCCTTCGAGAACTCTGTCTGTGCAACGGACTTGGCCAGCACCTGTGTCTTATCCTGTTGTCTCTTTCGCTTGGCCAGGAAAAATAAAGAAAACCCCCACCCCCATTCGTGGTTCCAGTTAGGTAATTCCTAGGCACCTACCTACCTACACATGTATTCACTCGTTGTTATCCACGTATATACCGACCACACCGATGGCCATGGAAGCTTCGTCAATTGGGTAGCTTCTCTACATCATCGATTCTACCAATTTTTTTTTTTTTATTCTACCAATCTATTGCGTGGCATGACGCATCATGATGATCATCATCTTCTGGAATGTACGTCTTTTTTCAATTGGCTAGACTCCTACGCGCTTGTCAGGCGCATTGGCATCTGGATTTTTGTTGTCGTTAGGGTTAAGGTCCACTTTGAACGAGTCTATGGACTGGATCCCTGCCCATTTCATAATAATAAAATTGGTCGTGGAGTGCGTATTACAGGGTTAAGATTGCTACCAAGACTGGACCAGCGATGATTTCACTGGGTGTGAATAGAACCCGTCCGTGAATGAGAAAACTTCTTAGGACTGTTTGACTGTCCTCCATATATAAGACAATACGTAGAATTAAAATATTAAAGATACATGCTTTTTAAAGTAATGTTTTAGAATATAAAAATACATGCTTTTTGAGTAATGTTTTAAAATATAAAAAATACATGCTATTAAATTAATGTTTTAATGGTCTTTCAGGGTTAAGTGGATTGGTAAGAAGTTGGGCACTTATCAAGAGGAGACCTAGGTTTAAACATGGGGCATGTCCAAGTTGGGTAAAGGTAATAGTTTGAGTTTGCTGACAACAGTACTAACCTTGCTAACCTCGACCATCGGGGATCTTCCTCACTATAGATTGTGTTTACTAAGGCGAGATAGGGGTTATAGTTGTGTTTACCGAGGCGAGATAGGGGTTATAGTGATGGTACCATGATTTGATGCTAAGGTAAGAGGAAATGCAACTTAATTAATGATTTGGGTTTTGGTTCTTTTTGGGAAGGTCCAAAATTCACATGTGTAATAGGGAAGTGAATGTATAAGGCTATAAGCAATTAGTTAATTAATTAAAGAGAATTTTGTTCAAGCAATTGAAAATTAAAATTATAAACATTAACCGAAAATGAGAATGTTTGAAAAATTAATGTGAAAAAGTATGTTAGAGATAATAAGAAAAACAATTTTAAACTTAAAAAACTATTGAAAAATAAATTTAAAAACCAATTCTAAAGTAAAAAGACAAATAAAAAATAAAAAGGTGTATGTTAAAGTAAAAAAACGAAAGTTTAAAGTAAATAAAAATAAAAATAAATTAAAAATAAATTTTTTAAAAAATAACTTAGAGAAGTTATTATTACCATTATTATAATCATGAGTATGGAAGCAAAAGGCGTATGTTAAAGTAAAAAAAAAAAACTCTAAAATAAATAAAAATAAAAAAATAACTTAGAGAAATTATTATTACCATTATTATAATCATGAGTATGGAAGCAAAGCAAAAGGTGTATGTTAAAGTAAAAAAGAAAGTCTAAAATAAATAAAAATAAAAATAAATCCGCTCATGTAGAGGAGTTGGAGAGTAAGTGGGTAGTTAAAACTCTCCAGTTATTGACAGGCCCAGGTTCAAGTCTCTCCCCTCACATGTTGCGGATATGTTGTATATAAAAGGTTCCTCATCAAAAAATAAATAAATAAATAAAAATAAAAAATAAAATAAATTAAAATTAAAATTAAAAAATAACTTAGAGAAGTTATTATTACCATTATTATAATGATGAGCATGGAAGTAAAAGGTGTATATTAAAGTAAAAAAAAAAAGTTTAAAGTAAATAAAAATAAAATTAAAATTAAAAATAATTAAAAAAATAACTTAAAAAAGTTATTATTACTATTATTATAATAATGAGTATGGATGCACGTGAAAACAATTTTAAATTTAGAAAACTATTAAAAAATAAATAAAAAAACAATTCTAAAGTAAAATGGTGAGTGAAAAATAGAAAGGTGTATGTTAAATTAAAAAAGAAAGTTTAAAGTAAATAAAAAGGAAAAGAAGAAAGTTCTAAAAAAATAAAAATAAAAAATAGTTTAGAGAAATTATTGTCAATATTATAATGATAATCATGCAAAAGAATAATTGAGAGAAATTAACAATTTTATATTATGTATTTTCATCAATTAAATTGTTCATCCATCTTCAATTATGTGGATCATCTAATTTATGTATCTTCAATAGTTGGATTTAGATTGCATGGAGTGGTACAAGATAACCACAAAAACTGTGATATATTGAAGAATATTGTATTTTTTTAAGAAAAAGGTAAAAAAATTATTTAAAAAAATTCTGTACATTTATTTTTGATAACCTGCTTTTCTTAGCAAGGTTCATATTTCTTTAACTCTAATGCAATAAATGAATCAATAAACAAAATTTTGTGTTTTGTTACAATTAGATTGTATGGAGTGGAACAAGATGACCACAAAACCTACTGTTGCATTGAAAAATATTGTATTGTAATGCAATGAATCAATAAATAAAATTTTATGTTTTATAGTAATAAAAAATATATATATTTCTTGATCATTTATTTAATTGTTAACTTTTTTTTTTGAACATGAGTTTAAACCCATAACTTAACATAAGTGTCCTTATAATAACCTTTTCTTCTTATACTGCATAAATAACCAATCATTATTATTTTTATTTAGGTAGAGTGATAGGGCTGGCTAAGCAGTCCCCTCTCAACCATGACCTTCTCTTCTTATACTGCATAAATAACCAATCATTATTTATTTTTATTTGGGTAGCATGATAGGGCTGGCTAAGCAGTTCCCTCTCAACCATGACCCCTCCTAAGGCTGAGAGCTACGTTCTATCAACAAAAGATTAATACACATGCCTTGATTTGAATCCTGAACCTTTTAAAAAAGAACCAAACTTCAAACCGTTGAACTTTTACATCAAATCTTTATTTTTTAAAACTATTTTTATCAAAATATTAAAATATTACAAAAATATCCTGGTAGTTGAGCGATTGTGAATTCCTCGTTAATAGCCACTTATATACTGACCATTGTCAAGGAAACATCGTCAATTGGGTCGCTTCTCTCCATTGGCAATTCTACCAATAATATAAGGCGTGGTATGACGCATCATCATCTTTTTTTTAATCGTTTTTCTTGTCATTTTCCACATTCACGTGATTAGACTCGTACGCGCTTTTGAACGGCATCGGCATCTCTTTCTTTCATGGTTGAACAAGCGTACGGATTTGTTGTCAAGGTTAACGTCACTTTGAACTTTGAAAGAGTGTTTGGATTGTATCCTACCTACAAAATTGGTCGTTGAGTGCATATTACAGGGTCAAGGCTTATTGGTTCACCAATGATTTCACTGCCGTTTAAGCATGTGTGAATGGAATTGGAGAAAATTGATTAGGTTTTTTTTTTGGTTTTGGTTTTTTAAGAGGTAAGGTTTAAGTTATAGTGTTGTAGTTGGATACTCCTAAAGATTGGAAGCTCGATAACTTCTTCTTATCTTATTTTGATGGACTTACCCAACAAACTAGGATCCTAATGGTGTAAGGCGTTACCATTTCTCTATGTGTAAAAAAATATACATATATTTGAGGCAGGATATTAGGACCATTTGACTCTTATACAATATATAGAATTGGCTGATGTCTCCAAAGATTTGGTTTCATTTACTTCGTCTTACTCAAAGGGCTAGATCAATATGTAGATTTGGTTTCATTTACTTCGTCTTACTCAAAAAGCTAGGTCAATATGTAGAGTTGGTTGATGTCTCCAAAGATTGGGTCTCACTTCTCTATGTGTAAAAAAATATACATATATTTGAGGCAGGATATTAGGACCATTTGACTCTTATATAGAGTTGGTTGATGTCTCCAAAGATTTGGTTTCATTTACTTCGTCTTACTCAAAGGGCTAGATCAATATGTAGAGTTGGTTGATGTCTCCAAAGATTTGGTTTTATTTACTTCGTCTTACTCAAAGGGCTAGGTCAATATGCAGAGTTGGTTGATGTCTCCAAAGATTGGGTCTCACTTACTTCGTCTTAATTGACGGGCTAGGGTCAATGGTGTTGCTCATTTCCTATATGGGCTAGGGTCAATGGTATTACTAATTTCTTTTTTTATGTATATATATATAAAATATTTAAAAATATAAAAAATATGTATATATATATACGTCTTTAAAGTAATATTTTAATTGTAATTTTTTAGAACTTTTACAAATTATATCAACAACCACCCTCAAGAGGTTTGAACACAAGACCACTTAAGAAACAACCACCATCTTTAGCCAATAGGGCAACTGCCTGTCGGCATATCCACATATTTTTATTGTAATTATGGTAGTTGAAATTATTATATGTGGTTTTTGTTGTTGGAAAAATAATATTCAACTTAGAGAAAATAAACAAAATAAAACAATTTTATGAAGGGTCGCTGTCTCCTCATATTGAGTGAGGTTTGAACCTTACACATCTTAAAGAGAGGCCAAAACCTTAAAGAAGTTATTATTAACATTATAGTAATTTTATATATTGGTGTATATCCCCACCAATTAACTTAATCATCCATCCTTTCTTAGGTAGATCATTAACATATGCATCTTTTATAATTGGATTAAATTGTATGAAGTGGAAAGCGATTACTATAAAACTTGCTAGAAATATTAAAGAATATTATACTGTGATGCAATAAATTAATTTGCAATTTTTTATTTTAAAATTTATTTTGAATTTTTTTTCCTATTTTTCTATCTTTTAAATCTATATTTTTAGTTTACCATTTATTTTTCTATATCACAATTCAAGAAAATAAAAATGAGCAACTTAAAGAAGTTATTATTAGCTAGGGAAATTATTAGCATTGTAATAATTTTATATATTTGTGTATCTCCACCAATTAAGCTTTGGATCAGTTGATCATTCAACCTATGCATCATTTATAGTTGGAATAGATTGAGTGGAATGGAACTAGATGTCCACACATTATAGTTGGATTAGATTAAGTGGAATGGAACTAGATGGCCACAAATCATAGTTGGATTAGATTGAGTGGAATGAAATTAGATGGCCACAAAACTTATGTGATGTATTGAAGAATACTATATGCAATGAATTAATGAATAAAATTATATTTTTTTTTGCCATAATTTAAAAAAAATCTTGATCAAATCATATAATTGTTGATTTCTTTTCTTTTTCAATGTGGGTGGATAATTAATGATTGTAATTCCAAAATAAACCCACGTGTGCACGTAAGTTGGAGAGGGCAGGGCAATCCTTCAAAGAAGGTCTCTAGTTCGAATCTCCACCCTACCAAATGTATATCAAGTACCCAAAATTCAGTTGATAATATTGGTGTGGTCAAAACTGAACGCAATTCCTAAGTGATTTGATGATTAAAACCTTTTGGTCGTAGTTTCTCAAACCAAAACAGCTTTCCAAATTTTTTTTTTGGCTAAATTCAAAAAAAAATCCAAAAAAAACTTCTATACTATGTAGTTGTTTCTACGTCAAACTCCCTTTCATCCTAAAACTATTTTTATAAAAATATTAAAAAATTACATTTCAACCATTGTGCTCTCATTTGTACCCACAAATATAGAGACCACAAATTGCCAACGAAACATCGTCAATTGGGTCGCTTCTCTCCATCGGCAAGGCAATTCAATTCTAGCAATGTAAAGCGTGCGGATTTGTTGCCAGGGTTAACGTCACTTTGAAAGAGTCTCATACCTATAAAATTGGTTGGAGACTGAAGTGGTTTGAATTTTGGATTTTTAGAAAGGGTTTAAAATTTAAATCATTATTTATTTAAAAAGAGATAGGTTAAGATAGGTTAGATGATAGCAGACGGATTTCGAAAGGGATATATTGGATGGAAGCAGCTGAGTATTTATTAAATTTACTGTCTCAATTCGATGCCCGACCAAGGTTTCTTGGTTGGTTGCCTCAATTCAATTTTTTAGACGATTAGGTTTTGTTGACTTCATCTTACCCAATGGACTAAAACAATATCCAATGATGTTAATGATTTTCTTATGTATATTAAATAAAAAAAATGTATATATCAAAAAATTATTATTAACATTGCAAGAAAATAATTATAAGGATCGAAAATAATTACTCAAAAGTTAGTATTAGCTTTGCAATCATTTTATATACTTGTGTATCTTTACTAATTGATTTATCCATCCATTTTATTTGGGTGGATCATCAACTTATGCATATTTTATAATTGGATTTAATTGTATGGGGTGAAGAGTGATGATCATAAAGCCTTTATGAGATGTATTAAAGAATATTGTATTATAATGCGATGAATCAAATTGTGCTTCTTAAGATTTATTTTGATTTTTTTCCCTTAACTAATAGATTAAGCGTTTCTATCTTTAGATTTATATTTATATTTTTACATTCATCTTTTTTTTATTTTACCATGTCTTTCTGTATCATAATTGTTTTTGCTATTTTTTCAATTTGTTTTCTTTTGCAAGAAAAGTACTTTCATGTATTCAAGCAAGATTTTTTAAATATTTTTAACAATGAAAGTTAGACAAATAATAAAACATGATATTCAAAGATATGTAAATGTGTATGGGCAATAATGAACATTTGTGTAGCAGTGAAGGTATATGTATAACAATTAATTGAAGAGAGTTTTGTTTAAGAAATTGAAAATTATAACATTAAATATTAAGGGGGAGAATTATGGAAAAATTAATGTTTAATGTGAAAAAATAAGTGTTGAAAAAATAAGAAAAACAACCCTAAGGACTAGGTGGATTGGTAGTTGTCTGGCTAGGCACTTACCAAGAAGAGACCTAGGTTCAAACCTTGGGGACATGCTTGTTGCAAAGGTAGTAGTATGTTCAAAATTCTTTGAGTGCACACCAAACCGATGATGACGGTATGAATCCTAAACAATCGGTGGCCCTCCTCACACCGAGTCAACAATGGTGGTATAGGTTTGTTGGGAGCAACCCACGTGGTTTGAACCTTGCACTTGGCAATTACTAAAAATAGTGTGGATGTAACAACTTCCCTATGTATAAAAAAAAAAACAATTCTAAAGTTAGAATATGATTAAACAATCAAAAAGTGTATGTTAAAGTAAAAAAACGAATAATTTAAAGAAGTTATTATTAGCACTATCATAGTTTTTTTTTGAAAAAATTGAAAAAAACTTGTATTAAAACAAATAACAGTTACAAGTGGGAGTAAAAACATCCCAGCCGAAAGCAGAGAAGCCAGAAAACAACAGGGCGCGAAAACGCGACATGTCGCGAAATCGCGACACCAAACCTACCCAAGGCCGCGCCACGGCAACATGTCGCGAAATCGCGACAGACAGACGTCGAGGCCGCAAAACACAAAAAGTGTCACGAAATCGCGACGGCACAACACCAAAGCGCCCAGCCACCAAAAGCGTCGCGAAATCGCGACGAGAAAGCCAGAAGGCGCCTGTTCTCCAGAAGTGTCGCGATATCGCGACGAGTTCTCCCCTTGGCGCCAAATCTGCAAAAGTGTCACGAAATCGCGACGTCTTTTCCCCATGGCGCCAGTTCTCCAAAAGTGTCGCGATTTCGCGACGAGTTTTCCCCTTGGCGTCCCTTCAGCAAAAGTGTCGCGAAATCGCGACGTGTTCTCCCCTTGGCGCCCTTTCCTCAAACGTGTCGCGATATCGCGACGATTTTCCCCCATGAAGCTTGTTCTCCAAAACTGTCACGAAATCGCGACAAGTTTACCCCTTAGCACCCTTTCCTCAAAAGTGTCACGAAATCGCGACGAGTTTTCTCCTTGGTGCCCGATCTTCAAAAGTGTCGCGATATCGCGACGACTTTTCCCCTTGGTGCCAGTTCTGCAAAAATGTCGCGATATCGCGACGATTTTCCCCCTGGGTGCCCATTCTTCAAAAGTGTCACGAAATCGCGACGATTTTTCCTTTGGGCGGCTATTCACCAAAAATGTCGCGATATCGCGACGATTTTCCCCCTTAGCGCACTTTTTCCAAAAGTGTCGCGATATCGCGACAGCTTCCAACCAACGGCTGCGACGGCGAAACAGGTCGCGAAATCGTGACAACTTCCCACCAAAGGCCGCGACGGTGCAATAGGTCGCGAAATCGTGACAGCTTCCCTCCAAAGGCCGCGACAGCAAAATAGGTAGCGAAATCGTGACAGCTTTCCAGCAGAGGCCGCGACGGCGCAACATGTCACGAAATCGTGACAGCTTTCCAGCAAAGGCCGCGACGGCGCAACAGGTAGCGAAATCGCTACACCTTCTCATCAAAGACCGCGATGACGCAGCAGGTAGCGAAATCGCTACAACTTCTCTCCAAAGGCCGCGATAGCGCAACATGTCGCGAAATCGCGACAGCTTTCCAGCAAAGGCCGCGACGATGCAACAGGTCACGAAATCGCGACAAGAACCACCCTTAGCATTTTTCTTACTCATTGTCGCAGGGATCGTTCCAGACCTTGCCTAATCACTTCATCTATCAGAGGCATGTCACTGTGCAGCTGCACCCCTACCTCTTTCTCAGCACCCATCTTCGCAAGGAAATCGGCCACCTTATTCAAGTTTCGACTCACATAGACAGGGATCACGTCATCTAATTCCCTCCATAAATCCTTGATTTGAGAGATCAGAATCCGCAACCTCCATGCTTTCGAAGAGAAGTTTCGCATGCAATCAAGAGCGCCAACCAGGACTTGAGAATCGGATTCGAGAATTATCCTCCTGTGACCCTGCTTAACAGCCCAGATGGAAGCAGATTTGATAGCAATGGCTTCGGCTTCATTGTTTGTGGCTCTGCCCAAGCCTTGCAATTCCCAGTAAAGCACTGAACCAGCATGATCCCGACAAACAACACCAATACCCGCACTGCCCGGATTGCCTTTTGCAGCTCCATCAGTATTGATTTTGATCCAACCTTCTGGGGGAGGTTTCCAGCTAACTCTGTCTTGTCTCTCTTGCCCCTCAACCCCCTCTTCTAGAGGCCCAAGACCAACCTGATTTTCCTCTTCAGCATAGATGGCAACAGTTTTTGTGACTTTGCTCCAGATGACCTGCCAAACGCCGTCTATCGAGGAGAAAGTTTCTCTAAAAATCCGGGCATTTCTCTCCAGCCATACTTGCCACCAAATGAAAAGGAAGCCAAGCTCCCAACCAATACGGAGAGCTATAGATTTAAATCTGCCCCTTTTCCATTTTTCCCAAATATTGGCTCGATTTAGATCACCATTAGCCTGGAGTTTATAGTGAGAGAACCAGCGCTTCCAAATCTGACGCGTAAAAGGGCACTCGAACATCAGGTGATCAGCTGTTTCCTCATGCTTGTGGCATAAAGCACATTGAGAAGGACCGATGATTCCTCTACATCTGAGATTGTCAAAGGTGAGAATTCCATTGTGCATAAACTGCCAGGCAAAGAAATTTACTTTCGGCCAACCCTTGGGATGCCAAATCCTTCTCCAATCCTGAACCGAAAATGAGTGTGGGGGAGGCTCTGGGAGGATCTTTTCATAACCGTCCTTTACTGTATAAACCCCAAGGCTCCCATAGCCCCAAGCTAATTCATCCTCCTCATCCCTCCCTGTGAGGAACCTTTCTGTCAAGATTTTGTTCAAGATGGGTGCCAGCTCCGGAGGGATTGTAATTGGCCACTCCTCCCACCTCTTAAACTTTTTAAACTTATACTCCCCCAATTGGCTGGTGTTAAAATAGCTTTCAATTTGAATCCAGCCCTTGGCTTCTATGGCGGACTTGATTGGTTGTAATTCGGGAAACGTAGCAATGATGGGTGGATACTGGTCCCAAGAATCAGTCCAAAAACGTGCCTTATCCCCTCTCCCCACTTTCCAAAATAATTGGTCTTTGATAACCTGAGATCCAAGCTTGAGAGTCTGCCACACTAAGGATCCAGTACCATCCAGGGGGAAGCGGCCCACCTCATTGGGGTGGACATGACCCAAATATTTACTGGATAGGATTCTGCTGAATAAGGAGGTTGGCTGGGAAATCCACCTCCAATACGGTTTTCCAGCCAAGGCTTTGTTATTAAGCTTGGAGCTTCTCAGGCCCAGACCTCCTTTATCCTTAGGCTGGGTAACTTTATCCCACCCAACCAAAGCCCATTTTTTCTCCCCTTTTGCACCTTCCCATAAAAATCTTCTTGCCATTTTGTCCAGCTCTTTCCAAATGGAATGAGGGGCAGCCAGGATAGAGAATTTATAGATTGGCATAGCCTGAATAACTGACTGCAAGAAAGTTAATCTACCCCCATAGCTTAACCATTTATGGGACCAATGATTCATTCTATCTTTGATACCTTCCAATAGATCCTTCCAGATATCTATTTTTAATTTTTTGAAATGCAGGGGAACTCCCAAGTAAACTATTGGAAGAGAAGTCCTTGTGAATCCCAGGATCTCAATAACTCTATCCTGTAGCCTTTGGTCAAGATTGAAAAAGACCACTTTGGACTTCCTGTCATTGAGGGCCTGGTTTGAAGCCCTAAGGTAGACATTAAGAGTATCTCTGATTCCTCTAGCTTCCCTGAGACTGGCCACACCAACCAATCCAGTATCGTCCACAAACTGCAAGTGAGTCAAAGTTTCCTCCCCTACCTTGATACCTGTTAGCAGGCCTTGTTGCCTTCTCCTCAAGAAAAGTCTACCTAATCCTTCAGCCAAAATGAGGAAAAGATAGGGAGAGCAAGGGTCTCCTTGGCGAAGACCACGAGTGGCTCCAAAAGGATGCGAGGGAAGACCCTTGATAAGGACAGAATAAGAGGGCGTAGAAACACAGCTCATGACCCAATCAATCCAGTCCTGGGAGAAGCCAAAGGCTGCCATCATTTTAGACAAGAAGCTCCACTCCACCCGGTCATAAGCCTTGGACATATCCAGTTTAATGAACATTCCTTTATTACCAGATTTTTGCATTGTATGGATAGCCTCCTGAGCAAGAACCACCCCATCCAAGATTTGTCTTCCCTCAACGAAACCCCCTTGTTCTGAAGAAATGATGTTATGAAGGAGAGGTTTGAGCCGCTCAGCCATTATCTTAGTGATTATTTTATAAATCACGTTGCATAAGGCAATAGGTCTGAAATCAGAGATATGAGTCCCCTCCTCCCCTTTTGGAATTAAAGTGATGAAGGTGTGATTAATTGCCCTAAGCATTCTTTTATTAGTTCTGGATTCCTCTGTGACAGCCAAAACATCCTCCTCCAAAGTATCCCAAAAGGCCTGAAAAAACTCAATAGGAAAGCCATCTGGACCTGGAGATTTGCCAGTACTCATTCCAAAGACCACATTTTTCAATTCATCTCTATCAATGGGTCTAAGCGGGGCCTGATTTTCTTCTTCGGAGATAATAGAAGGTATGACATTAATAACTTCGTTCTGAGCCTCAACATCTTGCTCCATACTTTCCTTAAAAAGTTTAGAAAAGTAATCGATTGAGTGGTAGTGCATACCAGGAAGAGTATCGAAGGAATGTCCATTCTCATCTTTAAGGGCTTCCATGTTATTCATCTGTCTCCTAGCACAAGCTGACCGATGAAAAAATTTGGTATTTCTATCCCCTTCTAATAACCAAGTATTTCTTGCCCTCTGTTTCCAGTATATCTCCTCTTGGTTATCAATGGCCTCAACCGCTTTGCGCAAGGCATCATCCTCGGATTTGAGTTGCTCAGTAATTGTTCCTTCCCTAAAGAGTTTCTGAACCTCCTCCCATCTGGCCACCAAGGGGGCCCTTTGGAACTGGAAATCTGACTTATTATCTTTCCTCCATTGTTTCAGTTGAAGTTTGACAAAATGAAGCTGTTTATGAAATTTAAACATTGCTGTCCCAAAAGGTGGACGGCCTTCTTCCCACCATTGTGGAATTTTCTTTCGAAGGTCCTCCTTTTGTAACCAAAAATTCTCAAATTTAAAAGGCTTGTGATGCTGCCCTATCATAGTCCCTCCCTCCAACAAAATGGGAAAGTGATCTGAAACAGGGCCCTCCAAAATCTGGAACTTAGTATTCCACTTTACAAAAGCCTCCTCCGAGACCAGAAAACGATCTAACTTGACCTTCCTGCTGTGTGGCTCCTTCCTCTTGTTAGTCCAAGTAAAGTAGGTTCCAGGACCTTTAACATCCACTAATTGGAAGGCCTGGACTTGGGCAATCAGAAGCCGGTCCCCTGGATCCAAAATTGGGGTGCCACCTTCCTGATCACGAGCAGATAATTTTGCATTAAAATCCCCTGCAATAATCCAGTCTAAGTATTCCCTGGAGGACCTCATGTTGTGAACAACTTTCCATTGGAGCCTCTGGCCATCAAGGTCTTGGGCCCCATAAAAATTAGTGATTAAGACATGTTCTGCTGTGAAATTATTCCTAAAATGAGATGTGAGAACACCCCTCCAAGCTATATGTTCTAATGCAGTCCAATCCAGAGGGTTCCAAAGAGTAACAATCCCCCCTGAAGCACCTTGGGCAGCCACATCCATATGACCAGCACCCCGCCAGATTCTATTAACTGTTTTACTCATAAGATCTAAAGACATTTTTGTCTCCTGAATAAGCAAAAAGTCTGTTTTACATTTTCCTAAGAGTCTTTGAACAATAGATTGATGGGTTCTACTGTTTAAACCCCTAACATTCCAAGATTGTATAATCATTGAAAACCTTGAGAGCAGTAAGAATCAATTGTCCTCACCGATCCTCCATTGATCAGCTTGTCTCCTTGAGCTGCAATCAGGTCCTTATTTGACTTTCTGCCCGCTCCTTGAGTGTTGCTATTTTTGGATCTCTTTTCCACCTGAGATATTCCCAGGGCTGGCCTTTCTCTATTTTTTTTTGCAATTCCCATGCTGACATCCTTAATTACTGGCGGCGCTTGGGAGTGCACTATCAGTGCCCCTGCATTTTCTGGCGGCAATACCTCAGTGGGCTCAATCACCTGTTCTAAGACAGGAGGAGATGAAGGAGAAACATGAGTGTGGATGTTATGAGCCTCAATATTCCCATCCACACCTTCCATATCCTGGTCCTCCTGATCCACTAATGTCTTAAAAATTTCATATCTGTTGGCTGGCTTGGATTGTAATTGCTCCTTACCATTTTTCTTCTGCTTTCTCCTTCTTTTGGCCTGTTCAAAGCCATCTTTCTGACCCTCATTACCCTGAGGAGTATTGGATGTTTCTTTGGCAGAGATAGACTTACCCTCTCTGGGGCGATTTGGCATACCATGTTGGGCTTCCGTTTTGGTGTTCAAAAGATTTGGACAAAACCGGGCCAAATGCCCATGTTTATGACAGACTCTGCATCTGAAAGGCAGAGCCTCATAGTCTAACTGTTGGATCCAAGATGTTCCTGCCAGTTCCAGTTCCACCTCTGCTGGTAGAGGCTGGCTAATATCCATTTCCACGCAGATTCTAGCATAGACACCAGAGTTACCTTCTATGGTGTCCTTGGAGACGCCCAGGTGTCTACCTAGGGAGTTACCGATCATTTCCAGGACCTGCTCCCCCCAAAACTCCATTGGAAGAGCGTACAGCCGGATCCAGACCGGGACAGCCGTGGGTTCGATGCGAGGATCGAATCCCACTCTCCAGGGTTGAACAAATAACCCTGTCGGACCGTGGTTTCTCTTCTTTGACTCAAACGCTCTGTTTCTATCAGCTAAAGAAGAAAAGCTAACGATGAAATACCCGTTGCTAATAAACCACAGGGAGTACTCACCATGGGGCTCCCAGTTCTGTCTGACCCAAGTGTGCAAGAAATTCAGGGAAGGTCGGATACCCATGAATTTGCAAATCAAATCATGATTGGCTCGGTAGAGGATTGTGTCTTCGACCAGCTTTGGTTCGATTACAATCTTAGGTCTTGAAGCGGATTGTGGGAGACATCCGTTGACTCGATGCGCTGCTGAACTCTTGCCAGCGTTCTTGAATATCATATTCAGAGTATTTCTCTGAGCTTCGCCGTTAGAAGACGAAGGATTGTCTTTGAGCATTTCAGCGTAAGAGCTCTTTCTCCCGGAGAGAGGGTCTGGAGGAGACCCCATTGGGCCCTCCTGAGGCTGCAAGTGATCCTTCAGATCCACAAAAACAAAACAAAATGGGAATCCACCTGATGTCCTGGATTATCCTTCGCTCCACAAACCCTAGAACATCGCCTGTCGCCTGCGCAGAGAATTTCCCGCCAAATCCTATTTGGCTTATAATGGTTCCATTA
Source organism: Wollemia nobilis (assembly GCA_028583015.1). Lineage (NCBI taxonomy): Eukaryota > Viridiplantae > Streptophyta > Pinopsida > Araucariales > Araucariaceae > Wollemia > Wollemia nobilis. The sequence goes on from JAQPPZ010003542.1 coordinate 366,727, forward strand.
GCACTATCATAGTTGGAAGTATGTAAAATAATAATTTTGAGAAGTTATTACTAGGGTTGTAATAATTCTATAAGTTCAAAGTTAAAATAAATAAATAAAATTAAAAATAGAAAAGAATAACTTAAAGAAGTTACTATTAGCATTGTCATAATTGTAAGTATAGAAAAGAATGCTATTATTAGCATTGTCTATATATTGATGTATCCCCACCAATTGGACAGTCCATCCATCCTCACTTGGGTGGACCATCCAACCTACTCATCATCCATAGTTGGATTAGATTGTATGGACTGGAACGATATGGCCACAAAGCTTGTGTGATGTATTGAAGAATATTTATTGTAATGCAATGAATCAATGAATAAAATTGTGTGTTGTCATATTAAAAAAAAAATCTTGCTTGATCACTCATTTGATTGTCGATTTCTTTTCTTTTTCAACATGGGTTTGATCCCATGACTCAATTAGAAGTGTATTTATGGTAACCTTTCATCCTACTGGACTGCATGGGTAACCAGTAGCTCACTATCTATAAGGTCACTCTATTATTTTTGCATCAAACCTCCATCTTTCTTCTCTCTTTTACTGGGGACTATTTTCATCAAAATATTAAGATATTACATTTATTGTTAGGTTATTAAACCATATCTAACATGTCTTTTGATCACAAATATTTTCATTTCTTTTTCTATCAGATATATAGTTCAACTTCCTTAAAGTGCTAGTTTCCATTATCAACTTCCTTAAAGTACTATGTTTCCACAATTAACTCCTTAACATCATTTTGGTTAAGAGATAAAATCTCACTTGGCCAGTTGCCTTCTAAAATTTGAATTTCACCAAGATAAAGAACAACACTACAATTGGCTAAATTATTTGCTACCGATTTCATTTTGTATAATTATTTTCACATTTTTAAGAGATTACCTCTAATAATAGATGATGAACATCAATTATAATATTATTTGTATCCAGTACCCACATCTATTTTTGTTGATAGCATTAATGATAATTTGTTAAACACCCTTAATTGAAACATATTTCCATCATTTTTCTATTTCAATTTTAACCCCTATAAGAAGTGTCTTAGCCTATGCATAGTTTTTAGTTGAAGTTTCATATGATTCTAAGTTATTGAAGAGAATTTTGACTTCATTGTTTCAAAAGAAATCACCTTTACCACCTTTTCCTTGATTTCCTTTAGAAGCACCATCAAAATTAATTTTGATAAACCCAATTTCTTGACATTTTTATTTTACCCTAAATCGAAGAAGATCCTTTATTTTAATGTCGTTATCGCAAATGAATCTCCATGTGTGTTCAAATCCTATAACCAAGTTGTTACCACCTAGTTTTTAGCTCTTGAGATTTTCATGATGAGTAATATATATGTAAACATCCTGCAAGAGAGTTGTATTTGTAAAAAGAGTAATAACAACTAACATTGTAGGTGGAGAGTCTTATCCTTCTATTTATGGGACGAGGGTAGTTTAACTTTGTTATTACTTAGATAGGATGATAGTGAGCCATGTTGTTCGATGGTTTTGATTTCCTTTTTCACCCAATTATCACTTTTCTGCCAACTTTTACAATATTTTTGCCTTCTAACTTTTCAAAACCCAAAAATAAGGATAGAGTCATGATTAAGAGATGTTTTAACATATGCCCTCGAGAGTGCATGTTCTAAAAATTTATGGTGCCAAGATTGACACTTTAAGTGGGGAGTTTATTCATCTAATTATTTTTAGGGTTTTTGATGCATAGTCATGAAGCTAGAGTGTTTTTCTACCTAGGGGTTGAATGATATGTTGTTTGGACTGACGATTATGATTTTATGACCCCAAAAAAGGGGAAAATCAGTTATTACCTCCAAAGGAAATGATATTTCAACTCATCTGCTATAAACACCTCTTTCACTTCCTCATTTCTTGACCATTTTATTACCATTCATTTAGCTCTCAAAAACCACAAAACCTACTTGTTGATGATTGTTACTACTAACATTGCTTTCATGCAATTTGTCTCTATTGCTTCTACACAATTTCCCTATTTCGCTCTCTATCATTCTCTCTTGTCCTTACAGGTACAACTAAAACCATCAACCACTAATATTTTACCCTCCACAAAGGAGGACGAGATATTGTACCAAGCTTTATAGCGAAAGACCATTGATTGCTCCTCGAGTACCAGAAAGGTAGGTCAAACCTTGTGCAAATATGCTAGTTGTGCTCTCTCCTACTTATTATGATGATGTTGCAAGTAAGATAGGGTAGGAATGATCTTTATTTTTTAAATAGAATAGTCCTTGATGCCTTAAGTATTAAGTAATTATTTTCATTGCATTAGGATTAGACCTAGTTCATACAATTTTATTGATAATTTTAGTGTAGTTATTCTTAAATGCTTAAAATTTATTCATGCTAGAATTAGGATAGCTTTTGGTATTTGTTGTTAATTTACTATTTTATTATATTAATTTTAGCATCTTGGTTTATCTGGTATTAATTTGAATAATTGTATTAGATATCCCCTTTTCCCATAAACACTTTGGTGAACCCAATGTGAAACCGCCTTTTGAGGTAATTATTTTTATGATTAGACCTTAAGGTTTAGTAGGTTAGCTGTCATAAGTTTTGTGTTGGCTACCACTTTTTGCTAAGTGTTGAATAAAACTTTTGTAGTTCTCCTCTTTCTCTTATGGCATTCTCAAAAGTTAAATTTTATGTACTTTAAGGGTTTTTGTAGTTTATTTGCTTAATGGTGGAACATTTTGGTAAACCCTAGTTTTCCTTGAGTAGATTTTTTGCTTACATTTATGGATCCTCTGACTTCTTCCAAGGGAATGGGATTGACTACCACATCTAAAAAAGAAACTTGTTCTAGAAACTATGGAAGTAGAAGATGATCTTCCTCCTATTACCCTTCAAAATTACATCAACCATTTCTTTCCGCTTCCTCATGATGATGAACCTAGGGTTAAATATTGGGCTAATAAATATTTTAATTTAGAATAAAATGATCCTATTATTGACTTTGAGAACCATACATATTTGTTGTAAGGTCCCAAAAACCTATAGTAAATTTGGTATTAAACAAGAAATATGATCACAATAATGAACCTAAACCACCCCTCAATGAGGTATTCACAACACGATAATGATCAACCCAATTATGGAATGATAGATGTGCTCATGAACCATGCATGTCAGATGCTAATCCTTAAAATACAACACTCATTTTGAGCCTCATTATGAAAATATATCTATGTACATGATAACCCTTATGGAATATTTAGCTTACTAGCTAGATAATCATAGGCATGATACAAAAATCAAATGGAGGCTTCTAGGAGAGAAACAACCAAACAAATGCAAGCCTTGATGACTAACGTTACTCAAATTTTGAGTGCAAATAGATACCTATAGTGTAGGTTGTTATTCCTCATTCCATTGTAAACCTCAATGCTCCTCCTCCTCCCCTAACTAACCATGGGGAGGATTTATTTGCATCGATTGATCCAACTTTAAGAAATTATAAGAGTCAATCTCAAGCTCCTGATGTGGAAACTATTGACCTATCTAGACATGTGCCTAAGTCATTTTATGATGGGACTAATAAAGCCCAAATATTTATTAAAATTTTTATATCATATTATAGGGATTGTCTTCATAATGAGAAATATTTTCTGAAATTAATGACTATAAATTTGGTAGGAAATGCTCTTGATTAGTTTGCATTTTTACCTAAAAATTCCATACAATCCCTAAAATTTTTTATTAAAAAACTAATATAGGAATTTAGTGATGATATGACTTTAGTGGAAGCAATGGATATTTTTATAAACACAAAACAAAGCCCTAATAATTTTTTTATTTATTTTTATAAAGGACGGGAAATACTAAATTGTTATGCAAATATCAATTCAATTGAAGAGGTTACCATTGTTATGTTTATGAACAACCTTAGAACCTCTTTTCAAGCTATGATCTAGAAATATAATTATTGTGGTTTCCCTTCCTTTAATAAAGTTATTCATTTTGTGAAAACCCTCGAACATTGGAAAAAGAAGAAAGGCCAAAAAGCCTTGAAACCTAAAAACTCTAATAAGAATGTTGTAGGGAATGGGGTTTGTAATGTAGATGTCCAAGATACCTCTCATGAAATAGAGATATATGGAGCTCCTATTTATATGTTAACAAAATCTGGGGGTGGTCCCAGACTTGAGAATATGATGCCTTAATTGACATGGAGATATTTTCAAAATATGCCCATCTCCTAAGCTGAAAAAACTATTATATCAATGATAGGTTTGAGGCTTATGTATGACATGATGCTAATAATTTTTAATTTTGGCATGGAAAATATGGTTATGATAATTCCATTTGCATAGATTTGTAAAAATTTTGCCTTGGGTAAGCCTTTGGTACTAACTTCAATATTGATCCTGTTAACCATGATAGGAGTGCATTATTTCATGAAAGGAAAAAAAGTCTACAAAAGAGGTTTAATAACCTTTAAAATCAAATATTATGTATCTACAACACCCCATTCCCAAACCATGATCAACAAACTCCTAATCAAGGTATTCTTGGAAATTATGACAACTATAAAATATAGTGATCTTAGTTCCTATATATTTTTAGAAAATAATGAATGCTCAAGTATTTCTTGCTATTCTTGTTGGTCTATTTCTAGACCTAAAAATATTTTCCTACTTAGATAAACTATCTAACAAGTGGCTCGATGATTTGATTGATCCTACACCTTCTTGTTTAATAAGGCATCTGATTGATGTTGAGTTTTATGTTAAGCTAAAAACTAGGGTTGTCATTAAGGATTTAAATTTTTTTTACAAGCAAATAAGACCATAGCCTAGTAAGCACATTCTTATCTTTCTCAATACCTAATATCTTTCTCAAATGGCATACAAAATAACTAGTAATTCAAATTCTTGATAATGTTGTCTTTCTCCATCATTGCCCAATAATAAAGCTATCTTAGAATTTTTATATGCTAGAGAGGAAATACTTCCCTGAAAATACCATACGAAAGTGTTCCTTCAAGAACCCAATTAAAAATGATAAGGCATAAATTTTATGACTATGTTTGCTAGGTTGAGATTAATTCTAAATTAGAAAATATTCCACATGCTCTAAGATCATTTGAATAACTCAATGTCATGAATGCCAAGCCTACTATAGATGTTAACATAGGCATCCCTGAGCAACTATGCTTAGTTAAAATTGGGGTAGGTCTATCCACTGAAGAGCAAGTGATCTTTACTACTTTGCTTAAGGAGTAAAAGTATCACTTTGCTTGGGAGCATTTTGGCATGTCTAGGATGGAGGATTTAGTTATCCATAACATTATTAATTATAAGGATGTTTTTACTGTCTGATAAAAAGCAAAGGATGTTTTCTCCCCTCATTCAAGACTTGTACAAAACTCAAATCTAAAAGTTGTTAAATACCAATATTATAAGACCTAATGATTATTTGGGGTGGGTGTAAAGTATTATACCTATTAAAAATAAAGAAATGAATATTATTAAAATTTGTTGTGATTTAGAAACATCAACCTAACTTATCCTAAGGATAATTTTCCTGTATCCTCTGTCAATGATATTTGCATTCTACCATAAGGTATAAAATATTATACCTTATGGATGGCTATTCAAGATATACCAAATCTAGATTACCCTTGAGGATTAAAAAAAAAAAAAATTACTACAGCTTAGGGAACATTATGTTATGTTGTCATACCTTTTGGGTTGAAAATACTATTGCAACCTATCAATGGGCTATGATAATGGCCTTTCATGAGTTAATGGGAAATATAGTTGAGTCTTACGTAGATGACCTCTTGGGTAATTCTAGGAAGTAGGCTAACCACCCAACTGACCTTCATATCATATTTTAGCAATTACATCACTATAAGGTTAGAATTAATCCCAAGAAGTACATATTTGGTGTTACTAGTGGTAAGCCACTAGGATTTATGGTGTCCCATATAGACATAAATATTTATCAAGTCAAGGTCAAAGACATTGATGCTATACCTCCTAATACTGTTGAAGATATCAAATATTTATTTGTGACACTTGTAGACATTAGGTAGTTTATCCTTGAGTTAGCTTTTAAAGCTTATCCATTGAATCACTTGCTTAAGAAAGATGTTGAGTTCAAGTGGGTTGAAAGTTGTAACAAGGCCTTCCTTGAGTTTAAGAAACTTTTTTTATGACCCCAACTCTTCACCCACTCAATTTGGATAAGTCATTCATATTATACACTTTAGCTACTCAGGTTTTCTTGGGAGTCATGCTCACTCAACAAGATGATAATAATGAGTATGACATAAACTATATTAGTCAAATAATGCTTTCACTAGAAATATATTATAGTCCCATGGAAAATTCTTGCTTAGCTATTTACTTTGAATATGAGAAATTAAGGTGTTATATGTTGTATCAGACAACTTATATGGTTGCTAAAATTAATCCTATGAGATACCTCCTACAAAAGCCTTACATCCCTAGTGACACTTGATACAACAAGTGAATCACTATGATGTAAGAAATTGATCTTCATATTGTTACACAAAATTATTAAGGCTTAGGTAATCGTTGATTAGTTGGTGGTAGCTCTTGACCTTGTACAATAGCCCTTAAAGGAAGTATTATGTGATGAGGAAAAATGGTCATATATTGTACACCTAATGAATTTTTCACATATCCTTCCTATGTTGCCTCTAGTATTATTTAGGAGTCTACTCCCTTTGAATTTACTAAGCAAAAAAAATCTGTCTTGGATTATCGTGAGTCTGTTAAGATATATCATGAAACAAAAGCTAAATTCAAAGTTGACACATATTCCTCTTTCCAAGAATCTAATGAAAACCTCTAGTCTAACACTTAGATCCTTCACTTTCACAGAGCAAGGAATGATTTTGGGAGAGGAGTCTGTATCTTTCTCAAGTCTCCAAATGGCCTAGTTATTCCTATGGATATCCATTTAAACTTTTTTTGCATTACTAATAATATTGTGGAATGTGAGACTCTAATTCTAGGTCTCCTGACATCCTAACATATGAATGTTAAATACATCAAAGTGTTGGATAATTCTCAAATTATGGTTTATCAAGTAACTGGTGCATATGCTATAAAAGCTTATTATTTAATTCCTTACCACGAAGTGGTTACTAATTTGATCAAATATTTCAAATTGTTCTCTATTAGTAATTTTCCTAGGGGGCAGGATGTTGAGGTTGAATTCCTATATGCTTTGTCTAGTAAACTCGTACCACATGAAAACACTTTTGAAATTAATTTTGTGGTGAAATTTAATGATTAACCTATAATTTCTATCACTAATGGTTAAGTGGATGTGCATGCAATTGAGTTCAATGCTATTGATTGCCAAATCCTTCTTGATGATCCTTGATATGGAAATATGTTATGCTTCCTTGATGATTAATCCTACCCACCTAAAACTAATGCTAAGTAATAGGCTAATATTTTTAAGACAACATTTATATATGTTGTTCTTGTGTGGAGTCCTATACTACCATATATTGAAGGTGTTATCTTATAATGCCTTACAAAAACTAAGGTACACAAAAATATTTTTGATGTTCACAGTGGTGATTAGGGAGGGGACTTTAGTGATCATTATATAACCTATAAGTTACTAAGGATGTGTTACTTTTAGATATATTTGATGCTAATATGTATGTCAAATCTTGCAATAAGTGTTAATTCCATAAAGATAAAATTCATTCCCCTACCTAGGTTCTTCATTCCATCAAATATTCTTGGCCTTTCTCCAATTGGGGTCTTGACCTTGTTGGACCTATTTCTCCTATGTCATTATATGGTCACAAATTAATTATCATTAGATGGTCACAAAGTCATGCCATTGACAAATCAAACAACTCTCACTATATCCAAATTTATCTTTGATAAAATTGTATATTACAGCACGTGTGACAGTATTATTGGTATGGGTGTTGGTGATAGATTTAGAAATGAAACACTAAACTTATCTTCATTCCCCATTTGTAGAGAGGAGTTTATACCATTCGTACGATTATATGGTTTCCAACTTTACAACTTCTCAAATCGTACAATTGTGTAATTGTATGTTTGTTGAGGAATATTACATTATTTGATACATGCTAATGTACCCCCTTGGTACCTTCATGGTACAATTATAAATATGAAATAGATTAGGGTTGGTCTATATTTTAGATGTGTGATTTATGTTTCCATTTTTGTGTAAGTGTCAATATGCACGAAATGCACAAGTGTCATGTAAGAGTGTAATGTGTAAGAAATACATAAGTGTCATGTAAGTTAGAGTGCAAGAGTGTATTGAGAGAATGTGCACAAGTGTCTTGTATGTAAGTGTACAAATATGTAATGTGAGGATGTGCACAAGTGTCTTAGATTAAGAGTGCATGTAGAAGTATGCAAGTGTCATAGAGTCAAGTGTGCATGTAAGAAAAAAGTGAAGAGTCTAGTATGCAAGTGGCAATATGATAAGTCACAGGTCATGAGACTTGTTATATGAAGAGCAATAGTCAAGTACTTGAAGAGTCATATTACTATGGCTATATTATAGAGATAATACTCCATGAGAATGTAATCTGAATATTATATTATCCAATTGTAAAGAGGTACAAAAAAGGAATAAAGCTTGTATACAAATTTTGAGCAATTAATATTGTAAGTTTTTCTTCATGCATAGTTCATGAATGACTTAGGTCATTTACATTCATATTTGATATTATAAGTGAATATTATTTTCATTATTATATTGACCTTGATATACATATTAGATTGCTCATATATTATTCTACTCTTTATTATTGATATTTCAACATTTAATATTGTGGCTATTTTATATTAGGACCTATGATATTTTGTGATAGTAAGGCTTAAAAATCTAACAACAATCACAAAACATACAATTACACATAAAATGTACAATCACCAAAAAATTTCAATTCACCAAAATGTTTAGTTGGCACTCCATAAATTCTATCAAAACATTCAATTCACCAAAGCATTTAATTCTAGCTAGCAGTATGCTAACCATACAATTTAGTGAGCAGTTGTACAATTCCTAAACCCTTGTATGTTTAATGATCATTTTGTACAAAAATAAACCAATAACTTGATTCTTTCCTTCGTTTGTCTAGTTTACACTATGAATGCACCATCTTGCCACAATCATTGGTCAAGTTGCATTCATCCTTTTCACAAAATAATTTCAACATGTATCATGCTTATTAATTTACTATAGTTGTCCATATGATTTCCTATGCTATTGTTTCTTCCAAAACCTACAATGAACAATTACCCTAACAATATTGACACCTACAACTACACTATACATATAACACAAAAGAAATTTTTACTATGAAACCATTCATTTCTCAACACATGTGCACAGAGTTGTACTTGCATATTTAGTTTGCATTAATCATGGTTGTAATATCTAGCATTAACATTTTGTACACAATACATAGGTTCAATGGATTCAACATTCATAAAATAGCATCACAATATTTAGTCTCCTCTCACAACCATGAATGACTACCCATAAAAATTGAATGGGGGGACATTATAATACCTGTCTAGGCCATTCCTAAGCAGTTCTTGAGACAACACATTCTTCACAACTACCACCTTGTAACTGTATCCTAAAGATTAATTTTATTTTTATAAAGTCTAATTTGGTTTTTATCAAACCGTATTTCATGTGTATTTTTACTAGTTTCATATAATTTCATTTGAGCCTAATTTACATTTCACATTCATTACACAAAATTTCATTTACATTTTATTTTTCAACACTTTATCAAAATTGCACAAAACTTGTCAAATTTTGCAATTTATACACTTCTATTTCTTCTTTTTCTAGGAGGTAGATTTATCGCCTACATATACCCTTTTTAAATTAGTTGGCGTCCTCATTGATACTTGTTTTCTCTTGGTTGATTGCCCTTTCTTCTGTTCAACTTGTAGATCTACAACTTAGACTTGGAGGATTTCTCGTTCATCTCATAGTTTGAAGGCATAGTTACTAAGTTCTAGGATCTTTAATCCATATTTATTTGCTTTCTCTTTTGCTTTGGCAAAGGCCTATAACATATGCTTTTCTCATTTTGATGTACCTATGGTAGTGAAAACATGCCATTTCATTAATCTTGAAAGATATTACAATAATAGCTTTTCCAACTATCCCTTGGGCTACAATAATAATTTTAGAGGTGAAAATCCCCTTTTCCAATACAAATATAATAGCATACTTGTATTATAAACCACCTCAAAAGGTGGGTGGGTTATTATGCTTGATGACCACCATTGGTTGAATGAGTCTTCAAAATCCCCACACACAACCAAAACAACAGTTAGTAGAACCCCTTGGGTCAACCTAATTTGGACCCAAGATTATGAAAGGAATAAACAATGACAAGTTAAATTAAAATATTAAACAACCTCAAAATGAGATAAAAACATCAAAATATTACCTTGCTCACCTCTTCCAGCTATTTGTGATTGTATATCTAACCGTGTCTGGTCTCAGATGGTGAACTGTCCAAGGGTGGACGATTTTGACTATGAACCATCTAGGGGTGGACAATTTTGATTGTGAACTGTCTAGGAATAACTCTATACTACCTAGAATATGATAAAATTTGTAGGAGACCTTTTGTTAGTTGTGAGGTGTCTCTGGTTAGAGTTTGGAGACTATTGTATCTTACACCTACGATCAGTTTTACAAAATATATGCATGTAGATGGAGGTCTATAATGTTATCCATGGTTGATATGCAAGCAAGTGGTATGCACACAAAAGTATTCTAACAAAATTTTGGTAGAGGTTTGGTATCTAATCTTACACTTCCATACAAATGAAGGAAATGGTGACCTATTTATAGAATTTTAAGAAGGGTTAGAAGTATTGATGTGGATATGAGGTAGACATGACATGGCAACCAAGTGGCTTAGATGAAGGGAGGAAAATATAGGATTTCCCACTTGGATGGTCAAAGAGGCATGTGTGCACCATACCTCATTAACCTTCTTGGGTGAGGAGAGTCCTCACCCCACTCAAGTGGTATGTGCACACCATACCTCATTAATACCCTTGGGTGAGGAGATTCCTCATCCCAACCATATATTAAAGAGCATGGGGGGTTGTGTGGGTGCATGGGGATATGGAGAGTAGGGGGTAGACTAGGCTAGGGTGAGATGGACCTAAGCTAGGGTCAAAGGGTAGACTAGGGGAATATGCACATAGGCTAGGGGGAGTGGGACAGTCACATGGTGACCATGGGATAAGTGTAGGATGGGACTTAATGGTTAAAAGGAGCCAAAGGGTATGATTTAATGCTTCTAAGGTTATTATGCCAAACATTTAAATTAATTGGGACCTTTGTAAAATTACTGACTAATAACCTTACATAGATGTTAATTTGATCTTTTTAGGTGTCTACATTTGCCCTTTTTTGTACTACATCATGTGTAAACATGATGTAGTGCAAAAACATGACACAAAAATGATTGGATTGACTACGAATGATAGTGGATGATGATGGTTAACCACAAATTTTTGTATATCACGATGATAGTTGAGGGAGAAGGCATAGGGTTGTCTCAAATTAAGAACAATGTAAGATGCCCCATAAAGGGGTGAATATCTTTGAAACTTTACCTTTGATAAATTTTTGAGATCATTTTGATTTGGCAAGTTGACCAGCCATTGGTATGGGTCCTCATGACGCTTCAATCGATTGGATAAGTGGACTTAATGCTACCACCTCAGTAAAGCGAGTGTGTGAGTAATCATATGGATATTGGTATGGAACATACCAAATTGGATTGGATTAGAGTTTGTGTTGAGAAAATAAATTATGTTTTTTTCCCCAAGTAGAGGGGGCTTAGTGATAGTCTTAGGCAAATATTCTTGGACAAACACAATTCTAGGATTGAGTTTTTTGGTATTGGATCTATTCAAGGTGGCATTTGATGTGTAATATATACCCCCTCAAGCAGTGAGTTGATGGATGGAGAAGTAAAATATAGTAATGAAGCGCTTGACAAAATATCATTGTGCAACCAAGAAATTGAAATGATTGAGGAAAATATCAAGGTTCAATGATTTGTAGGGAAAAAATTGTGTAAATGGTCACTATTTGGGGTTAGACAGTGACCAACCATATAGAATCATATGGTTAGTGATCGTACTATATAGTCACCTACCATACGATACAATCAAAAGGTGCTTGGCTATATAAGCCCATCGTGAGGTGTGAGGGTTCGTTTTCACCATGTGTACCAAGAGAAGAGGGAGTGAGAGAGAAGGTGAGGTGAAGGATTTGACATGGAATGCTACCATATTAGAGACATGAATAGACAAGATGGCAAGTAGTGGTGTGGGAATAAGCAATGGAGGGTTTGTAGGGTTGATAAGTCAACTTGTGCTTCCTTTTTTCTATTTTTGCATTTTTTGGATAAAATGAACCCTAGGGTTTATTTTTAGTGAAATGCAACTATAGAAGAGTAGGATAGTGTAGGAAAAGTGCATTTTTGTGTGTTTGAGTTGTGAGGTTTACATGTGTTTAGGTTTTGTTTTTTGGTTTGGTGCGGTTTTTATTGCGGGTGTGTGCATGTGATGGGATTTTGATTGTTTTATAATTTTTTTGGGGGATGAACTTTATTATTATTTTTTGGCATTTTTGGTTGCTTCAGGAAAAAGGGTATCCCGATATACCTTTGGTTTGGGGACCATCCAAGGTTGTATGGTTGTGTTTGCATAGTCAATTTTTATTTTTATTTTTTGGGTTTTGACTTGTTTGAGCAACCATATAGGCAGGGCCATACGATTGGTTTTTTTTGGAGGTTGATGGGATGCTAAATTTGATTGGGAAAATTGGTGGTAGATGAAGGTAGTGTAGTCCTAACACTAGTTCTGATCGATTTTTATCAATCAAAGGAGGCTACTAGGTATTGAGGATTGGAGGTGGTTGGAGGCAATAGGGTTTGATGGGGTGGCCCGATTGGAGACGGTTCATATCGATAGATTGTATCTATCAGTGTTATGTGAATTATGGGACCCAAATAGGGGCACATTTCATTTATTTATGGAGGAAATGATTTTGAATCTAGAGGATGTCTATAGAATTTATCGGTTGCCCTCTCCTGGGGTAAAAAGTAGAATTTCTCTTATCAACACAAATGTGATCATAAAAATGTGGTAGCAAAAACATGTTGTTTCATTAAACTTGAAATATATTACAATAATAGATTTTACAACTACCCCTTGGGCTATAATAAGGGTTTCCAAGGTGAAAATCCCCTTTTACAATATAAATGTAATGGCATACTTGTCTTCTAAACCACCTCAAAGGGTGGGTGGGTTTTATGCTTGATGACCACCCTTGGTTGAATGAGTCTCCAAAATCCCTACACACAACCAAAATAATAGTTAGTAGCACCTCTTAGGTCCACCTAAGTTGGACCCAAGTTTATGAAAGGATAAAACAATGACAAGTTGAATTAAAGCATTAAACAACCTCAAAATGAGATAAAAACATCAAAAACTTACCTTGCTCACCTGTGTTGACTATTTGTGATTAGATATTTGACTATGTCTGGTCCTGGATGGTGAATTATCCAAGGGTGGATGGTTCTTACAATGAACCATCTAGGGGTAGATGGCTCACTCTATACTATCCAAAACCTGATGAAAATTATAGATCTATTATCAATTGTGAGGCATATATGGTCTGAGTTTGGAGACTATTGGAACTTCCACCAATGAGTAATTTTACAAAATAGTTGCATGTAAATGGAGGTTTGTAATGTTATCCATGGTTGATATGCAAGCAAGTGGTATACACACAAAAGGATTCTAACTAAAGTTTATCAATTTTTTGGTATGTAATCTCACACTCCCATGCAAATGAAAGAAATGATAACATATTTAGGGTAGTGATGTAGAGATGAGGTGGACATGACATGGTAGCCAAGTGTCTTGGGTGAGGGTTGGAAAATATGCGATTTCCCACTTGGATGGTCAAAGAGGGATGTGTAAACCATAACCCATTAATATTATTAAGGAAAGTCCTCAACCCACTCAAGTGGTATGTACACACCATACCTCATTAATGTCCTTGGGTGGGGAGAGTCCTCACCCCACCCATATGCATTAAAGAGCATGGGGGGTTGTGTGGGTGCATGGGGATATGGAGAGTAGGGGTAGGCTAGGCTAGGATGAGGTGGACCTAAGCTAGAGTCAAAGGGTAGACTAGGGGAATGTGCACATAGGCTAGGTGGAGTGGGATAGTCACATGGTGACCATGGGCTAGGTGTAGGATGGGGCTTAGTGGTCAAAAGGTGCTCGAGGGGATGATTTAATTCTTCTAATATTATCATGCTAAACATTTAAATTAATTTGGACCTTTGTATAAGTATTGACTATTGACCTTAGACAAATGTTAATTTGATATTTTTAGGTGTCTATAATATCTTTTTTCAAAATTTGCCATTGTTCTTGTTGCAATGGCTAACTCTTTGTTCTTTTCAGCAATTACCTAATCTTGTTGCTTTAGCTTTGTTTGATGAGCCTATTGTTGCTCTTCTCTAACTTGAATTGTGGCCTTCTATTCCATAATATTTTTGTTATACCTTTCCATACCTTTTTTATTTCAACTATATTTTGGTCATTGAGTTGCAATTGTCCCTCATTCATCTTCAACTAATCTTCCTAATTTTTCAATTGCTCATCTTTGGCTTTCAAACTTTCTTCCTAATTTTTGAGTTGTTCTCTATTTAGTTTCAATTACTCTTCTTATTTTTTTAGATGATTTGCATATTTTCTCAATAACTCTTCTTGTTCATGTAATTTTTTTCTTTGTTCTTCCACCTAATGCTTCATATTTTTTTAGTGTTCTTCTTAGTCTTTAACTTATCTTCAAAGGCCTATTTTATACTATTCATATCAATTTTTGTATGTTTATGTACGTCTTCAAATTCTTTCTTAGTCTTTCAAGTTTTAACTCCTTAGCAACCATTTGCTTTCGTGTGACTTCTACCTCTCCTTGTTGTGCTTCCTTGGTCTGATGGATATGCTCCAATCCTAAGGTAAGCCATTCTATCCAATGTGTTAGAAAATTATATTTATGAAACAAGAATGCCAACTTTGGTGGTGCTCTCTAATATTCTATTTTTGTCGTATTTGTCGTATTTTTTGGACATATTTGAGATGTATTTAAATCCATATATACTATTAGAGTCACTTTGTAGTTAGTTTTAATTTCTTTTGACAATTCAATAACTCCTAACATGCTAGTTACCCCTCCAACAGGTAACTACCAAGGTTCTTGCACATAAATTTTAATCAGTTTCTTTGTTCTTTATTCATTGCACACTCAATTTATTACTTTCTCTATTTTAGAAAAATCTCTTTCCTTCCAATGTTTCATTTGTCCTTCACAACCCATATAACACTATAGTTGAGTAGTAAGAAATATTTTCATTACTTGTTAAAAAAATGGTTTACATATTCATCAATTTCCTCTTCTTTTCCATTGGAGATCCCAAACGTAGGTACTTCAATCAAAAAGTATGTCTACAATTCTTGATTATTCCCATATGTTTGTTCCTCCTCCAATGTTTCTTCCTATTCTATAGGTATTTCTCTATTATCTTCCAACTACATATTTCCATTCTCTTTCTGCTAGTCGATCTATTTTGTAGTTTTTTCTTACTAATCTACCTATTCTATTACAAGCTCTACTAGATTTATTTTTTTAGCAATAATATCTTATTTGATTTTTATCTAGATCTTTTGCACATCACTTTGCACCTGTGATTCCTCCACTGGATCCCATTGCTCTATAATCTATTCTTGTGGTGTTGTCATTTAATCATGTTGTTCTCCATCCTCAACCTTCTCATCCTTGACTAGTTTTTTACTATTGCCACCTCTCATGACAATTCAAATTTATTTTTGCTTCTTTTTTAGTGGTGCAAAAACTACTTCCTGATATTTTTTTGGACTTCCCACTCTATATCTTGGTGGTGATGTAACCTTCTCTAGCCATTGTTTTGCTTGATCAAACAATTCAAATTCATTTGCATTTATTAGTGTAAGTGATCCATAGGTTTCCTTTGACCGAGTTTCTTCAGTTGGTATATTTATCTCTATTAGATCTAGTTATTCCAAACCTAATACAACCTTTTCATTTAAATCTATGGGCAATACTTGTTATTGTTCACTATGTACTAGAAGTTACTATTATTGTGGTCTTCTTTTTCCTTGTTCTCATTGTTGCTTTGCCTATATAGGACTTGTTTTTGGTTCTTCTTCCCTCCTTTGAAACATTGACTACTCCAACAATTGTTCAAGGATAACATCCTCCTATTCTTGCTTCAAATTCAACTTCCTTCTCCTTTTTTCCTATGATGAACTTCCTCTTTTGAAGCTTCACTTTCTTCAACTACAACTGGCTCTGATTTTCTTGCATTTTTATTAGTCTTCAACTTTTTTGGAGTGGCCTTCTTGATTGGTACTACTTCTATCCATTTTAGAATTGTAGTTTAATTCTTAGGCAAGTCCCTTAGTGCTATCATTTCATAAAAGGTATTCCAACCTAAGAAACTACATCCAACATAATTCCAATTGCATGAAATATCATGGAGAAGTTCTTTATCATCCATTGTAGTAATATATGGATTATTTATGCTAAGTACGTGTCCTAATTGTATTGTACGTCTATCATGATGTATACAATATATTTTGCTAACCATACATGCATATTTGATGATCGTGCTTCATCAAACAACCATGACATCACACTATTGAAGTTCTTGAGTCTTCAATTGACTTTGTTTAATTCCTTGTCCTCTCAAACCAAAATACTTGGTTGCCATTGGATATTTAAGGACTGTTAAGTCACAAAACAACCAATGTCATTCAATTGAATCCACATGTATTTTATTTTTATGTTATCCTCCTTATGGTAGTCCAAATGTTCATAAAAAATTCTTTGTTGAAAAATCTACCCTAATATGTCGGTTACCAAGGCAAATAAAAGTATAGTTTTTATTGGCATCATATGACTACATGATCTGTAAAACATACACATTAAAGAAGCTTCTATCAAGAGGAGAAACTTGTTCTACAATAATCACATCAGATTGCTCCAATGTTGCTTTCAATTCATGCTTTTTTTATATCTCATTCCACCATTTACGAAAAAATTCTCCTGTTGGTTGAGTGAAGGTGATATCCTTCAATGCTACTTGTGCACCTTCTCCTTCACTTTGTGGATCACTATTGTCTTTGGGTGTTGTTTCCTTATGAAATTCACTCTAAAGTTCTCTTTAGTGTGCCCTAGGGGGTTCCCTTTACTGCTTCATAGGAGCTAATTCCATTCCTCCATCCTGTTACCACATCGATTTCCATGTCCTTTCCATGGGCAATAACTTTGTCCTCTCCAAGGGCAATAACCACATCCTTAAATTGGTTGAAACCCTCATCCTATTTATGGGTAATAAGTTAGCTCTTGTTGTGTTGGGAATCAAGGTTCTTCTCATCTTAGCCATGGTTTCCTTTGATGTAGTGGGCTTGGTGAATTATTATTTCTACGTTCGATGATAATCCATATGGGTTCACAAAAACTCTACCCTTCATTCATACTTTTATAGAATTCATGTTGCCCAATTGTCACCATACAATTTCCTCTTATTTTAATGGTATAGTTATGACATACATTGTATTATTTTACCACTCAATGTATGATCTGCATCCAACTATAAAATTTTACTAGAAATTGTATGACTCCCTTCCAACTGTAAAATTTCACCAGCAATCATACAATCTCCTTCTTCCTGTAATATTTTCCAATAATTGTATGATCTCCTTTTGTTGAACCATATGGTCCCTTTTCTTTTTGCATAGTTTTGCCTTGGGCAAATCATACGATGCATTTAGCTTCAATTTGGTGTTGTTTTCCTCTACGTCATTGTACATTTTTTTTATGCAATCGTACATGTGTCTTTTGTTATGATCCGTACACTCTTATAGAAGTTGATTTTTTGCACTTTTACCTACAAATATCTAGCACTTCTATCATATGGAAATCTTCCTCAATAAGTCTTTCATGCATTCACTTGCAAGGTTTTAGTTTCTTCACCCTTCTCAACTTCGTAGGATGCTTTTCTCGAGGTAACCAACCTACCTCACTCGTATAAGTTGTCCATACCCTCGCTTTTTCTCCCCTTATGCAAAAAAATCTTGAGAGACTTTTTATGAATAGGTACCATTCTCACATAATTTCCTTATGAGGGTTTGTTAAATCTTTGGCCCACTTGCTACTCAATGTTTTTTCCTATTTTTTATTCTACAAATTTATTTGTGCTATGTAGGCCCTTACTTCCCCAGATCCCTTTGCTTCTTTTGGTGAGGTTCTTGTACCCTTGTAATTCTTGATGGTTGCTAGGTTATTTTTCCAACCCTAACTTCTTTCTACTACAAATAAGCTTTACATGCACTCCAACTTTCACCATCTGGTTCCATTTTAGCACTTTTTCCTTTTGGTTTATGTTTAGATGTATCTTTGCATACCCTTTTAGTTTATAATGGCCAATTGTATGGATGACTTCCACCTCAGCTTTTACATGCATTTTTTGCTTTTTCCCTCTCTTATCTTATTTTTTTATGCTCGATGTCATACAATGATATTAACCTATAGTTCTACAATTTTGCTTGCTAAGTTTCAACTTACTATTTTGAAGATTTTTCAACTACAAAAGTTGTACGATTTGGATTAGATTGATCGATCGTATGATTTCATTCATTACCCATCATACAATTGCTATCTATATGATTTATATCAGTCATACGGTTTGCATCTGTATGATTTCTATCTTCTTTCTAAGTCATGAGGTCATATTTGTCTTGGATTGTATGATTTTTTGCTGTATAATTTCCAACCATACAATTAGTTTTTACTAGTATTGTATGGTCCATAACGTACGATTATTTGAATCCACTTGATTGATTCATTGGTAGGTCGTACGGTTATCTTGTTCTAGAATTTCTCTTCATCTTGTCATGTGATTACTCGATGAGTACTGACTTGAGTAGGTCCTTGCTACATGATCTTCATTCAAGTGACTTCTACTTCTATCTCTTTGAAGTCCACCTCTAAACTTGGTGAGCAAGTCCTTTGCTTGCTTCTATCACTTTCTTATTGAAATCATACTTTTTCCATTCTGATAAACTCTCTTATTTCTTGACTATGTCTTCTATGACCTTGTACTCTTACTGTCATACCTTGTTGGATATTTGGTGGAGTCATCTATTTAGAGTAATCCTCTTCCTAATTTTGTCATTATCGATTATCAATGATGCATTGGTGGTCACAAATATTTTTCTCTATTGGAATGTGATCCCCGAGAGGGTTGGAAATATCCACCCTAGGAGATGTGTCCTCTCTATGTATTCTTTGTTAAACTGGGATATGCTTGTTTTAATTCATTCCACCGACTAGGCCATTTGAGGGTAGGGGGTCAATTTCTTCCTCTCAACCCACTAGATTGAGGATCTAACTAGCTTTTGCCTTCATTAAGTTGTCTTAGGCCTCCTCAATGACTTAGCTAGCATTCTTATTATCTACTTGATTCCCTCCTAAGTGTTAGGAGTAATTTCAATAAATTTGATATTGGCAAAATGCCCTTCATGATGTTGAGTTCTTGGTGATAGTTTTCTTAGGGAACTTAGTCTATGATTTGTGCATCTTAATCACCTCATCCACCTTATTTCCTCAAAATGCCTCTATGGTTAAAAAAATTCCAAGGCTTCCTTATATTCATCTAAAAAATCAAAATCAATACTTGAGTCATTGTGACTACTCATTGCAAGGTCTATCCAGGTGACATCTTGTTGTTGCCATTGCACAACTTACCTTAAAATTGGGGATCCACTAAATATTTTTGAAAGTTTGATGTTTTGGGTTTTCATGATTTTGTTTATTTGATTAAAATCGAATTTTTGTTTATTTTACTTCATGTTTTGGTTGAGTTTCATAGTGTGATTTTAAATATTTTAATTTTAAAACTTTAAATTTTAAAGGTTTAAATTAAATCATTTAAAAATACATTAAATAAATTTTTCAATATCAAAAATTTTGAATATTTTAAATTTTAAAGATGCTATATTTTTTAAATTGTTTTGCTTTGTTTTAAAATAAGGATATAATTTAAAACATCTAAAAATTAATTATAAAATTTTACAAAAATGTTTTCTTTTGCAGGTTTTCAAGGCAAACGGTATGGTTTCTAAGGCAGACCAACATACTCAACCCAATGCGATCAACGCAGGTAATGCCTAGCATAGTTTTAAAGGTGTCAACAAGGCGGTCAAGAGAGATGCGAATCAAGGAGCCACCCAGTGGCTTGGTTGAATCAATATACCTAGTGAGACTTGGAAATTATAAAGCCTTAGTCATGTAGCCACCTATTGCATGTGGGATAAAAATGTAAATAACATCATTGAATATAAATACAACTTACTATTGACAAATATTGGAGAGGTGACGGTACATATTTGGAGGTAAATTTAACTGGTGAAGGTTTAAAACTCTCTTAAACGTGAACATAATGGTGTCTTCTATCAATGATGGTTACACCCTTGATAACGCTGATGCATACCATGTTAAAAAAAATAAAGAGGGAAGATTTTGAGACAACAAAGTTAAATGGCATTGGTTTGAAATTTAAATTTATAATACCATATGAGAGATAGCATTATATGGATTGTGTTCATCGGAGAAATAATTATTTTGGGAATGATTAATATCTGTGTTTGAGATCAGTATCACACTAGAGGTGGTTTTCAAAATCAACTGTTCACATAGTTATCATTTTACCAAGAACTAAGGAGTGCAACAAGCAGTCTTTGAATACCGGATAAAGAGAGAGTTTTTACAAGATGAGTTCATCGATAGGTTTTAGGGCTTCGAATAATTTTCATTACTAAAATTTTGACTTACCAAAGTATTTGTTGTGGAGACGATGGATAGGGATAACGACATAATAAGCAACATATTGTAGCAATATGATTTTATTTTGGAAGCAATATTTCTCATTCGAACTGTGTGACATTTTCTCTGCACCTCAAATTTACTGTAATCAATATATTAAATGAGATATTGAAGTTCAGTGATATGGTAGTGTGAGGACTCCATGTAGTGGATAGATGTTTTAATAGATTCGAACGGATGTCATGTTTGTATTTCAACAAAATAAAAATGGTGATAGTATTGTCTATCAAAGATAGGGCCATAGGATTGGTTGTAAGTGTTGGTGAATAATTCAAATTTTACAGTTGGAATAGGAATAGCATATTTGAAAATGTTTCATACAAGGATAATGCTTCAGTTTTGGCAGTCGTTGTTGTAGCTACCAAAGATGAAGCTACTAGTGGAGATAGCAAATATTGTGAATTTATCTATCAACAACACATATTAGTCAATAGGATCATCGTGGATATAGTAGAGTGGTTATCAGGCGTATTGAGAAGAACACAGTTTGTTGTGATATGTTCGTTATCACGGACAGAGTTGTTAATTATGTTAAAGTGGAAATATTATCAAAAAGGGCAATGATAAGGTTAATTAGAATTTGAATGTTTGTTCATGTTTCTCTCAACACAATGTATCAAGGATGGCAGTCGTGAATGGAAATCGTATTATTTTCATATAAAATATTTTTGATTGACTTTGAAATCCATTCATTGCAAAGTATTGGATATGGAATACTACCAGCATGGTGGATGCAGGCAGAAGTAACACAAATTATGGCTGTATAGTGGTAAAGGAATAGGGTATATCAAGTGTTTTAATCCCAAGGGCGGTTCAAGATGATAGAATGGCACTATAAATTTATTACAAAATAAAATGCGAATGATGATATATTTCCCACAAATTTTGTTTGCCTAAAATAGATGGAAAATTAAAATTTATTATTCTTTGAAGTTTTAACTAATTTTATTTTACAAAGAATATGTTACAAAGTGTTCACCATGAGGATGAAAAGGTTAACACATTGATCAAATCAGTAATATAACAAATATTACATCTGGCGATAAGAGAATCTATTAAAAGGAGGTTAAAAAGTGGTTATGTAACCCGTTTCAAAATTGTCACTGAATCGAATGAACGAATAGGACAACAAAAAGTTATAATCTATAAATAAGCCATTGAAATGTAATAAAGGGGTCAAATATTTTTGGAGAAGCGAGATTGAAGAATTGAAGAAGGATTTGCCAAAGGTTTCCTCCCAGGTTGCTTCGAGAGAAGGCTTCATTTTGGATGGACAGAGGTATTCTGGAGAAAGTATTATTGTCAAATTTTATTTATGATATATTCATTTTATTACAGTGAAAAATATGCATGCGGATGGTGTTTTCACTTTATAATGATTGGATATATTGAATTATTTCCTTGAAGATTACACTTAATTTAATTTGAATTGTGTTAATGTTGGTTGAATTAAATTAGGTTTTATTTCAGAAATATTTTTGTTTACTAGATTCTGGATGGAGTTCTAAAGTTTCTGTAACTTGCATTTAATTTTATGTTTCATTTTTTATTTTTTTTCCTAACCCTAAACTTTTTATTTTATTTTATTTCAAGTTCATGAAAATCAAAACCCTAAGTTATAATATAAAGTTTTAATCTTACATTAGGGAAAAATGTTTATTTCATTTTATTAAATTCTCGGCATTTCACATTTTGAAATAAACATTAGAAGTTCTATTAATTAAATTTTACAAATAATAATTATTAAATTTTAACATTAATTATTTGGATAAAATTTAATTAAAATTATTTTCTAAGGTTAAAATTAAATATTTGCACTTTATAAAGTTGATTATTGGCAATATTTGATTATTAATCTTACATTTGGGGAATTAATTTCATGAACAACATATTACATTGTTTAAATCAAATATCAAATCATAGGCCCCTTGTTAATAGTAACTTGCACCTCTGAGGCATTACAACAATATTTTCACACTTTAGGCATACAAGCACATTTTAAAACATTAATCAAACAGAACCTTGGAGAAACTAATTATTTCTTTGCAAGAGAGGATTGCTTAACAAGATCCTAACTGTGAGTGTATTTTCGTAATCGGGTGAAAATATCACTCAACAGAATTGGCGCTAGAAGGAGGGCATGTAATCAGGTATTTTGATTTACGCATTTAATTTTGTTCACATTTGTTCATTCCTTGAAATTGATGCTTGAAAACATTTCTTGAATATTATGATTTGAATGATGCATTTTAATAATATTGGAGATTTGTGAGTTTCAAAACATCTTGAGGTTCAAAACATTGTTGTCTTGATCATATTTTCAAAACTGGAACCTAAGGAGATTATTACAAGATCCAAATCCACTGGTGATACAATTTTTCAAAGTCTTTCTCCCACTCGGAAGTATAGGTGAAGTAAAATTCAAATAGTTGTTATTCCACCACCAGTTAGCACTTCACCTCAAAGCCCTAATGTTCCATTAATCACACCTCCACCAGTTTCCATGGCTGCAAATGTAGCATGGATGGGAGCTCGAAGGAGCCCCTTAAACATTCTAGGAGATGTACATGACATGCCTAAAAATGTAGAGAAGTATTTGCCTAGATACAAACATGATGGTACAAGATTAGTAGAAGAACATATCCAAGCCTACACAGATGCTCTAACTAGATTGCAAGTAGAGTATGAAGATGTAGCTTGTAGGATGTTTCCTTTGACTCTTGATGACATTGCTTATGATTGGTATATTTGTTTACCATATGGATCTATCACATCTTGGACACAGTTAAAAGATACCTTTGTTAATCAATTTAAATTTACCATAGATCCTGCTAGTGTCTATCTTCAATTTGCTTCAACAAGAAGAGAACCAAATGAACCATTGAGAATGTTTAACACCAGATTTCATAAGATGTATTCACGACTAACTGCTCCTTATGCTCTTGTAGAACTTACTACTATTCAAATGTATTTTGGAGCATTAGATCCATTGACTACCATGTTTGTTAGAAGAGCACCTCAAATTACAACTCTTACTATAACATATACTAAAGCTCTGACTATTGAACAATAGTTAATACCTCAAGGTCATGGGATAAGTCAATTACCATCAATTGGACATCCTGGTATGTATAATCAAGTTCCCATGATTAACCAGGCCTTGTCTCAACAAATGCCTATGTTGAACACAATACCATATCCACCTACAACACCTACATATCCAAATAATCCATTATTTTTAGAAAATCAATTCACTACACATAAAACAATTGAAAACAATGCTCATACCATACCTATTTTTGGAAATGTAGCACCTACACAAAATTCATCATCTTTTCAAAATTCTAATGTTCATCAAAATAATCCAATGTTCACACAAACTTTTCAAAATCTAGAACTTTTCAAAATCAAAATGTTCAAAATGTGGTACCAAATCAGAATGTTCCAAATTTTAGAAATCCAACTAATCCTACTACTACTACTATTCCACCTAATGAGCCTGATTCAGAGGTAAAATATTTAAGAAGGATGGTCCAGAAGTTAAGTAGTGATATGGTTCAGATGCAAAAGCAAACACCACAAAATTCACAACAAAATAGAAAATTTACTTTTCAGAGGAAATAGTGGAACACAAAACCAAATAATGGGGGTGTACCTACTCCTATTGTTAATAAAAATAATGCTTCCACTAGTTCAAGTCAAAAGAGTACTATTGTTAATCTTTCTGATGTGGTTTTGGATAATTGGTGCAGGTTGCATAATACTAAAGAACATAATGAAAATGAATGCCCAAGATTCAAAACTGTTGTAGATATTCTTCAATAAGAAATGGATGATTTGGAATTGGTACCTAATGAGGATACTTCTGATCAAGCTAGTTCAAGAAAAGGTAAAGGAACTGCTTTTGTTGTCGAAAATTTTGGTTCAAGTGATGATGAGGAAGAGGAAGATGATGAAGTTATAGAAGAAGAAGTTCAAGCCTTCAGGCAATTCAAAAAGGGGAATCACAATTATCATTTGAGGAGTAAGAGTAAGGTTCCTTATACTTCTACTCCTCCAAATAATTCCATTATTCCTCTAGATGTTCATGCAAATAATAATCCTATTCCTCCATATCCTATTGATTCATCTAAACCAACACAAAAAGTGCAAAATACTGAAAAGGTAGCTTATAATATCATTGAAGATTTAAAGAAAACAAAAGCTAATATCACTATGTTTGAAGTTGCACAGTTAACAAATCAACAGGATTTATTAATCAATGCTTTTGGTAAACAAGGTAAAAATGATGCTAAGAAAACTACAGAGGTGCAATTTATTTCATGAAAAGAGAAAGGGGAAGCTCTTCCTTTTCTTTTGACCATTAGAATTGTAGGTAGAAATTTACACAATTGCCTTGTGGATTCGGGAGCATCAGGTAATGTTATGCCTTATGTTGTTTGTCAAAGATTGGGTTTTAAACCTTTGCCTTCTAATAGGATTGTTGTTCAATTGGATAAATCAGAAGTGAATGTGGTAGGTATGCTTAAAAATATTCATATTCAACTTTCATCAGAACCTAGAATTCAACAATACATTGACATTCATGTTGTTGATATTCCTGACAAATATGGTATGTTGTTGAGTAGGGATTGGAGCAAAAATTTGAATGGATATATGTCTACAGATTTTTCGCACATGTGGTTGCCTTGGAAGGGTGTAGCCAATCAGATAAGAGTCGAAAGAGAGCCTAAACTCAAGGACATGATTACATAATATAATAAAGAATCTAATGAAGTTCTTTATAATGATATTGAGTTAGGTGTATACACATTAGATACTAAGTTGATTACAAGTGAATCTAAAGTTGAAATTCCATCTTGTAAATCACTTATTGAGGATAATCTTGTTTGGATGTTAAAATTTGATGGATCTAAATCTAAACAAGGTAGTGGTGCAGGGGTTGAACTCATCAGCCCTAAAGGTAAGTCCTCTCTCTTTGCTTATAGATTACAATTTCCATGTACATGTAACACAATAGAGTATGAGGCTTTAGTTTTTGGATTACAATTAGCTTTGAACAAAGGTATTAAATGCTTGAAAGTTTTAGGTGATTCTCAGCTAGTTGTTAGACAAGTTAAAGGTCAATATTCCTATCATGATAAAATATTAACTCATTACAGGAATAGAGTTAGGGATTTAATCGATGAATTTTAGGCCTTTAACATTTCATTAATTTCTAGAAAGAAGAATCACATAGCAGATTCTTTAGCAGTTGTAGCAGGTACGCTCAACCCTATTGATAATAGAAGATTGAAAAAGTTTTCAATTGAGTTGATTCCTTGTCCTTCTATACCTGACAATGTTAATAATTTACAGGTATTTGAAAGTGATAGACATATCTTCAGTTTTGTAACTAACTCAGGTATTTTTGAAAATCAGGTAATTGATGAAAATCAAAGGTTACAAGAAGATGAAGATGAAGATAATGAGGTAACAACTAAAGTAAATTCAATCCCTAAAGGTATGATCTCACTTGAAAAACTTTTTGATATTGGTTATAAAAGTAAAAAGTGTGATAAAATTTCACTTCCAAAAGATGCTTATGATGCTTTCAATATTGGGAATAATGAAGATCCACATAATATACTCATAGGCAAAGCTTGTACACATATTGAAAAAGAAGAAATTATGCATGCATTAAAATATTATAAAGATGTTATTGCATGGAGTTATGAAGACCTTAAAACTTACAATCAAAACATCATAACTCATACCATTCCATTAAAACCTGATGTAAAACCATTCAGACAAAAATAGAGACCGGTTAACCCATTATTGGAGCCTCTCATAGAAAAGGAAGTTAAAAATATTTTGGATGCAAAAATTATATTTCCTATTAGACATTCAACATGGGTAGAAAATATTGTTCTAGTTAGGAAGAAAACTGGAGAAATTCGATTGTGTATTGATTTCAGAAATCTCAATAAAGCTTCACAGAAAGATAATTATCCTTTACCATCCATTGATCATATTTTGTAGATGGTTAATGGATCTGAAATGATGTCCTTCCTTGATGGCTATTCAGGATACAATCATATTCTCATTGACCCAAAGGATAGGATGAAGACTGCTTTCACAACAAAGTGGGGAACTTTTGCATACAGGAGAATGCCATTCGGTTTACTCAATGCAGGTGCCACATTTCAATGTGCCATGGATTATGCATTCAAAGATTTGATCGGTAAGTGCATTGTTGTTTATGTTGATGATATACCTGTTTTCTCAAAAAATAGATCTGATCATGTTAGTGATTTGAGAAAGGTACTTCAAAAATGTAGAGAACATAAAATTTCCTTAAATCCTAAGAAATGCATTTTTGGATTAACTGAAGGAAAATTATTAGGGCATGTTATATCAAAATATGGCATTTCCATTGATCCTGAAAGAATAAATGCAATCCAAAAAATCCCTTTTCCAGGAAGTAAAAAGGAACTTAGATCTTTCTTTGGAAAAATCAATTTTGTTAGAAAGTTTATTTCTGGATTTGCTGAAATTGTTAAGCCTCTAAATGATATGCTTAAAAAGAATACTAACATTAATTGGACTTGTGAGGCTAAAGTTGCTTTTCAAAGTGTTAAAGATGCCATTTCAAATGCTCCTATTTTGGTAAGTCCTGATTACAAAAAGTTATTTTTCATTTATTCTTTTGCTTCTGAGCACTCCTTTTCCAGTGTTTTGACTCAGAAGAATGAAGGTAATTCTGAGAATCCTATTGCTTTCATGAGTTCACCTTTAAAATATGCACAATTGAAGTATTCAATTTTGGATAAACAAATGTATGCCTTGTTTAAAATTGTTAAAAAATTTAGGCATTACATTTTACATAGTAGAGTATTTGCTATTGTACCTGATCCTACAGTTAAAACCATGTTATTGCAGAATGAACTAGGAGATAAAAGAGGGAAATGGATCTCCACTTTACAAGAATTTGATCTCGAGGTTCAACCGATGAAACTTGTTCGAGGACAAGGTTTGATGAAAGCCCTCGCTGAAATAGATCCTCAGATTCATTGTCAACAATATTCTGTCGAGGACATCACAAAATATGAATGGTATACTGATATTGTATATTTTCTTTTGAATGGTAAGTGTCCTGCTCATTTTAATTCTACACAACGAAGAGCTTTACAACTAAAATGTGCAAATTTTATGATAAAAGTAGGTGTATTGTATAGAAGAAATCATGAAGGAATATTTCTTAGATGCTTAAATAAGGATGAGTCTGCTCAAATCTTAAGTGAGTTTCATGGTAAGTATGGAACAGGGTATGGTTCTACAAATGCCACTGCTCACCAGATCTTGAGATCTGGTTATTATTGATCTCATATTTTCAAAAATGCCCATGCCCATGTACGTGCTTGTCATATTTGTCAAATTGCAGCTAATAGGGAGAGAAATGCTTCCATGCCATTGCAACCTGTAATTGAATCAAGACCATTTGCTCAATGGGGGTTAGATTTTGTAGGGGTGATAAACCCAAATTCTTCTGCTAGTCACAAGTTCATTCTTACTACTACTGATTATTGTACTAGGTGGACCGAGGTAATACCCACTAAAAACTGCACTACGGAAGTTGTGATTCAATTTTTAGAAGAGCACATTGTTACTAGGTTTGGAATGCCTAACTCTATTGTTAGTGATAATGGCTCTACTTTTACTTCACTTTGTTTTGTAGAATGGGCTTACGACAACAAGGTGAGCATCAAATTTTCTTCTAATTATTATCCACAAGGTAATGGATTAGCAGAATCTACTAATAAGAACTTGTTGTCTATAATAAAGAAATTGCTAGAAATGAACCCTCATGATTGGCATAATAAGTTGAAGTTTGCATTATGGGAAGATAGAATAAGGACCAAAGAATCTATTGGAACATCTCCTTATCATTTAGTGTATGGTCAAGATCCCATTTTTCCTTCAAATTTAAAATTGCAAACTCTTCAATTTATGAAGGATTACTTAGAAACTGATGATAAGATTGAAGCTCGTCTTACTCACCTCATGAGATTAGATGAAAAAAGACAAGATGCTTTACTTCACTTTAGTAAACATCAAGATATTGTTAAAATATGGTTTGACAAAAGGGCTAAAATCAAGGCATTTAGGATTTCTGACTTGGTTTTGTTATGGGATAAGGCACATGAGAAGAAAGGTGAACATAATAAATTTGACAATCTTTGGTTAGGACCTTATCAAATTGCTGAAATTCTTGGTGAAAGCACATTTCATTTGAAAACTTTGAGTGGAGAAGACATCCCTTTACCTATTAATGGGTGATTTCTCAAGCACTATTTTCACCCATGAAATAGTGAATTCATTCATCATTTGTATATATTCATCTCATGTATATAGTGTTTTGGTTTTGCAGGTTTCTGCTTGTATATAACTTGTTGTTTTGTGATTTTGTTAGTCATCACTTGTTTGTTTATTTTTATTGTTTTCATAGTGAAATTTTGGTTTGTTTCCATTTTTGGCTTTCAATAATAGCTTCATGCCAAATTTTGGATTTTGGTTCATGTTCCCATTTTTTGTTTCTTCACTTTTGCAAAAATTTTTGGTTTTGTTCCTCTGATTGAGGTAGTGTTTTGTAATTGCAATAAACTCTTGGTTTCTTTGTTGGTACTTGTTCCTTTGTCATGTAGGATAGATTACCTATTTTGAAAATAGATGAAATTAAGGAAAAGAGAATGAGATTGTTTAGTAATTATCCTTATGATTTTGGACTAAGATAGTGAAATTTTGGAACAATGAGACATTTTGCAAAAGCTCCACATGTATCACATCACATTAAAGGGTATTCTTTGAAATTTTGAAGGATAAAGTCATTTTGGTTTTGTAGATTAAGGCAAAAATCCAATATACTCTATCTTTAGCCTTAATTGGTCTCTAACCTAGGTGGTAGGTAAATTTTGCAAAGCAATACAATGCTTGATACAAAAAGCAAAGAAAAAGGAAAGAAAAGTTAAATCAATCAAAAGGGTTTAGATAATATTCATCGGGGCTATAGATGCCTGACTGGTAGTGGAGCAATGTCTAGACAGAAATAAAAGAAAAAAGTAAAAGCAAAATTTATCTAATGCCTGGGTGATTCAGATAATCTCTACCGAGGCTATAGACGCATGGCTGGCAGTAGAGCAAGGTCTAGAAGAGATCAAGGTCATCTCCACCGAGCTATGGATGCTTGACTGGTAGTGGAGCAATGTAGAGGCACATTTTAATGAGTGAAAATTCTATAGCCTAAATGCAAAACTAATGATGGAATCTGAATTATTTCAAGAATGCAAAATGAATCACAATTCACACACTGAGCAAACACAAATGGTTCATCTATTTTATTTTGAAACTATCTACCCCACATTCTTTGGATATTATTAATGTTTATTTTTCTAATTTTTGGTTTTATTGGTTTCAGATCGGGTTCTTCATCCGAAATGCTCAAGAGCATTTCCTAGCAGAGTCGCCATTTGTTGTTGCCATTGCACAACTTACCCCAAAATTGGGGACCCACTGAAATTTTTGAAATTTTGATGTTTTGGGTTTTCATGATTTTGTTTATTTGATCAAAATCGAATTTTTATTTACTTTACTTCATCTTTTGATTTAGTTTCATAGTGTGTTTTTAAATATTTTAATTTTAAAACTTGAAGTTTTAAAGGTTTAAATTAATCATATAAAGATATATTATATAAAATTTTCAATATCAAAATTTTTGAATGTTTTAAATTTTAAAATGTTTTGCTTTATTTTTAAATAAGGATGCAATTTAAAATATTTAAAAATTAATTATAAAATTTAATAAAAATATTTTGTTTTGCAGGTTTTCAAGGCAAGCGACATGGTTTTCGAGGCAGACCAGCAGACTCAGCACAAGGTGGTCAACGTGATCAATGCCCAACGTAGTTTTTGAGGTGTCAACAAGGCGGTCAAGAGAGGTACAAATCAAGGAGCCATCCAGTGGCTTGGATGAATCAATATACCTAGTGAGCCTTGGCAATTATAAAGTCTTCATCATGTAGTCGCCTGCTGCATGTGGGATAAAAAGGTAAATAATATCATTGAATATAATTACAACTTACTATTGACAAATATTGGAGAGGCGACAATACATATTTGCTAAAGAGGTAAAGTTAACTGGTGAAGGTTTAAAACTCTCTTAAACACAAATATAATGGTGCCTTCTATCAATGATGGTTACACCCTTGATGACGCTAATGCATACCATGTTCAAAAAAATGAAGAGGGAAGATTTCAAGATAGCATAGTTAAATGACACTAGTTTGAAATGTAAATTTATAATACTATATGAAAGATAGCAATGTATGGATTGTGTTCATCGAAGAAAGAATTATTTTTGGAATGATTACTATCTATGTTTGAGGTCGGTGTCACACTAGAGGTGGCTTTTAGAATCAACTATTCACATAGCTTTCATTTTAACAAAAACTGAGGAGTGCAACAGACAGTCTTTGAATATCAGACGAAGAGAGTTTTTACAAAGATGAGTTTAGCGACAGGTTTTAGGGCATCGAATCATTTTCATTATTAATATTTTCAATTGTCGAAGGATTTACTGTGGAGACGATGGACAGGGATAACAACCTAAAAAGCAACGGATTGTAGCAATATGATTTTTTTTAAGCAATATTTTCATTCAAACTATGTGATATTTTCTCTGCGCCTCAAATTTACTATAATCAATATATTAAATGGAATATTGAAGTTCAGCGATATGGCAGTGTGAGGACTCCATGTAGTGGGTAGATGTTTTAATAGATTCGAACGGATGTCATGTATGTATTTCAACAAAATAAAAAATGGTGATAATATTATCTATCAAAGACAGGGCCACAAGACTGGTTGTTAGTATTGATGAATAATTCAAAATTTATAGTCGAAATAGGAATGCATATTTAAAAATATTTCGTACAGGGAAAATGCTCCAGTTTTGGAAGTCATTATTGTAGCTATCGAAGATGAAGCTCCTAGTGGAGATAGCAAACATTGTGAATCTATCTATCAACAACACATATTAGTCAATAGGATCATCGCGAACATAGCGGAGTGGTTATCAGGCGTATTGAGAAGAACACGGTTTGCAGTGATATGTTCATTATCATGGACATAGTTATTAATTATGTTAGTGGAAATATTCTCAAAAAAGGGCAATGATAAGATTAATGAAGATTTGAATGTAAGTTAATATTTCTCTCAGCACAATGTACTAAGGATGGCAGTCGTGAATGGAAATCGTATTATGTTTGCATATAATATTTTTGATTTACTTTGAAATCCATTCACTATAAAGTATTGGAAATGGAATACTACTAGTATGGCGGACA
Source organism: Wollemia nobilis (assembly GCA_028583015.1). Taxonomy (NCBI): domain Eukaryota; kingdom Viridiplantae; phylum Streptophyta; class Pinopsida; order Araucariales; family Araucariaceae; genus Wollemia; species Wollemia nobilis. The sequence continues at coordinate 399,224 of JAQPPZ010003542.1, forward strand.
CGGGCAAAAGTAACACGAATTATGGTCATATAGTGGTAAAGGAATAGGGTATATCAGGTGTTTTAATCCCATGGGCGGTTCAAGATGATAGAATGGCTCTATAAATTTATCACAAAATAAAATATTAATGATGATATATTTTCCATGAATTTTGTTTACCTAAAACAGATGGCAAATAAAAATTTATTATTCTTTGAAGTTTTAACTAATTTCATTTTACAAATAATATGTTACAAAGCATTCACCGTGAGGATGAAAAGTATAACACATTGATCAAATTAGTAATATAACAAATATTACATTTGGTGATAAGAGAATTTGTTAAAAGGAGGTTATAAAGTGGTTATGTAACCCATTTCAAAACTGTCACTGAACGAATAGGACAACAGAAAGTTATAATCGATAAATAAGCCATTGAAATGTAATAAAGGGGTTGAAATATTTTTGGAGAAGCGGATTGAAGAATTTCAAAAGGTTTGCCAAAGGTTTCCTCCCAAGTTACGTAGAGATAAGGCTTCGTTTTGGATGAACAGAGATTCTGGGGAAAGTTTTATTGTAAGATTTTATTATAATATTTTCATTTCATTATAGTGAGAATATGCATGTTGATGATGTTTTCACATGGTATTGATTTGATATATTTAAATTATTATTTTTTAGATCGCACTTAATTTAGATTGAATTGAGTTAATGCTGGTTGATCTAAATTAGGTTTTGTTCCAGAAATATTTATGTTTACTGTGTTCAGGATGAAGTATTAAATGTTTTGTAACCTACATTTAAAATTTAGGTTTCATTTTTATTTTTCTTTTACTCTAAACTTTTTATTTTATTTAATTTCAATTTCATGAAAATCAAAACCCTAATGTTATAATATAGAGTTTTAATTTTGCCATTAGGGAAAAATATTTATTTCATGTTTTTAAATTCACGGTATTTCACAGTTGGAAATAAACATTAGAATTTTAATTAAATTGTTCAAATAATGTTTATTAAATTTTAACCTAAAGTATTTGGATAAAATTTAATTAAAATTATTTTCTAAGATTAAGATTAAATATTTGCACTTTATAAAGTCAAATTTTGGTAATATTTAATTATTAATCTAACATTTGGAGAATGAATTTCATGAACATCATATTACATTGTGTAAATAAAATATCAAAATCACAAGCCCCTTGTTAATGGTAATGTGCACCTTTGAGTTATCACAACAGTATTTTCACACTTTGCAAGCACACTTTAATACAGAACCTTGGAGAAACTAACAATTGTTTTTGCAAGAGATGATTGCCTAACAGGATCCTAACTGTGAGTGTATTTTTGTAATCGGGTGAAAATATCACTCAACACATCTCCATTATCCTTTGGAGTCTCCTCACCTACCTTCATTTCCTTATAAATTTTTGAAATGCTAAGACATAGTTTTCTACTTCAAGATGAACTTATGGTTCTTGGGTTCTTTGTAATAATTCTACACTACTACTAGAGCTACTATTATTCTTGACCACTAAGTGAACTCCATAATCACTAGAATCTATTTTCTAGTTTCTTTGTTGTTTTGGTGATATGGTATCCTCTTTAATATCTCTCCATAGTAATTTTCTAGTTCATCTATAATCTACGAATCTTGCATCAGATCCCTTGGTTCCAATTGTGATCTTTCATCCTTGCTAGTACCTTTTTTTGAGCTTTCTTAACGTCTTTGTGTTCTTTCTTGTACTTGTCATACATTTTCATATTCTTCTTCATATTGTTTGAGTTCTTATTGCTTTGTATCTTGTTGCTCTTCAAGTCTCTATATTGTATCATATAATTCTTGAATGATCTATCCTCAAAAACTTTTATTATGTGCTCGCAATATCTCATAATCCTCCTACAAATTGTTGTGCCTAATTACACATCTATTGGTGTATCATACCTATTTAGGCTAGTGGGGTACGTCTAGCTAACTTTACATTTGTAACACCTCCTTCATCTGGATTTGATACCTTCATATCAAATGTATCAGTCTTATCTAGGTATCATACTATTAATCATATCCTCCTCTCATCAAATTGTTGAGGTAACTCTTATTGCTCCAATTGAGAGTATATTTTTCCTATTGCTTGGTGTGGGACTTCTTGTACACCTAGTTTACTTCTTAAGATTTCATGTTGTTGTAATATATTACATTATTTAGTACATGCTAATGTACCACATTGGGTACATATTTAGATTAGAAGAGTGTCCTATATTAGAGTGTGAGTATTTACTTTATGCAATGTAATAAATGCACAAGTATTATTAAAGTGTGCAAAGTATTTTGGTAATATAAATATGCATAATAGTCCATGTGCACATGAGTCCATAGAGTAGGAAGATGAAGAGTCTCTAGAAGAGTGAAGGCCAAGGGTGCTCTATATGAAGAGTCAAATTCCATTATATATGTCTATGAGTGTGTGTAAAAGAGACAAATGTATTGTAAGAAGAGAGTATGTAAGTATGGTCTTTATTCAATGGAGATACAATTTTTATGAGCATTTGTTAACGGTATTTCTATGATTTTTTGTAATTAATTTATGAGTTTTATATAATTAGAATATTTCCATTATCATATATTTTATGTTGTAATTTTATTTTAGATCTTGTGCTTATTTTATCATAAGTACTTAGCTTCAAAAGCTAATAGTGGTATCAGAGCCACAACAAGGTTGTGTCTTGCATAGGTTTTAAAGTGAAAATGAGATTTCTATTGGTTAAGGAGAAACTATTGAAGGTTGAAGATTTACCTATTCCAAGAGTAAATTCAAAATAGAAGGAAATTTACAGGTCTTGAATATAGACCTTGACATTGATGAGATTAAGAGACCCAAAAAGGAGGTCCTATTGAAAATTTTGAGAAGAGATAAAGAGGCTAAAGGAGCCCTATTGAATATTGGAGATTAAGGAGACTCAAGAAGAAGGTCTCCATAGAAGATTGAAGACTACAAATTGAAGTTTGAAGAGACCCAAGAAAGAGGTCATATTGAAGAACTTCCAGATTTGGAAGATTGAAGATAGAGGAGAACTACGAAAAGGTCCTATTGCAGATTTGAGAAGCGGTAAAATTTAAAGATCTAAGAAAGAGATCTCATTGCAAAATTTCCATAGCTAGAAAATTGAAGAGACCAAGAAAAGGTCTCATTGAATTTTTGAGAAGAATAATTGAGGAGTTATAGAATTAGAAGACCCAAGGGAAATCGGTCCCAAGAAAATTAGGAGAAGAAGAAGAATGCTGGAGAAAGCCTCATTGCAAGGTTTGAATTAGTGGCCATTGGAGAAGATTTGAAGAAATATAGAGGTAGAAGATTGCAAGTAAGTAGAAGGTTCTAATAAGAAGTATTTGGGATAATTATCATCATTTGACAACAAGCCCAAAAGGAACAAGGATTTGGCAAGAAGGTTGCCAAAATTTGGAGAAGATTTTTAAGATCTCATGACATTCAGATTCTTGAGGAATAATACAATGGAAGATACCAGATTTGAAGTCAAAATTTTACAAGAATATTGAAGGAGAAATAAATATTGAAGAGGCCACAATTTTGAGAAGTTTAAGGACAGTTACAAATATTTTGAAGGCTGATTTGAAAAAGAGAAGGTTGCTGATTTTTGAGGTAGAATTTGAAGGGTCACAAGACAATAAATTGAAGAAGGTATAGAGCTACGATTTCGAGAAGCTTTGGATAGATTTTAAAGAACCCTTGAACAACCAATTGAAGGAAGGCTTGACAACAAAAGAAGATAGCAAATTGAAGGAGTTGAATGTCATTTTTGGAAAGCAAGATAAAAGAGAAGGATTCAGATATTTGAAGCTTTTTAAAAAATAATATTAAGTGAAAAATTGGAGTTAGAAGAGAATATTGGATAGAAATATAAGGAGGAGAAACCAAATTTTTGAATCAGCAATTTGAAGATATTCGAGCTGTAAAATTGGACAACATTAGAAGGAGAAAAGAGAGTTGCATTTTGGAGAACTTCAAAGCAGATTTGAGAATAGTTTGGATAGCAAAGCAAAGGAAGATTTGGTAGAATTTAAAGCTACAAATTTGATATTTTGAGAGAACACATTTGGAGGAGATTTGAAGCTACAAATTATAAAGTTTTTTGGATAGAATTTGATCAAATAAAAGTGCAAAAAATTTAAAGGTTTTGGAGAGCAAGTTGAAGGAGAAATTAATAGTAATTTAAGATATCCAATTGAAGGAGATCGAGGTAGGATTTGTACAGTGAGAAGGTAGCATTTTGGGTAGCATTGAAAGCTATAAAATTGAAGGATTCTTGGACAATGATAGTACAATAATTTCAAGAAGAAAATGAGCTGCTATTTCACAAATTTGGACATCAAGCTTGGTGAGCAAAGGTAGCTACAAGAGTATATTATTAAAGCATAAAAGTGTTAGAGTATATTATATCATTTGGGTCATGTAAATGTACCACCCTTGGTACATAACTAGAGTAGTAGATTACTTTAAGGGATAGTTAGCTAGTTACTTCAAGTAATATAATAAATGCACAAGTATCTATGTGCAAGTTGTAAATGTGCAAGGTGTCCCCTTGTATAGCTAGGTAGAGTGTTGGCCAAGCAATCCATATTTCTATATAAAGGGCCTCATAGTGAGTGATTATATATCATTGTAGGTAGTAGTAGGAATACTATGTGGATCACCATATAGATTGGTGATGGGGTACAATGTAGTTCTTTAGCATCAATTCTAGAGTGTTCATTTCCTCCATATTGCATTGTATCATTTTCATCACTTTCCATTAATAGCATATTTCAACATCTTATATTTTTGCATATTTTAGATCCTATGATTGCATTCTCCCTTAGCATACACCATAAAAATATAAAAATGGTATCTGAGATAGGGTAGCTTAATAGGATTAGGGAGAGCTACAAGAGAGATAGAGAGGAAAAGTAAATATCAGTTCCAAAATTTTTGAGATTACATTTGGCTAGAGTCTTTCCATAAAGTTATAGAAAACTTGTGAAGACTAGGACTCAACATTCGTTCCACTAGATTGACAAATCAACTAGTGAAGATTCATCATTGAAAAAATTTAGAATCATCTTACTAATATCTTGTTGTAAAAAAATAAACTAAAGGAAGTCTTATTGTAGACCTACATATTATAAAATAAAAAGCCACAAAAGCCTTATTGCAGAAGAAAAGGCCACAAAAGCCTTATTGTAGAAGAAAATGCCATAGAAGCCTTATTACAGAAGAAAAGGCCATAAAAGCCTTGATCTAGAAGAAAAGTCCATAGAAGCCTTGAATCTAAAGAATAATTTAGAGAAGAGTCCTTGAACCTGAAGAAGACTCTAGAGAAGAGTAATTGAACCAGAAGAAGACTCTAGATAAGAGTCCATGAAATATAGGAGATTGGTGATCTCCTTTGTCGATTGAAGACTTCCTCTAGAAGAAGATGAAGAGACCCATAAAAGATCTCATTGAATAACTTCCATCCTTATAATAGATAGATAAGGACTATCATAAGTCCTATTCGAGAGATCTGTGAAGATATCATTGGCAACACTTTCGTAGTTGAAGGAAAGATCTCATCAAAAAGACTAGAGAAGTTGCAAGGCTAAAGACCTTGGAGAGGTCTCAAGGAGAAACAAGGAGAAGGCTTGGAGAGCCTCATTGCAAAAATTAGAGAAGCCATCAAAGAAGTTCCTTGGAGAAATTCACTACAAAAGATAGTGAAAGAATTGGGATAATTTTCACCATCCGACAACAAGCCCAAAGGAGAAATATTTGGTAAATAGTTTGTCAAACTTTAGAGAGAAGATTCATGAAGACCTCAAGACCTTTATATTCTTGAGAAGAAAGCCTTTTTTGAAGTCAAAACTTAGATAGAAGAAACCTACCAAATCCAAGAATATTTGGAGATTGCCCTTCATAGCTAAGAAGGCACATTTTAGTGAATAGATTAACTACTAAAGGACAACAATCAAGATAGCATTACTAGCTACAAGACTTCAAAGTTCTAGGCTAGATCCTGAAGGAGAAGTTGAAGCCATCTACTATAGTTTCAAGGAAAGAAACTAGAAGAGTTCACAGCTGCAAGCAACCACCACTCCAAGCAGCAGCTTGGTGAATCAAAACACCAAGATCTACAACACTTACAAAAGCCATTAAAGGTAAGCAACTTGGGTGCAATTAGGTTCATTAGTTGAACTTTAAATTAGGGTTCATTATCAAGCACCTTATTAGAATTTAAAAGTTGCAAAATAGAAGGTTACATTTTAAGTCCTCAAAGAAAGTGCAAAAGATAGTTTCTGTTAAGGTTCATTACCTACACATTAATAGGAGTTAGATACATTCTTCCTATTATCTAATTATTGAGAAGATGACTACATTAAGAAATTTGCAATGATCATTAGTGCATTTGAAACTACTTTGAGAGCTTATTAACATGAGCAATAAGGTGAGATTATTAAAGTGCATTAAGTTGGAAATATTATTGGTTCATTGCACTATACTAGTTGTTCATTAAACTAGTTACTCTCAAAGAGTTATTTTGTGTATTGATTGTTAAGATCAAGGATACAAAAATCTACAAATATCAAAGTGTCTAAAGAAACTATTTAGAACTCAGTACCTACAAGGTATTATGGCCTATAGAAGCCACCAAGTAGATCAAAATATTCCTCCAAGGAGTGGAGAAGAAATCCACCATCAAATCAGTGAAAGAAGCTACAAATCGAGACTTGGTGAGTCTCAGATTTGAGGTGCACTAAAGGATTCATTAAAGGTAAAAGTTAGTGCAAAAATTACTCCTTCAAAAGCATATTATTTGCATGATTATTAGCTTGGGTTCATTACTAAATTAACCAAGCAAAGGAGAGAGTTGTCTAACAAAGAAGACAACATCGGATCATCCTCTGCCTACAATATATTGTTCAAAGAAGCCATCATCAGAACTAGCAAAAAGTAAGCTTGCAAGGAGAAGATTGGAAATAGGTGCAAAATCAAATATTCTATTCTAACTTTTGTAAAGTTGTTTACATTAGTTTCTTGCACCATTCGAAGGATAAGCTTGAGTGTCATAGAAACACTCCAACGGCCTACAAAATTTGTAGCATCACCCAAGCAAGGAAGAGAGCCAACAAAGGGCTCATATTTAGGTGAACAAAGCCTCCATCTTCGACCTATCATCAAGCATTCACCTACAACACCAAAGCCAACATAAGGAGGATAGCATTACACTAAGAGCCTATCATGTATTTCCAACACAACATTAAGGATGGCTCACTACAAAAGAAGGTAAGAAAGATGTAAAAGAAGGGTAGATTACCAAGGGAGAACTGCCAGCTTGAAGAGCACCACTCAACTACCAACAAAGCTCCATATAAACATTGAGGAGAGCTACCAACAAAACATTGAGGAGAGTGCCACTCAACCACCATCCAAGCATCGATCTAGAGCCAACTTTGAATGCTCAAGAAAAGTGTTGTAAAAAATATAGCAAAGCAAGCATTGGTAAGGATAATATAAGGTTTGATATACATTGAAGCAAGGTCTACATGCAAATGAAGGACCTAACACTTGGTAAATTTGGTGAAGCACTCATAACACCTAAAATGCTCATTCTTCAAGTGTTATAAGCAGAATCTAGAATATAACACCCATATTGGAAGCGTTAGAGGTATCCTTCAAAGGAGTCATCATTATTTCCAACCAAGAGTATTGAAGATTCATTAACCAATGCTCAAAGAAGATCCTAACATCTATCCACCAAGTGTTCAAGAGCATCAAGGTGGAGTAAGCATTGAACGTAACTCCCAGGACACTTGTCGAATGACAAGTGACATCCATCCTATTTAAGGTACCAAAACTTGAGGAGAGCAGTGCATTCATAGCAAGCAAAAGAGCACAATGTGTAAGAGGAGGTAAGAGCATTAAAATATCATGGTCAGGAAGCAAGAATTGAGGTGCCCACTATCCAAGAATTGCAATCAAAGCCTACCGCCATTATCTACATCAGTCATAGCACCCACTAATTCAAGAGAAGCATTAAAGCATATTGTCATCATCTACGTCCAACATTGGAGAATACAACACCCATACATTGAAGAATACAGTACCATACATTGGAGAATACAACACCCATACATTGAAGAATACAACACCATACATTGGAGAATACAACACCCATACATTAGAGAATACAAGTGCCCATACATTGGAGAATACAGTACCCATACATTGGAGAATACAACACCCATTATACAAGATTTGTAGCATTATAAAGGTAAGGATTTACCTTAATTAAATTTACTTTCATTAAGGAGTTATAAGGGGTATAATATAAGGTTGAAACCATAGCAAAATCAACCACATTTGAAAGCAAAATTAAAGGAGAACTATACACCTAAATAGTTTAATATTTGCAATTTAAAACATAGGAGATATAAGGGTTTCTACTTGGAAAAATTAAAACTCTATTATTGCAAATATTATTGTTTTCTAATATTCCAAAGTAGGGAGATATAAGGTATACTACTTCAAACTATATACATATAATTGGAATTTAGAAAATTAATCTATTGGATATAGAAGCAAATCAATTGCCTACATATAGAGTTGGAATTAATTGGTAAAATTTTTCTCATACTCATTCTTAGGAGACAAATATAAATCCAACCATTAAAGCATACTTCATTGGGAAAGATAAGGTAAAATTAAAAGGTTGATTATTCTCAAAATATTACAAAATCAACTTAGAAGGTGAACTAAGCATATTCTAATTATTAGGGAGATATAAAGAAGCCTACAAAACCTAATTCTAAGAAAGGTTTTATCAAATTAGTTCACATCTCTTAACTAGGGAGATATAAGAAATTCTACAAAAGCTAAGACTTGAATAGTTTTATCAAATTAATTCATATACTCTTATCTAGGGAGTCATAAGGATGTCTACTAACATCTTGAATAATGCTATCAAAAAAGGCTTAATAAAAGTACCAACATGGATTAGAAGCATGATTGATGATTCAATGGATAATAATGAGAAAGATACAGACATAAGGAAAGAATCAATAGAGTTTAAAAGGATTTTTGATAATGGAAAGATAGATCCATACGTTACATCTTCAAATGAGACAACAAAAGAAATTGGTGATAACTGCACTAATGAATATATAGGAGAAGAAAAGAGTATTGAATAGAAAGATATCATACAAATGTATGAACAAAGTAAGAATGCAATTGCTTCAATTATCCACATATGGTTTAAGTATCTCATCAAGGAGATAGATAAACATGATATTCCTAAAATAGATAACAAATCAGTTGGAATATATTTACTATGCACCTACTGCAACCAATTTGGTCATGAAAAGGTGAACTGTTGGAGCCTCCATCCTTGTAAATATTGTGGAGGAAAGAACCATTTATCTTTCTTTTGTTACTATAAATATAAGTACTATAGAAGTCATGAAGAAATATTACTACACATAATAGATTACTTCTTTCAAGATCTCATTTCAGAAGCATCCACTAACAATAAGTTCAAGCTTAACATTTGTGAAGATCAAAGAAGCAAGTTATACAAAGAATCAAAGGAGGAAATATGGAGCTTCCTTGATCCACTTGCAACATGTAAAATTATGAGATCTCTAGTTCATAAAAGATGCCAGACAACAAGGAACAATGGATATAACATGAAGACTACTACAAAAGAAGAAGAACCAGTTGAAGCCAAAGACTATTCAAGAGAAGAAGATCCATATTGAAGACTAAAGTCTTCAATACCCAAATAATGTAATATAGGAGGGTGTTAGAGTATATTACATCATTTGGGTCATGTAAATGTACCACCCTTGGTACATAACTAGAGTAGTAGATTACTTTAGGGGTAGTTAGCTAGTTACTTCAAGTAATATAATAAATGCACAAGTATCTATGTGCAAGTTGTAAATGTGCAAGGTGTCCCCTTGTACAACTAGGTAGAGTGTTGGCCAAGCAATCCATATTTCTATATAAAGGGCCTCATAGTGAGTGATTATATATCGTTGTAGGTAGTAGTAGGAATATTGTGTGGATCACCATATAGATTGGTGATGGGGTACAATGTAGTTCTTTAGCATCAGTTTTGGAGTGTTCATTTCCTCCATATTGCATTGTATCATTTTTGTCACTTTCCATTAATAGCATATTTCAACATCTTACATTTCTACATATTTTGCATCCTATGATTGCATTCTCCCTTGGCATACACCATCAAAAGCTAATAAAAAGAAAGTGTTTATTAGCTGCATATTCAAGTTTAATTGGTATCATATTTTTAGAGTTCAAATTAGCAAAACAAGAACTCTAGATTTATTATCTCCAAGCCAAAGAAGGAAAACATTATTCTAAAGTAATAACAACAAGAAAAGAAGCTACGAATGCAATAAGAATCACTCAAAATATTGTGCTTACTATATATTTTTTGAAATTAAGTAAAGTGTCTCAAAGAAGGCATCTTGATTACTTTAAAATCTGCATATTTTAACAACAAAAACAAGATTAAATATTGCATAGGAAGTAGGAGTTATAATAAAGAAAGAATTATTTTTAGAGCATGTTATATATCCAATAAAGTGTAGTTTTTATAATTATAGTTGAATAAAAGAAAGTGACTAAATAGTGCACAAGGACAAGGTAAGGTTGGAGTGTTTGAAAACACCATAAAGTGCAAGTAAAAGTTGCAGTAATTCTTGGTGAAGAGAAGCCACCAATGGAGTAGTGAAACCACAAAGAAAAGGAGGTACCACCATATTGGATAAGAATCCATCATTATCAAGGAGCCAATGGAATTAGCCACCATTGGTTGAGAAGGAAGTCCAGGAAGAGATCCACTGGTGGAGAAGCACTAGCCAACATCCTAGTCGAAGCAAGCTACCTACTATTAAAAGTTTTAACGTCATGTCTACTAGAGAAATTGAAGAGGTTTTTGGAATGTCAAAGGAGAAGAATTTTTTGTGAGAAAATGAAGAGACATTTGAGGAAGTTACAACATTGGAAAAGAACATTTTTTGGTGAGCCAAATAGACTTCATACGAAGTCCAATAGTTTGTTAAAGGAGAAGCAATGAAGGGACATCCATAATTTGTGCCACGTGGAGGAGAGTTAGGTTGAAATGCTTGAGTGAAGAGAATATGAGAAGACAAGGTAAGTAACATACCATTTGTAATGTGTAGGAGCTGAGAAGACACTTGACATTCCAAAAGAAGAAGCACCAATTTCTCACAAGCAAATCCAAAATATTGCAAGACTAAGTGATGAATAGTTGGAGAACAAAGAGTCATAGTCTAAGGGCCAACCACCAAGGAGCATTCAAATGATCTAAAGGATATCCATAAATGCATGGGAGTTAAACTCAAAACAAATACAATAGCCTAGCACAAAAGGAGGAATTAATGCACCTAAATATGATAAAGTGGAGAACGTGAGGCAGAAAGGAGTTATGTTGAGGAGAAATGTATTCTTAGGGTAAGCCAAATGCCCTTGATCATGTATTACGTGTCTATATCATAGGTAAGGTTGAAATTATTTATTTGCCAAAGGATTGGAACCATAAGGTGTAGATTAATAATTATTTTCTAAGATTAAGATAGAATTAACCTAATTAAACATAGATTAATTTAATTTATGGAGCTATAAGGCTTTAAGTCAAAAATTGAATACCTTAAAAATAGATTAATTATTTTTGAAAAGTATTGAAAAGGGACAAAATTATTTTTGAGATATTGGAACAGGATTTCAAAGGTTTTGTAAAAAAATTGTAATCAATTTATTAAGTTTTGTGAAGCATATTTAGTATTTTCAAATATTGCTATTTTGGAGAAATAAGGATTTCAACATCAAATTGGGAATACAAATTTTACAAATATCCTTTTATAGAATTTCTAAATTTCTAAATTTGGAGTCATAAGGAATTCAACACTAGCATAGGATTGGTAAATTTAGAAATCATATTATTGAGATTTGGGAGATAAAAGGAATTCAACATAGTTGTTTGAAAAGTAGAAAATTGAATTGATATTTAGTCTCTAATTCAATCTAAAGAGACAAAGTTTGAAGACATGAAAATTGAAACTACTTCCAATATTAGTGTTTGATAAACTAAACTAGGGGGCCATAAGGTAGTCAACCTCAAAGATTTAGAAATTTAAAAAGACCTTATCAAAAGTTGTCTTTCTTGATTTGTTCATATACTCAAAATCAACTCAAAATTTAGAAGTTGAAAATTTTTATCAAGAAAAGATAATATATTCAAAATTTGGAGATATAAGGTTTAATTATTTGGAAGGTTGAAAATTGAAAAAAAAGTGTTCTTAATAAATAAGGAGGAATAAGGATTTCTACCTCAAAGAATACATTAAATAATGATATAGATAATATTGTCAAAAAAAAAAAGAGAAATGTCATAAAACTTGGGATCAAAGATTTGATTAAAAAATCTTAAGGAAAATTAGATTTAGTCTCAAGTTTCATTTACAAATAAGCATTAGAAGAAAATTTTGAGATATTATAATACTATCTACATGCAATAATATTTTAAGCAATTGACAATGACAAAGATAGTGTTATGATTCCTTTAAATATTGCTAATATAATATACATGGCACCGCTTACACTTACAAATCACAAAAAGAATAACTTGAAACAAAAGGAGTTGATTGAATCCCTTAAGAAGAAAGCAAAAGTGGATGAATAATATTTAGAAAAAAATATTTCATTCTTCATTTAATATTGATGCTTCAAGTTCATCTAATTCAGGGTCCTATCATGATGCCATAAGTGAATGCTCAGAAGGTTATGTTCAAAAGAAGATTTATGATATGAAGGACAAAGGTAAAGATAAAGTGTTTTTGCAAGAATAAAATGACAATGCAATATCATCTAAAAACTTACAGATTGACATCAATGATGAAGACAAGCGAGAAGAGAAAGAACATGATAAAAAATGCATACAGTGCAAAGTGAGTTACGAGACGAAGATCGTATTGAAGACTAAATTTTTCAATAACCAAATAATATAATACAGGGGGATGTTGGAATATATTACATTATTTGGTACCTGCTAATGTACCACATTGGATATATCTTTATATTAGGAGATTTTCCTATATTAGAGTGTGAGCATTTACTTTATGCAATGTAATAAATGCACAAATATTATTAAAGTGTGCAAAGTATTTTGATAATGTAAATGTGCATTATAGTCCATGTGCACATGAGTCCATAGAGTAAGAAGATGAAGAGTCTCTAGAAGAGTGAAGACCAAGAGTGATCCATATGAATATTCACATTCCATTATATATATATGTCTATGAGTGTGTGTGTGAAAGAGACATATGTATTGCAAGAAGAGAGAGTATGGAAGTATGGTCTTTATTCAATGGAGATACAATTTTTATGAGCATTTGTTAATGGTATTTCTATGAGTTATTTCTAAAGTTATTTTATGAGTTTTATATATTTATAATATTTACCATTATCATATATTTCATATTGTAAATTTATTTTAGATCTTGTGGTTATTTTATCTTAAGTACTTAGATTCAAAAGCTAACACATGTTTTAATTTCCTTCTTCATTCATAGGGACCCACTCTTCTTCTTATTTTTTATATCTTTTTGTTTCATTTATGAATATTATATGTACCTGTAGCCTTCTCTCACCAAGGTGAGGTTCCAATTCTCAATATTCTATGGTTGGAAGTGTTTCTTCTCCTTCTGCAAATAAGAGTCTCATCCCAACATCATTCTCATATTATTGAGATATTTGATTATTCTAGGTTGCATCCTATTGTTTGTGAGACTCTTCCTCTTGCCTCCTCCACTCTATTTCTTTCATAATGATGAACAAACATTGTACTTTGTAAGGTTTTAATTTTGACTTGTTTACTATTTTGGGAACCATTTTTCCATCCAATTTCTACAATTTCACCACACCATTGTCCATCATTTTGACTACTTTAAAAGGATCAAGCCACAAGTTTTTCAATTGTCCTAGCTTGATTTCCTTTTTATCATTATATTTCAAGACCAAGTCACCTTGTTTCAATTATAGCTTTCAAAGGTGCTTGTTGTGCCACTACTTTCTTCTTTTTTTGGTTACTTCAATTGCCCATTGTACCATGACCCTCTTTTCATCTAATTTAATCAATATCTCCAATCTCTCTTCTAGACATTCTTGGTCACCTAACCGATGTTCTATGGCTATTTCCAAACTAGGTACCAAAAAATCTACTAGCACCACTGCCTCCTGGCCATACATTAATTGGAATGGTGTATGTTCTATTGTGGGCTTGAAGGTTGTTCTATATGCCAACTAATGGCAACCTCTCCTCCCAATCAACTCCTCCTCCATAGGTTTTGTACATGGTAGAGACTAGGATTTTATTTGTCACCTCCACTTATCCATTTGCTCTTGGGTAGTATAGGCTTGACAATGAGTGTAAAATTCAAAAGTTAGATGTCATATTTTTGATAACCTCATTCACAAAGTGAACACCACTATCACTCATTATTTAAAGCAAAATTTTAAATCTTATAATCACCTGCTATGATTTTTACCAAATTATTAGGTAACATACTCACTCCTACCCATTTGGTTAGGTATTCCATTGCTAGAATAATATACCAATGTTTTTGCCTATGGGCTACTCTAAGTGGACCTACAAAGTCCAATCTCCACCTTTCAAATTATTCTTGAGGTTGAGATGAGTGTAGGGGCATTAAATATTGATGTAATGGTCTTCTTGCACTTTGGCATCTATCACATGTTTGCACATATTCTTTCACATCATGGAAAAATGTAGGCCACCATAATCTAACAAGAAGTACCTTCCTTGCAGTAGTGTCTAGCCCCATATGTCCTCTTTGTAGTCCCTTATGAGCTTATTTTAATGCTACCTTCTCCTCTTCTTCCATTACACATCTTAAAATATCATCTGAATCCATTTTGTACAATAGTCCAACTATTAACTAGAAAGGTGGTGACTTCATTATAACCTTTCTCTTTTTTGCTACTATCAATTCTTAGGGTAGATATCCTATGGATAAATATTTGCTAATTAATTTGTACCAAAATGGTACAACACTAATCACAAATAATTGAACATCTAGAAGCTTAGCTAACACTCCTACTTTTGCAAGTTCTCCTAATAAAATTCTTAATTGATCCACCATCACATGTTTCTTATCAGTCCTAACCACTACTCAAAATACAAATCCTTGTAATATGATGAGCCACCTACTAATCCATCCTTGTATCATTGGTTTATTGATCAGGTACAACAAAGCCTGATGATCAACATAAAAGTAAAATAAGTTAGCCAATAGATAATACCTAAATTTTAACTACATATCTCATCCCTGGCCTCATGCTCTATTGTATTGTAGTTTATTTTTGCCCTTGACAATAAATAACTTGCAAAATAAATATGTTGATCTAGCCTAAATTTTCCTTCCTAGGCTAATGCACATCCAATTGTAAAATTAGACACATCTATGTGAATATGGAACTCCTTATCCCAATATAAAAATACCATAATGGGGCTACACATGATATTTACCTTCAACTCTTCAAAAGCTCATTGATGTTTCCCTATCTAACAAAAGAGGACATTATTTTTTGTTATAGAATTTAATGGATAGGACATATGGGTATAGTTCCTAATAAACCATGGATAATAACTCATTGATCCCATGAAGGTTTTTATTGAGCTCACATCATGTGATTATGAAGAACACAAGCTTATACTGAGAGGAGGGGTGAACAATATAAGACCACTTTTTACTTTTCTTTCCCAAATAGTATTAATCAATATAATCAATGGTAGTATTAATAGAAATAACCAAAGCAATGCACAAAGCATCACATACAATAGAGACACCAATTTTAACGTGGTTCACCCAATATGGGCTACCTCCATAGAGAAAATATTTCTTCTAAATATATCTCAAATAATCTCATGGGAATCCTTCCCAATTATAATTTTTATGGACCTTTGTCCAAATGAGATGTTGATAACCTAAATCTCAAGTTCGTGGATCTCTTCCATAGGATAACTCTTTTCCCTTCTACCCTAGCTAGTGATATTCTAGAAGACTTTGTCTCTCTACTGCACTTACTGGTAGATCTCTCTTCACTTGAAGACTCCTCACTCAGATTTGTCTTCAATTGTCCTGGTTGTTGGATCTCTATCCACTAAGACTCTATCCTCTATATGCTGTCACCTCCAAATCTCTGTCTCAATACTGTAATAAACACATTCCAATCAGTCTAGCACAACTCTACTCAATATCTTGTACTAAATATAGTTCATTCGGTCTAGCACAACTTTGCTCAATATCTTGCACTAAACATAGTTCATTCGGTCTAGCACAAGTCCACTTAAATTTTCTCAATAGGTCCACACAGAACCTGATCAAATATGCTCAACAGGTCCACACAGAACCTGCTCAAATCTGTTCGACAGGTTCACATAGAACCTACTCAAATCTGCTCAACAGGTCCACATAGAACCTGCTCAATTCTAGTCAACAGGTTCACACAAAACCTACTCAAATATGCTCAATAGGTCCACACAAAACCTGCTCAAATATGCTCAACAAGTCCTCTCTAGGACTTGTCCAAATCTGCTCAATAATTCCTCTCTAGGACTTGTCCAAATCTGCTCCAAAATTCCTCTCTAGGACTTGTCCAAATCTACTCAATAATTCCACAAGCCTTCTCAAAGACTTACCTCAAATCAATTTAACAAGCTCACACATAACTTGTCCAATCTCATAGAATCATAAAGAGAATTTTTAGAGACTCAATATTTTCTATACTTAATGCTCAATCAATAGCTCAATTCAATCTCATAGAAGCATAAAGAGAATTTTTAAAGACTCAATATGTTCTATACTCAAATCTCAATCTCAACTCAATCTCAATCTCATATAAGCATAAAGAGAATTGTTAGAGACTCAATATGTTTTATACTCAAATCCCAATCTCAATTCAATCTCAATCTCATAGAAGCATAAATATAATTGTTAGAGACTCAATATGTTCTATACTCAAATCCCAATCTCAACTCAAATCAATCTCATAGAAGCATAAAGAGAATTGTTAGAGACTCTATATGTTCTATTCTAAAATCTCAATCTCAACTCAAATCAGAATATAGAATAGTTTGTTTCATGGAACTTGAACAACCACTTCACACAATTACTTGACTAGGCTCAATCAACTCTACTCAACCAATCCTTTCCACAAACCCTAGTCCAAGCATGTATCAACCAACTCAAAATGTTTCCAAAAATGCTCAACAACAAATCTCACATGACAATGATACTCATGTTCTTAACTCAAGTTCAAGTTCTTTGTATGACCAATTGGCTTCAAAAACAATGCTTATAAAACAAGGTTTAATCACAACTCTCAAACTAGAAAACCTTGAAGCATTAAACCAACTCCTCAAAAAAGGAAACCATAATCAATCCTTTTCTCTCCAAATATATTTTCAGAAATAAATCACCCAAATAAGTCAATGAAGAATATTGCCCATACCTTTTTGATGCCTTATGATTTATCCACTAAATATTCCACACTCAACACATTTTATTTTTCCAATCTCAACAAGGGTTAGAAGTCTTGAGTAATAACACAATAATAAAAATAATATCTCAATAACACCTTATTATTCCTACTCAATAAAATGCACCATATCCTCTTATGCAAGAAATAAACCCTCAAAAGAATGAATCAAACTTACTTTTGAAAATCCTTTATAAAACTAGAAATATCTCCTTGCACACACCTTATTTCTCCCTCTAAGCAATCTAAACAAATAGCTCTCGAAAATATCTTTCCAATGATATATAATATGATATACTTCCAAAAATAAAATCAGCAGAAATCTCTATCTTTCCTAGGGCATACCATATCCTTATTTTTGCTTAGGCAACCTTGGCAAAAATTAAAATATTAATATCAAAAATTAAATCCACTTGCCTTGACCTCGATGGGATTCGATCCCCCAATTTCCTCCTTCCAAATGCCTTAGCTGCAGCCAAGCCGTCGTTTGGCCACGTGCCCTAACGTGTCTAAAATGGCATGTCCACTATAAAGTTTCCACGAACAATGCTCCTCCAAAAAACAACAAGCGCTTCTTCCTTGCAATCCAAAAGGCCTCACACGAATCAAACACAAGACCTCCTTCTTAGTACCAAGTCAACATACCACTAGGCCATGCTGGTCTTTGCACTTAGAGCCTCCGAACCTTCACACCTTTAGCCTTTACTAAATCGTAAGGCCTTCGAAAAACAAAACATTTTCGCATGCGCTTCGAATAATAATTGCAAGGGATGCCTTGGTAAATGTTTTGATGGCATTTATATAATGCCTTTGTCCTCTTTTGCAATCATGTCGGCCCTTCGAATAATTTTGACATCGACGTGATTTTAATTTATAATTAATTTAAATTTAAATTTAAATTTAAATATTATAAATTAAAAAGAACCAACCTTAGGTTTAGTTTAATTTAACCTTAGAACCTTGTCTTAATGCCCAACCTTGGTATAATTAAATATTATTTATAAAATTTAAATTCGTTGTGATTTTAATTTATTATAAAACCTCCTTTTTAACCTTTGCAATAACCCATCTTGGGTTTTTATAAACCAATCACTTAACCTATGCTCCCAATAATATTAAAATATTATGGAGCCTTTTTCCTTTCACTTCTGCACTGATGAAGCTCTATCCTGTATGACTTAGGTGACTTTATTTCTTGCTGAATTCCTTTATAAGAGTGATAACTCTATCAGGTGACATCAATGACAACTTTGACTTAGAGTACTCAAAATGACCAACAATCTCCCCATTTGTCATTGATGGCAACCTTTATCCTTTTACTAAAACCTGACCTTCTTTTCTGCTCCCCCTGGGACTTTGCTCCCCCTAGCTCAATGCTCTCTCAAATATCAAATCTCTCCTCATATCAAATCTCTCCCCAATACACAAATCTCTCTCCCTTGACATCAATGGCAAAGGGTCATCTTTGGGGCTCGGAGATAAGAATGAGCCTCTTATCTTAGTCCCTCCCCCACCTCCACATGAGGTGGTTAATTCTAGGGTGGGAGTATTTCTACTCCCCAAAAGCACTGTTCTCTGCATTTATATTTCTCTATTTTTTTTTGAGTTATCTGAATCCTCTCACTATTTCTTTCCAAGTCATCATCCCTATTCCTATCATCACTTTTGTTATTTGTTCATGTTCTTATTCTCATCCATATTCCTGTTCTTGTTATTGTTCTTATCCTTGTTCCTATTCTTGTTCTTTTTTGAGTCTCTATTCTTTTCTGAGTCTCTATTCCTATTCATCTTCTTGCTTCTATTCATGTTCCTATTTCTATTCATATTCTTATTCTTGTTCATATTCTTGTTCCTTTTCATGCCTATTTCTAGAATATTTTCTCTACACCATCTTGCTATGTGACCATAATTATTGCACTTATAACATTTAATGTTTTTATTCCTTGGAGGTACAACTATCTTAGGACTTTTCTTAGTGAAGCCATATCCTCTTCTGTCATGAACCCTGCAATTCATTGCCTTGTGACCAAACTCATTACATGAGTAGTAATACCCATGGAAAAGTTATCCTTTCCCATATTCCTGTCTTTCATGTGTCCTACACTGTGAAGCCATGTGCCCAAACCTGTGAAACATCTTCCATTGAAGAAACCTTTCCTAGACCCCATTGGTCTCTTAATCTCTTCTACCTATTTCCTATTCCATATGCTACTAATTTGTGTATTGTTCCTTCCCTTGTTGAACTTTCTATTGTCCAACTTATCCTTAGAGGTCTCACTCTCTCTTTTACTTACTTCTTTTGACTCTTCTTATTTTCTGGTGTTTGAGCTTGAATCTCCTTTTTATACTTCATATTTCCCTTATTCTTCTTTAGAAATAATTCATGTTATGGTTACTTATGACTTTTATGCATTTATAGTCCTTTCCAAGGTCTTTGAGTTTTCCTCAAACTTGTGTAGCTTTTCCTTATAACCTTTTACTTCCAACCTTAGTGAAACTATCTCATGCTCTAATATTTCACACTTTAGATCTTTTGTTTTTAATTTTTTGACCACACCTTCTTCAATTGTTCTTGTCTCTTCAACTTTGATTTTGAAGTTAGTGAGTTCTTGTAGACACCTTGCTTTTTCTTTCTCATCTTCTTGAGCTTGAACCCTTAATCTTGAGTTCTCCCTTTTTAGTTCTTCAAGAGTAATCATAAGCCTTTCACATTCTATCTCTTTTGTCTTTGACTATTTAATCATACCTTCTTCAAATCTTCTTGATTTTTCAACCTTATCTCTCATGTCAGAGATATCATGTAGAAGCTTTGTCTTAAATTTCTCATATTCTTGTATTTGAGCCTTCAATTCTAAATTCTCTCTTTTCAATTTAATAAGCTCCTTAAGAGTGGATTTCCCTTTTTATTTTTTTGAAGTATCTTCTTTTTCTTTTATTACTGAGAGTAAATTTTCTTCTTCATACATGTTTTGATTTTCTCTGTTATCCTTTATTGAACCAATCTCTAGGATTTCATTTTCAATAATATCGTCTTCATATTTACTGCTACTAAACCCATTACAATATCTTGCATCATGGTCAAGTTGACCACAAACAAAACATTCTTGTGGACAATAAGTTGCATGGTGACCTATGTTCCCACACCTGGTACAAAACTTTATCAGTCTAGATATTTCTTCATTACTTGATTCATATTTTGAATCTATTTCCATGTGTCCTCCCAATACAACAATATTAAACTCATTTTCCTTTTCTTTAATTACCATAGGTGTTCTTTTCTTGTTGTGTCTCATGCTTCTACTCTTGTATTTCTTTGCCATTTGTGTTCTTGTAGGATATTCCTTCAAGTTGTTAAACTTCTTATGAAGGAACCTACTCTAATACCAATTGAAGAACACAAGCTTATACTGATAGGGGGGGTGAATGGTATAAGACCACTTTTTACTTTTTTTTCCTAAATAGTATTAATCAATACAACCAATGGCATTATTAATATCAATAACCAAATCAATGCATAAATCATCACACAATAGAGACACCAATTTTAACGTGGTTCACCCAATGTGGGCTACCTCCATAGAGAAAATATTTCTTCTAAATATTTCTCAAATAATCTCATGGGAATCCTTCATAATAACAATGTTTTTGGACCTTTGTCCAAAGGATATGTTGATCCCCTAAATATCAATTTCGTGGATCTCTTCCACAGGAGAACTCTTTCCCCTTATGCTCTGGCTAGTGATATTCTAGAAGACTTTGTCTCTCTGTTGCACTGACTGGTGGATCTCTCTCCACTTGAAGACTCCTCACTTAGATATATCTTCAATTGTCTTGGCTACTGGATCTCTATCCACTGAGAATCTATCCTCTATACTTTGTCACCTCCAAAGCTTTGTATCAATACTGTACTAAACATAGTCTAGTCGGTCTAGCACAACTCTGCTCAATATCTTGTACAAAATGAAGTTCATTCGGTCTAGCACAACTCTACTCAATATCTTGCACTAAACACAGTTCATTCGGTCTAGCACAAGTCCATTTAAATCTGCTCAATAGGTCCACATAAAACCTGCTCAAATTTGCTCAATAGGTCCACAAAGAACTTGCTCAAATTTGCTCGACAGGTCCACACAAAACCTGCTCAAATCTGCTCAACAAGTCCACACAGAACCTACTCAAATCTACTCAATAGGTCCACACAGAACCTGCTCAAATATTCTCAATAGGTCCACAAAGAACCTGCTCAAATCTGCTCAATAAGTCCTCTCTAGGACTTGTCCAAATCTTCTCAATAAGTCCTCTCTAGGACTTGTCCAAATTTTCTCAATAAGTCCACAAGCCTTCTCAAAGACTTACCTCAAATCAGTTTAACAAGCTCACACAAAACTTGTCTAATCTCATAGAATCATAAAGAGAATTGTTAGAGACTCAATATGTTCTATACTCAATGTTCAATCAATATCTCAATTCAATCTCATAGAAGCATAAAGATAATTGTTAGAGACTCAATATGTTCTATACTCAAATCTCAATCTCAACTCAATCTCAATCTCATAGAAGCATAAAGAGAATTGTTAGAGACTCAATATGTTCTATACTCAAATCCCAATCTCAATCTCATAGAAGCATAAAGAGAATTGTTAGAGACTCAATATGTTCTATACTCAAATCCCAATATCAACTCAAATCAATCTCATAGAAGCATAAAGAGAATTATTAGAGACTGTATATTTTCTATTCTAAAATATCAATCTCAACTCAAATCAGAATATAGAATAGTTTGTTTCATGGAACTTGAACAACCACTTCACACAATTACTTGACTAGGCTCAATCAACTCTACTCAACCAATCCTTTCCACAAACCCTAGTCCAAGCATGTATCAACCAACTCAAAATATTTCCAATAATGGTCAACAACAAATATCACATGACAATGATACTCATGTTCTTAACTCAAGTTCAAGTTCTTTGTATGACCAATTGACTTCAAAAACAATGCTTATAAAACAAGGTTTAATCACAACTCTTAAACTAGAAAACCTTGAAGCATTAAACCAACAACTCCTCAAAAAAGGAAACCACAATAAATCCTTTTCTCTCCAAATATATTTACATAAATCAATCACCCAAATAAGTCAATGAAGAATATTGCCAATACCTTTTTGATGCCTTACGATTTATCCACTAAATTTGCCACACTCAACACATTTTCTTTTTCCAATCTCAACAAGAGTTAGAGGTCTTGATTAATAACACAATAATAAAAATAATATCTCAATAACACCTTATTACTCCTACTCAATAAAATGCACCATAGCATCTTATGCAAGAAATAAACCCTCAAAATAATGAATCAAACTTACTTTTGAAACTCCTTGACAAAATCAGAAATATCTCCTTGCACACACCTTATTTCTCCCTCTACGAAATCTAAAAAAATAAAGAGGTTTCCAATGATATATAATATGATATACTTCCAAAAATAAAATCAGCAAAAATCTCTATCTTTCCTAGGGAATACCATATCCTTATTTCTCCTTAGGTAACCTTGGCAAAATTTAAAATATTAATATGAAAAATTAAATCCACTTGCCTTGCCCTCGACGGGATTCAATCCCCTGACATCCTCCTTCCCAATACCTTAGCCACAGCCAAGCCACCATTTGGCCACACGCCTTGACGTGTCTAAATGGCATGTCCACTATAAATTTTTCATGAACAACGCTCCTCCAAAAAACAAGCTCTTCCAGCACTTCTTCCTTGCAATTCAAAAGGTCTCACGCGAATTGAACACGGGACCTCCTCCTTAGTTCCAAGCCAATATACCACTACGCCATGCTAGTCTTTATGCTTAGAGCCTCCGAACCTTCACACCTTTAGCCTTTACTAAATCGTAAGGCCTTCGAAAAACAAAACATTTTCGCATGCGCTTTGAATAATAATTTCAAGGGATGCCTTAGTAAATGTTTTTGATGGCATTTATTTAATATATTTGTCCTCTTTTACAATCACATCAGTGCTTCAAATAATTTTGACGTCGACATGATTATTAATTTATAATTAATTTAAATTTAAATATTATAAATTAAAAAGAACCAACCTTAGGTTTAATTTAATTAAACCTTAGAACCTTGTCTTAATGCCCGACCTTGGTATAATTAAATATTATTTATAAAATTTAAATTATTGTGAATTTAAATAATTTATAAATAATTATTAAACCTCCTTTTTAACCTTTGCAATAACCCATCTTGGGTTTTTATAAACCAATCACTTAACATGTGCTCCCAATAATATTAAAATATTATGGAGCCTTTTTCCTTTCACTTCTGCACTAATGAAGCTTTTTTCTGAATGACTTGGGCTACTTTATTTCTTGCCGAATTCCTTGATAAGAGTGATAACTCTATCAGGTGACATCAATGATAACTTTGACTTAGAGGACTCAAAATTTCCAACAATCTCCCCTTTTTTCATTGATGGCAACCTTCATCCTTTTACTGAAACCTGACCTTCTTTTTGGCTCCCCATGGGACTTTGCTCCCCCTAGCTCAATGCTCTCTCAAATATCAACTCTCTCCTCATATCAAATCTCTTCCCAATACAAAATCTCTCCCCCTTGTCATCAATGGCAAAGGTTCACCTTTGGGGCTCGAAGCTAAGAATGAGCCTCTTAGCTTAGCCCCTCCCCCACCTTCACATGAGGTGGTTAATTATGGGGTGGGAGTATTTCTACTCCTTGAAAACACTTTTATCTACCTTCATCTTTCTCTCTTCTTTTTTGAGTTCTCTGAATCCTCTCACTATTTCTTTCCAAGTCATCATTCCTGTTTCTGTCATCACTTTTTTTCTTGTTCCTGTTCTTGTTCTCATCCATGTTCCTGTTTTTGTTCCTATTCTTGTTCTTATCCTTGTTCTTGTTCTTATTTTTTTTTGAGTCTCTATTCCTGTTCATCTTCTTCCTTCTATTCATGTTGCTATTTTTTTTCATATTCTTGTTCTTGTTCATGCCCATTTATGGAATATTTGCTCTACACCATCTTGCTATGTGACCATAATTATTTCACTTATAACACTTAATGTTGTTATTCTTTGGAGGTGCAACTATCTTAGGACTTTTCTTAGTGAAGCCATATCCTCTTCTGTCATGAACCCTGTAATTCATTGCCTTGTGACCAAAATTATTACATGAGTAGCAATACCCATGGAAAAGTTGTCCTTTCCCATATTCTTGTCTTTCATGTGTCCTGCACTGTGAAGCCATGTGCCCAAACCTGTGACACGAAAAACATCTTCCATTGAAGAAACCTTGCCCAGACCCCTTTGGTCTTTTAGTCTTCTACCTATTTCCTGTTCTATTTGTTCCTAACTTGTGCATTGTTTCTTTCCTTGTTGAACTTTCTATTGTCCAACTTATCCTTAGGGGTCTCACTCTCTCTTTTATTTACTTATTTTGACTCTTCTTCTTTTCTAGTGTTTGAGCTTGACTCTCCTTTTTCTGCTTCATGTTTCCCTTTTTCTTCTTTAGAACTAAGTCCTGTTATGGTGACTAATGAATTTTGTGCATTGATAGTCCTTTCCAAGGTCTTTAAATTTTCCTCAAACTTGCGTAGATTTTCCTTATAAACTTTTACTTCCAACCTTAGTGAAACTATCTCATGCTCTAATATTTCACACTCTAGATATTTTATTTTTAATTTTTTGACCACACCTTCTTCAATTTTTCTTGTCTCTTCAACTTTGATTTTGAATTTAGTGAGTTCTTGTAGACACCTTTCTTTATATTTCTCATATTCTTGAGCTTGAAGCCTTAATCTTGAGTTCTCCATTTTTAGTTCTTCAAGAGTAATCATAAGCCTTTCACGTTCTATCCCTTTTTCCTTTTACTGTTTAATCATACCTTCTTCAACTCTTCTTGCTTTTTCAACCTTATCTCTCAAGTCAGAGATATCCTGTAGAAGCTTTGTCTTACATTTCTCATCTTCTTGTATTTGAGCCTTCAATTCTAAATTCTCTCTTTTCAATTCAATAAGCTCCTTAAGAGTGGCTTTCCATTTTTCTTTTTTTGAAGCATCTTATTTTTCTTCTATTACTGAAAGTAGAGTTTCTTCTTCATACCTATTTTGATTTTCCTTGTTATCCTTTCTTGAACCAATATCTAAGATTTCATTTTCGATAATATTGTCTTCATCTTCACTACTACTAAACCCATTACAATATCTTGCACCATGGTCAAGTTGACCACAAAAAAAACATTCTTGTGGAAAATAAGTTGCATGGTGACCTATGTTCCCACACATGGTACAAAACTTTATCAGTATAGATATTTCTCCATTACTTGATTCATCTCTTGAATCTATTTCCATGTGTCCTCCCAACACAAAAATTTTAAACTCATCTTCCTTTTCTTTCACTACCATAGGTGTTCTTTTCTTATTGTGTCTCATGCTTCTACTCTTGCCTTTCTTTGTCATTTGTGTTCTTGTAGGATCTTTCTTCAAGCTATTAAACTTCTTTCGAAGGAACCTGATATGATACCAATTGGAGAACACAAGCTTATACTGAGAGGGGGGTGAATATTATAAGACCACTTTTTACTTTTCTTTCCCAAATAAAATTAATCAATATAATCAAATATAGTATTAATAGCAATAACCAAAGCAATGCACAAATAATCACACACAATAGAGACACCAATTTTAACGTGGTTCACCCAATGTGGGCTACCTCCATAGAGAAAATATTTTTTCTAAATATTTCTCAAATAATCTCATGAGAATACTTCCCAATTACAATGTTTATGGACCTCTATCCAAATGAGATGTTGATACCCTAAATGTCAAGTTCGTGGATCTATTCCATTAGATAACTCTTTCCCCTTCTACTTTGGCTAGTGATATTCTAGAAGACTTTGTCTCTCTGCTGCACTGACTAGTGGATCTCTCTCCACGTGAAGACTCCTCACTCAGATATATCTTCAATTGTCCTGGTTTCTGGATCTCTATCCAATGAGACTTTGTCCTCTATACTATTTCACCTCCAAAGCTTTATCTTAATACTGTACTAAACATAGTCTAGTCGATATAGCACAACTCTGCTCAATCTCTTATACTAAACACAGTTCATTCGGTCTAGCATAATTCTATTCAATATCTAGGACTAAACATAGTTCATTCAATCTAGCATAAGTCCACTTAAATTTTCTCAACAGATCCACACAGAACATGCTCAAATCTACTCAATAGGTCCACATAGAACCTTCTCAAATATGCTTGATAGGTCCACATAGAACCTACTCAAATCTGCTACATAGAACCTGCTCAAATCTACTCAATAGGTCCACACAGAACCTGCTCAAATTTTCTCAATAGGTCCACACAGAACCTGATCAAATCTTCTTAACAATTTCTCTCTAGCACTTGTCCAAATATGCTCAATAATTCCTCTCTAGGACTTTTCCAAATCTGCTCAATAAGTCCACAAGCCTTTTGAAAGACTTACCTCAAATCAGTTTAACAAGCTCACACAGAACTTGTCCAATATCATAGAATAATGAAGAGAATTGTTAGAGACTCAATATTTTCTATACTCAATGCTCAATCAATATCTCAATTCAATCTCATAGAAGCATAAAGATAATTGTTAAATACTCAATATGTTCTATACTCAAATCCCAATCTCAACTCAATCTCAATCTCATAGAAGCATAAAGAGAATTGTTAGAGACTCAATATGTTCTATACTCAAATCCCAATCTCAACTCAATATCAATCTCATAGAAGCATAAAGAGAATTGTTAAAGACTCAATATGTTCTATACTCAAATCCCAATCTCAACTTAAATGAATCTCATAGAAGCATAAAGAGAATTATTAGAGACTATATGTGTTCTATTCTCAAATCTCAATCTCAAGTCAAATCAGAATATAGAATAGTTTGTTTCATGGAACTTAAACAACCACTTCACACAATTACTTGACTAGGCTCAATCAACTCTACTCAACCAATCCTTTCCACAAACCCTAGTCCAAGCATGTATCAACCAACTCAAAATATTTTCAACAATGCTCAATAACAAATCTCACATGACAATGATACTCATGTTCTTAACTCAAGTTCAAGTTCTTTGTATGACCAATTGGCTTCAACAACAATGCTTATAAAACAAGGTTTAATCACAACTCTCAAACTAGAAAACCTTGAAGCATTAAACCAACAACTCCTCAAAAAAGGAAACCACAATCAATCCTTTTCTCTCCAAAGATATTTTTAGAAATCAATCACCCAAATAAGTCAATGAAGAATATTGCCCATACCTTTTTGATGCCTTAAGAGTTGTCCACTAAATCTGCCACACTCAACACATTTTATTTTTCCAATATCAACAAGGATTAGAGATCTTGATTAATAACACAATAATAAAATAATATCTCAATAACACCTTATTACTCCTACTCAATAAAATGCACCATATCCTCTTATGCAAGAAATAAACCCTCAAAAGAATGAATTAAACTTACTTTTGAAACTCCTTGAAAAAACCATAAATATATCCTTACACACACCTTATTTATCCCTCTAATAAATCTAAACAAATAGCTCTCGAAAAGATCTTTCCAATGATATATAATATGATATACTTCCAAAAATAAAACTAGTAGAAATATTTATCTTTCCTAGGGCATACAATATCCTTATTTCTCCTTAGGCAACCTTGGCAAAAATTAAAATATTAATATCAAAAATTAAATCCACTTTCCTTGCCCTCGACGAGATTCTATCCCCCGACTTCCTCCTTCCCAATGCCTTAGTCGCAGCCAAGCCACCGTTTGGCCATGCACCCTGACGTGTCTAAAATGGCACACCCACTATAAAATTTCTGCGAACAGTGCTCCCCCGAAAAATAACAAACAACACTTCTTCCTTGCAATCCAAAAGCTCTCACGTGAATCGAACGTGAGACCTCCTCCTTAGTACCAAGCCAACATACCACTAGGCCATGTTGGCCTTTGCGCTTAGAGCCTCCGAACCTTCACACCTTTAGCCTTTACTAAATTGTAAGGCCTTCGAAAAACAAAACCTTTTTGCATGTGCTTCGAATAATAATTGCAAGGGATGCCTTGGTAAATGTTTTTGATGGCATTTATATAATTCCTTTGTCCTCTTTTGCAATCACGTCGATGCTTCGAATAATTTCGACATCAGCATGATTTTTAATTTATAATTAATTTAAATTTAAATTTAAATTTAAATATTATAAATTAAAAAGAACCAACCTTAGGTTTAATTTAATTAAACCTTAGAACCTTGTCTTAATGCCCAACCTTGGTATAATTAAATATTATTTATAAAATTTAAATTCCTTGTGAATTTAAATAATTATTAAACCTCCTTTTTAACCTTTGCAATAACCCATCTTGGTTTTTTATAAACCAATCACTTAACCTGTGCTCCCAATAATATTAAAATATTATGGAGCCTTTTTCCTTTCACTTCTTCACTGATGAAGATTTTTCCTGGATGACTTGGGCGACTTTATTTCTTGTTGAATTCCTTGATAAGAGTGATAACTCTATTAGGTGATATCAATGACAACTTTGACTTAGAGGACTCAAAATTTCCAACAATCTCCCCCTTTGTCATTGATGGCAACATTAATCCGTTTACTGAAACCTGACCTTTTTTGCTCCCCTCTAGGACTTTTCTCCCCTGGCTCAATGCTCTATCAAATATTAAATCTCTCTCCAATACACAAATCTCTCCCCCTTTGACATCAATGGCAAAGGGTCACCTTTGGGGCTCGAGGCTAAGAATGAGCCTCTTAGCTTAGCCCCTCCCCCACCTCCACATGAGGTGGTTAATTCTGGGGTGGGAGTATTTCTTATCCCTGAAAGTACTGTTCTCTACCTTCATATTTCTCTCTTCTTTTTTGAGTTCTCTGAATCCTCTTACTATTTCTTTCCAAGTCATCATCCCTATTCCTATCATCACTTTTGTTCCTGTTCCTATTCTTGTTCTCATCCATGTTCTTTTTCTTGTTCCTGTTCCTATTCTTATCCTTGTTCCTGTTCTTGTTATTTTATGAGTCTCTATTCTTTTCTAAGTCTCTATTCATGTTCATCTTCTTGCTTCTATTCATGTTCCTATTTATATTCATATTCTTGTTCTTGTTCATATTCTTGTTCCTATTCATACCTATTTTTGGAATATTTGCTCTACACCATCTTGCTATGTGACCATCATTATTGCACTTATAACACTTAATGTTGTTATTCCTTGGAGGTGCAACTATCTTAGGACTTTTCTTAGTGAAGTCATATCCTCTTCTGTCATGAACCCTGCAATTCATTGCCTTGTGACCAAACTCATTACATGATTAGCAATACCCATGGAAAATTTATCCTTTCCCATATTCAAGTCTTTCATGTGTCCTACACTATGAAGCCATGTGCCCAAACCTGTGAAATGAAAAACATCTTCCATTAAAGAAACCTTGCCTAGACCCCATTGGTCTCTTAGTCTCTTCTACCTATTTCCTGTTGCATATGTTCCTAACTTGTGCATTGTTCCTTTACTTGTTGAACTTTCTATTGTCCAACTTATCCTTAGATTTCTCACTCTCTCTTTTACTTTCTTATTTTGACTCTTCTTCTTTTTTGGTGTTTGAGCTTGACTCTCCTTTTTCTGCTTCATGCTTCCCTTTTTCTTCTTTAGAACTAAGTCCTGTTAGGGTGACTGATGAATTTTGTGCATTGATAGTCCTTTCCAAGGTCTTTGAATTTTCCTCAAACTTGTGTAGCTTTTCCTTAGACCCTTTTACTTTCAACCTTAGTGAAACTATCTCATGCTCTAATATTTCACACTCTAGATATTTTATTTTTAATTTTTCGGCCATACCTTCTTCAAATTTTCTTCTCTTCAACTATGATTTTGAAGTTAGTGAGTTCTTGTAGACACCTTAATTTTTCTTTCTCATCTTCTTGAGCTTGAACCCTTAATCTTGAGTTCTCCATTTTTAGTTATTCAAGAGTAATCATAAGCCTTTCACATTCTATCTCTTTTACCTTTGACTATTTAATCATATCTTCTTCAACTCTTCTTGCTTTTTCAACCTTATCTCTCAAGTCAGAGATATCTTGTAGAAGCTTTGTCTTACATTTCTCATCTTGTTGTATTTGAGCCTTCAATTCTAAATTCTCTCTTTTCAATTCAATAAGCTCCTTAAGAGTGGCTTTCCCTTTTTATTTTTTTGAAGCATCTTCTTTTTCTTCTATTACTGAAAGTAGAGTTTCTTCTTCATACCTATTTTGATTTTCCTTGTTATCCTTTCTTGAACCAATATCTAGGATTTCATTTTTGATAATATTGTCTTCATCTTCATTGCTACTAAACCCATTACAATATCTTGCACCATGGCCAAGTTGACCACAAAAAAAACATTCTTGTGGACAATAAGTTGCATGGTGACCTATGTTCCCACACCTGGTACAAAACTTTATCAATCTAGATATTTCTCCATTACTTGATTCATCTCTTGAATCTATTTCCATGTGTCCTCCCAACACAACAATATTAAACTCATCTTCCTTTTCTTTCATGACCATAGGTGTTTTTTTCTTGTTGTGTCCCATGCTTCTACTCTTGCCTTTATTTGCCATTTATTACTCCTATTTCTCTTTCACATGTATCACAAAACTCTATTACCATAATGATAACCATACTCTCTATGTTTGTTATGTTCTCCATGGAGTAATATATAGCCATTATAGAATGACTCTTTGGATACTTGACTATTCCTTTCCTTATGCCAAGTCTCATGACTCTTGGCTTCTCTACTTGAAACTTTTATACATATGACTCTATCTCGTATGCACACCTAGACATGACTCTTCACTTAGCACACTCCAATATAAAGACACTTATGTACTCTTACATATAAGACACTTGTGCACATATACTCACATTATACTTGTACACTTACTCACATGACACTTGCGCATTTTCCGCACATTATTACATTACATAAAATATTACTCACACTCCACTATGGGACACAACCCTAATCTAATATTTACAATATATACTATGAAGGTACCATGGGGGTACATTAGCAGGTACTATATAACGTAATATACTCCAACATCCCCCTATATTACATTATTTGGTTATTAAATACTTTAGTATTCAATTATGGTCTTTGTCCTTCAAGTGACTTTGCAATGGATTTTATCTTTGTCTTGATCTTTATTTGGTTCTTCTTCTTTCTTGACTCCATCTCTGAATTTAGCTTCATGTTCTTCAGTCTTTGTAGCTTCAATATTACATGTCTCTTGAACTTTCTCATTAGCATCATATTCTTGTTTAAGAATTTTTCCTTTATCTTATCTTTAAAATCATATGATTCTTTTTTATTATATAGAGACTTATGAAAACTCACTTAAAGAATTATAATAGAATCCTGAGTTAGATAATCTTAAAATATCAATATTACAAGAAGAATAAATTATCTTTTCCAAAAACAATTCATCTATCTTCAATTTCTTCTTAAGATATTAAATCAACTCTTTTTGTTTCATATTTTATTCTTTATGAAACATAAGTGTAAGCAATGCCATATACATTATGCTACCAATGTCTAAAGGTATCATAATACTATATTTGCTTCAAAAACTCTTATATGTAAATTGTATTTAGATGTTTCAAAATTCTCATTTATGGCTTCACTATAAATTAACTTTGAGACTAGATCTATCTTTCCTCCAAGTTTTTCAATCAAATTATTGATCCCAAATTTTATGACATTTACTTTTTATTTTATGATCATAGCCTCCATATTGTTATTCATAGAGTTTGTAGATTTTGATTCCTTTAAATTAGACATCCTTATGTCTCCCTAATTTTTAGAAACTAAGAAAATAAAATTTACAAATTCATTTTTTATAAGTTTGATATTGAAATCCTTTTGACTCCCAAATAACTATACTTGCAAATATTTGTTTTTCAAAATTTTCAAAAAATAAAACCAAATTATATAGACTTCAAAAAATTTTAAAAAAACTTTAAGCAAACTAATTTTTATACCTTATCACTTCACTCTTAATCAAATGCTTCAATAAATAAATATTTAACAACTTATTACTCCAAAATAAATCAAACTATTAATCAAGTCGTATCACTCCAAAGTGAAAAATACTTATTAAAATTACTTATCACTCCGTTCCATTAAAAAATTATGAAACCTTATTACTCCTATTACCTAAAATAAAACCTTAGAGTATATGAAACCTTAAAATTTAATTACCTCAAAAATTCCTCCTATTTTGGTGTTTATCTTCCATGACTTTGCACTACAAATATTGGCTCCTAACAAACTCATGTGAAGATCCTTTAATGAGCTAGAATCATCAACGCATGTCTCTAAGCAAACCAATTAGAAATTTTTATCTCCATGCATGCAAAGGTGGTGTTGATTAATCTGAATCCTAAATTGTTTTGCCATGCTTTGAACATTACCAAGAACATTACATATTGCTTGGTACTCAAGTGAAAAATTGACACTTACTCAAAATTGATTCACTATTGTTGCACCAATGTTTGATGTGCTTTCCTTAGTGTTTCACTTTCCTCATTGTATGATGCCCAATGTGTTGTTCACTTAGTGTTTCACCTTCCTCACTATACATAGATCAACTTATTGTTTGCTTAGCATTTTACCTTCCTCACTCTATGTAGCTCAACTTGTTGTCTGCTTAGCATTTCACCTTCCTAACTGTGCATTTATCAACTTGTTGTCCATGTAGAATACAACTTAGGAAGCTTCACCAAAATTGTTATCTACAACTTAGGATACCTTGTGCATTGCCCAATATGATGTCTGCATAAAATGTTGCTTGAAACGAAGTGAAACTCCATGCTATCATAGATTTCTATTCATTGTTTGATTTTGAGTACTATCTAAAACCATTTTAAACATTTGAATGATATCCAAAATAAAGAACGTTTGACCGCTAATATTCTATAGTCTTTGGATGCTTTTCTAAAGATATCGTTGTTCCTTATCCCAAGTTCTACACTAATGTCCTTTATCCTGAGTGCTTTATTGTTGTCCAAGTTCTACATGTTGGGATCTATTAAGCTTTGAATACTAACCTCCTTTCATTCTTGATGTTGCTTGTATTCACATTGTTTCTTCTTGTGTTGAACAAAATAACAAATATGTCACTTTGATATAGAAAAAGGAAGCTATATTCAAGAGCCAAAAGCTTTTGTCTTCAACATTGTATTTCATAGCTCGATGATGTTATTTTTTAACAACTTTATCTAGTAGGTTCGAATGTTGTTTTAACCTTAACCCTAATAGCTTCTCTTTAATATTGCACTATATCTTATTTTTCAAGACTAAATATTTTGTATGCTACCTTTTTATTTCAATATTGAGTCTTCTCTTCCCTAAAAGCTCATTGAATATTTATTATTGCTTTATTTATATTTACTCTTGAATCTTCTTGTTGCCTATGTCAAGGTCTGAATGACCTAAAACTTTCTATAGTCCTCTATTTTATCAAGGTCTGTCTTCAAGACCTAAAATCCAGTATGTCAAGATTTATCTTCAAAACCTGAATTCACTATGCCAAGGTATGTCTTCAAGAATTGAAACCACTATGTCAAGGTCTTACTTAAAGACATGAATCCACTATGTTAATGTTTATCTTCAAGACCTAAAAAATATATTACAACTTTAATTAATCTCAGCTTGATGAAAACTTTCTTCAAGATATATATATCATCTTGATATATCCTTCTCATGTTTTGCTTTCTCTTTCCTTTAGAAGATGAAATTCTTCTCTATCTATTGTAGGAAGCTTCTCGCTCTTATTTCAATTATTATACATTGCAACTATCTTAGGTCACGCCTAAGAACTCAATCCTTTTGATGTGAAGGTGACTCAAATTTCCCTAATGCCTCAATCAAAATTATAATGACTTGATTGTACTGAATTCTTCAACTTCCTTTTGAGTTGATAGAAATTAGTGTTAAGGATTATTTATGTCCTTGAAAATTATTTTTATATAAAGGGTTGGCTATTTCCCTATAATGATCAACTATATTAAAGTTTATTTTCCCCAATAGTTGATTCCTTGTCTTCACTAGTTATAATTATGGAAAGACCCTATAGATGAGTCCTAGTCTTCACTAGTTATTCTACAACCATGGAAAGACTCTATAGTTGATTCCTATAGTATATTACTCATAGTATTCTACAACCAATTCTATCAAGCTATATAAAATTGATTTTTGTATGTGGCTAAATAAATTCAACTTGTGTAAGAAATTACTCATAGTATATTTGATACCACTGATGGATTTTAAAGCCTTAATATTAATATCAAACTCACAAGATAAATTTCACAGGATTAAATATAATATAACCACAATACAGTAAGATTAAAATTATAATGTAAGTAGAATAATATGAGCAAATTAATATTTAAATCTAGGATTATATGATATCAAATAACATTCATTAAAAGGTAGAAATATGAATGTAAATAGCTTGAATAATACATGTAAAAAGCATGTAGAAAGACATACAATATTAATTGATCAAATGTATGCAACCTTTATTGCTCCTCTTTCTATTTTAGATGTATCACAAAAATCTATTACAATAATGATAA
Source organism: Wollemia nobilis (assembly GCA_028583015.1). NCBI lineage: Eukaryota > Viridiplantae > Streptophyta > Pinopsida > Araucariales > Araucariaceae > Wollemia > Wollemia nobilis. The sequence continues at coordinate 434,514 of JAQPPZ010003542.1, forward strand.
CTATGCTCTTTATGTTTGCTATATTCACTATGTTCTCCATGGAGTAATATGTAGCCATTGTAGAATGACTCTTTGGATACTTGACTATTCCTTACCTTATGCCAAGTCTTGTGACTCTTGGCTTCTCTACTTGAAACTTGCATACACATTACTCTATCTTGTATGTACACCTAGACATGACTCTTCACTTAGCACACTCCAATATAAAGACACTTGTGCACTCTTACATATAAGACACTTGTGCACATACACTCACATTACACTTGCATACTTACTCACATAACACTTTTGTATTTCCTACACATCATTACATTACATAAAATATTACTCATACTCTAATCTAGGATAAAACCCCAATCTAATATTTACAATATGTACCATGAAGGTACCATGGGGGTATATTAGCATGTACTAAATAATGTAATATACTCCAATACATCATTCATTCCTAAATTCACTTCCATCATCTTGGGTCCTCCATATTTTATATTCTATGGCTTTGCTTTGGCTCTTTTTACATTCTCCATATTTGTTGGTTTCACATCTATTTGTGCATCCTCAACCGTATATTTAGTGAATCTTTTCAAAAATGTCCATTTCTCCTTTTCTTATTCCTTTGTATTCTTGTTGAATTCTTTTCCATATTGGTTTTTTTTAGTCTCTTTTGTTTGGATATAGAGGTAGGTGGGCTAAAATATTTTGTGCTCCTCCATTTGCCAATAGAGAAGCCTATTATAAGATCGAATCTTGTCCTCACTACACTCCTCTAGTTATAGCATTCTTTCCTCATTTAGCTCATATTGTTCTTCTTCCTCTAAAGAAATTATTGATTCATTTTTTGTAGCCACATCTTCACTAATAGTTTCATTTCTCAAATTGATCATATATTTATGTTGTCCTTTCTTAATTGTTATTTAATCCTTTTCCTAGCCAATCTTAGCCATCCTCTTCCCAATAATGCATTATATGTTGGATTTTCATTGTAATCATAATGAAATCCAATATGAATTCCTAGTTAGCTATTATTACCTTTTGGGCCATTAATACTTCTTTGTCTCTATGCCATATTGGTCAGCACCATACAATGTAAAACTAGGTGCCCACAATAATGGAGACCCTATATCTTTTTATATATTCTCTGGTAATACATTAATACTAGATACTTTGTCCATAATTACTTTAATAAATTTATGCTCCAGTATTTCCATGTGAACTAATATTGGTTTTTCCCAACATAGATCACTATTACGGTTAGATATATGAAGTGATCCTTCTTGGATTTCTTTACCGGTTGGCTTTGTACTTCCATCACCTTTTAGGGTTGTAATTCCTCTCCCATTGCCATATGTAATATTGGTATGGCTCCTAGAAAATTTACCACCTTAATCTCAATGGTGGTATTCAAGACTTGTGTTGCTAGTCTTTGCATTGATACTTTCTTTTCTAAGTCGCTTGGCTTCTTCAACTCTTTTTGTTTTGCTAATCTTGTTTGTTTAGCTTTTTTGCTTCTTAAATTACCTTTTGAGTTGTTTGTCATAACTCCTCTTTGGTAGGTTCAGGTAAATTATCTTTCTTGGCATGACTCCTTATCACAACCAATATATGTTTCTATTTTTCTTCCTTTCTTGTTAAAGGTATGTCGATGTCAAGAAAATTAAGATTATGTGAGTTACTTGTTCTCACCTTATTAGGATAGTTAACCTCCTTATCATTACCTAGACCACAACATTGGCACATATGCATTTCATTATTCCCAACTATCTTATTTTTTTGAGGAGAAAGATATTTTTTTACAAAATATCCCCACTCTTAGCAATTGCAACATTGTATGATTGGTCTACCTTTCAAATCATACTACAATTGAATTTGACCTCCATGTCAATTGCCTTGATATGTCTGACTTCCTCAATAATTATTCCTATATCCACAACTAGTTGCACCTTATCCATTCCCTTGGGCATTTGATTTTTCCTATCCCCCTTGCACTATTAGATTTTAGTATCTTACCCCTTTCAGGTTAAATGGACAACCTGCAACTTCATGTTCCAACACATCACATATATTACAATATACATTCCTAGGACAATTCACATTAGTATTTACATTGATATTGCAATAAATACACTAAATATCCGTTCGATCCTCCTTATTTTCCCCTTAAATTCATCATTTTATCGAATTCCTTTATGAAATATTGGATACTGTGATGCACTTTGTCATCTATGTCACTATCTGAATCCTCATTCTTGGGATGTCTAACAATTCCTGTTGTTGTTTGCTTTGACTCACTTTCAAATTTCTTTGCTCTTTCTAAAGCTTCAGCATATGTTGAATATGGAACTACGTTCATCTTATTTCTATATTTGGGTAATAGTCCATCAATGAACCATCTTCTGATAATTTCATCAGTTGGCGGTATTTGCATTTTGTTAGTCAGTTGTACCAATATTTTATTATATGCTTTAACATCCTCATATTTTCCTTGTTTTATAGCATATATCACAATAATGATTTCTATGTCATCCCTCAAAGGACAAAATTTATTAATGAATTCATATTTCATTGTATTCCATAACCAAAATGCTAGTGTATTTTCTCACTTCAAATACCAATCTATTGCAATTCCCCATAAAGTGGTAATAAATAGTTGCAACCATTAATCTCGTTGTCTTACCCCATTTTCTTTCTAAATGATGGTATATGTGCTAATATGTCTAATTGGATCCTCTTTTCCTTCCCCTATGAAAGGTGAGAATTTTTTTCTACCTGCTCTGGTGGCCATATTAACCATTAGTGTACTTCCTCCTTCATCACTCAATAATTAATCCCTTGGAATTTTTGTCTAATCCCTCTCTAAAGTAGGTGGTTTGTATTGTTCTTCTTCTTCTTCTTCTTCTTTCGATGCTTCTATCCTTGGTACTTTTTTTTTCTAAATAGTCATCTTCCTACTTCTTGTGCATCCTCACTACATGACCTTATCCACTGATATATGAATTGTGGTGTTAGTCTATCTTCCTGAGTACTTGCACATGGTTGCTTTGTTGCTTGAATCTCATACACCCCATGGCAAATTTTCTACCACATGCTTAGGTGTCATCATACACCCTTCATTTTGTTACACACTTCCTATGTTGGCATATTTCCTTACACTAATGTCTTCTTTGACTATTGGATGTTCTTCTTGTACTTCTTGTGTACTTAAAAATTATGTTTCCTCCCTCTTAGTATCTCCTTCTAAAGTCCACACTTGTTTTAGTACCAGTTCATATAATTCTTAGATTAAGGCTTCTATATTGCTCACATTCCCTCTTTGAGCAATTTGTGTACTCCTAATTGGTACTTCCTCCTCTCTACAATATTGTCTCCCATATCTTTGCACACTTGTATCTATAATCCACCCTATGCTACTTACTATTTTAGACCCTCCTCATTCTTGACAACAACAAAACCAAATGTAGCATTGTCGAAGTCTTCTCTATAGGGTGGTGGTGATAGATTTAGAAATAAAACTTTGAAATTGACTCCATTTCCAAATTTTTAGAGAGTATTTATACCAATCTTATGATTGTATGGTTCATAACCATATAACTTCTCAAATTGTACAATTGTGTAATTATATGGTCACAAAATGTATAGTTCCACATAAAACTTACAATCACCAAAAAATTTCAATTCACCAAAAGGTTTAGTTGGCACACTATCAAATTTGCCAAAATATTTAGTTAACCAAAGTGTTTAATTCTAATTGATAGTCTACTAATTGTAACATTCAATGAATAGTTGTATGATTCCTAAACCCCTGTATGTTTAGTGATCAATCTATATGAAAATCAACCAACAACTTGCTTATTTCCTTCATTCATCTAGTTTACACTATGAATGCACCATCTTGACACAATCATCGGTCAAGTTACATTCATCCCTTTCATGAAATAATTTCATCACATATCATGCTTATTAATTTACTATAGTCATCCATACAATTTCCTATGCTAGAATTTCTTCTAGAACCTGTAATGAACAATTATCCTAACAATATTTTTACCTACAATTGCACTATGCATATTACAGAAAAAATATATTTACTATGAAACCATTCATTTTTCAACACATACACACACAATTGTACTTACAAATTTGGTTTACATTAATCTTGGTTGTTACTTGCAACATTAAAATTTTGTATACAATACACAAGTTTAATGGATTCAACATTCATAAAATAACATCACATTGTTCAATATCCTCTCACAACCATGAATGACTACCCATAAAAATTGAATGGTAGGCTTATAATACTTGTACAAGCCATTCTTGAGCGGTTCCTAAGACAATGTATTATTCACAACTACCACCCCATAAACATCGTCCTAAAGGTTGATTTTATTTTTTTAAAGTCTAATTTGATTTTTATCAAACTACATTTCATGTGAATTTTTCCTAATTTCATATAATTTAATTTGAGCCTAATTTACATTTCACATTCATTACACAAAATTTTGTTTACATTTATTTTCCACACTTTATCAAAATTGCACAAAACTTGACAAATTTTACAATTTATACACTTCTATTTCTTCTTCTTTTGGGATGTAGATTTATCACCTACATGTCTCATTTTGGTGTCCCTCTAAGCTCATTTTAGATAATAGTACTCCTTTCATAAATAAAAAAATACAACTTTTGAATTCATAATTAGGGATTCAACATCATTTTTCTGTCTTACTATCCATAAGGGAATGGTCAAGCTAAACTAGCAATAATTTATTGGTAAATATCTTGAATAAGATAGTTAAGGAATCAAAGAAAGATTGACACTTAAAGTTATATCCTACACTATGGGTGTACCACACCAATATTTGGACATCTATAATGGTAACCTCTTTTTCTTTGTTCTATAGTATTGAAATTAATTTTCCACTTGAAAATAATTATCGGTTTACTTGTTTCTTTGAAAATTTGTTCAATCATGATGAATATCATCAGGAGTATCAATAATCCCATATTTCCAAAATTATCAATCTTTATGATAGGAATCTATGTGCTCTTAAGAATAATTTGGCCTATAAGAGTTATGTTTCCAAATAGTATAATAAGAAATTCTATCACCATGATTTCAAATTTGGGGACCTTGTCCTCAAGCTCAATAATGTACACAAGAAACACATGGGTAAATTTATACATAAATGGCTTGATCCATGTACTATCAAAGAGCTATTTGGATCAGGGGCAATGAAATTTTAAATAATTAATGGAATTGAGTTGTATGAACCCATCAATTCCATGCATGTTATATGCTTTTATGCATAGCCCCTTTTAACCTATTTGTATAGTTTGTGTTTTTTTGGTTTACCTATTGACTTTGGTGCTTTCTTCACTTTGACTACTTTGTATATATTTTTATGAGTGGCAATCCTATTCATTATTCAATTTGGTATACCTTTATGTGTTTTATCATATTCATTCCTATTATGACCATGACCATCCCTTTAAGCAGTGATCTTGGTCATTCAACTTTTTTACTAGTTTATGTTGATAGTGGTTTATTGTTTTGTATTTTGAGTAGTCTCTACTTTTGTGACCATGATTGTACCTAACTATGGCTATCCTAGTTTTTTTGACTATTCAACTATGATTATGCCTAGTTTTGGAATTTGTTTTCTATTGCTACCTATTTTCATGTTGCATTGTATTTTCCATCCATTTTTACTGGCATTTGTTATTTCTAACTTTGTTTATATTTCTTCTTCATGGTGATACTATTGCTAGTAAGAGACACCATAATGTCCTCAAAGTATTCCTCATGTTGGTACCTTAACCTAAGTTCCATGAATCAAATTACCTTAGTTCAACCCATTTCATCTCCTATATGGTATGTGATCAGAATACCAATGCAACATTCCTTTACAATTTTCATGCAAAACAACGCATAAAATATTTACTATCAATCAATCATTTTGGTGCCTCACTATGGTGGTGAGTGTACCTTGTTGTACACACACTTGATTAGATACTATAGTGGAAAACCCTATTATAATTGGGGTATGGTAAATTTTCCTTACATAGGATCTCCCTCTCCTTGGGTAATCTATAGCATGATTGTATCCCATATCTGATACTTCTATCATTTTGATATCCCATTGTAGTGGTAAGTATGCCTTGTTGAACAATTCACTTGAGTAGATATTACAATAGGAAACCTTGTTGTAGTAGGGGTATGATGACTTTCCTTTCCATAGAATCTCTCTCTCTCTTAGGATAAGCTAAAACATGTATATAGCCCATCTATATCTTGCTCTTTTCTTTATTCTCCCTTTATCATGATGGGCATACTTTTCCAAGAAATACATCCATCATTAACAATAAGGTGTGAGTTGGCTTTGGAGACATATACTTGCATACCATTTATAGTGTAGGTTTACATCCCTTGAACCCTTAATAGTATTGGGTGGACATAATTGACTATTATAGTGTCCATATATACCTATCTTGTGGTCTATTTTAGGATTGGGATCAAATACCTGCATCTATATATGACATGGATTGGTTTCTTCTACTCTTCCTTGCTATAGTAACAAGTGTGTTTGTTGGTACTTAGCACTTATCAGATATTCCATGTGGTCTACCTACTTTAGTGGTATGTATGAGTGATACACCATCCCATACATGGCCAATATTAGAGGGAGGAAAATTTTCATGAGCATGTCATCAAATTCTATTTATATTGTTCATGCTTTAGATCAATGCAATTCCTAAAATGATATGTTGTCATGTTCTACACAAATATTAACCATGTGCTATAACAATATTGACCTATTGTGTGCTACACAAATATTAAGTATATGTCAATAAAATATGGACATCTCATTGAATTCTATACAAATCATATATATATGCCATAATTAAAAAAAGTAAATGCAATCAATGTAGTACATAAAATTAAATTCATCACAATGAGACAAATGAGATGCATCAATCGAATAATATATATATATATATATATATATATATATATAAATACATAAGGGTAAAATATGGTATAAATGGGCACTAAGTGCCATAATTATTAGCTACCCTATATCCCAAGCACATAGTCTCATTATTCAAAGAATCTCATGTTCATCCTATTGGTGTTATGGTGGCTACAAAAATATATATGATAAATACAAAATGTGAAGGTTGTTATAAAATCAGCCTCAGTGCACCTTTGATTATGTGTTGGGTGCCTGCATTGTGGTTTGAGAGGTGTGTCTAGGGGTATTATGACATTTATATTTTGAATCCTACAAGCTCACCCTGGGACCATGCCAAATCTAGTTGTGCCTAAATTTACTATAGTGCTTGCTCTCTATTAACCACCTTCCATCACAATCATAGCTCTAAATCCCACTCACAAATTTGACAAGCTATGTTGTATCCTCTTAGTACCTATGATAAAATGGGACCAAGCTTTCACTCTATTGTATATATTGGTTGGCCTCTCTAATGGGTCATCCTATGGTGGTTATGGTGGAAGTAAGCTTTCAAAATCAATGACCACTCTAGAGTAACTTGCTATAATTAGTCAAATAGCTCACACCACTCAGGATATCTCTACAATTACAAACAAGAAAATAATGAGTTAGATGTATCATTATGAGTAAAATAATTTAAATCTAAATTTAATTTATGTGAAAATAAAGTGCTAAGAGAATCAACTAAATTAATCTTTACCTAGGTCTTTTGGTTGTTGTGTGGGATCATCCTCCTTAGGGGATGGAAATCAGAGGTCTATAGTGTCCATACTAACCTCAAAAATGTGAAGATATTCTACCCCTACGTCCTCCTTTGAGTCCTCACCCTTGATAACCTCCTCAACTACCTCCACCTCAATAGCCTCATCATCAACTGCCTCCACCCCAATAGCCTCCTCATCAACTACCTCTTCTTGTGTCATCTCCTCCTTGACCACCTCTATTGTTGCCTACTCTGCTAGAACATTATCTTCCCTTAATGGATCATTACTATTGATCAAAATCCCCATAAAATTCATACTTCCTAGAGTACTCTAAATAGGGTCCATAGTGATGGCCTTTCCAAGCCCTCTTTGGTGCCATGCTAAAGGATATCCCTGTGGATCTCTACTCAGTCAATAATTTCCCTATGTTTTCTAGTTGCTACCTATGATGTATATATTATGGCTTGGGAAATAGAAGCTTTTTGGGGGCTTGAAATGACCATTATACCCATAATGATCCCTTATAGTTGCAACTGCTTTATCTCCTCTAAGTGGGTGCATCCAATGCACTATACCTCGTACATGGCATTAGTCTTAGGAATTCCAAGGAGTATATGACATGGCTCCTTTGTATGACCTCTTGGTTTTTTATCAATGTTGGCTCCTTGTTATTTTTTAGTCTTTTGGTGCTTTTTCCTTCTATGCTAGCCTCTTCTATCAGGTTTTTCTCTAGGTAAAATGAAAAGAAGAGAAAATAGTAAATGAATGGAAATATGAATTACATGAAATTAAACCTACCTAGCCTATCTAGCCTAGCTAAGGGTAGTTATGCACCAAGAGAATTTAATTTCTATTCTATGTCTTAGTGAGATGAATAAACACATGAACCAAGCAAGATAGCAAAATTAAACGTAGATTTGATCATGCATACGTGAAATTCAAATGACTTCTTACAAAGACTAGGATAAAAATACTAGAGTAGTCATATTCCCCTATAGAGAAGTATATGAACACTAGTTACAACCCCTTGTATTCATATTAAAAGTGTATATTACATTCATATATATGTTCAGAGGAAGCTCAACAACCTATACATGTAGTTGGCCCAAGGCTAGAGTCCAAACTAAGTGAAAAAATAGAGAACTATAGCAGGTCAAATGCTAGACACAATAATAATTCTAACTCCCCTTTTTTAGTCCTAAAAATGGCTATTTATAATATCCATACAAAATTCAAAATTCAAAATTCCCTCTTAGATAGTTGAGAGAAAAAGAAGAAGACTTAGTACATCAATTAATGTCCTCAAAAAGGGATAATTCTACGCAATTTAGAGTAGACTAGGTTTATTAGTTGCAGATATCAGCTTGACAAGTACCACCTTAAAAAAAATGTCTTGATGTCCCTATGCATTGCCCCTTGGTTGAATGATCTTCATGTCCAATGAGTAGGTTTTGGTGCTACATTATACCTAGTGTCCCATCTAGAAAGTCCAATTAGTTTGGTGAAGACCAACTCAACCTCAAATTTCTCCATAAAAATTAGTTTTTTTGGTAGGGCCTTGTTACAAAATGGGCCATAGTAAAATATTTACTATAGTTATGGTAGCTTCCAGGAGACCTCTCACTAGTCATAGGTTGAGCTCTAATCCTGATAGTCTTTCTATTGGTCATACATTCACGCTTACAGTTTGTTGATTGCAACAACAACCTTCTTCCACTCTTCCTTTGGAGGCACTTTGGACCACTTGAAATACCAATATCTCTTCTATAGTTCACATAGGCCTTCAATTATGGGGACACATGTTCTCACTTTGTCTTATAAAGAAGGACCTATAGTGCAATAATAGGCTTTACCACTACATTCATCTTTTCTTTCATGGATAAGTCTAGGGATATTTCAACATATTTAAACTAGCTCAATCATTGTTTTTATTCTCCTTCTAGTATGAAGTACCCATTTGGATCCAAATGAAAAGGAAGGCCTATAACAACTAGTGATGTAATGTTTCCCTTCCATTCATCAGTATTCTAGATCAAAGTTTTAATTTGTTTGATATAACTTTGAGCTACCTATTGGGATGCTAATATCATAGTGACCCTCTGGAGAATAATTTCTTTGTTAGCCACCCCCACCAAATTGCACCATTGAAGATCAACTTGGGTTAGAATTCCTAGGAAAAATTGAGCTTTCCAAAATCAAGGACCAAAAGCTTCTTCGAATGTCATGAGCTTCTCTTTGAATTTTGTGCTTAAAATAAAAATAGACCAGATGTAATAAATTGCTAGGAGGAGTCCTACTTCTTGGATTACACCCTTCTAAATGGTTTGAATTCTCTTGGTGAGTTGCTCCTATGAATGTGGTTCTTATTCCAGTTCCCTCACTTTTTCCCTTTATCCTTCGAGCTCACTTCCTTCTCATCAAGCTTGTTAAAGAGATAGGATAGTTTAGCTTTGATTTTTTTGGCTTCAATATATGAGTTCTTAAGTAGATGCTTAGATTTTTTCAATTTCTTATCCTTTCTGACTAATTTCTATGTAGTGGTTGTATACTTGTAGGTCAAACTTTTGACTACATTTTTGGTAATTTCAAACATTTCCTTTGGTAGTGCATATTTGAAATACAAATCCATGGCTAATATTTGATAATCTTGTGGATGCATTTCACCTGGAATCTTTGAGACCATGGGTTCAAAAACAACCATACCTAACCCCTCTCCTTGTGGAAGTAAATAGGTCCTTTGTGAAATGGTTGATCGCTTAGCCTACTCTTCAATTTCATGGTCGAACTATGGTTGGTTATGTTATGAGTCTTGTTTTAGGAAGTGCAACTAAGGAAATACACCATAACAAGTAAATATACAAAAAGAGATTTAATATTGGCATTAATAGAATTTTTTTGTTACAAATTAGCCCTTTCATTTACAATGGACCTCTTAAAAGAGAGGATTTTCTTTTACAAATAATTTTTATGGTACCACAAATCATCTCCTTGGTGGCACAACAAATTATTGGGAGGGTTTTGAAGTCTCATTGCTTGACCTCTGAAGAATCTATGAGGATCCCAATACCTACACACAAGCCCATAATGAAAGCATCAATATCATCTATTGGGACTTTTAGGATAAGGCCTAAAATCATGAAAAGGGGTTACAAAAAGCTTGTAAAACACTCAAAAAAACTTTTGTAGAAGTTACAAAACTATGCAAAATGGTTACAAAACCTTGTACCTTTCTTGGATTCTTGCTATTGATTTTAATTCTTTGTCTACCTTTGAGGCTCAACCACCCAAGGTAGTTGGTAACCGCATAGGGTGGTTGGCTCTATTTTCTAGCAAAGGCTTAAAGATAAAATTTGGATATTTTTGGAAGTGTTTCAAATCCTCTCGTGTAGATATAATTATTTTTTTTATCAAATATAAGAATAGCTACAAAACAAATATTAACCTGTATTCTGATAAGACTCCATGATCGATGTCTCTGAGCTCTCTAAGTGAGATACCTATAATCATAAATTCAAAATTCTACATAGAATGTCAAACAAAATATGGGTAGATTTTTGGTAGTTTTTTGTGCACACTCTTCAAGCAAATGAAATTAGGGCATATTTGTAATATTTTCCAATGGTGAGGAGAATAATGAGGGGTGATAGAATTATGGACAAGTGGCTTGGGTGAGAGAAGGGAGGAATCTTAGTTTTTTCCACTTTGTTGGACAAATGTGCAATATTCTCTATTTAGGGTATGACACCCTATGACACACCATAAGGCACTACGACATGCCTCACTAATGCTCTTTGGGTGGAGAGATTCCTTACCCACCAAAATGACATGCTTGATCAATGTGCTTAGGTGGATGGAATCTTCACCCATGTGCATTAATGAGCTTGGAATATGAAGAAAAGAGGAGAATTAATGCCAACTAGAGTTAGGTGAACCTGGGTTAAAATAGCAGGATGGTCTCATGATGACCATAGTTTAGGCATAAAAAAGTGCTTAGGATGATCAAAGGGGCTAGAATAGTCAACATTAATATTTATAAGGTTGCAATGTGTTAATTAAAATAATTGTACAATTTATTAAATAATAATATTTGATAATTGCCAATATGAAACTTTTTAGATGTTTACAGATGCCTCTTTTTGTACCATATTATGTGCAAACACAATATGGTGCAAAAATCGATGACATCAATCATTGGATTGATGACAGATAGTGATAATTATTGGAAAATTATGGAGAATAAATTTTAGCTTAAGGAAAGTGATGTAGGATTATCTCAAATCAAGAACAATGTAATATGCCCCAATTATGGAAGGGATTAATGCCCTTGAATATTTGCCTTTGACATATTAATGATATCGTTGTGATTAGAATTTTGATTCTTTGAATCAGAGTTTTTATTAGAATATTAAGAAAATAAGATGAGTTATGCTATTTGCCCTAGTAGAGGGGGGTTAATGATAGCCTTGGGAAAAAAATCTTTGACTTAAATGACTCCAAGATTGAGTGTTTAAGGTGTCGAGATAATTTAGAATGGAATTTATTAGGTATTTTCTACCCCATAAAGCAACGAGTGGATAGAAATAAAAGGATCACAACCATGAGGTGATTGATGAAAGATAGATAAAAAAGGAAACAATGAGGAAATGAAGATGCAAAAGGGTTAATTTGGGGGCCAATTGTAAAATTTGGAGTGATTGACTAAATGACTTGGCCAACTGCCCAGGGTGGCTACCTAGCACCTAAGTAACTATCCAAGATGATATCTTGGCACCTTGGTGACTATCTAGGGTAGTTGGATTGTGTATTGGTGACCTCCAAGGGTAGTTGATGACCTGTTTGGGCAATTGCCAATGCAAAGTTATAAATAGGCATGGTGGAGCACATTTTACAATTACAACGAATGATAGAGGATGAGAAAGAAGAAGGAGAAGTTTGTGAATGATATGGTGGGAGAGTGTGCGGTAGTGGGATTTGGAGGGTGTGCAAAGCTAGAAAGTACCATGGGGTCCTTTGTCTTTTTTGATTTTTTTTTGTTTTTTATTTTGTTTGTTTTTTTGTTTGTAAGTGTAGACACCAAATCCTAGCCATTTGCCTTCCATCTTTGCCTTCCCGCTATTTCCACCACCAAATCCTAGCCAATTTGCCCACTATTCCTATTTTCCTACCATTTTCGATCATTATTCACATTTATTTATATATATTTATTTTATATATATTTAAATATAATATTTTATATTATATTTTAATATATATTTAATAAATATGTATTTATTTAAGTGAATTAATCCCATCCATCCAATTTCATTTAATCCCGACCATCCATTTACATCAATCTGTGCCACACCCTAGATTTATTATCAACCCTTGGATGTGCTTTAATCTCAACCACACGATTAGTGTCGTTGAAACCCTAGCATGCCTTAGGTTAGATTATAAATAGGAGCCATTTTGATGGCTCAACCCCTGGATTTTTCTATGTCTGATTTCCCTAGATTTTTGATGCCTTGAGTTCCCTAAGTGCTTGAGTTTTTTATCAAGCCTTTGGTGCCCTAACCCCATTCCATTCATCACATTTCACCTCCCTCGCTCGCCATATCCACCATCGCAACCTGCATCCTCGCTCGATCTACTTTTGCAAAATTCCCCATCAGCCGCCAGGCACCCACGGGTACCTCCTCATTAGCCCCAGGTGCCCATGGGTGTTTCTTGCAGTCTCTAGGTGCCCGTGGGTATTTTACGCTCCCATTCCTAAAGTCCCCCTAGCCTCCAAGTGATGCTAGGGCATCGCCACACCAGCCACCTGCATCAGACATCATGCATCAGAAGACAACGAGAAGGTAAAATAGATCAACCCTAAATTTATTTATTTCATTGCATATGTTTCTATTTTTGTCCATTTTATTTATAGCATTTAGTTATTTTTATTATTGCTTACAGAGGACCTCATGTTGTGGAGCCCTCTCATATACTACTAACTATTTTTTGTGTCATTGTGTGTAGATCAGGAGCACTACATCAACATCTAGAGTGGCCCAACCTTGGATATCCGAAAAGCCCACTCAACCTTGTTGGGATCAAGACGTGATTGAAGACACCACAACCTTACTTCTTAGGGTTTTGGAGAACCCTAAATTTTTGTATCATTGTATCAAAAAGGATTCAAGGATCCAAGCTTGTAACAATGGAGTTTCTAGGCTCCCCCCATCAATAAAAGAATTTATTCTATTGTGCAAACTTGTGTTATCTTGCATTTTATTTTGTTCAAAGCATTGCTTGTAGTGTTGCATTTTGCATCTTTCAAATGGTGATCATGGTGGGACCCCCTAAGGGTTCCTATTTATGATCTTTTTTACTAATTTATTTTCTATTTTCTATCATCTTGTAGGTTTTTCAGAAGTGTAGATTTCACAGTTCACTGGATCTAGGGTTTTTGAAGTCTGCAAAAGTTTGCAGAAGGTGTGCGAAGTGCCCAGTGACGGCGTCTGAAGGTAATCCAAAAATGCCTAGAGGTATTTCAAGCCATCCAAAAGCACCCACGGGCATCTCAACAGCGTTCAGAAGCACCCAAAGGTATTTACGGAGAGTTAGGAGCAAAAATGTAGGCTTTCTAGTAAGTCGATTGCTTAAAACCCTAGTTTTTTGTCTTACGTATTTTGGGTATATTCTGTATTTTTTAGATTTTAAGTAATAAAATGAATCATCATTAAGAAATCTAGAAAATGAATGCATATTAGTTTGTATTTTTAGATCTGCATATTCATTCACATATTTGGATTAGGGTTTTTGTTTTCTAGGTGTAAACTACTGCATTTTGTTTGTATTTGAACTGAAACTTGCATAATCTAGTGTTGCATCTTAGGGTTAAAGATATTTTCTTTTGTATATCTAAGTTGGAACAATAATATATTGCCAAAAGTATCCCTACCAGTTGGGTGATTCTAGGTAGAGGGGTGGACGAACCCTCCGGTTGTTATTTAGACAGGGGGTCTTAAGTGGTGTACTTCACACCCTTTGGAGAACTTGGCAATATTTTGTTGGCTTCTAATTTAGGTTTATGAAATTAATTATTTTTAACATTGTTTGTACACTATAAAAAAACATAAACCTTAAAAATAATCCACACACAACACGATTCATGCAAAATAGTAGTGGTTGGATTTCATCACCAACCATTGCTTGAGATTTGGTGATGGTGGCATTCATCTCCATCCACCAATCTCTGCCCTTAGACACCTTAGGAATACCCCCAAGCAAACTTGTTGGATTTCATCACCAACAAGAATCTCATTGCCCTACCTTAGCCATAGTTTTTCACCTTTGTTTCATTAAGAAATATTAGAAAATCAAAACACACAAAACTGGCACATAAAATGAACACACATTAAAAGGAGATAATTAATGAAAGGTAAGCCACATTGGTTGAGCCTTAGTATTGTTTGTTTCCTTAAGCATTCTAGTTTTTACATTTGGTATTCTAATTTGCATCTTGATTTACTTTTCTTATGGTATTAACTCAAAATCAAAAGAAAGTAATAAGTCAAGAAAAATTAATGGAACCTTCATCCACCTTCCCCACCACTTCAGTGGTAGATACCCTGAATGTGACACAGGAAGATTTATCTGTAGGTCCCTCACATTCTTTGCCTTCCACATCCTATCATATGGCCATGCCCCAAGAGGAGTCAAACTCCCCTACCATCAACCACCACATCACCCATATAGACATGGAAAAAGTAGAAGCCTTCATGAAGTCTTCTAATTATGTCTTAGAGTCCATCCCCAACTCGCCTAGACAGGATTCTGCTTTACAACAAGAGCCTGTCTATTCCCAACCTCCATCCACCTTTACCCAGGTGTATACTAACCCTATTTTTGAGGCATCAGTTGCACCTTCATCCCATACATCCATCCCTCAACCTTCAAGTGCTCCTAGCACCTCATATACCTCCACCTACACCAACCCCTTGTATGAAGCACAAGTCAATGTTGCTTCACAAGTCCCAACCTCACAAGTTGCTATACCTAGTGTAACTTGTATCCCAGCCACATCTGCCATACCATCTACCTCCATACCCCTAGACTCTGATAGAGATATTAGTGAAGCATGGGAACACTTGAACAAATTGCTTAGATAACATCAAAATGCTCAACAACAAGTACAAGTTAACCCTACGCATTTACATAACTCTACTCAGACTCCCCTTGTCAACCAAGGTCCATCATGGGTACCTCAGTATTCAGTGGTCTCTATCCCGATTCCCCCATCAACTCATACCATTACCCATCCTATTCCCATTGGCTAGCCTAGCCATACCTTTCATCCATCAACATCATTCCATAATTCCCCATATTTTCATCAACAATCCCCCATTCATCATATTCCATCCAATTCACCTCATCATCAATACCAATATCCTCATCATTTAGTCACTCCACAACATCTTTCCATGCCACCACAAACCCATCAGGTAATTCAGGGTTTTCACATTCCTAAGGAAGACCCTCGAATTGAGGCCATGCAAAAACAAATAGATCAATTGATGCAATTCACTCCTGGATTTTCAAGTTAGAAACCAACTTTACGCCAATTGATCAAACAACTAATTCATCCTTTGGTACCAACCCTGCCATATTCGAAAGACTTTACGGTACCCAAGTTTGACAAGTTTAAGGGAACTGAGGATCCCAAAGAACATGTGAGCACCTTTTTTCATGCATGCTTCAGAATTCAAGATGATAATACTCTCATGCTTCAAAATTTTCCTCAAACATTAGGAGGGGATGCCATAGAATGGTACAATCAATTTCCAAGCCATAGTATCTATACTTTTGACCAATTGATTGAGCAATTCTTTGACCGCTTCATCCTAAATGTTAAAAATAAGATCTCATTATCCGATGTCTATGCCTTAAGACAACACGATGATGAATCTATCTATGATTTCAAAAACCGTTGGAGGGTTATCATCACAAAATTGCCATTCACCCTACCAATGGATGAGCTAATTAAGCTATTCACCAAGAGTTGCTTAAAACCCATCTCTTGGATGCTCCAACTAAGAACTTATCAAACTTTTGAAGAAGCTTTAGCTCAGGCTAGTGTCATTGAGGATATCAAAATCCAAGAAGGCATCATTAAGCCCAAGAAGAAAGAATGGTAAAACAAGGGCCAATACAAAAGTAATTATTCAAGCCAACAGAAATCAACATAGGCTACCCCAACCACCCAATCCAATCAAGTCAATCAAGTGGTCATGAGCCAGCTGGTAATGGCTCAACAACAACATATGCAACAAGTACCACAACAAATTTCCTATCATGCGGTCCCATCAACAACACAAGCTCCAAAAGTTCAAAACACAATGCCACCTATGGAAAACCATCCCCGATGATATTTTTTCTAATAGAATCATCAATACACCCCACTAGATGAGTCATATACCTCTCTTTTTAGAAGGTTGTATGAGACAAACAAACTTGCTTTTCCTTGACATTAGACCGGATGATCCCACCAAGCATGGTAAAAATTATCAAGAATACTTATTTTACCCCTATCATAGGCAAAATGGGCATGACATCAACAATTACCATATGTTTAAAAATGTAGTCCAAGACCTCATTGACTTAGGGGAAATTAAAGTTAATAGTCCCCTTACTCAACAAAACCAAGACCTTGGTATATTTCAGACACCACTTCCTCATCACGAGGAGGTGCAACCAAATATAGAGGGAGCAAACACTAAAACTCCCCCTAACCAAGTCAACCATATTCAACAATACCAAGGGTTTGTAGGGGCCATTCATGTGGTCACTAGAGGTCAATGGAATAATCAACAAAGGCAACAACCTCAAGCAAGTGTCTCACAACCTTCTACATTGCCACCCATCCAAGTGTCCCCTAATCCATCATCACCCATTCATATACCTAGTCAATCGAATCCATCAAATCCACCCATCAATCATCCACCCCGACCAGTCATCTCATTGAGTAGTTGGTTAACCACAAGTTTGAAAATGGCATCCACAAAATTGTCAATATATGAGCTAATCCAACAATCTCCCCCACATCGGGAGGCATTAATAGAAATTTTGAAATCCATCGAATTGCAATTGCAAGATCCTAATGCCTTCAACAACTTTGTGGGGAGCATTCAAACATGCATGGAGCCTTCCATAACATTTTATGACTTTGAGATTAAGCCAATCTCATCGGGATCAGTAGACCCTCCATTGCATATCATGGCTCTAATTGACAAGAAACCTTTCAAGAGAGTCCTCATTGATACCGGTTCCTCTATCAACATTATCACCACATCTGCTCTCCATCATTTGAACCTTCCTCCATCTCACATCACCAAATCATCCTTCACCCTCAAAGCATTCAATGATGCTTTGTGTTCCACAATTGGCACTATTGTTTTGCCCATCGAAGTAGGGGCTAAAATGTTGCACACAATGTTCCACATCTTGGAAGGATCCATGGCATACAATGTACTCCTTGGAAGACCTTGGATGAGGGAAATGAGATGTGTTCCCTCCATTTTACATCAATGCTTGAAATATGTTCATGAGGGATAGGTACATTGCATACCAACGGACGTCGAGTCATTTAAGTATTGCAATCTCATCTCAAATCCTTATGAGTCCATGCTCCCTTCCACTCATATTTTCCTATCATCGTCATCCAATCCATCCACCACTCCACCAACCTCTTCATCAAAGGATCCCATTCCTGAAGAGCTCCCCATCACCAAGCCTCAACCAACCACCATACCCTCATCATCATCATCAATGACTACATGCACATGTGGTCATGGTCCATCCACATCATCAACATCATTATTGTCCACTTCATCATCAACCATTCCACAACCTTCCCAATCCAATCCATCTCCTTCACCTAATGTCTCATAAGTCAAATTGATAGATTGTGAGATACTTCCATTTCCACCCTTTCCCGATCCATCGCCTGACCATGATCCTCCCATATCATCCCAAGTCGAAGTCCATCTCACCAATCCTGGTATTGGTGAATACGTGGTCGATGACATCACCATCACACCCCTCACCATCCCTAGTGCTAAGAATTTTGGTCACCCACATGACCAACCTTTAGCAATAGGAGCATTTTACAATATGGGTTCAACTCCAAATAGCATTAACTTTGTATATGGGGGAATTGAATCTTCATCAAGTCCAACACCCATAGAAGAACCCAAAGAACCAAAACTTGCCAATATTTCAAACATGTTGGGATTTCCATCTCGATACTTCCACATTGTCAATTGGCAAGGCCATGGCCTAGGATTGCATGAATAGGGCATGCATCAACCTATCGATGTTCCATATCAAGAGGTGCATGACCGTTCAGGTCTAGGTTTCCACCCACTTCCTACCATATCTTCTTTTGAACAAGCCTTTCAAAGGCTTAACCTCAATTCAGGAGAAGAAGCCCTCCATCCCGATAATTTTGATGAGGAAATCTATGAAGAATTTGAACTTATGTCAATTATTTTGGATGAATCTAAAGAAGAATCGGAGCCCATCATTCCCCATACCAAACAAGATGAGTTTTATCTCAACATGTTCCCCATCCATGAGCCCATATTTCACTTGCTTCTTCCACAAGAGTGAGCTGCCCCTACCGGTGAACCACCACCTCCATTCCATTAAGCCATTCCATAAGCCAATTTGTAACATATGTACATAATTCAAAATAGTGGTTATCACCACTACAAAAAAAAAAAATCAACAAAAACATGTTTGCTTTCTTTGCATTACATATGTAAATACACCATTTAATAAAACATGTTTTGTGTTGCTTGTTGTTGTTTAGGTTAACCAAGATCTTAGCACCGATTCCATCCATTCCATCCAACCTTGTCCACCTTGCCCATAAGTCAACATGAATCCTGTTGATTTATTCACCCCGCTCCACAATCCATATGATTCGGCTAAACCAATTCCAATTGACATAAGCCTTATTGATATGGATCGGATTTCCTCACCTCCAACCTTCGCCAAATTTGTCCTATCCAAGGAACTATTAAGGGCTTCCACCAACTACATTCCTCCATCCCCTCCACCTTCACCTTCACCTTCACCTTCGGATCCCGAGGTTTTCCAAGAAAATTTAGATGAGGATAAGCCAGAAGAGTTTGATGACATCTTAGATGATATTCATCTGATCCCTACACCCCATCATCTTGAGGAAGGTTCCCACATGTCTATTGAAGATACTATCGACGTGGACCTTAGTTTAGATAAAGACAATCCCCAAATTTTCAAGCTTGGCAAAATCTTATCACCCGAAGAACAAGAGCAATTCATTGCTCCCCTCAAGAGGAAGAAGGACATATTTGCATGGTCCTACAAGGACATGCCCGGTCTTGACCCTAGTCTAGTGGTCCATAATCTCACCTTACAACCTGATGCTAAGCTGGTCAAACAAAAGCTTAGGAGAATGCATCCTACCATGGCCCTCTTGGTAAAAATAGAGCTTCAAAAACTCTTAGATGTGAACTTCATAGTTCCTATCGATTATCCTGAGTGGCTCTCAAACATGGTACCCGTTCATAAGCCTAACGGGGTGATACACATATGCACTGACTTTTGAGATCTTAACAAAGTGTGTCCTAAGGATGACTTTCCTCTCCCAAACATCGATACTCTTGTCGATACCTACGTTGGCCATGAAATTCTTTCACTCATGGATGGTTTTTCAAGATACAACCAGATTCGAATAAATCCTGATGACCAACATAAAATAGCATTCACTACACCTTGGGGAAATTTTTTTTACAAGGTGATGCCCTTTGGCCTCAAAAATGTAGGTGCCACTTATCAACGTGCCATGACATACATTTTCCATGACTACATGCATAAGATTATCGAAGACTATGTGGATGATCTCTTGGCTAAATCCAAAACTTGACAAGAACATATTGGTGTATTGGAGAAAGTTTTTGACCGACTCCTAGAGCATAATGTAAGGTTGAATCCCAAGAAATGTGTCTTTGGTGTTACCTCCAGCAAACTTCTAGGATCCATTGTCTCCAAAAGAGGCATTGAGGTGGACCCTAACAAGGTCAAGGCTATCTTAGAGATGCCTCCCCCAACTAACTTAAAGGAATTGCATAGTTTACAAGGAAATATCTAGTCAATCCATCATTTTACTATGCAACTTTCTGACAAATGTAGGCCATTCAATCACCTACTATAAAAGGGGGTGCCATTCTCTTGGATAGATGAATGTCAACAAGCCTTCGATGAAATTAAGCAATACCTAGCTTCTCCACCAGTCTTAGCTCCTCCTCATATGAGGGTCCCATTTTATCTTTACATCTCAGCAATGAACTTTGCATTAGGGATAATGCTTGCACAAAAGAATGAACAAAATCGAGAGCAAGTTGTCTACTACATTAGTCGAACATTGGTAAGCTATGAAACTAAATACACTTATGTAGAAAAATTGTGCTTAGCAGTGGTTTTTACCACTAAGAAACTTTGACATTATATGCTTAGCCACACAACTTACGTCATAGCTAGAGAAAATCCTCTATGTTACATGATGTCTCACACTTACAATAATACCTACACCGCTAAATGGATAATGCTACTCACTGAATTCGACCTGGAATTCATTAGCCAAAAATCCATTAAAGGGTAGGTAATAGCCGATCAACTTGTGAAAGCTCCACTACCTAGTGATCATCCTTTGATTATTGAGCTCCTAGATGATTCGGTATTTGCTATCACTGAACAAGAAGAAGATGTCATTCCAAAGGAAGATGTCGATATCATATTATTCTTTTATGGCTCTAAGTGTGCAAAAGGTCAAGGTGCTAGAGTCATATTTCACACACCACAAGGGGTACCTATCCCCTTGTCATTCAAACTAGACTTCCAATGCACAAACAACATTGCAAAGTATGAAGCCTTAATATTAGGTCTTCAATCAGCTATAGCTATGAGCATTAAGTGTATTAGGATATTTGGTGATTCTCAACTTGTTATCAATCAAATCAATGGAGAATACCAATGCAAAGAACCTACCATTAAGCTTTATCATGAAGTAGCAATGAAGTTGCTCTCTAAGTTTGATTGGTATGAAATCAATAGTTTGCCACATTCGACTAACATATTTGCAGATGCGATGGCCTCTCTTGGATCCTTGATTCCAAAAGACTCCTTTGGAGAGGTACAACCCCTTATCATTTCAACGGTCTCTAAATCTGCAATTTTATGTGTTGAGTCAAAAGATGAAAAGGATGTTTGCTTTATCCAATCGGATTCATATGAGCCTTGGTCGAGCCAAATAGTAGCCTTTCTCAAGTTTGGAACACTCCCATATGACATGTCTTGAACTTCCAAGCGTACTTTCAAGCAAAAGGTAGCCCATTTCATTCTTTTGGGGGATGTGTTGTATAAACATGGTTATGATGGAGTCCTCCTTCATTGTCTCAAGGCTAGAGAAGCTCAAAGAGCCATAGCTGAAGCCCATGATGGTACTTGTGGTGGTCATTTTAGTGGAATGGCCATTGCAAAGCATATTCTACGCATAGGTTATTATTGGCCCACAATGGAATACATGATTGTTGCACCTATGTTAAACATTGCAAAAAGTGCCAAGAACATGCTAATCTAACTCATGTACCATCACAAGATTTACAGCCTATTCAAAGCCTTTGGCCCTTTTCACAATGGGGCCTAGATCTAATTGGAAAAATTTCACCTGCTTCCTTGGGACAACATACTTTCATCATCACAACCTACTGAATACTTCACAAAGTGGGTTGAGGCAATTCCTCTAACCAACATGACAGGACCTAGAATTGTGGATTTTATACTCCATCATATCATTTGTCATTTTGGTATCCCTTCAAAAATCATTTCAGACAATGGCAAGTCTTTCAAGAACAAGGATGTTCGAGAACTTTGTGAGAAATATAACATTCAACATAGTTTCTCGACTCCTTATTACCCACAAGCAAATGGACAAGCTGAAGCTTCCAACAAGACCTTGATTGCTATTCTCAAGAAACTTGTCAAAGAAAATCATAGATATTGGCATACACAAATTCCCTTGGCATTATGGGAGCAACACCATTTTCATTGGTCTATGGAGCTAAAGCAATCATGCCTCTTGAGCTCGAGATCCCTTCCTTGCAAATTTCTTTGTAGGAATTCATAGATGATGACACTGCTAGACAAGCATATCTTGACCAACTCACACTTCTTTATGAGAGGTGAGTCAATGCTTTAGAGCATTTACGAGTTTATCAAGACCGCCTCAAATGTGCTTACAATGCCAAAGTTCATCTACGTGAATTCCAAGTAGGATATCTTGTCCTTAAAGAGAACCAACAAAACACCAATGCATTACCGCACCTTCATGATAAATTCATGGCTAATTGGTTAGGTCCATACATAGTTACACAAAGAGTGGGTAATGGTACTTATAGGCTTTCTAGTCTAGAGGGAGAGGAAGAATTCGAACCACTTAATGTTATACACTTGAGAGCATTCTATGCATGATTTGATTATTATATATACATGGCTAATACACAAAAATATTTGCATACATTTCATTCATAACATTGCATTTCATTTTACATTGCAGGTTACACCTTACATTTCACACAAACTTGCATTCAACATTCCAAAAACAATGCATTCACCCACATTTCATATTGCATGTCACATTTCACAAAATTGCATGTCATACATTGCATTCACATCCACATTTTGCATTTCATATTTAGGGATCATTTATTAAGTTCAAGGTCTTAATTGGTCCTACAAAATTCATGTTGCCTTAATCAGGGGCACCTTCACAAAGTCATCCACACCATTCCATAAAGTCAAATTGCCATTCAACACAAGCCACATTAAAAAATCCCTAGGTGTTTTTGGTCACTCAACCACTCCTAGTGTTTTAAGAAACCTCCAAACAACATGTCGAGTTCTTCTTAGGACCATTGCACATCTTACACTAAGAAAATCTTGGGTTTGGAAACTGATTCCAAAAACATTCTTGAACCAAGCACAACTTTCACATCTTAAAAACATCTTGTGTCAAAGAGGGATAACACCATACTTGGTATAAACCTTGAAGTGAAAAGGGTCATCCTTGCTAGTCCCATCATGCAACATAGTCCATAAGAATAGTGGTTTGCACCACTATCATAGTTGCTTCAAATTAAAAATATAGAGTAGTAAGGATAGGGTACAATTCTCATCATACTTAGGTTGAGAATTTGATTCCCCAAAGCTCTAAATCTTTTACATCACACACCACTGATTAATTGGGTTGTAAGAATCATACTACTTTTCTAGTTAGACAGTTAGGTAGTCATCCCCAAAACTTAAGAAATCAAAAACAAAAATTGTGGACTATGGAGTTAGCCTCCACCGGAGCTATAGACGCTTGATTGGTAGTGGAGTACGCTCATGCGTGGTGACATGTCTCTTTTAAAAGAGACCTCTGACCGCTCATAAGGATAAGCTAACTTCTTGGTTTCATCCATAATAGGTTTACCCAATTTACTCAAGATGAGTTAATGAACTCACTTGCACACACATTGGTTCTTGATTGTCTAGGGTCATTACCTTGCTCTTGATTTGGTAAATGAATTCACTGCACACACATTTGGTCCTAGAAGGATTAGGCAGTTTTAGTGAGATTTTTTGATGCCACTAGGATGTTTGAGTCTCTACAAAATAGGTATTCTTCCATATCAACATCCATATCTTCTTCCATATCAACATCCATATCTTCTTCCATGTCAACATCCATGTCACTTCATGAGTCATTCACCCCATATGCCACCAATTTTGGTGCCCCTGATTAAACAAAAATGCTAGAAAATGGCCAAAACAAATATCTAAACCATAAATGAGCATTAGCACATGCCATATTGCATTAATCATCCATACATGCCATATTGCATTAGTCATCCATAACATATCATATGCATCAATCATAAACATAAACATGCATTCAACAAAAGTATTCACACACACACACATTCACACAAATATACAACACAAAAAGTAAGAGCCATGTATATATATATATATATATCAATGAATGCCAAAAGGCTACATACAATGGAGCACCAAGGCTCATATACAAAAAAGTGCATCTAAGCACTAGCTACATCCTCCAAGAAGACCCCTGTGACCTAGCAAGAGTCTGTGACCTAGCAGGAGCCTCAGACCTAGTAGGAGCCCTAGACCTAGAATGACTATGCCTAGCACCCTCGGATATATAAAAGTTTGGAGGATCTAGAAGTGGAATATGATGTTCCATCAACCTATCCTCCAATACCTCAATGTATCTATGCTGAGAGCGAAGGCATCGTATGTCGACCTCGTGCTACTACTATTGCTCCAAATAGCTCTACCTAGAGAGCCACAATCCTTGCATCCCACTCTACCACCTGCTACTCTAGTTGTGCCCACTCCTCCTTGCTCTAACATAGGGGTACATCTAGAACCTCCTCCATCTCCTCCCTATCTCTGCCATCTCCCTTAACCTTAAGTGCCTGTTGTGTTGCACCCTTCCTATTCTACCTCTGATTGTCATATCGAAGGTGTTGCTACCTCTTACAAGTATCCTGAGTCCCCTCACCCTACATATCTATGGGGCACCCTCATCCTGAGTCCCCTGGGTAGCCTCATACCTAGCCTCTCGACCACCACCCACATCAACCACTCCTCGAGGTGGTACCCATGGTGGCTGCATCGCAAACCATGCATCATACTCCATGGTCATCCCTGCATCCTCCACATCTAGGATGTCCACCTCCTCATCATCCTCCAAGGCTACCCTCCATGGATTTATGCATGGTAGCCCTACCTCCTCTCGATGCCTCCTGTACCACACCAGCTCATCGGGAACATCCTGCCTCAGCCCAAATTAATGGAGAACTCGAGAGAACTAGAAGTACTTTGCCTCACTCCTATGCATTCCAATCACCCACCTACCCTACCACACTTGTTTGTAGATGCTCCCCATACCTAGTCCATTGGGCACCCAGCCATGGCCTCCATACCACTTGGGTGGATGTCAATCCCACCCATAAGTCCCTATACCACTGACTCATCCTCATGGGATGACTCAACTGCACCTCCTCTACCAAAGCCCATCATCTAGCATAGGGCTACTCCCTACCAAACTCCTCCATAGGTAATCCCTTCAATCGAGCAACTCTAAAGTGCTCCCATCCCTAGCATTGCAGTAATAGGTTGCACCCCAATCCCTTTTCCCCCACCTCATCACCTCATAAAGCTCCTGGTACACCTACACCAATAAGGCGGGATCCCATGCATACACCTACCTCATGGTGAGCATATCACTCACCACCCCTATCAAGTTCCAAGGGAACCTGCACCCAATGTTGTTCGGGGCCACAATGTTGGCCAACATGAACATCACCAAAGCTCAGAGGGGATCTAACTCCTTGTCCACGTACATGGACAAATAGGGGATCCCTCTGCTCTCCACCTTCACCCCCTCCCATGCATATCCAAACATCCTCATCATCTCCATATTTTGGTTGAGGCCAACCTCAACCCGGAGACCCTCCACCAAAACCTTGAGGATATGGTAGACATCCTCCAAGGTCACATTAACCTCACCCATGGGGAGCTAAAGCGTCCCCCTGTTAGCATCCCACCTCTCTACCAAGGTAGAGAGGTACCCCTTATCCACCCTAACCACATCCAGCCAGGCTACCTCCGCTAGCCCCACATCCTTGAGTAACTCCCACTCATCCCCCATAATCACCTTCCTCATCCTAGGGATGTAAGGTAAAAAATGGTGTCGAGCCTCCAAAACTCTAAGTTGCAGCACAACACAAAATATTTGTTATTAAAATAATTTATAAAAAAAATTGCACAATATATAATAAAGCAAAGCCTTACCTCAACAATCAGCACCCCAGCAGTAGTCCCGACCTCCACACCATCTCCCTCCATCGCCATAGCTTCTGCGCTCTAAGAACCTCACCTCACTTCATTCCTCACTCACCCTTCACTACTCAGACACAGCTTTTCAAACTCCTCAGATGCATAAATGAGCTTTAAACTCACCCAAGAAGCTATTTATAGCTATTTCAGGTTCTTTGGAGCACCCATGGGCATTTCTTGGCACGTTGAAGCGCCTGTGAGTGTTTCTGAACCGCAAGCACTCGTGGGTGTTTCACGTCAGCATTGATAACAACTAAATCTGCCTAAAACAATAGCTACCCCCAACCAAATTGCTCCAAATCTCACTCACCAGTGCATTCAATAATTTTATCAAGTTTTGTGAATATTATAACTGATTTGGACGCATAAATCTCATTTGCAACCACATTGACCAAAATTCACCAAACAAATTCCAAAAGCACCTAAAATGACCCAAATATTCACAAAACGACCATCATCATTCATATAATCACTCACACATCATATTCACCTCATTTCACATCATCATTTACATATTTTCCAAGTTCACATAACAAGCAAGTGAATCTTGTATCTAGTGGGTTATTCTACACACTTGGTGATTGCAGTGATTTGGGTCCATGCAATTCGGTAAGATGAATAGCTTACAATAAGGACACTTGTCCATGATCATCATCACTTATCTCCTTGCTTGAAATCACAATCATATTTGGTATTTCCTCATATTTAGAGTGAAACATTACCAAGAAAAATTTGCACAACCGTTGTCATTGATGGCCTAGTTCGTGAGGCTTAAAACATGGACAAAAACTCAAATTTCATCATTCAAAATCTCCTTAACACCTTAAAGATAGGCACTAGCTAGGATGATTGGTTCCATTTTGGGAATTATGTGAAGATTTTTCCACAGCCACTAGCAGGCCATCCAAGGTTGATTATTTTTCTTTTGCATCATCATTTTGCATATCAATGATGTCGAAAAGACAAAGTGTTTCAACAGCATCGAATCACCCCAAATTTGGGGACAACCATTTTTTGTTATGACTTTCCCACAATGGGATACATCTTACATGATCATGGCATCTAAACTTGGCAAAAATCCCTTCCCACCGTTGGGGAAAAAATGGTATCAAATTTTACATCATTCATATCGTCTTGATCACCTCACATTTGCACAAAACCCTTCATCTTTTGGGGCAAAAATAGACACATCATATCACATTTTACACCAACCCCCTTCCCACCATTGGGGCAAAAACGGTATCACATTTTACACAGACCCCTTCCCACCATTGGGGAAAAAATGGTATCACATCATCCATCATTATTTTGCATAGATTTTTCAATTGGCTCATGAGATTCATCTATAATATCATTCACCAATTGAGGGGGTAAGCTACGTAAAACTTTGAATTCTTTTATTCTTTTATCTTCAAGCTCGTATTCCAACAAGAGAGAGAAGTTGCTTCTGCACCTGGCCAAAACAGGTGTCTTGTATTTTTGCACTGCATTGTGTTTCATGCAATACAGTACAAAAAGGGGCATCTGTAGATACCAAATCCTAGCCATTTGCCTTCCATATTTGCCTTCCCACCATTTCCACCACCAAAGCTTAGCCAATTTGTCCACCATTCCTTTTTCCTACCATTTCTTATCATTATTCACATTTATTTATATATATATATTATATATATATATAAATATAATATTTATATTATATTTTAATATATATTTAATAAATATGTATTTATTTAAGTGAATTAATCCCAGCCATCCAGTTTCATTTAATCTTGACCATCCTTTTACATCATTGTGTGTATATCAGGAGCACTACATCAGCATCTGGAGTGGCCCAACCTTGAATAATTTTAAAAGCCCACTCAACCTTGTTGGGATCAAAACACGATTGAAGACACCACAACCTTACTTCTTAGGGTTTTGAAGAACCCTAAATTATTGTATCATTGTATTAAAAAGGATTCAAGGATCCAAGCTTGTAACAATGGAGTTTCTAGGCTCCCCCCATCAATAAAAGAATTTATTCTGTTGTGTAAACTTGTGGTATCTTGCATTTTATTTTGTTCAAAGCATTGCTTGTAGTGTTATGTTTTGTATCTTTCAGTAATATAAATAACGGGGTGGCAGAAAAAAATTTTAAATTTTAAATTTTGAAATGATGGGTGAAATTTTAAAATGGTAACATCATGGAATGGGTAGGAAATTTTTATTTTTTTATTTTTTTAAATTATGATTTTATTGTATATGTATGAAATGGAAAATATGTGCTAATAATTTTGTGGTGATGATTGCAGTTGAAGTTATTATGACCATGACACAGATTTCACATATGTTTCTAAGTGCCAAGGACAAGTTGGACAAGGATGAATGGGAGTGGTTGGAGGTAATAATATTGAGAGAAGTGGCACAGATCGAGCCTATACATTCAAATCACTGGTATCTATCAATACTAGAGGATCAATGGGACACTGATAGGGGGACATTCCACCTCCCTACAAGGGATATGACAGTGATATTTAAGAATGTGTACCATATTTTTGACTACCTATGGATGGTATTCCTATCCACACGACCATGATTAAGGAAGATGTGATGACCTAGGTATATGGTGATGAGTGGAGATTTATTGACATGGGTAGCAATAACATATAATACTTGGTGGAGTATCTTCAGGAGAGACTATCACCACAACAAGTAGTCTTTATGTTATTTATTTCCAATATCATGCTACCTAATTCTAATGGTGCATGATTTCTATGGAATCTATTAGGATTGGTTGTAAATTTTATAGAGATGTTAGTCGCATATGCTTGGAAACCAACATTGCTAACATAGATCAACATGGAGCTATACGATGTGTGTTGACGAAGGAGGTTGGATTTGGTTTGTAGTGTGCTATTATAGATTTGGGGATGGGAGCACTTTAGGATATGTTGACTAGTAGGGTTACCATATGAGATGGATGTGAAGGCAGTGGTCGAGCAGCCCTATGTGTTGATATGGCAACACAATAGGGAAGAATCATGAGATTGATCATAGAATAATGGTGGGGAGTACTATCAATAATTATGGGTAAAATTGAGGCCTGAGATAGTGATATGGAGGTCATGGAGAGGAGGGCCAACATGGGTAGAGAATGGTGTCCACTTGATTTGAATAAGATAGGCTAGATGGTTGACTGATCGACATGGGATAGATCATGTCCTCTTCTAGTTATTTTAGGTACTATGATGGTTTAGGTTGAGATAGGGGTTACCTGACCCACCTATCATTTACAAGAGGTCAAATGAGAAGGCCATGTTAGAGCAGTCATAAGTGGAGCTAGTGGGGATGAGCGAGATGAGGACATTGAGGTGGTCAATGGGGATGGTGACGAGATGATCTTAGATTTTTATTTCTAGTGGGTAGCACAACATTAGAATCTTAGAAGGGCAACAAAGAGGGTAAGTGGTGAGGATGTGGTAGGGGTTATGGGGGGAATGATGTGGTCAAGGAGGCATAAGAGCCACTACTACGATGATAATATCAATGGATGGACAGTGGGGTAAGCTTATCAAGGAAAATGGAGGAGGACTTATCGAATATATAGTGGGAGGAGGTTGTGGCAGTGCTCTACGCAGAGTGGGATAGCCTATAAGAGGATAAATATAAGACAACAAGGAGACTTGGGGAGGTGGAGCAAAAATAGGTTGTACTACTAATTGGGAGGCATGAGTGTTTATGAGAGAGAGTAGGTGATGGGAGAGAGTGATATGCTGGTATGGATACTGATACAGCTATAGGAAGAGAGATTAGTGGTAGTGATAGAGTGGGATGATCTTCAATAGTAATTGGATATGGTTGTGATTGATAGGGAGTCTCTATACCAATAGCTAGATGTAATAATGATAGAGAGGGAGGCTATGTGTCAGCAAATGGATGTAATAGTGGTAGACAAGGGTTGGGTGGTGGTTGAGATAAAGTAGCTATAGAGGTGGCTAGAGAGGACCAATGAGGCAACTAGCATAGAGGCACTAGAGGAAGAGCTAATTGGAGCACGGGCAAATGAAATGATGGCCCAGGATAGAGTGGTGAGATCCATGGTACAATGATGACTAGAGGTGGAGAAGTCAATGGATATGGAGGATACTATAATTAGGGGGGACTAGAGGTCCCTCCTTGACCAACACTATCAAGGTCATAAAGGAGCCTAACGAGTGGATCCTTAGTTGTCGTAGTGAAGCTATTGTTCAGAGATCCATCCATATCACAACCTTCAGGTGTTGGATCCTCTTAGGGAGACAAGCAATGGGGACAATGAAGTAGCATCAAATAGGCTTAGGAATTAAGGCAAAAGAGGAGTGGCAAGATGAGTGATGGTCAACAGTTAGGACCTATGTAGTGATGATTTGACTACAATTTTGTAGGTCTACAAGCCATGATGATGTAGCCTACGAGCCTAACATTATTATTATGTATGATATTTTTGTGACATGATTATATATATATATATATATATATATATATATATATATATATATATATATTGTGAAAAATTATGTGCATTGTGTGGTATTATGTTATGTGTGATGACTTTATGATGTTTTATGATGATGTATATATGTATATAATGAATGTAATGAGATGTATGTGATGATACTCATAATAGATAATTCAAATTATGAAATGATAAATGTAGCTAATGTGAGATGTAATGGTTATAAAATTAGGAATGTAATAATATGGATATATACATGCATGTTTGATTATCATTCAAAAAGGCCTAACGATGCATCGCTACTCATGAATTGATTGATTAAGCAAGGGCACCAATCATAATGGTAATGACATAACTATAGAATATAATGGAGTGAATGCGACACTATGGATATAGGAGATGAATGATCTACAAGAAAAATGTGGCATGATTTGTCATGTCACCTATCCTAGAAAATAAGAATCAACAAGTGCTTTTAGGAAGCTGAAACACCCTAGTGACATTGATCAAACCCATATACTAATCAAATAAGGGCTTGAAGATACTATGACCAACCAAGGGAGTCAATTTTCTCAAAGACCAATGTGTGTGCAATGATATTTATTTCTAATTTTGAGTGAGGTAGTACTGATCAATTGTGACTCAAACCATTATAAGTTAGCTCATCTATGAGTATACATAGGTTTGTACAAAATAAGGTTGCTAATGTAATGGATATGTCACCATGTAGAGGGTATACTCCACTTCCAGTAAAGTTTCTATAGCCCTAATGGATATAGCCTCACAATCCTTCGATGTTGCTTCATTGCCAACGAAGCATCTATAGTCCTAGTGGATATGTCTAAAATACCTAAGGATCCATGATAAAATAGTATTATTGACTCTCTTTTTCTTTTTTGCATTCTATTTTTTTTACCATATGGATCCTTGGGTTTGGATTATGCACATGATAGGATGAGCAGGGGAAACCGTTCACTTTATGGCAAGAGGGATGTTTGGTTTTAACTTTGCTAGATTCAAAACATGTTTAATATATGATATGTGTGCATGGTCCAAGAGAAAACTTAAGGTAACCATAAAGACCTATAACACTCAAGTGATAAATGAATTTTAATGAAGGTTGACTAAGACTCTAGGTATGGCTGAATGACCAAAAGAACCCAAATATTCTTCAAATATAAGAGAGGAAAGACACAAAGCATGGAAAACTATGAATGCAATAATAGTGGATATTGTGGAAAAGTCCATGTAAAGAGGTCAAATAGCTACGACTATAAAGATATGTTTGATTAATACAACCAAAATCCTTCCTAACAACACGTGTCAACTTGAACTCAACAATGACCAAGGTAGCATTAAAACAAAATAAAATGAGAAAACAAAACGAAGTATGGAAAAAGTAATTAGGCGGTGGTGGAGTGAGAGATGACAAAGAAAGAAGAAAGAGAAGAAGACAAAATAAGAATAAAGGAGAAAGAGGAGAAAGGAGGGAAAATAGGAAAGATAGAAACACATCGATACATGGTACATAGCTACTCAAAGCATGACCATACAACTAGGAGTGATGTGAGAGGAACTAAAGAAAAATAAAAATAAGGATAACATGGCAGGAAAGTGAAGTTATTGGAAAGTGAAGAGTGTATGTGACATGAGCTTGTTGTTTGATTTTGCATGTTTTTGTTTTTGATTTATTTTTTTGGAAAATATTATGTACAAGAAAACAAAGTTGCATATGAGCTAGGCATTAAATGCATGTAAATGAAGGATATTTATGGGCTCAAGTTCCTCAACTCCCTCGAGAGTAGCTAGTTTATAGGCCCCCAAGCCAAATTTTTTTGTGACAATGAATGGACTTGTTGTTGCCATTACACAACTCACCCCAATTGGGGACCCACCTGAAGTTTTTCTTTTTTTATCCAAAATTTTGCTTACATCAAGAATTGAAAATTACTTACATCAAGATTTTTGAAATTGCTTGCATATAAACATTCATGAAGGATGGGATTTTTTTGAATTTAGCGAAAAACACCTTGTCGGACTGCCTTGGTCTGAGAAACCATGACAAGGGGGTTCTACACCATCAAAATCACCTAGGAGTCACACCCAGCCTTGATCACACTAGCATGATCAACTGGATTTTGGGCACCCACTGTGCATTTGGTAGGGTGGAGATTTGAACCAGGAACCTTCCTTGGAGGGTTTCCCTACCCTCTCCAACTTATCTACAACATGTGGGTATAAAGGATGGGATTTAGCTACATTGATTTAAATTGAATCTTTTGAAAATTTGCATATAAGTTGCATTACTTTAGATTGAATATTTTAGGAAATTGAATTTTCAAAGGTTTTCAAAGGTTTAAATAATTAAATTTCATTTTAGGGTTGTTTATATTTCATCACTTTTTCCCTACAATTTGATGCAAATTTGAAATGTGTTAGAATTAGAGTATATTACATCATTTGGGTGATATTATGTAATGTACCTAAGGTACATAGTTAGGACATTAGATTACTTTAGGGGGAAGTTATCTAGTTACTTGGGGAAGAAGTAACATATGCACAAGTGTCATTGTGCATGTTGTAAGTGTGCAAGGTGTCCCCTTGTATAGCTAGGTAGAGTGTTGGCCAAGGAATCCATCTTCCTATATAAAGGGCCACATAGTTCCATTTGTAAATCATCACTTCTATTTCATTCAATAAGATGTTCTATTGCTTTGATATTTGTCTCGTAGTGTAATGCAATGTTGCTAAAGCCATCAATGGTATCAGAGCTATGATCATTCCTAGATAGGAATAAGGAAATTCATTACTACAGGTTTTACAAAATATATGAACCTTTGGATATGCCACTTGTAAATTCCATTGCTTTGAGATTGTTTGGAGCTCAACAAGAATAAGGAGATCAGAGAAGTTTTTGATAAGAAAAATATTTGGTACAATTATCGCCATCCAACAACAAGCCCAAAAAGAAGGTAGAAGGCCAGAAGGAGATCTACCAAATCTCTAGAAAAGAAGAACTTGATAAAGTAGTGCCAAATCCCTAGAATATAAGGTTTTGATAAGGAGTGCCAAACCCCCAGAGGAGAATAACGAGGTAAGAAGTTTCAAAGAAGATACAGAAGATCCTATTTGAAGTCAAAATTTGACAAGGAGACTTGAAGATAGAAGGAGCTATTCAGGGCAGCCTACAAAAAGTTGCAAGATCCTACTCAAAGTAGCAACTTGGTGATCCTAGACACCAAGATCTACATCCTCTACAGAAGCGACAAAAGAGCTACAAAAATTTTAAAAAGGTAAGCAACTTTTGGTGCAAGTAGATTCATTAATTGGATTACCTTATCAGATTTGTTAGAGCACCTTAATCTGGATTAAAGTTGCAAGAAGAAAATTAGATTACAGTCTTCTAAAGTGCAAAGGGAAAAAGGTTCTTTTTAAGGTTCATTTGCACATTTATTAGGATTTGATTAGATTTCAGATTTAGCTTCTATCAACTACCTATCATCTACTTTGGAAAAAAATAAAAAGAAGACTAAGTCCTACAATACTTGATTGTAGTGAAATTGCAGAATAACTCTTGAAGGTTCATTTCAGATTATTCTTGATTAGTTGCAGTAAATTGGATTAAGTGCATTAATTTGAGAGTTTATTGGAGTGATAAGGTGTAATTATTAGTGCATTAAAAGTGAAATGTGATTCATTTGCACTATTATACTACTCTCAAAAATAAATTAGTTTTGTATTTTTTGAAGGGCACAAAATCTGATTTGTATCAAGTGTCTAAAGACACTATTGAAGCACAAAAATCTGCAACACATAGTGGCCAAGTGAAGCCACCAATAAGGTTAGAATCCTCCAAAATTTGGAGAAGAACTTAACTAACCAAAAATAGAAATAGAAGCTTCAAATATTGAGACTTGGTGAGTCTCAAATCCAAAAGCATTACAAGGTTAGATGCAAGGAAAGAAAGTGCAGAAAATTGCATCAATTAAAAAGCTTCTATCTACTGTTATCTAAGCTTGGATTTGTTATCAAAGTGTCCAAGAAAAAATGGAAAGGTGTGTCTACTCATAAAATACAACCTCAAAACCCTTGTATTGCAGGAAAAATCTACCACAAAACCAGAATTTCAGATCTGGAAATAGAGTGCAAAAGAAGGTACATTAAAAGAAGTCTTATATACAATTTATAATACATTATATTGCACTACTCTAATCTGGTTTTTACAGCAAAAGAGCAGATTTGAAAGTGCCACAAAAGGCACAATAACTATAGGGTAAATCAGCCAAGGAAGGCCGAACGTCAGCACTCTTCTTCCCAAGCAAAAGGAGCCACTCAAAGGGCTCATCTTGGATGTACGAACCTGCAAAATCAAAGCTCATATCAGGCTATCATCAAGCTATATTTACATAGACAAAAGAATGCACATCTACTTCTAAAAGATATCAAAAATCTACAAAGGATTCAACACGATTGGAGGTATAGAAGAGAAGGAGCAAAGGTGTTACATTCAAGGTCTCTAACTTGGAGAAGATCATCCACCAAAGGAAGCACCAAATCAACATTCAAAGCTCCATAGTGCATCATCAATCCACCTGCAGAAGAATAGCTTGCTTGCTGCCCAAGCAACATAGCAAAGCAAAGGAATGGTATACGAAAGGGTTTGAGGAGTTATAATCTTCATCTTCAAAGACGTTACAGGGAAGGACTTCATGTAGAGATACCACTTGGCATAATCTTTCTAAGGCCATATCATTTCTCTCTCATCCACTCACGTAGGAGTTACAGGGAACAAGGAAGAGAGGTGACACTTGTTATCCTCCACCAGCTTCACACGAGTGCCCATACATTATAGATTGATTCAAGAAGCATTGAACAAGAATTTGGGACATTACAAAAGGAAAGGAGTGCTCACTTGTAATGGGTGTGACACATGTCACAAAGTCCATGATTATTCATCCATAAAAGGCATTCAAAGTCCAAAGTTCAAAGGGAGAAAAGCACATTCAAAGCCATCCAAAGAAGTGTGCAACATGGAAGGAAGGAAGAAGGAGCATTAAAGGCTCCTAGTATTGAAGGTCAAACCTTCCATACGCCTACGTACCAACATTGAAGACAAGCAACTCCAAGGTATCTCCATTGATTCTAGCGCCAAAGGTGACACTTATATTGTTGTTATATCCAGCCGAAAAAAGCATTGAACAGTGAGGAGATTTAGCATCTAAAAAGGTAAGGTTTAATCCCATTTTATTATTGCTTTCATATTTGGAGATATAAGGGTTATAAACTAAGGTTAAAACTTAGATTTTGAAAGCAAAAGCTATAAGGGATAACTTATCAAATTGAATTAATATTTGCAATTTAACCTAGGAGAAATAAGGAATTCTACTTGGATTAAATTATTTAATATTTTGCAAATATTATTAATTTTCTAATTTTCCAAACTTGGGAGCCACAAGGGTTACTACATCAAATTTAATTTATTGGAAATTAGAAATAATCCAAGGGATATAAAAAGAGGTTATTAAGGTTTTTACTAAGGTTGGAAAATTATAATTTTTCTTGTCTCAAAACTTCTAAAAAAGGACAAAAGAATTCCAACATTAAAACCTCTTCAAAATTGAAAAGTGCTTAGGAGTAATAAGGTGTTAAGAAGTTGATTTTTGATCTTTACAAAATTTGTACAAAATCAACTAGAATTATTTTTACAAAAGCACTATTTCATGGAGTGTTGGTATATAGATTCAGGTGCAAGTAAGCATATGACAGGAAACATACATTGGTTCAACTTTTTGAAGAAGATAAATGAAAAGCTAGTTGTAGTAGCAGATAGAAAAACATATGAAGTGAAAGGAATCGAAAATATTCTAGTAAATCTTAAGGATGGAAGAGGTATAATAAAAAATGTATTGTATGTTCCAAGATTAACCACCAATCTTATTTCTATTTCTCAACTCATGGATCAAAACTTAACTATTGAGTTCAAGGTTCTCACTGGGAGAAAGCAATGTCACATCTCCAGACAGGGAAGAATGATAGCATCAGGATCATATAAAAATGGCCTATTTGTCCTGGAAACAACTATTCACTCAGCTCTTTCAGTCAATGCTTCAGAACTATGGCACAAACGACTAGGACATACCAGTGAGACATCAATGAAGGAATTATTCAGATATCAAATGGTGGAAGGACTACCCAGCTTATCTCCAGAAACTACTGTATGTGCAGAATGTTTAGCAGGAAAACAACATAGAATTCCTTTCGAACTTCGTCAACACAGAGCTCAACATCCTCTAGAAATAATATATACAGATTTGTGTGGACCAATGAAAGTTGATAGTGTTGGAGGACATAAATACTTTCAGATATTTGTTGATGATCATACTAGAAAAATGTGGGTATATTTCATGAAGTACAAATCAGAAGCATTTAGCTACTTCAAACAATTCAAACTTCAAGTTGAAAAAGAATCAAGAAAGACCATAAAAGCACTTCATTCAGACAGAGGAGGAGAATTTATTTCTAAATAATTTGACTCCTTTCTTGAAGACAATGGAATCAAAAGACAACTTACTACAACATACTCACCTCAACAAAATGGAATTGCAGAAAGAAGAAATAGATCAATAATGGAAATGGTAAGATGTATGTTAAAAGAAGCACAACTTGATCACAAATACTGGGCTGAAGTAGTACACACAGTAGTCTACATACAAAATAGACTACCAACAAGAGTACTCAAGCATATTACACCAGAAGAAGCATGGTCAGGACAAAATCCCAACATAGAAAGACTAAAAATCTTTGGATGCAAAGCCTACATGCATATTCCAAAGCAAAAGAGGACCAAGTTAGATGACAAAACTATGATAGGGATATTTGTTGGCTATGATAATGAATCTATAGGATACAGAATATTAGATCCATCTACAAAGAAATTTTACATTAGTAGAGATGTGATCTTTGATGAGAAAGTCAAAATCAACACAGATGAATCCAATAGTGACACAGAAGTTCTCCTAAATCTACCTGAAGAAGACACAATGAGCATAGAGCCAAAATCAGAAGAACAAGATACAGAAGCATCAACTATACTACAGAGAAAAGAACCAATATGGCTCAGAGATACTCTCAGAGAATCAAATCTAGAAAGGATGCTAGATCTTACCACCACAGGACCTCAAACTCACAACATGACCAGAATGAATAGAGGAATGCTAAGTAACATAGTGGAACCAATATCAGCTTCTCAAGCACTAAAAAACTCACACTAGAAAGCAACCATGGAATCTGAATATGCATCACTCAAGAAGAATAAGACATGGGATCTAGTAAACCTACCTCTAGAGAAAAAATAGTGGGATGCAAGTGGGTATACAAAATCAAATACAAAGCAGATGGAACACTTGATAAATACAAGGCTCGACTAGTGGCCAAAGGGTATACTCAAACAGAGGGAATTGACTATGAGGAAACATTTGCACCAACAACTCGAATGACTACTATCCAAATAGTTTGCACTCTAGCAACACATCAAGGGTGGAGACTTCATCAGATGGATGTAAAAAGTGCATTCCTTAATGGTGACTTAGAGGAAGAAGTCTATATGACACAACCTGAAGGCTTTGTCATTCAAGGACAAGAAAGTAAGGTATGCAAATTGAATAAATATCTATATGGTTTGAAACAAGCTCCTAGAGCATGGAACATCAAGATCAATAATCATCTACTACATCATAATTTCAACATAAGTACAATAGATCCCAGTCTATATACCAAGAATATTGGAAATGATATCTTGATCCTCATAGTATATGTTGATGACATAGTGATTACTGGAAGTTCAGAAAAGTTAGTAAGTGATATCAAAAAGGATCTTGAAAAGGCTTTTGAAATGACAGATCTGGGCCTAATGAACTACTACCTTGGTTTAGAGATTTATCAAGGAGAAGATAAAATAGTTATCACTCAATCAAAGTATGCAAAAGCTCTTCTTGAAAAATACAGGATGATAGAGTGCAAGCCCAAAGATACACCAATGGAACAAGGAATTCAACTATCCAAAAATGATAAAACACCATTATTTTCAGCAACAATGTATCGTCAATTGATTGGAAGTCTTCTATACTTAACAAACAACCGACCAGACATAGCATTTGCAGTAAATTATCTTTCACGGTTCATGCAAGAACCAAGAGAAAGTCACTGGAAAGCTACGAAAAGAATATTACAATATATCAAGAAGACTACAGACTATGGACTAACTTATATGAAGAATGTCAAAGACTTTTGTCTACAAGGATACTCAGATTCAGATTATGTTGGGTCTATTGATGACAAGAAATCTACCTCAGGTTATGTCTTCTATCTCGGATCAGGACCCATATCTTGGCACAACAAGAAACAACATACAATAGCACAATCATCAACTGAAGCAGAATACAGAGCAACAAGAGATACAACCTATGAAGCCCTATGGTTGCAATACATACTATCTGACATGGGAATCAAATGAACTCCGACTATGATATTCTATGATAATCAAGGAGTACTGAATCTGATCAAGAATCCAATCATACATGAAAGAACAAAGCATATTGAAGCTCAATGTCATTTCATCAGAGAACACTTTCAAAACAAGCACATCATCCTCAAGTATGTACCTATAGAAGATCAATTGGCAGACATATTTACAAAGGCACTTGGAAAAATCAAGTTTCAAACATTCAAAGATCATCTATGTGATTCAAGAGAACTTCATACCAAATAATGTAATACAGGGGGTGTTAGAATATATTACATCATTTGGTTATGTTAGATTACTTTAGGGGGAAGTTATCTAGTTACTTCCAATGCAACATAATGCACAAGTGTCAATGTGCAAGTTGTATATGTGCAAGGTGTCCCCTTGCACAATTAGGTAGAGTG
Organism: Wollemia nobilis; assembly: GCA_028583015.1. Lineage (NCBI taxonomy): Eukaryota > Viridiplantae > Streptophyta > Pinopsida > Araucariales > Araucariaceae > Wollemia > Wollemia nobilis. The sequence goes on from JAQPPZ010003542.1 coordinate 474,605, forward strand.
TTAGCCAAGGAATCTATCTTCCTATATAAAGGGTCTCATAGTTCCATTTGTAAATCATCACTTCTATTTCATTCAATAAGATGTTCTATTGCTTTGATCTTTGTCTCATAGTGTAATGAAATGTTGTTAAAGCCATCAAAATAGTCATAACTCTTGCCACAAACCTCTGTTGAGATGATTCAAATCCTGGTGTAAATATATTGAGCTCATCTACACAATGATATCAGATTTGTAGAATTTTAGACATAAATTCTTTCTAGAAATAGCAATTTCCTAAAACAACCTCTGAATTTCTAATTAACTTATCTCATTATACACAATGAATTTTTGAGTTTTCTCAATGTATTTGGATACCCATTTGACCCCTTTAGAAACATGAGAAGTTTAATAAAATTTTGAGCACTTTGAATTTTGACCCAATTTTCGCACTTGGGAAATAAGACACCAAATTTCATATTTTAATTTCAGATCATTAGGTCCAAAAATGGCACCAAGGTCAATTAGCTACCAATTTATAATACTCTATTTAATTCATATTATCTAAATTTTGTGCTTTACATCAATTAAATCATTTTATATAAGGCTTAAAGCCTAAGTTTTGGACAATAATAAATCCATGCGATGAACGGCTTGACTTTGTTCGATCGAAAATTTATGAATGGCCAATAGTTTTTCAGCCAAAATAAAATGAATGGCCAACATTGTTCAGCCTAAATAAGTTGAATACCCTAAACTTTCACCTAAAAATACATTTAATGCTGAAAATGTCAGATATTTATTGCTAAAAATTTTAAAGACATTTAATGCTAAAGGTTTTCACCCCAAGAGACATTGAATCATTCAGTCAAAATCAAATGGAAGGCCCTAAATGATTCATCCGAAAGGTAAATATTAATTCACGTGTGTAAAAATAAATTAAATGTTTAAAAATAATAAACCCGAAAGAATATTAATGGTCCAAACCGATCGGTAATGGAGGGTTCATATTCATTCAGCCTATCGATGATGGATGACTAGGGTTTAATTGGATGAAACAAGATCCCACACTATATTTGAAATACATTTAGTTGGTAAAGGTTCACCCAAGAGACATTTAATGCAATAATTAAATGAGAATCATCTAAATATTTCTTTTAAGTGATTTTAAGCCATCGATCTCATCTCGGCCAAATTATTTTAAGCCATTAATTTGATTTTGGTCGAACATTCTAAACCCTTGGTGTGATTTTGGCCGAACATTACTAGCCATTAATTTCATTTCGACCGATCACTTTTGAGCCATTAATTTCATTTCGACCGATCACTTTTGAGTGGTTAATTTCATTTTGACCAATGATTTAAGTCGTGCATTTCGGGAAGAAACCCTAAGGTAGGTGCATTAAATAATTAAAATAAAACCTAAACCTTAGTGATATTGCAATTATTTATCCACAAAAGTTTAAGTTTGCCATATAACTTTAGACCTTAGTGGGCATTAAATTTCAAAGCAAAGTGGAAGGGGAAAACACGATGACCTAACCCTTGTCTTGAGCCTAATGTTTTGGATATAAAATTAATATTTTGCAAAAAGGGAGATTTTCATGCCACAATAACCTAATCCTAACTTTGGGGACTTAATAAATAACTAAAATCTCAGTATTAATTTTAATACTTTGGCATTAAAATAGAACTCTAATGTTAAATTTAATACTTGAGCCCTAAAATTAAAAAGTGAAAACATTTAACATGGAATTAAATGAAAATATTTTGAAACTTAGGGGAAGACCTTAGCATTGGGTTTAATATTTTGGCATTAAATTTAAAATGAAATTTAAATGTTAAATCTAATACTTTGGACCTAAAATTAAAATGAAATCTAATGTCAAACCTTAGAAAATAATTTAATAAATTTAATAATCACCAACCTTAGTAATAATAATAATAATAATAATAAACAACCCAAGTTTTGTAGGTGAGTTGGAGAGGAGAGGGCAATCCTCCAAGGGAGGTCCCAGGTTCAAATCTCCACCCTATCATAATGTTGAATTGGGTATCCAAAATCCAATTGAAAATGTTGGTGCAGGCAGGGTCGGGTGCGACCCTCGGGTGACTTTGATGGTGTACAACCCCCTGTTCATGGTCTCTCAGACCAAGGCGGCTCCACAAGGGGTTTTTTGCTTAAAAAATAATAATTATAAACATATGAGTGTGAGTGCGAGTGTGAGCTCGAGCTGGGAGTAAGTGCAATAGTAAGTGTGAGCATGATCCAAGAGTAAGTGCAGTAGCAAGTGCGAGCACAAGTCGGGAGTAAGTGTAGCAACAAGTGTGAGTAAGTGCAGTCAAAAGCGAGTGTGAGTGAGTAAAGCCAAAAGTGAGGGCAAGCGCAAGGTAGGAGTAAGTGTAGTAGCGAGTGCGAGCATGAGCTGGGAGTGAGTTTACAAGCCCAAATCCAATGAAATCAGAGCAAGAATGCAAACCAATAGGGAGTGCAAGCTGAGATTCAGTCATGGTATAAGAGCGACAGGTTCATCCAGAGTGCATCAATGCTTCAAAACCTTACCATGAATGTATGGAACATTGTTGAAGCCAAGGAACGTCAAGAAAAATAAGAGACAAGGGCAATTGTGAGCCAAGAGGGAGTGCAATTTGGGAGTGAGTGTGAGGCAGGAGAGAGTGTAAACCAAAAGGGAGTGTAAACTAAGAGGGAGTGCAATTCAAGATTTAACCATGGCAAAATAGCGGCAGGTTCATCCAGAGTGCATCAATGCTTCAAACCCTTATCGCAAATGCGTGGAACATTATTTCCAAAACAAATTGAAGCGAAGGAATGCCAAGAAAAAGAAGATATATAGGAAATTGTGAGCTAGGAGGGAGTCCAAACTAGGAGCAAGTGTGAGGAAAGAGAGAGTGCAAGTTGTAAGCAAGAGCGAGTGTAAGTAGAGAGTGAGTATGAACTAAAAGGAAGTGCAAGCCAAGAGAAAGCCCCATTAGCTATTGTAGACGGAAATTCATTTTTGAAAGCCCTAATGGGAAGTCAAGATGCCCTAGCTAGAAATCAAGATGTCCTTGTTGGAAGTATGAAGGCCCAAGCTAGAGATAAGTGAAAGAGCGAATACATGGCAAGTTCGATCTAGGTAGCAGATGGTACACCAAAAGTAAGTATCAAGGATGAGATGATTGAGCATGATATAATGGTTCTTAAAATTAGAGGGTCCATAGATCATGGTTAGGGCTTTTAGAGATTCAAAATTGGATCAAGTGGAAGTGGGGATTGAATTCAAATTATTCTGACTTTTCTTCCTAAAGGTTTTCTCCTCATCATCTTTTCCAGTTCAAAAATTAGGGATAAAATAATGGTTGGTGGCCCATGGTTTATGGGAAGAGATGCACTTTATTTAAGACCATGGAAAAAAAAAATTCAATTGAGACAGAAACTATTAAGAAGCTTCCACTATGGGTTAGGCTTTTTGGACTTTCATATCAGGTTATAAATAAGGATGTTTTGAAAAATATTGGAAATACCCTAGGGAAATTTATCAAGTAAGGATCAACAACTAAGGAGTGACTGCATGCTATATATACTCAAATATGTGTTGCTATGGATATTTCAAAACCTTTGCTACAATCCATTAAGATTAAATCTAAATCAAGAGAATGGGATCAATAAGTAGATTATAAAAATATTGTATTTCGTTGCCACAATTATTTTGAGATTAGTCACATGGCAAGATTTTGCAAAGTAAAAACTTTGAAGAACACAAAAAATTCTAGCCATGAGATAAACTTCAAGATGAAGCAATGAAATTATTCAATAATAGAAGCAAGATCAGATCAAGGATATTCCACTCCAAAAGAAGAGGAAAAGAAATCCTATCGATAATATCAATTAGCAAGTTTTGAAGGAATTAAAAGTGCAAAAGAAGATGTGGAGATAAAATCCAAAACAAAGAGCAAAAAAGGTTAAGTTTATTCCAGGTAAATCATATTCATTTTCCTCAAGTAGTATAGAATCATCTTCAAGTAATAAAATTGAAAATGATGAAGATGTTATCCCTTGCACTTTAAGGTTTCAAGAGCAGATTAATATAGAAATGAGGTTGGAGGAAATCCTTAACAATTTAGGGTTTTTTGTGCAGAATAAGAAGGTAATTACTACAAAAAAGCATCCTTGAACTTTAGGGTCTCCAATGAAATATAAAGAAAAGTGTGTTTTTGAGGTTATTACTTGCACTTCAGATCCTTCAGAACAAGGTAAACCTAAAGATGATAATTCTTACTATGATCAGTGTGAGAAGATTGAAGAGATTGATGAAGATGAAAGTATTGCAGAGAATGAAAAAAAAAAAAAAAGGAAGACCCAAGAAGCAAAAATAAAGAGAAAAACAAACACAAAGGGATATTGATATGGGAAAACAAAAGCAAATATCACAAGTGTTAACAAGAAGTGGGGCTAAACCCACAAAAAAAATAAAAAAAAATAACAATGAAAATAATATCTTGGAATATTAGAGGAATAAATAAGAACCCTCAAAAAAAATATTAAGACATTGTGAGGTTGTTATAGACAAGATATTTCTAGATATAAAATTTGGACAACAAATATTTTAGCCATTCGCAGTGTTGAATTTCATCTTGATAGAATTTAAATTTTTGAAGGCATTTGATATAAAAGGATTTGATTGTGGAAACTTCATAGTTTGAGGAAGCTGAATATAGAACGGTGAATGAAGAATATCTCTGATAAAAAGACAAAGTTGGATATGCTTTAATTAAGTTGTTAAAAATGTAATGAGAGCAATGTAATGTTTTGTTTTTGTAATGCGAGTGGCCCCCAATAGAAGCCACGCATAGCTTATTAAAAGTAAAATTAAAAATTAAAAAAATAATAATAAACATATGAATATATAAGGAAAAATGTTAATAATATGATAATTAAAGTAGACATTTTTTTTATACTTTTCCCGCAAAAAAAATAATTTGAACTGGACTATTTATTTCTTTTGTGTTGCAAGTAATTAAACTAGCAAAATAAGATATGAATAAAATGGAGGAAGCCCTAATAAATTTGGAGAACATCTAAGCATTTGGAAGAAGGTGACCGAACCAAGTTGTGAAAGATACCGGAAGCCAAAGCATTGGGGTTACATTCATTGAACCTGGATAGAATTTTGGAAACTTCTTAGTGCTTGATAGATATATTAGCTCAATAATTGAATATTGACAATTGGAGAGATCTATGGCCAAAATTGTAGATCTAGATCAAGAACCAGCACAATTGGACTCCTCATCCTCTAAGTTGAAGATAGCTCAGAAAGACAACTCACCCATACAACTATGAAGCACTGAAACATTGTTGTAAAGCACTAAAAATTTCAAATTGTAAGGCTATAAATAGTCATTTAAACCCCATTCCAAAGGATCGAATACCATTTTAGTGATAGACTTTTAGGAATTTTTCTTTCTTTGATATTTGATGAGCATCTATACCCCTATCATTGTAATTGGATAATTTATGTCTTGCAATCACCTAATGTAAGAAATTCTAAATGTACTGATTCAATACCTGATTAATACAATTCATTGAAGTTCTTGGTGTAATATGTCCATGTTGATGGTGGTTACACCGAAGTTAATTTTGATGCATTATTTCTCTTCCCTCTGAAGATAGCACCATATTAGCCTCAAATTGTGTGATAGTTTATCAATGCTAAGGCTGGTTTACTATAGAATTGGCTTCTTCAATAGATTCTGCATAAATCTTCATAGTACAATGGCTTGTTTTATTTCTTCCTTTAACATTATCTTTTGAATTTTCTTTGAAACTTGCTTAGAATAGGAGTAGTTTAGTTGAATTTCATATCTGAAGCTCAATTTATGTGATATATCTTACAATTTTTAGAATATACATTGCTTATATATTACAATGATCATGATTATGATGCAATGAATGAATGTATGATTGATAATCTTAAGGAAATAAGCCTAGAATATTACTTTTCTATGTTTCTTTAATGCAATATTGATATTGAATGCTTATATAATTTACTGAATGATTAAATCAAATTTATGTTAGACAATGAATTTAACACTCGTCCTTGTTAACATTTATATGTAACCTCTAAGTTATCCATATGATTCCCTTCTCTCATGCTTTAATAAAAACATAACTAGGTTAGACCAGCTTTACCAGAGCCTTGGGGAGATTGGTTATTTTATTTCAAGAGAGGACATCCTAAATGAGTCCTAGTTGTGGGTATATGTTTGCAATTGGGCAGATGTATCACTAAATAGGAAATGGTGCTAGAAGGGGAGCTTGAAAATGTTTAGTTCAATTTCTAAAATACCTAATTTGTTGTTATCGTAGTACCTAAAATATTTGATTCATTGTTACAACAGGTCTAAACAACTTAATAGCCCAGTACTTATGGTTTTATTGTTACAGATCATTTAAGTATGAGCTTAATTTCTTGATTTTTTTAACTTGAGTTGCTTAATTCTCACTATTATACATTTTTATACATCATACTGCCTGATTATTAAAACTAGATCCTAGGGTCATTAACACCAAGTCTAAGTATTCTAAAGGTAATACTAAACTCCATACCTTTTCTCCTCCTAGAAGACCCAAAAATATCAAATTTCAATCAAGCACTCTTCCTCCCATTAATACCTCATCTCAATCCATAATACCATTTATTGATATATTTGTCACTCCACTAAGTACACCAATGGCAACATTTACACCTTGGTTAGGTGGCAGTAGTCCATTGAGTATTCTTGGACCAACCCATGATATGCCTAAGAATGTTGAAAGGTATTTGCCTAGGTATAAACATGATGGGGTCAAAATAGCTAAATAACACAAACATGCATATAAGGATGCTTTGATCTGATTATAGGTTCAACACAAATATGTTACCTGTAGAATTTTTCCCCTCACCTTGGATGAACTAGCATATGACTAGTACATTAGTTTGCCTGCAAATTCTATCACTTCCTGGGTTGATCTAAAAATAACATTCATTAGCTAGTTTAGATTACCCATTGACCCAACTATCATATACCATCAATTTGCAATAGCTAGAAGGGAGCCCAATGAGCCTTTAAGGCTATTCAATACCATATTTCACAAGCTTTATAATAGGTTGACTCCACCCTATACTCTTAATGTTAATGCAATCATACAGATGTACTTTAGAGCTTTAGATCCTCTTACATCCATGTTTGTAAGGAGAGCACCTTAGATTACCACCCTACCCATGGCATACAGTGAAGCATTGATCGTAGAACAATAATTAATACCTCAAGGTTTTGGAATTGGTCAATTACCTTTGCTAGGACAACCAAGTGCATTCAACCAAGTACCAATGATTAATCAAGCCCTTACAAAATAGATGCCACTATCGAATATTCTGCCATATACAATTTTCAATTAGCAATATAGTTTTATTATCGCCTCTACCCATCTTATTACTCCACCATATTTAGATAACTCGTTTATTGCTCATAATAATGTTGAAACTCATGTATAGACTATACCTGCATTTTTGAACACTACCCCTACTCAAAATATGTCAACATTTCTAAATATCAATCCTGATCAGAATATCCTAGCATTTTTAAATGCTACTCAAAACCAAAATATACTTGCTTTCTTAAATCCCACTACACCTACAAATAATGTAGCAAATCAAATTGTTGTAGGATAGAATAATAATGCTAACTCTCAGTTAGATAATCTATAGAGATTAGTCTAGAAACTTAGTAGTGATATGGTTCAATTGCAAAAGTAGGTACCTCAGAACCCTCCTCCCAATAATCCACCTCAAAATAGGAATTTCAATTTCTAGAGAGTCAACCACCAATGGAACACTCATCCAAACAATGGAGGAGTATCCAATCCAATTTCCAATTAGCCTAACACTGTCACTAATCAAAATCAAGCTAATACCATAGTTAATCTTTTATATTTAGCCTTAAACAATTGGTGTAGAGTGCATTCCACTACACAACACAGTGAAAATGATTGTCCTAAGTTCAAAACAACTTTGGATATACTTTAAAAAGAAATGGAAAACATGGAAATAATACCAAATGAAGATAATTCAAATCAAGCAAACACTAGTAATGGAACAACTTTAGTAGTAGAAACTTTTGAATCATCAAAAGGATATGAAGAAGGATATGATGGATCCTTAGAAGAAGTACAAGCCTATAGGTAGTTTAAAAAGGGAAATCATAATTATATGCTTAGAAGCAAAGGTAAAGCACTAGTTACTTCTTCCACTCCACCTAATCATACTTCCATTCTTCCTAATGCACAAGCCAACAATAATTCCAATCCACCTAAGGCTAGTGTCCCACCACAACCACACAAAGGTTTAGAATAGGATAAACCTACATATAATATTATGGAAGATTTAAAGAAAACAAAAGCAAACATATATTTGTTTGAAGTTGCCCAACTAACTGATCAACAAGAACTGTTAATTAAAGCATTTAGTGATCAAAATAAAATTGAATCTAAGAAAACCATGGATGCCCAATTTTTATCATGAAAGGATAAATGGGAAGCCCCTCCTTTTCTCTTGACTATTAGAATTGTAGGTAATAATTTACACAATTATCTTGTTGACTTGGGAGCCTTTGGCAACGTCATGTTACATGTTGTTTACCAAAATTTAGGTTTAAAACTTGCTCCTTCCAATCAAGTAGTAGTTCAACTAGAAAAAATATAAGTTAATGTGGTTGGTGTACTGAATCATTTTCATATACAGTTAGCATTAGAACCAAGAATTCAACTGTACATAAAAATACTAGTAGGTATCCCAAACAAATATGGAATGTTACTCAGTAGAGACTGGTCTAGAAATATGAATGGATATATGGCCATTGATTTCTCTCACATGTGGTTGCCTTGGTGAGGTGTTTCAAACCAAATTAGAATAGAAAGAGAACCCAGACTTAAAGATCTCATTATATATTACAATAATACTAATGAATTCCTTAATAATGAATCTAAATTGGGAGTTTACACTCTTGAAACCAAATAGAGCATAGATAAATCTGAAACTAAGATATTAATAGGTAAGGAAAATAAAGATGAAAACCTGGTTTGGACTCTCAAATTTGATAAATCCAAGTCTAGGGAAGGTAGTGGAGCAGGTGTTGAGCTAATTAATCCTAAAGAAAAATCTTGTCTAGCAGCATATAGATTGCAATTTCCATGTGCCTACAATACTGCAAAATATGAAGCATTGATATATGGACTACAGTTAGCTCTAAAAAAGAATATTAAATGCTTGAAGGTGCTAGGAGACTCTGAGTTGGTGGTTAAACAAGTGAGAAGCTAATATGTTTTTCATGATAAAAGGTTAATCCATTATATAAATAGAGTAAGAGATTTAATAGATGAATTTCATGCTTTCAACATTAAATAGATCCCTAGACCTCCAAATAGAGGTCCGAGGTGTAGACCAATTGTTTCATCCAAACCCCATAAGGTGGGCGGAGGTCCAAGGTTCAAATCTCGGGCCTCGTCATACTGAACGCTTGTCCCTTTCCTGGTGCTTTCAGTGACGTAAAAGGTTTAAAATGATTATGGCATGGTGGTTATAGGGGCGGACTACATGAAGATCTATGTGGCGGCTTCTGGGGCGAACAACGTAGAATACTATGGTAGCCATAAAATCTGGACAGCCTACCCGGATTCGTGGCGGCTACCGATTCCACCATGTAAATTTAAAAAAAAAAACATTAAATAGATCCCTAGGAAGAAAAATAGAATTGCAAATTCATTGGTAGTAGAAGCAAGTACGTTGAAACCGATGGATAATCAGAGACTTAAGAATTTTTTCATAGAATTAATAGCCTACCCGTCCATACCTGATAATGTGCAAAATTTCCAAGTGTTTGAGGATTATAGACATATTTTTTATTTTGTTACTAATTCTGGTATTTTTGAAAACCAAGTTATTGATGAAGAAGAAAGGATACAAGATGAAGCAGAAGAAGATCAAGAGATAAAACTAAAAATAATTTTGATCCCTAAAGGTATGGTCTCTCTTGAAAAACTATTTGATATTGATTATAAAAGTAAGAAATGTAGTAAAGTTTCATTTCAAAATGATGCATGTGATACTGTTAGTATAGAGATTAGTGAAAATCCATAGAACATGTTAATAGGAAAAGCATGCACTAGTCAATAAAAAGAAGGAATTATACAAGTTCTTAAACATTATGAAGATGTCATAGCTTGGAGTGATGAAGATCTGAAAATATATAACCATAATATTATAACTCATACTATCCCTTTGAAACCAAAAACAAAGTCATTTAGATAGAAACAAAGACCTGTTAATTCATTGTTAGAACCCCTTATTAAGAAATAAATTCAAAAGCTCTTAGATGCACGTATTTTATTTCCCATTAGGCATTCCATCTAGGTAGCTAATACAGTACATGTTCAAAAGAAAACTAGAGAAATTTTTCTATGCATTGATTTTAGAAATCTTAATTAGTCTTCTCAGAAAGATAACTATCATGTTCCTTCCATAGATCACATTTTACAAATGGTAAAATGATTTGAAATGATGTCTTTCTTAAATGGATATTCTAGATATAACCATATTATAATAGATCCTAAGTATAGAATGAAGACCGCATATACCACCAAATGGAGTACCTTCGCTTAAAAAAGAATACCTTTTGGATTGATTAACACAAGTGCTACTTTTCAAAGAGTAATGGATTATGCTTTTAGAGACTTAATTGGAAAATGCATAGTCATCTATGTTGATGACATTCCTGTATTTTTAAAGAAACATACTAAACATGTTAATGATTTAAGAAAAGTATTCCAAAAATATAGAGAACATGGTATCTCATTGGATCCTAAGAAGTGCATTTTTAGAGTAATCGAAGGAAAACTTTTTGGTCATTTTATTTCTAAAGAAGGTATTTCAATTGACCCTGAAAGAGTAGAGGCAATACAAAAATTTCCTCTCCCAAGTAGTAAGAAAGAACTAAAATCATTCTTTGAAAAGATTAATTTTATTATAAAATGAAGAACACAAGCTTATACTGAGAGGAGGGTGATTAGTATAAGACCGCTTTTTACTTTTCTTTCCAAATAAATATTATGCAATGTATAGATAGCAATATCAACAGCATTAATCAAAGCAATGCACAAATCACCACACATAATAGAGACACCAATTTAATGTGGTTCACCCAAAGATGGCTACCTCCATAGAGAAAATATTTCTTATAAATTTTCTCAAATAAATTTCTCTAGATGGTGATCCTCTAGAAGACTACTGCCTCCACTACACTAGCTTGTGGATCTCTCTCTACTGAAGACTCTTATCCCCACTCAAAATACCTATCCTCACTGCCATGGTTGATGGATCTCTATAAATTGGAGACTACTGTCCTCTCTGCTCTGTCACATCCAAAGCTCTGTCTCAAATCTACTTAACAAGTCCACTCAAAACCTGCTCAACTCTACTCAACAAGTTCACACAGAACTTGCTCAAATCTGCTCAATAATTCCACCTACTCAACAAGTTCACATAGAACTTGCTCAAATTTGCTCAACAAGTCCACTCAAAACTTGCTCAAATCTGCTCAACAAGTCCACTCAAAACTTTCTCAAAACCGCTCAACAAGTTCACTCAGAACTTGCTCAAATTTGCTCAATAAGTTCACTCAGAACCTGCTCAAATATTCTCAACAAGTCCAATCATAACTTGCTCAAATCTACTCAACAAGTTCACTCAAAACTTGCTCAAATCTGCTCAACAAGTTCACTCATAACTTTCTAAAATCTGCTCAACATTTCCACTCAGAACTTTCTCAAATTTGCTCAACAAGTTCACTCAGAACTTGCTCAAATCTGTTCAAAAATTTCAATTAGAACTTGCTCAAATCTATTCAACAAGTTCACTCAAAACTTGCTCAAATTTGCTCAATAAGTCCACACAAAACTTAATCAAATCTGTGTTGTAAGATTCTACAAAAATCTCACACAAAATCAGTCCACAAGTCTCCTCAAAGACTTACCTCAAATATGCTTAACAAGTCCACATAGAACTTGTCCAATCTCATAGAAACATAAAGAGAATTTTTAGAGACTCAATATGTTCTACACTCAATGCTCAATCACTTTCTCAACTCAAATCAGAATGTAGAATAGTTTGTTTTATGGAACTTGAACAATCACTTCACACATCCAATTGACTAGGCTCAATCAACTTTACTCAACTAATCACTCAATGAAACACTTCTTTATCACAAACCCTAGTCCAAGCATATAACCACCAACTCAAAATATTTCCAAAAATGCTCAACAAAAAATATCACATAACAATGATACTCATGTTCTCTTCAAACCCTAGTTCAAGTTCTTTGTACAACAACTCACTTCAACAACAATGCTTATAAAATAATCTTCACATAACAATGATACTCATGTTCTCTTCAAACCCTAGTTCAAGTTCTTCACACAACCAATGGCTTCAACAACAATTCTTATCAAACAAGGTTTTAACAACAACTCTTTATTCTAGAAAACCTTGAAGCATTAACTCAAACACTCTCAAAAGGAAACCCTAATCAAGTCCTTTTTATTCTAAACTAATTTTCCAAAAACCCAATCAATCAACTCAACTTATGGAAGAATGTGCTCATACCTTTTTATTGAAGATGAAGGGATCTCATAAATCTATCACAACCACAAACACTTCTATGCCAAACTCAAAGAGGTTAGAAGATAAATCTTTCTCAAAATTTAATGTAAATACTCAATTACACCTTATCACTCAAACTTTCAAAAACAACCATCAATATACATAAAATATTTATCCAATAATACCTTATAAAATCCCAACTAAAATAAACTTAACATCCACCAAAAATAACTCAAACCTCTTTGATTTAAATTAATGGCAAGAGAAACTTTGATAAAAATCAAATCTACTTTCTTTATAATTCAATGATATAAATCACTCATCAATAACACAACCTCTCATTAACCCTTATTACTCCACAATAATAAAAATCAATTGTCAAATGAACAACTTTTCACAAACCCTTATTACTCCAAAATAATATAAATCAAAATAATCAACTTTTCACAACCTTATAACTCCACAAAAACCTTAGGCAAATAAAGATTTAAATTATCAAAAATTACCTTTTCCAATGGTGGGTTTCAAACCCTCAATCTCTGCCTTCGCGAGTGCTCTAGTCGTGGCTTTGACCGCCGCGTGCGCTAGACGCACGGTTAAGAGCTTATATGCTCTTTCTCCTCTTTGTCCTCGGCTAGCACGCACAAAAGGTTTCCCTTGGCGCTCAAGACACACACCACTCCACGTGAATCGATCACGAGCTTCTCAACTCCCAACACCTTCACAAAACGTGCGCTGCCAATGGACCACTGTGTCCTTTGTGTTTCAACCAATATGTTATTTCCCTTATCTCTTTTCACTTGGTGCTAAAGACAAGCAAAATTCTTGTCTTCTTCCTCAATGAATAACAATTGCATGAAAACGTTTCACTATATCGCATGTAAAAAAAAATGTGGAGGGGTAAGTTTTGAATGCCTCCTTGGCATTAATATATACACGAAATCCCTTTGTTTCTTAGACGTCGGTGCTTCCACTTATTTTATGGCGTCGGTGCTCCCACCTTTATAATTTATAAATTATTTAAATTCTAAGGAATTTAAATTTTATAAATTATATTTATAAACTTTAGCTTTAAAAATATTAAAGCCTTCCTTGGATTTAAACTTAAACCTTTAACTTGTAATCCACCGTGGGTCTTTTTAAAACCTTAACTGCCATCTCAATGTGTGAGGAGACTTTTATATCCTCATAATGATTTTAATAAAAATATTTAATCTTCCACCATGGATTTACCATAAACCCTCATAAAACATTATTTTGTCAACTTTTTTTGCAACTCTTCGCATTGTTCCTGGTGCTGTTGATGGTGTGCTCCATGGTATTAATGATAAATTTTCACCTTGACATCAATGACAACTAACTGAGCTCAAAATGTCCAACAAAAAATTCATCTCAGGATTTGCAAAGATATTCAGGCCACTGAATGACATGTTCAAGAAAGATGTCGACATTACTTGGACTTTTGAATCCCAAGCAGCCTTTCAAGGAATTACAGATACTATATCTAATGCTCCATTTTTAGTGAGTCCAAATTACACACAACCATTTTTCATCTATTCATTTTCTTCTAAACATTCAACTACTAGTGTCCTAACACAAAAAATTAAAATAATAAAGAAAAGCCAATATATTTTATGAGCTCCTCATTAAAATATGTGCAACTAAAATATACAATTATAGATAAATAAGCATATGCTTTAGTATAGGTAGTGAAGAAATTCAGGCATTATATTCTACACAATAGGATATTTGCAATTGTGTAAGACTCAATTGTTAAAACCATGTTAATGCAAAATGAATTACAAGAAAGAAGAGGTAAATGGATGATAACTTTATAGGAATTTTATTTAGAGATCCAGCCTATGAAATTGGTGAGAGTTCAAGGGTTAAGTAAAACTTTAGCAGAGATTGATCCTCAAATCCTTTGCCAACAATATTTTGTAGATGATATCACAACTTATGAGTGGTACCAAGATATTGTGTATTACTTGTTGAATAACAAATGTCCAGATAACTTTAATGCTACTCAAAGAAGAGCATTACATCTAAAGAGTGCCAAATTCATGATTAAAGCAAGTGTCCTATATAGAAGAACCATGAAGGAATCTATCTTAGGTGCTTAAATAAATATGAAGATACTCAAGTCCTTAATGATTTTCATGGAAAATATGGGATTGGACATGGTTCAACTAATGCCACTGCACATCAAATTTTGAGAGTTGGATATTACTGGCCTCATATTTTTAAAGATGTCTATGCTCATGTTAGATTCTATTATACCTGCCAGATTGCTATCAATAGGGAAATAAATGATCATATACCCTTACAACCAATATTTAAGGCTCGTCCTTTTGCCCAATGGGGATTAGACTTTGTAGGAGTCATTAATCCCAATTATTCAACCATCCCCAAATATATTTTGACTACAACAGATTACTGCACTCACTGGATAGAAGCTCAGGTTACTAAGAACTATACTACAAAAGTTGTGATTAAATTTCTTGAAGAACACATTGTAACTAGGTTTGGAATACCTTAATATTTAGGGTGTGATAATGTTTCAGCCTTTACCTCATTCCAGTTTGCAACATGGGCCTATAATAACAAAGTATCCATAAAATTTTCTTCTAACTACTATCCATAGGGTAATAGTTTAGCTGAGTCTACTAATAGAACCTTACTATCCATAATCAAGAAGCTCCTCAAAATAAATCCTAGATATTGGCACAATAAACTCAAATATGCTTTGTGGACAGATAGGACAAGAATCAAAGCTTCAATAAGTACATCACCCTATCATCTAGTATATCGTCAATATCCTATCTTTCCCAACAACTTTGTTAACACTTCAGTTCATGAATTACTTAGAAGTGGATGATAAAGTAGAAGCAAGACTGATAAATTTAATAAATTTATATGAGAAGAGAGATGATGCCCTTCAACACTTCTAAGTAATAAAGATAATAAAGATATGACTTGATAAAAGAGCTAAAATTAAAGTCTTCAGAATTTTTGACCTAGTTTTACTATGGGATAAAGCACATGAAAAGAAAGAAGACCATGATAAATTTGACAACCTTTGGCTAGGTCCCTACCAAATTTTAGAGATACTTGGAGAAAATGCTTTCAAATTGAAGAATCTAAATGGAAAAGACATCCCTTTTCCTGTCAATGGACAATTCCTAAAGCACTATTTCATACTTGAGATAAAGCAATAAAAAATTCATTGTACCATAGTTGTATGTTTTTCTTTGTTTCGATGCTGCTTTCATTTTGTTCATGTTAGAATTAAAGTGCACTATGCCTTCACCTTGACACTTGTCAGTTTCTCTTGACAAGTGTCATGTGTTTCATATAGGCTTATGCCTATATATTGTAACCTGTTTGTATCAATAATATATCTCATCTTGTTCATTCCACTTTAGTCCCAACATTTGGGAATGGAATATGTTCAGTCTATTCCCACCCGTAGACGACCGCCCCGGTGCTACGAATATTGGTTCATAGGATGGTGAAGAAATGGCCGCTCAAAGGAGAGTTGGCACTTGCAAAGTGTCGTTGCAATCAATATTTGGTGTTATTGAACTCCACTGTGCAATGAAATAATTTTTTTGACCGCTAATGAAGACTCATGTCTGTCGATGAAACCACGTGCTAGCAAGAATTGTCCACTATGGCAAGATAATGTTAGCATCAGTCACAACTTGAAAACTGGAGACAATGTGAATCTAAGGCCGTTATTCTAAATGGTGATTGCTACGAAGAGATTGATGGGACTATTTTGTGTTGATCTCAAAATTTTGGGCAGATTTTACCAGCATGTTGGAGTAGCCCCGCGACCCGTCTTTGATCTCCATTGTGACTTGGCGAAAGAGGGCATAGGCCAGAGATATGTTAACTAGTTTGGAACTCCAGGCGAAGAACGGGTACACATCCAGGAAGAAGTAGGAGTCTGTGGCCTTGAAACAGCCTGTCGAGCACCTGAATCGAATTTTGGAGGTGCGTCGAGAGTTTACCGAGCGTTTGTTCATCCCCTTGCCACCTGTAGCTATCATCAATGTTTACTGGAGATCCATGATTTTTTAGCAGTGCGCGAGTGGATATCTATGATTACTATGTTCATAGTTGTTTGAATATGTGTGCTGTTGCAGCGGATAGCTGGTTTTTTTTTTTTTTTACCTTTGTGAAATTGCACCGGGATAGCAGAGTGTTGGCCCATTTATATTTTTTTTTATTTTGTGTCACATAGTGGGGTGCCTTTTATTAAAAACAAATGGGGAACAATATATTTTTTTTTATTGATAATGGGCACTATCTGTTGAAAAGTGCAATGAATTCTTATTAAAGGCATTTATTTTAGAAGCAAGGGACAATTTTTTAATGTTTTTTATTCTGCTAGAGAGCGATGCCACCAAATTGCGAGGGTTATTTGCTGCTTCGTGAGGTTACTATTGTTTTTCCCATAGATGGACTTATTGAGATTCGACTATAGCCATGTTTATAGCCGTTGGAAAGAGTTTTTCGAGACAGACACATTGGTGGTGTCCATTTATAATTTTGAGGCTATTTCAATTAAGTTTTTTATCCTCAAATTTTTTTTATCTTGGAGTGCACTCTCGGTTGTACCCGACACTCCCAAGGCGATTTTAAGTGAACCTAGTATCTAGTATTATCCTCTTTCTACTTGGTGGATGCAGTGGCTGGTTACGCATGCATACTGGTAAGATGAGGTGACTACCATAAGGACACTTATTCTAGGGACTACAAACATAGACACCCTAGACTCTATCCAAGTTTTTTTTTGGATCTACTTCTGAAGACTACAGACAAAGACACTTCAGAAGATTCTCTTCTCTTCTTTCTTCTCCTCCACACTTGGATTCTAAGGCTCAATTTTATTGTATTTCATGGCTCGTATTTTTTTTGTATTAAGGTGCATTTTCGGTAGAGACCGACACCTTCTATATTGAGTTCACCATGAGGAAGGATTTGATATTCATGGTGGATCTAGTTAGTGACCTACGAGAGGCAACATCCTCTGAGGATGACCTACAGAGCCAACAGACCCAGAAGTGGCTAACCCTGAGGCACTTAGACGGCTAACCCAGTGGCAGCAGACCTTTGGAAGTGGCTGACCCTGAGGCAACAGACCGATATGTATACACAGTTCATCTAGCATTATTCATAGTTGGAGAGCCAAGCGCAAAGAGCACGAGCCAAGACAAAATCAACTATAAAAGAGGATGATAGGTTGCTTTTAGAGAAGTCAACATTAAGGGGGAATGTTACCTAATGTTGACTTGTTTTTTTTTCTCTTCTTTAGTTAGGATAGTGCACTTTAAGAGGGAATGTTAGAATTAAAGTGCACTATGCCTTAACCTTGACACTTGTCAGTTTCTCTTGACAAGTGTCATGTGTTTCATGTAGGCTTATGCCTATATATTGTAACCCATTTGTATCAATAATATATCTCATCTTGCTCATTCCACTTTAGTCCCAACAGTTCATAGCTTTGTTTTCTCTAATTTTTTTTAAGGTTTTTCTTCTTTTCATTGTTTAGTGTTCTAGGTGTTTGTTTGATTTTACTTGTTTAAAGTAGTTCATTTTCTTTCGTGAAAGTTTTTTTTTGTTTCATGTTTTAGTTTCAGTTTCAGGTTGTCTTTTCTTTCCTTAAATTTTGACAAGTGGATTTAAATTGCCATTAACCTTTGGTAACTATTAAGGAAATATCCTTATCAAGTGAGGATGAATTACTTGTTTTGAAACTAGATGAAGTTAAGGATTAGTGAATCAAATTATTTGGTTTTATCCTTTGATTATGGGACTATAATAGATGAAGCTGGAAATGATGTGACATAATGTTCAAGCCTCACATTTATCAATGATCTTTAAATAATTATTAAATCATCAATATGAAGTCATCTTACTTTGATAATTACACATCAAAGCACATCAAAAGCATATCAGATATTTACAATTAATCAAAATACTTCTTAATCAGGAAGGAAAATCTTAATAATGCAATAAAATAAAATTGCTTGGGTGATTTGAATAACCTCTAGTAGGGCTATAGACACCTTTCTGGCAGTAGAGCAATACCTATAAGGGATTGAGGTCATCTCCACCAAAGCTATAAACGCTTGATTGGTAGTGGAGCAATGCTAAGGCAAATAATTTTTTATGAATGACATCTTTAAGTAGCCTAACTTCAAATTAAGGGATAAAATCCTGATAGATCTAAAGAATGGAAAAAAATGCAGTATTATACACTTTGATCTAAAGCAAAATGGAGCATTAATTTCAAGTAAAATTTGTTTAACCCCATTTTTTTAGAATATTACCAAGTGATTTGCATTTCATTAGTAAAAATTTTACTTATTTC
The DNA here is from genome assembly GCA_028583015.1 of Wollemia nobilis. NCBI lineage: Eukaryota > Viridiplantae > Streptophyta > Pinopsida > Araucariales > Araucariaceae > Wollemia > Wollemia nobilis. The sequence continues at coordinate 493,655 of JAQPPZ010003542.1, forward strand.
AAGTTGGGTTCTTTATTTAAACTGCTCATGAGCATTTTCCAGTAGAGTCACCATTTGTTGTTGCCATTTCACAACTCACCCCAATTGGGGACCCACTTGAAATTTTTGCTTTTTTTTATCCAAAATTATGCTTACATCAAGAATTATAAATTACTTACATTAAGATTTTTTTAATTGCTTACATATAAACATTCATGAAGGATGGGATTTTGCTACATTGATTTAAATTTAATATTTTAAAAATTTGCATATAAGTTGCATTACTTTAGATTGAATATTTTAGAAAACTAGATTTTCAAAGGTTTTCAAAGGTTTAAATAATTAAATTTCATTTTAGGGTTGTTTAAATTTCATCACTTTGCCCTACAATTTGATGCAAAATTGAAATGGTCATAACTCTTGCCACAAATATCTATTTGAGATGATTAAAAACCTGGCATAAATATATTGATTTTATCTACACAATGATATTAGATTTGCAGAATTTTAGACATAAATTATTTCTAGAAATAGCAGTTTTTCGAAAGAGCCCATGAATTTCTAATTAAAATAGTTCATGACCTAAAAAAAATGTTTGAGTTTTTTCAATGGATTTGGATACCCATTTGGCTCATTTAGAAACATGAGAAGTTTAATAAAATTTTGAGCATTTTGAATTTTAACCCAATTTTGGCACTATGGAAAATAAGACACCAAATTTCATATTTTAATTTCAGATCATTAGGTCCCAAAATAGCGCCAAGGTCAATTAACTACCAATGGATAATATTCTGGTTAATTCATAGTTTCTACAGTTTGTGCTTTAATTTGATTAAATTCTTTTATATAAGGCTTAAAGTCTAAGTTTTGGGCAATAATAAATACATGCGATGAATGGCCAACAGTTGTTCAACCAAAATAAAAGGAATGGCCAATATTGTTCGGTCCAAAAAAGTTGAATATCCTAAAATTTCACCCAAAAATACTTTAATGCTGAAAATATCAAAGATATATAATGCTAAAAAATTTAAAGACATTTAATGCTAAAGGTTTTCACCCCAAGAGACATTGAATCATTTGGCCGAAAATAAATGGAAGACCCCCAATGATTCAATGGAAAGGCAAATATTAATTCACATGTGCAAAAAGAGATAATACTTCAAAAAATTAATTAGCCTGAAAGAAAATTAATGGTCCATATTTGTTCGACCCTATAAGCTATGAACAACTCGTATCCATTCAATGGATCGGCAATGGAGGGTTCATATTAATGGATGGCTAGTGTTTAATTGACCGAAACAAGAGCCCACACTATATTTAAAATACATTTAATTGTTAAAGGTTCACCCGTCCAAATATTTTTAAGTGATTTTAAGCCATCCATCTTATCTCGAATCATTTCAAGCCATTGATTTGATTTTGGCTTAACATTCTAATCCCTTGGTGTGATTTTGGCTAAACATTTTGAACCATTAATTTCATTTCAATTGATCACTTCTAAGTGGTTGATTTCATTTCGACTAATGATTTTAAGTCATGCATTTTGAGAAGAAACCCTAAGGCGGGTGCATTAAATTTAAACCTAGACCTTAGTGATATTGCAATTAAAATAATGGAATGAGAAATTTATCCACAGAAGATTTTCATGCCACAATAACCTAATCCTAACCTTGGAGACTTAATAAATTATAAAAACCTTAGTATTAATTTTAATACTTTGGCATTAAAATGGAACTCTAATGTTAAATTTAATACTTGAGCCCTAAATTTAAAAAGTCAAAACATTTAACATGGAATTAAATTTAAAAAAAAAAATGAAACTTAGGGAAAGACCTTAGCATTGGATTTAATATTTTGGCATTAAATTTAAAATGAAATTTAAATGTTAAACCTAATACTTTGGACCTAAAATTAAAATGAAATCTAATGTCAAACCTTAGAAAATCATTTAATAAATTTAATACTCAGCAACCTTAGTTGTAATAATAATAATAAACATACGAATACGTAAGGAAAAATATTAATAATATGATAACTAAAGAAAACTTTTTTTTTTGGATACATTTCCCACCAAAGAAATGAATTTGAACTGATATGTTTGTTTCTTTTGTGTTGCAGGCAATTAAACCCGCAAAAGAATAAATGAAGAAGATAGAGGAAGCCTGACTAACAACAAAACTAAAGAAACGGTAGCGATGAGCGAGAAGGTAGCGACGGGAGGGCACGGGAGTGGGAGCGCCAGCACTGTGAACCTGGGCACCGGCAAGTTGGAGGGCCGTAGCAAGGCGGAGGGAGGGCAGTCAGAGAATGGAGGCTCGACGGAGTTACCCGAAGATGGAGGCAGACGCGGGAAGGATCCGCCTGACAAAGGGAGAGACTGCCAACAAAAATCGTATGCAGAGGCAGCGGCTTCTGAAACCCCAAATGGTATTTTCACTAAGGACCTCTTTTCGTCCGGGGATGAACTGGACATCCCGGAGGAAATCCTATCAAGTTTCATCGAATTTGAAAAATTTACCCTAATCGGGAAGTTTATTGGAGGGCGTCCCGATATGGAGACCATCCGCAGGTGGGCGGCAGGAAAATGGCGGACCTCGGGTCATATGGAGCTGGCTGCCCTATCCCGGGGTTTTTTCGCAATTAGGCTGAATAATGCGGAGGATTACTATAAAATTTTGGCTGGGGGCCCTTGGTTTCTGGGACGCAGGAGTCTCTTTCTCAGGAAGTGGGGGATGGATTTTAACCCCGAAACCCAGAGTATTAATATTGCCCCAATATGGGTTAGGCTGCCGAACCTTCCCCTTTTCTGCTGGCATGAAAATGTTATCAGGGGTATCGCCCGTTCCATTGGTGAGTTGGTCACCATTGACCCTCCCACTCGGGCCCAAACCAGATTTGTCCAAGCTCGCTTCTGTGTCCTGGCGGATTTGGAGGTGAACCTTCCATCCTCCATCACTCTTCGGTCTGGAGGCTCCGTTCTTCATAAGCAAGTCATTAACTATGAAAATAGACCGGCCTTTTGCCCCCGGTGCAGTTCCCAGGGGCATCTTCAGTCAAATTGTCCTCTTCAAAAGCCGGGGATGAAGGGTGGGGCTTCTGGCAACCCCCCGGAGCAAGAAGGAAAACAACCGAAACACCCTGTAGCGACAGTGCCTGAGTCTCCAGATCCTTCTGGGGTTCTCCCCGAGTCGGACGTCGTTCTGTGCAATGCAAGTTCCCAACCAGAACCTCAAGTGGAAAAGGATCAGTCTCCTTCCCGTATGTCTGCTCAGGCTGATTCCCCTATTTGTCAAAACCAGAAACCTCCCGAGTCCCTGCTGGAAGAGTATCTGCTGGGCAAGAGGGACGAACAACATGGCAACATTAGTCCATGAAACACTAGAAGCCGAAAGCAAGGGGTGGATTTCGGCTGTGAAAGAAAATAGGGGCGACCTCCTAACAAAGAAAGAAGGGATAAGGAAATGGCAGCAGACATTGCAAATGGATCCCAACGGTTGCTTTTTCAAGAAGATTTTGACTCCCTGGTGGGTGATTCGCCTATCCCAAAACCTCCCATCCAGCAGGGAAAGGGAGGCAAGAAAGTCTTTAAAATGTCCAGATGAAAATCCTCTCATGGAATGTGAGAGGTCTTAACGGAGCGGCCAAACGTAGGGTGGTGGCCGATCTCCGAAAGAAGTCTAACCCATCCATCCTCATTTTGCAGGAGACTAAGTCTGATGCCTCTACCTCTGTCAAGGTTGCCAGGGCCATTTGGGCCAAGGCCAAATTCCTTTCCAGCCCTGCAATAGGTTCTGCAGGCGGTCTCATGGTGTTGTGGGACTCTGACAAGGTCGAGGGTAGTCTTCTATCGGCTTCCAGCAGGACTATCAATGTCCTGTTTCACTCCAAGGTTGATAATTTTTCATGGATTTTGACCAATGTTTATGCCTCGAACTCTGCTTCAGAGCGAGCTGAGTTGTGGAAAACCATCTCTCTGATGAGGGAAAGTTTTAGTGACTTCCCATGGGTTGTGGGAGGGGATTTCAATTGCCCTCTTCATCCCTCTGAAAAGAAGGGAGGCGCTGAGCTGGCCAGCCGTAGCATGGAGGATTTCAGAGATTTTGTTTCATCCAATAATCTGCTAGACATCGAACTTAAGGGGGCATCCTTCACCTGGAGCAACAGGAGGATTGGGAGCAATCTCATCCAGGTCAAGCTCGACCGGTTCCTCATTTCCCATGAAGCTATTCCCTTCCTCGACGCTGCAACTCTCTCAAATTTGCCAAGAATCGGGTCGGACCATAATCCCATTCTGTTAGAGGCCACTGGCGGGCCTAGGTTTAAGATCCCTTTCAGATTTGAGTCCATGTGGATTTCCCACAAGGATTTCAAATAGTTGGTTTCGGAATGGTGGCAGGTGACGGTGGTTGGTTCAGCGTCCAAAATACTGGCCCTAAAACTTAAGATGATTAAAAAGAACTTAAAGGCATGGAATAAGGAGGTTTTTGGCAACATTTTTGAGTCTAAAAGGTCCATCTCTGAGCGCTTGAAGAGTTTAGAGGAAAATATGGAGGTCGAAGGGTATTCTAAAGGCCTCAGAGAGGAGGAACGGAGCCTCCTGGTGGACTATCATTCCATTCTTGCCAGTGAGGAAACGTTTTGGCATCAGAAGTCCAGGGATCTCTGGCTGAAGAGCGGTGATTCAAATTCAAAGTTTTTCCACGCGTCTACCATGAGACACAGGGGGGCCAACAAGATCAGACAGGTGTTGTGTAAGGATGGGCGCACTACCAGGGAGATTGAGGAAATTCGAAGCGAAGCAGTCGATTTCTTCCAAGATTTGTTGGGTGCTCCTCCTGATAGCGTCCTCCAAGTTCAGAAATCCTTGCTTGCTAATTTCCCTACCAAAGTCCCCCATGAGGCAAGTATTAAACTCCTGGAACCTTTTTCCCATTCCGAGATTAAGGATGCTCTTTTTTCCATGCAACCAGATAAGGCCCCCGGGCCTAATGGGTTCCCCCTCGATTCTTTCAAGTTATGTGGGATGTTGTGGGGCCTGATGTCTATGAGGCTATCTTAGAAATCCAAGCATCAAGATCCATCCATCCGAAGCTCAACTCTACCTTCCTAGCTCTCATTCCTAAGTCGCCCGCCTGCAAAAGTTTTTTTGACTATCGTCCCATAAGCCTCTGCAATGTTTTCTACAAGATTCTTACCAAGACCATTGCCAATCGTCTGAGATCCCTCCTCCCCTCTTTGGTAGGTTCAGCTCAGGGGAGCACCGTTAAGGGTAGAAACATCCTTGATGGCATCATTACTATTCACGAAACCCTCCATACTGCCCAATGTTCCAAGAATGTTGCGCTTTTCCTTAAACTAGACATGAATAAAGCTTTTGACAGAGTGGACAGGAGGTTCCTCTGTGCTGTCCTTTGCAAGTTGGGCTTCCATCATCACTGGATTGACCTTGTGAACAGTTGCATTTCCACTCCATCCTTTTCTATGCTGATCAACGGGTCCCCCGCTGGATTCTTCCAGAGTGCTCGCGGCCTCAGACAAGGTGATCCTCTGTCTCCTATTTTATTCATTCTTTTGGCAGAGGTCCTTAGCTGGTCTTTGAATGAAGCCCTCCATCGAAGCAAGATTTTTGGCATTCTGCCTACTTCCAGAGTTGATCCTGTCACTCACCAATAGTTTGTGGATGACACGCTCATATCCACTGGAGCGTCTGTCACTCAGGCCAAATCTATCAAGCGCATTCTGTCCCGGTATGAGAAGGCTTCTGGCCAAAAAGTTAATTATTTGAAGAGCAAAATTTATTTTGTTAATACCCCTCTACGTAGGCAAATTCGCATTGCCATAATCCTCGAATGCACTATTGATTCCCTGCCTGCAACTTATTTGGGGTTGCCGCTAGTTTGCAATGGGCGAGGCGGTGGGAACATCTGGAATTCGATTTTGGAATGGCTTCATAAGAAACTCAGCACTTGGAAAGGCAAATTGCTATCTCAAGTTGGGAAGGCAACCCTCACCAAAGCCTGTCTTCAAGGAATTCCCACCTATTTCATGTCTGTTTTCATGCTTCCTGTGTTTATCCATTCCAAAATCGAGCAGATTCAAAGGAATTTTCTCTAGTCCGACAGCGAAGAAAAATCCAGAATTCCTCTGGTGGCATGGGATAAGGTTTGCCTTCGAAAGGACCAAGGGGGCATGGGATTGAGAAGATCCAGGCTCATGAACACTGCCTTAATTGCCAAACATGCTTGGAGAATTCTTATTAATGCACCGGCGGAATGGGTCAATATAGTTAAAAGAAAGTATCTTGGGGAAAATTCTCTCCTGGAAGCTGAGTCTCCTCATGAAGCTTCGGCTTTCTGGAAGACGGTGCTTCAGGGCCGTTCGATGATTAACAGGGGTGCTCATTGGATCTTGGGGGATGGATCCATGATCCTTTTTTGGAGAGACAGGTGGGCTACAGATGAAGCTCTCGCTGTAAATCAGAACTTGGCTGGCTTGAGGGCCCAGATTGATCCAAACAGTCATCTCAAGGTTTCGGATTGCATTGACCGGAGTTCCCTTCCCCCTCGGTGGAAACTTCTGATGGTGGATGGGTTTGATAATGAGGTGAATTTCTTGTACAGTGTCCTCCAATCGGTGTTAATTCCTTCGATCATAAGAGACGACAGAATTATTTGGAGCAACACGCAGGATGGGCGGTTTTCTGTTAAGTCCGCTTATGATCTTCTGTCATGTGAGGCTGCTGTGGACCCCCGATGGAAAGCAATTTGGAGGAAAGGGATTATTCCTAAGATAAATTACTTTGCTTGGATTGCCTTTTATAACAAAGCCCTTACCATAGACAATCTCCACAAGAGAGGCCTTGCAATTCCCAACAGGTGCTATCTTTGCTTAGCTGACTGTGAAACATCCGATCACTTATTTTTGCATTGCCCCTTTTCCCATTCGGTCCTAAGCTGTGTGTTGTCTTCCTTCCAAGTACTCTGGTGCTCCCCTCGCTCCCTTAAAGATGCCTTCCTCCAATGGCCCAAGCCCTTTAAGAATTCTAAGCTCCGATTCCTTTGTGAGGCTGCCTTTCACCATTCCATCTGGCAAATTTGGTTGGAGCGTAATGCTAGAGTCTTCGGCAAGATCCCTAGAATGGCTCCCTCTGTTGCCCAATGGGCCTTATCCTTTGCTGTCGAGAATTCAAAAACTATTCCCAGCTCCCGCCCTCACAATCCTTGGGAGGCAATTATTTTCAAAAGATTGGACCTTGGCTCCTCTTCCAGAGTTGACTCAGTGAATGGCCGCAGGGAGGTCACTTGGACCAAACCTCCTTTGGGGTGGATCAAACTTAATTTTGACGGGGCTGCTAAAGGCAACCCGGGGCCCGCTGGTTCCGGGGGGCTTGTCAGGGACCATAATGGGAAGCTGATCTTGGCCTACTGTGAAAATCTGGGCCCTCAGACCAATCATTTTGTCGAAGCCCGTGGTGTGTTGAAAGGGTTGCAGGTCATATCGAATGATCCTAGGCCTTTAATTATTGAAGGCGATTCTCTAAACATTATCAACTACCTTCGTGGCTCCAAAGACCCATCGTGGCGGGTCCTGAATATCATCCTCGAGGCTAGGATGCTCCTCTCTCGACGCGCCAGGTGGGAGGCGGGGCACATCTACAGAGAAGGTAACCGGGTGGCGGATCACTTGGCCAACAAAGGACTGATGACCACGTGCCCGGTTGTTTGGCGTTCTCGTTTCCCAACCGAGGTGGACAGTTTGGCCAAGGCAGATATTCCCTCATGATGAAGAATTTGTATCATAGGTCTTCTCCCAAAGTTTGTTGATATATTGTCTTCGGCTATTATTCTGTTTTAATGTATTTCAAGATCAAGATTTCCAGGACTGTCCGCGTCTTCTGGGGCCCTCGGGCATTTTGTATTTCCCTGTCTTTTTTACGAACTGCTCTATTTACCCAGCCATCCGGCATGAAATATCTTTTAGCAAGGCTGATTTTGTACATAAGGTTTTGGGATCCTTTATAAAAACCCACAATTAATCTATTATTATAATTACCAAAAAAAAAAAAGATAGAGGAAGCCCTGATAAATTTGGAGACCATCTAAGCATTTGGAAGAAGGTGAACGAACCAGGACGTGAAAGATACTGAAAGCCGAAGTGTTGGGGTTACATTCATTGAACCTGGACAAAATTTTAGAAACTCTCTGGTGCTTGACAAATAGATTAGCTCAATAATTGAAGATTGACATCTTGGCTAGGCAAATAATTGGAGAGATCTATGGCTAAAATTATAGATCTAGATCAAGAACCAAGACAATTGGACACCTCTTCCTCTAAGTTGAAGACAACTTAGATAGACAGCTCATCCATACAACTATAAAGCACTAAAAATTTAAAATTGCAAGGCTATAAATAGTCATTTAAACCCTATTCCAAAGCATCGGATACCATTTTAGCGATAGACTTCAGAATTTTTTCTTTCTTTGATAGTTGATGAGCATTTGTGCCCTTGTCATTGTAATTGGATAATTTATGTCTTGCAATCACCTGATGCAAACAACTTTGAATATATTGCTTGAATACCTGATTAATATAATTTATTGAATTTCTTGGTGTAATCTGCTCATGTTTATGGTGGTTACACTAGAGTTAATTTTGATGCATTATTTCTCTTCCCTCTGAATATAGCACTGTCTTAGCCTCAGATTGTGTGATAGTTGATCGATGCTAAGGCCGATTTACTACATAATTGGATTCTTCAATAGATTTTGCATAAATCTTCATACTATAATGGCTTGTTTTATTTCTTCCTTTAACCCTTTCCTTTTGAATTTTCTTTGAAACCTGCTTAGAATAGGAGTAGATTAGTTGAATTTCATCTCTAAAGCTCATTTTATGTGATATATTATAAGTTTCAGAATATACATTGCTTATGTACTACAATGATCATGATTATGATGCAATGAATGAATGTATGATTGATAATCTTAAGTAAGCCTAGAATCTTACTTTTCTAAGTTTCTTTGATGTAATCTTGATATTGAATGCTTATATAATTTACTGAACTATAGAATCATATTTATGTTAGACAATTAATTTAACACTTGCCCTTGTTAACAGTTATATGTAATCTCTGAGTTGTCCATATGATTCCCTTCTCTCATGCTTTAATAATAACATAATCAGGTTAGACCAACCTTACCAAAACCTTTAGGAGATTGATTATTTCCTTTCAAGAGAGGACATTCCGAATGAGTCCTAGTTATGGGTATATGTTTGAAATTGGGTATATGTATCACTCAATAGGACTAATCTAGTTGGTAGTAAACTTATCATGTAAATGAGGTGGAAGATTTGAGTTTTGATGATTTTCTTTGAGTATGAGATTGTCAACTTGAAATTCTCATAGATGGATTTTGTGATCATAGGCTCTTTTGATTTGATCTTGATGAATGTGAAGGTGATCAAGAGAATTGATTCATAATTCATCAAGGAGAGTGAGTTGATTGAGCCTTGTTTGGCAAGTTATTTCCTCATCCATGAATTCTTGCAAGGAGATGCGTAGGGTTGGGATCTCAATCTCAAGAGGTACAATGGCTTAGGTACCATATACTAGTGAGAATGGAATTGCTCCTATTGGCATGTGGATGCTCATGAGATAAGCCTAGAGCACTAAAGGGAGTTGGAGGTGATAATATTTGTGATTTTCTTCTATATTTTTCTTAATAATGGCACATAAAGTCTTATTGGTAGCTTTAGCTTGTCCATTGCTCTAGGGATAATAAGGTGTCAATAAGTTGTGTTGGATATGATACTTATTGCATAGCACTCGAAAATCCTTGTTTTTAAATAGGGAACCATTATCAAATATGATTTTTGAAGGGATACCAAAATGACAATTGATGTGTTAGAGTATAAAATCTGCAATCGGGGTCCAATCATACTGGTGAAAGGAATAGCCTCAACCCACTTTGTAAAGTACTTTGTGGTTATGATGATGAATGTACGCTATCTTGAGGATGGAGGGGAGATTTTCTTGATAAGATCTAGTTCCCATAGCAAAAATGGCCATAGGGCTTGAATAGGTTGTAAATATTACGAAGGAACATGGATCAAATTGGTGTGATGTTGATATTTAGGATATTTCTTAACATATGTACAACAATCATGTTCCATAGTGGGCCAATAATAGACCATGCACAAAATGTGCTTTACGATGGCCATCTCACTAAAATGACCAACATATGTGTAGCACCCTAAAATTGGCGCAGTAAAATTATAAAAATTACATTCACCTTAGTAAATAATTTAAAATTCAAATTTAACCTCCCAAACCGCTCGTTAACCGTCGGGTAATCCGTTTCCCCCTTTTTCGCACCATTTTTAGAGGTTGTTTTGACCGTTTGATGATATCGTCGCCGATCAGACGATATCGCCCCAGATCTGACGATTTCGTCTGGACTAGGACGTCCAGACGATCTTGTCGCAAAACTGATTTTGCAAAATTAGCTTCTATTCCAACGGGTCTCCAATCCGGGCAGAAGCGTGTCTGCGCCGTTAGGGACCCTCCCCGTTGGAGATCTCCCAAATTGGGATGATCTCCAACCTCCTAACTACTCCCCTAAGCCTATTTAATCCTAAGCTATTCCCTTAGCACCCCCCTGGCTGAAATTCTCTGCAATTTAACTCCATCTACGTTGAACCATCCCAATTTTTCATTTGCATTGGTCCCATACCAATTTTGTTGCAGGTACATCATTGTTTTTCAGTTGGAGCCAGCACACATCGTCGCTAACAACTTGTTCAAATCGGAGGCAAACCTGTCGAATTCGAGGTGATTTCGTACTGATGTGAGACGATCTCGACTGTAGTCCATATTGAGGCAATCAGTGCCTAAAGTTTGCACTTCTCAACCTTTTCTCTGCTATTTTATTTTGCAAATTAGATAGTTAATTCAGTGTTTATGTTATTTTGCATTTGGAGTTCACCCATTTAGCTTAGATTGCATACTAAGATCATGATTTGTCATTAGAATATCATAATTTGCTTGAATTTATGTTCATAACTATTATTCAATATTCATACATTCATTTGGTGTTGTTCCCCTCTGTTAGCACAGTAGTATTCGTTGTATTTTGTATCTATTTTTCTGCTTGCAGGTCTCTAACGAATTCATCTGACGAATTCGTCAGATCTCAGACGATTCTGTCAGATCTCAGATGATTCGTCAGATCTCAGATGAATTTTTGAATTCTAGACGATCCTGACTGCTTCAAACATCAGAATCATCACCAAACATCCGGATCAGGTATTCCTCATTTGTATTCTGTAAATTCTCTGTTTTATGTCTTTAAATCTGTCTTTTGTACTCATTGAATTTGCATTTTCATGTAGATTAATCTAGATTCATTTGGCCAAACCTAGGATATGAATGCTTAAAGTTAAAAATGAACACATTAAAACACATTCCAAACCTAGGCGTGGAAACTGCCATTAAATGTTTCCTGGTGAACCCACCATCCGTCGAAAAATCATCAAAATACACCTCCCTTGAGAGGCGGGACCTTCGCAAAGTCCTCTCAGTCCGAGGTACCATGACATCCTTTTCCCATCCTCCTTTCGGGCACGGATCCAATAGCCTAAAGGTAAGGATGCAAAAAATTTGGAGCGATACATTTTGGTGAACCCGACGTGAATGCATCATAACCTTTTGAAAAACAAAACAAAACAAAAACATATATAGAACAACTAAAACATAGATGCATTTTAAAACATTTAAGTTTGAAATCATGTTTAGATGGTAGCTCCTAAGAAAAGGTTAGCAGTTACTATAAACATAGAAAACCAATTGGCAGCCATAGAAGTCAATTATGTCCTTAGTGTGTCTGAAACAAGTAGAAATCAATTCTTGTGGAACGAACTTGATAGAAGACTTAGTCTCATCTCATCTAGGTCCACACAACTTAAGCAAATCAAGAGGCTAGTCCTAGATAGAATCCTGGATCCTCACCAACTAGTTTTTTATCATGAACTTCAGAGAGCCTGCCATAGATGGTTAGCTTATAGGAGAGCTCTAGTATCTTCAGAATTGTTCACCTTCGAGGAATACCTTGAGAACGCAACCATTGTGCACCAGTTCCTAGGTTGTGTAGAAGACCAAGAGGTTGTTCTTACAGATAGGGAAATATGGAATAGAGTTCCGCGAGCTGTGCTATATCGAGAGTATTGCCATGAGCTTTACTTTTATCAACCAGCATCTGAAACAGACAATATCACTATAGCTCTTTTTATCAAATTTTTAAAAGAAAACTTTCAATTTGAAGAAGAACACTTCATGACTCCGGAACAACTCGAACCTATTAATGATATTCATAAATTGTTTATAGAAAACTAGATTATTACTTCAGTATTATTTCTTGCATTTATTGTGTTATTTGTTGTCTTTATTATATTATTTCAAAAAAAAAAAAAAAAGCTAAAAACTAAAAAAAAACATAGCAAAAACTTAAAAATCTCATTTCAAATATTGCAGTAGGTATATAATAAATATATACCTCTTAATTTTTTGCATATATATATATATATATATATATATATATATATATATATATATATATATATTCTTGAAATCAAAACTTAGCACCATGCCTAAACTTAGGAATGGTAAAGAAACTTTAGGAGAAGAAGAAGATTGGTTACAAAATACAACTAAAGACCCAAATGTCCTTCTTGGAGATACAAATCCGGAAGGAGAAATTCTAGGTCAATCAGACGAAGACTTAGGTGAAGATAAGGAACAAGAAGGAAGTGTTAAAGAGGATGGATCCTCATCCCCTAGAGTAACTCCAAATGGAACTATTGTTTTTGACAATGCAGAGCATTTCAAGAAATTTCTCAGTGATAACATTGATGACCTTAATGTGGCAATACGTATTGATAAAGGGAAAATTAGTAACACTCAAGCAACCATGGAATATATGTGTAATATACACACTAACCCCTTGTCTTTCATTGATCAAGAAAGTGACAAGGCTGGGCCATCCAATACGGATATGGTCACTATGGCTCAAAACATGTCAAAACAACAGGTTACCCAACCTCCTAAGGAACCTATTATTCAACCTAAAATCACTCCCACACAAAAGAAAATTCCCTTCACTACTTTATTCCACCAAACTATTGAGCAATATGCTTCAAGTAAACAAAAACCTAAAACAAAGCCAAATACAAACTTTCAACAATCTGGAATACAACATAATACAACTTCAAAATTCCTCCATAATACTTTTCCTACCAATACTTTACACAATAGTAACATGGCATCTAATCTGCATGTTCCTCCATCATATGCCCATAAAACCCATGTCAATGCCCTACCAAACCAATATGGGGGGCAAACTAGTAATCTGGAAGCCATGGTGAAACAATTAGCTTCACGTATGGACCGGATAGATCCCTACCGTCCCTCGTATAATTATCGAGAGATCTGTAGTCAACCTTTGGATCCCATAGTTGTAGCTCAACCATACCCTAAGCATTTTCCCATGCCCATCCTACCCATATATAAAGGAACCGAAGATCCCATAGAGCATCTTCGCATGTTTAGGATAGCATGTCACGACATATCGCATGACGACTTGCTATTACTAAAAATGTTCCCAAAAAGTTTAGGTGGAATGGCATTAGAGTGGTACTATCAATTGCCCACTCATTCTTTGAGAAACTTCGAAGAAACAGTGGAATCATTTGTCCATCAATTTAGTGCCTACATCGAGAGGCATGTAACTATTAAAGATTTATACAACTTAAAACAAGACAAAGATGAATGTTTTGCTGATTTCTTAGCTAGATGGAGGCAATTGATAGGAAAACTGCACTTTGTGCTGCCTTATAGGGAAATGTTGGACATTTTCATCAACAATTTACAGGAACAGATATCTTATGAGCTATCGACTGCTACTTTAACTACCTTCGATCAAGCTATAGATTTAGCTCGAAGAGTAGAAGATGCCCTCATTAGGAGAGGCCAACTTAGGAAGAAGGATGATGAGAAAACGTCTAGAAATCAATATAAAAACAAACAAGTTGTTGGTGACGGAGTCACTGACAGCAGGAATGTTGCGAATATCAATGCAACGAAGACAACAAAAAAATTTATATTGAAACCTCCTGACAAGCCTCCTCGAGAATTCACTAGATTAAATCAACCCTTATCAACTATTTTACCTCAATTACTCGAAAGAGGTTTGATCCAATTACCAACTATCCGGGAACTCGACCCAACTATACCCGGATACAGAGTCGACTTGCACTTGTGATTTCCATAGAGGACCTGGACATTCTACCAACGCTTGTAAAAGGTTGAAACATAAAATACAAGATTTGATTGACAATAATGAAATGGAAGTGCAAGCCTTCCAACCTAAACAAAACCCTCCTAATAATACTCAAAAGACCATTCCCCAAAATCAAAATCAAAATGCCAATCAAACTCTAGACATATTTCAACACCCTTTACCAAGACATGGTAAAGAGGTAGCCAATCAAATTGAACATCATAATGTTCCCCCTCCTACCCGATATGTAGGAACCATTAGCGGACAATTACCTGTTCAGGATCCTCAAATATTTGACACGACCTTATCCCTGGTTACGACTAGGCCCTTACATAATTTTCAAAATTTTGATTCTAGTGATATAAAATCAGATAGTGAAAGTGAACTAGACATTACTTCAAACCAATCGAATAGTTCTAAAAATGAATCAGATCCTATTCAACCCGTCATAGATGCTATGGTTCCAAAAGAACCATTTCCTAGAAGAGTCACTACTCGACCTTCTTCTAATATATTCCTTTCTAATGAACAAGCCATTAATGCTCAACCGAGACCGATTCAGCGTCTTCACTATAACATTGTAGGTACCATTGGAGTCGTTACTCGACAACAAGCTCAAAACTCTCAACAAGAACCAAACCAGAACGATGGATCGGTTCCATTCATTTTGAAAAACCCCAATAAAGGGAATCATGTTCCTATTGTTCAATCTAAACCCCCTTACAATATTAATGAGCAATTGTCCAATACTACGGCCAGAATTTCCCTTTTGGATTTATTAAGATCCTCTCCCACCCATAGGGATGAGTTGATGCTTACATTGAGCCAAATGATGGTACCTCAAAACATTCAACCTGAAGCTATGGCCAATACTATCATCACTCGAGAGATTGATTGTATTGACTTTCGGGATAAAGATATCCCACAACATAGTTTACATAAGGACAATCCCTTATACATTACTGCTCTAATTGGAGATGTAGCTATCAAAAGAGTTTTGATTGATAATGGCTCATCTCTAAACATTTGCACTTTTGACTTCTACCAACGATTTGGCTTTAGAAGTGATGAAATGAAGAAAACTGATATGATTATCAAAGCTTTTAATGATGAAACACAAGAAACGTGTGGAGTTATTACCCTCCCATTGCAAGTTGGCCCTAGAACCCTAGAAACAACCGTGTTTATTGTACATTGCCCAGCATCGTACAATATACTTTTGGGTCGCCCTTGGATCAATGCCATGCGAGCGGTCCCATCAACTTTACACCAATGTGTTAAATTCGAGTTTAAAAATTAGTTGGTCACCATTCATGGTGACCCTAGACCTTTTGATATGTGTGCTTTGGCAGAACCCGTTGGAGTGCAATTTTGCCCTGCTCTGTCATCCACACATCCTAGTTCTTATTTTTCATCTAAAACTGTGAAACATACACCCATAACTTCACCTATTTCCTCTCCATTAATTTCATCCTCCTATATAGATCAACAACCCTCTAAACAAATTACTCTAGAACCTCAAAAAGATCTTAAATCTACAACCAATCCACACATATCAAGTTCTACCCCTATAAATTCAAAACCTATAGACACATCTATCATACCTTCCACATCTCAAGACATAGGTAATAAGCCTTCTACATCTTATGCCCTTTCTGATGAACTCTTACCAGATTTATCTACAACCTTAATATCGAGAAAAAACGAATGCTTTCATGCGAGATTCAAACCTTTTAAATAACTTGCCGCCATCTCCTCGTACTTTGGGCCTCCCACAACCTATGGGAAGTACTTACCAAGTCAGGAGTTGTGCCTTCATTTATAAAGGATATGACGGGGGAAGAATCCCTCGGAATATCAAAACTCATCATGAGGGATACGCTCGGTGTTATTTTACCAATGATTATATTAAAGCTAAACCCATGATGCTTAAAATGGGATATGAAGGGAAAGGCTTGGGACCTTTCCAAAATGGCATGAAAGAACCTTTCGAGGTAGAACCGTGGCCTGCCTGCTGTGGCGTGGGCTTATTTCCTAGTAAGGGTCAACCCTTTCCTTTTGAGGATGATGATCATCTCATATGCTATCAAGATTATTTGGATAGGCATGTTGATT
Source organism: Wollemia nobilis (assembly GCA_028583015.1). Lineage (NCBI taxonomy): Eukaryota > Viridiplantae > Streptophyta > Pinopsida > Araucariales > Araucariaceae > Wollemia > Wollemia nobilis. The sequence continues at coordinate 510,082 of JAQPPZ010003542.1, forward strand.
TGCCTCTTAAAAATCAGTCGTTTTCATGCAACATGCTATCCATAGCATACCCTGAAATGATTGTCGACCCCGATGAAGAGTTGGAAGGAGATATCTTCCATGATGTCTCTGTTGAAGAGATGTTACACAATGGATTTTATTTTGATGGTTCTATACCAACTATAGCCCAACTTGAGGCCACTAATCCTCAGAATGAATTATCTAAATTAACCTTACAAGAATTACAAGAATTGGGCGTTTCACCCGCCCCACCTAATTTTGAAAGAGATCTACATATGGAGGTAGAAAACGTCATTAAAATTAATATTGGAACTGAGGACAATCCTCACATAATCAATATTGGATCAGAATTAAGTCAAGAAAAACAAGAACAATACATTGCATTCCTTAAAGAGTATGAAGATGTCTTCGCTTGGACATACGAAGATATGCCGGGTCTAGACCCTTCTGTAGTCATGCATCATCTAGTGGTCCATCCGGATGCTAAACCTGTTAAACAAAAACTTAGAAAAATGCATCCCAAAGTGGCTCTGCTAGTCAAAGGGGAGTTAGAAAAACTCCTGAATGTTATCTTTATACAAGCTATTGATTATGCTGAATGGATCTCAAATGTAGTTCCAGTCACCAAGAAAGAAGCTACCAAAGTTAGGGTTTGCACAGATTTTAGAGATATTAACGTTGCATGCCCTAAAGATGACTTTCCTCTTCCAAACATGGATCAAATCATTGACTTCACTACCGGAAGTGGGATGATGTCCTTAATGGATGGATTCTCCGGTTATAATCAAATTCGGATAGCTCTTGAAGACCAAGCTAAAATAGCCTTTATTACCCCCTGGGGTACCTTTTGCTAGAAAGTGATGCCATTTGGCTTAAAGAACGTCGGTGCAACTTATCAACGAGCTATGACCTACATTTTTCATGATATGATGCATGATATCCTACATGATTATGTGGATGATATTATAGCTCGCTCTATTATTGAAAATAATCATTTAGATGATTTGAGAAAAGTCTTTAATCGATTACGAGAATATCTCATTCGATTAAATCCGACAAAATGCATATTCGAAGTTAAATCCGGCAAACTATTAGGGGTTTTAGTTTCTTTACGTGGTATTGAAATCGACCCTCTCAAGATTGTGGCCATCACCGATATGCCCGCACCTACTAATATATTCGAGTTACGAAGTTTACAAGGTAAACTTCAAGCCATCCGTCGCTTCATCGATAAGCTGACGGATAAAACCGGTCCCTTTCTTAAACTCCTTAAGAAGGATGTCCCTTTTAATTGGGACACAAAATGTAGAGAAGCTTTTGAACTTCTCAAACAATACCTCCTTAATCCACCTGTGCTTTCACCACCTAAATCTGATCGCCCATTTCTCCTATATATTTCCACTTTAGATTCTGCCTTAGGGGCTATGTTAGCTCAACTTGATGATGAAAAGCGAGAACGTGCTAATTATTATATTAGCCGAACCTTCATCAGTTATGAAACCCGCTATACAACGTTAGAAAAACTATGTCTAGCAGTCATGTTTGCTACGCAAAAATTAAGACATTATATGCTTAGTCAAAAAACTTATGTCATTGCTAAATATGATCCCTTGAGGTATCTCATGAGTCGACCTTATTTATCAGGTCGCACAACCAAGTGGGTTCTTGCTCTAAGCGAGTTTGATCTCACATTCATAGGACAGAAGTCCGTTAAGGGTCAAATCATAGCGAGATCAATTAGTTGTTGCACCCTTAGAGTCTACCCATCCCCTCATCATCGAGTTTCCAGGATGAATGCCTTCAATTAGAGGCAGACCATACCGAACAATGGTCCTTATACTTTGATGGAGCCCGATGCATGAGTGGGGCTGGTGCGGGTATTATTTTAATATCTCCACAAAAACATCTTATTCCTCTATCCTTCAAATTGACATTTGCTTGCACCAACAATACTACTGAGTATGAAGCTCTAATCCTTGGATTACGAGCTGCCCTAGCACTAAAAATTAAACACCTTTTAGTTTTTGGTGATTCCCAACTGGTTATAAACCAAATTAATGAAGTTTATCAAACCCGAGATGATAAAGCTGCGCCCATATAAGGCCTATGTTTTACAATTAATGTCTTTATTTGATCAAGTTACCTTGGAAGCTATTCCTCGAACTAGCAACCGTGCGGTGATGCTATGGCCGCAGTTGCATCTCTCCTGCCCTTGGAGTTAGATGACGAATATGCCACTATCATTATTCATCGACTCCAGGAACCCGCTTCAAATAAGTCATGCTTAGAGCCTTTGGATGTGTTTCTAATCAATGAAACTACTCCCGAACCTTGGTACACAGACATATTTAATTTTCTTCAAAATGGGACTTTCCCTACCAATTCTAATAGAAACCGAAGATCGGTTATTACGTCGACGAGCAAGTCGATTTGTAATAATTGGCAATACTTTATATAGGAGATCTTTTGAAGGTATCCTATTAAGATGTTTAAACTTAGAAGAGTCTAAATCAGCCTTGAGTGAAGCCCACGATGGATCTTGTGGAGGACACTTTAGTGGTAGTGTCATTGCTAAAAAGCTCCTTCGGATAGGATACTTTTGGCCTACCATGGAAACGGATGCACATGAGTATGTGCGCCATTGCGACAAGTGTCAAAAACATGCTGACCTTGTCCATGCGCCTGCACAAGAGGCTGCAGGCTATTTCATCTCCTTGGCCCTTTTCTAAATGGGGCTTGGATATTATTGGCAAAATCAATCCTGTGTCATCTGATGGACATAAGTTCATCATAACCGCCATTGAGTATTTTACGAAGTGGGTCGAAGCTATGCCTTTAGCTTCCTGCACTGGCACACAAGTTTCTAAATTTATTTTTAATCAAATCATTTGCAGGTTCGGAATTCCTGCCAATCTCATCTCTGACAATGGAACTTGTTTCAAAAATAAAGATGTTAAAAAATTATGTCAAAAATATAAGATTCAACATCGCTGGTCCACTCCCTATTATCCTCAGGGTAATGGTCAAGCAGAAGCATCTAACAAAACCTTAATCAAAATTCTCAAAAGATTGGTCAATAAAACTGGTCGTGGCTGGCACATTCAATTATATCCAGCCTTGTGGGCCTATCGAACTAGTGTTCGAACCCCCACTGGAACTTCACCATTTGTTTTGGTATATGGTGTTGAAGCAGTTTTTCCATTTGAATTGGAAGTTCCTTCTTTGGCTCTGCTACTTCAAGATACCGAAGTAGGAGATGAATATCGTCTTTGCGAGACTCAATCGGTTGGAACTCCTAGATGAAAAATGCATCAATGCTTTGGAGCATCTCCGTGCTTACCAAAACAAGCTTAAAAGATCATATGCTAAGAAAGTTCGTCATCGATCCTTTGAGATTGGCGACCTTGTTTTAAAAGAAAATCAAAAAAATACAAATGCAACTAAGGACCTTAAAGGTAAATTTGAGCCCAAGCGGCTTGGACCATACATTATTACTTCCAAATTTGAATCAGGAGCATACAAATTGTCTACCTTAGATGGTAAAGAACTTAAAGAACCCATGAATATTTTGCATCTTAAACGTTACTATGCATAAATTTGGTCATTTCATCCTTGTATATAATTGTTTAAAATACTTTCAAAAATTTTATCTTATATTTCTTTCAAATTTATAAAAATCCAAAAACATCAAAAATATTCATAATCATCAAAAATCTTCAAAAACTATCTATTGCATTTATTTAAGGCACTTGTTAAATTTTTTGCTCAAAAACAAAAATAAAACCAAAAATCAAAATAATGATAAAAATATAAAAACAGCTATATGCTTGACTCTTTCGAAACCAAAATAAAATAAAGAAGAAAGAGAGAGTCAACATTCTCAAAACTTCTCAAAAGTGTTTATATATATTTTCTTACAATTATTGCAGTTATACGTTTCAAATTATTTTGGATAAATTACCATTTATTTGGAATCCCTCACTTGCACACTCACAACAATAAATATCTTGATTTTATCTGGCATGATTACTAATCTCTCTTATATCAAAGTCCACAAAATTCAATTAAATAAAGTTTGAGCATAGAGAATTGATCTTGTTATTTACTTAAACCAAGCACATCTTTTCACAATAAAATGATTATATTTGTAATTTCCATGTTTTGCTACATAGTAGAACCGATTTCTTGAGCGAAAAGTTTCCCCTGCTATCCTATCATGCACATGGTCTAGAATCTTTGAGAATTGGCAAAAGGACAAGCTCACCCCTACCCAGAATAAAAATCCCTTGCTCTACGACTAATCCGAGCAAGTATCCCTAGCAAAGAAAAAGAAAAGAAAAGTTCAAGAAAAAAGAGAAAAGAAAAATGTTATTTTATATCATTCCAGCAATATTTCAAGCACTATCTCAAAAATCAAGCAAAAATACAAAAGAAATACAAAAAGAAAAATAAGCAAAGTTCAAAAGAAAAGCAAGAGAAAAGAAAAAGCAAGAAAGCAATAAAATCCCTTCCCTACCCTTTGAAAAGAAAAGAAGGGTTGATGAGCTTGAATCCCTGGAATTCTCAATTATTCGAAAACTGTGAGGTAAGCCCCATAACAGGTGGTTTGTGCCCAACCTGCTTGGCCTTGGGTAACTCCTAGCGTGGTGATATGTCCGTCACATTAGCGACCTTCTTTTGTACAGACCTATGTCTGCTTATGGATTAGCTAGCTCTTGATAATCCGACCTACATAGTAGCCTAGTATGGTTATATGCATCTACATCATGGTTAATGAACACTTATTTGGTTTCTTCAAATCACTTGTATCATATTATCTTGCTCAAAAGTGGTAAATGAACAATGCAATTGCACACACATTTGTATTTGAGAGATTTTGTGTATCATTATGATAAATCAAGATCGGAAATGAATTCACATATGCACATGGGATTCCTTATAAATCTAACTTTTGTCTTCAAAATAATTTGAAATATTATTTTTGCAACTTGTTTGGAATAAATCAAGTACAGTTGTTTACCACAAAGATAACTATATAATAGAAAAATCAAAAAAATTCTTTCAAACTATACAATCAAAACATATACATCTAGTTGACTTTCGCGACGATGGTATAGTTTCAAAACCAAAATTGGAATTTTATGCCTAGCGCAAGTCCTCATTTTCATATTTTCTGTTCATCAAAAATCAACCATGCAATAAAACTATCTTTTTTTGGATTTTCGCGATGATGGTATAAGTCTATACCTACATATTCTATGCCTAGCGCAAACCATTGTAACAATTTTTATTCCCCATTTATTAAAAATCATGAAAACCATATGACTTAATTCATTATGTTACACAAATTATGCTTTTAAAAAAGCAAACCCATTTTTATTATTTCATGTCATTATGTCAACCTTCAATTTTGCAATGATGGTATAATTCCTAAAGAATTATCCAAAAATTTTATCACACTTAGGAATTTATGCCTAGCAAAAATATTTTTAAACATTATTTCATGCACAAATATTTTTTATGAAAATCTGAAAACCAACCATCATCATCATCATTTGCACTATTGCACCAAAGTCTTAAGACAGTCTCTTAAGCACTCTTTTCCTTTTAACAATATTTCTATCCTGGGATTAGCTTGACGACCGAGTGAGCAGCGACTCCATGAAATGGTCTATAATAGCGACAATGTCCTTTGAAATTATTGTTAGAAGTCTCTTTTTATTTTTATTTTTATTATTATCACATCACAAACAACCAATTTGTTACATCAGATTATTTCATTTAAAATATTACAAGCATGACATTCAGATTATAATATTTCCAAACGACATAATTACATGAATTATCAAATCAATCAATCAAACATAAAAGCATCATAATACAAGCCACAGGTCATATGATCAAAAATATATCATATATATATCAACAACCGTATATGTACATCATCAAAACTGGATTGGTATGCCACAATCTGTACCTCGGCATACTCAATCCTCTATCAAAAATAATAATCATATAATACAGTGTCAGTCCAGCCCTCTAGCCTCGAGAGCCCCTCGAGCTCTCTGCCTCATCTCCTCCCCCGCCCTAAGGTGGACGAGGTGGCCCCATCGCAGTCTATGTAGTCCTAGTCCTCGACCGGGACGTGGTCCTCGATGACCCGATCCTGATCGGATCTGCAATGTTGGCTGGCAGGGGTAGTCTATCTGCCTCTGGCACCAGTTGATAGTACAATGTTTGATAGAATGTCAGCTGGGCGATAGCCCGTGTCAGCTCTCCAGAGCTCGCCCCTCCATGCCCTGAGGCGTGCAATCTCGTCCCGCAGTTGTGACACCTCAGCTCGATGGCATGCAGCCTCATCCTACAGAGTCTACACCTGGGCCTAAAGATGATCTCTCTCTGCCTGAAGAGTAGCCATCTCGCTACTCTCTCCTGTGTCGACACCCTTGCCCTTATCGGGCGATGGTGGCCTCTCCCTCTGTGGAGATGGGGGTCTCGCCTCCCTCCTCTCCCTCTGTTGCGACATCTCCTGTGCCTGTGGCCTCCTCACCTCTCTCCCGTCGTGACCCTGGGCTGCCTCCATCGTTGCCTGGCATCGCCTCCCTATCTGACGCACAACCACATGGATCGGACCCTATGCCCTCGTCATCCGAGGAGGGCGGATGCCTACATACCAGGCATCGTAGCCATCGGCTACTCCTACGTCGTCCCCATCCACTAGCTGGATGGGGGCATCATCCGTGTCCTGGCTCCAGAACCGCTGCATGTCGGGAGCCCCGCTAACCATGGTGTTATCCCGGATAGTCCAAGAAAACTCATAATCCCTCAGAGATGGGATCCCCTGCTGCAGACCGAATTGCCTCAAAACTCGGTCATAGTGGTGGAGCTCCACCTCTCCCCTCTCCATCCGCAGCCAGCAAACTTGCCTGACGCGAGCCAACTCTTGTCCGTCCTCTGCCCACCCTGGATGCTCCCTCCATGGCCTCCAGGTGATCTGGTCCGGGACTAAGTCATCTAATAGCCTTCGGGACATAGGCAGATCTATCCGTCATTGTGCCCCTCTCCGGAGCCACCAGTAGAAGACTCGGGGCCTCTCCCCGTCAACCCCTGTCAGAGGAAGCCCTACCGGCCTCCGCACTGCAATGTGCTCCCAGCACCAAACCTGTAAGAGCGATGTCATGACCAGACATCGGTCGCCCTTGTACACGACCCCATACAGGATCCTGTACAATCGGCATAGAACAAAACTGCCCCAAGAGAATCTATAGCCGTGATCTCGCATATCGTAGATCACATCTACGAGCATCCACGGCACCCTGCACCCGCTCTGGTGGCATAGCAGAAGTCCACCAACTACTCCAGCTAGTACCCGTGTGAGTGTAGATGCCCTAGGCATCTAGCGCAGTGCCTCGATATTAACTCCGCCCTTCTCCAGGGTGAAGCTCGGGTCACCACACAGTCATCCCATAGCACGGCCCTGATTGGCCGCAGGAGTAATCAGTTGTCCTTGTATGGGGATTCTCAGAATCCTCCATACATCCTCCAAAGTGGGAGTCATCTCCCCTGTAGGTATCTGAAAACATGAAGAGCTCGGATACCACCTCTCTGCTAGGGCCGTCAGTAGCCCCATATCTGTGGATACTTGTGGCATCTTCGCCACATGCTGCAAGCCGGCCTGTGCCAGCTGATCCCGCTCTGCCTGTGTGAGAGCGGCCAAGTCATCTCTCAACCCTCCGTACTTCCACTCCCTGCTCTTTAGTAATCCTCTCTGCAAACATAAACAACAAAACAATAAACAATCATTAATAAATAATTCAAGTAAACAATAATGCAAGTTAAAATTCAATTTTATGTAATTGATGATATCGCCCACTATTGGACGATATCGTCCCAAATTTGAGCAGGATCGTCTCCGATTTCGCAAGACCAAAATCGTCTCTAATTTGATGAAATCGTCCCCCTTTCGACGATTTCGCCCTCGGGCAAAATTGCCGAAATTGAGATGATTTCATCGAAATCGGGACGATTTCGTCCCGACGACGTCGACGGCCCAAAAATGGCCGCGATGCTCAAAAATCACCTAAAAATTACCTACAAAGCATGTAAAATTAAATTAAAGCATCCTAGTTAAGTCTAGACTCTTACCCGTAGACCGCGTCGGACCTCTGTCGATCTGTGCGTCGTCTCCACCATTTTTGCTCCATAGCTCTAAAACCCAGAAAATGAACAGTAAAAATGAATTAGGGTTTTACCCTATTTTTCTTAATTTTATTCAAAAATAATTTTTTGCTTTTTCGCGTTTTTACCTCAAACGTTCGATTTGGGTAAAAACACGGAGGGGGCACCATAGTAAGTTGTCGTACGATTCGACCAAGAATCGTCGCCTAAAAATGGGAATAATTTTTTGCTTTCTCGTAGATCGAGAAGAACTCATCTTTAACGCATTTTCTTCAGAAAATTCGCTAAAGAGGGGGCAAAATGTAGCACCCTAAAATTGGCGCAGTAAAATTATAAAAATTACATTCACCTTAGTAAATAATTTAAAATTCAAATTTAACCTCCCAAACCGCCCGTTAACCATCGGGTAATCCGTTTCCCCCTTTTTCGTGCCATTTTTAGAGGTTGTTTTGACCGTTTGACGATATCGTCGTCGATCAGACGATATCGCCCCAGATCTGACGATTTCGTCTGGACTAGGACGTCCAGACGATCTTGTCATAAAACTGATTTTGCAAAATTAGCTTCTGTTCCAACGGGTCTCCAATCCGGGCAGAAAGGTTTCTGCGCCGTTAGGGACCCTCCCCCGTTGGAGATCTCCCAAATTGGGATGATCTCCAACCTCCTAACTACTCCCCTAAGCCTATTTAATCCTAAGCTATTCCCTTAGCACCCCCCTGGCTGAAATTCTCTGCAATTTAACTCCATCTATCGTTGAACCATCCCAATTTTTCATTTGCACTGGTCCCATACCAATTTTGTTGCAGGTACATCACTGTTTTTCAGTCGAAGCCAGCACACATCGTCGTCGACGAACTTGTTCAGATCGGAGGCGAACCTGTCGAATTCGAGGCGATTTCGTACTGATGCGAGACGATCTCGACTGCAGTCCATATTGAGGCAATCAGTGCCTGAAGTTTGCACTTTTCAACCTTTTCTCTATTGTTTTATTTTGCAAATTAGATAGTTAATTCAGTGTTTATGTTATTTTGCATTTGGAGTTCACCCATTTAGCTTAGATTGCATACTAAGATCATGATTTGTCATTAGAATATCGTAATTTGCTTGAATTTTTGTTCATAACTATTATTCAATATTCATACATTCATTTGGTGTTGTTCCCCTCTGTTAGCACAGTAGTATTCGTTGTATTTTGTATCTGTTTTTCTGCTTGCAGGTCTCTGACGAATTTGTCATACAAATTTGTCAGATCTCAGACGATTCTGTCAGATCTCAGACGATTCTGTCAGATCTCAAATGAATCTATCGAATTCCAGATGATCCTGACTGCTTCAAACATCAGAATCATCACCAGACATCCGGATCAGGTATTCCTCATTTGTATTCTGTAAATTCTCTGTTTTATGTCTTTAAATCTATCTTACGTACTCATTGAATTTGCATTTTCATGTAGATTAATCTAGATTCATTTGGCCAAACCTAGGATATGAATGCTTAAAGTTAAAAACGAACACATTAAAACACATTCCAAACCTAGGCGTGGAAACTGCCATTAAATGTTTCCTGGTGAACCCACCATCCATCAAAAAATCATCAAAATACACCTCCCTTGAGAGGCGGGACCTTCGCAAAGTCCTCTTAGTCCGAGGTACCGCGACATCCTTTTCCCATCCTCCTTTCGGGCACGGATCCAATAGCCTGAAGGTAAGGATGCGAAAAATTTGGAGCGATACAATATGTACCATCATGGGCTTGAGATATCATCCAATGTGCCTCTTACAGCCATGATGATAAAGCACATCCCCTAAGAGAGTGTATGAGTATTTTTTTGTTTTAAGGTGCATTTATTTACTGATGGTAATTCGATAGGAAGGGTATCTAATTTGAGAAAATCCTTGATTTAAGCAAATACATCATGGTAAGTCTCTTCCTGAACCAAATGGACATCTCGTTCATCCTTAAAAGATTCCTAGGAAATAGCCAATTGGGAAATCTTTGTAACTTGAATGTGAGTGATGCTATTGGTGGTATTTTGTGGAATAAGGTACCCAAGAGAGGCTATGGTATTGAAAAAATGATTGGATGATCTTGGCAAAGCTTCAATGTCATACCAGTCAAAGTTGGTCAACAAATTATTGATAATTTTCTTATAAGACTTTAAGACCAGATATTTGCATTGGTAAACCCCCTTAACTTGGTTAAAAATAAGGACAGAGTCACCTATGATTTAGATACATTTAATGCATATGGAAACTACAATTTGGAGTCCTAGAATCAATGCCTCGTATTCTATGTTATTATTAGTGCAATGGAAGTTGAACTTAAATGAAAAGGGATGGGAACCCCTTGAGTCATGAAGAATACAATTCTAGCACCTCCCCATTGTTCACACTTACACCCATCAAATAAAAGGGTAATATCATTTGGAAGCTCTATAATAAGTGGTTGATCATCTTGAAGAGAAGCTTAAGCAAGCTAATCGATAATGACTTGACCCTTGATGTATTTTTTACTTATGAATTCAAGATCAAATTGTGTTAAGAGCATTATCCATTTTGCAATGCAGGTATTGGTGTAAGTGTGACTCATCATATAATGTAATGGATTTTCTCTAGCAATGATATATGTTGTATGATTGAGCATGTAGTGGCAAAGTTTTTTGGTTGCATAGATAAAAATAAGGTATAGCTTCTCCACATATGCATATTTGGTTTTGTAACTCACCAAGGTACAACGAGTGTAATATATGGCTTGTTCTTAATTAACGTCATTGTTTTGAGCCAACATAATCCCTAGAGCAAAATCAGTAGAAAATATGTACAAATTTAATGGAATACCTGATAGAAATGATGATAAAACTGGCAAGGAAGTGAGGTAATGCTTAATGGCATCAAAAGTCTCCTAACATTCTATGGTCTATTGAAATGTGACTCTTTTACAAAAGATAATTAAATGACTTGCATTTGTCTAATAATTGAGCAATGAAGTGATGAATCACTTGAATTTTTCCTTGTAAGCTATGAATTTATTTGAGGTCATAGGGGGTGACATTTCAACAATGATCTTGACTTTATTAGATTCCACTTCAATACCTCATTTGGAGACTATGAACCTTAAAATTTTCCCTGAAGTGACATCAAATATGCACTTTTTAGAATTTAGTCTCACATTATGCTCAAGTAATCAGTCAAAAACTTTTTACAAAACATCGATGTGGTCATGGCGAGTTTTAGATTTGGCTAAAATATTATCCACATGATATTCTATGGTTTTATGCATGTATTTATGGAATATGTAAGTCATGGCATGTTGGTATGTAGCTCCTGCATTCTTGAGACCGAATAAAATGACTTTGTAACAAAATATCCCTCAAGGAGTTGTAAACGTTATCTTGTGTTGGTCATTAGGATTGACTCAAATTTGGTTGTATCTTGAAAAACCATCCATCAAGAAGAGCATTTCATGGCCAATGGTGAAATCCATAAGTGTATCGATGTTGGTAAGAGTAAAATCATCCTTTTGACATGCTTTGTTTAGATTACAAAAATTAGTGCAAATACATATCCCCCCATTGGGCTTGCCAATGAGCACCATGTTCGAGATCCATTCTGGATAATCAATTAGTTGGATAAAGCCCATGTCTAATAGCTTTTGTAATTCTTCTTTAACCATGATGTCAATGGTAGGATGAATTTTCCTTGGATTTTGTTTTACCAATTTTGTGTTGGGATTTAATGTGAGATTATGGACAATAAGATTTGAATCAAGGCTAGGCATGTCTTTGTAGGACCATGTGAAAGCCTGTTGGTATTCTATCAAGAGTTTGACAAAACATTGTTTCTCTTTAGATGAGAGGCTTTTTTTGATTTTGAGGATTTTGGGGTTGTTAGGGTCAGTGTTGATGTTGATGGTTTCTTCAATGAGCATGTGGAAACCCTCCTCAAGGTGATGAGGGGTGGGAATGAGATGAATGTCATTTGTGACATTATTAGAGAGGGGTGGTGTGGTATAACTAATTTTAGCATAATAAACAAAAAAAAGTGAAGAAGGAGGGTGAGGAAATTAAACATTATTCTCTAATTAATTGATTTAAGGGAAGGAAATCAGAGATAGACAAAGGGGATGAGATCCGATCAAAGTCGATGAGACTAGTGTCCATGGATATGGGGTGTGCAAGGTCATTTGGATTATGAAGGGGTGTGTATAATTCAACAAATATCATGTTTACTTAGGGGAATGAAGGGTATTATGGATTAGAGTTTGGGTTTCCATGTACATGCTCGCAAGGAAGAAGGTGGTTTAGAATGGGTGGGCAAGGATTAGGTGGAGGTGGCTATGGTGGAGGTTGAGGATGCATCGGTGTATTAGGGTGCTTCAATGGGAGGACAATAGTAAATATGGGAAGTAGAATGGAAAATAGATATAGTTAAAAATTACCTATCTGTAATGGAGATAATGGGAGATGATTCTTCTTCAGAGCTATCAGAGGCAATCGAAAGTGTCTCAAATGGTTCATCAAATTTATCTTTCGAGGTGTTAGATTGGATTATGTGAATTGTGGAAACTTGGAAAAAGTCATTTGGTGATAGGTGAGCATACTTAGGGTCAATGTACTCATACTCACTCTTCTCCTTGAAACCAAGGGTAATGCATCAAAGATCATCTTCGAGGAGGTTGATTGTATCCTACACCAAATTTGTCTTGAGGAGGCTAAGAATGAGGCTCTAAAATAATGCATGTTCCTTGCTCATAGCGACCAATATTGCATCCTAGATAATTAAAGCATTGAAAATGCCTCATGGTAAATGAGGGATTGCCCAAAAAAATGATGTTGCCAAAAAAATGCTTCAAGCTCTTTATCCAGAGGCTTGTCTAATGATGAATCAATTCCCCCATATACAAAATTCATGTAATTATAGGAGGAGCCCATGGGGATAATAACATTGATAGTTAAGGGGGTATGTCTAGGGCAACTAAAATATCTAACTGACTCTATGACTAGAGGTGTAAATGTGATACTATGTACAAGGTATTCTCCTATGCTAGGAGTAGTCATATGTACAAAGACACTAGAAGTTTGATATGGGGGCATTAGAGAGGTAGATGAGGATGAAGGCTCAACATTGTACATGAAATAGGATGGGGATGCAAATGAGGGTGGAAAAAAAAGAGTGTATATCACTTGAACTGTGTCAAGGACGGATGGGTTCTCAACATACATATTTGGAGGTGGGGTGGGTCAAGCTCCATGGAAGGATATATCATTTGGGAAGATTGTGGGGGTGTGGGTATGATGGATTTAGGAGTGGGGATAGTGGTAGGAGTGATGGTGGTAATAACATATCCAATGATGTAGGGGGCAGGAGTGAAGATAGGTGTCATAGGTCGGTGGTTAGGATTATTGGAAGGAGTAGATGGGTGTGGTCTATATGGAGTTGGTAGTGGGTAATGGACAAAATGGATTGGAGGAGAGGTATGAAGTGGTGCAAATAGGATGGATGAGTTGACAATGGATGTCTAGTAACCATGGATGAAGAAGGGGTATGAGAGAAATATGGAGAATGGAGACATTGGAAAGGATAGTGAGTGGCTTGAGTACTAGAGAAAGGGTAAAATGGTTAAGCTAAGGAAGAAGAGTGGAAGGAAGGTGAATAATGTTAGGGAGGGATATGTGGTAGGTTTGATTTGGGGTGAGATGAGGAGTATGGTTATTACCCAAGGATGAAGAAATATGAGTCATATTGGGTGGAATTGAGTGGGTAGGTTGTGAATAGGGCATAGGTGGTGCAAGTTAAGTAGGATGAGATGTGGTTGAGTGGTAAGATGAGTTGAGTGGGAGACAGGTGAGAGGTAAATATGTGGAAGGTAAGTAAAACTTGTGTGGTTTTGTAACCATGTGGAAATATTTGAAAGGTTTGTCATCCTTCGAAATGTAGTGAATGTGATGCTCATGGGTATATTTGAGGTAATGGTGCAATATTTAGGGTACACACCGCATATCTCATATCCATGATCTACTAAGGAGCAAATAATATTATATTTATCCATCCAAGATATGACACAAGAAGTGGATGGTCTAGAACCCTACTTGAATAGGGAGGATAACTATTCCTAGTGTTGAGCATAGGATATTATTGAAGGCCTATAGAGTGAAAGTAAAATCGGCTATATGAGTGGGTGGCAGGTTGAGATGTTTAAGGGTATATGATGTGATGATGTTTATTGAAGAGTTCATGTCAATCAAAACATGTTTGAAACTTTGTTATTGATAAAAGCCATGACGTGCAAGTGTGGATCCGGTCCTTCCATTGGAACAGTTTTGATTTTATTGTCATAGAAGGTAATGGTCAACGAGATGCAAGTTTAAATATTACCCATAAAACTAGAAAAAGTATTAGGATTATTGGTTTGTAGCTCTATGGACTTAAGGATATCCATGAATGTCGCTCTATGGGGAGTTGATTTTTGGATTAGTTCATAATTCGAGAGATTTATCGATGCCATTTTGAGACTATGAGCGATCCAACTCTTAAGATTGAGGATTGGCCAAGGTTGATATGTTGTGGCTTACACTGGTGGAGGTGGTAAAGTTGATTAGGATGGTACATTTGAAGGGTCATTTGGTAGTATTATTTAATCAGGGTATCATTGATTTTTGGTGACAATATGGATCATACCGATAAAACCTTGGTACTATGGGACATTGTTAACGTGATTCATTTGATTTGTCTAAGGGGCAGTTTTTGGGTCCCCGTTGTTTGGTTGTGTTTCTCTATGTTGTTGCAATGGAGTTTGATAAATACCAATATTTTTATTAGGTGGAGCAAGAGGATTGTCAACTTTGATAGATATTTTTTGATCAAATCCTATACTATGTGCCTGAGCTAAATACAACCATTAATATCATGGCCCTTCTATCAATGAAAGATACAGTAATGATCTTCTCTATACCCTCTTCCTTTGGGTTTGTTTGGATCGTTAAGATTTATTTTGGGTAAAGAAATCAACTACACATCCATAACTTTTTGAAATATGATAGACAAGGGCTCTAAAAGAGGCATGAAGTTATATGGGGATCATTGAGGGTGCCTAAACTAATAAGTGGGTTGGTTGGGATTTTGAAGTTCAGCGAGAAGTGGCATAGTGTTGTATGTCAACTGTTGTGGTGGATATGAAGTTTGTTGTGGTGGATATTGAGGTTGTGGGGGTTGGGTGGTTGGGCTACTCAACACTACCTGGTTGACCTGAGCAAACTTGGATTCATTATTGTTGTTATTTTTCTTACCATTTTTGTTTGGTCATTCTTTCTTTTGGATCTTGCTCTCTCCCTCTTTAATTTTCATGTCTTTGATGATTTTGGCTTGGGTCAAGGCTTCCTTGAGAGTTCAATATTGTTGGAGTTGTATCTGGAGAGATGTTGATTTTAAACAACTCTGAATGAACATTTGATTTAGCTTAGTGATGGGGATATAAAATGGTAACTCATTTAACACAAATCTCCATCGATTACCATAATCAAGGATAGATTCATCATCAAATCAATGAAGATTGGTGAGATCTATCAATGTGGTTTTCTTTTTTACATTTAGAGCAAAGCGCTCCAGGAATATATTGGCCAATTGTTCAAAATTGTAAAGGTTGTGTTTGGGCAAGTGGTTATACTAATCCAAGACTCCTCCTGCAGGGGATAATGAAAAAGTGTGAACCATGAGAGGGTATATCTCATTGATGAGATAACAAGCATTGATGAAAGTGCTCACGTGATCTTGAGAATCTTCTTTTCCCTTGAATTTTTTAAATTTAGGTATCTCAAAGAAGGGAGGGTATGGTAGTGCTAGTACTAAAGGGTGGATGGAATAATTTTGGAGTTGACTCAGTGTTGGTTTTTGGAACCTAGTACTAGCATCTTGTGATTCTAAACTATTGACCTTGTTAGCCAACAATTGAAATGCATCCAAAATGGCCCTAGGGAGCTGAATAGGGTGCACCATGATGAGTAAAATAGGACAGCTCAATAGGGGGATATGATTAGCATTAATAAATTTGATGGTAATGGTGTTGGTTGAAGTCAGAGGATGATGCATGGAGAAATTGAGAACCTAAGGGCAGATATTGGTGGGATTGATGAGAGTGATTGTTGTTATTTATGGGGTGTGATGGTATATATTGAGTTGTATGTTGATTATATGTAAGAGGTGGTTGGGGTTGGTTGTACGGTGACTAGTATGTATGAGGGTTTGTGTGGAGGAAAAATTATGTGGATGTTGGGTTGGATGTGATTGGTATAGTTGGGTTGATATTGATCAAGGGTGGATTGATATTGGTTAGGTGGTGATTGATTTTGGTGTAGGTTTTGTGATTGTGTCACTGGATAATAGTGAGAATTGTGAGAGTGGGAATATATTGTGGGGACCATGGGTGGAAAAGAGGCCCATAATGGAGATTTGGGGAAAAATGAGCCTTGGACATATGGATGATATGGAGTATTTTGGATCTGATGTGGTTGTTGGGGAATATGAGCAGTGTGTGAAGAGTGGATGTAACATGGACAATAGCTAGGAAAACTTGTTTCAAATACAAATGATGAGAAAAATCAAGAGGATCATAAGATTGAGAAGTATAAGAAAAAAAAGAGGTATAATAATATGCCATGTATGTACCAGTGATATGAATGGTACTGTATGTAAGATAAGTTGTGAAAGAAGGAATGATATTTAGAGTTGTGGATTTTTGAGGTGGGTTAGAAAATTGAAAATAAGAAGAAAGGTTGGATGCATGCAAAAGGGAAGCAACAAAAACTTTGGCCTGATGATGTTGGTGAGAATTGTGCATGATAAATGAGGGTGATGTAGAAGTGTGCTAACATTAAGATAAATGAACATGATTGGAATAAGATGGGTGGTTTGGATCAGTGGCCACCAATATTTGGCCTATTGTATGCTATGGGGGAGTGATATTAATTCTCTCAAGTGGGAAGAACTCTGATGCTATTCCAAAATTTGTCACATCCAAGATGGGGTAAAAACTAGTGGAAGATGCGAGAGGCGATGGAGAATGATAGGGCTTATAATATTACACCTAGGAAAGTGGGGGGTTAGTGCAAGTAGGAATGTGTAGAAAGGGTGGGTATGGTTTTGGTGTGCTAGGTGGTGGAGATGCAATGAAGAGGGATCCTAGTTAGCAAAAGGTGATTGGACATGATAGATTGTATTGGTATAGAGAAGGTGGATGACATCAAGATCGATAGGTGTGATATTTGGATTGGGTGGAGAGAAGGGAGTCTTGGATCTAGGTGATTCATTAGGGACAGTATACATGGCATGGTGAGTCACAGCTAGATCATATCCAATGTGATGTGTCTCAAGTGGATGAGAGATGTGATGGTGGGCTTCAAAATATAGGCTACCATAACAGATTTGTGATACATCCTCCTGATGAGTTGGTGGAGCAATGGACATATGAGAGGATTGACCTCAATGGTCCATGGAGACTTGGGCTTGGGATTGGGTCTTGGCTTGGTTGTGGGTTGATACCATAGGTTATCAAGAATGGAGTGGGATGTAGATCGGAGGTTCTCAATAATGATGGTCATTGTAGATTTTTCTTTTCTTCTTTTAAGAAAAACACATTATCTATGCAAAAAAAAATTCAAGCAATCAATTAAATAAACAATTATTGTTTTTGGTGTTTTTTTTTATGTTTTCGTTGTTTTGTAATATTTTTTTTAATTATTTTTTATGTTTTTATAATGTTGTTTTATTTTTCTTTTGATTTTTGTTTTTTGTGTGTTTTATATTTCCTAAATCTAGGAACTATGAAGGGGCAATGGAATTAAATATATAAGGGTGTGTTTATACCTACTCCCTTGATGAGGAACGAGATGAAAATGGCTATTGTCGCTTCCTAGGATGGTGGGTCAGTTTTGGGTATCCTAAGGAGGAAACATAAAATTCCCAAAAGAGGTCATGTTATCTAAGTCCTACTACTTGCCCAACCAAGTTTTTGCTTCACCCTTGGTTGGGATCATATAAAAATGAAAACTGTGGGTCTAGTAATTATTATGAAAAAAAGGGCATCTAACCTCAAATTACCCTGAGCTAGTCCCAAGGGCAACCAACTTCTTGATGATGAAATCCAAGAAACTATGCATACTAGCTATGGTGGTTAAAGTATCAATCGATTATTAGTGATGAAATCCAACATAATTGGTTGGTTTTCCTCACAAAATATTTGTGGAATATATCGTGCAAAGTGTGTGCTTGATTTGATTTGATTTTTTTTATTTATTGATTTTTCCTTTTTTATTTATGCTAAAAATACCTATTTACCATGTAGATCTAAAGCTAACCCTAAGGAGCAAATAAAAACAATCTTTATATTAATGAGATATGAAAAGAAAACTTGATCTAATGAGCCATGAAAGTAATAACAACTAATTTAATGAGCCTTGAAAGCAAATGACAACTAAGCTAATGAGTCTTGAAATCAAATAACAACTAAACTAATGATCTTTGAAATCAAATGACAACTAAACTAATGAGCCTTGAAAGCAAATGATAATTAAACTAATGAGCCTTGAGTTATTGATTTAATCTAATGAGTTATAAAATAGTAATGATTGAGACAATGAACCTTGAGTCTTTATGCAAAAAGTATAAAGCAACTATGCTAATCTTTTGGAAATCTTAAAGAAGAAAAGGGGAAAGGCTTAGATTTTGAAGAAGAAGACCCAAAGAAAATTTGTTGAGAAATTAATCTAAAGAATAAAATCTAAGGAATTGTGATATGAGCCTCTACACAAAATTAAGGAATATAAGCTAATAACCTATGATCCTATGCTGGAAAGAAAAGGAATTGATAATTATGTACCTTTGTTTCTATGTTTGAGTCTATGTGGCCACCTTGGGTAGTTATATTTGAGTTTGGTGTCTACCCTAAGCAGTTGTGCCTGAGTTTGTGTAGTTGCCCTAGTAAGTTGTGCCTAAGTCTATGTAGTTGCCTTGGGTGATTGTGTTTGAGTCTATGTAGCCACCTTGGGTGGTTGTTTGATTCTATGTAGCCACCATAGGTGGTTATCTAATTCTATGTAGCTACCCTAGGTAGTTGTGTCTGAGTTTAGGTGGGCAAATATTGCAAGATCGAGTCCTTATTTGAATGAAATGACTATGTGCTTTTCTTCTCTTGAGTACCTATGATAGAAATAGAAAGTTAATAAAGCAAGCAAGTATGAAGAACCCTAAGCAAAACATACAAGACATGTTATGCCAAATGCAAGTGCCAAAGCAATAACAAGTGTTGAATGTGTTAAGGGTAAAGGATCCCACCATGATCGCCATTTATGTGACTAAATAAATGCACCATAATAAGTAAATAAATAAAAAGAGATTTTATTTGCATTAATAAACTTTATTTGTTACAAATCAGCCTTTTCAAATAAAATGGATCTCCCAAAAGGGAGGGTTTTCTTTTACAAATGAGTTATATGGTGCCACAAATCATCTCCTCGATCACAAAATAAATTTTTGGGAGGGTCTTGAAGTTTTGTTGCTTGACCTCCCAAGACTCTATGCAGATCCCAATACCTACACGCAATCCCACAATGAAAGCATTGGTAGCATCTGTTGGGCCTTTCAGGAAAAGGCCCAAAATCATGAAAAGGGGTTATAAAAAGCTTATAAAAAATTCACACCCTTTTATAGAAGTTACAAAATGTAAAATAATTGATTTTATCTTGCTTGGCTACCTATTATTGATTTTGAGTCTTTGTCTACATTTGAGACTCAACTGCCCAGGACAGTTGGATATGTGTTCTGGCAGAGGCTTCAAGATTAGATCTAGATATTTTTGGAAGTGTTTCAAAGCTTTTGGTGCAGATTCGATGTTGGTTGGTTATCGAAGATGAGCACAGCTGCAAAAAAAATATTAACATACATTCCAACAAGACTCCATGATCGATGTCTTTAAGCTCTCTGATTGAGGTACCTGTAATCACAAATTCAAAAATCTATTAGAATATGGGTAAAGTTTTGATAGTGTTTTGTGTGCACTCTTTAAGAAAATTAAATTGGGGAATATTTATAATATTTTCCAATGGTGAGGAGAATAATGAGAGGTGTGAGAATGATGGACAAGTGGCTTGGATGAGAGAAGGGAGGAATCTTAGGTTTCCCCACTTAGTTGGAAAAATGTGCAACATTCTCTATTTGGGCTATGACACCCTATGATGTGCTATGATGCACTATGACATGCCTCACTAATGCTCTTTGTATGGAGATATTCCTCACCCACCAAAAATGATATGCTTGATCAATATGCTTTGGTGGAGGAAATCCTTACCCATGTTCATTAATGAGCTTGGAATGTGGAGGAAAGAGGAGAATTAATGCCAACTAGAGTTAGGTGAACCTAGGTTAAAATAGTGGTATGGTCTCATGATGACCATGGGTTAGGCATAGGAAAGTGCTTAGGATGGTCAAATGGGATATAATAGTCCAAATTAATATTTATAAGGTTGCAATGTATTAATTAAAATAATTACATAATTTATTAAATATTAATATTTGATTGTTGCTAATATGACACTTTTTAGGTGTCTATAGGAAGTAAAAAAGTTTCATGATGGAGGAAATGGATTTAGGGTCAAAGGATCAACTAAGGAGAAAAAAATTGAAAATGTTATAATATTTAGTGTTGGGGTGGACATCATGGTTAATTGCAACATCAATAGATTTTAGGATATAATAGGGGTAGGAGGGATAGAGGAGAGAGGAGAAGAGGTGGAGGGAATACTATGAGAGATGCTTCAGAAATGGGGTTAATGGGTGATGGATGAGGAAGTGTCTCAAGTATTGTACCTCATTCTGGTTGAGTGCTCTAGTGATCCTCCCTCCCTTTTGGTGAATCCTTGGGATTGAATTGGAGGTCATATTTCAGTAGCATGAGTTCTTTGGCTTGGGACTTGTTTTTCTTCTTCATTTTTGGCTTCCCAATGTTCAAGGAAGACTTTCATATTTTCTTGAACATATTGTATTTATTTTCTCTTGATTTTTTGCTTACCGATGGATTCACAAAAGCTATGAGATGTACCTCTACTTCTAGGGAAAGTACTGCTAGTGAAGATATATTGACCATTTAAGTGTTTCGCCCTTGCTCTTGTTGGTCCTCTTGAGGAGCCTATATCATCTACTCTATTTCCTTAAAACCATCATCATCATCCACTGCATTTGCCTCATCATATAACTCACTAAACTTTTCATCCTTAGAATTTTCACATGGCATAGAGATTGTATCTCTTATTAGTTATTGATGGATCCACCAATCTTGTATCTTAGCGTCATCATAATCTCACTACCTCAACCATTCTATCTTATTTTTTGAAATCTTATTATTGGGATCCACTATGCCTTTGGCCTTTCCCTATTTGAGAAGATCAAACCAGGGTTCATTTGCTTGTAGAAAGTGAGAAAGTCCTCCTTCCAGAGTGGCGTATAATGATCTTCTTTAGGACTTTGATGAAGTTCTAGTCTAGATTACCTTTGTGGTATGAAGTTCTTCATGTTCATGATCTTGGAAATCCATTATTGAAAAATTTCCTCTATATCATATGCCCATGAAACGTCTAAGGGCTCCAGCTTAAGGCTTTTGATTTTTTCCTCTAATAAGGGGTAACCCTTCTCTTCAACTAAGTGATTCCTCCCAATTGCATAGGGATATTATAGTAGTTAGCTTTGATTTGTCCTACCCCATAGGTGTAATCCACTATGTCAAGTTGCCACAACATCTCAAGGAAAAAATCCTTTTGGGCATAAATCATGGCAATAAATGTACTGGCTTGGCAAAGTTGGAGATACAAATAATTATATATTCTTAAAGGAAGAACTAATGTCCCTTGTGGTTACAATATATATTTTTAGAACATTGCTATAGAATACGCCATATTATTTCCTCATTCAAATCCCATAGGGTTGGAATTAGGAACTTATCTATGAAAATGTAATAAGGGGACCCTTAGAAGGGCTCCAGTCCAAAGAGATACCAATCATCTTTGACCATCTTATTTTGTCATTTTGAGGTCTATATTATTGTATAGTCCTAGATTTTGTGCCAGCTCTATATATTCTAAATATGAGGTGTATCTAAAATATATTCTTCCATAAAAATCCCCCATACCCTCATAAATTTGTCAAGCCAGATAAGTGTTTAAGTCCAGGATTATTTCTTGGTTGTGTGAATGTACCTCAAGATGTACACAACCCCTAGTTCTTTTGTGCCTACCCTCTTATCTTCATCCCTTTCAAATATGAATGTTTCCATGATCAAGGAATCTTTCACATTATCCATGAATGAATTGAGTATCATTGGAAGCCTTGGCATGGTGCTTAGTTATTTATTCTTGTGAATTTATATGTTCAGGGCCCTTAGTGGGTTAGGGCACTTACCATAGAGCAATTTGACAATAAAAGGATCAATTTTTGACCCCTAGGATACCCTTAACATATCCCTTATAGCTTCTAGTTAAATTACAATTTAAAAATATTTGTCATCCCCTCGCACTACTCCTTTCTCCAAGTCAAATCTAGTATCCCATGCTTCCATGAACTTTGATCATTGATGGACTTGTAGCATCATGTATTAGACTATACAAGTTATCCATATTTTTGTAGAGAGGGTTTCAAGGGCTTTGACTTCCTAATACCTTTGAAATGAACCCTTATTAAATATTTAGTTTTGGTGGATGTCCATGGGTTTGCTACTCTATCTACCTTATCTATTAGAATAATCGCTTGTTCATAGGCCTTAATATTTTTGGGTGCTCTTTTCTCGATGTTAGATCAAGTAGTGCAAGAAGGATTTGCCTTATTTTTTGTCTCCATGGTGCTCGAATATGCTCCTTAGCTTTAGTTTAGGAAAGGCCTTCTTGTAACAGTCCTCCTTGGCAGAACTTGCTCTTAATATTGAATTATGTATTGATGTGTGGATATCTAATGCATGTTCTTATTTTTGTGTTATCAATATGAGTTGGTATACATTATATGGTTTTCTTAAGATATATGGATAATATGATAGTATTAATGAACTTTATTGATGTAGGACCAGGTACTCTCACTGGTGGATTAGCATAGGACAACCACCAAAGTGGAGAGAAATTTTAGAAAATGATGGTGATGACTTGTTCATCGATATCTCAAGGGTAAAATAATACTTTTCATTTAGATGCATTGCATATTTTCTTTTTGTTTGAATACACCGTTGGGCCATGATATTGCTATTTTAAAAGGATTCATTCATAGTAGGTAGGAGATAACCTGTTAGTTATCTTGAAAACCACCTACTTAAAAATAAAGTAATGTGATGTATTATGGATTGGATAGTCTTTATTTTGCTTGAGTTGGAAGCATAGATTTGATTGATTAAACCAATGAAGTATTAATATAGCTAGTAATATTAGTACTTGAGATATTAGTATCAATGTTAATAATTAATATTAACATCTAGTATTAATTGGTAAGTAATTAATTCAATTACTCTATTGTTAGCAACTAGCACTAAGAGGTAATGGTGTTTTGAATGAGTTATTTGATTTATAGGTTTTAATTTTTCTTATAAATAGGTAAGCTTTAAATTAAAATAAAGACAAAGTTAATCAACCTTAATCTCTAAATTAGTATTTGGAGCTTTTAATAATTTTAAGGGTATAATGTTTAAAATATTTTTAAAAAATTATAATCTTTAACTTAAGAAATAAGGTGCTCATTTGAGTTGGCCATATTGGTAAAGTAGAGTACTTTACCATCATGCACAATGGATGGTTGTGCATAGGTGCCTTCATGATTTTATGGGTGGACATCCCCTGGTAATTATATGTTGTGGTGTTTTGAGGGTGATGGTTTTTGATGATTGATAGTGATTGAGGTGGGGAAAGGAACTTGGGAGAAGGAAGAAAACTTTGGTAAAGCATGGAAGAGGAGATAATATTTGTTGTTCTAGTTTGAAATAGTTGTTATCTAGCTTGATTAGATGGTATTACTTTTATTATTTAAAGAATCTTCATTTTTGTGTTGATTGCATGGTTTTGTTATGTTAATTTTGTGCTTGAATGAGATTTGTATTTAGTTATATGGAGAACTCCTCTTTTGATTTCAAATATGAAGTTTTAATACCTAAATTTTAGTTCCTTTTGGTCTCTGAATTTGATGCTTTCATCAGTTTTTGGGATGCATTCATCTATTTTCCTTTGGGTATGTGGTGGTCTTTAAGACTATGATGTGCAACTAGTCTGATTGTTTTTTATTTGTACATTCCAACTTGTTAAGTATTTGGTTCTTGCATTTGTTCTAGAATTTTTCTGTTGTTAGTGCATGGTGTTATAATGTTATGGTAATATTAGCATCACTTATGTTCTTTGGTCTTCATTTTTTCAAACTTGCACCTTGCTTTGTGTCTGAGTTAACTGATTTTGTTAGCCCCCTTAGCATATTTTCATGTGAGTAGCTTTGGTTTGCATTGTTTGATTTTGATTCTTTCAAAGATATTTGTAGCTTCTTTTCTTTTTTGTTGTTATCTTATTCATAGGAAGGTAGCACCTTCGGGCTATCATAGTTTGGAGGACGTTTTTATAACCCTATTTGATTGCTTCTTTAATATATGGAGTATCTTTTGTTTTCGTTTAATGTTAATCTCCTTTGTAAGGGAATAATGTATGGGTTCTATTGTTGAAGAAAGTAATGTTTGAATTTCTCTTTTTTTGAAGGAGTGGATTGGTTTCTTTTCCAATAGAATAGCAATGGTTTCTTTTATAAAAGTTTGAATTATGGATTTGCTCTGTAAGGTTTGAATGTTATTGTATAATATTTTATTATGTTGATTATTCATCTTTTAAAGAAAAAAAGACAATAATAGTGTTTTTATATTGTTAAACAAGTAGATACCTTCTATTTGTTGAATGACTAAATAATTGGGATATGGGGTGTCTCCTTATAAAGAAGAAAAGAGCCTTGGTTTTGGAAAATAATTATAATGGTTTCTTGAGACTTGACTAGGTAGGGAAACCATTATAGATAAAGTATGGGATTCTC
Source organism: Wollemia nobilis (assembly GCA_028583015.1). Classification (NCBI taxonomy): domain Eukaryota; kingdom Viridiplantae; phylum Streptophyta; class Pinopsida; order Araucariales; family Araucariaceae; genus Wollemia; species Wollemia nobilis. Next base: position 535,335 of record JAQPPZ010003542.1, read on the forward strand.
TCCTTGTTAAAATGTATTTTGCATGGTTGTTTCCATTTATATATAAAGCATGGTATTTGCAGTGCATTAAGAGTTGTTATGATCCCTAAGTTTGTTCTAAAGTCTGGGGAGATTTATTTCATGAAGAAGATCATGAAAAGAAATTGATGTAGAGGACACTTTGGCAGATTTGCTCTAATATATTTGGACAAAAATAGATGGACAAATGGAGAGGGTGAACCAAATTTTAGAGGACATGCTTTGCATGTACTGCATGGATCAAAAGTCTAAATGGGAAGACTTTTTACATCTAGTGGAATTTGCATATAATAATGGATACCATGCATCCTTGGGAATGGTTATCTTTGAAGCTTTATATGGTAGAAGATGAAGAACACTTCTATATTGGGATAATCCAGAGTATTGGGTGGTGATCGGATCAAATACTATCAAAGAGATGGAGTAATATCTCATAGGGATTTGGCAAAGGCTCAAGGAAGTTGTCGATCGCCAAAAGAGCTATGCTAAACTAAAAATATAACCAAGAGAATTTCGTATGGGAGATAAATTCTTCTTAAGGGTAAGACCCATGAAAAGTGCCATCAAGTCAACTAAGTTGGATCCTCACTATATTGGGTCTTCTGATATTATTGATAAGATTAGTCCAATAGCCTATAGGCTCGCCTTATCACCCACCTATCAAAGATCCATGATACTTTCCACATATCCTAGCTTCAAAAATATTTGTTGATCCTACTCACATTTGTAATGTTCTAAATTATAGAATGGAATATTCCTCAGCCATTGATATGAGAACAATAAAGATTATAGGGTTTCATTCCAAGATATTGATAAAAAAACCTTAGATCAATGTAAGGTCCACTGGGACTAGTATTCTAAAAATTATGCAACACGAAAAGATGTTGAAGAAATGAGAAAGTAATTACCATATTTATTTGAATGAAATATATATGTATACTTATTTACAAGAAATACAAAGTACTGTGTTTAGTCCAAGGGGGTAGTATGTAATGGCCCTCCTTGGCATAACTTGATCTTGATACTGAATTATGTATTGATGTGTGGATATCTAATGCATGTTCTTATTTCTATGTTATCAAGATGAGTTGGTATTGCATTTTATGCTTTGCTTAAGATATATAGATAATATGGTATTATTGATGAACTTTATGGATGCAATACCATGTACTCTCATCGATGGATTGACATAGGAAAACCACTAGAGTGGAGAAAAAATTTGAGAAATGATGGTGATAACTTATTCATCAATAGCTCAAGGGTAAAATAATACCCTTCATTTAGATGCATTGCATATTTTCTTGTTTTTTGAATACATTTTTGGACCATGAGATTGCTATTGGCAAAGGAGTAATCCCTAGTAGGGAGGATATCATGTGTTAGTTATCTTAAAATACCACCTACTTAAGGATAAAGCAATGTGATGTGTTACAGATTGGATAAATTATTTATTTTGGTTGAATTAAATAAACTAACTTATGGCATTTGAATGTTATATTTTAGAGTTATGCAACAAAAGATAGGGCATATTGATCTCTTTCTATCAAGTATTTTGAAGGAATGCACCTCACATAATATTATAAACACATTCACATATGATGATGCAAATGCATAAATATACTATAAAAAATAAGACCCATGCATTAAATAATGTAATTGTACAAATGTTTAGTGCATGGGATACTAGCCTTGTGAGGTGCAAAGCATTATATTCTACATGTGCAAGAATAGCCTATGTTTGTAGATATGAGAAGGGGATGAAAAATAAGATTGAAATAAGGAAAGGAACAAAAGAAGACCATAAAGGATATTCTACAATACTTTATACAAAGTAACGGCATTGATTACAAAGCATTTGGAAGGTGAAATGCTTTTGCTTTTAACTAATCAAAAAGCAACTTTAAAAGTAGTTAGTGAATTGTCTCATATGCTTCTTATGCATCTAGTTGTTGAAGGTATTATATTATTTGGTACCTTATTATTGTAAGCTCCTTGCAAATATTTTAGACTAAAGTGTGTGTTTAATATTTGAGCATGTAGCAGAGTAAGTGTTTAATATTTGAGTCTATAGTATGTGTCATGTTATTAAGTGTGAGTATGTGTCATGTAAATAAGTGTGGAGTTATGTGTGTGAGGTGTCATGTTAGTAAGTGTGAGTTATATGAGTGAAGTATCAAGTTTATAAGTGAGTTATGAGAAATCATAAGAGACTTTATCTTTATGTAATATGTGAGATTTATTATGTAAGAGGGAAAAATGAAGAGTTGGATCTCGTATGAGTTTGATAAGAGCAAAGGTTATGAAGAGTCTCATGTATATATATATTAAATATAAAACCTTGTAATATGTATCAAAAAAGCATTGCATTTATGTATTACTTAGAGTAGATATATTTTCAATAAAAAATTTCAGTGAGCTTGATGTTCATTGTAGAGTATTGATTTATGCATTTTATTGTGATATTGGAAATTGTTAATCCTATAAGATAATAGTGTTGATTTGCTAATAATGGTATCAGAGTTGCAGTGGAGATAATACTAAGATACTATGAAGAGAAGATTGAGAAGATTAGGAATATTTAGCTATGATAGAAAGAAGATTATGTAGTAGAGAAGAGAGATATTCAGAGTGCTTGGAGAGGAAGAAAACTGGTGAGAAAGCAAGCTGGTTTTTATAAAGAAATATCGATTTGAGGAATGTGGAAATATTTGTGAGAATAAAATAATTTATTGGAGTGCCTACAAGGAGAAAAGAACCTAAGAAAAATGTTGAAAAGTATTTGAGGGAGACATTCATTGAAGCACCTAAGAAAGTGATTAGAGCACCTAAGATTGAAGCATTTGAGAAAGGAATTGGAACGCCTAAGAGAAAATATTGAAGCACCTAAGAGAGAAAATTAATTAAATCAAAATATGATATTCGAAAATTGAATCTACTATTGCAGCAACAACGAGCATTGAATGCAGTCAAATACATAACAACTAAAGACAAAGCATCTAAATCAGAAGAGCATCGATAAAATTTGTGATGCGTACATATTGGAGTGTTTGCTAATAGTGGAGAGTGTTTTATAAGGTACGAGCTTATATTTGGTGTGATAGTATTTATTTTTGATAGTATAAAGGTTAAAAGAGTGATTTATTTTATAAAGTGTAATATTTAGAGGAAATAAATAAGTTTCGTAAAATATAAGAAGAGATAATTAAAGAAGACAAATAAATTGGAGAATAAATTATTGATTAATAGGGAGTTATAAGAAGAGAAAATAAAAGAAGAAGATTGAATTAAAGTAAAGAAGAAACTAATTAAAGGGATATATTAGAAGAAGAAAATATCGAATTGAAGAAAACGATAATTTGAGAAGAAATTAAAGAAGGAAATTTTGATTATTGAAAGGAAAAATGAATTGAAGAAGAAATTAAATTGATTTGGAAGGAGTTATAAGAATTCAAAGAAGAAGAAAATTATTTGAATAAAATTTGAAATTGAATTGAGATTAAAGAAAGAGAATTGAATAAAAAAAGAATATTGAGGAAGAATTAAAATTGAAGAAGAAGGTTAAAAGAAGATAAAAATTTGAAGAAGAAGAATAAAAAGAATGAAAGATTGAAGAAATAAAGAAATTGAAAATTTGAAGATTGAAGAAGAATAAAGAAGAGTATTAAAGGAAGAAATATTAATTTTGGATCTATAAGGATTTCAACATCAAAGAAATAATAATAGTAAAGGCAAAATAATTATTTTTGAAGAATAAATTTTTAAATAAATTGGGAGTGATAGGAAATTCTATAACAAAGGAAAGAAATTGAAAATTAAAATTGAAGAAGAAAACGATTGTAGGATTATTGTTGAAAAATTTAGTGCATCAAAGAGACCATACATGTTTAAAAAACCAAAATTCATTATGGGAAACTTTCAAAAACAAAAATATTGTCATAAATATATTCTAAGAATTCAATCAAAACCAAAAATGGAATATGAAGGTAATTCTTGGTACATTGATTTAGGAGCTAGCCATCATATGACTGACAACTTGTATTGGTTTGATTCTATTCAAGTAAAACCAAGTATAGCAATCAAGACAACAGATGATAGAATTTATCAAGTACAAGGATCAAAAATTTTCACACTTAATCTATCGTATTCATAATATACATTGGAAAATGTGCTTTATGTTCATGGTATAACAAATAATCTAATTTCAGTATCACAATTACTGGATAAAGGAAGAATGGTAGAATTCAAAAACATCAATGGCAATAAGAGATGTCTTATTAAAAGACTAAATAAAATTGAAGCCATGGGATCCTATAAAAGTGACATATTTGCTTTGGATGTAATAGAAATTGCACAAAAAACATTTGGATAAACTTTTTTCAGAAGTACTATATTGAACACAAAACTTTAATGGAAAAGGAACATGACAATATATTCTTTGAGGACTTTCTCAAAAATACAAGGAACAACATCAAAACAAGCCAAATCAGAATCAAATATTAAGGATACATGAAGGTACAAGACCTTCCTACCAAATAATGTAACAGAGGGTGTTGGAGGTATTACATTATTTGGTACCTTATTATTGCAAGCACCTTGTAAATATTTTAGACTAGGGTGTGTTTAATAGTTGAGTATGTAGTAAAGTGAGTGTTTAATATTTGATTCTATAGTATGTGTCATGTTATTAAGTGTGATGTAAATAATTATGTGTGTGAGGTGTCATGTTAGTAAGTGTGAGTTATATGAGAGAAGTGTCAAGTTTATAATGAGTTATGAGCAATCATGAGAGACTTTATCTTCATATAATATGTGAGATTTATTATGTAAGAGGGAAATATAAAGAGTTAAATCTCTCATAAGTTTGAGGAGGGCAAAGGTCAAGAGTCATGTGCATATGAAAAGTCTCATGTATGTATATATTGAAGACAAAGCCTTGTAATATGTATTGAAGACACATTATATTTATGCATTGCTTATAGTAGATATATTTTCAATAAAAAATTCAGTGAGTTTGATGTTCATTGTTGAGTATTGATTTATGCATGTTCTTGTGATCTTAGAAATTGTTAATACTGTGAGATAATAGTTTTGATTTGCTAATATTGATGGTAATATTTAGATTGAAAGGTGGATGAACTAATCCTATGCAAAGATATGTTTAGCATCGAGTGCTACAAGATCCTTTGTGTATATGTCATTGGATGATGACACATGGATTTGGTACACCATGTTTGTTAATATCTATGCATTGGTACCACTACGATTGGCACTAGAGAAATGTTGGCATCATAGAATTCATGATGCCACAAGTCAACTTGGTGCTAGTCTATCTAGCAAAGATCCTAGATAGATTCCAAGGCTTACAAGCTAGAAATGCTATGGCATCAACCGACTTAGGATTCTAAGAAACCCTTGCTTTGATCAAATTATCATCAAGAGTAATTTTATGTACTTTCAAATGAAACCCTACAAAATTTGACAAAGGTATAACAAAAATAAAACTCTCCTTGCCTACTCAAAATCACATGAAACTTCAACCGACAATAATACAAAGGCTAAGGCAATTCATGTCATTATTGGTTTTTCCATTGAAAAATGATGGAGATAGATTTCAATTGAGAGGGATTCATAGGTTATTATTATTGGTGTTATAAAAATGTGTCAATATTAGATAAAAATAACATTTTAATGTCCAATTATTGATGGGATTAGTTTCTCATAGATGTCAACATATCTATAGAGAATAAAACATGGTAGATAATGGAGGAAAAACAAGGTAGCACATAATGTAGACAAAAGCAATTTCGATCTTTGTATTTATGAAATTCAAAAGTTGGAAAGTAATTGGCATAGGAAGATTTTATCTATTGATAAAAATGATATCAAAATTTTGATAGAAAATAAATAACAAATTCCATATCTTAATAAAATGATATCAAATCTTTGATAGACATAGTAGTTTAAAGGAGATGCAAAAAATATTTGATAAAAAAATGTAAGTCGTATATGGTCTAATTGACTTCATAACAAATTAAATGTTTTGATATTTTGTTATCTACCAAGAAAATATATCATAACCTTCACAATTTCTTCCTCCTTTAGGCTATTGATTCAACTTATTCATGAAAATCTTATCTTTTATGACCTCTTCTTTTTTTAATTCTTTGTCTAGGTACTCTTGAAAGTCTCTAATAGTTATTTTCTTAAGCATGACCATGTAAGGCCTTTTTAGGTGACAAAAATCAGGTGGCCTAAGGGCAAGTTGATATTTCCAAATAAGGTGATTATGTTGTAAAAGAGAAAGTTATGCCTCCAATTCCTACCTTATGTGACTATAGAAGATTGAAGTAGCTTTTCTTTAGATATGGTAATATTGACTTATCTTATTAGTAAAAGTGTTATTTGGATGTCTATGGGAGTATATAATAATAGTAGTGATGATTATAATTTAACCTAAGGAGAGTCTTATGTAGAGACATTTTTATAGCAGTTGATTTTATATGATGAGGGGATCAAGACGAGTCTTCCTCAAGTGCATAAGCCCATTAGAGCATCCAATGGGAGGAAGATATTATCGTTACTAATTTCCTCTCTCCTTGGCTCCTTGGGTTAGATTATGAGGGGGGTATTGAAAGTGTAATTTGTCTTACGACCAAGATCAACATTGTGTGATGGAATCTTGTATAGGCCTATGGGGCAAGCATTGTATAATTGTATTTAATTTATTGTAATTTTTTTATGTAAGCTCTATGGGTCACAGTTAACCTTGTTATGGTTAAACCATAATCCCTCTTGTTATTTTGGGTCAAGTTAAATGCATTAATGTAACTGGGATTTTGGTATTGGTATAAATACCCTCCAACACTCCATTCATTGCATCAAAGTGTTGTGATCCTTACGTATGGATAATATAGTGATTATTTATGGTGTCTACGGGTGTCAACTATATCTTTATCTCTTTTTTCCTTTTTATGTTTGTTGTATAATATTTGAATAGATGGATTGCTTCTATTTGTTTATGGAAATAAGTGTGAATTCAACAAGTGAGAACCTAGTTTTCTAGTTATGTTAGGTTAGAGATGTACATTAGATATTAGTTTAAAATTTATATACAAGTGCAACAATATCAAGGTTCCCACAATATCATCATACAAAACAAACTATGGTTCTCTATTTCTAAGGGGCACCCCTCTATAGCTTCACCCTCTTTTCAACCATTTGCAAATTGTTAAGCCATTCAAATTATGAAATCCAACATATTTACATGTATATGCCCTTATTAAAATCTTTAGATCAATCTCAAAGAACACAAGCATATATTAACCATATCTCATACATTTAATTTAATATCCATATAAAGATGGTGAATGACATTAACACAATCATATTGAATGACTAAAATACTTTACAAAACTAAAATTGATTTATGAGGATATCATTTTCATTAGATAATCTATATTCCACCAAAATCATTATCTAGTAGAAATTATTTGAATATTATAACTTGCATGCAACACTATAAAATTATAACTAGCTTAGATATCTAGGTATATATGTTCAACATTGAGAGATATTCAACTTGAGGCATCTATCTTAGATGTTGAGCTTATAAAATCTTGAGACAAGAACCTCAAGTTTGGTATATCTCGATGTTGAAGAGACATATACTTAGATATCTAAGTTAGTTTATACTTCCTTTGATATTGAGTTTTTTACCAAGGCAACTCTACATCTATATAACTTGGATGTTGAGGTGGCATCCTGAATATCAAAAAAATAATTGACATGTCTAGATTTTAAGTGCAATGTCTATCAATGCATTTCTCTTATGTGATATTTTAATTAGTCATTGTCTTTTACTTTTCCTAAATTCGACTAAGACATATTGGCATTGGGATGCTTGTAGGAAATCCATCTCATTGTGATTGTCTCATCAAACCAATCAAAATAAGGGATCTTTGTATCAATATTTTTTATAAGTTCTCAAAGGGTATATTTAGGGTTTTGCTTTTTGTCCATAGTGTATGAGTGAACCCTTAGCTTTTTTTGGATATGTGTGAATCAACGTATGTTTATTGTGCACAGGACCACCCAAGGATGATTGCATGAGTAGAAAGATACATCAATACAAAAATATCAACAAGCGTCATAATATTCCTTTTGACATCAATAACTTTGACGCATGTGTCTTTTCTTTTTTAGGCACCATGATTACCCCTCCTCCTCATTAGGTTGTTCATCCTTCCATTCTTGACACTTTCCTTTGACCTATGCGCAAATATTTCTTCACAAGAAAAATGAGCATGTGCATTTGGTGCAAATGATGTCTTCCATTGATAAAAGATAAGCAAAAATGTAAGATTTACTAGATTCAATCTAGCATTGGTTATACCAAGAATAGCGCCTTGTCTTTATTTTTTATACTTAGCACTCCCTAGACAACAAGTTCCAAAAAGTCTCTGAACAATAGTGATAGGGCAAGTAAGATCTAGAACCTTCAATTTATGACCTTCCTTCAATCAGGATTTCCCAATTTAGGACCTTTAGAACCTTCAACAGTTACTCTATGAACAAAATTTGAGGTGCTACCAATATCCTAAAACTAGAATCTAACAATAGTTGTCTTGTAGGCATTAGATCTTACGACTTCTATTTAGGTCATATCAACCTCTATGCTACTTGGGGAAATCTTCCAAGTATGAGTGAGTTGAACTTATGACATGTTATTGATCTTGATCCCTATATAGAAAGTGTTGCTCAATTACTTGCTTGGCCTCATGATTTTCAAATATCATGCATCAACATTCCAACCTTTGATGGAATAGATATGCATGATTGGATATCTAATATGGATAGTATCAGTTGTCTTCACCATGCTCCTAAAGAAGGCCATGTCACATTTTTTGCTACTAGCCTAGGAACCCATGCTCATTAGTGGATATTATGAGAGCTTCATCGATGTGGGAACTCTCTTTTGTGGCCAAAATTAAAAGTGATGTTTCTTTGTAAGTTTGGCAATGGCTCTTCTACTTTATATATGGCTTGTTTGATGAAAATCAAGCAAACAAGTTCAATAGAGGACTATTGCATGGAGTTCATAGAATTCTTACATATACCCATCAATTGGATCTAGCGATGGTGGTCTCAACCATTTTCCATGGCCTTAAGGATGACATTAGGTGGGAGGTCGGTATGTATGATCCATACACCCTTGAGGGTGTTGAACATGTGGCTATTATAGCAAAAGAGAAGCTCTAGTTATCTCATACCCAACCCCAATATGATTTCAATCCCCAACAATCTTACTTCAATAATAGCAATGACTAGCATCCACAAGGATTCTTCTACTACAAATATCATTCATGTTATCTTTAGGATCAACCTTGTGAGAAACAACGTAACCTCCTAGTGGAATTTGAGGATGTGGTTATTTCATAAGATGAAGTTTAAGATCCTTCATTCCAGGAATCATTGACGAAAGTAGAGGATTTCAAGCAAGATGATACCATAGATATTTCAATGTTTGCCCTAATGGGGCTTTAGGTCCATCACACCATTAAAGTCTAAGGCTTCATGAAATGTTAACAAGTTAATGGTTGATCAAGTCAAGTAGCACACATAATGTTATTAACATCAAAACAACCAAAATCTTGGGATTGTATATCAGTAATACCACCCAAGACAAATTCTAGTTGTTGAATGCTAATGGGAGCATGGATCGGTATGTGGGTTGTGTTGCTAATGTTTGCATCTAGATGGGAGATTATACTTGGTCTGGCCATTTCTTCCCCATATATGTAGGTAGTGCAGATGTCATCTTGGGAACTTAATGGCTCTCTCAACTCAAGGATATTACTATAAACTTGCAAAGGTTGCATGTCAAATGAATGGAATATGGAAAGGTTATATGCCTCTAAGGTATCAAACCTCCTTCTTCCAAGGTTGTTAGCTCACATGAAATGGAAAAGATCTTGAATAAAGGTGAGCATGGCTTCTTTGCCCCAATCAATTGCATGAAAGTCTAGTCTTCTGAGCAACTGCCTTCAACTTTATCTTGGGATATGTAGTCTATTTTTTATTGTTATATAGAAGTCTTCCATGAATTCATGGCCTTCCTCCTAAGAAAACACATGATTATGTCATTCACCTTATTCTAGAAATTCATCCCCACAATGTTCATCCTTACTACTATCTCCATCCCCAAAATTCAAAGATAGAGAAATTGGTTCAAGAGATGTTGGAGAAAGGAATTATCCACCTGAGCATCAATCATTATTCCTCTTCTATATCATGCTTTGATGCAAGGATAATTATTCATGCATGTATCTAGATTTATGACCTCTCAACAAGATCACCATCAAAGATAGGTTTTGTGATCCTATTATTGATTATCTTTTGGATGAACTACATGGAACTAAATACTTTACCAAGCATGACTTACTTTATGGATTCCATCTAATAATGGTTAGAGAAGAGGATGTTCTTCAAATAGATTTTTGTACACAAGGGTCAAAGTTCTTGGTCATACTCTCTAGTCTTACTAATACTCCTTCCACTTTTCAAAACCTTATGAATTTTATCTTTTGTCCTTTTCTTTGCGAGTTTGTGTTAGTCTTCTTTGATGATATCTTAGTTTAGTGTAAGTTTCAAGAATTTCATTTAGTTCATGTTGACCAAATCCACCACCTATTATAGAAGGAAAGTTTATTCCTCGAGAGGTCCAAATGGTCTTTTGGGGTATGAGGTAGAATACTTGGGACATATTGTATCTCAAGGAATCAAGATGGATCCTAACAAGATCAAATCCGTGCAAAAATGGACCAAGCCTAAATCCCTCAAGCATATTCATGGAATTTTAGGTCTTATTGGATATTAAAGGAAATTTTCCCATAGCTATGGCAAAAAATTGTAGCTCCCATTTACCACTCTCCCTAAAAAGGATGCTTTTATTTGGTTAGTAGTAGTTTCTGAAGCCTCCATTTTCCTCCTATTTTATAACTTTTTTATTCTTTGATGCTTCAAAAACAAGGATTAAAGGTATTTTAATTCAGGACATACACCCCTTGGCCTTCAAAAGCATGTATCTCTTCGACAAGAATTTAGATCGATCCACTTACAAGATTTTAGCCATTTTGGATGTTGTAAAGAAATGGAAGCCTTATTTGTTGGTTCAATGCTTCATTATCAAAATTGACCACAAACATTTCTTGGAACATCTCTCTTGTCCCTAAAAGAATAAATGGTTGACCAAGCTATGATTTTGCCATTGAGTACAAGAAAAGAAGAATGTGGTGTTCGATACTCTGTTACACAAATATGAGGACTTCATCATTGTAATTGTTATCTTCAGTCCTCTTCCACAATGGCTATGATAACTTTGGGAGGACTAGTTTTCATATCCTAAGAACGGTCATATCATTCATGATGTAGAGATCGTCTCTCTGCCTTATTTGTGTTGGTTTTTTAACCAAATTAAATCACAAGTCCCAATATCAATGATCTTAATCAAACACAATATTGAAGCATAAAATTCTCTGACTAATATGAATCAATTAGTCATGAAATAATGATAATAATTCATAATATAATACTCAATATTATTGATCAAATATACAAGACCTCTTGTATTCTTCATGATTTAATGCTTGATACAATGCTTCATATCATCTTGTTACAATACATGGAGCTTTGTCTCCATAATATAACCTTACAAGTGACCTTTCAATACTTTGACTATTGCTCTCCTCACATATCTAGGAGATGCATCCTTTCCTATTCCTCACATATGACAAAACTCTCATGTCCCTTCACTTTACATCTTGACACATATCATGTGTCTCTTCACTTGTATACTTGACACCTACACACGACTCTTGACTTACATGACACATTGTGCACTCTCATGCTTTGCACCCTTTTACACTTTATTACATAACACTTTGCACACTCTACACACTTGCACACTTTATTACTTGACACTTGGACTCTTCTCACATATTAACACATGCTTTAGAGGAAATATAAATCACATTCCCTGATCTAATAAATCACACCCTAGTTTAATATTTACAAATATAATATCTCCAACACTCTATTCTCATATGTTGATGGGGTTCTCTACCAGAAGTATTATCTTTATCTTTCTCCACATTCGTTTCATCTTATTACAGTACATGAAGATTTATCTCCATAATATAACCTTTCAATACTTGACTATTGCTCTCTTCACATATATGGGGGATGCATCCTTTTCTATTCCTCACATGCAACAAACCTCTCATGTCCCTTCACTTTACATCTTAACACATATCTTGTGTCTCTTCAATTGTATACTTGACACCTACACATGACTCGACTTACATAACACATTGTACACTCACACTTTACACACTTGCACACTTTATTACATGACACTTGGACTCTTCTCACACATTAACACATACTTTAGGGGAAATATAAATCACACTCCCTAATATAATAAATCACACCCTAATCTAATATTTACAAATGTACCATGGAGGTACTTTAACATCTACCAAATAATGTAGTATCTCCAACACCCCCCTTTATTACATTATTTGGTTTGAAGACTTTAAGTCTTCATTGAAGACTTTAAGTCTTCATTGAAGACTTTAAGTCTTCAATCTCTAATTCTAGTTTTTGTCTTTCGGCTCTGGCTTTGGTATTGCTTGAGGTTCTGGCATTCATTTTTTAACCTGTTTTCTGTAATATTTATCAGACTTTCTTTGTGACCTTAAAAGCATTGTAACATATCCATGATCCTATTCCAATCTGATTTTTTATCCATCCATAGTGAACTTCAATTTTCTTTTCATGATCTATTTTTTGTTTGCTTTTATCACAGTTTACAATTATGGAATGATCTAGATTTTAATTTGCATCTTTCAATTATTTCTACTATCTTATTTATTGTTGCTTTTAATTTGTCATCTGAAATATCAGTGCCATCAAAAAATTTTAAATGATTTCTATTTTCATTATTTTCTTCAATTTTGTCTTCATTTGTTCTCTATAATTCTTGTTGTAAGGGCTCTAATTTGATTTTCTTCTTGAACTTCTTGTCTTTTGAACCTCTTGAACTTCCTAAACTAAATTACCCTTTATTCTCCTCTCTTGGTCGTCGTTGTGAATATTGATATAGTCTCGACTGCGACCTTTGAAAAGATCTATTTCTTTGCTTCAAAGAATTATATTTGTAATAACTTGCAGTATGACCTACTTTATTGCAAATGTGACAATATCTCTATTTCCATTCAGGTTGAGATTGTGATGATGCTCCAATGTTACTTGGTATATTTTCTTTTGATATCAAAGCATTATTAGTCATTTCATCTTTGACTGAATTTTTCCCTTCATATTCTTAAAGAACATTAACTAATTCATCAAAGGTGATCGTCTTATTTAGCACTTGAAGTGACTAAATGCTTGCAAGTCTTTGGAAATGCTCTTAATGTAACTTGGACAAGAAGCTTGTCTTCTACTTTTTCTCCAAGAGTTAATAACTTAGCCTTTATATATGGTATTCTTTGAAAAAAAGAGTTTTATACTCTCTCCACTATTAACCTTTAATGAATATAATTGTAATTGCAAATGAAAGATAATTGTTTTGTTCTTTCCCTCAAATGTTTTGCATAATTTTTTCCAAGCAACTTTTGAAGTCTTTGCTTCACTTATATATGACTGAATTTCATCAATTATACCAAATGTAAACGACATAAGAGCTTTTGCATCATTTTCTTCAAATTTTTGTTTTTCTTTCTTCTTTTGGATTTTCCTTTGTTCCATTCACTATATCCCAAAGTTTCTCAACAATGAGAATTGATTTCATTTTGTTTTTCCATGATGCAAAATTTGGTCCTTTCAAAAGTTGTGATTCAGAAAAGAAAATTTTACTATTTGACATAATGGAACTCATTTAATAATTCAAATTTCAATTTTATCTTCTTATAACTCCCACAAATTCTTTTCAATTTTCAAATTTTAATTCGTAAAATTAATCAATATTTTGCATTCATCAATTTTCAAATTTCATCAATCAAATTCATTCATCAAATTATTCAATCCTTCTCTCTTCAAATTAATTTCAATTTTCTTTCAATTCAAATTTAAAATAATTATAACTCCTATTTTGTCATTCATTATTTTTCTTTCAATTATATTTCAACCTTATAACTCCCTTTTCAAAAATCAAATTGCAATAAATAACTTCAATTTGAATTAGACGCCCAAAATATAAAATATGCCCTTCTTTAAAACTTTAGCAAATACAACTCCTTCCTTAATTTCCATATTTTTTTGTCGTGTCAACTTGAATTTAGGGCTTCTGACATTACGTTACTCTTACTATGTTTGCAGCAAACGTTAGACATTAGTTTATAAGCACACTGAGCTTATAAACTAATGTATAGGTACTTATCTTCATTGTTTCGCCCGAGACCAATAGTATCAATGGGTTCACTAGCTTTCCTTAACTGAATGGTGGTATAACATTTACCATTTCTCCCTCAAAATGTCTCCATTTGAGGCATTGTATGGCAAGAAACCTTTGTCTATGGCAAGTTATGTTCCAGTTGTTACTTCCCTCACCCCCACCCTCATAATAAGATCCTCCAAAGTGGTCATAGTGGGGAAGTGGCATATCAATTGAAGCTTCCCCCAATGTCTCACATCCACCTCGTTTTTCATGTTCGTCGTCTTACATAGGCCATTAGTCAAAAGGTGTAGTCCCATACCGAGTGTCTAGTCACTTACAGATGCAGCCTCACCAAATTCAAGAGTTCCTCATCGTGTCGATAATCTAGAATCTCTCACCAAATTCAAGAGTTCCTCACGAAGTATGTAATCTACAGTCTCGCCAAATTCAGAAGTTCCTCATCAAGTGGTAGGATCTCGCGGAGGAAGATGTGACAGCAACTGGCAAGCATTTTCTCATCATTTCCAACTTTAAGGACACAGCTTTCTTAAGAAGGGAGCCATGTAACAGCTCCAATATAGCCACATCAGTTATCTTCATTATTGTTAGCTTAGGTCTTTCGGTTAATTGGCCCTTAAGCTTTAAGGTTATTAGTTATTTTAGTCGAGGAGTTTATGTAGTAGTTGAGATTTTATTCAACTTGTTAAAAAGTGCCTCGTGTGTGCATGAGGCTTCACCTTCTACATGCAGCTATGAGACTGCTCTCTTTGAGTGGCTAGGATTTGTTCCAACTTGGAATCTGAAATCTGTTGCTTGCCATATTTGATTTTCTACTATATCATTTGAATTTTTGTTCTATTGAATGATTTCTGTTTCGCATTTCTGGGTTGCTAATGTTGTTGATTTATGCCATGCCACAAACATGGCATTTGGAATAAATAACAATGCATGTAAGATATATGTCCTTAACCTATCGGCAAACACTATCAGCACACACATGGCATTTGGAATAAATAACAATGCATTTAAGATATATGTCCTTAACCTATCGGCACACACATGGCAGTGGAGGTGATAATCTACCAGTGGAAGAATATTCTAGTTGGTAATTCAGGAGGTGCAGCAGGTTCAGGAAAAATGGCAAATGAAGTCTTCGAGAATTAAAAGGCTCTGTCAAAAACAAATAACTGCCAATTCCCTTGGAAGACACCTCAATCCATCACATCAGCAGATCTTTCAACCAGGCTGCAATTCAGATGGCAAATTGGGGAGCTAGCCTCACAACAGTAGAGTCCCAATTTCGAAGACAAATGGGCTGGGTACAGAATTGCTAGACTTGAATCCAAATCCGTTGAGCACACTTATTAATGCTTAAAATCTCATAGCCAGAATCAGATTGGCAGCAAATAGATATCCAAATCTCTTCACTGTTTTGTGGGCTTTTGAAGCCATACCTCATAAAATCTGATTGTTGAATGAATCAGATTCAATTCCTCTGAAATCTCCAAGTCCTGATCACAAATATATTTGATCTTTTCATTATAATAAAATCCATTTTCTCTGCTTTAAAGGGGGGAAAAAAATTTAAAGCTTTTCATATGCCAGTATTGCTATCACAATGCATTTTGGTTTTTTCTGTGGGTAAGGGCTCTACGGCTAATTAGGTTAAAGCCAAATGTGCAAAGACAGAAAAAGCACGTAATCATGATTTTGATTTATAATTTGCATAGCATGTAACCACAAAGACTGCCTTCCCATGTACCAATATTAAAAACAATAGCAGTCCTATAAAAACTATCCAGTGCGTAGTCCAATGTTTCTTCTAGAGGCACTTCAAATAGATACCCTGAAGTCATTATACAAGAACAATTCCATATGTTACAAAAGCGCAGACTTCCACAGCATTTCATACACTAGCACTATTAACACAATTTAGCTCCAAATATTGACAGCATAGATATCAATCTGATCTACTCAACACTATCAAGGAAAAAATTATGCACTGTCAAGATGGAATAAAATGAACTTGTAAGCTGTGTGCACGAAAACGCTACCTAAAAAGAATGATACAAATCAGAAAATGTTGTTACAATAAGATACACAAGATTTATCTCGGACAATTCTCATTACCACCGAGATTAATATATAAATTACAAGCCACACTAAGTTGGACATTTATACTGTGTTGTGTATAAACAATGTCGACACACCAGTGTCATGTTCCCTAAGCCGCCAAAATTATGGTGTTAACTCTAACTCATCGGCACTTGCATCGCTGCTTGACAAACGCATCTTCACAGCTCGGGTCAAATTGACATGATCATCTTCACTGTAATTACTTTCTGCATCTTCACTTGAAGGTGAGAAAGTCTCACATTCATCTCGCTGGGAAACATGTATTAAGCCTTCAATTTTACAACTTTGTTGAGCTTCTTTTCTTGACCTCTTGTGCTCATCCATATCCTTTTTGCCCTTGAGCGCCACTGGTCTGCGCCGTCGTGCTTTACGCTTACCCTTGGGAACATCCTCTAAAGTAGCAATGTCAATATCCTTTTGTCTATCAGAAGCCAAGGAATCAGTTCTGTCATTACCCACATCATCCAACTTGCCTAATCTACCAGTGTATTGTTCATCTTCATGAATATAGTGTCTACTCTCGGCATCTTCCTCATTTTCTGAGTCCGCAGGTACAGCTGGATCAATCCTGCGCCTCTTTCTGCCCATGCCTGTCTGGAGAAATGCCTTGAGCTCGTTAAATGCCAAAGGAAAACTGAGAAACTAAGCTCAGCAAAATATTATAAAAAACCAGCATCCTCCCAAGAATCATTTTGCCCTTATCCTTATCTTCAATACAGCAACTAAGACTTATTTTAATCATTTTCAATCCTGAATTGGAAAAGGGGAATTAGAAGTACCTTTGGTCCACGATCAACAAGATGAGCCCATGCTGTCCGATTCCTTAAACAATCCAGCACAGCCTGGCCGGGTTTTGAGTAGGCATATCTCTCACCATTATTTTTCCTCAGATTCTGCCAATGCTGTCATAACATAACACTCATGTAAATGGACTGGAAAGAAGAATAAAAATAAACTCCTAATGTCGATACATAACTTTATAAGTTGGAGACAAAACTCAAACCTCAAACACAAAACACCAGATGGCCATACAAACTCTACACCCTTTATTTTACTTGTAGCATAAACATACCGGCAGGACAGCCTCACAAAGTTCGTCATAAGACATATGTTGGTTTTTACTCAGGATCTCATCAATTAGACCTGAAAAGGAAAAACAAATAAGAAAGCGACATATTGGATCCAAAAAAAATATGAGTACTTTATGTGGAAAATCAATGTCTTATGTCCATACAAAACAGTAAATAGCAGTTATCTATTGAAAAACCATAACCAAAGGATATTTACCTGGCAATGTCAGTGTACAACCTCCAGTTATTGTATTTTCTGCATCATCAGATAATTCTCCAGGAGATGCATGGACACTAGATAAGGGTCCATCATTTGAATCAAATGCAATGGAATGACTACTTCCTTCCACCATATTCTGAACATTATTTGAAGACGCGTCTCTCTTGGAAGAATGTGAGGTATCTAAACATTTAGACTGCACTTCCCTTCTCACTGAATACAAAAAGTCATCAGCCCTACTACTTTCATCTAGTCTTCTTGTGTCGGGAGAGGACAAAAGCCCCTCAGCTTTTATAGATTCGTCCACTCCTTGAACAGAAGAAAGAAATCCCTCTCTTGCGTTGTCTTCCTTGTTTCTTCTCCTCGAAACCTGTACAAATTTAATTTAAAAATTTTGATAAATAATGCATTGTGTTTTGAAAATCCTCAGAAGCATAATATCATACTTCACTTGCTTGCATCTTAACAATTCTTTATATCCGTTTCTTGAAAATTAGCAAAATACCACAAATGTGAGGAAAGAATATAGTTCTGTCTAATGATCTCTGAAAGCTACAATTAAAACATAGAGTACCAGAGTATCCTTTTGTTCACTGACAGAACTACCCTGTGGTGTAAAAGCAGTTGGCCGCTTGACAAAGGTGCTTGAAAGTGGTGTTGACGATGCCAGTTGAGGACTAGTGCCAGGATGTCGCACACGTGATACTCGAGGAACTCTTGGTGAGCTGTTGAGTTCCTGATGAAGCAGTAAGGCAAGCTGTCATCCAAGAAAAACACAAGATCAGCAAGAACAGAACCGTTGACAAAGAATACTAAGTACTCGGAAAGTTTCCAACAAATAAACAGGAGAACAATTTCAACTAGGTTTTCACCTCTTCGTCACTTAAGGTTGCAGAAACACTGTTTAAAACTTGAGAATGAGCAGGTGGCAGAGTAGCATTAGCCTTCAAAACAGATTGGGAAGCTAGTAAATTTGACTTTTCATACTTGTGAGTCGCCGCTAGGGTAACTGGCTTTGTCTGCATTGACGAATGATGCTGGGATTGCATTTCAGGAACTTGCTCTGCAGAACTAGAACAAAGAGGCATATTCGATCCTGCACATGACTTTGAAGATGGAAAAGAATTGTGTCCCTTTGAATTTGGTAGAGACTGCTTAGAAGATCCACCCTGAGTGCTTGATTTGCCTTGTGATGCTGCTTTCACCGTAGTATATGTTGAACACTTTACATTCTCCTTCACAACAGGTTTGAATGATGATGGCTCTGGAGAAACATTACCTTGGCTCCCTGCATTTGAACCTTTACCAAAAGTGTTCCCAACATCATCTTTCTTGAAATTTGTTGAATTACCAGACTTGAGATGCTGCTTAGATAGATGGATTGATTTAGTAACTGATGAAGAGGACAATGGATTCATCGATGACTTAATTGCTTGACTTGACGACTTACTATTAGCTACAGAAATAGGTGGCCTTAAAACAGAATTTGAGTTGGACATTCTACCAAGTCCCCCAGCTGCATTCTTATGTAAATGAACTGCCCCAGAATTTGCTTTTGAGCTCCCAGCTACAGACCTTGGGCTTATTGCTTGCATTGATAAGGCTGTTTTGAAATACACAGTTATAGTTAGAAATATAAAACATAAACCAGAAGCTTCAAACATCTAACAAATAGTAAGCTAAGACCACCTCTTCAAACTTGTTAAACTACCTATAGCACCTCCAGAATATGTTGATGATCCCAAGGTGAATCTTGGGCGACGAGTTGACTGTAAACGACTTTCCTGCTGCAAAACCGATGACTGCCTCGGAGAAACTCGTGCATGTTCAGAAAATGCTTGACAAGATTGCTCCAATTTAGATTGCTTGTCTTCTGATACTGAGTCATCCTGATAATAAGCAGGTTCTGCTAAGACCTGTTTTGCAGGATCCGTGCCACTCTTTAGATCAATATCACCCGCATTATCTTTGCTTTGTCCAGATTGACCAAATACATCCTCACTATCTTTGGTGGCCTGGAAATGATCTTCTTGTTTATGCCCTAAAGGTTGTTTGTTTGTCTGCAACCCATCATCTGGTCTAGATGACCTTGCAACTAGGCCTGAAAGTTGTGGCATTTGCTTCAGGGCATAGTTTCCAGAGATAGATGATTGCTTGGATTGTGAACAAACTATTGGCTCATCCGAATTGTTTTGAAGGCGTTTGCAGCCCTCTCCAAGTGAATCTCTTGTGATATGTGTGTTGAAGCATAATGATGGACTGACATCCAGCATGGCTGGTTCATCCTTTACTTCACACTTCACTTTCACTACACTAGTGACAGAATTAGAAGCAGCACCACCGTTTAGTGTTGAAGAAGTTACAGATTGACTTGGAACAGCATCAACTTGAAGATGATTTGCAGAAAGAGATTTTGATGATGCAAATTCTGAGTCAATAGCATGTTCGGCATTGACAACTAGATCGGCGGAAATTCCAAGTTCAATATTATGCTTCCCAGCATCGTGTGTCAAAAAATCTTCTACTGCAATTTTTGCATCCTGAAACCAGGAAAAAGAGAAGGAAGACAATGTCGGTAAGAACATAAAATAAGCATAACAGTAAAAGTCAAAGTAAAACAGTCAACTGATATGTCAGGTTCTTTTAACATTCAAAATGGCATATATCAAATAACATATACACCTACGCATAGTCACCATGTTCAAAAAGTTTGGTCCAAACATAGGGCAAAAAAAGTTAGGTTCCGTTCAGGAAAATACGAATGAATAAAATAATATATACTAAAATATATCTAAACGTGCCATAAATTATCCTGCATCACTACCTTTTCCTTCACAAATATAAATATGTGCAACAAAATTTGAAATCTGTTTGTAAACTCCCAAGCTCTGAAGAAAAGAGTTGTGACTTGTTAAGGGTGGGGGACCCGAGTACAAACCCTTGTTCTCCAGCAAAAAATACTTTAAAAAGCAAATATTTTAATTAAAAAAAAAAAGAATGAAGGCTGAACAGAATCAGACAGGTTGAGTTGGCCTGAAAAGTCCAAACTGGACTAAACCTGGTAACTATGCACCTAAGTCATTATTCATAAAAACAGGTGGTTTCTATGAAAGATCTCATATTACAAACAAAGACACATACGACATAGAGGTTTACAACAGTTGGTCTCTAAATATAAACAGAAATCTAACCATAAATATTTCACTGATTACTATCAGAAGATAACAAAATCACATTCATCTCTTACACCTTGCCAACATGAAAAATGAAAAGGAAAGACTTATGCATGCAGCTCTGAGCCAACCACTTCAAAGATACAAGGCACACCAAGCATCTGAGAAATGCTAATAAACTGGGCCATAAAATCACTCACCCATATGCATGCATCTTAAAACATAATTTTGGAATTTGCATTGTGTAAAGGAGCAGACAAAGTTCAAAACACTTCTAAGCAAGGTTACATGTGTGCATGGAAACGAGGATATGCAAGATGGGCATACAAAGCACCCAATGCATACCCCCAAAACTATGTTAAGTGTGTGCACATATGTAGCTGTCTATTATAAATTTAAAAAATTACGTATCCATGCACTAGAAAAAAATTACCATCAAAATCAAATCCACATGTCCTTTTACTTTCATATGTTTTTATGTTAAAATCTCATCATAGCAGACAAGAAGAATGGGATGATTGTTAGAAGTGCTTATGCATTTGTCTAGATGCACCTGGTGGATCCCTGACGCACAACATACATCTAGGTGCCTCATAAGGGTACATCACTGGGTAAGCAGCATATGTTGGATGCAGCCCAAAAACCTACTGGGTGTGTACACCCACACGACAATGCTCTCAAGCCTCTTAAAGTGGTCCTCCATTTACCTGATGATAACTGTCCCAATATAGGTAAAACATGAGCCCAGAAGAGATACCATGGAACTGTTAGAGGATAATTACAAAAATATCTATGAAGTCATGGACTTGCACGGTTCACTTAAAACATATACTCTATACAAGAACTGCCTCTTAAAGTGGTCCTCCATTTACCTGATGATAACTGTCCCAATATAGGTAAAACATGAGCCCAGAAGAGATACCATGGAACTGTTAGAGGATAATTACAAAAATATCTATGAAGTCATGGACTTGCACGGTTCACTTAAAACATATACTCTATACAAGAACTGCATGCTATTTGCAACCTGACTTATCTAATGGGGCATACAAGTGAAGATATTGTAAATAGATTGCATCCCTGCATTGAAAGCATATGTGGTCTTTGATTTTTGACACAACAAAAATTACACTATGTAGGGATAATAAGGACATATTTGGTCACCATGTTGCAAACAATAATAGAAGTGCCTCAGCATCACCTTTGCACAAAAACATGCAAAGCATCTACCTTGAGGCCACACTGCTTTTCTGGTTCCATTTTGTGCAAAGCTGACAACCCAAAAAAGAATCAAAATCTCTTTTCTTTCAATAACTTAAATAGTCATAATTTACAGTGAGAAAAGAAACAAGGTACAGCCCAAGAAAATATCAAACTCTTGTTTTGTACGTAAGTTGAAAATTATAACCAGAAGTTTTAAAGGTTTGCAAATTACAATGCTGATATCGATGATCGAAGACAAAGATTTAGATGAAGGATGTTGCAGCTTATTTGATCACCACAAAAAAAAAAAGATCAAACTTATGTTTTGTCCAGTAATAACTTACAAAATATAATCAGAACCTATAGCCTTGCAACTGACCCTGCTGATATTGATGATCAGGATGATGAAAATTTAGCTGAAAGATGTTTTATTGCACCTTATTTGATTGTTGCTATTAATATTTGATGTGCATGACTCACAATCAAATAGGTATCAAGTCCTCAAAAGCATCAGATTTCTCCGCTTTATTATCAGGTGCCAGTTTTAGCATCAGTGCTGGTTACAGCAGAGACACTCCAGTGCCTATGCAAACAGCACGAAACCAACACTGGTGCCAACACAAATCCAAAAGACTCTGCTCCGCACCAAACTCTAGTCCTCCAAGCTGATGACCAAGCTTGCTTTTTTCTGGCACCATACCTAATTCGATTTGATGCTAGTTACAGATTCATTATTGTAGCTTATAGAAAATTGGAAATCTAAACTGTTTCAATTTCCTGTTTCCCACACATTCCTGATTGGTACTTGCGTATTATATTCTATTAGTAATATAGTAAAAGGCATAGAGCATTTAGTTTAGTTTCCTCTGTCAACCTTTAACTCTTATTCTGCAAGACTGATTCAACTCTTATTCTGCAAGACTGATTCACACACCTCCTGTTGTAAAGAACTATTTCATCATAATAAGAGACAATTCCTAAATTCGTGTCTCCTATGTTTTTGTACAATATCCAAAGAATTATAAACATGGTACTGGAAAACTGCGCAAAGCTATCAGAATTGTAGTGCTAAGGGTACTACATGCACGTAGTACCCCCCAATAATGTCAACAATAAAAAAATATCCACATGAAGATAATGAAAATAAGGATTAATAGAAAATGAACTGATATATATATACTTTTCATAAGTCTCGATTTCAACTATGGCTGCTGCCACTATAACCCCACCTACTCTTGGCAAATGTGCAGCAACTACCTGCGCCCCCAAGGGAATCGGTGTGAGGTGGACCACCAGCCTTCAAGGGATTTAAACTGTGGTTGCAAGCTGGCAAATACTCAGGCTGCTTCCAGTTGGGTCTACACTTGCAGGCCATTCCTTTATATATTAGTTCCATCATTCCACTCATGCTGGCCAAAATGCTGATAATGTCCTTGATCAAGAGAGGATGATGTGTTTTGGTACACTCAAGATATTTAGAGATGCTTGAGATGCTTGAGATAGAGAAAAGGCATGCGAAGAAATATATTCAATCAGGATGACTAAAAGGAGTGTGAACCCAGTAACTTCAATGTTCACTTGCAAAATATGTGAACAGAATAGATAAGCTTGCTTGGCTTTATCTGCTCAAGAGTTAAACATGAAAAGAATGCATAAACAGAAACATATTATCATAAATTCAACTATATAATAATAATCTATGTTTAACTTGTTACATCCAAAGTTAACAGCATAGCTATTAAATCATATGTTTCGGTTGTATCCCCATAAAGAAAACATGGATGTGAATTTTCAATTTTGTACATTTGGGCCACCTGATGAGTTAATGGACTGTAGTATCCTTAGGATCATTATATTAAATTTTTGTAATTGACATTTGTATTATTAATGTGACCAATAAAATGGCCCATCATAAAGGCTTGTCGGATGTGTATGGGTAACTTGATGGTTACATTAACCCAACCTAATGTCAAGCCTGACTCTAATAATGGAACAGCTAGCTATTATAAACATATCTATAGGCGAGGCAAATTCCCACTTCCATTTGCTATTTTATTCAGGATATTGCTTGTATATACAATATATTTAGGTGTTATCAAATAGTATGAGTTCAACCAGTTAAATTCCTAGATTTTGAAGGATAAGACCCAGTTTCAAGTCTTGCCAAGCGATATATGAATAATTTCCAAGCTGTTGTATTACCACTACGTGATCATGATGTAATATGGGTGAGGGTCATTTCAATCCCATATACTCCATTTAAGATCAAAAAAGAATAATATATGTAGGTTGTTCTCAACACCCTTTACATATTTTGTGTCCTTTTTTGTGATCCACGGTATTCTCTCTTGATTTGCATGTCCTAGGGTTCTCTTTCTTCTTTTAGGATTTGACAGTTACACATTCTATCCTCATGGAAAATATCTATGCATTTCAATATGGTATCAAAGCCTAGGTTTGAACCTCAAATCTCTTGATCATGGCCTAAAGCATGCATGTTCAGGAGTCTGCTACATTACAAAATATTGGCATTAGTTGCTTGGCAAGCTAGAAATCAGGATTCTTCAAGAGGAGACTTTAATATGCAGTCTTGACAAAACTTCCGTTGGAAGTATTGAGGGATACATAGTTCCATATTGTCGGAGTTGAATGACTAAGGCATTTTGGAGCTTAAAGAAGCTCTATGGTTGTGCAAAATTTATTTCTTTTGAAAAAATTTACCTTTCATAGGGCACATCTTTCGACAGAGATGTCACAATATTGCAATTTGTGCAACATAGAAATGCACATTCAACAGTGCAAAATGAGGGATCCAAAAAATAATAATTCAGGAAAATGTTTATAGCGATATGGCTGTGAACTGTTTATCTTGCAAATTTGTCATTTTTTGAAGTCATGAATTTCAAGAAGCGTCGTCATACTTTTGATTCAAGTAAGCGACTCTTGTGACCCACATGAGATTCATTTGAGGATTTGATGTAGGAAAGGGATAACTTATGATTGTATTGAAAACCTAAATTTTCAAATACAGCGTATCATGAAGTTAATACAAATAGTGAGAGAAAACATAGTTCAGGAATCAGAATAGAAGAGCCAAAACTTGCAATTTTTAAACCAATCACTTACAAAGAAAAGTGACGGATTAAGTAAAACGGTTGGCAACTCCCTATTTAACAAAATTAGTTCTACTGATAAAAACATGGTTCTTATGAAATTGGTAAACCATTTTCCATTGCTATCATGCACATGATGATATTTTCTTTTCTGAAAGGGTGATGTTCCAAATTGGCAAATATCTACAAGTGCTTAAAGCAGTTAGAACAGAATTTGAAGAACAAAATGAGGAACTGAGGGAAGAAAGTAAACAGTTATAAGCTAGGTCTTTATTTATTAATAGTTCTTGTGACACGAACAATTTGAAATACTACGGTCAAAAATGTATTGATTCAATGTTTTCATGCATAAGTAATGATAACAGACCTGCTAGGCCTAACTGTGGTTGAAGTAATAATGAACCTTTTGTGGTCACAGAACTAAATGACATATTCAAGAGTGAAGGCATCCAGCACCCACATTTAATGATCTTTTTTAAGGACTAACTGACAGCATGATTTGATAGAATTTGATCGAGAATGTATTGCTTCAATATTTTGACACAAAAGTAATGATAACAGACCTGTTATTAGGGCTAACTGTGGTAAAAGTAATAATGCACCTCTTGTGCTCAAGAGTGAAGACATTGGGTTCCCATATTTATTTATCCTTTTTTAAGAACTGATTGACACCGTAATGACTACTGAGCAACAAGAACAATCTCGGATATGATAGTGAATTTATGTAATATTTGGAGTTCAAGCTGTGATTTTGAGCTTTTGGGCTTTACCTTACAACACTTGTAATATCACGGCATAAGGTAATCTTCTCCTTTGCTTTGATATGACTAGTGTATAGATGGTTGAGTCTTTGTGGCATATGAACGGCCTTTGTGCCAAATAACATGAATGGCTGGCTCCTTCGACTCCTATAGTGGCAATTTGTATTATTAAATAAATTAGATTTTATTTATTTACACAAGGTTAGGTGAGTTTATGTTTGATAATGGAGGTATTTTTGCCACTCAAATTGAGATCGATGGAAATGGTGTTTTACATTGTGTTAGGCATATTATGAAATTTGTTATTGATGTTTGGTGTACCAATGGTATTGATAGCCACAGCACTGATGACAACATTGATATTGCATTCTGACTCTCAATATAGGATATACTATGATACAAGCATGGATTGATTGTTGAAGATCATGTTTGCTAATGACTGATAACAGAGTTTTCCACCAACTTGTGATAGAGCGTAGCATACAAGGTAGATAATTGGTAATTGGTTTATGCTTGTTGAACGTTTGGCTGCCACGGACATTGATCTGCTTGCGCTATCGAATGACTGACCCACTTCAGTTTGTAGTAGACTCAATTATTCTTGCTTGGTTTTGAGGTGGATTTGAGTGCTGGTTGTTGATATTTGATTCTTTCAATTTTCATAAACAGAGGTTACGGTACTTGCCTTTGGTGGTGTGGTAGACTTTGATCTCTGGGTATCTTCAAAGAAGAGATTGTGACCTGCCTTGATTGGGAAGACTAAATTGAGATATGGGATTATGAGTTGTGACACCTACATTTGAATGTGATTGTGATGGGTGTAGCCACATTTCTTGAGGTTGCCTTCAATATGCAGAAAACATGTATAGTCATAGAGTCATGATGGATGACATCAGAAGAGAGGAGTATCTAGGTTGGCTAAAGGTATTGAAAGAGGTTGCCTCTGGACGACAAGGAGCTCATGCACTTCTGATATAAGAGAGGATAACGATATTGAGGAGATTGCTTTATGAACTACTACTGGAAACAGAATTCTTAATTTAGAGTAGACATTTGAGGGATGTTATCAAGAAGGGATTAAACTGCCTTCGCTCAGTCTTGGAGCACATGTTTGAAAAACATTACATATGGAACTGAGCATCATTGAAGGGTGAGACAGTATTGACAGTGAGGTCCTCACCTTCACATGAGGGCATCTGAATGCAACCTTGGAACTTGCCACCTTATTGTGACATCATTTGACATTTAGTGAACACTTATATTCAAGGGTCGTCTTGTTGATCTTCATAAGAGTTGTTGGGGCTTCAAAAAAAAGTTTGAGCTTTTGTGGAGTGTTTTTAAGTTTGAAGAGTCACCATTTTTGGTCAAAGAACGAAGCTTGTTTCAGATAATGCCTATTCCTGATTCTAGCCCAAGTAGACATTTAAAGAACAAATTTCATCATAATTAAGACATGGATCATGTTAGTGGCTTCAAAGACAATTTCATCATAGTTAGGAAATGGTCTATTGAGTTGGAATCAGGTTGATTTGTAACGGATCCCTTGAGCAAAGCTTAAAGGAAGCTATCACATCATGGAAGATTGCAGATGAAATTTTAGGATTTGAGATTGTCAAGAGAGGCAATAAAGAGAGTTGAGGAGGTCTCTTTGCTACTAAAGCCACTTTGCCCATGGGAGATCTTCATCCAAAATGTGACATCTTTCATTGGCACACATCCCCAATTCAAGCTTAAGGGGTGTGTTTACAGCATATGTAATCTTGCCCTATGGCCCGTTTGATACTAACTCTGTGGAATTCATGGATGTGTTTTGTATATTAGGGCCACCCAATGAATTAACAGGCTGTGTTATCCTGGAGATAATTATATTTTTGTATTTGGCATTTGTATATATTGGCCTAACCTGTGAAATGGCCCATTTAAGTTTCATTGGGATATGTCTATGGTTGAATTGTCGGTTATCTCAGCCTAGGGTCATCCTGGACTCAGGTAAAGAAAGGGTTAAGAGTTATAAAGGTGTGTATACATAGATAAGTATTAGTTATAAAGGTGTATATACATAGATGAGGATTAGTTATAAAGGTGTATATACATGGATGAGGTAAATCCTCGCTATGGGCATCATCTTGTGTGCTTTTAAATACTGTCATTTGAGTATTCCTTATGTTATTGATATAGTTGGATATGAATGTATTGTCTTGAGATGCATGCTGTTGTGTCTTGATTTGCATGTTTTGGAGTTATTCTTTTATGCTTGGAAGATTAACTTTTGATCCTTGTTCGATTGAGAAAGACTCACAAAGTAGTGTTAATGCTATCAAGAAAAATGGATGCAGGGATTGGATCAAAAATAACATTATTTCTGATGTCCAAAAATTGTTGAAGACAATATCTTGGAAATGTTATCATATCTATAGAGAAGGAAACCAGATAGCAGATAATTTTGCTAATCATGGTGTTGATCTTCGTCTCGGTGAAATTCAAATTTTTGAAGGCAAATGGCCAGGTAAGATTTTATCTCTTAATGAAAATGAGGTGAAGGAGTTGATTGCAGAAACATAGCTGTTTGGGGAAGACAAAAGATATCATTGATAGAAAGGCAAATTAAAAATATCATTAATAAAAAGGCAAGCTGGATATAGTTTAATTGACCTAACAGCATCAAATGGCATTAGCTCAACAGGTTATATTCCTAAGCTTTCAAGGACAAGACCCACATTCGAATCTTGCCAAGCAATACATGCATAACTGCCAAACTGTTCTAATACCACTATGTGGTCATGATGTAATGCAGATGGGGCTCATTTCAATCCCATATAGCCAATTTAAAAAAAAAAATGACCTGACAGCAATGTAATGTTTTGTTATTGATGGAAATGGCCCCCAACAAAAGCGACACTGCTTATTTAAACAAAATAACTTTCATTCCTTATAGAACAGATTTAGTACATTCTAACAATAAAACCTCCTGAAGCATTTGGCCACAAGCTCCTTGGCTTATGTTACTGCTCTAATGTTATGCTGATACACCCAAGCAAATCTAAGCCTTTCACAGCCCACTAATTTCACTACATTTCAAATTCAGCAGAAACCCATGAATGACGATTGTAGCCATGAGAGACAAGGCACGAAGCATAACCATGCACCAACTTATGTATAATTTAACAGCCTATATTCTTAAGTTATTCAGATTTTGCTACAAGTTGATTACTGAAACCCAAAAGACACACAATTTTTTCAGTCCATATCATTTATACACATCTTGTTTTTACTTATGATTCTTTATGAAAAGCTTTGTTGCACCCTCTTACATGCCCTGTGGCCACACATAGGGCATGCTCAAACAGGTGGAATTATTCGAAGTATTCTTATGCTTGGTTAGATCCAATATAAATAATTAAGGCCTCCTCCCTGACTGTTTGACAAACTTATTGCCTCTTCTTCTCAGCTAACCGATATCTATGTTTCTGCCCATGAGCTTTGTCTGTCTTTAGTTGTGTTGACGATTGATGCAAGGTTTGGCAAAGCTTTATCAAAGTTGTGATCTAAGTTGTGCTTGAAAAGAGTGAATCATATTTATGTTATTGCTCTGAACCAAAAATGTGTAGAGTTCGTTATTCCATGCACCATGTGCAATAAGAGCTGATCATTCAATATTTTTAAGACAGATCCCAGCACAACCGCATGAAAACCAAAGTGAATATAAAAGAAACCATCTCCATTGTACATAACACAAATCATAAAAATAAAAATGGTTGTTGTAGTAGTTTCTCCATCATGATCAAAGGTACTTCAGTTGCTGCAGTTTGTAGTATAGTGCTAGCAACATCAGTCATGAGGTGAATGGTTAACTTAAGCAAATTTCTTCTTGCAGTCATAATGCAATTGTTACCATCTCCTGATGAGAAGCTCATTTTTCCATGATCTTTTCTAGCAGCCACCAAGCGATGGAGTTGCAGCCAATATCTGTGGCCAGTCATCAAACAATTGAGACAGATGTTGCTGCCGAGATTTAAAGATGATCTCACCATACTTTAGGCAAAAACAGAGATGGAAGAAAGAAATTACAGTAATACCTGCAGGATATCTAAGTAAGTCAATGGGACTCAAAAGCACACTTGCTTACAAATGCATGTGGAAGCCAAAAGTAAGTGCAGCTCTAAAGTTAAAACTAAAAATTATGAAATCACAAAATCTGATAAAGGGTGCATGTACCATCATGTAGCAGAAGGCATAGCATCATGCAACACAAGCACAGCTCAAATACTAGTACAAGTATAGAGAATTCTTCTGGATTAGTTGATGCCAGCTTATTATTTCCATAAGAGAAAACCTACATTACCATATATGCCTGCTGCCTGGATATGTCTTTCTGGTCAGGAGGCAGATCAAGCAACCTGAAATATGGCTGTGCATCATACCTGAATCAGGATATGGTCGGCATACATTCATGAGGTACCTAGTATAGAATTCCACTGAAAACCACAAAAAGAAAAGAAACTTTTTAACAAAACAAATCTCCCTCTAATATATGTGTGTGTGTGTGTGGGTGTATGTTTATCACACAGACAGAGAGTAGATATACACACAGAAAGAGAGAGAATCCACCTCTCCCCATTTTTTAAATCGTTATATGAGATCGAAATGTGTCCCACCAATATTACATCATGGCCACCTAATGGTATTATAACAATTTGGCAATTATGCATGTTGCTGGATTTAAGCATTTGCCAATTCTTATACATCTGTAAATTTGATGTTTTTAGCCAATATTCTATCCAAGGTTTTTGACAAATTATTGTATCCATTTCTATGTGAGCTAAAAAATGTAGGATTTGTTTAATGCTAACTTAGTTGATTCCAACCAATTTCCTAATCTAGAAAAGAATTCTTAATAGGTGCTTGCCTCAAACTACATCTCCTATATGATAAAACTCTATTGACAAAAAATTCCTGGACTCTACCCTTTTTTCTTGAACAGTTATCTATAATACATAGAGTTTTTCATTTTATAAACTTCTTTCATGATTTGTACGGCTATTAAATACAGTTTTTGTGAGCAACTTCATGTTTCTATGCCCAAGACGGTCATATTAGTAGTTTAGGGAATTCTGCATTTATCCCCCTACACCTCTTTTGTTGTCACAATTTTTAGAGACAGAACTCAAATGTGTGATTATTATGTCCAAGAACGAGTCATAGAGTTTGATCAAAGGAACCCAATATAAAAGCATGGTAATTGGCAAATGGTAAGAGCTGAACCGGTTAAATTCCTCAACTTTCAAAGAGGAGACCCAGATTTGAATCTGACCAAGCAATATGCATAATTGCCAAGTTGTTGTAATACCACTGTGTGGTCATGATGTATTATGGGTGGGAACTGTTTCAATCCCATATAACCAAATTAAAAATCCATAAGAACTAAGAACAGTGTCCTTTTGAAATATTTGGTTCATCACTATATGTAGTTGCCAGATGTTTTATCAGACTATCAGAGTCATATTTCCAACCTTTCGTTACTTACTCATTGACTTCAGTCAAGTTGGTCAAGGCTAGTTGAACATCGGGTTTGTTTGGTCACTTGTTCAAATCCTACAGGATAGGGTGGGTGTGTCCCCCTGAAGGCTCATACTCCAAACCAGGAGTGCTGAGCGAGGCCTGTAACCTAAAACAACACATTATCCTTAACCCTTAGTCAACATATAGTCTAGAAACAAGAATGCACATACGTCTATAATTAACCCTAACCATGTAGTCTACCTCCAAATATGCTCTGGCACTTGTCACAAATCTTTCATATATATGCGTGTTCAAAGACTTAATTACAACATTTGATACAAAAATATTCAGGCCTGACATTTTTGTTGAACTTTCTTTTTCTAGATATGTTTAATGCACACTTTTCCACATTGGTTGGCATTATTCATTTCTCAAGAGAACCAGATTTGGAATATTGTAATTTCAGCATTCACATAATTTCGTAGTTTCGAGTTACGTGAAGTTCACTCCAAAAGGAAGGAGAAAAAGTTCAAAGGTTCTTTTTATCGGCAAAGATCAGACTCGGTCGAAAAACACACAGGTTCTTTTTATCGGCAAAGATCAAACTCGGTCGAAAAACACACAGGTTCTTTTTATCGGCAAAGATCAAACTCGGTCGAAAAACACACAGGTTCTTTTTATCGGCAAAGATCAAACTCGGTCGAAAAACACTGAGGTTCTTTTTATCGGAAAAAATCAAACTCAGTCGAAAAACACAAATACATGTATATGCATGTAGATTTATATATACAAAAAATAAAAATTAAAAAGCATATATGAAAATATAAAATATGTAAAAAGCAGTTCATAAAATGAAAAATCTGCATAAATAGTGGCTCAACTTTTGCACTTTGCAGTTCTCTCCCTTGGCAGTGTCTCAACTTAACAAAGGAATTTCAATGGTTTTATTAGTCATTGATGACTCTTAAACTTTATGCAGATGATTCTTTCCTTTTTTTGATTTTTTAAACTAAAACATTTGCAACTTTTTCAAGGGTATAAAAAGATTGGGCCAAACCAAACCAGCTAATTTGGTTGGCCAAAACCCAGATTGGACTGAACCTGGTAACCATGTATGTTTTAGCCTGCTAGACAGAAGCAATGAAGCATTCAAAGATATTGATTAAAAAAATCTCCCAATTGTTTAATCAACATAGATAAAGCCATCCAAAATAATACATAATAGAAAAAGAAAGGCCATAAATACTCTAAACGGCCTACCCCAATGGCCAACTCTGTGCACCAATAAGTCTGTGATGTCCAAGAAATTCATAAGGAACTACACAGTTGAAAAAAATAAAATGAATTAAATTTAAAAATAAAAGTAAAAAATACTAGGACCAAAACAGTGAAACATTTTTAGTGAACTATGGCCACAATATTTAACTAGCACTGCCCACTGTCTGGTCAAACTTGCAGAGCATTTTCCCAATTAAAACTTGTATGAATTACATATATATAGAACAAAGAGTCATCAGGGACCTATGAAATAAACCACTATCGTTTCCCTTTTCCCCATGAACATTGCCATTAACATTATAAAAACTAAACCACCTGCCATGCCTCATATCTTTGAACAGTAGGAACATAAAAGGAATACACAGCCCACCTAATATCAAACCCTATGATTCCTTCTTTTCTATAGATTATACAGATAGCCAAGCCTGATTTCGCCATCCAATTCCTTCGTCTCTTCATTTTCTTCTCCTCCCTTGACCTCTGTCCTGCTGCAGCCGTCCGCATACATCATGCAGGTATTAGGCATGGTATATGTAAAATTATGCTTTTACAGTTCAGTAGCATTCACACAAGTGATCAACAACATGATTGAAATACTTCTAAATCTGATTCATAGCAACAATCCCAGAAAAAATTATCACAAAACATAGGACGAAGTAACTTCTTAAAAGACAAAAATTAGTTGTGGAATAAGCAGTGCTTATAAAATCCCATGCTCAATAGCAGGGGACCTTATCATCTATAAATTATTTGAGGAATCATCATCCCTCCTTGTGATCCAATACTATTATAACATACGTTAAAATTTATAAGCACATGGCAGAAGAAACTATAGAGGGTACGCATCAACTGGCACTCTGCAAATACAATTATGCAACAAAACTCGTTACTAAAACTCAATCAAATTATAATGAAATCCCATTAGCAAGATTAGGCTCACCTTACCCCTAGAGATTGTCCAATGATTTCAATGTATGAGGAAATACAAAAAATAGAGTGAAAATGGAAAGGAGGGGAAAATCATCTATTATGTTTCAGACAAAAATAAGAAATATGTTTGAAAATCCAGATAAACATCAATAAAAATACTTAGCACATTATCCACAAGTGCAAGGTTATTATTTCGATTCTAAAGCATGCTCACTTTTGTGACTGAATTTAATACACACCTCTTGTTTAATTTTAACTCCTGCTAATTCATTTTCCTCTGGCTGAACTCTACGACATTCCATGGAAGGTGAAAGTTTTCCCATTTTTCCAGTACCATAGCAATCTTTTTTATCAAATTTCTCTTGCAATTCAGAAGGCATGGTGGAGATAAAACTGCCATTTAGTATTTCTGTAGAATGAGTTCTCGAGGCTAGTGTTGATTTGAGTTTTTCCGCATTCTTCTTAACTTCTTGCTTCTTGAATGTCCCATCTAGTTCAGTATCTCGAGTTGGTGTTTGTCTGCATTCTTCACTTTTTATATCTCGGTTATCCAAACTCGTGAACTTGCCAACAGCCTCCTCGATTTCACAATTATGAACCTCATATTTTTTACCAGATATGGGATCTGAAGAACAAGCATAAATATAAATCACGTTAAAAATCCCAGAGCATGCATTGAAGTCAAATGCTTTGTTTCTAATGTAATAATAAAGAATCTAGCAATTTGTAACTAATACAGAGCAAAATTCATGTATACTCAAAATAGATTATCACAATAAGCAAAAACAAAAACAACTAACCATTAAAATTAAACAATTTTGATTTAAATTATGCAAGGGTACCCAACACTCATTGCATATCATCAGTTATTCGCAAAAGAAATTTACAAAGAAAAAAGAAAGATTCGCTATGAAATTCAACATGTGACATAATATAAAAGCTATAAATTCACGATCCATAAGAAAAAAGAAAAGGAGCATACACTTCATGAATGTTGTTTTTAAATTTTAGCTGGAACAGAATCAATTTGATCCTCTTCTCCATATGCCAGGTTCTAGCTATTTTTAAGATAGCAGCACAATGAATATTTTTGGCAAATTCTGAACTCATTGGCATATGGCTTAAAAACTTTGTTGTGGCTTTTGCCTCAATAAATGACCTAATATCAAATTCATACAACATTGCCAAGAAAAATTATAAAAATAAAATTAAAAAATTACATTTGTCAGAAGTGAAGGAAAATTAAATATATAACCTTATTTTCAGCAATTTACAACTAAATCTATATTAATTGTCATAATCAAAGTTCAAATTTGTTTCAGATAAAAAAAATGAAAAGTAGTCACCACCAACATAATTCACCGCTAATAGTCAAAAACATAAGTAAATATCTTTTCATTGGTTTAAATATCCAAATTAACGTTAAAAACATAAACATAAAGTTGTATAAAGAATTTCATACAAAAAAATAGGCAGACTTGTAGATGCTTCTCTGAACGAGTTGTCCTCAGATCAGTTTACCCTGCTGAGACAGTTGTTGCAGATGCAGACAGGACGCGACAGAGATTGAAATAAATGGCACAGCTAGAGGGATGGCAAGTTTTAGCTTTAATTTCTTACTTTGTATCACATTTGCCTTCAACTGTTGCTAGTATAGATACATTTAACAAATGAGCTGGATCTATTTGCAGAAGAATAAAAAATCATTGAAATTGGAAAAAATTTAATAATTATTAGAGAGACGTTTTCAGACAGCTATTTTAGTAAGTGGGATTTTAAGTGGGCATTGAAAATATTGTCCGCATAGAGACAGACAATACAGCAGCTTATGCACCTGTAATGAGACTTCTTCAGGAGGCACTCCATTATATTTCGGAGGCTCCACTGCATTGATCACATGCTTCAGGACACTGGCAAAATGTCATAGGTGAAGAATGTGGTTCATGAGGTGAAAAACCTAACCAAACTCATCTGCAACCACACTGATGCTCAACTTGATGAGAAAGCTCACTAGCAAGGAGAAGATTTTTCAACTACAAGTCAACCACTTCATGACCTTGTAGAGCCTTACAACTGCACAAGCTAGTATTAAGAGGATTTGTAAGTGAATGGTGGTTAAAATTGTTGTTTCTTAGGAGAAGGACACAGACAGAGGTGGGAAAAAGATAGTTTTTTATGACAATTTCTGGAAGAGCATGTAGGCAATACCGACTATGTTGAATGGAAATAGATACAATATCTGATAAAGAAAGAGTAACAGATATGGATACAGCAAATTTTGAAGATTCACTGATATGGATACAACTAGATATTACATTATAAAAAACATATATAATTTGATTATTAAAAATACATAGAACACAAAAATGATTACATAAATAAAAGCTGCAAGCTTACTGTAGTGGTAAGGGCTTTGGTTCAAGGTTCAAACCCCACTCGGTATGAGGGGATCGGAACCCCTCATAAAAACCTGTGTAAACTCATTGAGAAAAATGTTTACATAAATACAACGTTTAAATAGGATATATTCATTAATTAAAAACAGGATTGTCCATTTAACATTAATTTTTTAAACATGTATATTCTTTTTTTAATCCCATGTCATGAATACAACTCTATATGTGCCTTAGGCCATATCCAAATATATCAGATATGTACCAAATAGGGGCATATATTTGAATACATCTGAATATGATATGTTTGGATACGATATCTGAGAAATAACTTATGTACTCGTATCTTATGCACAGACTTCAATATCCAAGCAGGAGTGTAGGATATGTCAACTCCGAATACTAAAGTTAATACTCACATTACAAAATTACAAAGTTACTGCTTTTCAAGTTTGTAAATTTTACTTTTTTTTTCAAATAATCGGCTTTCTAAAATTTCAGTTTTTTATTCGTAAACTAGAATTTATTCCAAATTCAAATTAAATTTATTTTTGACAATTTCCAAGTAACAAGATCCTTTGATTAAGGTTCTTTGCCTTATACATGGCAAACAAACACCAATGGGTTATTTATCGTTTATACAGGGCTATGGATAGAGCTAAGGAGGGTATCCAAAGTTATTAAGGCGGAGACAAGCACAAATTTGATCCCATTTGGCATATTATTATTGATAGGAGATGGGCCAATCAACTCTGCTAAACATGCTTGCAACAAGGTAGTGCTTGAACCCAAAATTCTTGTCAATTGTAAATTTGAGGCTGGAAAGGACATCATGGATGGCCTCTATAGCTGCAAAGAGAGGGTGATACCTGAGCACAAAATCATGAAGTTGTTACTTTGTATGTTTGTAAATTTTATATTTTTTCAATTTTTTTATCTTTCTAAATTTTATGTTCTTAAATTGTAAACTAAATTCAGATTTCAAATTTCAAATTAAATAAATTCCAAGTGACAGACACCTTTGGTGAAGGTTCCTCATGATGTAGATGGGAAACAATGTACAAACGCCAATGGGATATTTGTGTAAGGCTATCCAAAGTTATTATGGCTGTGAAAAGCACAAAATTGATCCCATTTGGCATATTATCAATAGGAGATGGGCCAAACAACTTCGTTGAACCATACATACAACAAGGTAGCACTTGAACCCCAAATTCTTTTCAATGGTACATTTCAGGCAGATAAGAAACTCATGGATGGCCTCTAGAGTTGCATAGAAAAGATGATACCTAACTATCATATAAGAGACCTAATCCCTATTGAGGTCTAGGCATACCAAAAAGCAAGGGGAGACTCTTTTCATCATTTTTTTGTGTTCAATCAATGGTTAAATCACAGCCACTAAAATTTATTATTAAGTCTTCTTAGAATTTAAAACAG
This sequence comes from Wollemia nobilis, assembly GCA_028583015.1. Lineage (NCBI taxonomy): Eukaryota > Viridiplantae > Streptophyta > Pinopsida > Araucariales > Araucariaceae > Wollemia > Wollemia nobilis. The sequence continues at coordinate 573,003 of JAQPPZ010003542.1, forward strand.
AGTTTTTAAGTTACAAAATTATAAATCTATATATTATAAAAATAATTTTCAAAAATTGTTATGGAAAGATTATGGTGCTCAAACACCAAATCTTCAAAGGCTCACCATCCGCATTTTAAGTCGGCCTTGTACCACTTTTAGATATGAGCACAAATGGTCATCATTTGAGACAATACACACCAAAAAGTGCAAGAGGTTGACCCAAAAGCTCATCAGCGGCCGAAAAGGAGAGGTGCAAGCGCAGAGCCTTTGTAATAGTAGTACTCATTGACTCTCCCCTACCTAGTTCATTCGTTCATTTAGGCAGCAGCCTCCTCAGCTGGATCGATCCGGTACCTTAAAGTTTAAAGCTCAAAATTATGACCTTCTAGTTCTGATCATGGGGAAGAGCAACATGGAACGAGAGCTCCCAGGACGAATAAGAACAACTGGAGATTCTGATCCTTTTTTCTTGGTCTTCATAGCCGTACACATAATGGCAATCCCTCTCTATCTATAATGAGCTGCCCCTTTCAAAATAGAGAGGGTAAGCCGCCCCTCGCATTTTAAAAGCAAAGCTCAAACCTGTTTTTAAGAGCTATGCTATTTTGAATCTGGATTCGGATGAAGAGTGGGGACCTTGCATTTGTGCAGTACAATGTGCGACTTCATGTCAAACAAGTAAAGGGCACCGAAGCACATGACATGAATGAGTTGGATAACCTTGATCCACTTTTGGAATGGATTGCTGAGGGCATGGAGCCCCTCTTCACCAAGGAGAATATTAAGGGGTGGAAGAGGGAAGCGGTAGAAAGCACAAAAATGGAGCAGGCCATACATGAGGATCCTCCAGTTCCACCATCCAGTTCAAGGTCAAAAAGGAAGGGAAAGCGGATAGCAGTTTAAAACTGCTTGAGTACGTTGTATTTTTGTTAGTTTTTTATAATTGTTTGACTATCATGAATTGTAATAGTACTCCCTTTATGAAAATTTAATAGAAAATCAACTTTGTAGCTCTCTAATTTTGTTTTTAAATATATATTTTTATGAATTTATATATTTGGTTCGAAGTATTCTTTAGGCCAATTACCAAGTCTGAGAAAAAATTTAGGTTTTCGCATAATTGCCAGGTCTGAGTTTTCCAACTATGCTTAATACAATGAATGTACAACACATGTAACTCTAGCAATATCTTTGCATGCTCTTCTTGTGCTCATATATTTTCATATCAAATCCTAGTGATCGTGACCTCTAGATAGTCCTATCAAGTGTCCCAATCTTTTAACCATACTAGATTTCACACTCTTAGGCCTCATACACTAAAACCCTCAACATCTATTTCAAGATGTTTGCTTCTTAGCTTCTGCAAGATCCACTCACCTCTCGTGTCAAAATTGCAAACTTCGACGTTAGAAGATTAGCAAGAAGATTAGTTTAACATCACATCAACACCTTGTCCTCATAGAAGATAGTGCCAAAAGCTTTCCAATGTCTCATGTCTTTTCTCGCTATTTTAATTGTTTTTGCAACTTCCTTGGACTCCCCCCAATTGCTGTAAACAACATATGGAGGCTAAGAACCAAACCAAGCCTTGCAAGAAGCACACCTTCCTATTCTAAACATGTGCAAGCTAAAAACGAAACTTAAGCAGTATCAGATAAGAAATGATGAAATCATCTGATGATGCACTTACAATATAAATCACCAACAAATCCAGATCCACACATTGCATTTCAGCTTTAAGCCAACATGAAGATTTTGAAGTTTGATGGCAGCTTTAATATTGACAAAATATCATTAATAGTGTCAAATACAAATATAATTTTTGTGTTTAGAAAAAAATTAGGTAGATATATTAAATTATGTATTTTAGTAGAGGTTGTCCTTATTTTTGAAAGTTTTATAATGACAGACTGAATTGGATTCCCTATTAAAGGAGCATTTTGACCAAACCTTTTATGAAAATGTTTTCTACACAAATCAATTGAGGGCAAGACATACCTTTTATATTAATTTTTAAATCAGGGAATATAATATTTTCATAGATTGTCATGATTTGATATGTTGGGGCACCAAACATCAATATTTTTTACAATTTCTATATAGAATGAAAGTAGTCAAATAAGTCTAGGATATATATATATATATATATATAGAGTACTTACCTATAATTTTGCTTTCAGACATACATTTCATAATCAATAAATGGAAAACATGTAAAGAGGATAAAACTAAATGAAATTTATATATTTGGAATCTACATTCTAAGACCTCCCTATCCATAGATTTTATTGCAAAGTTATATGACTTATGCAAAGTTGACAATATCATGATTGGCAAATTTATCAGAGCAAACAATCGACAAAAAAATTGTAAATTTTTTCCCCTCTTGTTAAATATGTTGGTAATTTTTTGAAAAATCAGCTACTCACATAAATCAGACGGCAAATCATGATATATGTGATAGTTGTGATCTTTTGAATTTTTTACCAATACTGGATGTAACCCATATGAGGCCTCCAAAGTTTTGTTAGTGACCTTATTAACATAGACATTGATATAAAACATTAATATGTAACTATAACAAAAACAAAACTTATATATTTGAAATTTACATTCCAATACCTACCACTCCAAAATCAAATGGCATTAGCTCAACCTGTTATATTCCTCAACTTTTGAGGAGAATACCCAGATTTCAATCTTGCCAAGGGATACATGCATGATTGCCAAGATGTTGTAATACCACTATGTGGTCACAATGTAATACAGGTGGAACCCGTTTCAATCCCATATAACTGATTTAAACAAGTATCTACCACTCCATAAATCTTCATTGCAAAATGATATGATTTGACCTCTTTTTGAGGCCTTCAAATTTATGCTAGTTACGATGTCAACAATAAACATGGGTGGCAATTAACTGTGTCACAACACCATGTTTTTACCCTGTTAAGCCCTTTTCCTAGAAAATAGCCCGGTCACTACAGATAAACACACTGCTAAGCCTGTTGCTAACTGTCAGCTCACATTAATTTCTGTGTTGCAAAATTCCATTAAGAGAGCTGGCTATCACTTAGTGATAGGAGATTTGCTATTTTTTTTTAATTATTTTGCAAGGCTTACTAGAAGACAAATCAGTTTGAGAAAGTTAGTGGTGAATAGAGTAGGAGTTGATTCTAAACCTCTGAGTTAAGACAATGGAACTGTTAATTACTAGGGCGTAAAAAAAATTAAGAAAGTACTTGAGACTCGTATAAAAAAAGTTGAAAATGGTCACCAATGGATGAGGACAGTAAAAGCATGGGGTCATGTATAAGAGAAAATATCATGCAATGGAAGCAATGTGGGAAAGCTTGCACATGCACACTTGGGCAATTGTCAAAGAATGATGGAAAGGTTTCATAGTCCATCACATCCAGCCACCGGATATTAAGATCTAAAGTTGATTATGGTAGTTCATGATAGAGATGCTAAGATCCAAAGAGGCCTATATGTGTTGGAACAATGAAGTTAACAGTTGATTTCATAAATCAAAAGAAGAAGAAGTTGTAAATATTTCTATGTTTAAAGCTAAATTAAATTATTTGAACGAGATGGAGGGGTAATACACGTGAGATTAATGAACCAAGCTCTCTGGTAGCAAATCTATGATGGTTTCTGTCCAGTTACAATGATCATCTCTGTGAATGCTGAGCCAGGTCTTTGACATCAGTTTGTGAGAACCATTGGAGTACATCTGATTGATTCATACCAGAAAAAGGAATATTAAATATTAAATATTCTCTTCTTTGTTGTATCAGAGTGGAATGGTGAAAAGGACCTAAATAAGAAAGTGAGTGTTTATGGCAAAAAAAAAAAATGTTAATAAAAAGGTCCTAAATAATGCATAAGACCATAATTATGACAGAAAATGAGTTCTTGGTGACAAGGCACTCATGAAACTCTGCCTGCATTCCAAATTCCAATGAGGTGTCTTTAAATTTGAAACATAAGAACACTAATTTTTGCATTGGCTTCTTTTTACCATTATTTTCACTGTTGGGTTTTCTTTTGATGCAAACGTAGCATATTTGCATATTTTTCGATATCAAAAGTTAAACAAATTTGCATATAGTTCATTTCCTCACTCTCAATTAAATTTGATATTTGCCACGATCTCGTGAATGAGTTATATCATCACACACATGGTAGGTAGACAAACAGCATGTTCAAGACACTCGACCCATACGGATAATACTAAGTAAACACAAATAGATTCTAAGTCTGCTTTTGGATTGAAATTATGAAAAGAGGGACCTATAACTTAAGTCTGTAATGAATTTAGACGTTGTTTCTCAAACAGATTCTTAGATACCAGTGAAGCCCATCTGGTTTCCATGTGGGTTGATGGCATCTCACACATGCATTGCTAGTAAGGAACAAAATCTAAAACCCAATTGTTAGGTACCACAGGAAAGATAATATAAAGAAGAATGATATTGATGGACAAAAAAATCTGAGCGTGGCGGCAACGTATCCCAATAAACAGCATGATTCACCGTAGTTCAAAGTTTCTATTAGCAAAATAGACATCGTGATAAAAATTGCCACTGGGACATGGCACATTTGGTGAGTTTGGCAGAGGTTCATGCAACCAACAAGGATCTCATTTTAGTTAAGGTCACTCATAACAAAGATTCTTCATTTAACAATGTAATCCTTTCAATGATTGGGCCTAGTGGTGAAGGCTTGGGTACTTCAGATAGGAGGTCCAAGGTCTGAATCCGACTGAGGGTAGGGTATGTATAACCTCTAAACGGATAGCACAACACAAGTGCCTCCCCACGCACGGTGTTCCCAGGAAATATAAGATGGTAATATGCCTCAAAAGTTTATTAATTTAATGTAAAAAAATTGTACAAATTGTTTGCACGTTGCTAATGTCAAAATCCAATTAGCAGCAAGTAACAAAAAAAATCCTAATTGATAGTGCAAACGGGAAAGAAAGCAATTATAAGAGATGTTAGAATAACCATCTACGGTAACCAAATACAAATCGTTGCTTGTGTTGTCCACTGCAGCTACTTGAGGCATATTTCCAAAAGCTTAAAAAACAAAGAAAAGCGCAACTTGTCAATTTCTAAGCATGCTATGGCCCAACGGCCAGGCACATCAATTGGTAAGACGAGGATCCGTGTTCGAGTCAGGAAAGGCATGCTGCCTGCATCCAGATGAGGCTCCATGCAAGGCAATGTCTTCTGAGTCCGATAGTGATCTAGAATTCACGATGTGCACTTTTGCATACAATAAGAGAGCATAAATTGGGCGCAATAAAATAAACAGCAAGAGTTGGCGTGTTTGAGCTGAGAGAACGTAAACATAACTTAAAGAAGGAATAAAGATGATACCATTGCAGGCAGGTTCATGGGGCTCATCCTTTGAGCATCCGCTGCTTCGCGCCTTCATGTCATCATCCAAGAATTTCTGCGCGGCGAGATTCCGCATGGCCTTGGGATTCTTCTGCGTCAACCGAGGATGGCCCTTTGATGCGTGTGTGCCCCCTACACCTTGTGATCCCGATCCTTGTCCTTGTCCTTTCTTTCTCAATTTCTCCTCTTTCTCCTTGTCCTTCTCCCTGTCCCTGTCCCCGCTAGATTTCACTTTCTTCTTCCCCCCATGGTCTCTTGTCCCCGCGCCGTCTTCCTTCTTCCGCTTCCCCTGCCCGCCATGATGATGATGTTGACCGTGATGATGGCGTTGATGCTTCTCGCCCTTCAATCCCTGATGTTGCTGCTGCGGCTGCTGCCGCTGGCGCTGATGATGATGCCTGTGATGACTCCCAGACCCCTTGCCGTCCGATCTCATGCCCGCGGACAACGCCTGCCGCGGCTCCTGATCTGAAGGAACGGATTTTTCCTTCCAGATGACCGGAACCTCCTCGGAATCGTCGCCGCTCCTGCCATCAAATCCCCGCGGCTTCTCCTCCAACGCTTTAAAACCCTCTGCAGCCGTTACCTTGGAGGGTGTAAATGACGGGACATGGATATTCTCCTTGTCGTCCCAGCAGGGGAACTCCCTGTACTGGAAATTGAGCTTCTTGGGGACGTAACCTGTGCACTTCCAGAGCTCGCGAGAGAAAACCCTAGCGCTCTCGAAACCCTGGAAAAGCTCCGGCTCTCCGCCCGGGATGCCCTGTACGTGGACGCGATCCTCCATCGACACCTCCACTACCGTGCGGAACGACGGCGGCGTCAGCGTCGGTGTCGCCGTCGCCGTGGGTGTCGGCGCTGTGGCTGACACGGGCGGGGGAGCGGACATGGAAATGGAGAAGCTTTCCATCCTCAGCGGAAGCGTCTTCGTGGGGAGCTCCGCCAGCAGCTACGCCACCTCCGTCTCCTCCCTCTCTTCGTTGCGCTACTACTACTGCTGTTGATAGCGGCGTTGCCTCCTATTGTTAGTGCCAGGCGAAGGAGGTGTGGCCCTTGACGAAGCGGGAGCAACGAGTGTGAACCCAGACACCGCACTCGTCGCAATTCACCATTTCTTCGCCGTCATCGAAAGTGACACCGCACACGCAGTCGACCACCCACGATCCATCGCCCCAGTCGTCCGCCTCTGCGCTCGACGACGGCCTGTGCGACCGTTGCCCGCCCTTCATCCCTCCCCTCACAGCCCTTATTCCCAGCTGTGGGATCTACGATCTACGGTAACAGGGAAAGGAAGGGTCTTTGCTTTGGTGGCGGATCTACTCCTCCAGCGAAACCAAGGGCCGATACTCTGCATTTACTGTTGTTTTGAGATCCAACTTCCGTCTCTCACCTCATCTCTGCAAAAGTAATTCCTGACTTCCATTTTTAGGTAGCCCTTCGGTAGCTTGCATTAGAAGGACAAGCAGATGTCCGAGATGGTCCCCTTAGTGTAGAAACAGTTAAACATGATAAAATGTCATCTCTAAGTTTTAGAATTATTTTATTTTTTATTTTAATTATAATTTTTATTCTTTTAATGTTTGGGATAGTGTAAGCATTTTTAAAGTCAAAGTGTTTATATGAATTATTCTATCCTAAAATAACTTTATAAAAGAGTTTTGATGGCCCCTTACAATCAGGAGGAGAGTATAAACCTTTTCTTGGATATTACTCAATAGCCTAGAAATTATAGTAATGGATTCTTAATAAATGCATGGTGATGATTGGCAAAATTGAAGAACCTTTAAAGTAAATGGTAAAGCACTTTTTAAAGTGAGGTTTTATAGATAATCTAAAATATCTTAAAAATATATAATATTTTTTCTCTTTTAAGAGGTCGAAGGTTCAAACTCCACTTAGTATGAGGGCACAAGATGCCCTCGTAAAAATATGTGTAAATTCATTGGAAAAAATAAATAAATTGCAAGCTTATTGTAGTGGTAAGGGCTTTGGTCTCTCTTCGAGAGGTCCAAGATTCAAAGTTCACATATTATGAGCGAACTAAACCCCTCATAAATTATAAAAACTTGTGTAAACTCATTGAAAAAAAATATACAATACTTTGGGTTGCACGGTTGGAAAGGAATAAAAGAATATTTAAAAGAAAGGAAAATAATTTAATGGTAATGAAAAGGAAGATTTGTTTAGTTATAAAGGTCTAAATCAATCCTATCAACTCGCCCAATTCCAAATCTTGAAGCAAAGAGCTTTGATAGATGGAGTCAAGTCATCAAATGGAATTGTGATGACGGTATAGAAGAAACAAAAAGAAGGCAAAGAATACTAGCTTAGATATAAAGGATATATATTTAAAAACACCGAGAGTTATCAATCTCGAGGCGCCTATCTCATTTCTTAGGGGTGTGATCTCCAAGATAACTCTCGACATTTTTAGATATATATCCTTTATGTCTAAGCTAGTTTATTAAACAGTTGCAACGGTTGGTTAGTAGGTTGTTTTAGTTTAAATATTTTAAATTTTTGTAATGGTTGGTTGGTCGGTTGTTTTAGTTTAAATATTTTAAATGTTTTTGTTAGTGTCGGCTTTTTTAATAAATAAATAAAAATTGTTTTTGGCGTGACATGTATGACCTCTTTGCTTCCCACCTCCTATCTGTCATTGTAGGAACGTCTCTCGGCGTAATAAAGTGGAAACTACCAAAAGTGGGGTTGGTTAAATTGAATTTTAATAGAACATCTAAAGGGCCTTAGATAGATGGAGTCAGTCATCAAATGGAATTATGATGTTGGGTATAGAAGAAACAAATAGAAGGCAAAGAATATAAAGTGGAAACCAACAAAGCGGGGTTGGTTAAGCTGAATTTTGATAGAGCATCTAAAAGAAATCTAGGACTAGTAGGAGGAGTTGGAATAATTAGAAATAATAAAGGAGAGATGATGCAGGACAGAAAAATCGCACTCTATCAAATCCAGAAATTCATTCATTAACTGGAAATAAATTTTTACAGAATAGCCCACAGGCTTTCCACAACCAGCGCTCGGCTTGGTTTTCTACGCACTATGCAATTTTCCTAATCCTGCCTACCCCTTGGAAGGAAAATCATCTCTCTCAAGCCGGCTATCTGCCCTCGGCTTCCTCAACTCGACTTCGCAAATTTTGTCTGCAGTTCTCTAATACTGCACTCTCTGATTTCCCCCCCCAACCCCGAACCTATTACATTGTTAGGTTTTTATAGAGGTCCCAACCCTCTGAGTAATCATTACACAAAATGCGGATCACATAACCGCTTCAGGCCTCCACTCTGCATGTCTTGTTACACCGAGAGTCGTTTCTACAATGGCAAACAGGGAGGTGGGAGGCAAAGAGGTCATACATGTCACGCCGTAAACAATTTTAGATGTTGACATAAATTGCAAACATTTAAAATATTTAAACTAAAACAACCGACTAACCAAGATAAGTGCCTGGGGATTGATAACTCTTGGTGTTTTTAGATATATATCCTTTATATCTAAGTTAGTTATACTTTCAATAGTGGATTTAAGATAAATAATGAAGTTGAAGTTTGGATGACTTATGAAGGATTAAAAATATGCAAACAAATGAAATAGAATAAAGTATGGATGAAAGATGGTTCACTATAGTAATAAATGCAAATTTGAGTAAAGTAAAGGTTGGTGGAACATACAAGAGATAACTTTGGAAATATAAAAATATTATTATAAAGTTCAAAGAAATCATGTTTACACATACATAAGGAAGGAAAATGACTAGATAGCTAGTCAATAAAGGGGTTTTAATTGAGGATTAGAAGAAGTAGTAAGTTTAGCTAAAGCTAACAAGAAAACGTTGATTAGAAGAAGTAGTAAGTTTAGCTAAATCTAACAAGAAAACGTTGATTATTTGAATCAAATAATGATTAAGATTTAGTTTAATGTTTTTCATGGATAATATTTGTTTTATTTTGTAACATTAATGTGTTTTCATATGGCAGCAGCGTTTCATCTCTAAGTGAGGTACAATCAAAATTGGACGAAGGCTGAAAAAACTGCCCAGGTGAAAGAAAATCCGAACAGATTATGGCATCTTCGTCGAGCACCTTCAGCAGACATTGCTACGGGAGGGAGTTCGCATTGCCCAGCCTGGCCGCATTTGCTCGAAGCCTGCGATCTGTAGCAGCCCGTGCACTGTAGCGGCCGCAGAAATTTTGGCCCTAATAATAAAAAAAAAATATGGCAGATTTTGGAGGTAGCAAGTTGTGACGGATGGAGCAACAAGGAGGAGGAGCGTGAGGTCTAGGGGCGACAAACCCTAGGTGTGGGGCTTCGAAGGGCAGATCAGTAGATGCGGCAGGTGGGGGATCTGGTGAGATAGCAGGCCCCCAGGCGAAGGATGTGGACAAGGAAGTTCTATTGGAACCGGTCCAAGGGTTTTGGGCGAATGCGGTTGAAGATATCTCTGAGGGGGACCAGGACTCTGTGCGTCAGGATCAAAGGAAGACCCAGGAAGGAGACAGAGAAATTTGGCAACTGGAGACCTTCATATCTTAATGCTCTTCGCGAGAAGCAAAAATTATCCGACTCTTGTTTTAATCTAAAATCTGTCAATGGTAGGTTGCACGTCCCGGATACCTTAGCTCAGCATGTGGCTATGGAGGGCAAAACATCTCTGGTGGCGAAATTTATGGGGGTGAGGCCGGACTTGGAAGTCATAAGGAGATGGGTCGTCCAAAAATGGTAGCCAAGGGTCGGTATGATGATTAAGGCTTTACCCAAGAGTTTTCTTTTGGTGACATTTCAATGTGAACAGGACATGGAAAGGACTCTTCAAGGAGGTCCTTGGTTTTTTGGGAAAAGGGGTTTGTATCTGAAGCGTTGGTCCCCCGATTTCAACCCCCAGACTCAGGTGTTGGATTTGGCTCCGATTTGGGTTAAGATGTCGGGATTACCTTTGCTTTTCTAGAATGAACAAATCTTGGTTGGGATAGCTACAGAGATTGGGGAACTAATAGCTATTGATCTTGCAACCTTGAGCAAAACAAGACTCCTTTCTGCTCGCATGTGTGTGTTGGCGGACCTAAGTAAAGAGCTCCCTAAATCCATTATATTGTCGTCTATGTTTGGCCTTCACACTCAGGTCTTTGAATATGAAAATATGTCTTTTAAGTGTAGTGTTTGCGGGAAGGTAGGGCACCAGGGTATCCATTGCATTCCCAAGAACCAGTCCCCACTCCAAAATACTGCTCCTCAAACCCAGAATAATATCCCTCCCCCGCAAATCTCCATTCCTACCCAACATGGGCCTCAAGGACGTGGAGCTCAAAATCCGAATATCAGAGACCCTGTTCGCCCTATTGTAAGCAAGAGGCAATGTTATAACCCTCCTCCAAAAAATACCTATGCCCCGAAACCCTCTCACAGAGGAGTTGGTCCCTTTGATGGGAACCCTCAAGCTCAACCTACTCCTAAGATGATACAGCTAGCCTCAGAGCCAAATCACAAAGGAAAGAACCCCATAGATCAACGCCCTAGGGCAAGTAAGTTTGATTGGGTAATTCAGGAGACCTATGGAGGCTCGGTGGAAGTGGTCCCATGTACTGCAGAGGAATTTATGGGAAGAAATTCCAAGGAGATCAACATCCCAGTGGAGAACAGTTTTGATGCATTAAATCATCTAAAGGGAGATCAAATGGATAGCCAAGAAGTGGAATCTGAGGTAGAGGAGACTCAAGAGAAGGAATTAGAGGAGCAAAATCAGAGGAAGGAGTAGGAAACTAATAATATAGGTAAGGATACTCAGGAGGAAGAGGTGAACCACCAAGATCAGTGTAACCCCAAAGCGGGGGAAAAAAGAATCTACTAATCAAGAAGCTAAGAGCACAGAATCATCTCCATTGTCAGAAAGACCAGTTAACCTGGAAAGCCAGATTGTTACCCCAAAGACCAAGACTGACCTATCCAAGATGGTTACTAGAAGCCAAGTGAATCCCAAGGAACCCCGCCTAGAGTGGATGTATGGGGATATGGTTCGGTAGGAAGAGGGAAACCTAGCAATGTTGCCTTAAGGCAGAAAGAAGCAAAGCGAGGAGTGGCTAATGGCACTCAAGCAGTATTGCTCTTTGGGGCGAAGGCTCGAGGATCCAAAGCCCATAAATGAAGATTCTTTCATGGAATATACGTGGGAGTAATCCTGCAAAAATAAGAGCTTTGTATGCTCTTAGACAAGAACACAAACCGGATATGATTTTACTGCAAGAAACTAAAATGGAGGAGAGTAGAGTTATTCCTTTTAAGAATAGGACTTGGCAAGAAGCTGAAGTAGTAGGCCAAGAGGCCACTGGAACAAACAAGAGGGTTGCTGGTTATGTGGAACAAGAATGTGATTGATAGTAGAGTGATTCTGATGTCTAGTTGGTTTATTTGTCTCTTATGTGTGGATAAAACCACGCAGGAAGAGTGGATCTTAACGAATGTATATGCTCTAGTTAGACAGGGACTGAGAAGGGTTCTTTGGAGTCAGCTAGCTGAATTGAGGGAGACGGTCCCCAACTACCCTTGGATTGTGGCGGGGGATTTCAATTGCTATCTTAATCCTGTAGATAAATTGGGGGGCTCTCAAAGAATAACTGCTGATATCTATGAGTTTAGAGATTTTGTTGAGCAACATGAGCTGATGGATGTGGACCTGCGTAGATTCTCCTATACATGGTCTAACAAAAGACTGAAGGAAAACCAAATTCAGATCGGATTAGATAGGTTTCTTCTTTCTCAAGAATGCCTGGAGAGATTTGGGGACTCTTCATTAACGACACTCCCAAGAATCGGGTCTGATCACAACCCAATTTTATGGGAAACAGGGGAGGACTCTAAGAAAAGATACATCAGACCCTTTCGATTCAAACTTATGTGGTTCCAACATTAGGATCTCAAGGATCTGGTTGCCCAATGGTGGGACAAAAAGTAGAATGGTTCGAAACTGGCCCAAGTGGCATGTAAACTAAGGAATGTGAAGGCTAACATTAGAGAGTGGAACAAAACTTCCTTTGGCAATATTTTTGTTAAAAAGGCATAACTAAAAGACAAGATCAATGAACTACGGGGAGAAGGCTGAAGTCGGAAGCGGCTTAGAGAGGATCTGAGAAACCAGGAGAGGGAGTTGTTAGCCGAATACCACACGGTGCTAGGATTTGAAGAAACCTTCTGGAAGCAGAAATCCAGACTGCGTTGGTTAAAGGAGGGTAACAGAAATACAAAGCTCTTCCATGTCTCTACTCTTCACCACAAGAGTTCTAACAAAATTAAGGAGATCAAGATGGCCGATGGGTCTAACACCAAAGATATGGAAGACATAAGGAGGGAAGCGTTTGAGAACTTTAAATCGTTGCTAGAAGATGTAAATCCAACTATTGAATAAGAGGACTCTCTGTTGGCGGCCATTCCACCCCTCGTAACTGAGAATCTTAATGGATTCTTACTTAGTCCTTTCACAAAGGAGGAAATCAAGAAGGTGGTTTTTGACATGGATGGTAATGACTCTCCATGACCGGATGGCTTCCCCATGACTTTCTTTCACAAGTTTTGGGATATCCTAGGCAATGATGTAGTGGAAGCTATAATTGAGGCTCAAAAGGACATGGAAATCCTAGAAGGAGTTAATGCTACATTTTTAGTCCTCATCCCTAAACTAGTGGGAGCAATGGAATTTTCTAGTTTTCGCCCTATCAGTTTATGTAACACTCTGATGAAGATTCTCACAAAAACAATCGCCAATAGGCTAAAGGTTATCCTTCCTTTCATCATTGATATGAACCAAGGAGGCTTTGTGAAAGGGCGACAAATACTAGATGGTATCATCACAATTCATGAGGTTATTCATTCAATGGTGGCTAGTAAGGAAGCAGGTATGTTACTAAAGCTTGATATGAATAAAGCCTACGATCGGGTCTCATGGCGGTTCCTCACCAAGATTTTGGGTAAGTTTGGTTTTTGTCCCCAATGGATTAAGTTTATTTTTAGTTGTATCTCTACTACAAGATTTTCTATCATGGTGAATGGGTCACCCTCCGGTTACTTTAAGAGTGAAAGGGGGTTGCGACAAGGAGATCCTTTGTCTCCTTACTTGTTTATTATTTTAGAGGAAGCATTGGGTTGGAACTTTTCAACAACGGTGGTAGATGGTAGATTGGAAGGTTTCAAACCTGCCTCAACAGCAGAGCCAGTGTCTTACCAATAGTTTGTGGATGATACGATCATTGTGTCCAAAGCCTCGGTGCCTCAGGCTAGGAAGCTGAAGAGAATTCTAACCAAGTATGATACAGAAGCAGGACAATACATAAACTATAAGAAGAGTAGCATCTATTTCTTTAACACGCCTGGTGTGAGGGAGGAAAGAATTGCTAACCTCTTTAGTTGTGGAAAGGAGCTTCTACTAGCGACTTATCTAGGCATGCCTATGTTCGAAGGAAGAATGAAGGCTACAATGTAGAACTCAGTCATTGACAGGATCTCCAAAAAGTTAGCAGGGTGGAAGGGAAGCCTTCTCAGCTCTGCAGGAAAAGCCTTATTAGTTCAAACTACTTTACAGAGCATTCCAATTTACTGCATGTCTGTATTTAGAATGCCTGCAAAGGTCCGAGCTACTTTGGAGCAAATTCAACGCAACTTCTTGTGGTTAGGTTCGGAGGAGAGAAAGAGAATTTCGTTGGTAGCATGGAATCAGGTGTGTGCAAGCAAAGATCAGGGGGGCCTGGGGCTAAAGAGAATGAAAGAAATTAATCAAGCTCTGATTGGCAAATAGGTATGGAGATTTATCAATAATGATCAATTGGGATGGGTAAAACTTCTTAAGGCAAAATATATCAAAAATAATCAGGACTTCCTGAAAGCTGATAATCTCCCTAGAGGATCCTATTTCTGGAATTGTTTGCTCAAATTTCGGGAGGTAGTCAGGAAAGGCATTAGATGGAGAATTGGTAATGGAAGACAAGTGGACTTTTGGCAAGACCCATGGTTGGAAGAGGCCCCTCTGAAAGATAACTTAGACCTTCAGGTCCTCCAACATAAACTTTCGGAGGAAATGGGAGGAAAAGTAGGGGATTTTATTGCTGTAGCATAGGAAACTTCCTCTTGGAAGAAAATCACAGTTCATAATCTATCAGAGCAAGAGAAGGTGGCCCTAACCAAACTCAATGATGCTTTAAGGGTGTTCCCGATCATTCCTAGGGAAGGAAGAGACAAGGCGATTTGGGGCAAAACTACAAGTGGGATCTATTCAGTAAAAATTGCCTATAAGTTAATCCACTCAGGATTCAATGGCTGGACTCCGACTTCTATTATTTGGTTAAATAATTTAACCCCAAAAATTGCTTTCTTCTTTTGGTTGGCAGTTCAAAATAAGATTCTGACAACAGATAATCTGCAAAGGAGAGGTTTCCAATTCATCAATCGATGTATCTTGTGTGAGAAAGTGATAGAATCCGTAAGTCATATATTTCTTACTTGTGAATTTTCTTGTACAGTCTTCCAAATGATCATGTCCAAATTTCATATAGATTGGGTCTGCCCAAATAGCATGTCTAACTTCTGCATACAGTGGGCTTCCCCCTTCCGGGCGAAACTTTTGACTTGGCTCTGGAAGCTCAGCTTACCACATTTTTTATGGGGGATATGGAATGAGAGAAATAAGAGATTATTTAAAGGACGTAAGAAAGATCCCAGGTTATGTGGTAATAAAATAATCAAGCTTTGAAAGAAAAGCTGGAAAACTTTCTACTTCAAAAATGAGACCATGTCTCTAAGGGAAATGAGGATTTTGCGAAACTGGGGAGAGGAACTTCCAGACCTAGACATTACAACCAACCCACGGGATGGTGTCAAGTGGATACCCCCACACAAAAGTGGGTTAAGTTTAATTTTGATGGGGCAGCCAAAGGAAATCTGGGGGCTACAGGAGCAGGAGGAGTTCTGAGAAATGAGGAAGGAAAAGTGGTCCTTGCCTTTGCAGAGCCTTTGGGAACTCAAACAAATCATTTTGTAGAAGCCCGAGCCTGCATGCAGGCAATGAGAATTGCCAGATTTGAGGGTTATAAGGAAGTTATCTTTGAAGGGGATTCACTTAATATAATCAAGGCAATTAAGGAGGATAAAGGAGGATAAATACCCCAGCTGGACCATCTTGGAGCTTATCCTAGAAGCAAAGATTCATAAATCTCATTTGGTTAATGCCCGAATCCAACACACCTTCAGAGAAGGGAACCAGGCGACGGATCTAATGGCAAATATTGCAGTTTCTATTGGGGAGATGCAAATTTGGAAGGATAACTTCCCTCAAGAACTATTGGTGTTGGCTTCTAGAGAAGAGCTAAGATCAAACATGTTAGAGCATCAGGAGATCATAGGGGTTGATGATGAGTAATCCAACAGATGGAATTAGGCAAAGGTACAAAAGGCATCCCATTTGCTGGGGCCTGGGAGGTGACAAGTGTACAGTACAATGGCCTAGTGGTATTAGTAAGTGCTAGGAGTTGTTTGGTTTTTGTTTTATCCTGAATAGTCAAGCGACAAGTATAGGACTGTGGACTCTAAGTATGGCTTAATGTGGGTCTTAGATAGATCCATTTTGTATTTTGGTTATATAGGCTTGATGCTAGAACCAGCCCATTTTGACTATGTAAAAGGTTTGCGGACCTTATAACCACCTCTACCTTATACCAAAAAAAAATGTGTTTTCATATAAATTGTTTATTATAATTCTTATGGTTGCACTTATGCTTCATGAAATAATGTAAAGTTTTGAAAATATTACTTTACTAAGATAAAATGCATAGACAATAAAGGTGGAGTTTTGGTATTGTAAAGGTTGTTCCAAGAAAATTTCAAAAAGGATGTTGAATTTTAGAATAGAGAATAATTTGTATTCACACAAAAATTGAAGATCCATAAAATAAATCAAGAACTCAAACTTTTTATGAAAAATGTAGGTATCTAGCTATAGTAAATCAATTGAGATAAGAATTGAATTTATTTGTAAACTCTCAATATCTAGAGAAGAGAGTTGTGATTTGTCAAGGGGGTCCTGAGTACAACCCCTTATTCTCTAGGAAAACAAAATTATTATTGTAAATTTTTGGGAAAAAATTATGTGAAACATATAGTTATTTAAGGTCACGTGCTATAGGTGAGTTGTAGAAGGTAGGGCAATCCTCCAAGGGAGGTCCCTGGTTCGAATCTCTGTAGCCCCATATGCCACTTGACCGCAACTGTCACCTCTAGTTACACAAGCCTAACCATCACCTCCAACTGCACAAAGACAATCATCACTAACGGTTACATAAACACACACCAAACAGAGCACACACTTAGCAAGTAGGTAGATAAAGGTGTAAGGCATTGTATTTCTTGGTTTTGTGAACTTTTACAAAGAATTTGTGAACTATATAGGTTTTTTAATGTTTTATTATATTTGTTTGAACAAGAGCCTCATGCGAGGGAGGCCCCTCAGATGTTATTGATCCAATCTAGTTTGCATGTGTGCAGGTATGAAGCAGTTGGCAGAGCACTAGGGTGGTCCAAACAAGTGCTAAGAAAACCCACCCACAACCCGATTATGGCATGAGAAGAGATTACACTGAGTACATTGTTGTAAAAAGAGGTTATCCCCTTTTCATTTGGCATACATCACATGTTGTTGTTTAAAAGCCTCCCGATAGGATTACCTTGTATTTCAAAAGACTCATTGATTGATTGATATATACATTGCTTGCATATTTCTTTCAACCCTTTCTCTTGCACAGTACATATCATGTCTACAAAATTGCATGTTGTAATTTCTAAAATGTCAGCTAGCTTCTTTCCATTTGAGGAAACTAGCCTCATCCCCCCCATAGCACGACACTCACAACAAGTTAGTGGCCCTTGATTTGAATCACCCCTCTTCATCCTACCATGTCCATCAGTCTCAAATCCACCATGCCTCGATGTCTTCATCCTACATGGACATTGATCACAACCAATACCATTTACCTCAAGTCAATATCACCACCCACATACCCACTTCAATTCCCTTTGTGACTTATCCCCAACCGACTACCATCCAGGTCACTGGCGCACATATTGCACAACCCTCTACCTCTTATTATTCTAACCCCCCTCTTGCATCTTCAATCCCAACGCAACAAAATTATTAGTCTTAATACCCCCTCTCTCAAGGTTATTCTTCTATGCAACAAGTGCCCACCAACGTTGTTCACCAACAGCTCACGCTTCACATAGCACTTACATCTTGCAACAACCATACAAGTAACTAATCCACCCCCTCCCCTTATGTCAAACCAGAATACCTTTTTCACCCAAGCTCCATCGTGGGCTTCTCGTCCACCCACCATTCAGCCATAAGCCCCATCGCTCCAAAATGCTTATAAAGGGTCATCAACATAAGCTCAAAGTGTCACCTAACAACAATATCCACAACCACCCCCTCATCATCAACCACCACCACCTAACTAGCAATCACATCATGCAAGGATACTGGCCTTATGGGGTTGATTATGCTGAAAACAATAGAAGAATCGCCTGTAAATGGAATCACTTTTGTAAATTGAAGGAAACCTGCAAGATATAGAATATATTTGTACTTGGATGTCTTAAAAATAAAAAGTGATTGGGTTAATATACCCAACCAAGGAGTGTGTTCTTGTGAAAGGGTGTGACCCCTTGTAAGTTAATATATTAAGATAATGATAATTGTATTATGTTAGGAGGGTCCTAACATGCCACCCCCCTTAAAAGAGCTTTGTCCTCAAAGCTGGAAATTTGGAAATTGTTGCTGGATATCGTGAAGAGTTTCCCACGTCGCGTCTTCTAAAGGTAGACCTTTCCAATGGATTAAAACTTTCGTGATATCGCGAGTACGAAGGTGACGAGAGCGACGATCCAAGATAGCTTCTGGTTCGACTAGAAGTACTCCATCATCGAAAAATTCAGGGAGAGTGGTTTGTGTCATGATATGGGCTCCAACTGCGAGCTTAAGGCAAGATACATGAAATACGAGGTGAAGTTTGGAAGAGGGAGGAAGCTCAAGTTTGTAAGCAACGGTCCCAATACGTTGGAGAACTTTATACGGCCCATAAAATTTGGGTGCTAACTTCTGAGAACCTTTTTGTTTAAGAGAGGATTGACGGTAAGGTTGGAGCCGTAAGAAAACCATATCACCCTCGTGGAAACTACGTTCGCTTCTATGTTGATCGACTTGTTGCTTCATGCGATGCTGAGCGGTGTGTAGGTTCTCTTTTAGGATCCATAGTATGTCATCTCGAGTAGCAAGTTTCGTTTCCACCGCATGGACTTTTGTAGTCCCTGGAATATAGGAAGTGAGGGATGGTGGTGTTTGGCCATATAATGCTTCATAAGGAGTCATTTTGATGGACGTATGGTATGAAGTGTTATACCACCATTCCGCTAGTGAAAGCCACTTTACCCAATGGAGTGGTTGAGTAGAAAAAAAAAAAACAAAACATCGAAGGTATGTTTCCAAGCATTTATTTACAACTTCTGTTTGGCCATCGGTTTGAGGATGGTAAGCGGAGCTCATACGAAGTTGAGTACCTTGTAATTTGAACAATTCCTTCCAAAAAGTGCTAGTGAAAGTTGGGTCGCGGTCACTAACAATTGTGGAGGGCATACCATGTAATTTAAAGATGTTATCTAGGAAGAGGTGGGCTATAGTGCTAGCGGTATAAGGATGAGCCACGGGACAAAAATGGGCATATTTAGATAAGCGATCAATGACTACAAAAATGGTTGTTTTTCCTCCTGATTTTGGTAGTCCTTCAATAAAGTCCATAGAAATATCTGCCCATGTTTTGGTGGGTATAGGAAGAGGTTGAAGTAATCCTGGAATAGCAAGGGTCTCCCCCTTTTGTCTTTGGCAAACTTCACATTCTTTTACAAAAATTTTGATGTAATTTTTCATTCCTACCCAATAGAAGGAGGTAGTGGCTCTTTTATAGGTTTTTAAGAAACCAGAGTGGCCTGCAGTGGGTGAGGTATGTAACTCATGAAGAATTTTTTCACGATAAGTTGAATTGGGGGTGAGGACCATCCTTCCTTTGTATCTTAATATATTGTCCTTCCAAGTGTATGGAGGTTTGCTACTAGGATTATGTTGAAGTTGTTGAATTAAGGCATGGATAGTAGGATCATTTATCCATTCTTCATGCACCTCATCTACCCATTTAGGAATAAGGGAGGAAAGAGCATGGACTTGAGGCATATCTTCAAATTTTCTAGAAAGTGCATCGGCTGCCATGTTGTCCTTTCCATTTTTATATGTAATTTCATAATCATAGCCAAGAAGTTTAGTAACCCACTTTTGTTGTTCCGGGGTATTAGTCCTTTGTTCCAAAAAATACTTCAAGCTATGATGGTCAGTGCGTATAATGAAATGTTGGCCAATAAGGTAAGGCCTCCAATGTTGAATAGCGTGGACAATCACCAACATCTCTTTTTCATACGTAGAGCGAGCTAGATTCTTAGGAGAAAATGCTTTGCTTATAAAAGCTAGAGGCCTTTCATCCTGCATGAGTACGGCTCCCATTCCTATTCCCGAAGCATCACTTTCAATGACGAATGGTTTAGAAAAGTTGGGCATGGCTAGAACAGGGGTGGTACACATTGCAGTTTTCAAGGTGATAAAGGCCTCATCCGCTTTAGATGACCATTTGAAAGCGTTTTTCTTAAGTAATGTTGTTAGAGGGGCAGCGATTTTACCATAATTTTGGACAAATTTTCTATAATATCCCGTTAGTCCAAGAAACCCACGTAGACCTTTTAAGGTTTTTGGAATGGGCCAATTTTTCACCTCCTCAATTTTGCAAGGATCTACCATAACTCCTTCCTTTGAGACAATATGCCCTAAGTATTCAATTTCTTGTTTTCCAAAGGAACACTTTGATATTTTTGCATAAAGTTGATTTTCCTTCAAGATTTGTAATGCTTGTCTAACATGGTCCAAATGTTCTTCCCATGTTTTGCTATAAATCAAAATGTCATCAAAGAAAACTAAGATAAATTTACGAAGGAAAGGGTGAAATACCTTATTCATTAGACTTTGAAAGGTAGAAGGAGCGTTGGTAAGGCCAAATGGCATCACCAAGAATTCGTAGTGCCCTTCGTGAGTGCGAAAGGTCGTCTTAGGAATATCCTTTTCGTTGACTCGTATTTGGTGGTAGCCCAACCGTAAGTCTAACTTGGAAAAATAAGCTGCCCCATGGAGTTCATCTAATAGCTCGTCTATGACCGGAATAGGAAATTTATCCTTGATGGTCATTTTATTAAGTGCTCGAAAATCGACACATAAACGCCACGATCCATCCTTCTTTCTAACTAAAATAATTGGAGAGGAGTAAGGGCTTTTGCTAGGTCTAATGACTCCTGCCTTAAGAAGCTCTTGTACTAATTTCTCTATTTCGGTCTTTTGGAGGTATGGATAATGATAAGGTCTAATATTAGGGGGTTGATGCCCTGGAAGTAGTGGAATAGTGTGATCGTGACTTCATTATGGAGGTAGTCCTTTTGGTTCATTGAATACCGCATTATGGTGGTCTAAAATCTTTTGTAACTCTGGTGCCTCTTCTTCTTTGTGACTAGGTTGAATTGAAAATAATTGGGCGACCATTCCTTTGTTTCCTTTTCGGATAATTTTCTCCATTCTATGCGAGCTTACGATTTGGGAGGGTCCTGATTTTAGGCCTTTGATAATATAGGTTTGGTTCTTTGTTGTGAACTTCATCCATAGTTCATCAAATTCCCATTGGACTACGCCCAAAGTTCGTAACCATTGTACGCCTAGTACAATGTCGCAACCACCTAGGGGTAGGACGTACATGTCGCCTTTCATGTTATAATCCCCCATAGTTAGTTTTATATTTCTGCATTTTCCTTTGCATGCAATTTTTTCGTCGTTTCCAATCATCACTTTGAAGTTATTGCAAGGGTATATAAAAAAATTTGCTTTCTTAGCCACCTTTGGATCGATAAAATTGTGCGTGCTACCAGAATCTAGGAGCACAGTAAGGTTTTGTTTCTTAAAATACCCTTTAACTCGCATTGTTTGAGGGGTAGAAAATCCGGCAAGGGCGTTGAAGGAAACCTTTGGTGCATTTTCTTCGTCACTTTCAAGTGTGTCGGATAATACCTCTACTTCGAGTTCAGGTTCCTCTTTGGTAGAATTCCCCCCATCTGTGGCATCTAGAATATATAATTTCCATGAGGCACATTTATGATTTCTATCAAATTTCTCATCGCAATGGTAGCAAAGACCCTTAGCTTGTCTTTCCTTCATTTCCTCGAAAACTCACGCTTAATTGGTAGAGTGGGGTTAATTTTGGGGGTTGTGTAGGAGTTTTGGGTTCTTCCATTTTGCATTGGTTTGGGGTTGGTATAAGTGTTTGATGGTTTCCCCAAGGTTGGTTTTGTGAACCGATTCCGTGCCTTGATTTTATCTTTCGCTAATTTCGCCAAGCCGATGGTCTCTAACATGTTTGTAGGGTTATACATTTGCACCTCAATTCGAATTTCTTCTTTTAATCCGCTGACAAAACATTCTTGAAAGAAGGCAACGTCTAATCTGGATGTTCGATTAGCTAGCCTTTCAAATTTTGCTTGGTATTCGCTTATCGAAGTGGTTTGGCATAATTTAGTGAGGGCCCCTATAAAGCTTTGAAACTTGCTAGGGCCGAATCGCACTAATAGATTATGTGTAAAGGTTGACCACGTCGGAGTGCCATTAGTTTTCTCGAACCATTGGTACCATTGGATGGCATCGTTTTCCAAGTGGAAGGAGGTGATATGCACTTTTTGTATTTTTGGAATTTGATTTAGTGAGAAATATTGCTTTGCTCGGTAGATCCAGTTTGTAGGGTCACCGCCTTCAAATTTTGGGAAGTCTAATTTGGTCGTCCATGGTAAAATGGAAGTTTGTGGACCTCCTAACATTGCTTGGTTTGATGACCCATTGTTGGTTGAATTTGAATG
This sequence comes from Wollemia nobilis, assembly GCA_028583015.1. Lineage (NCBI taxonomy): Eukaryota > Viridiplantae > Streptophyta > Pinopsida > Araucariales > Araucariaceae > Wollemia > Wollemia nobilis. The sequence goes on from JAQPPZ010003542.1 coordinate 595,424, forward strand.
TGTTGTTCCCTGATTTTGACTGATAGCATCAAGTTTAACATCCATTGCGAATATTTTCTCGAAGAGTTCTCTTGTGTTATGGGTATTCTCCTCTCTTTCCTGTTTAACTTCTTCGACGAGCCTTTTGTGTTTCTCATGAATGGAATCCAGTGATCGATGTCCGTCGGCCATAACAGTTGGTTAGATGAGAAAATTTTGTTGCTATTTTTTTGGGCGAAAATTTTATTTTAATTCTCTTTAATTGGCAAAATTATGTCAAAAATTTGGGGCTTAATCCCAACAACTATATTTGTTGGTGCTCTTTGTTTTGTGATAGTAGCACTTTTATTTTTTTTAATTTGAACCGATGGGAATTTTGGAGCTCAAGGCGATGGAGCGTAAGGTGGGCGGAGAGCGTGTGGCACGACAGAGTCAACAGGCATGATGCGAAACACGAGGTGGTCAGCAGGCAGGGCACGATAGTCGAGGGTGAAGCGGACACAACAGGTAGGAAGTGGGGACAGTAGGCGAGAAGCGGGGATGAAGCGGCACAGATGGCGATAGCAAGCACGAGGAGGGTGGGCACGGTAAGTGAGACCAATCAAGGCACGGGTGCACGGACACGGGACACGAAGCGAGCGTGACCTTAAGTCATGCTTCCTTATAGAAGCACCATGACTTTTAAACCCCAAAAACACCTTTGATTTGCAAATGTGGGATAATTATCCCTATTCGCTTTTTCTTTTTTGTCATTTTCTTTCGATAGCCGGCGGTATATTTCTCGGCATCGAAAAAAATTTAAACTTTAGAAACCTTTAATAATTTTTAAATGTTTTATGTCGGTTTCTCGATTGTCACCAAAAAACACTCGACCGTCATCGAAAAATGCAGGACATAACTATAAATGAATTTTCGTAGGGGATTTTGGATGTAAATTGCTTTTTACGTTTGATATTTCATGATGGAATGTCGTCGATGGCCTTTTTATCCCTTGTATGCTCTGATTTTGATGATATGGGTTGAATTCGTGCATCGGTTTATTGTTGTTCTTCATCGATGGATATTTCTGTGTCAACTACAACAATTAATCGGGTGTTGCGTTTGCAAGTCTTCGAATGGAATTGAGTTGGCACAGACCTCCAAGATGATAAGCTCTGATACCAGATGCAAGGCTACTGGCCTTATGGGGTTGATTATGCTAAAAACAATAGAAGAATCACCTATAAATGGAATCGCTTTTGTAAATTGAAGGAAACGTGTAAGATATAGAATATAATTGTACTTGGATGTCTTAAAAATAAAAAGTGATTGGGTTAATATACCCAACCAAGGAGTGTGTTCTTGTGAAAGGGTGTGACCCCTTGTAAGTTAATATATTAAGATAATGATAATTGTATTATGTTAGGAGGGTCCTAACACATCATAACCAGTACCAACCCCCACTCAACCGCCTCACACTTCCATGCAACAACCTCTTGAGTACAAGGCATGTGACCAGTACCCTTCCACCTAACCATGACAACATTCCACCTCATACCAAAACCCTCCACTTGATATGTATGCAACTCATTTGCAATACCAATCCCAACCACCTTCGTACCAACAATCCCCTCATGCACAATACCAAACCTCATCGAATATTGTATATTCATCCCTTATTTACCAGCCACCTACATCCTACCAATATTTGTCTAACCCCTATCCATCCTCCCATTAATATCCCAACACATACCAAAGTCAACCCACACATGTTCAAGGCCATTTGCCACATTCTTACCTACCACCCTCTTGCTTGGGATCTCAGCTTTCATCGAATGCATTTCAACTATTGGCCAATCGATAACTTGGAGTTGCACTCAACTAGTAGTGGGAATTTGAAGCCCACTCTCTGCCAACTCATCACCATCCCATTCACCCCTCAATACCTTCACCACCATATCCTCCTAGTTTTGAGGTACCTAATATTAACAAATTTAAAGAGGAATAAGACCCTCGAGAGCATGTGAGTGCTTTTATTAACACTTATTTTGTGATCCAAGACAATGATCCACTCATGCTTTGAACCTTTTCCCAAACCATCAAAAGAGGCACCTTGGAATGGTACAATCATTTATCCAATCATAGCATATTTACCTTTTAATAATTGGCCAATCTCTTCTTGGAACGCTTCTTGCTCAATGTTAAAAAGAAGACCACATTAAGAGATCTCTACAATATTTGCCTATTTGAAGATGAATCTATCTTGGATTATGGCTCGAGATGGAAAGCATTGATAAATAAATTGCCCTTCATGTTTCCCATGACTAAGCTAACTCGTATGTTCACAAGAAGTTGGTCAAAACCCATATTTTTACTATTGCAACTTCAGCAATATCACATGCTCAAGGAAGCTCTATCTTAGGCCAAAATTATTGAAGACATTAAAATCCAAGAAGGCAAGATTAAACTCAAGAAGAAAGAGTGGCCTAACAAAAATGCTAAAGGTAATTTCAACAATTACTCCAAGCCCACTCAAGTTAACCAAGTGGTGTTCACTACACTAGCTCCTCCTAATCAACAACCTCAATATCCACCCCCTCAACAACAACAACCTCAACCTCAACCACAACACCCACCTCAACAACCCTCATATCCATCGTTGCAACCAACATATCAAGTTGTACCGCCACCACCTCAAATTCAAAACCCCAATCAAGCTAACAAGCAGGTAAGATGACCCAACCCTTGGCCCCCTCATAATTTCACCCCTTTCTTTGAGCCATTTTTGTCCATCTTTCAAAAAATTTACGAGGCACAAGCTATCTACTTATCGCAAATTAAGGCAAAAGATCCAAATAGAACTAAAGGTTGATTCTACAAGGAGCATCACTCTTGTATCTTTCATCACCAGAGGGGTCATGATATTAATGATTGCATGCAATTCAAACACTTGGTGCAAGATCTAATCGAAAATGAGACCATCCAAGTCAACAACCTTCTTGCTTCCCCTAACCAAAACCTTGGAATCTATCAAACTCCCTTACCTCAACATAGGATGACATAGTTGATTAATGGAGCGTTGACCTTGACCATGCCTCCCACCCAAGTGGGTCATGTTAACATTATCAAATTTTTGTAGGTATGATCCATGTGGTCACTCGCAATCAAAGGTACTCTGATCGACCACAACAATCAAATGGCCCTTCTAATGGACCTCCTGCTCAGCCACCATCACCAGTGTAACCCACGCCACCTCCTCTAATCCATCTCATAGCTCCTCCTTCACAACCCATCATTTCATTAAGGAGTCGTCTCACCCACAAACTCAAATTGGTATCTACCAAAATTTTGATCTATGAGCTTATTCAATAGTCGCCTCCACATCACGAGGTATTTATGGACATTCTTAAGTCTATTGAGCTTCAAGCACAGGATCCAAATACCTTTGCTAATTTTATGGGGAGCATCCAAACTTGCATGGAGCCATAAATTGCATTTTATGACTATGAGATTAAAAGAATGCCAATCAAACTACCAAATCCACCTCTACATATCATGGCTTATATAAATTGAAATCCTTTTAAACGGGTGTTGGTCGACACCAACTCCCCCATCAATGTTATCACCTTTATTGTCCTTCAACTCCTTAACCTTTCACCCTCCCATATAGCCTCATCCATATTTACTCTCCAAGATTTTAATGATGCCTTGTGCTCAATGCTTGGTACAATTGTTTTACCCATTCAAGTTGGTGTAGACCATCCATACATTGTGCCACATCCTTGACGGAGAGATGCAATACAATGTGCTCCTCGGCAAACCATGGATCAAGAATATGCGATGTGTCCCCTTGACCTTACATAATTGCCTTAAATATGTCCATGAGGGTCCCGTCCATTGCATCCCTTCCAATGACAAACCATTTAAGTATTGCAATATGGTATCCAACCTATATGAGCCCCTCTTGCCCTTCGCCCACTTGTCTATCACTCTTGTGACCCATCCACCAACTCCCTATCCCATCACTCACTTTGTCCAAACTTCATCATCCTTGGTGCATCACCCTCCCCTTATACCTTCACCCTCATCCCATGCTTCCTACCTGCTTTTCATCCATGCTCCTCCTTACCAACCCCCACCACATCGTCATCCTCCAAATTATTTCGCTTAACCCCTTCACGCCAGTCAACCTTCACCATCTCATAACCACTTTACTCAGCCTCACCTCTCTTCCACCCTTGTTGTCACTATTAGACCCTCACCCTATGTCCCCCCTCTCTTGCCCATGCCTCTCTACCCCCCATCACACCCTTCCACATTACTTTCACCACATCACCATATATTGATTACCCCCACCACTCGACCAACCATTACACCCCAACATCTACTAGTGTGTTGACTTCCACTACACCTTTCGCCCTCTCCATCGCTCCTCCCACCACGATGATGTTTGAAGTCACTCCCCAACCTCCATAACTAGACCCACTCCCATATTTGGTTGTTGGACAAGCTACCATATTACCTCCCCTGACCCTTGCCATCTCATCTTCCCCCTGTGTCCACCACCATTCATCCTTCCACTTAGCCTGAACCCTCACCTCCTCTAGACGTCTCTCGTCCATACCCCTCCATCCTTTATGCTAATAATGATGACCACTCACTTGTCTCTCTTTCTTTGCCTAAGCCACTACTCATGGCTATCAATGACATGACACCCCCTTCGCCATCTATGCCTCCACGAACTCAAGTTGCATTTCATATGACCAATTTTGGTATAGGCAAGTATTTGACTCAAAATATCACTTTTACACCACCAATTATTAAGTTTGTTCAGGACTATGGTCACCCACAAGACCCTCCTATAGCCATAGGTATGGTTTATCCTATGGGTTCTTCCCCCAATTGTATTAATTTTGTATATGGGGGACTTGAAACTATTTCGGATCCACCTCCTCAAGGAGAACCCAAATTTCCATTTTGTGGCAACATAGGCTTTTTGTCAAACCCATCCTTCACCATGCACTATTTTCAACGCTTCAATTTGCAAGGACACGATTTTGGTCACTATGAGCAAGGCATTCATGATTTTTTGAATCCCATCACCAAATTGCCATTGATATATTTGGTCTAGGGTATGACACTCCTTTGACTAACCTCATTGTAGATGAACTTCAATGCATTAATCTTGCTCTCGAAGAGGATAGTGACTATGATTACACTAACACTAAACCTACACATCTCTTTTTAAATGATCCTCCTCAAGTCACCACCATCGCTGCCTTCTTGCTCAACTCTTCAGGAGATGAGCTTGGTAAATTATTTGAGCAACTTTCAATTGCTTCTAATAGTTCTAAAGAGGATTCAACCCCCATTGCTCCCATCACAAACACCATAGACAATGGTAATTTTTACCTACGCTTATTTCCCATCTCTTATCCCATTATTCCTATCATCCTCCCTTCGAATCTTATCAACCCCCTTGTCCAACCACCACCAGCCAAACCTCAGCCTCACTCTTTTATTGTAGCCCAACTCCTCCCTCGTGAGCATGGGAACCCGAATTCTAATTTTCCCCCTTACTTGTTCCCTTAGATCAACATGAATTTTGTTGACCTCCTCGTCCCGCTCCACAATACCAACCATCCTTTTGATCCCATTCACATAGACCCCAGTCTCATTAACTTTGGTCACCTTTCCTCGCCCATCTACCCCTTCGATTTCCTTCCTTTCAACCAACATTTTTGTGAAGCCAACTAATACATTCCCGTATCTCTTCATTTATTTATCAAACTGACCTTGTGAAATTCGAACCTTCGATCCTTGTCAACCTTGTCGATGACATCCATCTCATTCCCACCCCACATCAACTAAAAGAAGATTCTCATATGCTCATTGAAGACATCATCTATGTGGACCTTAGCACTAACCCCTTAAATCCCCAGATGTCAAGCTTGGTAAAGGCCTTTCATCCAAAGAAAGAGAGTAATTCATCATCCTTATGACTGAATATAAGCAAGTTTTCACCTGGTCCTACAAGGATATGCTTGGAATAGATCCCAATTTAGTTGTCCATAATCTTACCTTGCGACCTGAAGTTAAGCCAATTAAGCATAAATTGCAAAAGCTTCACCCCAAAATGGCTCTTATGGTAAAGGAAGACTTACAAAAGCTATTAGATGTGGGTTTTATTCAACCCATTGACTACCTAGAGTGGCTCTTGAATATTATGTTTGTTAGTAAATCCAATGGAGGATTTGCATATGCACAAACTTTCAAGATTTGAACAAAGCATGTCCCAAGGACGACTTTCATTTGCCTAACATTGATACACTAGTAGATGTTGGAATATATTACATTATTTAGTACATGCTAATGTACCACCTTTGGTACATCTTCAGATTAGGAAAGAGTGTCCTAGTTTAGAAGTTGAGTATTTACTTTATGCAATGTAATAAATGCACAAGTATTATTAAAGTGTGCAAAGTATTTTGGTATTGTAAATATGCATAATAGTCCATGTGCACATGAGTCCATAGAATAGGAAGATGAAGAGTCTCTAGAAGAGTGAAGGCCAAGAGTGCTCCATATGAAGAGTCACATCATATTATATATGTATCCTTGTATGTGTGAGCAAGGGACATGACAGGAGATGACATGACATAATTTGTAGTTTGAGAGAGTTTGTAAGTATGGGCACTTAAATTCTTGATTCAATGGAAATACGATTTTTGTGAGTATTTGTTAATGGTAATTATATGAGTGATTGTTAAAGTTGTTTTTGAGTTTTATACTTTTAGATTATTGCCATTATCATATATATTGCATTGCAACTTTATTTTATATATTTTGGTGAATTTTATCTTAAGTATTTAACTTCAAAGACTAACAGTAGACTCAACTACTGGTCATGAAATACTTTCCCTTATGGATGGTTTCTCGGGATACAATCAAGTTCGTGTTAATTTCATAGATCAACATAAAATATCATTCAAAATACCTTGGGGGACATTTTTCTACAAAGTGATGCCATTTAACCTCAAAAATGTAGGAGCTACTTATCAATGTGTAATGACCTACATTTTCCATGACTACATGCATAAGATTATCAAATACTATATGGATGACCTTTTGGCAAAGTCTAAAACTCGTTTGGGACACCTTGATGTGCTACATAAGGTTTTTGATCGACTTCTTGAGCACAATGTCAGACTTAATCCCAAGAAGTGTGTTTTCGATATCACTTCTGGCAAACTCTTAGGTTTTATAGTCACCAAGTGAGGTATTGAAGTGGACCCTAACAAGGTCAAGCCTGTTGTCAAATTTCTCCTACAAAACTTAAGCAATTGCACAACATACAAGGGAAGATCTAAGTGATTTATCATTTTATTGTGCAACTTTCAAATAAGTGCAAGTCGTTCAATCACCTTCTATAGAAGGTGGTCAGTTTTGCATGGACTCCAAAATATCAATAAGTCGTTGATGCTATTAAACGCTATCTGGCATCCCCACCCATTTTATCGTCACCTTGTCTAGGCATTTATTTCCACTTGTATATCTCAGCTACAAAATTTTCCTTAAGGACTATGTTAACACAAAATAATGAGAATAATCAACAATAGGCAATATACTATATTAGTCGTACTCTAGTGAGTTATGAATCAAAATATACCTACATGGAGAAGCTTTGTATCGTTGTAGTCTTCGCAAGTAGAAAGCTTCGTCACTACATGCTCAATCACAAAATCTATATCATTGCTCGAGAAAATATCTTGCATTATATGATGAGTCGTACATACACCAACAATAGAACCACTAAATGGATAATGCTTTTAACAAAGTTTGATCTCAAATTTATTAGTCAAAAATATATTAAGGGTTAGGTAATCACCGCCCAACTCATTAAAGTTCCTCTCCCAAACAACCAACCTCTTATTGTGGAGCTACTTGATGACTTTGTCTTCAATATTACCGAATAAGAAGAACCTATTGAACCTAAGGATAATGTCGACATCACCCTTTTATTTGATGTCTTTAAGTGCAAACAAGGGAGTGAGGCTAGAATAATATTCTTCACACCATAAGGGGATCCTATCCCCTTTTCTATCAAACTTGATTTCCCTTGTATGAATAACAATGCAAAGTATGAGTCCTTAATTCTTGGACTTCAAAATACTATGACCATGCCCATTAAAAGAATCCAAATCATAGGGGATTCCCAACTTATTCCTAATCAAGTCAAAGGGATGTACGAATGCAAATTTCTAGAATCTTATAAAGAGATCATCAACAAGTTGCTCATTAATTTTGCATGGTATGATATCGATGCTTCACCAAGGTTGACTATTCACTTCATAGACAATATAGTCCCTCTTAGGTCTCTCATTCCACAAAATCCTTTTGACAATGTAACTAATGTACATATCACTCAGGATGAACAAGATGTCCATTTTTTTCAGGCATAATCATACCATAATTAGTTTTCTTAGATGAAGGACTTCCTCAAATTTAGCTCTCTCCCTCTAGAATTACCCTCAATTGCAAAATAAACTTTCAAATGAAAAGCAACCTTGTATACTCTCCTCGATGATGTGCTTTATCGTCGAGGTTACGATGGTATTCTCATTCATTGTCTTGAACCACAAGAGGCCAGTTAGGCAATTTATTAGGCACACGAGGGCACATGTGGTGGCCATTTTAGTCGGATGGCTATCGCAAAGCGCATCTTACGCATGAGATATTTTTGACCTATAATGGAGCATGATTGTTGCGCTATGTAAAGAAATATCTTAAATGTCAACATCATGCCAACTTAAAACATTTGCCATCGTAGGCCTTGCAACCCATTCAAGTGTGTGGCCCTTTTCCTAATGGGACCTCGATCTTATTGGTAAAGTTTTGCTCCCATCCTCAAGGCACCACACAGTTATTATCACTGCCACTGAGTATTTCACTAAATGGGTTGAAGAAATCCCTCTTACCAACATGAAAAGACCTCAAATCTTAGAGTTCATTCTCTATTACATCATCTATTATTTTGGCATCCCCTCCAATATCATTTCTGGACAATGACCCCTCTTTAAAAAACAAAGATGTTCAAGCACTTTGCAACAAATATCATATTCAACATAGTTTCTCAACTAGCATTTTCACACCTACAAAAGCAACCCCTTTTGCTCTATTCTATGGAGCCAAAGCAATCATACCCCTTGAGCTTGAGATCCCCTCATGCATTTCCTTGCAAGAGTTCATAGATGATGACACAACTCGATAGGCACGAGTTGATTGGTTGACCTTTTATGGAAGGTGAATCAATGCCTTAGAGCATATTCATTTTTATCAAGAGTGGGTTAAGTGTACCTATAATTCTAATGTCCATCCACATGAATTCCAAGTGGGTGATCTCATTCTCAAGGAAAATCAGCAAAACTCTCATTTACCTCTGCATCTTCGTGATAAGTTTGCTTCCAACTAGTTGGGCCCGTTCTTTGTTAAGCAAAAATTTGCATCAAGAGCCTATAAATATACTACCTTTAAGGGATTTGAGGAGCCTAAGACCCTCAACATCATTCATTTGAGAGCCTTCTACACCTAAAAATAAAAACAAAAACAAAAACAAAAATCGATTCAAATATAAAAAAAAAACAATAGAAGTAATATATATATATATATATATATATATATATATATATATAATGCACTAAGCACAATAGCTTGCACTCGCATGCACCTACCTCCCATTTGCATTCAATTTCCACTCACTTCACTCATGTTTGCCTCTTCTTCCATTCTCCTCTCATTCCTCGCACATCACTCCTCGTTGTACGGTCATGCTTCGAGCGACTATGTACCTTGGACTTGTGTGTTCTCATTTTTTCTCCCTCCTCTTTTGTTTCTTTCTTCTTCTTCACCCTTTGTTTCTCTCCTTGTGCTTAGCTATATAACATTGTCACCCCCTCTCTACATGCTTCCTTTTGTAGGCATTGATTTTCGTTCGCTTTAATTATGTTCAATTTTATGTTATTAGCTTTTTGTTGTCTTAATCAAGGGTATATTCTCAGTTGTAGTGATTCTGATTTGTCACTCTCGTACCCACCATGCTCATTCCATCCACATCCATCCATCACCATCACTATGCATATATTTTTACCGCTCATATAACACTTCGTATTTTATAAATTTTTCGATATAAAGCATCTCTAGGCTCTTTCAATCACTCAGCCATTTCTAGTGTTACAATCAACCTCCATCGAATGTCAACCAATTTTTGAGTGCTATTGGTCATTCCTGGTTAACTCAAGTTCCCTTTTGGACCACACACATGTATCACACTAAATAAATTTTGGTGCTTAGGAAAGACGAACTCATGAGTCGCTATCGCCATAAAACAAACAATTTCCCTTGCTCACCCTATCATGCACATGATCTAACCCTAAGAATTGACAAAATAAAAAGAATAATATATATATATATATATATATATATATATATATATATATATATATAAAATATATATATATCTTAAAAAAAGTGTAAATAAAAAGCTTGAATCCCTAGAATTCTCAGGTCATTAGATCATGGGGTTAACCTCCATTGGGGCTATAGACGCCTGACTGGCAATGGAGTATACCCTCCGTGTGGTGACATGTCTATCACATTAGCGACCTTATTTTGTACAAATATATGTATGCTCATGGGTGAGCTAGCTTATTGGTGTAAGTCACAAGTGATTAGTCCAACCTTGCTAAAAATTGACAATGAACATTCACTACACACAGTTGGTCCTTGAGAAACTTGATTTCCTAGGGTGGTCTTAGTATCTTTGAGGACTAGTTTGATTACAGTCACTAGCATGTTTTAGTCCCTTGAAAGCACATTTAGATTCTTTGTTCCTAAGGCATACCAACTAACAAGTGGTCTCATTTTCACTTCACTCTATCACCCATTACATCCACACTTCGCATGTGTCCCATAGCTAGGCAAGAACAACCATGTTAATGCACTTTATTAAGCAGTAAACAACAAGTTTTGTCTATGTATGTTTAAGTGTTATTTATATGGTCATCAAGTGTATATAGCCATGTATGTTTCTATGTCCCACACGTATAATTTCATGCATACCACCTATACCATCTAATCCATACACTATCATCCTACATCATCATTTATTACCACTTCATATCCACCATATTATACCAACCCATGCACACATCACACATATCACAAATCATATATATCCTTAAAATAAATGTACATCATCATATCATCGCCCACAGGCTATATATAATAGAGCCCTTAGGCTCATCACCATCACACATAAAATTATCGTATCGTTTAACACTCCCGATCTGCCCCTCAACTACATCGCTCCTCGCTCATATAATCATTCCATTTCATCCCATCGTGTTATGGCTACTCACTCATGCTTTGTTGCTCCCTTGATCTCCTGTGTGAAGACTCGACACCCAATGCCTCTGAAGCCATGGGTTCCCTAACGTGTGGCACTGGCTACTAACTAACATTTCCCTCAAACCTTTGCTTTGTTGACTAGACTCTGCTCATAAAGTAGATGGTTGTGAAGGTATAACTATGTCTCACTCCAGCAACTAATCCTCTAGAACCTTCATATAGGCCCTCTCCCATTGAAATCGATGCTCTATCATGATTGTCTGCTCCTGCTCCCACCTTGGCCCATAGCATTGTGATGGTTACCTCGTCCATATGCACTGCTTGCTGCTCATGAAAACCCTTGAGTTGCTCTTGTAGCTCCACTATCTCCAACTATAGCTCATCATTCTCCATGTATCCCACATCCTACTCCCATTGCACTTAATCCCTCTCTATGATCACTGTGTCCATCCATTATCACAAACTCTCCTAATCAGCAACCCCAAATATCCTCAGTCATCCTCACTCAGCTTGTCCCTCATATTAGGAAACTTAGGGCGAAATCAGTGCCACATATGCAACATCCTCAAATTCATAAGAAACCACGTACCCATGCCATCAATTCACATTCCTCAAAGCTCCCACCATATTCACACTTAAACATTAAAAAAACAACAAATTCAATGCACAGAAAAAAAAAAACACAACAAAGTCACCTCAATTTTTATATTTTTAAATTAGTTAAATTACAAACCAAAAACAACAAAAAAAAAATCCCTTTCCACTTTCTCTTTCTATTTCAAAAAAATAAAAATTTTCTTCCTTTCTCTCTCCATCTTTCTCTTTAAAAAACAAACAAAATATAAAAACAAACCAAACCAAAATAAGAAGAAGAAGAAGAAAACATAAAAACACAAAAACACTAACTATTACTACAATTTAACTACATAAAAGAAGGGCACCTCACTACGTACCTTCCCTGCACATCCTCCAAATCTTGTCATTGAGCTCTCTCTTGCCATTTCACTCCCTCAATTTGCTCTGGTTCCTTCTTCTCCATCTGTCAAGTCCAAATGGCTCTGACAATCCTATAACACCTATTTATAGCCCACACTCCTCCACCTGCCTCCAACCGTCACTATTGATCCCTTGGGTACCCCCAACCAAATCATATGATCATTCACTACGTCTCTAACCATTAGTGATGGTTGGAAAATCGTCACTAATGGTTAGCCAACCATTTTTATGGTCAAAAGACTATCACTGCCATCAAAATCCACTTGTAGCAACCCTACTAGAACAACTATTATTTTTATCTATATTTATTTTATTCTTAGGATGTGGTACTGCTAATGGATTTGTGGATGTAGGATCAGCACCCTCCTTCAAGCAAGCAGAGTAAAATTTGACCACAAGAGGACCAGGTACCCTCCTTTAGGCAAGCAGAAAGGGGTAGATGATGAGAGATAAGGAGGGATATGATGGAGGTGTGAAAAAGCACCACAACTCATGGGTACTTGGAAGCCCATCAAAAAAATTAATATAGGATCATTTTGACTATTTGACTGTATTATGTGTATGCTTTGATTTTTCGTTTGCATGCCACATTATTTTTGTCTCTAAATATATATATATATATTTTGTATTTACATGGTGGAATCGTAGCCGCCATGAATCCGGCAGGCTGTCCAAATTTTATGGCCGCCACAATATTTTGCGTTGTCCACCCCGAAAGCCGCCACATAGATCTTCGTGTAGTCCGCCCCTATAACCACCATGCCATAATCATTTTAAACCTTTTACGTCGCTAAAAACACCAGGAAAGGGACAAGCGTTCAGTCCGACGAGTCTCTAAATATATTGATATGGTAAATAGATAATTATTTTATGCTTGATTTTATCATTTGTTATTTAATTAATGTTAGTATAAAATGATTTAAAATAAAAATAATAAAATAATAAAATAAAATGAAATGGGCTTTCGCTCTTCTTCAAGGAGGTCCAAGGTTCAAATTACGGCGTGGACGAGTGTGTGAGGGTGGATGTGTGGTGGCTTTGTGTTAAATTCCCTATTGATAAGTATAGCTCTCAACTTTAGGAGGGGTCATGGTTGGGAGGAGACTGCTCAGCCCTGTACGTCGGTCATAAGGGTTTCTCACAATAACCAAATCCAAAAAAATAAAATAAAATGAAATAAAAATAATAATATTTTATTATTTACATAGTCTTGTAGCCATGTAAATTTATCACCACCTGGCAGAATTTATGGTAGGGTAAGATGGTAACATGCATGATAATCCAGTTATTTAGTCTATTTTCCATTAAATTTTCTACATAAGCTAGAAAGAGTAAAATGGGAAGGGGGATTGTTGTGTTGTATTGTTCTGAGTTATTTACTGCGTTCAAATTGAAGGGAAGAGCTTGCTTACTCGGAGAAAGATTGTAGAATCTTTGGCTAAATAGAAATAGGTCAAAGTTTCTAAAAGTTTAATGATGAATGATTGTTTGGTGAAATGCTTTACTTAAGGATGCTTCCTGGTTCATATTGTTTGTCTGTAAATTCTTTGTAATTCAAAACACTATATGTTAATGCATTGAATGGGTGTTACTCTTACCTTGCTTGAGATTCCTGTAAGAAAAAATATTTTTTAATTGGTATAAACTCCCTTGTATATGTTGTGAAGAGCACAGATCGTCGTCTTATGTATAGACTTCTTGGCTTTACTATGATTTTGCCTGTGTTTTAGAAGTTAAGGGCTGAAGAGCTCAGTTCTAGAGGATGACATTCTATTAGATCATAAAATATTTAATGATTATGCTTGCAAATTTTAATTCAGTTATCTTTTCGCTTGTATTCATTTTAGTAGAAATGTATTCATTTTCATGCATGTGAGTCATTATTATCCCATGACACTACTTGAGTTTTGTTTGTTGGACACAGCGATTGAAGGAAATTCTTCAGGAGAAGATTGTATTTACTCTAGTACATGTTTTTAGAGCCTCTGAAGTCTTACGCGTCTGGGTTTTAGGCACTTAAATTTTCTTGTAAAGTCCTTGGGGCCAGTTTAATTGAAAGAAGACCCCTCTATAAAGTTCATATTTGTATTTTAATATTTAATCATCTCCATGTAATATTTGTAAAGTTGAATTTTTAAATACTACTTTGACCTTTCATTTGCCACGCCAAAATCCATGGACGTCTGATTTATGTAATAATAAGTAACGTTCTATAATTCCAATATGCCTCCTTTCTATTCGTGGTTAAAAATATTGGATTATAGTTGAGTTTTTCTGTCGTATTAATAGGCTATACTAAGTTCCTTGATAAGCTGGATTTATAGATGAGTAGGTTCTCCTTGCGAGTGCAAACATCAGGATTAGTGTTTGCTCATTTGAGACAATGTCGGACCTATTCCCTGCGTGCATCATGAAATGTGCTTATATTTAGATGTTTGAGTAGGTGGCTCTTAGAAATAAGTATTGGAACCTTGCTAATAAATAGATGTCTTCTTTAATTTATTAATTTTTATGATAAAAGGCTTATTGTCAACCATAGTTTTGTATAATCGTAAGTTTGTATTTGAAGCATTATGATGGATGATGTTATAAAATTTTAATTTATCTACTTTAATTTTAAAATCACTTTATTAGAACCCGTATTAAGATTTGAACTTCGAGTATTAAACCATGAATTAGGCTAAGTTCTAATCACCATGTGCACATTCCAAATTGCATGACCTCATTAAAAAGATTTACCTTCCAATGCCAAAATGTTAAATGTTTTTTTCGTACGACGATAACAACTTTGAATATTTCTTATTCTTTCTTATGTTATGGATTAAATTATTGCTTTATAATGTAGTTACATAAAAGTGTTGATGTGATAAAGAAGCTTAGGGTTATAAAAGTTTCCCCTTAATGGATTTAGAATAATCGATATATGCTTATGATAGAGACCTGAGTTAATTGAGCCTTATATATAAATAAAAAAGAGACAGAAGATGTTTTAGTGATACCATGTCGTCTCGTTATGTGTTGTGTTAGCATAAACCTAGAATCTAGAAAGTTAAAAGTTGGCTCAATGAAGTCTTTAATAAATCGTACAATGCTTTTGTCACTACCTATTTTCATTAAGAAACCTGAATCAGATTAATCTTTAGTATACTCTCCAATAGCTATAGTCGAATAGGAAAATAGTGATAGATTAAATGTTACCTCTCATTATTTCTTTCAAAATAAGAATAATGATTTTCTTTTAAATGCGTTTGAAGATTTACTTAATGTATTAATATGTGTAAATATCGTATGGTTATTTTGTGTTATTCTTTGATTGATTGTGAGAATAAAATGTTAGAGTAGATCTCCTCGTTGTCGGCTAAATTGAAAGATTAACATAGTAAATATTTAGTTTTCTATTAATATAGGTTGAAATAAAATGTTTGAAAAGATAGTTTGATTTTGAAATTTGGCTTTTATTTGATTTATGTTTTATATTTTAATGTAAAGTGAAATCCTATAGTTTATTTACTTGGTTAATTAGATTGCCTCATTAGAGAATATAAAGTCTCTTTTGAGACTTTTGGATTCTTAATAAGAATCATTTAAGAGTAATGTAAATACTTCAAATATTACGTAGGGAACATCTTGACTTGGGAAGTGATGTCTAGAATCCTTAGTAAATCTCTAGAAAATCCCTTTTTGATCATCGTAAAGGATGACAATTAACCATCGTGGAGGATGGTAAAACCCCAAACACCCAATACTAGTGATTGCAAGATAGGTAATCACTATGATTTGAGAGTGATTGCATTATTGATGTGATAGGTGAGGGTGTGAAGGTAATAAGGGACGGTATGGGATGTCATATATAGGTCATTGAATGAGTAGTACGGTGATGGGTATTTGTTTAAATTACGATTAGGAGAGTCCTAGCAAGATACCAATGGAGGGATCAAAAATTTTTAAGAGAAGTTGAACAAAAAAAATTTGCTTTAGAGGAGGGACGTTTTTCGTAGGATTGCCCAAACTATCGAACTTGTTTCGGCCATATCTCACTCATCCGGACTCGGATTGAGCTAAAATTTTGAGGGTAGATGCCTGAAAAACCCTAGAACATCTCCACCAATTTTCATATCATTTGGAGCAACACAGATCCTAGCGCATCCCTATGTGTGAACGAGATTTTTGGCAAGCGACTATGCGAGGGTTTCATCTGGGTTGAGTGCAAGCAGCTCCAGAGGTTGGTTTTTAGGGCCTTCGGGCCCTAGCGACCAATATTTTTGTGGTTTATGCTCAATATTTTAGTAGGAAATGTTGTAGGGGATCCAAGATGGGTTAGAAATTTATCTTTCAACAGATCATACTGTGAACTTGAGTGACAACGACTTCCAATTTGCTGCACAAAAGAAAAGTGAAAACCATACCTTTCCACGACGTCTAGGGCAAGGATTAAAGAGATCACGAAACAAGTTTCAAGTAGTTGATCAAAAAATGGCTCATATCTCAAGTGAATCTGGTGCTAAGGTGCACCCACAAAATAATTCTACTATGAAAACCCCTATCAAGGGTAAGAATTTCGAAAACTCAGCCCCAAAAATGAATTTTAGGGATGCCCTCCGTGGTGGACAGCCTCAGCCCAATGCTAATATCAATCTTAGGGCTTCCCATAAACCTCTAAGAATGCCTAAGATTGATCCCAGGAAAACGGAGTCAGGATGTCTTAAAGCAGCTGATGGAACTCCTATTGTTAAGCTTGATATGGGTAACATTCAGACTGGCATTGAAGATTTGGAAAAAAGAGGACTAATTTGTCGGTTCATGGGTTTTCGTCCGAGCCTATCTGCTTTCAAAGTCTGGGCTGCAAAAAGCTGGAAAACTAAAGGTGAGTTACAAATCTCTATTTATCCAAATGGTTATTTTCTTGTTTTATTTGCTAATAATGAAGATAGAGAGAAAACTTTTCAAGGGGGTCCTTGGTTTTTTGGAAGGGCAGGGCTTTTCATGAAGCCCTGGCATACTAAATTTAAAGCCGAAGAAGAGATGCCTTCTATAGCTCCCGTGTGGGTTAGACTCTTTGGCCTCCCTATTGAATTTTGGAATCCTACTTTTTTTTTCTTCAATTGGAAACTCTTTAGGAACTTTTATGATGATCTGTTGATTGTACTCAAAATTTTGAACATATTATTTATGCTCGAATTTGTGTTTTAATGGATTTTGACAAACCCCTACCTAAAAATATCACATTACAATTTGGGGAAGACACTTGGGAGCAAGTAGTGGACTATGAGAACATTCCTTTTCATTGTAGAATTTGCCATGAATATGGTCATTTGGCCGATGCTTGCCCAAATAAAATTCCTGATCAAAAGAAAGAAGATATAAACTCAACGAGTTTCCAAATGCCTAAGAAGAAGAACACTCAAAAAAAACCAGTTATGAAGGATCAATCAAAGTCATCTAGCTAATATGTTTGAAATCCTTTCCACAAATGATGTCCCAAGTGAGGAAGAGGAAATAATGGAAACATAAATCTTAGAAACACAATTTAAATATGAAGGGAAGAACTCAGAGACAAACCAACAAATCAAAGGTTTTCAACAAAAAAAAAGGGAGAAAATTTACACAAGAAAAACAATCTTTTAAATGTCAAAACTTCAAATAATACAGGTCCCAATATAGACTCCATTGAACCCTCTAGTAAAATTTTGGTTGTGTACGAGCATTCTTCAAGGTTAGAAGCCATCTCAGATTCAATTGGAATAAGTCAAGAAACAGGAAAAAAACTGAAGATGGATTCTAATCAAAAAGCGAGTCGCAAGACCAATCAATATCATATGGTAAAAGAAGGTGAAAAGCTTGTAGAGGAAGGTAAGATTAATGCCCTTCCCAAATTTTTTAGCCCTGGTATTAATGAAGATCATCACTTGGAATATTAGAGGACTCAAAGGGAGTCTTTCAAAACAAAATGAAATTAGAAGAATGATTCAGATAAATCATCCACATCTTGTTTTCCTTCAAGAAACAAAGATGTCAATGGAGGATATGGACTCAATTGCCGAGTAAAATTTGGCCGACTGGAAAAGTGGTTTCCCTCGGTTCCCAAGGGACTTCTGGTGGCATTGCTTGTCTTTGGGACCCAAAAGAGGTAGTTATTCACCATATGGTTGGCAGTTGGGGTCTGTTGGCTATAGCTATTCAAAGTAGACATTCCAACCAAATTATGCTCTGCATTACTGTTTATGCTCCGACTTCTTTGGAGGAAAAAAGAAGACAGTGGAAGGATATAACTCATATTATCTCTCATTTTCCTGAAGCTTGGATCTTGATCGGAGGAGATTTCAATACCATCCTCTCTCTGGATGAGAAAAGGGGGGGAAATAGAAATTTGGACAAAAGCACCGACCTCATGAGCGAATATATTGCAAACCTCCATCTTGTGGACATCCAACCAGATAATGGCCTTATGACTTGGTCTAACAGAAGGCAAGGCTTAGCTTGTATAATGGAGAGATTGGATAGGTTTTTGCTCTCTAAAAATTTCTTAATCCATGGTCACATTCCTAAAGTGAAGACTCTTAATAATGTTGGTTCGGATCATTGGCAAGTCATGGTGGAAATGTGGAAAACCAATGTGAGTTTCTCTCCTTTTCGTTTTCAATTAATGTGGCTTAGAGACATTTCCTTTAGACCTCGTGTGCAACAATGGTGGAAGGAAGGTAAACCTAGGCATGGGACTAAGATGTTCTATTTTGCCAAAATACTGCAATACATTAAATCCAAAATCAAGACTTGGAACTGGAAAGAGTTTGGGGATGTTCATAAAAAAAACATGAAGTTATTGCTCATCTTGAAAATTTGAATAAGAAAATCCGTTTAGATGGCCTCACAGAGAAGAGAAGTGCAGATGAAATTAAACTCACAACTCAGTTAGAGGAATGGGAAAAAAGAGAAGAAATATTATGGAAGCAAAAATCTAGAATTCAATGGCTCAAAGAAGGAGATCGAAACACAAATTTCTTCCACAAATCTCTTCTAGCTCGAAGATCTCACAACTTTATTTCTTCCCTGAAATCAGATTCTGGAGATGTTGTTTATACTTGGGATGGCATGAACTCTATTGTTGTTGATTACTTTTCCAATATTTTTGCTTCTACTCCTCTTGACTCAGATTCTCAACAAAATGTTCTTCAAGCAATCCCTTCTCTTATCACTTCTGAGGAGAACTCTATTTTGACTCGTCTGTTACTATCAATGAGCTTCAACAGGTAGTTTTTAAAATGCAAAAAGGAAAAACCCCGAGTCCCGATGGTTTTCCCATTGAGTTCTACCAAGAGTTCCGGGATATCCTTCATGTTGATTTATTAGAGGTGGTGGAAGAAGCCAGGAAAGCCAAAGAAATTTTGAAGGTTATCAATAAAACTTATATTACTCTTGTTCCAAAAGCTCAAGAGGTTGATCATATCTCAGCTTTTAGACCTATTGCTTTATGTAATGTTCTTCTCAAAATCATTACTAAAATCATGGCGAGAAAGGTTGAAACCTCTTTTGCATAAGATTATTTCCCTAGAGCAAGGGGGTTATGTGGAAGGGCGTCAAATAGTAGATGAGATAGTTCTTGCTCGGGAAGCCATCCATTCCATGGATATGCAAAAATCTCCTTCCATGTTCATTCGGTTAGACTTATCCAAAGCTTATGATAGAGTGGATTGGCACTTCCTTATCAAAGTTTTGAGGCAATTTGGTTTCTCTAAGGATTGGATGGATTGGATTATGGGATGTATCTCTTCAGTTTCCTACTTAGTTCTTATCAATGGTAGGCCTTCTCAGTCATTCCCAGCTTCCAGAGGTATTAGGCAAGGTGACCCGCTATCCCCTTATTTATTCATCATTCTTGTTGAATGCTTGGGTAGGACTATAACCAAAAAGAGGGAAAACAAAACCCTTGAGGGAGTTACCATTGCTCATGGAGCTAGACCTATCTCTCATCTTCAATTTGTGGATGACTCTACTCTTTTAGGTAAAGCTACGGTTAAGGAAGCTTCTAATATTAAGCAAATCATTAGCTGTTTTTCTAAGGCTACTGGGCAGTTGATCAATGAAGACAAATCTAAAGTTATTTTCTTTCACTGCTCTGCTAGACAAGAATCCATGGTCTTGGATAAATTAAGATATAAGAAGACCTCCCTTCCAATCACTTATTTAGGTATTCCCATAAATATTCAAAGGCAAAAAAATAAATATTGGAATTGGTTGTTGGACAAAGTCAAGAAGAAAATTGGAAAGTGGACCAACAGGTGGCTTTCTTCTGGGGGTAGAATCACCTTGGTAAAATCAGTCCTTCAAGCTATTCCTATTTATGTATCTTTCGTTTTGAATATTCCAAAGGTTCTTCTTCGAGAACTGGATCAAATCAGTCATCGTTTCCTTTGGAGTGGTACTAAGGAGAAAAGAAAATGGGCCTTGGTGAAATGGGACACTTTATGTCTTCCTAAGAATAAAGGGGGGTTAGGATTCCGGTCTTCTATTAATAACAACAAAGCTTTAGCTGCTAAATTATATTGGAGGATGTTGCATAACCCCAATGCTCTTTGGGCCAATAATCTTCGTGCTAAATATGTTGAGAACAAAAGTCCTGAAGACCTTGTTCGCTATCAACTTCCTACCAAAGGTTCTCCCATTTTAGCAGTTCTTAAGACTGGTGAGGATTTGATAAAGAAAAATTTATTTTGGATCATTCATAATGGTCAACAGAAATTTTTGGACAGATTCTTGGGATGGTCACAAGCCTTTGATAACTCAGTTTCCGATTGGAGGCCTTGGATGGAGGAGCTTCACCGAGCTAACTGGATAAAGGTGGCTAATTACTATCGGTACCATATTGGTAATTCAAAGGTTGGTAGATATTGGATCCCTATTGAGGACTGGCCTATTCAAATCCCAGAAAGGCAAAGACAAGATATCCAAGGCATCCTTCATATGAGATCTCTCTCTTGGTCCCATGAAAAAGATTGTTTTGGATGGAACAACACTACTAAGGGTGAGTATTCGGTTGCTCAAGGTTATTTGACCTTATGCCATAATAATCCCAACCATTCTTTTGACATATTTTCTCAATTGTGGGCTCAAAAGCTCTCGGCCTAAGGTGAGGTTCTTTAATTGGATTTTATTGCATCGTAGGGTGCTTACTGGTGAGCAACTTATGAAGCGTGGTTTTCATGGCCCTTTTAGATGTGAAATGTGTGAAGAGAATGTAGAAAATCTCAACCATATTTTTATTGAGTGTACTTTAGCCTCCGAGCTATGGAGGAGAATGGCCACTTTACTTGGCTTACAAGTGGTCCAATTTTTTTACTTTTGAACAACTTTGGAGGGATTGGCCTAATCAAGAGGGTGTTGATCATTTTATTAGGCGGTTAGTTTGGATGGGTTCTACCATTCTTCTTTGGAATATTTGGATTGAAAGGAACAACCAAATTTTTAATCAAGATAGGAAGGATATTCACTATATTTGGCAAAAGACCATAGCCAACTTAGTTGAATCAGTCCATCAACTCCTTAATCACCCCCAAAACTCCCACCAAAGATGGGATCAAGTGATGCAAAGATTGAAGATTAAATCTTCTAAGGGCAACCAACTTAAAGGGAATGTGAGTATTAGTAAGATGGATAGGACAAGAAATTGGCAACCTCCTCCTAAGGATTTTGGAAAAGTCAATATTGATGGAGCCTCTAGAGGGAACCCTGGAAAAGCCAATGTGGGAGGAATTGGTAGACTTTCAGATGGCTCCCTGGTTTTTACTTTTTCTGAGAATTTGGGTATTCTTTCCAATAACCTTGTTGAGGGGTATGGTATCCTCAGAGGCCTTCAGGAGGCTACTAAGGTTGGATGGGAAAAGGTGTTAGTTGAGTTTGACTCTCAACTTATGATTAATATTTTGAAGACTCCTTCCAAGAATCATAAGGTTGATTGGAGAATAAAAAGAATTATTGAGAAGATTCAATTAATCCAGATGGGATTTTTGAAAGTTGATTACAATCATGTGGTTAGAGATCAAAACAAGAGTGTTGATGCTTTAGCTAATTGGGCTTTGGACAAAGGTGATCTTACTTGTTATGGCCACCCTCCTAGATGGTGGGCTTCGCAAATTAGGGAAGCTCTTCTTTCTATCATTTCTTTGGATGGCTCCAGTTCTGAAGGTACCTAGTTTCTTCTTGCTTTTTTTTGCTTCTCTTTGGTTCATTCAAGTTTTTTAGTTCCCTAGCTCACTCTTTTGTTTCCTTTGTTGTTTCTTGCCTTAATAGTCTTCTGGTCTAGATAGGTCATTGTTATGTTCATTATTTTTTCTTTTTTCTTTTTTGTTTAGTTTTTTAAGGTGTGTGTGTTCTTTTGTTTTGTTTTTTAAGGTGTGTGTGTTCTTTTGTTTTGTTTTGTTTTTGTGTTCTTTATGTTGTTTTTTGTTGTTCTTGTGTTTTTGTTGTTTTGTGTTTTTTTATGTTTTTTGTTATTGTTCTTGTGTTTCTCTTTGTTTGTGTTAATTCGTGTTTTTTTGTGTGTGTTTTCTATGTTTTTTGTTTTTGTTTATTGTCTGTTGTTGGTTTTTTTTTATTTTTATTTTTATTTATTTTTTTAATATTTTAGGTTTTGGTTGTGTTTATTTTTCATGTTTTTTTTGGGTTATGTCTTTGTAGTGTTCTATTGTTTTTGTCTTGTTTGTGTTTTGTTATGTGGTTCTTGTGTTTTTCTATGTGGTTCGTGTTGTGGTTTCTTTTATCTTATTGTGTGTGTGTTTGGTTGTGCTTTTGTTTTTGACACACTCAAGGAGCATGTTTTTTATTTTATTTTATTATTTTTGTTGTTATTTACTTATTTTTAAATTGGTTTTGTGTGTTTGTTTGCTCCTTGAGTATGTCAAAGGTGGTAGGCCAGGTCCGAGTCCTAGGTATTTTTGGCGGAATGGATACCCCTACCTCCTTGGGTCTTACCCGAAAGTGGCATCCCTTTTGGGATGTTTTCCACAAAAAAAAAGATACCAATGTTAGACTACTTCGTGATGGTTGGTATGGGACAAATCATTACTAATCATACTTTAGCAAGAGATACTAGGTCCTAAGCTAGTGTAATGACAAGGCCCTAGTTGACTTTAGTGGAGTGGACCCTCGACTAGGCACAAGGCATATACACTAATTCCTTACATGGCTAAATTTTGGTATAGAAATTAGGTAAAAATAAACTTAAGTCCTTCATTCTAAGGTATGGGGAGATTATGCGTCCACCCTCTAAGTGTTATGGGCCCTAGAGGATAACCCTAGCCATGAACTTTTTCTCTCTTGGATGAGAAGATAGGTTCACAAAAAAGCACCTTCTACAGGATTTGGCCAATGTTGTCCACTTGGGAGATCATTTGCAGTGGTCATGATTCCCAAAAGTAGGTTTACTATACCTCATACTAATTAAACATTGGGTGAACATCAAACCAATTTACCTTGTGTCTTGTCTAGCATTGATTCCAGTCGAAATTTTTATTTTGTGAAACCAACATGTAAGTTTGGATTGTACAACCAAAAGTGTTAGATTCGATTGTACAACCAAAAGTGTTAGATTTGGGTTGTTACACCACCTGCCACCCCTATTTTGCACCCACCTCTTCACAAATTCACTCCATTGGCCTTCTTTTCCATCCACCTTTTATCAATTGGCTCCCCGTCATCAACCATCCTATCTTTCGCTTGCTCGCAGATTAAGGGGGTAGAAAAACCAAAAACTTGAAAGTGTTACTTAACCTCCTTTACTTGGGAAAAAAACAAACAAATTCATTCGGTGGATTAGGTGTCTCTTGTTTTTTGCACTGCATTGTGTTTTATGCAATGTGGTACAAAAATGGCTATTTATAGACACCAAATTTTAGTCATTTGCAATGAAATTTCCACAAAACCACCAAAACATCCCTCAAATCATTGCAAATTCACCAAAATCCCCAAATTATCACAAAAACTGTCGTCAGGTACCCAATTTTGTCCAATTCTACCTAAATTCCTCTACGTCTCCTTCTTCCCTAATTTCTCTAAATTCTTCTATTTTCTCTTTTTTCCCTCATATTTCTCCCAATTTCTCTTATATATCCTAAAATTTCCCTAGTCTCCCTGATTCTATTTATTCTCTCTAATTTTTCCTAAATTCTTCTAAGGTTCCTATTTTCTTCTAATTTCTCCCTTTTTTCTTAATTTCCTAAATTCTTCCAATTACCTCTAATTTTTCCTTGATTTTCTCCTACTCTATTTAATTCCTCTAATATTTCTCTTAGCTTCTCTAATTTCCTAATTTCTACCTAATCTCCCTCATTTATTCCTCCCTTCCCCCTCAAAGTTCTCATAACCCCTCTTGTTTAATTCCTCCATTTACTCCCTAATTAGTCTCTTATTTCTTTCTTAAGCACTCACCCAAATCCCAAGGAATATGTACAATAATTTAAAAATCCCCCTCAAATCCATAGGTCTACCCACAATATCCACCTGCAGCCCTCATTTATTCCACTTTGTCTCCTCACCCATATTTCCCTCCAAAGGAGGATGATTTAAAAATGCAAGATAAACTCCAAGTCAAAGGGAATCAATTTGGAAAATTAAATGGGTTAGTCCTTCTCACCCTCCATGTCACCCTTTTTAGCAATTAAAAATTCCATGAGTATCTCCCAAGGCACACATGTCCCCATGCCCCTCACTTTTCCCTAGGCCAATTTATGGCATTTGGGTGGGTGAGAGTTCACTCCACCCAAAGCCATTAAATTTGGAGGGTGCACACTCTTCCAAGTGGAATCCCCTAAATTTTCCTTGGTATTTGCACACCCACATAGCTGCCACATCCCCTCCACCTCACCTCCATGTCACCTACCCTTCCCCTCACCAAATTCCTATAAATCCCCCCATTTCCACCATTTGCATAGAAGAAAGGAGAAGCTACTGTTATGCTACCAAAATTTGACTAGACTTCTTAGCTGCCCTTGGAGATCCCCTTTGCCATCACCACACACCTTGGAGAGCCCAACCACGAAGCTTGTTTGAGGAGTTGACCACAATATTTGACCAAAAACCATGCCTATACAAACCACTATTCCACCACTGCACCTGCACCAGGGGACACCCAGGGCCCACTAGAACCCCCAACATGATCACCTAGCCCCATCTGCCACTTGATCCTAACCACAACCTCTAGTTACATAAGCCTAACCATTGTCAATGGTTAGTTAACCATCACCTCCAATTACACAGAGACAACCATCGCTAATGGTTACATAGACACACAACAGACATAACACACACTTAGCAGGCAAGTAGATGAAGGTATAAAATATTGTATTTCTTTGTTTTGTGAACTTTTACAAGGTTTTATTTACATCTAGATAGGTTTTGTAATGTTTTGTTAATTTTGCTTTAATGAGGACCTCATGCGAGGGAGGCCCCTTAGATGTTACTGATTCGATCTAGTTTGCATGTGTGCATGTGTAAAGTAGCTGATAGAGCTCCAGGGTGGTCCAAACAAGCATCGAGAAATTCCACCCACAACCCGATTGTGACATGAAAAGAGATTGAACCGATTACATTATTTTAAAAAGGGGTTATCCCCCTTTCATTTGGCATATATCACACACTATTGTTTAAAAGCCCTCCAGTAGGGTTGCTTTGTATTTCAAAGGACTCATTGATTGATCGATATATACATTGCTTACATCTTTCTTTCAACCCTTTTGCTTGTACGATGCATTTTCATGTCTACAAATAGCTTGTCTGCTAGCTATACTAATGTTGTATTCACACTAAACAATATTAACTTTATCTTGGAAGATGTAATTTTTGCCTTGATTGATGAAGAAAATCAAATCAAGGAAAATGACTTGATTATAGAGGAAACTATATTGCTTGTCAAAAATAAGCATTCATCCAAATTCATGGGAACTCACAAAAAATAATTCTCTAAGAATAAAGTTGTGTCACTACTATAAGCAAAGGAATCACATTGTTATGAACTATATTCAATAGGCAAAGGACCTTATAAATGGTAAATTAAAAAGAAAAAGACATTGCTTCTAAGTGAGATCAATGACAAAGAATGTGGTTTTGTAACTGTAGACCCTTCCCACTAAAAACATGAGGAGGAATATCTCTTCTGAATAAAATCTAAAAAAATAAGTGTTCTTATAATTTTTTTTGTATGTCCAATATTCACAAGGGTTATATTGAATGTGTAACTAGTTACTGGTCACTGGTCATAAAATATTGAAGACAATGTATATGTCGTAGTCTGTTGGTTTGATGGATAGAGTGTATATCCTTATCTAGATTGGTTGTTCAATCAAAGATAGTTGAGTTTATCCTTATCCATGATTGAGAATTTAGTGAGGTGTGAGTAATTGTGTTTGTCCATGTTCATATCATTGTAAGTCATGGATCATAGAGTTTGTCCTAGTCCATGATTCCTATATACTATTGATTTTTGAGTTTGTCCTGGTTCATTAGGTGGTTGATTTGATAGTGTAGACACCTAAAAAGTATCAAATTTATAATGGCTAATTTTAATATTTAATAATGTGTGCAATTACTTTAATTAATGTATTGCAAACCTTATAAATTATTAATATTGCCTATTCTAGCCCCTTTGACCCACTTTGACCCCTTCCTACACCTAACCACAGTCATCATGAGATCACTCCACTATTTTAAACTCTGGTTTACCTTAACTCCAATTGGCATTTATTTCCTCTCTTTTGTCCACTTTCTAGGTGCATTCAGTGCATTTGGGTGAGGATTTCCTCCACTCGGGAACTCTGATTAGAAATGCTAATTTCACAAAAGGGCATTAATGACGCATGTCTTAATGTGTTGTGGCATGTCATATTGGATCATGGCATGTCATAACGTATTATGGCACATCATAAGACGTCATAGAACGTCATAGTCCAAGCTAGGAAAGTTGCACATTTGTCCACCCAAGTGGGGAATCTCTAAGATGCCCATCTTACACACCCATGTCACTTGTCACCCCTTTTCTTCCATCCTCTCCACTCTCCTCCACCCATGGGAGACTTTATAAATAGATTTCCATTTTCATGTTCATGGAGTGCACAAAAATTATAATGAAACTTTGCTTAAATTTCATTCTATATGTTGTGTTTGTGCTTAACATTGTGCTTGCAGGTTTTACCATTGGAGGAGATTGAAGGTATCAACCATAGAGGCTAATGGGTTTGTTCACTAACATTTGTTTTGTAGCTACATCAACAAGAAATATTTAATAGTGCATCAGATCTACAGTAAGGACCCTAAAATAAATCTTTGAAGGCTTAGATTCAAGATGAGAACCCTCTATTGGATAACAATCTCAATTGCTTAGGGAAGTTGACCATAAGCACAACCACCCATGATAGTTCCACAGAAGCACAACTACCCATGGTAGTTCCACAGAAGCACAACCACCCAAGGTAGTTGATCAAAAGTACAACCACCATGCGTGGTTGAGCATTAAAGCCAACAATAACTGCAGATCAATCCTAGGTTACATAGAAATCTAGATTAGGTATTTGGCAAGGCTCTATTGTTGGAATTATGTTGAATATTCTCCATGTTATTCAGGAGGGGTTAACTCTGAAAGGACTTTACACTATGTAAAAATTTCCTCATTGGGATTCAGGGGTTTAATCTATTTTTAAACCCATTTTGGTGTTTTTGGGTTAATGTAATATCGGCCCATGGTTTTGTTCCCATGGTATGGTAAAACCCCTTCTCGTGTTGTTGGTATATAAAGTAGCACTTGCATGAGGGTTTGGTAAAGGAATTTGCAAGAAATGTAATCACAAGCGAATAGCGAGCGAAAGGATATTATTGTATTGAAGATGGTCAAGTTTATACAATAAGAAAATATTCTTGTTGGGGATTTTTTTGAAAGGGTTTCCCAAGATAAATTCTTGTGTAATGTGTTCTTCTCTGTTTTTCCTTTGATTCTACAATTACTATTTTTTTGGAATTTGTTTATCGGGGTATTATTTCTCTTCATCTATATGCATTTCATGCAATTTTGTAACTTTTTCACTCAATTTTGTGAAGTTTTGTAACATTTTAGTTGCTTTTTGTAACCTTATTTCACAATTTTGGGCCTTATTTAGAAAGGACTTGCATATGCTATTGATGCTTTCATTGTGAGCTTGTGTGTAGGTATTGGATATGCATGGAAGCTCAAGAGGTCAAGAAACGTGCCCTTCCACAACCTGCTATGTGCTCGAAGAGATAACTTGTCACTCCATATATTTCACTTGTAAAAGAAAACCTTCCCTTTTGGGAGGACAATTGTAATTGAAAGAGCATGTTTGTAAAAGACAAAGCTTATCAAATATCAAACTATTGCAAATATCTCTTTTATTGCACTCTATCTACTTTCAATTGTTATGGTGTATTTCATATTTCACACAAATGGCAATCACA
Source organism: Wollemia nobilis (assembly GCA_028583015.1). Taxonomy (NCBI): domain Eukaryota; kingdom Viridiplantae; phylum Streptophyta; class Pinopsida; order Araucariales; family Araucariaceae; genus Wollemia; species Wollemia nobilis. The sequence goes on from JAQPPZ010003542.1 coordinate 624,236, forward strand.
GTGGGACCCATTGCCCACAACATATTTGACATTTGTTTTGCATGAGATTTGGAAATTGCATCAGACATAGAATATCTTATGTGTTTTTTTTAGAGTTCTTTGTGTTTGCATGCTTGTTCAACTCACTTTCTAACTTATTGATTGTTTTTGTTATTGTAGGCACCCACGGACAAGAAAGATGTAGTTATACCTTCTCAAATTAGGTTTGGATTTTGTAATATCTACCCTCATAGGCTCAATATCAACCACCTAGGATGATTCTAAGCTCAACCTCAATTGCTCGTGGTAGTTTTCAAGCTCAGTCTTAATCACTCGTGGTGGTTCTCAAGCATAGTCTCAACCGCCCATGGTGGTTCTCAAGATTAGTCTCAACTGCCCATGGCAATTATCAAGCTCATAAAACAATTACATAGGCTCAGGATCAAGGATACAGTATGCTCAGTTTTCCTTTTTCTATTAGCACTGGCTCCCATCTTCTGAATTTGCACAAAAATTTATAGCATAGTTCTTTTCATTTGGTTATTTGAATCTCTTTCCTCCCCTTCTCTCTTTCATGTTTTAAAAAAAGAGCATTAGCATAGTCATTTCATGATTCCTTTCTCAAAACCTCAAAGTCACATTAATTTAGTTGTTTATGTCTATTTATTTTCAAAAACTCAAAGACACAATACCTTATTTATATCTTTATGATCTCTCAAAACACTCAAGGTGCATTATATTATTTGTCCTTTTCTTTTCAAAAACTCAAAGACTCCTTAGATTAATTGTCATTTTCTTTGCCAAACTCAGTAACTTAGGTTGTCATTTCCTTTCCAATATTAGTAGATTAGTTTGTGCATGCTTTAATAAATCTCGTTTAGATAAAAATTTCTTACAAAAGGTACCTTAGATCATTGTCTACTTTGCATTTTAGGGTTAATTTTAAATTTGAATGGTAAATAGACATAAAACACAACAGAATAAAAAGGATGCATCAAATCACACACATTTCACAAGGATCTTACAAGGAAAACCTTCCGGTGACGTTGGATTTCACCACCAACCATTGGTTGATCCCTTTAGACACCATAGGTAGATCACATAGTTTCTTGAATTTCATCATGGGGAAGTTGGTTACCCTTGGGACTAGCTCGGGGTAATTTTGAGGTTAGATGCCCTTTTGTTCACAAGGCTTGATAATTTTTGGACTTGTAATTGTTGTTTATATCCAAGCTCGATCGAGGGTGAAGTGAAAGCTTGGTTGAGCAAGTTGCAATATGTAGACAGTGTAACCTCTCTCAAGAGGTTTGTTTTATCCTCTTAGGATACCTGGAGCCAACCCATCATCCTAGGAAATCTTTTTGTTGTTTTTGTCTTATTCCTCGTCATGGGAGTAGGCATAAACACACCTTGTTAGATTTTATTCCATCATCCTTTATATTTCCTAGGTCTGGGGAACATCAAACACACAAAAACCCAAAAAATATTAAAAAAGCAATCAAAGAAAAAAAATCAAAATCAAAACTTCAAAACGAAAACATTAAAAGATTCATTATTTGCTTGCTTTTCTATTTGCATAGATAGTGCATTTTTCCTTAATATAAAAATAAAAAAGAGCATCCACCAACACACTCTTTCATTTTTGATAGCCTATGGCAAAAACCTATAGTCAAGCCAAGGCTTATTCCAAAATCCAAGTTTCCATGGACCTTTCAGGTCAATCCACCCATTCTTCAACCGCTCCCCCAACTTATTAGGGGACGCATCTCAAATCCATCAGGGTAGCATGTCTGGTGATGTCCATAATTACATCTCTCTCCCACTTGAGGCTCACCATATTGGGTTTGATCAAGGTGGCAACCACCATACCATGACAACACCCCTTATGGGTCCTTTCATCTCGAAACTTCCCTTTATCCACTCGAGCCAAACATCACATCCATTGATCTTGATGTAGTCACTCACCTTCTTTTCACAAATTCAATCTATCATGGTCAACCAACTCCTACTCCCCAAAATCATTCTTCATCATACCCTCCACCACTTAACTCATTCCCTCCATCTCTACCCCCACTACACATTCTTATCTGCACTACCTCCAAAATATCCTAGGTGTAAGCTTACAAGTCTTATCATCCTCCATCACCTCCCGTGTCTTCTACTTTTCACCATACATCGAGTGTGCAAACTTTTGGAATGCCACTAGTGTCCTCACCATAGGGGGGAACTAGTATCACCCATTCATAGCACATCGTAGGCCCAATATATGTGGCCATAAACCTTAATCACCCATCTTCTTCCAATCATGTCCACTGATCACAATGCCTGCACATTTCTACATCACCCTCTTACATCACACACACTTCTCACCCACATCATTCAGACCAAGTTTGTGTTGCTTCCCATCTACACTCATCCAGTCCATCTTCTTTTTTCCAATTTTCTAACACACCTCCTCAATCCACAACTCTCCATATTGCTCTTCTCATCACTTACCCTTCATCTCCCACCATTCATATCAGTGGTGCACATCTTACACATTCTTCTACCATATGTTTTGCTTGTCCCCTACTATTCTACAATCTTAGGACATATTCTCATTAGTTTTCCTCCCATCAAGCACCTCCTAATAATTACCCATCGTGTCACATCAGTTCTTTGCACACCATCCACATCCCCCATCAACCACCTCAAACTTTGCATCCTTCATCACATCCGCTAGCCCAAGGATTATTCTTTCCTTATTAACCATCATGGGACTCTTGTCCACCCATGGTGCATATGATCTATTCTCATCCCCATGACTCTCATCAATGACCTATAATTGGGTTGCATAACTCACTCCCACATCAACCATCACCTCATCAATACCATTATACTCCTAATATGTATTAACCCACATCTAAACCATACCAATTGCACTTCATCCAACACATACATCATCTAACCTCTACATAATCCCTTCATTCTTACCCATCATCGTATCCCCCACTTCAACCACCTACCTATCATTAGCACCATGTTCAAAAACCACCATCACACACCTTGCACACCCACAATAATTCTCATCAACACCATCAATATCCACCTTTGGGATCCCAAGTCTTGTAAGCTCCATCCTTTGACCACCTTCACCATCATCTCTATGTACACCAATCCTATCCTCTATCGAGCCATCCCATATGACTCATCATAACACTCACTATTCAGCTCCCCAAGCCCCTCCAAACACATTCCAATAATTAGCCAACAAAGTAAATAGTTTAGAATCTCAAGTTATAGGCACGAGGTATCAAAAGCCAACCTTGAGTCAACTTCAAAACTACCCCATCAACCCCTCAATATGAGTGCTACCTTATCCTACCCTATTTAAAATGCTCGAATTTAAAAAGTTAAAGGTCAAAGAAGATCCTCAAGATCATTTGAGCACATTCATCAATGCTTATTATCTCATCAATGAGATAAACCCCCTCATGCTTTGAACATTTTTGCTATCCCTTGTAGGAGGAGCCTTGGATTGGTATAACCTTTTCCCAGAAACAACTCGTATAATTTTATATAGTTAGAAAATATCTTCCTAGAGCACTTCACTCTAAACGTTAAGAAGAAGACCACCTTAACGTATCTCACCAACCTTTATCAATTTGACGATGAGTCCATCATCGATTATGGGAATCAATGGAGAGTGGTACTAACTGAATTACCTTTCTCTATCTCCATCACTAAACTAACTTAGATGTTCACTCAGAGTTATTCCAAATCAATATCACTCCAAATCCAATAATATCGAACTCTTGAGGAAGGCCTCGCTCAAGCCAAAATTATCGAGGATATCAAGATCCAAGAAGGATAAATCAATATCTAAAAGAAAGAATGATCAGGTAAAAATACCAAGGGCAATAATACAAATAATAAATCCAAACCTACCCAAGTCAACTAGGTAGTGTTGATTAGCACAACCACTCAACCTCCCCAACAACAACCTCAACCTTCACACCAACAACCTCAACCTCTACACCAACAACCTTCTCATATATCACCACAGTCGACATACATTATTGTGCCACCTCCTATCCAAAATTAAACCAACCACTCATCTGGTCATGCACCTTCAACAACCCCAATGCAATTTCACACCTCTCAAATCCCCCATCCATCATCCTTCAAAAACTTATGGATGCACAATTGATCTGATTACCCAAGATAAGACCTAAAGTTCCAAATAAACCTCAAGGAAGAGGGGATAGAGAAGATTAGTATTGACTCTACCATTGATAAAAGGGTCATGATATCAATAAGTGCATCCAAATTTATAATAAAGTACAAGATTTTATCAAGAGAGGGCTTATCAAAGTCAACAACCCTCTTGCTCCCCCTAATCAAAATATGGGTATTTATCAAACCATGTTACCACAACATGACATAGCACAACCAAACACTAGAGACACTATGACTATCCCTCAATAAAATCAAGTTAACCATATCAATAATACCCCCTATCATCCGGGTTTTATTGGCATGATTCATGTAGTCATAACAAATCGAAGGTACCCGAATCCACTTACACAAAAAATTTATCCCTCAAATGTGTTGTTCTCATCAATAGTACCACCTCCATTAGTGCAAGTTACCATTACACCTTAACCCTGACCTATCATATATTTTCAAAGTAGACTTACCCATAACCTTAAAATGGCTTGATCTAAGTTCTCCATCTATGAGTTAATCCAACATTCACCTCCCCATTGAGAGACATTAATGGAAATACTCAAATCCATAGATTTGCAAACCCATGATCCTAATTCTTTCACCAATTTCATGGGTAACATTCAAACTTACATCTCATTGGACATCATAATTTATGACACTAAGATTAAGATTATACCGATGGAAGGACCAGATCCACCCTTGCACGTCATGGCCACTATTGAAAATAAAATCTTCAAACATGTCCTGATTGACATAGGCTCATCCATCAACATCATCACATCATCTACCCTCAAATACCTCAATCTCTCACCCACTTATATCACCAATTCTACCTTCACTCTATAGGTATTCAATAACTCCCTGTGCTCAACACTAGGAACAATCATCCTACCTATTCAAGCAGGGGTCAAGACCATCCATATTTTATGTCATGTCTTGTATGGAGAGATGCAATACAATGTACTCCTAGGTAAATCATGGATATGGGATATGTGATGCGTACCATCAACCTTGCACCATTGCCTTAAATACACACATGAGGGTTGCGTTCATTGCATTCCACTGGACAACAAACCGTTCAAGTATTTCCACGTGGTCACACACCTACAAGAGTCCCCTTGCCTTCAACACACCTATCTCTCACCCATCACCCACTCAACTCATAATACCATCCAATCTCATCTTCTATTCCCTTGCTTGTCCCTCATAATGTCAACTTGCAACCCACCCACTCAATATCAACCAATCCAATTCACCCTTCTTCATTTGTGGATACTCATTACACCAATCATCCTACCTCAAATCAATATCATCCATCTTGTTCACCCCTTCCTCCTTAGCACTACCCACCTTCTTCATAACCTTTATCCAATGCTCAAAATTTCCACCCTTCTAGCATGCAAGCCACTCCATCCCATCCCCAATATTTTCATCCTCCATATTCTACCTATACCTCTCCTTCGTATTCAGTGGCATAACCTCCATATTCAATCATACCCATCACACTCGTATCAAATCATCCTCCACATTTGGATCCTATTGTCAATCACCATCCACCAACTCCATATAGATCACACCCTTCTACTTCTTCCACTAATCCCAACCACTATCTCAAGGATTCTTCTTCTACTCCCACCACTTATTTCATTGGATAGGCTTCCTTCACCCTCACTCCTACAACTATCACCCCTTCTATCACCCCCACACCTGCTCTCACACATGCATCCTAAACCACATCTTCTTCCATGATACATAAGCCACCCCCACCATCAAATACATCTAAGATGCATTCATACATCCTTGATACTATTCAAGAGATATCTACTCTCATTCTATCACCCTCTACAACTCACTCCATTTTCATGGATAATGTAGAGTAATCCTCCTCTACCCCCTCTCCAATGCTCTCATCCTAGTATCCTAGTGTTGTACATATGACCACTCATAGAATAAGAGAATACCTTGTATATAATATAGTTTTTTTACCTCTAATCATAGAATTAGTTAGGGAATTTGGTCACCCTAGTCATACCCCTTTAGTCATTGATGTTGTTGCTCTAGTGGGCTCTTCCTCTAATCACACAAATTTTGTGTATAGAGGAATTGATTCATCAACTAAACCTCCTAAAAAAGAGCTTGAAGCATTATTTTTTTGCAACAACTTTTTGGATAATACTTCATTCACCATAAAGTACTTCCATCATTTTAATTTGTGAGAATGTGGTCTTGGCTGCTACGAGCAAGGAATACACACTATTTTGGAGCCCCATTCTTAGCCTCCTTAGGACAAATCTAGATCAGGCTATGATCAACATTCTCCAATCGATCCTCTTGATGATGATGTTTAATGTATAACCCTTTGTCTCGAGGAGAAAAATAAGGATAAATGCCCTGATCCTAAGCGTGCTCCTAATGGAGTATCAAGAGGTCTTCACATGGTCCTATAAAGATATAGTTGGCCTTGACCCAAATCTTGTCATCCATAACCTCACGCTGAACCCTAGCACCAAGATGATTAAACAAAATTTGAGAAAACTTCATCCTACCATAGTCGTCACGATTAAAGAAGAGTTATAGAAACTCTTAGACATGATATTTATCCAACCAATTGACTATCCAAAGTGGATTTCAAATATGGTGCTTGCTAGAAAACCCAATGGGAGGATACATATTTGCACCAAATTTTGTGATCTTAACAAAGCATATCCTAAGGATGATTTTCCTCTCCCTAAAATTGACATGCTCTTAGATTCTACCACAAGCCACAAAATGCTCTCCCTAATGGATGTTTTTTTAGGATATAACCAAATTAGAGTCAATCCTTATGGTCAACACAAAACAATTTTTACATCGCCTCGGGGGACATTTTGCTACAAAGTCATGTTTTTCAGTCTTAATAATGCAAGAGCCACATACCAATGAGCCATGACTTACATATTCCATTATTACATGCATAAAATCATTGAATATTATGTTGATGATCTCTTGGCCAAATCCAAAACGTGCCATGGGCATATCGATATTTTATGCAAAGTTTTTAACCATCTTCTTGAGCATAACGTGCAACTTAATCCCAAAAAGTGTGTCTTTGATGTCACTTCAAGGAATCTTTTAGGTTTCATTATCTTTAAGCAAGGCATTGAGGTGGACCCTAACAAAGTCAAGGCCATTGTTGAAATGCAACCCCCTATGAACCTTAAAGAGCTTCGCAGCTTGTAAGGTAAGATTCAAGTGATTTATCGCTTTATCACTCAACTATCAGATAAATGCAAGCCATTCAATAATTTGATGTAAAAGGGATCACATTTCAATGGATCATCGAGTGTCAAGAAGATTTTGATGCTATCAAGCATTACCTTGCTTCTCCTCCAATTTTATCTCCGTCTAGACCAGGCATTTTGTTCCATTTGTACTTATCTACCACTAACTTCACTTTAGGGACCATGTTGGATCAATATAAGAAGTTAGTCAAGAGCATACTATCTATTACAATAATCATACCTTGGTGAGTTATGAGACAAGATATGCATATGTGGAGAAGCTATGCCTTGTTGTGGTTTTTACCACCAAAACACTTTTCCACTATATGCTCAACCATACCATGTATGTCATCGCTAGAGAGAATCCTCTACGATATATGTTGAGTCACACTTATACAAACACTTGCACAACAAAATGGATAATGCTATTAATGAAATTTGATCTCAAATTTATAAGCCAAAAATCCATAAAGGGTTAGGTCATCGCTGACCAAATCATTGAAGCTTCTCTTCAAGACAATAAACCCCTTATCATAGAGCTTATAGACAACTCTGTCTTTAGTATTATCAAGCTTGAAGAGCATGTCGAACTTGAAGATGATGTTGATATTACCATTTTATTTGATGGGTCTAAGTGTGAATAAGGGGGAGGTGCAATAATTATTTTCTTCACACGTCAAGGGGTTCCCATCTCTTTGTCATTCAAGCTTGACTTCCCTTGTACTAACAATGATGCAAAATATAATGCATTAATTTTAGGCCTTCATACCATTGTGGTAATGCATATTAAATGTATCCATATCATAGTTGACTTCCAAGTCATTATCAATCAATTCAAGGGGTCTAAAAATGCAAATGCTCGGTCTTAAAATCCTACAAACATATTTTTGACAAGTTACTTGTCAATTTTGACTAGCATGACATATAATATTTACCAAGGTCATCTAACTATTTTGCGAATAAAATAACCTCTATTGGATCCTTTATCTCGTAGAACCCTACTGATAATGTTACCCTCATTCATGTCACTATGTTGTCCAAATGGACTATCTCATAGGAGTCATCTAATGATGAATGGGATGTTTTTATAATTTAGGTTGAGTCCTACCATGTTGTTTTTGTGTAAATCAAGGATTTTTTAAAACTTGGTACTCTTCCTTCCAACTTGCCACCTATTTCTAAATGCATATTCAAGCAAAAGGTAACTCAATACACTTTAGTATTAGATGTGCTTTATCATCGTGGCTATGATAGTGTCATCCTTCATTATCTCAAACCACAAGAAGCCAATTGGGTAGTGTCTCAAGTGCACGATGGTACATGTGGTGGTCATTTTAGTGGGATGGCTATTGCAAAGCGTATTTTACGCATGGGTTATTATTGGCCCACTATGGAACATGACTATTTTACATACATCAAGAATATCACAAATATCAATATCATGCCAATTTGACCCATCTTCCATCACAAGCCTTACAAACCATTCAAGCCCTATGACCATTCTCGCAATGGGGACTAGATCTGGTGGGGAAAATTTCTTCATCTTTGGGTAATCATACCATCATCATCATCGTTACCAAATACTTCACCAAGTGGGTTGAGGCTATTACTCTTACCAACATTCCAGGACCTTGAATTATGAAGTTTATATTCTAGTACATCATATGTCATTTTAGTATCCCCTCAAAAATCATTTTTGACAATGGAACCCCATTCAAAAATAAGGATGTTCAAGCACTATGCACTAAGTACCATATTCAACATAGCTTTTCAACACATTATTACCATTAAAGCAATGGCCAAGTTGAGGCGACCATTAAAATTATTGTGTCATTCTCAAGAAAATGGTACAAGAGAATCATAAAGATTGGCACCTTCAACTCCCTTTGGAACTTTGGGCTTATCGAACTAGCGTTCACACGCCAAAAAGTACAATGTTGTTCTGTTTAGTTTATGGCATCAAAGCCATCATGCATCTTGAGCTTGAGATCCTAACCTTACACATATCTTTACAAGAATTCACAGATGAGGACACCACTTATCAAGCTAGGCTTGACCAACTCATGCTTCTAGATGAACATCGAATCAATGCCCTTGAGCACCTTCATGTTTACCAATATCAAATCAAACGAGCCTATGATCATAAGACCCATCCATGAGAATTCCAAGATGGTGATCTAGAGCTTAAAGAGAATTAGCAAAATTAAAGTCTTCCCTCATATTTATGTCATAAGTTTGTTGCCAACTGGTTTGGTTTGTTCATTGTTAAACAATCATTTGGTTTCGGGGCCTACAAGCTTACGAATCTCGAGGGAGAGAACTTGAACACATTAACATTCTTCATTTGTGTGCATTCAATGCCTAATTACTATCACAATGTAATATAAATAATTATAAAAAAACTATAAAAAAATTATAAAATGAGGATTTTCCTCTATCATCCTTAATTTTTATCCAGCCATTCTCCAATGTCTTAACAAGAGAAAATTGTGAGCATATCGCCAACACAAGATGCCATACTTGCAATGAAGACACTAAAATTTATGGAATGGTTGGATGAAAATGAGGCATGCCTCTCATCAAAATTTCCAAATCAAAATCAAAATAAAAAAATCAAAACGCATGACGCACTCATATCATTATCGCACTTTTCAATTAAACACTTATCATCTACACCCTTGTTGATTTTATTTATTCCTTTCCTCCTTATTTCTCTTCTCTTCCTCACACATCACTCCTCGTTTTACAGTCATGCTTCGAGCACTTACATACCATGGACCAATGTGTTCCTTTACCCCTTCCTCTTTTCCCTCTTTCTCCATTCCATCGTATTTTTCTCTTTTCTCTTATTCTTTCTATATTGTTTTTCATGCCACCACCAGCTCATCACTTTCATTTTGCACCTTTAGTTTTTTCTTAAATGCAATTTTGATTATTGTTCGATTAAGTTTGACACTTGTCATCACAAAGGATTTTGGTTGTGTTAATCAAGGGCGTCTTCATAGTCATAGCTATCTAACCTCTTTATATGCACTTTTTCACCACATCCACTGTGTCCACCATTCATAATTCCCCATGTTTTATCTCTTTTCTCTTGTATGTTTGGAGAATATTTGGGTTATTTTGGTCATCTAGCCATACTTAATGTCTCAGTTAGCTTGCATTGAAAGCCATTTCTTCCTTGAGTGCTACGGACCTTCCTGGTTAACTCAGGTTTCCTCTTGGACCATGCACATATCACATATTAATCATATTTTAAGTCTAGGAAATATGAAACCATGCGTATCTTTAAGCCATAACATAAAATATTTCCCCTACTCATCCTATCATGCCATAATCTGATCCCAAGAATACATATTGAAAAAAAGCACCATCAATTTCAATTATTATATATCCTAGGGAATTTTAGACATCTCCATCGTGGCTATAGATGTATGGTTGGTAGTGGAGCAACATTGAAGGATTATGGGGCTATCTCCATCGAGGCTCTCTCATTCATGGCCTGGACATGATACGTGAGGGTCCACTAGCTAGGCTCTATTGTGACCCTATCAACATCAATCGTGGAGGGACATAAAATCCATCCCTAATCAGGATCTCCTCCATATCCATGGCTCTCTTTACCTCTAGTCATCAGTGTGCCATGGTCCTTGTGTACCTACCCTAGGCCATCGTTGCCTCTACTCATGCTCCAACTAGATCTATTTGTAGTGCCTTGCTGGTCCTCCATAGTTCTTCCATCTCTATTGCCATTCACTTTCTCTCAGCCACCCTCGACTCTACCTATTACCGTAGCTCATCCTGCTCGATCACTGACACCAGTATATCCTCTTTCATCTAGGATAGTATCTGTACCAACCTATCCCACCACTATTTGTATCCACTATTTTCCACTCCTCCCTGCATACCTCCATCAGTATCTCATCACTATCCAAAGCTACATAGATAATAATCCCTTCCATTGGTAACTTAAAGATGTGATACATATCTTCCAAGGTAACTATCATATCCCTTATCAAGAGATGGAAGGTCTCCCTATGTCCCATCACTCTACTAACTTAGAAAGGTACCCTTAATCCACGTAGATAGGCTCAATCTATGCTACTGCCTTCAAGCCAATCTTCTCAAACCACTCCTAGTTTACCTCCATCAACAATACTTGGGAACTTGGAAACATAGTGCCAAATTGATGTTGTGGATGTAACATCCTCAACTGCACTCACCACATTACAGTCATTAGCTCACCATTTTCATTAAAAAATTACCTCCCCTGGGATATTTAAAAAAAACAACAAAAAGAAAGTAAATCATAAAACACATGCATATAATTCAATAAAAAATAACACAACCAAAAGAACTGAGATATTTACAGGATTTGCACACCCTCCAACTCCCATCATCGTGCTTGTTCCTACAATCTCTTCTATCACCTTCTTCTCTTCTCTCTCCTTCTCAACCACCATCCGTAGTTGCCAAAATGAATCCCACAAGGTCTATTTATAGCTTGGTAATGGTAACCACCCAAATAGGTTGCCAAATTCCCTATGTGATCACCAATGTGCAAGGCAATCACCTTGGATGGTTCCCAAGGCATTGGCCAACCGCCATGGGTGGTTCCCAAGGTGCCAGACAACCGCCATGGGCAACTACCGCTAATATTTTTTTCTTCATTAAAATTTCCTAAATTTTACCACTAACTCCCTAAAATTTATCTTTTGTGCACCTTCCCTTATTCCTTGCTCCATAAAATGCTCTAAGAGATTGATTCACCCTTAAGTTATGACCTCTTAGCTTGATTATTGTATGAGCGCTTAAGTGATGATAGATCACCTATATATTGCATGTTTGAAGGAATTTAATGCTCTGAGAGATTGATTCACCCTCAAGTGATGGCCTTTTAGCCTGATTATTAGATGAGTGATTAAGCGACTTGAGAAATTTTTGCTTTCACATGATATATACAAATATGAATAGAAGATTTTTTTGTAATTGGTTACCTTTAAGCATGAAATTAATGGATATTTTTGTGACTACCTTTAAGCATGGGATTAAAGAATATTTTTTTATAAGCGACTATCTTTAAGCATTAACTTAAAGGATATTTTTTTGTAAGCAACTACTTTTAAGGATGAACTTAAAGGACATTGTAATAGACACCCCTGTTTGCTGCTCTGAAATAACTGAGGGTTTTTTCTTTGTTTCCGTTTTTGTAATGTCTGATTTTTTTGTGTGTTTTTTCTGATGTTTTGCTGATAGGTATTATATGCAATTGTTTTGGGGTTTTTGTGCTTTATAATGTGTGAACATATGCATAAAGAAAAACTCTAAATTGCATAAACATAAACTGGAATGAAACAAACTGAAACCCAACACCAAACAACATTATTTTATTCAAATTTCTGACCTGGAAATGCAAGTACAGGTCTGATACAAAATTCTGGAAATAAACCATACACAGCTGAACACACCAAAATGCTCATAACTTCATCAAACGGGCTCCGAATGACATGCCGTAAAATGCAACAATCTTGTACAAGCTAGGCGCCAATGTCTGGACAGCAAACACACCCGAAAGTTGACTGAATTTATTGCATACTTCCCAAGGTAATGGTATAGCCTGCTGGAAAGGGTACGACCAGCAAAATAAATTCACTCCAGCTCCAAACCCTCATCAAAATGCCTCCATTCTCATCGCCCAAACTTGGAAAACATATGCTAGGAAACCCAAAATGAGAAACTTCCCGGATTAAGAGATATGAATGCTTTACACGTTCTCCAATGCACTCCTAAATGGTACGGCCAGCTCCAAGAACCCTCAAATCACACCACAAAACACTAAACTGAAGCACACCCAGATGAAAATGACCAAAAACTAGAAGACCCAGAAGATCTCCTCAAACACCCACTGAAGTTGCCGAAATCACAAACCCTACCGCTGCAAATCAAGCTCAAATCTGTGTCCCCCAAGTAGAAACACCCAAAACTGACTAGGGAGGACCTTTAACCCCCGAAACCAGTGATACCAATGGAGGTTTTCGTCTCCAAAAGCCAAAGTCTGCAATTGCTGAAGCAAATTTGATAGAGTTCTGTTATGTTGCCGGAAAGAAGATGATGCAAATGAGCTCCAAAACTCCAATATAAACCCCATGCCTCATTTTTAGGTTTTTTGGGCTCCAAACACATTTCAAAATAATATTATTTTATTGCCTTAAGAACTCCTACGTCCCCCCTTGGGATGTGCATCCACCCCCTTGGCCTAGTAGGACAACGTTGTTTTAAAAAAAACATAAAGTTACTTTTTTTTTATTTTATTTTTTATATCATTTGGCCCTTTTTAATTAAAAAGTAACTTTAATAACTTCCAAATATTTCGCCCAACCTTAGCAACTGAATAAATTCATCAAATAAGGCAACCTGAACACTGCAAATGTGGAATGAAGCAGACCAAAGCTGACACTGCCAAAATTAGCAGTTACTATAAATAGTAACTCCATCAGAATCACCCAACAGAGCCCTCGGAAGGACTCAGAACTCCTTAGCACTACTCTGAACAAAAACCCATAAAATTCATCACCACTGAACGTCTCAGCTTCGACTTACTAAAAATAGTAACTAAAAATAGTAAGTGGTGGAAGAAAGCTCCGAATCGCCTCTAGAAAGAGGTAGAGGAGAGTTGGTGAAGCATTGATCGCCAGGGAACAACCCACTTAGGGTTCCCAAACATCCCTATTTAGCCTATGGGAACCCAGGAATAGGCTAAATCACCACCTAACACTGACTACTTAGAAAGGGGACATTACAATCCGCCCTTCCCAAAGATTGCTTGTCCTCAAGCAATACTCAAATATACCCCAGTCAGTTGTCTACTCCTGGCTGAGGTCACATAAAATACCTGGATCCCATAACAGCCTTAGAAAGAAACCATCACGCTAGCGTTGCGCCACTCTGATCACAACGAGTAAATCCACTGTGCTCAGACTGCACATACTGCTCCTGCAACTCAGTAATAAGCTCATCCTCAAAATCTGAACTAGTATGCCTATAAGAACTAAGCTCTGTGTCATGAGACAACTCATGCAGAAGTAACTCAGCATGGTCTACTCCTGCACTCTCACTGATCAAAATGAAACTGAGCACCTGAGAAAACATTACACTCAACAAAGAAGCAGGATACCCAGTAAATCTCACCATAGAGGCCCAACCAAAATGCAGACCAATCTCTATCAAGTAACTGGCAAGGTTGTGGACAACAAAGGTAGATCTGTAAATAATCATCCTGGGAATGCATCTACCATCAGAATCGGAAAAATCCACACTGACACTCCATCTCCATGAGTCAAAATGATCATCCCAAGAGTACCAATACTCCCACTCAGCAATAATCATGAGAGTATCATCAAGAAATACATCAATCATCAGCATGAAATGATAGCCAACACCTACTCGGGATGCCCATAAATCCATCCAATAATGGATCATATTAGTTGCAATTCTTGTTGACCTCATGTTATACCAAAAATTAACCCCTCCAATAAGCTGAATGGTCTGAAAATGAAGTAATATACCGCTGTCCATGACTGAAATCATCATCTCATAAACTGATTTTTGATAAATCAGCATACCACAAAGAGTACATTTACCAAAAATCTGAAGCATGACAGCCAAAATACAAATACTAAACACATCCCAAGCTGAAATTACCTCCCAATTAATCAACAAATCTGCAATTCTCCAGTCTTGGCTCGGGATCTCTTTCCAATCCACTTGTATGAACACAAATAGATTCATAACATGGCTGCTCAAGGAGTGAACAGCAGCATACCTTTCATTCTTTTGGTCAACCAACTCCCAAGGCATGCACCAACCATCGTCCTCGATGCCCAGAAACACAAACATGCGATCCTGGGTGTGGAAACTCAACTCCCATGTGGCTCTATCATGCTGAGGTAGCTTTGTACTAATCATCAAAGGGACCTCACCAAAAGCGGATCTAGTGATAACCAAAGACCCAACGCTAGGTTCCTCCACCTCAACAACTCCCATAGAACCATAGAACTCCTCTACTTGAGGTGTACCACCAATACCAAACTCCATGCCAAAGAGCTCTGCAGGATCATAAACTGACATAGAAGGTGAATCAACACAAGGGTTGTCATCAATCATCTCAAAAGGAATGTTATGATATGAAAGCTCTGCATCCATGCTATGAAGCTCACTGCCTACACATCCATCCTCAAGCTCATGCGGATGTGGGCAACTTGGCTCCAAATGAAAATCCTTATGGAGCTCCTCAATGCCTTCAATCAATTGCTTGATCTCCATGTATCTTGCATCTGATTCTTGTTTCTTATTCATGGCTGCCATAGTTGATTGATTTTCAGCTTGCAAAAGAGAGTGGTGAGTTAGGCTAAGCTCAAGGCATAGCTCATCAATTTCTTTCTCCTTCTCTTGGTATGTGTTCAAGGTGTCTTCTGCAAACTTAACAGCCATATCTCTATCAGCAAGCAAGAGTAAAAAATCTGATTTGATTACCTGTAGAGCCTCTCTGATGGTGTGCAGATCGGAAAGAGTGACACCTCCCTGAACTCCCTGTTGTCGCTCTTCCCTTTGAACCTTCCAGTAAAGATCCTCAATGTAACTGTGCGTGCTATCAAGACGCGATAAGGCTGCCACAACTTGGTCTTCAATGACTCTCATCTGGCTCTGCAAATGGTGTAGCTCACTATGCCTGTAATCATAATCAACCTCATGCAAAAATAAATCTGATTTATTTTCGAGATTCGCCTTCTCGAAATCAGCTACCTCATTGCCATCCTTTTTGCACGAATCTTGATAAGTTGGAACATTATTGCAGTCAAAAAGAAATTCATACCGCACAGGTTCTTCTTTGTATTCAGGTGTCAACACACCCGGATCCCATGGTACTAAGAGCTGATCACTTAATTTTGTCCCAACGTGCTCTTTTGGCTCCTCATGCGTGACTGTCTTTGTACATAATTCACTCTGCAAGTCACCAAAGAAAATGAAACTATTCGGCATATTCACCTTAATAGGTTCAGTTTGGCAACTAAACCCACAACCGCCAACATGCACTAAATCTGAAAATGCATCATAATCAGCAATAAACCCATCATACACTGAATCATCATGGCTGTCCAAATCTTTGTCATGCTCCGAAATATCATGAGTGTACTCATCGGAAAGGGCTGCTATGAAACCTGTAACTTTGTCATCATGTCCTTTCTCTGCAATGGCGTTAGTAAACTCAACTAATTTGTCATCATATGCATCAACTTCTTTGGTCTCATCTAAGCAACTGGCAGACTTAGAAATTTCATTTGGTAGGTTCAAATCTGAAACCATGTCTGCTATTTGGTCTTTTTCCTCGTGCACAATTTCATCATCAAAAGTTGCATGCATGACTAAGGACTCATTTTGGCATTCGGTCATACATACCTCATGTGAAATGTCACTTCCTTCATCACATATTTCTGATCTGATTTTTTCTTCTGCAAATACCTTTGTTTTTTCAGCTTCATTATCATGGTGTCCTGATACTACGTTCAACCTTTCAGACTCTTCCCTTGCAAACTTCGGAAACAAATACCTTTTGAAGTCTGGATCCTTCATAATGTCAAAGATCTTTTGCATATCATGCTGAACTTCACCCCAAAACTTATAATCAACTGACGATGCCATCATGAGTTCAAACTTAACCACAGGCTGGCAAGAAATGACTGCGCTCTGATACCATTGTAATAGACACCCCTGTTTGCTGCTCTAAAATAACTGAGGGTTTTTTCTTTGTTTCTGTTTTTGTAATGTCTGATTTTTTTTTGTGTTTTTTCTGATGTTTTGCTGATAGGTATTATATGCAATTGTTTTGGGGTTTTTGTGCTTTATAATGTGTGAACATATGCATAAAGAAAAACTCTAAATTGCATAAACATAAACTGGAATGAAACAAACTGAAACCCAACACCAAACAACATTATTTTATTCAAATTTCTGACCTGGAAATGCAAGTACAGGTCTGATACAAAATTCTGGAAATAAACCATACACAGCTGAACACACCAAAATGCTCATAACTTCATCAAACGGGCTCCGAATGACATGCCGTAAAATGCAACAATCTTGTACAAGCTAGGCGCCAATGTCTGGACAACAAACACACCCGAAAGTTGACTGAATTTATTGCACACTTCCCAAGGTAATGGTACAGCCTGCTGGAAAGGGTACGGCCAGCAAAATAAATTCACTCCAGCTCCAAACCCTCATCAAAATGCCTCCATTCTCATCGCCCAAACTTGGAAAACATATGCTAGGAAACCCAAAATGAGAAACTTCCCGGATTAAGAGATAAATGCTTTACACGTTCTCCAATGCACTCCTAAATGGTATGGCCAGCTCCAAGAACCCTCAAATCACACCACAAAACACTAAACTGAAGCACACCCAGATGAAAATGACCAAAAACTAGAAGACCCAGAAGATCTCCTCAAACACCCACTGAAGTTGCCGAAATCACAAACCCTACCGCTGCAAATCAAGCTCAAATCTGTGTCCCCTGAAGTAGAAACACCCAAAACTGACTAGGGAGGACCTTTAACCCCCGAAACCAGTGATACCAATGGAGGTTTTCGTCTCCAAAAGCCAAAGTCTGCAATTTCTGAAGCAAATTTGACAGAGTTCTGTTATGTTGCCAGAAAGAAGATGATGCAAATGAGCTCCAAAACTCCAATATAAACCCCATGCCTCATTTTTAGGTTTTTTGGGCTCCAAACACATTTCAAAATAATATTATTTTATTGCCTTAAGAACTCCTACGTCCCCCCTTGGGATGTGCATCCACCCCCTTGGCCTAGTAGGACAACGTTGTTTTAAAAAAAAACATAAAGTTACTTTTTTTTATTTTTATTTTTTTATATCATTTGGCCCTTTTTAATTAAAAAGTAACTTTAATAACTTCCAAATATTTCGGTTAATGTCTTTTCATATGAAGGAATGATGTTGATGCTCACATAGCAGAGCTAGGGTTTCAGAAGTTTGGAGGTGCTTCAGAGGAGATCTGAGGAATCAAACTGGGGTTTCAGAAGCTGAGGTAGAGGGTTGTCAATAGTAAGGATCACGGCCAAGAATGGGGGACATAGGTACTTCGGTACCAAATCCTCCAAACGAAGGAATTTCATTTCGGGATAAGCTATGTGGAACCCAAGATAGTTTCAACGACTGTCAAACACAAGCAAAGAAAATCATAAACACCATGGGGAAGCGACAAAAGGAGGATTCTTCTAGGAGGGTGAACGGATGTCTACCACAAGCAAAAGAAATACCGATGTTGGAAATAGGTGAGGATTTGGGTAGCTGAGGATATTGTTTATAAGTCAAAACACAACTTGATAGGTAAATTTGTGGGTTTCAAACCATCTGTGCACTTCCTCCACACATGGATAAGGAAACAATGGCATATGGAAGGAGAATACGAAATTCTAACTCTCGCAAATGGGTATTTTTCTGTGGAGTTCACATCGGTGGCAGATCGACAAAAAGTATTTGAGGGAGGACCATATCATCATGGACCGGCGGGACTATTCTTGCGACCATGGAAGATGGGATTTGACCCGAGGGTGGAACAGACAGCGAGTACCAATATGGGTAAGATTATTTGCCCTTCCCCTTGAATTTTGGAAAGAGGAGATACTTGAGGCAATAGGCAACTTATTAGGGCATTATCAAGGTAGATCAAGAGAAACGGTTTTAGGAGGATCGGCAATGTTTGCTAGGGTTTGTGTAGAAATGGACCTCGGCAAACCTCTTCCAACGAGAGATAGACCTAAAAATAGGGGATTTTGTGCAGCGCCAACAAGCTGGATTATGAGGCTATTCCATTCGGATGTCGGGTGTGCCACGCTCCTGGACATCTAGCTAGAATGTGCCCAACGAGTTAAGGATCATCAATCCGAACAAGAGGGGACAAAAGAAAATTTTAACATGGCGAGGTCAATCTCTTCGACAAAAGGAAATCAAAAGGAAGGGAAAGGCCCAATAGATTATGAGGGTTTTCAAAAAGTAATGAGAAGGCCAAACAAAAAAAATCAGCACAGTAACCAGAGACAAGGAGAAAGAGTTGTAAGAACAACCAATAGATATGAGATATTCAAACAAGCTGGGAAACTTGGAAACCGAAGGAGATTTTCAAATGGAAGGGTTAGAGGAGGATACTCGGCAAGTCACAACAGTTGATCAGGAACAATATTCCAATCTAGTGTTAGGGAACAAGCAAGGAGCAAGACCAGACACAACCTCTCTCATGGAAGAGGAGATTCAACCCACAAGAGAGACCATAGGAGGGAAATAGAGCGAGAGGATGTTTTTGACACGGGAAATAGAGATGAAAGAAGGAAATAAGAACAAAGAAAGCCCTACTCTAGGAATTCATCAAGTGGAGAAGAAACAAAAACCAAACCAATCTGCAGGGAGGAAGTCAAACAAGGAAAAGATGGAGGAACAGGGAAGAGATTTGAGCCAGAACGGAAAGGTAAAATCGATGGCTGATTTTTTCTCTCCTAATTCTCAATGATATTAATCACTTGGAATGTGAGGGGTTTAGGCGATCGCCCCGGACAAAAGGCGATCAAAAATATTATCATAGATATGAGTCCGGATATAATTTTGTTAAAGAAACCAAAATGCAAGGAGAAGACTTACAAAAAATAAATAGGAGGATATGGCAAAAAGGAGAGATCCTTACTCAATCGTCACAAGGGAAATCAGGTGGACTGGCCACTATGTGGAATCACCAACTGTTCCTAGAGATAGGGGGGGCCTCTACGAGAGGGGTGTTGATGGTCCGGTTACAAAATAGGAAAACTGGAAAAATTTGGACTATAGTGAATTTTTATGGAGCACAAACAGTTAGATTACAGAGGGATCAATGGGTAGCCATCCAGAATTTCAGAGAAAACTACCTGGAGGACCAATGGATTGTGGGAGGAGACTTCAATGCAAAGCTTAGAATAGAGGAACAACAAGGAGGCAGAGCCATGCTTGAGGAAAAGGACGAGGTTTTTTTCAGCAATAACATGTCAAATGAATCTAATAGATATCCCAAGCTGTGGATAGCTCCATGACTTGGACTAACGGAAGAAAGGAAGGTGAGATGGTCAAATCTTGCTTGGATCGTTTCTTCATGGGGGAGGAATTATATTTGCATACCAAGCATCAAGCAAGGGTCATGGATAGGCTTTCTTCGAGATCATTTTCCAATAAGTTTAACCATAGAAGAAGATAATCATAAAGTTGTGGGAACTTTTAAATTTGAGCTATGGTGGCTGAAAGATGAGGAGCTAGGGGACCGTATAAAGGAATGGTGGAAATCGGGGAAACCAAGATTTGAGACAACCCAATTCAAACTCCACAAACAACTAAAATATGTAAGGACCCAACTAAAGGAGTGGAGTAAACGAGAAGAAGGAAATAACTAGAATCCAAAAGAATGAAATCAAGGATCAAAAGGAGAAGATTGCTCAAGAGATAAGACAAGGAACTATCACGGAAGAAGCTGTTACAACGTGAGGCAGAAATTATCAGGAGAGGAAGCTTTGGAGGAACAAGAAGAAATCTATTGGAGGCAAAGAGCCGAGAATCACATGGTTAAAGGAGGGGGACCAAAATACGACTTTCTTCCATAAGACGACAACGACCGAGGAGACAACAAAATAGAATTATGGGTCTTACGAGATATGATGGGTCGGGTAAAAACCGGTGGAAGTGAAATGAAAAGTATAGCAAATCGGTACTTCCATACACTTTTTAGCGATAATGAAAATTTGAATGCAATATGGCGAGGAGAAGATACTAGAGGCAATTCCACAATTAGTTAAACATGAACACAATAAATTATTAATGGAGGAAATTTCTTTGGAAGAAACCTCGCGAGATCATACAAAAAATGCAAACGGGGAAAGACTCCGAGGACCAGACGGATTCCCCATTGAATTTTATCAAAATTTTTGGGAAATTGTGGGCCAAGCGATGGTGGAGGCATTGGAGGAAATCGAGACAGAGTAAGCAAATGTTAAAAGCCTTGAATCATACTTTTATCACTTTGGTTCCTAAGGGCCCATCTAGTGAGATAATTGATAATTATAGGCCTATTTCACTATGTAATGTAGTATACAAGATATTAACAAAGCTTATGGCAGAAAGGTTGAAACAGTTTTTACCAAATCTGATTTCAAGTGAGCAAGGTGGTTTTGTTGAAGGCAGACAAATTCTAGATGGAATAGTAGTGGCTCGGGAGGTGATACACACAATGTCAAAACAAAAGGACCCGGGTATGTTTATTAAATTAGATCTTTCTAAAGCCTATGACGAGTAGAGTGGTCCTTTATGCAAAATATTTTAGAAAAAATGGGCTTTGCGAGAGGGTGGAGAGATTGGGTAAGAGCCTGTACACAAACTACATCATTCTCGGTTACGGTAAATGGCGGTCCCTCTCCCATGTTCACGGCGAGGAAGGGGGCTGAGGCAAGGGGACCCTCTCTCCCCTTACCTTTTTATCCTTTATGCGAGAGGGTCTCGGGAGAGCTGTTAAAAAAGGGAGACAAGAGGGGAGGTTAAAGGGCTTGAAAATAAGTTCTCAAATTGAGATAAATCACCTCCAGTTTGTGGATGATCTTGCTCTTATTAGTCAAGCCAATCTCATAGTAGCAAGAAACATAAAAGAAGTTTTAGATGGGTATACTCAAGCTACTTGGCAAACTTTTAATGAAAAAAAATCTCAAATTGTTTTTTTTAATACAACGAAGAGGGTGAGAGATAAAATTATACAATTGTTGAAATTCATGGAAACTCCTTTACCCATACGGTATTTAGGAGTACCTTTATATGCAAAGAAAACAAAAAGTAAAGAGTGGAAAGGGTTGATGGATAGACTTCAAGCTAAGGTGAGCAAGCTGGACTCATAAATGGCTAAGCTTAGGAGGAAGGCTGACAATGATTAAAGCTGTGCTACAAGCTCTTCCAGTTTATAAATTTTATGTACTTCAGGCTCCAAAGAGAATTCTAAAAGATATTGACAAACACACAAGAAAGTTTTTGTGGTCAGGTGCAAGGGAAGAACAAAAAATAGCACTAGTGGGTTGGGAGAAGATATGCCAACCAAAAAAACAAGGAGGATTGGGGATAAGATCAGCATTCCGGAGCGACAAGGTACTAGCTGGGAAGCTATATTGGAGATGGATTACAACTACTGGGGGTTTATGGAGTAGACTCTTACAAGCTAAATATTACCCAGGAGTGGATGAGAAAAACATTCCAAGATACAAAGTGGAAGGAGAGGGATCTACCATATGGAGGACAATGTTAGTAGGCCAAGAGTTAATAAAGCCATACCTATATTGGCAGTTAGGGGATGGAAAGGATGCTTTATTTTGGGAGGATTCATGGAATCAATCACAACCAATTATTCAGACATTCCCGAGAGATGGAGAGCTGGAAATCAGAGCTCCAAAAAGCAGGGTGGTGGAAAGCCTCTTACTATATGAAATCATGGAATCAACATGTGCCAGATTTATTACAGTGGAAACATCCCCAAGAATGGCCAGTGAGGGGTACAGAGGAACTAATGGAAAAACTGTGGAGATATCTTCAAAGACACCCAATTCGGGATGGTTCTAAGAGGGATATACTTGGATGGGGAGGAAGTAAGTTGGGAATTTATAAGGCAAAGGAGGGATACAAGGTAGTTTGTGGATACGAGATTACCCCATCACCCTTTCCATGGACATTTGTCTGGCAAAAGGAAGGATGGCCAAAAATTAACATTTTCTCATGGTTGATTAACCACAAAAAGTGCTTGACTTTTGATAATTTGATAAAAAGAGGTTTCTTTGGGCCCTCTAAATGTGTTTTGTGTGGAAAGGCGGAGGAGACCTTGAATCACCTCTTTTTTGGGTGTTCTTTTGCTAAAGACATATGGATCAATTGGTGGAGACAAATGAGACAACATTGGGAAGTTTTTGAGAGCCGGGAAAGCTTTTATGAGAAATGGAAACAGTGCAGACTTTAAGACTAAAACAATGAAAATTGCATGGAAACTAGGACCTAGCTTCATATGGTGGCAGTTATGGCTAGAACGAAATGCACGCATATTTAGATCGAGCACCAGAACAAGGGAGCAAGTATGGGAGAGTATTATGAGCAAGGTAACAGAAACACTATTTATCAGATTACAGGAGGAAACAAATATAAAAATGGAGGAAGTGATTATTCTACGGAGCCTTGGAATAACTGTAACAGAGAAACAACTTAAGGATGGGTACACAGGTGTGATCCCCTTGAATAACATAGAGTGGAGGCCACCTCCTAAAGAGTGGGTGAAGGCAAACACAGATGGGGCTTCTACTAAAAATCCTGGGAAAGCTGGTTTTGGTATTATCATGCGAAATTGGAAAGGAGAACGGGTGTATTGGAGAGCGAGAAGGCATGGGGGAGGCAACTAATAATGAAGCGGAAGGACGAGGCGATCTTGTCAACATCGGTGATAGCTGCAAATCTACGATTACATAAGTTGTGGATAGAGACAGGACTCTCAGGTATGGGCTGGAATATTAGATCCGATAAGGCCCTTTCAGGTGCTAGGAATTGGAGAGAGAAGGAAGGTGGAAGCAGTCCGGAAGATCTGGCAAGTTTTTCAAGATGTTTTTATTACACATATAAAGCGAGAGGGAAATAGGGTGGCAGACTATTTAGCAAAATGGGGAAAAGATGCGGAGAAAGGGCAATATGTGGACTCTCGGATGGAAAATCAGATAAGCTTGTGCCAAAGAATCCAAGGGTTGCGGGAGGTGATACAAGCAGATAGTAGAACAAGAAGAGTAGACAGTGAGTCTAATGAATCTATCACAGTTAGGCCACAGAGCAACACAACATGAAGATAAATGGATAGTTTACGGAATTCAGATAAATTGGATAAACTGGAATTCAGCTATGGTAGTGTTGAGGGTATGGATATCTGCATTATGTAAGGTAATGTTTTATGGGTAATTTTTGAGCTAGGAGGGATTGGAGGAGGATTTTATGTCTCCCTTGATGCCTGTCCAGTTCATTTTACCTTGTAATACAACTTCTATAAATATAACATATTTTTCATTTTTTTCAAAAAAACTTCAAAATATTTTGTCCAACCTTAGCAACTGAATAAATTCATCAAATAAGGCAACCTGAACACTACAAATGTGGAATGAAGCAGACCAAAGCTGTAACTGCTAAAATTAGCAGTTACTATAAATAGTAACTCCATCGAAATCACCCAACAGAGCCCTCGAAAGGAATCATAACTCCTTAACACTACTTTGAGCAAAAACCCATAAAATTCATCACCACTGAACGTCTCAGCTTCGACTTACTAAAAATAGTATGTTTCTAAAAATAGTAAGTGGTGGAAGAAAGCTCCGAATCGCCTCTAGAAAGAGGCAAAAGGAAGTTGGCGAAGCACTGATCACTAGGGAACAACTCAAATAGGATTCCCAAACATCCCTATTTAGCCTATGGGAACCAAAGAATAGGCTAAATCACCACAACTGACTGATTACTCAGAAAGGGGACATTACAGACATTTTTGAAATCAACTACCTTTAAGCATGAACTTAAAGGATATTTTTGAAAAAAAACTAATTACCTTTTAGCATACACCCAATTTTTTTTTTTGATAAACTGATTACCTTTTGGGGGAGGGGTGGGGCTCTCCAAAGGACATTTTTTATGAAAATGATTACCTTTGGATAGGTGCCCAAAGGACATTTTTGATAACTAATTACCTTTGGGTAAGCACCCAAAGGATGTTATTATTTATGAACTTATGCTTAAAGGAGATTTTTGATGAGTTGGGTACCTTGACGCACCTGCTTAAAGGACATGTTAATCATTTGATATTTGATTAGCTCTAAGCAAACACTTGGAGGGAATTTTGATGGGATAATGAGATGTAATTACCTTTAAGCAAATGTTTAAAGTTTATTGTGATGATGTGATATATGACTACCTCTAAGCAAGTACTTAAAGGGAAGTTTGATGTACAATGATAAAGGATTATGATAATTTGATAAAATATTTGATCACCCTTAAGTATTTGCTAAATGTTCATTATGATAACTTGATTACCTTTAAGAACCTACTTTAAGGACATTTTAATGATTTGATTAGCCTATTAGCTATAGGATGCTTTGATTGATTTTACCCCTTAGCCTTAGGGTGTTCGGATTGATTTGATTGTGTCTACCTCATAAATACATTTTATAGAGGACATATACCCCATTGGCTTGACCATGAATGATGTCCCCACTTATGGAGGTATTTCATTGTTGTCTAGTTGCCTCCCTATATAAGATGTTAGGTATGAAAGTAATGTACAATAAGATCTAGTTATCAGTACCTACAAAGCCTTGCAGTATTCAACGTGCAGCCAAGGATGAGACAATAGAAATTTATTTGATTTGATTTACAATAAATAATTGTAGACTTTGTGGTATTTATCACGTGGTGAGGAAGTTATAGTTCAAAGGACATGGGGTTGTGAGAAGAATTTGATTGAGCCTGATATTGATAAGGATAGATGAATTGGATTGAAAATGATGATTTGGTTAGACATTGATAAATTGATAGGGTAGATTGATTTGAATTTATTGAGACAACATGATATAAAATGACTTAGATAGAGAGACTGGTTGAAATTGTTAGAGACATATCGATTTAAATAGAGATAGATTAGTTGGTATTGAGATAGATTGATTTGGATTGAGTGATAGAGATAGATTGGTTTAATTTGATAGAGATAACTGGATTCAAATTGCTAGAAATAAATTGAATTAAGTTGATAGCAATAACTTAACTCAAACCAATAGCGATAGGTTGATTTACATTGAGATAGATGTATCTAAATTGATCAAAGATAGGTTAAATGAAAATTGTGTGAATACAAAAATCAAGCAACACCAAATATAAACTATGAAATAATAAATAAGCAAAGTAACACAATGATTGCATAATACAAATGAACTCTTTTATTATTATCAGTAGATCTCAAGTGTTACAATCAGTGTGCCCCAAATGTGGGGTTTTACATTACTTATTTCTTTTGATACAATTGTTACATGTACTAGGGTTCTCTAAAACCCTAGTTAAAAATAATGGTGGTGTCTTGGCGTTTGATTCGATCCCAACGAGGTTGTGGGTGAGCTTGTGTATCCTATGAAGGGCAACCCTAGCTTCAACAACCTTCAATATTTTTTTTATATTTGCACACAACAAAACAATAACAAGGATCAGTAATATTTGTGAGGGCTCCACTGCATGAGACCCTCAAAAGAAATAAAATCACTAAACCCTAGTATTGCAATGAAAGTTGTAACAAAGCATAAAAATGTAAAATAAATACAATGACCTTTTACCTTGTCAACGAACTTGCTATTTCTATTTTTTGCTTATGTAAATACTACCAGTGAAGGTTGCAAATATGCCCTAACAACATCCGAGGGCCATAGGGCTACATATCTAGTGCATGAGACACTTGTGGGTGCTTGATAGACTCTGGTGGGCACTCGAAAACTATGGTGGATGCTCGAAAAACTTTTGCGGATGCTCGACAAACTTTGGTGGGTGCTCGGTAAACTCTGTTGGGCACTCAATGAGCTCAGGAGGGTGTTCAAGGATGGAGGCCTCTGGTGGGCGCTTGAAAAACTTTGGTGAGTGCTCAACAAGATTGAGAGGGTGTTTGGAGATTAATGGAAATGGTGCAGAACCAGATCTGGTTCATGCAACGTGGGAAGGGTGACGATAGAAGCAGATGAGATGCAAACAACGGTAATGGAGATAAGGATAGAAACAAAGGGGTGATATTTAGGATAACTTAGAGCTTAGGAATTCCAAGAACTCAATAGTGTTAGGGGACTTAGTTAGGGGTTGAGTCATCAAAAAGACTCCTCTTTATAATCTTCACTTAGACATGTTAGGGTTTCAACAACACAATATGAGCGGTCAAGATTAAAACATGAGGAAGGGTGGAGATTAAATCTGGGTAAGTAGCATGGATTAATACGGATGGATGTCTAAGATTAAAATGTGATGGAGGACTAGGATTAATTCATATAAATAAATAAATAAATAAATAAATATATATATATATATATATATATTAAATATATATAAATAATGGACGGTAGGGATTGGGAAACATGGATGGATGACAAGTGGTTAGATTTTGGTATCTATAGATGCCCCTTTTTGTATCGTGTTATGTAAAATACAATGCGATGCAAAAATACGAGACACTTGGTTTGGCCTTATGTAGAAGCAACTTTCTTTCATTGGGATGTGAAGATAAAATTGAAGACAAAAGAATTTTGATTGTGTAGCTTACCCCCTCAATTGGCAAATGAGTGAAGAATGAATCTCATGAGTCAATTGAAATATTATTACAAATGAATTTGCAAATTGTGGATGTATGATGTAAATGTAGATGATAAGAATGATGCAAAATGATTCCGTTTTTGCCCCAACGAAGAAAAGGAATTATTGATAAATGCAAGTGAATGATTATGTTTTTGCCCCAACAGAGAAAGGGTTCTTGCCAAGTGTAAATATCATGATCATATAAGATGTATCCCATTGTGGAAAAATCAATGTCAAATGTGGTTGCCCCAAGTTGGGGGTGATTCCATGTGGTTGAAGAATTTGCCTTTTGGCGTAATTGAAATGCAAAATGATGAAAATGCAAAATATCAGGAACCAATCACCCTAGGATCATATGATTGCTATGAGGCCACTCCTAGTTGACTCTGCACAATTCTTGATTGTTCAGGAGAAGTATATAATGTGATTTATCCATATTTCAAGCCTATGGACAAGGCCATCAATGACATATGTTGAGCAAATTGGTCTTGACATAGTCCCACTCATAAAATGAGGGACCAAAATAATGATTTTGTTATTGAATAGTGGGATATATGATTATGAATATGACCAAGTGTTCTTATGGTGATTTATTCATCTTACCGAATTGCATGGATGTAAATTGCTACAATCACCAAGTAGATAGAATAGACCACTAGATACAAGGTTCACTTGAATTTGTATGTGAACTTGGAAAATATATAAATGTAATGATTGATGAATGAAAGTGATGTGGAAATGAATATATGATGATGAGAAATGCATTGATGAGTTATTTTGTGAAATTTTACCTTGATTTGGGGCATTTTGAAGAAATTTTGGACAATTTGCGCCTTTTGGGCACAAATAAAAGTTAGCCATCCAAATCAATTCGTATTATCACAAAATTGAATGCAATGATGAAATGGATGATGAGAGTGATGAAATGGTAATTTTGCAAAAAATTGGACTGCTTTTAAGTGTTTTGTAACTTGTAATGTGATTTTATGCCTTTTGGTCACAAGTAAAATTATGTGTCTAAATCGATTTTGGTTTTCACAAAACATGATATGGTGGTGAAAGTGATGTATGGATGTAATTTGGAAATATTTTGTGGAGGTAAGCTACATTTTTGGATCATTTTTGGTATTTTATCAATTTTGACACCAAACGCCGGTGGGCGCCTACTACATGTGTAAACGCCCACCAGAGTTTATTGTTCTCCAAACACAGGGATGCATTTTAATGTGCCTAGAAGCACCCATGCGCATTTCAATATGTCTAAAATAGCTATAAATAACCTTCAAAAGGGAAATCAGGTTCATTATTGCCTTTGAATTTTTTTGAAGCTGCGTTTGAGGTAGTGAAGTGGAGTGGAGTGAGTGGGTGAAGTGAATTGAAGTGTTGTGGAATCTATGGTGATAGAGGGTGCATATGTGGTAGCAAGAGCAGATGTGCAGTTTGCTAAGGTAAATGCCTTTGAAGCTCTTTATTTTATGCAAAAAAAAATATTTTTATTTTTAATTATGCAATGCATGTGACATTAATGTGTTGCAATTGAATATTTTGGAGCCTCAACATCGATTCTTGCCTCTCATCCTTAGGGTGAGGAAGGCGTTGTGGGAGGACTAGTGGGAGTGGTTTGAGGATGTTGGACTAGCAGGGGCAGTGAAGATAGATGTGGTGAGGATTTATGAGGGGTATCTCTCTACCTTGACAGAGAGATGGGATCCAAATAGGGGGACTTTTTAGTTCCCTACTGGAGAGATTACAGTGATACTTGAGGATGTATATCGCATCCTCAAGTTACCAGTGGAGGGCTTACATATCAAGGTAGGACATGATAAGGGTATTGTTTAATGTCATCAAAGGCTTTTTGGCATTCACCTATCCATGAAAATATCACTCCCTTTTATAATAGGTGATTGAATGACCTATATTTATCAGAAAGTTGCACAGTGAAACGATGGATTGATCTAATATTTCCTTGTAGACTACGCAATTACTTTCAATTTGTTGGGGGAGGCATCTCCATGATGGCCTTGACTTTGTTTGGGTCCACCTCAATGAATATTTTGGAGATAATGAACCCTAGTATTTTGTGTGAGGTAACACCAAAGACACATTTTTTGGGGTTCAACCTCACATTATGCTCTAAAAGTCAACCAAAGACTTTTTCCAATACATCAATGTGCTCTTGTCAGGTTTTAGATTTTGTCAAGATATCATCCACATAATATTTAATGTTCTTATGCATGTAATCATGGAAGATGTATGTCATGGCACGTTGATAAGTGGGACCTACATTTTTGAGGCCAAAGTGCATCACTTTGTAACAAAAAGTCCCCCAAGGTGTAGGGAATGTTGTTTTGTGTTGGTCATCAGGATTGATTCAAATTTGGTTGTATCCTGAAAAACCATCCTTGAGAGAAAGTCTTTCATGGCCAACATAGGTGTCTATAAGAGTATCAATGTTTGGAAGAGGAAAATCATCCTTAGGATACACTTTGTTAAGGTATCGAAAATCAGTGCAAATGCGTATCGACCTATTAGGCTTACGAATGAGTACTATGTCTGAAAACCACTCAGGATAGTCAATGGGAACAATAAAACTCACATATAAAAGTTTTTGAAGCTCTTCTTTGAATATGAGGGCCATGGTAGGATGCATCCTTCTAAGTTTTTGTTTGACCGACTTAGCATCATAATATAAGGTGAGATTGTGGACAACCAAGTTAGGGCAAGACCAGACATGTCTTTGTATGACCACGCAAAAATGTCCTTCTTCTTGAGGAGAGCAATAAATTTCTCTTGTTTATTTGTGGATAAAATTTTACTAAGTTTGACAATTTGAGGATTGTCTGTGTCTGAACTAAGGTTCACGTCGATGGTATCTTCAATAGACATGTGAGAACCTTCCTCAAGTTGATGGGGTATTGGGATAAGATGAATATTGTCTATAATATTATCAAAATCTTCTGACTCAACCTCATTTATGTCTACCTGGAAAACCTCAGGATTTTAAGGTGAAGGCAAAGGCGAAGGTGGAGGTGATGGAGGAATGTAGTTGGCTAAAGCCCTTAATAATTCCTCAGATAAGACAAATATTAAGGATACTTAGGCTTATCTATTTAAGTCTAAGTATTATTTATTATTTTATTAATTTTCTATTTCTTGCATTT
This sequence comes from Wollemia nobilis, assembly GCA_028583015.1. Lineage (NCBI taxonomy): Eukaryota > Viridiplantae > Streptophyta > Pinopsida > Araucariales > Araucariaceae > Wollemia > Wollemia nobilis. The sequence goes on from JAQPPZ010003542.1 coordinate 655,299, forward strand.
TGTATTCACGTGAGGCATAGTATGCCCATGTTGGAAATAGGTTGTTAAGTTGTTTGGATGTTTAGTTAATTGTTAGGATGTGTCTTGTCTTCTAGCAGTTAGTTGTCATCCTAGATTAGCAAATTGTTATTTGTTAGTTAAGTGGTTGGCCATGTTTGGAAACTTGTTACAAGTGGAACAAGCGACTGTAACAAGTTGCCAAACATGGCCAACCACTTAACTAACATATAACAATCTGCTAATCTAGGATGAAAACTAACTTCTAGAAGACAAGATACATCCTAACAGTTAACTAAACATCCAAACAACTTAACAACCTATTTTCAACATGGGCATACTATGCCTCACGTGAATACAAAGTGCAAGAAATAGGAAATTAATAAAATAATAAATAATACTAACTTAGGCTTAAATGGATAAGCCTAAGTATCCTCAACAACAAATTCAGCAAAGGATGGTGGCGAAGAAATCTAATCCATATCAATAAGGCTCATGTCAATTGGAATTGGCTTTGCCAAATAGTATGGATTACAAAGCGGGGTGAATAAGTTAGCAGGATTCATGTTGACTTAAGGGGAAGATGGATGGTTGGTAAAGAGAATGTATGGATTGATCCTATTTTCTAGAACCGATGCTAGAGCTCTGAAAACCTGAACAACAACAATCAACACAAATAAATGCAATTGGCAAAAAGCCATGTATGTGTAATGCAAATGATTTTTTTTTGTTTTTTGATTTTTGTGAAATTTTTTGAACTTTTTTTTTTGGAATTATGTACATTTATTACAAGTAAAATAACTGGTGACATGGATCAATGGAATGGAGGTGGCGGTTCACCGTTTGGTTTGACTCGCTCTTGTGGAAGAAGCAAGCGAATGATGGGTTGATGGATGGGGAACATTCTGAGGTAAATCTCATCCTATTCAGTGTGTGGAATGATGGGGTCTGATTCCTCTTTATATTAATCGAAAGCTATCGAAATAAGGTTAAATTATTCATAGGTTTCATCTTAAGAGTCATCAATGTGATGGATATGTTCTCCTGAATTCAAATGTAAATTTTGAAAGGCTTGTTAAAGAGAATAAGTGGATGAAAGTGTATGATAACCTAAACCTGAACGATTATGCACTTCTGGATATGAACCATCGATAATCTTGTGCATTCCTGTTCATGCCATCCTAGGCCGTGTCCTTGCCAATTAACTATGTAAAAATACCAGGATGGAAAACCTAACATATGATGTATATTGGCAGATGTTGGTTGCTTGGGTTCATCTAGGGTAACTATATTGGATGATGAATCAAGTCCCCCACACAAAATTAATGCTATTAGGTGTTGAACCCATGATATATATTGCTCATATAGATAAGGGTGGGTCACGTAGGTGACCATAATCCTTAGAAGTTTGAATGTTGAGCAATGTGACTATGATGTCTTGGACCACATAGTCACCAATACTAGGATTAGTGAGGTGGACCTTGACCTGGAATGATGTGGATGCGAATGTGGAAGTGAATATGAATGACTCAAAATTGTATTGGGGCTCCAACAATGGGAGAGGTATGGATTGGGATGGTATCTCATAATCCGTCAATTCAACTTGTGAAACATTGGTTGATGAGGATGGTGATGGCTTTGGCTGAGGTGGTTGGTGAATGGAGGATGATGCAAAAGGAATGATAGTGGATGATGATGTTGATGTTGATGATGTGGCTCATGTGGATTGGGTTTGACCACATGTGCATGTAGTCAAAGGTGATGAAGATGGAGGAATGGAAGTGGAAGCTTTATGTAAAGTGGTGATGGGTAGCTCCTCAAGAATAGAAGCTTTTGATGAAGATGTGGATGGTGTGGTTGATGATGTGAGAAAAAATGAGTGGAAGTCAACATGGATTCATAGGGGTTTAAAATGAAATTGCAATACTTGAATGCTTCAACATTCGTCGGTATGCAATGTACTTATCCCTCATATACATATTTCAAGCATTGATGAAGTATAGAAGGGACACATCTCATTTACCTCATCCAAGGTCGTCTAAGGAGTACATTATATGCCATGGACCCTTCCAATATGTGAAACATAGTATGCAATGTTTTGACCCCCCTTCAATGGGCAAACAACAGTGCCAACTATAGAGCAAAGAGCATCATTAAATGCTTTCAAGGTAAAAGTAGATTTGGTGATATGATCTAGTGGAAGCTTAAGATGTTGAAGGTTTGATGTGGTGGTGATGTTGATGGAGGAGCCAATGTCAATTAAAAGTTTTTTAAATGGCTTCCTATAAATTTGAGATAATATGCAATGGAGGGTCTACCTATTCCGATGATATTGGTTTGACCTCAAAATTATAGAATGTGATAGAAGGCTCCATACATGTTTGGATGCTCCCCACAAAATTGTTGAGACCATTAGGATCTTGTGATTGAAGTTCAATGGATTTTAAAATATCCATTAATGCCTCGCGATGTGGAGGATATTATTGAATGAACTCATATATAGATAGTTTTGTTGAAGCTATTTTTAGGCTAGTAGTTAATCGGCTACTCAAGGAGATGATTGGCCTTGGGGATGATTGATAGGATGAATTGGTTGAGATGAATGACTTGGAATATGAATGGATTGAGAAGGATTGGCAAAAAATTGGATGGGTGGTGATGATGTGGCAGGTTGAGTAGACATACTTGCTTGTGGTGCTATGGGTGGTTGTATCGGTTGTTGTTGTGTATTTTGTTGGTTAATGCATTGTTGACCTTGGGTAATAAATGTATAGCACCCATAAAACCTTGATATTGTTGCACATGATTGACTTAATTTTGAGGAGTCTTGATGTTAGTCCCTCCCATTATTGGTTGCACCTCCTCATGATGATGAAGTGGTGTTTGATAAATACCAAGGTTTTGATTCTATTGGGTTAAGGACTATCAAGCTTGATGACCCCTAAATCAATGAGATATTCCACTATGTCTTCAAAAATTAAGAAACCATTTATGCCATGCCCATTTTGCCTATGATAAGGGCAAAATAAATGTTCCCTATAGTGTTTGCTATGCTTGGTAGGGTCATCTAGTTTAACCTCAGGTAAGGCAAGTTTGTTGGTGTCATACAACTGACGAAATATGGAAGCATATGATTCGACTAATGGGGTGTACTGATGGTTTTGTCAAACAAATTATTGATATGGGTGGTTTTCTATAGCTGGCACTATTTTTTGACTCGATTTAGATGTTGAACGTGTAAGCAAAAGAAGACAACACCTTGCAAGTAAAATAATGAAAATAAGCAATTGCAGAATTAAAAGATTTTGTATTGAATTTTAGTGGAGCCTTAGTCTCATTTTTACAAATGATTTGACCCAAGTGCATAGGGGTATGATTAAAATAAGTGAATTCTTGCTTTCACATGATAGAATAAGCACAAAGAGGGGAAAAACCCCTTTGGCTAATCAAATTATTGGTGGTGTCTTTGGTCTTCTTTCGCTCCAATCCAATTGGTGAGTGGGGTTGAGTATCTAATGATGGGCCACTCCTAGCTTCAATATCTCTTCAAATACCTATATCCTACACACATGAAATTCAAACAAGAGTCAGTAGCACCTGTATACATGATTAGAAACAAGTATAGATAAAAACCCTTGAAGGAATGCTTGCAAAAAACATAGAAATAGTAATTAAAAATGCCTTGATAAAAAATGAATAACTTACTAATCTCTGATACTCCAAATAGCTTGAAAATTGGTGGAGATGTTTTAGAGGATGTTAGGAACCTACCCTTAAATTTTTAGCTTCATATGAGTCCGGATGAGGGAGATATGGCCAAAACAATTTTGGTAGTTTTTGCAAAACCGCGGGTCCGTGGTTGTGACTATGTAACCGTGGGTTTGCAGTTTAGAAATCATGGGATTGCGGTTATGGTTGTGTAATCATGGTATGCGGTTTAGAAAATGTGGGCCTATGGTTGGGAATATGTAACTATAGATGCACGATTGTGCAGAGATGGGAGAAAACCTCGAAACTTCGATCTGGGACCTCGATGGCTCGAACTACACGATCGTTGGCGATTCCCTGCAATAATTTTGACAACGTGACGACGTATTTTCCAGCCCCATTGCTTGATGGAATGGTGTTGCTTTTATAGGTAATTTTAGGTTTTGGAGGGAAATGAGAGGTGGCAAGCCAGGGCTGCCAAGTGGCAATCCTGGGCTGCCAAATGGAGGGGGCAGTTAGAGTGAGTCACCCAAGGTGTCTCACTTAACTGGGGTGATGTGGGTGCAAGTGGAGTGAGGTGTAAGGGTTGTTCCATGTGAAGGGACAAAGGGGACAAGGGTGTGTGAGATGTGGCAAGGTGGGGTGGTGAGGTGGCTAGGACACATGTCTAATGGGTAGGCAAGGTATCCTAGGGGGATTTTCCAGATTTATTAAAATCTAGAAAATAGGATAATGTGCAGGATTTTTATGCCTAAGTTTAGACTTAGGCATATATTATTATGCAGAATTATGGTGTACAATGTGGGTGAAGTGTACATGAATTAATATACCTAAGTTTATACCTAGGCATATATTTTATTATGCATAATTATGTGGTGAGTTGTAAATACCTAGATTTTGGTGTCTACAGATGCCCCTTTTTGTACCGTGTTGTGTAAAGCACAATGCGGTGCAAAAACAAATGACACCTATCTTTATTGGATGCATGGACTCAAATATTCTCGACACACAAGAATGGATGATTATTTTTCATTTTGATTTTTTTTTTTTGCTTACCCCCTCAATTGGAGAATGGGTAAAGGATGAAACCCACGAGCCGATTGACCAAATGTGGATGATGAAAGGATGTGGTTGATTGAATGATGTGGATGTGATGCAAATGTATGTCATTTTGACCAACTTGATGCCCCAAGTTTGGGATTTTGTGTGTTCTTGCAAATTTGCCTTTGGTTTCATTGATGTGCAAAATATATGGTAAAATCTTTAACCACATTTGGAGTTCTTGTTCCACTTTGACTTTAGCAATTCCTTCCAAATGATGGGTTCAAGGAACTAGTCATTCGGGAATTTGATACTCGAGTGATTTTTGATTATTACCAAGTTGTTTTTGGTTGTTTTCCACTTTTGACCCAACGGAAGGGGTTGAAGGATAACCTTGTGCAAATCTATTTTAAACACATCTATCTCAAAGATTTAGGGATCTAGCTGATTTAATGTCATAGTGATTTGATGTTGAATGTTTGAATGAGTTTCCTTATGGTGAGCTACCCATCCGACCGGATTGCATGGATTGCTAGTCGCTGCAACCGCTAGGTGTATAGGGTAATCCACTAGATACAAGGTTCACTTGAGATGATGATGATGCGAGATGATGATTTGGTGGGGTTTGCAATATTTTTGTAGCCATTTGCATTTGAAGGGGAGTTGTGTAAGATGGTCATAAATAAAAGTCAACTTGTGTTACCCCAATCATAGAAAAGATGCTCATTTTAATGAGCGTAATTTGCTTAATTGAGTATTTTGAGTGTTGACTTTGATTATGAAACTCAAATTTATTGATTTTGTCTATCTCTTTAAGCGATGAGTCGATGTAGAAGATATGAAATGATGAATGCAATGAAACAAATGATGATGGTTGGAATGAAATAAATGTTTTTGTTTTTGTTTCAATTGTGATTTTGACCTTTGTTGATAATTGTGCACTTCTATCCCTTGGAGCAGTCCAGCCATATGGCTTTTTTAGGGAATTGAGATGATAACAATTCAATTTTTGCATGAGGTGAATCACTTTTCAAGGGCCTTATGGTAACCTATCCATCCTACCAAATTGCATGGATTGCTAGTCGCTACAACCGCCAGGTATATAGGATAAGTTATTGTATACCAGGATCACTTGAGTCTAAGTGGAAGAAGGAAATGTACACCTCTATCCCTTGGAGCAGTCCAGCCGTATGGCCTTCTTAGGGAGTTGAGATGAGGGCACTTCTATTCTTTCAGAAGCCTGTTGAATTTGTTTTTGAACAAAGGAATTGAGGTACCTTTGGATTTTTTTTTTTTTTTTTTTTTGGTGCATGCAAGATTGTTTTGTGTTTTGTGTTTTTTTTTTTTTTAAGACAAAAGGTGCATGGAAATATTTTTGGTGTTTTATGTTTTTGTATGACAAAATATTCATGGCAATGTTTTTGGTGTTTTTTTGGTGTTCTATGTTTTTGGTGTTTGGTGTTTTTGGTGTTTTTTTTTTTTTTATCAAAGGAATTTCAATTTGGGTATCTTTGAAGCTTTTTGGATTGATTTGACCAAAGGGTAGGTGCCTTTGGAGCCTTTTGAATTGAGTTGACCAAAGGAGTTTGTTTCTCTTGGATTTATTATTATTATTTTTTTAGTGTGACCAAAGGGTTTGATTCCTTTGGAGCTTTTTGAATTGAATGTGACCAAAGGAGTTTGATTCCTTTGGAGCTTTTTGAATTGAATGTGACCAAATGACTTTGATTCCTTTGGATCTTTTTGAATTGAATGTGACCAAAGGATTTTGATTCCTTTGGAGCTTTTTGAATTGAATGTGACCAAAGGACTTTGTTTCCTTTGGAGCCTTTTGGTTTGATTGTGACCAAAGGAGTTTTTGGTTCCTTTGGGGTCTTTTGAATTAAAATATAGACCAAAAGGTATGGGTTCCTTTGGATCCTTTTGAATTGACGTAATTGCAAGTGTCCTTATGGTAATCTACTCATCCTATCGGATTGCATGGATAACCAGTCGCTGCAACCGCTAGTTGACTAGAGTATATCACTAGATACGAGGTTCACTTGGGGATCTGAGCTAGTGAATTGAATTGATGAATGCATGAAATTGAATTAAATTAGATGTTTTGTATTCATGAATGGGAGGAAAAGGGTGCAACCTTTGACAAAAGGGCGCAACCTTTTGAACCTAACATATGATTTGAAATGTGAATGTTTAAGGTGATTGTTAGGGTAGCTTGATTGATTGTTTGATGTTATTGATGGGGAAGGTGTAAGACCTTGAACTCCCCCAAGTTGCTTCATTGTTTGTTTGATGTGATTGATGGAGAAGGTGTAAGACCTTGAACTTTACCAAGTTACTTGATCAATTGTTTGATGTTTTTTATGGGGAAGGTGTAAGACCTTGAACTCTCCCTAGTTGGTGTTTTTGTTATTGTTTATGTACATGTGTAATGATGGTTTGTTCAATTTTTTTTTTAGTGCATGTGATGAAATGAGTGTGTTATGAACGAATGTGTTATGAACAAATGTGTTTTTAACGAATATGTTTTTAACAAATATGTTTTTAATGAATGTGTTATGAACGAATGTGTTATGAATGCACGTGTTATGAATGAATGCAATTGATGGTGATGTATGCAAATGAATGAATGGTTTTACCTTATTAATTGTCATACAAATAAGTTATGTACCATTGTTAAGCAAAATTTATCTTTATTTCTTAATCAGGGGCACCAATATGATACTATGGTTTGACCACAATTTGTAGGATGAAATGGACTATGATATAGGTGTGGCAGTATGATGGTGGTATGGAATGAAAACTTGCTTATGAAATTGTTTTCCTTAAGGATAAAGGATCTATAATTGTTTTACAAAGACTCAAACATCCTAGTATATCAAACAAACTCTCTCAAATTATCTAATTCTTCTAGGACCAAATGTGTGCAGTGAATTAATTTACCGAATCAAGAGCATGGTAATGACTCTAAACCATAAAGAACCAGTGTGTGTAACTGAGTTCATTAACTCATCTTGAGTAAATTGGGTAGACCTGTTATGGTTGGAACCAAGAAGCTAGCTTGTCCGTATGAGCGGTCAGAGGTCTCTTTCAAAAGACACATGTCGCCATGCATGAATGTACTCCACTGCCAGTCAAGTGTCTATAGTTTCAATGGAGGCTAACTCCATAGTCCATGATTTTTGTTTTTGATTTCTTGAATTTTGGGGATGACTACTGAAAGCATGAGATTTCGGAAATAAAACACCGAGATGCAATAAAAAAAAACAGAACTAGTTTAATGCATGTAATAACACGGATGTAATCATATCAAAAGGTAAAAGCACCGCCTTTTTATATTAATTCCAACTCGGTTACAATAGTCTGATTTTTTTATTACAACAGATGAACAGTAATTTCTTTCCGCATGCCCACATGCAAAATGGACAGGCCGGTGTTGCTGCCGCTGGTTGCCGATGAATCTCTGCTTCTGCTGTTCTTCCTACGGTCAGAGAAACAATAAAACGTTTAATAGCACCTGTTAAATGATTAAAACAACAGATTCTAAGTTAACGAGAACATAATGAAATCTACTGTTAAAAATCCGGTGAATACATGCTTGAAATCAGAATTCAAAACCATAATGTAAAAGAACTAAAAATACACTAAGATTTGTCGACGAATGGGTAAATCCATGGATCCAGATTCATACTCTCCGTATGTAGAAGAAAATGAATCGTAAGGGATGCAGTCGGGTGTCTTACTTTGGCAAGCACTTCGTTGCTTTTAAAATGCTTCGTTCTCTCTCCTTTTTTTTTCATTGTATCGATCCGGTTTTATAGAGGATCCGGCCTCTGAGATATTAATGTTTAAACCCTAAATCCGTAAGGGCCGCTCAGATTTGATCCTTATCGGGTCATTACTAAGCATGGCTCGCACTGACATGGAAGTTATGAGGCGTGGCCTCAACTCGGATATTTTGCTAACACCGCTTGTTATTCCATTAAAGCTCGCCGTAAATTGCTTTGAATGCTTTCTTTGGATATTTGCTTTTTAAAATCATTTTTAATGTTTGCTTTAACTCGTCTTTAACTGATGACGTGTCGGCTTTTGAGTGGTTATATGCATATGTTTACGTGTCTGCATATGTTTACGTGTTTACGTGTTTACGTGTCTGTCGCGACATCGCGACGGTCGCGACATCGCGACCGCGCGACATCGCGACGGTCGCGACATCGCGACGGTCGCGACATCGCGACGGTCGCGACATCGCGACCGCGCGATATCGCGACCGTCGCGATATCGCGAGGAAGGCGATGCGACATCGCGATCGCGATATCGCACCGCGCGATATCGCGACGCGCGATTTCGCGACGTCCAAGGCTGGGCTCCCCTTTTGTTAAGGCTTGTTAAGGTTTGTTTTGAAGATGACTAACATTGCTTTGATTCTTTTTTGACCCTCCGAACTGCTGCGTGAGTGGTTAAGACCACTATTTGACCTCTAAAGGCTGCCCTAAAAGCTGTGTATGTGCATGTGATTAGTGTTTGTAGTCACTTAATCGAATGTTGCTATTTTGGTGTCTACAGATGCCCCTTTTTGGGAAGCGCTGCGGGTGACGCAGTGCTGAGCAAAAATATACGACCAAAGCACTAATGATTAGGGTTTCTTGGTAACCTAACCAACTTTTGATGCCCCAAGTATGGAAAGGGCATGCATTCTTGAATCCTTGCTTCCGACGAGCTAAGGAATCTGATTTCAAGCGTTAACCTATTTTGGTGAGGTGTGACTTGAGCTTGGACATTGATCGACCATGATTAGGCAAAGGGCGTAACCTTTTATCCACAGGGGAACCTTGTGTTCATGCTTCGGGAATGCCAAGTATTTGATCGACTTTAATTATTGCTTGTTTGCTGCCCCAAGCAGGAGCGTGATTGTCTTTGTCAATGATTCTTTGAATGCATGTCATTGCCTTGATTGGGTGTGTGCTTGTTGATTGGTGACTAAGTGTGACTACCCCCTCAAGCGACGAATCGATGAGGGAATGACCTTCGTGAGAAAAGCGACGAGTCGCTTGACCCAAGATGACTTAGGTTAGGGTGGCTTTAGATGTTTTTCCATTTGAGCACGTGCAATTTCCTGACATTTGGACCTATTTTTGGTGGGTGTTAACCCTTTTGGTGATGCCATAATGGGGTGAAATCATCAAAAACCCGTCTTCCCGTGGAGCGGTCCAACTATGATAGCCTTCTTAGGAAAGTAGGAGAATGAGAATTTGAGCCCCGACATCGATTTTCTATGCCAAGAGGTTGAGTGCAAGAGCACTCGTGTCCGGCAATGCTTATTGCTTCTTTTTGTGTTGCATTTTTGTGATGTTTTTGTTGTTTTGATTTTCTTTCTTTACGTAGATGTCATGATTTTATGCACAATGATTGATGTTGATGGATGCATGCTACTTGATATAGATGGATGCATATGGTATGATAATTACCAGTGTTTGTATGTTGATTTAGTTTGATGGATGCATGATGAATGCAAATGCATGTGATATGCAGAAATGAAATGGATGTATGAACTTGGTGATATTTGGTTATGGCACCATAGACTGTTTAGAACTCCATTACTTTGCTATGTACAAATGTGGTGTTTCTTCTTTTTGTATTTTCTGATGGTATTGCAAGGATGAAAAGTAGCGCAGTTGGTTTAGAAATGTAGCTAAGGTTTTCTGAGACTCAGACAGTTTTAACTCACTAGCCATGACTGTACTTTATCTTACAAGACTTTTGAACAAGGTATGAATCAGACTTGTTTTTAACCAAGTTATTTCACATCCCCGTGTGTGCAATTGAGTTCATTTATGTGGTATTTGTCAGGATACCGCCAGTTCCAGATGGGCTTTCAACCGAACCTGTACTGAGGATCACCTAATTAGCTCCACTAACTCCTTTGTTGTATGTAGTTAGATTAATCTGCGGTGTTCTCCAGGATACCATAAGCTAGCTCATCCACATGCAAACATTGATCTGTACACAAGTTAATGTGACAGATATATCGTCATGCGAGAAGTTTACCGCCAATGACCGATAGGCTATCAACCAAACCGGTATCGAGGCTTGCCTCATGACCTGTCGGAATGTTGAGAGTTCCAGGGATTCAAGGTCAACTCCCTTCTTTTTTTCAATTGTATTGGGATACTTGCTCGTTATAGTGATAATAATCACTGTTTATTTTGATTTGTTTTTCTTTTCTCTTGAGCAAGGGATATGGAGTGACGATAATCACTATTCTTTGTGCTTTTTGAGATGTGCACCGTAGGGTGTCAAATTTTGAAGTTTTGACATTTTGCAAATTTTTGACGTTTTGCAACTTTGGGATTCTTAGGGAATTGGGTAGGGAGGATGCTTGTCCTTTTGCCAACTCTCAGCATTCTTGGGGTCATTCGCACAGGGGGATGAGCAAGATAACCATTTCGCTTATGGTAACCTGGATTACTGTGCAGGTTTCATCCTTCGTTCACACAACTCGGGAATTTTTATGTGTTTTAATTTGTGTTGGGATGTTACGTAACAAGGTGTATTGCAAGTGCAACTCTACCTTCGTAAAATCTGTTTGACTTGATACATTTCATTGCTAAAGAGCAAAATGATGACTGGATCACGAAAAACTCTTGATACATTAAAAGACCACTGACTCTAGTGTGGTAAAGTGCATGGTGTTTTTGCTGTTTTTGTAAAATGGAACAAGTGTGGAACAAGATGGACTAGTAGAACCATGACAGCCTATGGTGCCTTTGACCGATACGACCATGAATATGCAATGTATGGATGCAATGCTTGGATGCAGCTATGTATTTTTGTATTTTTGATGGATTGATTTTGGTGAATATGAAGATGAATTGCGAGAAGAATTCTCTATTTGATGAATTTGAATATGCCTAGAAATGAGATGCAAATTTTTGTTGTTTTTGGTGATTTTTGTTGTTTTTGAATTTTCTTGATTTGTGACCAAGTGATTGTGGAAATCCTTGGAGCGTTTTGGGATTGACCAAGCGATTGCAAGAATCCTTGGAGCCTTTGGGATTGACCAAGCGATTGCGATAATCCTTGGAGCATTTTGGGATTGACCAAGCGATTGTGATAATCCTTGGAGCATTTTGGATTGACCAAGCGATTGCAATAATCCTTGGAGCTTTTGGGGTGACCAAGCGATTGCGATAATCCTTGGAGCTTTTGGGGTGACCAAGCGATTGCGATAATCCTTGGAGCTTTTGGGTTTGACCAAAGGGTTGATGGACACCTTTGGAGCATTTGGTGTAATCCACTTGCTCTTCAGGGAATAGAGGTACCCCAGATTGACAATCTTTGTGCACCGGATCTGGCTCTGTAGGAATTGGCACGAATGGATCGGCCTTATGCACGGATAGGAAGACAGGGTCTGCCTTCGGCACTGATGGTGCTATGATATCTCTGGGTGGAAGTTGCTCGCGACCTTCCCAAAGGAGTGGGATCGACATGTGATGCTGGTGGGCTGGGTCTATGCGCCACTCATGCCCTAGTATTATGTTTATCATTTGACATGCTTCATCGATATTTACAGGGTGTCGATGCTGCCGTATGTGATTGCTTTGAGCTATCTCTGTTTCATCCTCACCTTCGGACAATGTGTATAGCTCATCGAGATCTGGAGATTTTGAGATATGGAGGACTGTATCATCAGGTAGCCCTACAACCAGGGGTTGATCCTCTTCGAAAAGAGCCTCATGTAAGTTGGGCATTGGGAACTCCAAAATCTTGGTCTCTAGCGACTCTAAGTGCTCCAATGTTTTGCATGTATTAGGGGATTTGAGCTCCTCCTCTTTGGTTTGTTCTTGTTGAGGAACTTGGGGTTCATAGAGGGGTAGCTGAATAGCACCCCCCATGTCTTGGTAGGGCAGTTCATCCAGCTCTTCTCCTTGTTCTGATTCCTCAGAAGCTTCGAACAATGTGTATAGCTCATCAGGATCTGTAGATTCTGAGATATGGAGGACTGCATCATCGATGAGTACAGTTAGAGGTTGATCCCCTTCGAAAAGAGCCTCATGTAAGTTGGGCCTTGGGAGCTCCAAAATCTTGGTCTCCACCAACTCTAAGTGCTCTAGCTCTTTGCATAGATCGGGAGATTTGAGCTCCTCCGCTTTGATTGGTTCGTGTTGAGAAACGGGGACCTATGGAGGGGTAGCCGAATAGCACCCCCATGTCTTGGTAGGGCAGTTCATCCAGCTCTTCTCTTTGCTCCGATTCCTCGGAGGCTTCTTGGTGACTTTCTAAGGGTGGCCCATAAACCCGAGTGGGTTCCCCGAGGAAGGCACTCGTCATTGTTTATAGGAGTAGCCTCCTGCTCATGTCTAGGAGGCATTGGGGGTGATGCTTGATAAGGTCGCAGAGACTCGTCTCGCACCTGGGGGTTGTGCTCCTCATACTGTTGTGTTCTTTGGATGCAAGGGGTTGGCGCCTTCTCAGGTGGTTTATAGCGCAACTTATCCGCTTTGCGCTGCATGTATAAGTTTTCTAACTCCTGGCGACCTTGTTCAACCTGCGTTATTTGAGCTTGGCGGATGACTTTTTTGGCGACTGCCGAGTCGATGTGGTCTACCCTATTTTGCTCAAGAGGTTCGGATTTGTGCCTCTCATAATGTTTTGTCTTATGTGTGTGAGGGGTTGGAGTCCTTTCCTGCATAGTGTGTTGGAACAACTCATCTTTCTGGCGCCGAAGGCGCTCTTCGTTAATATGGTACAGTTCCTCTAACGGTAGTCGGTCTAGCTCAAGTTGCGTGAGTTGCACCCGACGTGCGAAATGCTTGACAGGCTCTAAGATAGTTGGTCTTGTCGCCTCATGTGTAGAAGGCCTAGATGCCTCTCTGACATATCTATCTTGGTCGTAGTGATCCAAGATCTCTAGAGGCCGTCTCTCTTTGATGGGGGTAGCGGCATTTATCTGAGGCGCTGGCCTCAGAGTGTGACCATGATATCTAGCAGGTGCGAAGGCGTATTGCTCCCGTGATGTGTATTGTTTTTGAGGAAGGTAGGAATCTTCCTCATGCTCTCTTTCATAAGTGAGCACGATTTGGCGGACGGAGTTGGCTTGGCCTGCCTGAGGAGCCTTGTGCTCTGAATTTGTCCTTGTAGTCCTGACAACTGGAGGGGTCGAAAGAGGGATAATGTAACCATGTGGTTCCTCTCGTTGAACCCTAGGTTGACTCAGCGCTTCATCGCACGGTGACCGCTCATAACGAGCATCTAAGGTAGCTCTCCTATGGATGTACCCCTCATGGGAGGATGTGTGTTGAGTGCTATGCTGAACAGGAGTGCTCCTAGAAGGGGTACCCCCATAGTCCTTATCTGTTAAGGTGTGGAGGGGACCGCCTTGTGTGTCAGGCCGCCAAGGTGGTATGACCAAATCCTTGGGGTTAAAGGGAAGGCGACTAGCGCCCTCTCTTTGTGCACCTTCTGCAGCATCCGCCCTTGATTGGGCTTGGCTACGGGTGTACACCATTGTGTTGCTTCTCTACTATCTAAGCAGATTTTATCTCGTTTATGATGATTTGTCTTTTTGTTTACACTAAGCAGAAATGAACACACACATACACAAAACCGTGATTATCTCTTTTAAGGATTGATAGTGTGTCCTAAACTGGTTTAGTGCATTTTGATGTTTTGTTTTGTGTTTGCAATTTTGGAAGAACGTTTAAATGCATAATGTTGGCTCATATGACTCCCACAAATGGTCGCCCCTTCAATATACCATTGCCGGACCGATATACCAACCTCTCTATATACCCGCCCTTACGTGAGGGAGACTATAGGTACGTGAGAGCAGATGGTACGTGGAACATAGGCGGTACGGAAGGGGAATCGCTCTGTTTATGACACCTACCATAGAAGACTTATCCTCGCGTGCATGGGAATCACCCCAAGCAACACTCGGTCGGCTTTCGTCAGGATTTACGTCTAGCAACAGTCGCGATCGAGGTAATGGATGCAATATCTCAAGCCAAAGTGATAATGGAATCCACCTTTGGTCTTGCTCAAGGGTTGGGGTTTTACGACCAACGCCTTGGTTTAAAGTACCACGTGGTGTGTGGGATTCATTTTACTTTGCAAATTTGAAACAAGCAACCGAAAAAGAAATCTTTCCCTATGCCAGACATATACTACAAACTGGAAAACAGCAAGTAGAAAATTAAAAGTTTACGACTAAAGCAAGAAAATTAAAAAAAAAAAATCCTCTTATCTTTCTTTAAATAAAGCAAGAAAAATTAAAATTCTTCTTATCTTTCTTTAAATAACGCAAGAAAAATTAAAATTCTTCTTATCTTTCTTTAAATAACGCAAGAAAAATTAAAATTCTTCTTATCTTTCTTTAAATAACGCAAGAAAAATTAAAATTCTTCTTATCTTTCTTTAAATAACGCAAGAAAAATTAAAATTCTTCTTATCTTTCTTTAAATAAAGCAAGAAAAATTAAAATCCTTCTACCCTTATTTAAATAAAGCAAGAAAAATTAAAATCCTTCTACCCTTATTTAAATAAAGCAAGAAAAATTAAAATTCTTCTACCCTTATTTAAATAAAGTATAAAACAATTTTTAAGCCGTCCAAACTAAAAAAACCAGAAGACCGAAAAAAAAAATAGAAATTTTGACAGAAGCTATAAAAACCCCTACCTCTTTTCTGCCTAACTGGATGTCTCTGATTTTCTCTGAAAAATGCGCAGATTCGTAATCGTCCCTGGGTGAGACGAATAGCGTACCTGTAAAAAGCAATTTTTAGATCAGTAACTTAATCCAAAAATAAAAACTGTGGACCTGGGTCCCACCGTGATCGCCACTGAAAGCATGAGATTTCGGAAATAAAACACCGAGATGCAATAAAAAAAAAATAGAACTAGTTTAATGCATGTAATAACACGGATGTAATCATATCAAAAGGTAAAAGCACCGCCTTTTTATATTAATTCCAACTCGGTTACAATAGTCTGATTTTTTTATTACAACAGATGAACAGTAATTTCTTTCCGCATGCCCACATGCAAAATGGACAGGCCGGTGTTGCTGCCGCTGGTTGCCGATGAATCTCTGCTTCTGCTGTTCTTCCTACGGTCAGAGAAACAATAAAACGTTTAATAGCACCTGTTAAATGATTAAAACAGCAGATTCTAAGTTAACGAGAACATAATGAAATCTACTGTTAAAAAGCCGGTGAATACATGCTTGAAATCAGAATTCAAAACCATAATGTAAAAGAACTAAAAATACACTAAGATTTGTCGACGAATGGGTAAATCCATGGATCCAGATTCATACTCTCCGTATGTAGAAGAAAATGAATCGTAAGGGATGCAGTCGGGTGTCTTACTTTGGCAGCACTTCGTTGCTTTTAAAATGCTTCGTTCTCTCTTTTTTTTCATTGTATCGATCCGGTTTTATAGAGGATCCGGCCTCTGAGATATTAATGTTTAAACCCTAAATCCGTAAGGGCCGCTCAGATTTGATCCTTATCGGGTCATTACTAAGCATGGCTCGCACTGACATGGAAGTTATGAGGCGTGGCCTCAACTCGGATATTTTGCTAACACCGCTTGTTATTCCATTAAAGCTCGCCGTAAATTGCTTTGAATGCTTTCTTTGGATATTTGCTTTTTAAAATCATTTTTAATGTTTGCTTTAACTCTGTCTTTAACTGATGACGTGTCGGCTTTTGAGTGGTTATATGCATATGTTTACGTGTCTGCATATGTTTACGTGTTTACGTGTCTGTCGCGATATCGCGACGGTCGCGACATCGCGACGGTCGCGACATCGCGACGGTCGCGATATCGCGACCGCGCGATATCGCGACGCGCGATTTCGCGACGTCCAAGGCTGGGCTCCCCTTTTGTTAAGGCTTGTTAAGGTTTGTTTTGAAGATGACTAACATTGCTTTGATTCTTTTCTGACCCTCCGAACTGCTGCGTGAGTGGTTAAGACCACTATTTGACCTCTAAAGGCTGCCCTAAAAGCTGTGTATGTGCATGTGATTAGTGTTTGTAGTCACTTAATCGAATGTTGCTGTTTTGGTGTCTACAACTACTTAACCGTCTGATTGGAAATGTAGTACGATACTTACAACCCATTTAATCAGTGGTGTGTGATGTAAAAGTTTTAGAGCTTTGTGGAATCATATTCTCAACCTAAGTGTGATGAGAATTATACCTTATCCTTACTAATCTACCTTTTGAATTTAGAAGCAATTGTGATAGTAGTGAAAACCACTATTGTCATGGACTATGTTGCATAATGGGACGATACAAATGTAAGCGATACAAATGTGCAAATGCAATGAAAGTGGAATGTGTGAATGCAATGAAAGTGGGATTTTGAATGCGATGTATTAAAAATACAATGTGTATGAACATATTTTTGTGTTTTGTATTTGTTATTATTTTTTTTAATATTTATTAATTTTTTTTTTTAGGTGTTTTTGAACTAAAAATGTGACCAAAGGGGTTCGGTTCCTTTGGAGCCTTTTGAATTGCATGTGATCAAAGGAGTGCCTCCCTTGGAGCATTTTGAGATGATTTTTGACCAAAGGGGTTAGGTTCCTTTGGGGCCTTTTGAATGGAGTTGACCAAAGGGATACCCCTTTGTAGTTTTTTTTTCTTTTGATTTGACCAAAGGGGTGTCCCTTTTGGGGCCTTCTGGATTGAATTGACCAAAGGGATTTGGTTCCTTTGGATATTTTATTATTATTATTATTATTTTTATTTGACCAAAGGGGTGTCCCCTTTGGGGCTTTTTGGATTGAATTGACCAAAGTGATTTGGTTCATTTGGAGCTTTTATTTATTTTTTGAATGGGGAAGATGTGATACCTTAATCATCCCCAAATTGTTTGGTGACTAGTGAGCATGGAGAAGGTGTGATACCTTGAGTATCCCCACAATGTTTTATGCTTGGTGAGCATGGGGAAGGTGCGATACCTTGAGTATCCCCATAATTTTTTGTGCCTGGTGAGCATGGGGAAGGTGTGATACCTTGAGTATCCCCATAATGGTTCTGTTGACTATCAAGGTTTTTATCAAATACAATGAGTGGACTTTCGATGGAAAAGACCCCCTTGTCGATAAGATCTTGGACCACCTTTTTAAAGGCTTTGCAATTATTGATGTCATGGCCCACTTGTCGATGATAGAGACAATAACGATCTTCCATATATGACCTAGGTTTATGTATTTTGGTATCTGTAGGACGTATGTCAAGTAAAATGATTGTTTTTGCATCCTACAACTTTTGAAATATGATTGACATGGGCTCGGATAGAGGGGTCCAAGTACGGGGTTGATGATTTGGATGAGATTGGCCATGTGGATGAGGTTGATGAGGTGGGTGATTTTGATGAGGTTGATGTTGACTCAATTGTAGCTCAATTTTTATGAGGTGATTCAATATTTGTTGTAAAATGAGCATAGTGCTTTGGTGAAATGGTAGTTGTTGATGAGGAGATGGTGGAATGACGGTGTGTTGTGTTGATGAAGCACCATACATGTGATTGATTGGATGTGTAGGTATGGTTATAGTTAGGGGGCGTAACACCCAAGATGGATCTTGGGTGAAGAAGGTGGGGGGTTGATGGAATGTTGATGGCGGGTAAGTGGAAGATTGCATTGCTACTGAAGGAGGGGGGTTATGGATCATGGTGCTTATGGGTGCTATGGATGGAATGGGCATAGGTATTTGTGAAGCAACACTAATGGGTGCTTCATAAATGGGGTTGGTGCAAATTACTTGTTGATTTGGTATGATGATGGGAGGTTGATTAGATGATGATGAATGAGTATGGGCTATGGTGGTAGCAGTGTGCTCAAAAAGTGGATTCGCAAAGGCTTGGCTAGACCGTTGTGGGTGTGGGAATGTGACTTCCTAAAGAAATGATGGGATGGTATGGGGTGGAATGGTAAGTGGTGGTAGTAATGGAAAAACCATTCTAGCTGCACTCAGGTACATCCTAACTACATCCATATCTACAAGTGTGACACGATCATCAGTTATGGTAGGTGATTCACTCCTAGGAGTCTTAGGAATAGCGGTGTGAGTAGCCCTATGCATAATATCTATGTTTAAAATGGGGGCACCGCTAGAGGGCCCTAAATTTAGGCTTTGGGACATAGTAGAGGGCATGTTGACTTGCCCTAGCACCAAAGTGTTAGGGGCCTCACTAGACTGGGTTGCCATGGAGGAGGACCATTGACTCTAGATCAATGCTAATTTTCTTGCTTGACTATGAGTTACTACCATACGCTAATATGCAATCTATGTGAATGAAAAAGAAAGTATAATGCAATACAACACGCCAAGAAAATAAATATACAAAGTGTTTAACCCTAGTTTGCACTAAGTTTTTGAATTTTTATTTTGGTGTGTTTTTGTGTGTTTTTTTTTTGGTGTGTTTTTGTGTGTGTGTGTGTTTTTTTGAAGTTTTTGAAGAGATTTTGTTATTTTTGGAATAGAATAATAGAAATCAATGAAGATGGTGATTAAGAACAATAGAACCAAGCGTGATTTCTCAAAATAGGCTAGGGTACATCGCTTAAATCCCAGTGGGGGGTTCGTCTAACTCTTCCACTCTGATTCAACAATCATTCCAATAGTGGGAGACAACTTGAACACCAATGACTTATACTAGCTTAAAGAGTGCTTTTATCCTGTCTAAGGATGATCTAGGGGGCAAGTCGATGGAAGGAGATGAATTCCAACATCACCGGTCTGAATTGGGGGTTGGTGATGAAATCCAACCAAACCAATGTTTTAATTATATATGTGTGTGTGAAGGTTTTGTTTTCTATTGTGCGATGCAAATCTAACATGCAATTATGCTTTTATGCCTAATGCAAAAAGTAGGAAAGACATAGAATAGCAGAAAAAATCATATCAGGGGTAAAATTGTAAATTCAGGTAAGACTCAACCAAATTCTATTTAACAAGGTTAACCGTGGGTGAGCGGTTAGTTCTAGTAAACCACGGGTACGTGGTTTTCCAATCGTAGATGTACGTTTGGGGAAATCCCAATCACGGGTGTGTGGGTCCTTTCTGTCAACAGAATAAAGTCGAATATAGGCCCAAACCCCAAAAAAGAAATACCTAGGTTATTTCTAACCTGGTATATGCAAGATGATTGTTCCCTACTATGCATATGTCAATTCTAATTTTATTTCCCTTTATTATTTCATATATGAATGCAATATTTAAGTAAGTTTTTCTATTCCTAAGACCTAAATGCAAACAAAGGCATACAAGACTAAGACTCTTAATCTACTTAAATGCAACCTAAAACTAGCATTAAAGAAATTTTTTAAAAGATGGCATAGGGTACAGACCTGTGTTCCTTTTGCTGCTCCTTCTAGCTTTCAACCGTCGATCCGTGTTTCAATAGTGCAGCAACCACGAATGAGCATTTCCTCATAAGGTAAACCGCGGATGCATGGTTCCACAGTAACAGGTTAAACAATTCAAAATCAAATTCCCATGCGTTTCAAATCCTTTGAACCTGTACATGCAAATAGAGATTAGTAAGATTAAAATAAAGCAAGGCAAAATAAAATGAAACCCTTGGAGGTCCCATCGTGATCACCATTTTGTAAGCAAAATAAGACAACACCTTGCAAATAAAATAATGAAAGACAAGCAATTGCAGAATTAAAGGATTTTGTATTGAATTTTATTGGAGCCTTAGTCTCCTCTTTACAAGTGATTTTACCCAAGTGCATAGAGGTATGATTACAATAATTGAATGCTTACTTTCACATGATACAATGAGCACAAAGAGGGAAAATAAACCCCTTTGGCTAATCAAATTATTGGTGGTGTCTTTGGTCTTCTTTCGCTCCAATCCAATTGGTGAGTGGGCTTTGGTATCCAATGTGGGGACCACTCCTAGCTTTAGTAGCTCTTCAAATACCTATATCCTACACACATGGAAGTCAAACAAGGGTCAGTAGCACCTGTATAAATGATTGAAAATCAATGCAAATGAAAACCCTTGAAGGAATGCTTGCAAGAAACATAGAAATACTAATTAAAAATGCCTTGCTAAAAAATGAATGAATTATTGATCTCTACTGCTCCAAATGGCCTAAAAATTCATGGAGATGTTATAGGAGATGTCAGGAACCTACCCTCAAAATTTTAGCTCGATCCAAGTCCGGATGAGGGAGATATAGCCAAAACAAGTTTGGTAGTTTCTGTAGAACCGCGGGTCCGCGGTTGTGACTGTGTAACCGCGGGTTTGCGGTTAAGAAACCACGGGATTGTGGTTGTGACTGTGTAACCATGGGTATGTGGTTTAGAAAATGTAGGCCTATAGTTGTGAATGTGTAACCATGGATGCACGATTGTGCAGAGATGGGATAAAACCTCGAAACTCTGATCCGGGACCTCGATGGCTCGAACTCTGCGATCGTTGGCGATTCCCTGCAACAATTTTGACAATGTGATGATGTATTTTCCAGCCCCATTTATTGATGGAATGGTGTTGCTTTTATAGGCAATTTTAGGTTTTGGAGGGAAATGAGAGGTGGCAAGCCAAGGCTGCCAAGTGGCAATCCTGGGCTGCCAAATGGAGGGGGGCAGTTAGAGTGAGTCACCCAAGGTGTCTCACTTAATTGGGGTGATGTAGGTGCAAGTGGAGTGAGGTGTAAGGGTTATTCGATGTGAAGTGACAAATGGTACAAGGGTGTGTGAGATGTGGTAAGGTGGGGTGGTGAGGTGGCTAGGACACATGTCTAATGGGTAGGCAGGGTATCCTAGGGGGATTTTCCAGATTTATTAAAATCTAGAAAATAGGATAATGTGCAGGATTTTTATGCCTAAGTTTAGACTTAGGCATATATTATTATGCATAATTGTGGTGTATAATGTGGGTGAAGTGTACATGAATTAATATACCTAAGTTTATACCTAGGAATATGTTTTATTATGCAGAATTATGTGGTGAGTTGTAAATGCCTAGATTTTGATGTCTATAGAAGGAACCACATGATATTCAATTTGTTGTGGTTATTGCACAGGTTGTTTTTGAGCCATTATCGGCTGGATCATGACCACTTGATTAACTTGATTAGTTGGGTTGGCTTGGTTAGTTTGGTTTGGCCAAAGTAATTACTTTTATATTTGCCCTTACTTTGCTATTCTTTATTTTTAGGCTTAAGTACACCTTCTTGGATTTTTATTTTCTTAATGATGCTATCCTAAGCAAGAACTTCCTCAAATGATCGATATTGTTGTAATTGTAACAACCAAGAGATGGGTTTTAGTAAAAAATATAGTAAGATCTTCCATTGGTAGGGTGAATGATAGTTTGGTAATAATGGCCCTCCAACTATTCCTAAAATCGTAAACAGACTCATTATCATATTGTTTTAGACCATATATATTAGATAATGAGATCTTCTTTCTAACATTAAGGGAAAATATTTCAAGAAATTGATCAACCAATTGCTCAAAAGTATAAATACTATGGTGAGGCAAATGGTTGTACCATTCTACAACATCTCCCCCCAATGTCTGAGGAAATGTTCGAAGCATTAGAGCATCATTACTTTGGATTATGAAACATGAATGGATAAATGTGCTCACATGTTCTCTAGGGTCCTCAGTCCCTTTAAATTTGTCAAATTTTGGTACTATGAAGTCTTTCGAATATGGCGATGATGGTATCAAAAAATGGATTGGTTGATTGATCAACTGCCTGAGCGTTGGTTTTTGGTTCATCATACCAGAAGTGTGTTGTATCAAGTTGTCAATATATTGTTGCATAGCTTGGATTCTAGGATCTTCCCCAAGTATGTGGGAACCTTGAATTACCTAATGATTTTGTGAAGGTGGAGTATGAAGGTGCTGAGGTGTAATGAGATGATGATGGTTTGGTGAAGTGGATTGAAATTGATGATGTGGAGGTTGGTAAAGAAATGACAGTGAATGTTGAAATGGAGATGCTGTGTGGGGGCTATGAATATGATGATTTATGGTAATGGCATGGGTATGGGTTGATTGTGGTGTGGGGATGTAAACCATAGAATATTGTGGTACCCATGATGGACTTTGGGTGATAAAGGTAGGTTAAGTGGAAATAGGTTGAGGCTCAAGATTAACCACCTAAATTTTTTGTTGAGCATTTTATCTAATTTTAAGTGATTTGTTAAGGTGTTTCCATGCTTCATGTATTTCCACATCTAAGGTATATAGCATGGATGTGGATGGAACTGATGAAGTAGGTGGGGGATTAGTTGCATAGAAATTATAATTGGCTAGGTGACATTGGATGAGGTGGATTTTGACATCTGTGAAGCAACATTGACATGTGCTTCATACAAAGGATTGCCATAGGTAGTGGTGTATGAAGGTGGAATGGAGGTACTTGGAGCACCTGACTATTGAGGGATGGATGAATTATGGGAAGGTGCAACTGACACCTCAAAAAGAGGGTTGTTATACACCTGGGTAAGGCTAGAAGACTAGGAAGAGGTAGGTTCCTGCTAAAAGAAAGAATCATACCTAGGTGAGCTATGGATTGGTTCTAAGACATAGTTAGTGGATCTATAAAGAGCTTCCACTTTGTCCATGTCGAGTTATGTGGTGGTCAATGGTAGGTGAATATTTTATTTGTGGAATGGTTGTATGGAATGGTTGTATGAATGACACATTGTGTGAGGGACCCGTAAATAAATCTGAACAACTTGTTTGTATCACACTAGTGGGGTTGACCACATAAGTGGTGGGGAATGATGATGAACAATCCATGGATGAATTGTCTTGGTGGATGGAAATTTGATTCAATACTTTTGTTTTATTTCTAGTTAACACCATAATCTACTAAACCAAATATGTGAAATGTGCAAGAAAGTAATGCAAATAAAAATTTACAAAATCAAGTAAAGAAACTCAATCCTATGTTTTTACAACAAATGTGTCTTAGCTCCTTTTTTATTATTATCTCGCTTTTAATGTTTTTTTTGTGTTTAGTGTGTTTTGATGTACTAATATAAATTATGAACGGTGAAATCTATGGCTTGGTTGGGAAATGAGATTATTTTTGGTGATGAAGTCCAGAAATGTTGCTCATGGGTATCTTATGGTGGCTAAGGGCAGATATTAGTGGATGGAGATGAAACTCACCATCGCAAAATCTCAAGCAATGGTTGGTGATGAAGTCCAACTCATTATTGTTTAATGTGAAACGTGTTGTGTGTGATTCATTTTAAAAATTTATGTTTTCTAAGGTGTACATACAATGTCAAAAATAACAAATTTTATAGGCCTAAATCAGAAGCCAAAAACAAAAATATCAAGTTAATAAAAATATGTAGGGTACACCGCTTAAGACCCACGTTGAACAGTGGAGGGTTCGCCTACTCTTTCGCTCTGAATAAGCAAGGAATTCCAACAATGGGAGTATACTTAAGTATCTTGATTTTGTGCCTACTTAGACAAGTTAAAGAGGAATTCTTAACCCTATCATGCAAACTATCTTATGCAGTTATCACTTCATATGAAAACAATATGCAGAATATTGAGTACAACACACCAGAAAACAATAAAAATTTAAATTTGAAGTGTGACCTATGGTGAATGTGTAAATGCAAGGCTACTCTAATGTGCCTATATGCAAAAATGAATGCAAGTACCAAAAATTGCATTTAATAGAAATTGATTGATGTTCCTTTTATCACTTTATCTATAAAAACATAAAAGAAAATGAAGCAAAGGGTTTAGGGTTTTGAAACAAACTTACAAAAAAACCTATGTATCCTTTTACCACTATGTGAAACACACCCTAGAGCCTCTGAAATGCATTAGGTCATTCACTAAGCATTGTAGGACACCCCTCGAGCATCGTAGGGTGTTTGCACAACTTCTAGTTGACTTATGCAACTCTTCAAAAACACTAGTTCTGCAAAAATCACGCAAACGAACTTTTGAAAACCTGTAAAATGGAAAAAATAAATAGCAAATCAGTAACAAAGTAAGTTAGCATAGATAACCCATTGTGGGTCCCACCATGATCACCATTTGTGAATACAAAAATCAAGCAACACCAAATATAAACTATGAAATAATAAATAAGCAAAGTAACACAATTATTGCACAATACAAATGAACTCTTTTATTATTGTTGGTAGATATCAAGTGTTACAATCAGTGTACCCCAAATGTGGGGTTTTACACTACTTATTTCTTTTGATACAATTGTTACATGTACTAGGATTCTCTAAAACCCTAGTTAAAAATAATGGTGGTGTCTTGGTGCTTGATTCGATCCCATGAGGTTGTGGGTGGGCTTGTGTATCCTATGCAGGGCCACCCTAGCTTCAAAAACCTTCAATAAATGTTGTTCTTATACCTGCAAATAGTAAAACAATAACAAGGATCAGTAATATCTATGAGGGCTCCACTATGTGAGACCCTCAGAAGCAATAAAATCACTAAACCCTAATATTGCAATGAAAGTTGTAACAAAGCATAAAAACATAAAATAAATGCAATGAAATTTTACCATGACAATGAACCTATTGTTTTTATTTTTAGCTTACATAAATACTACTAGTGAAGGTTGCAAAGATGCCCTAGCAGTGCCTGAGGGTCATAGGGCTACAGATCTGGTGCATGAGATACCCGTGGGTGCTTGACAAGCTCTGGTTGGTTCTCGACAAACTCTGGGCACTTGAAAAACTATGGTGGGTGCTCGACACACTCTTGTGGGTGCTCGATAAAATCAAGTGGGCACTCGACGAGCTTGGGAGGGTGTTTGAGGACAACGAACTTTGGTGGATGCTCGGTGAACTCTGGTGGGTGTTCGATGATCTTAGGAGGGCATTTGGAGATTGATGAATATGGTGCAGAACCAGATTTTGTTTGCGCAATGCTAGAAGAGTAGTGGCAGAAGTGGATGAGATGCAAATGATAGTAATGGAGGTGAGGATAGAAACAAAGGGGGGAGGTTTAGGATAACTTAGAGCTTAGGGATTCCAAGAAATCAAAAGTGTTAGGGGACTTAGTTAGGGGTTGAGTCATCAAAATGACTCCTCTTTATAATATTCCCTTAGACATGTTAGGGTTTCGACGACACAATATGAGTGGTTGAGATTAAAACATGAGGAAGGGTGGAGATTAAATTTGGGCAAGTGGCATGGATTAAGGCGGATGGATGGCTAAGATAAAAAAGTGACGGAGGGCTAGGATTAATTCATATAAATATATATTTATTAAATATATATAAAATATTAATATTTAAATATATATAAATAATGGACGGTGGGGATTGAAAAACATGGATGGATGACAAGTGGCTAGATTTTGGTGTCTAAAAATTGATATGTGATAGAATGATTTAAGTGGATAAAGATAGATTGAATTAAATGAATAAGGATAGATTGATTCATATGGATGAAGATAGATTGATTTATATTGATAAGGATGGAATAATTTGGATTGATAGAAATGGATAGAGATAGATTTTTTTGAATGGATATGATGATGAGCGAGGTTAAAATCGAGAGGGAAAGATTAAGAGGGATAGATTGAATAATATTAAAGGATTGATGTGGATGGATTTGAATTAATGATTATGTATTGGTTTAGCTTAATTTATATTGATAAAGATTGTGTGAACCTTAATTTGGTTCGTAAAACATGGGGACTAGGAGGATCCACTTGCATCAGTCACCTACTACAAGTGTAATGCAAGGATGAACTATGCTGAATAGGATCATCATTTGATTCATCATAGATCCTTGACTCAATATGAAATAAGCAACCCAAGTAGAGATATGCACATGCATACAAGGAGGTATAAAAGTAGGAAATTGTGTAGGTAAGCAATTATCAAGTAACTAGATGAACAGGTAGTTAATTTAAAATCAGATGCATAATGTTAATAGGTTATTTTAATTATTTTCTATCAAGTGTAGCCAGGAGGTAAGCTCCTAAATCAAACTTGGAGATGATGATGAATGGACCTAGCCAATTAGGCTCAAACTTACCTTTCAGCTCAACCTGGGCATTGGTATTTTTGGGTTCTCCTTGAGAATGAGATCACCAACTTCAAAGGAGCAAGTTCATACCTTTTTTACTTAGGCATGTTTAAGCCTATTTTGGTAGACCAAAATTTTTTCTAAAGCATGGATTTTCTTTGCATCAAACAATTTAAACTAGCTAAGACAAGATAGCCGATATTCATATTTGATGGAGAAGTCCTACAATAATACTCATAATGAGAAACCTCAAGCTCAAAAAGGAAGATAGATTCAACTTCCAAGTTCTCCATATCCAAGGAATCAATGGATGACTAATAATGATAATTGGGTTAGGAAATAATGACATTTCTAATTTGAAAAAGGGATCCACCAAAGAAAAAATCATTTTAGATGCAATAGTTAAAAGGACCGTCTTGAGGAGGATCATGTAAGCATCCTCCCTTTCACAACTACTTTCATTGATGATTAATTCTGGGTAGGCTAAAGTTAGATAATTCACACTGGCATAGTGTGCATACCTAATATATCTAGGATATAGGTGTAATGGTAGCTCCTTGTCCTCCTCATCCTAATCCAACCTATGTATGGACATGGTGTCTTCATAAGATTCTCAAAATAAATAAATGGCTTTGCCATTATAATCGTATGAAAGAAAAACAAAAAATACTCTTTATGGATGGGGATATATCCTATCCCATAGTGCCCCAACCATGCTTTAGTCTTGAAGGTCTTTTTGATGATATGTTCATGAAGGCCTAATCCATTCACTTTATACCCCATATTGGAAAGGATTTGTTTTGGTATAGGATATAGGATTGACAAGTAGCATGAAATGTACTATCGTTCAACCGAAAAAGGGTTACTACCATGGATTTGCTCATCATTGGTAGTACCAATAAAAATAAAGGAATAACTTAATATTTGTACCATTGTACCCTTCATAAAGGGTAAGCCTAGGGTTTAGGGAGATGGAGAGAACTTGTCTATGTTCAAAAGATGTATATTGTTATCTTGATTATTACTATTGGAATATTGATCACTTAAGGTTAATGAACTTAATACATCTTTGATGGGCGGCTAAGAGAAAGAAGAAAAATTTGATGAAGGTGAATTCAAGGATGGGAAAAGATATATTTTTTGATTCTTGACCTTCATCAATTGGTAATAAGCGAAGGGTTTAGGGTCAACTAGAATATGATACATCTTATGCTAATATTCATATTTGAGACATTGATGGAAATTAGAAGGGGCAACCCGCATCACATGGATCCAAGGCCTACCAAAAAGAATGATGTAAGTCAATCATAAGGTATGAGATAAAAAAGAGTGTTAAGGATGCAAGGCTTGACTTTTAGTGGTAAGATTATGGTGCTACAAGTATTGACCTCCTCATTGTTAAACACCCTAATGATACGATCAAATTTTTCCAAATCCTATTTAGTTGTTAAAATTGGTAATATATTTTAGGTTACGTACATTAAGGGTTGAGCCATTATCAATGAAAATTTTCTTGATAAGAGTATCATCGATATAGCCTATGATGTAGAGAGAGAGCTCTCTGACCATAAATATGGGTAAAAGATCATCCTTACAAAATTATATTATGGCATGGTTAACCCCAATGGGCCCTATAACCACATTAGTGAGACAAGGGACAACTTATTTGCTCAATAGTTTGAATAGAATATTCTATGTCAGAGAGCTTTTGAGGAGTTTGAGGAGAGAGATTTTGGATAGGGTACTCTTGAGTTGTTGCCGAAGATCAAAAGTACCTTTATCTTTATTTTGAAATTTTATGATTAGTGGTGGTCCTTTAGAGGAAGAAGTTTGTTTTATATGAAGTGCCAAAGGGGGTCTAGGAGACTGCTTAGATGATTGATTCCTAAGTTATTACCTTGTGATAGTACTAAATAGGAGTGGATTGTTCCCTCTATATTTTTACTTGGAGGGGGAACATACATGTATTTAATAATGTTTACTACCTTTTGGTCATGATTAGGTAACAAATCTTAGAATATCCCAAGATCTTGGTTGGAAGTGGATTGGGCCTCGGAGTTGCTAAAGATAACATGACCATCATATCTTAGGCCTTGAATAAGGTTTCTAAGGATTTTGCACTTATTGGTGGTATGCTCATCGACATGATGGAAAACACATTGCTCTTCATGAAGGAACGAAGGAGTTTTCTCCATTTTTCAGTTCTATAGGCTTGATGGGCAATAGTTCTACCATTTTAGCTTCAAGCAACTAGTCAAGGATAGTCACATGAGGTTGGTCCAATCAGGTGAACTTCCTTTGAGGTTTTGACTACTAATATTTCTCTATAACAAGCTTCTAGAGGGCTTCCATAGTATTCACAATGCTAGCTTGGAATGAGTCAATGACTCCATCGCCTACAATGTGTTTATTTTTGTACTACCCATTTTAGAGGGAGGATGAATTATCTTCTTCTTTGCTAGCTTTGGCTTTAATAGTATGATTTCTGCTCTTTTAGTCATCTCTACAACATTTTTGAAGGAAGGCACTTTAGCTATCTTTAGATGGAAGGCCAATTGTTCATGGAGCCTATGAAAATTTCCAAGAGGTCTCTTTATGGGGGAGCATGTTGGAACCTGCCCACTAAGGCTAGCCACCTAGCTAGGAAATCTATGAATCTATTGTCTTTGGCCTACTTGAGTTTAAATAGAATTGTGACCTTCTCCTAGATGTAGATGCAAAATTTTTGGACAAACAACTCAACAAGGTCCTTGAAGGTCTTAAGAGTATGCCTTGGTATTTGGTAATACCACTCTAGAGCAAAACCACTAAGGCTCTTGGGGAATATTTTGAGCAATAAAATCTTAGTGTATGCAATGTCACTATAAGCAGTTTGGAAAAGCTTAAGGTGATTGATAGGATCCTTTTTACTCTAAACTTAGGTATTTTTAAGTTAGGAGGAAAGGGGCAACTAGCCATAATAGAATCTAAAGAATAACTACACAAGTCCTCATAAGAGTACTTATGACTAGATGAAGACCCTTGGATTGAGGTCATTTGTTGTTTTAACTACTCTAACTAGTAGGTTAAGGTTTAAATTTTTTAAGAAAGGCAATTTAAAAACATATGAGGTGCATGCTATGGGATGAGAGGAATTTGATAACTAATGAAAGGATGATATTGGGACATCAAGGCATATGATATTGAAGTCAACATTGTATGGCTCATCCCCAAACCATTTGTAAAAAAAGGATTTGATTATGTAGGATGAAGGATTGCTAGAATGGAATTTTGAACAAAACCCATATTCATGCTTGAGATAAGAGGTAAAATTATTAATACAATTATGAGAATGTGGAGCACTAAGAAGTATGACCAGGTTGAAGACATAACTATGCTTGCTTGTTGAGAGGTGGGACAACTTATGTTGAACTGTAACAACTCCTCGAGAGGAGGAAGGGATGAGTGATTGCCTAAATATAATGGGAGATTTGGTGCCTACCATCTATGGAAGTGATGATGATTAAGGTTAATGTTTAAGGACCCAAGGGAGGGGTCCACTTGATTACAAGCTAGGGGGTTAGAATTTGGTTGTTGGAGTGGTTTGAAAGAAAACCTTCCTTAGAATAATTCTTTAAGGGATCACTACTTTCCTTAAAAATAGTTGCTAGAACCTCATTATGTCTATAGAGGAAAGTAGCCATATGATTAAGGAAATTGAAAACTACCCTCCCTTGGTCATCATGGATAGGGGACAAGGAATCCCAGGGAGGGGATTCCTTTTCTTCTTCTCATTTTCAAATGTAGTTTGGTCCTGTTGACCATTAGTCAAGGGATCAAGATTAATTGTTAGTTTGTGAGAAACATTGTGTCATGTAGTGTCGCTCGATCATAGTTTGAAGAGAAGGGATATTAAATTTATTAATTTTTTATTTATAGTGATTTAAAAGTAAGAGAGGAGATGTTTTTGATCTCCTTATATCATCTTCCTTTGATATACTAACCTAACTTACATACCTTAGGGGCCTCCCTATATATCGAAGATCCTTATATACCTAACCACTCTCTATATACCCATTGATACATGAGAGATTGTTGGTACATGGATAAATAATGATATGTGAAAGTAATCCTCTAGATATGTGGCCCAAGGTAATATGTGATTAGTAATAGAAATCCTCCTTATGAATCCCACTAGCCTACCGTGATATACTTCTCACTAAGCGTAAGTATGCGTAAGATCCTATGTGGGTGGATAGTGGCCTACTAGCCATCCACATAGAGTAAACAATGATATGTGGAAGTGATCCTCTAGATACATGGCCTAGGGAAATATGTGAGTAATATAAACCCTCCCTATGACTTCCACTAGCCTACTGTGATATACTTCTCACTAAGCGTCAGTATGAATGAGACCCTATGTGGGTGGCTAGTGGACAAAGCTCACTATATACCTAACATAGCTTAGGGTCTCATACTAAAACTACTCAGAGGATCATGTATGATCCCTAGTAGGAGTAGCCCTTGGATATTTTCTTATTAATATTGATTAATAAGGTCTAATTTTGCAAACAAAATTTAAGTGATGTTGACTTAAGTAAGGTTTATTTTATCTTGATTAAGGTTTGGATGGAAAAGAAAGGATCTTTTGGGAACCTTTGCGGTGTTCACATTGAGTTCATCATAATTTAAGAAGGTAATAAAAATTGGGGATCGTGAAGGGGCCAATGAAAGGGATCCCAATACCTTTCATCTTTTCACTTCACACCTCAAGATGAAGGAGAATACAAGTGTTAAGATTAAAACTATGTTTAATGTGTTTTTTCAAACACTTGCATTTATAAGAGAACCAAGTCTCCTCCTAAAATCCACTTATATCTAGGGCAAAACTTTTAGTTTGGTCTTATCTTGATCTGTGATACATAAAAAATAAATGCAATAAAGAGAAATCTAAGACGAGATGATGTTTTTTGATATTGAATGAAAATAGAATAAAAACGATTTTTTTTTCTTTTTTAGGCAAGGGAGTAAAAAAAGACGTAGCAAACAATTTTCCTTAAAAAACAAACTACGTGTAATTTTTGTTTCAATACCTATAGACAAAAGAATGATTCATTTTTTCCCTTTATGATTTGTGACTAAAATGGATTCATTATTCCTTTTTTGTTTTGTAAAATCATTTTACAAAAACATAACTAGATTTTCCAAAATAAACAAAATGGACAAATTTAAGCTGTTAAGGAAAAAAATAACAAAATATTGAAGCTACATAACCTAATTAAAAACAGAAGGAACATGCCAAAAACCTAATTTACAATACAAGCCAAAAACTAGAAACCTAATTCATAGCCAAATAATAAATCAATAAACCTACAAAATAAAAACAAAAAATGAGCTATCAGTGTATAGGGGTCTATCAAGTCTCAAGAGGACAATACACTTCCTTGCTTGTGATAATTAAACCCCTTGTTTTAAATAAATAAGAAAATATAGATCATAAAGGTCAATGAATCTTAAAAGGATTGCATGGAAAAGTTAAATGCAAGCAAAATGAAAACTAAAGGACAAATTCTAAATAGGAGATTAAAATAAAAGATAAAGGATAAATGTTGAATAGATATAGATTAAAATGAAAGCCAAAGAACAAATGTTGAATTTATGAATAAAAGGAGAGAATAGACACAACCCAAGACCACATGTTACCCCTTTTCCAATGAAATCTAGTTTAAAGATGATTTTTAATGTCTTAATGATAACTTGATGCCAACAATGAATTGCTAAAGGTATGCTTGTTGATTTAAAAATTAGGCACTTGATAGATCCTTAGGTGGTGAAAGAGTTGTTATTAAAGCGTAAAGAAAAGTTGTCAAAGTATCAATGCATAAAAAATAGAACTATCATTAGATCTTTTTCTCTATTTTTTTTTTAAAGCCTCCCCAAGGGGTGGCTTTATAGGGTTTAAAGTTTAAGGCTATAGTTTTTAGGTTTTAATTGAGGAAAATAGGAGAGAAAACATATGCTATCACTTTTTGATAATTGGGGGTCAAAATTAGGCAAGAAAGAGTCATCATTTATTGATTAGCAAAAACTCCATAGTACGACACTTCCTCAAGGTCATGGTGCTTTTGCTTTTGGGATAGTTAGAAGCATAAATTGTTATACAAGTATATGCTTATATATTCTCATTGGAAAGCTCTTTTTGATTCTATTCTAATAGAAGTATTTGTTTAATTTTTTTTAGTAAATATTAATGTCCCAATTATGCCATTACTTTTGGAGCATTAAATGCTTTAAATTTGGACATGAAGAAGGTGGAGTCAGTTTGGTTGATCAAAAGACTAGTGAATAAAGGTCGTGGTGGTTTGAAGTGCACAAAATTGGATGTCTAAAGTGTCATACATTACTTCCTTAGTTGATGTTTTCACATAAATTTAAAAAAATCTTGGAAGCAACCCAAAAATTTGAGAGGGTGAATTTCATGATAGAAGCACAAATTTAAGTTACATGCAACTTTTTAGTGGTTAGTTGCATGACTCTAATAGCCCAAAAATCATGGTTGTTAGAACTAGGACATCCACTTGCCCATCCCATTAGCCCACTATGTTTGATTAATTAACCAAAAAATAGCCGAACATGGTAAAAAACACAGTGAAATCAATCCATTTTTTTGGTTAAATATTGCTTCCATAATTTATTTTTCAAATTGGTAAGGGTTAAATATTTGTAATTTCCTTTCCATTATAGGTTTGAAGAAACATAATAGTGGATAAAAATAAATATTTCTAGATGTTTGATCTAGAGACTGGGTGTAATTCCTTATGGTTTTGCAAAATTGATAACTCGGGTGCAAACTTGACTCTCTTTTAGTTTGGTTGTATATTAATAAATAAATGCTTGGATATTTTTGCTTTCTTTTTTTGTGCTTGATGTGACATTGATTTTAAATCAACTACTTCACACTTTTTGAGTGATAGAGGAGTGCTACCTAGCCTATTTGAATCTACTCCATTTGCATATTATGGTCAACTCCATAAGGACAATCAACATAGAATTACTTGGGCTTGACTTTGTTGTCCTTATTTTGTAAAGTTCAAATTGTTTTGTTGATAAATTTTTTGTTACATATTTTATCAAGTAGCAGGGAGTTGTCTTTGTTTAGCCTTACAATGCAGAGAAATAGGGATAATCCTCAATTTGACATTGGAGGGTTTGATAAGCAATGAGATAACAAAAATAAGGTCTATGGAACCATATTTATCGCTTGGAGTATTTTATAGCAAAGAAAGAATGAGTTATGTGATATTTTTGATGATTTTTTTTCTTTTTCATTACAAACTATATAAATTTAATCGAAAATGTAAACAAATATTTGTATGTGTGATCAAGAGATAGGTTGTAAGTTCTTTTGGTTTTGCAAAAAATTTAAAGATAAAATATACCTAAAATATTTGACTTTTGTATTTATATTTGTTTTTTTACATGGCCTCACTACTTTCTTTGCATTGAATCTATAAAATAATTTGGAAGTGAAAGCTTGGACCCATCCTTCGAGAGTTGGATGGTCGATACTTCAATGACATCCCTTTCTTTGACATTAAAAAAATCGTGCAAACTTAACTATTTAAACTTGCATTTATTAATTCTAGCTTCTTTTTTGTTTTTTTAAAGTGCATTTTAGAAATATTTTAAATGATTAGTTTAAAAATGAAATTTCTTGGAAATGTTGATTATGGTAATAGTGTTTTTAATGTAGGAATGCACTAAGTAGATTAAATGACCAATTTAACATATCAAGTAATTTTCACGTCATGACATTATAACTTCATGAAATTTTAGTCCATATATTCAAAGAATATTTTTTACCTAATTATTTAATATTAAGCAATCTATTACAATCATTTAAAGACCTACTACTTTTTTTAAAAAATATTTGTAGGATAATGAACCCCTCCAAACATCATAAATTTAAGTGTTTTTTTGCAAAGGTTGTGAAATCATGAGTAAACCCTATTCTTGATGCTTTGGTCTGCATGAGTATGAAATGTGTGCCCTAGACTGAAGTCAAAATGGATGATATAGAAATATTTCTAGATCAAACTTCAGATAAGGTCGAATTTTTGTATAATTAATGCTAAAATTAAAGATAAAACAAAGAAAAAATGAAAGGAAAAACAAGGATAGAAATAGTATTTATTGTTGTCAAGGTTCAGATAAAAGCACAATCTTCAACTAAATGATCATATACTAGGTATTGTAAGCAAAGTATAACCTAACAAACATTCACTCAATCAAAGCATATACAAAAAGCATAATGAATTCATAAGTCACAACATTCAATATTCCAAGCATTCTAATTGAAATAAGTCAGACAACCTTAAGCTTAATAGAATTTAACTCAGCTAAATATAAATAGAAATACTAGACCTATGCAACATATATTCTCATATATACTTTAAATGAAATAAACAAAACAACTCTATAATACTTTCAAGTAGCTTAGAACTTTTAGCTCATAAAAAGGTAAAATATAAATATGTTATCCTTTACAATGAGGAGCATTGCTCCTTTTATATCTTTCATGGAGCTAAAATGAAACTAATTACTACATACAATCATTGGCTAAAATTGATCAGGCACAATCTTAGACTAAGCTAGTGCCACTTGGAAATTTCTTGTCAAACCCTAATAAGTTATGATTGCAAGATCCTCAATTATACTTCACTAAGGTGGCTATCACTTTCAAATTCTAAAAAATATCGCATGATCTAACTACTCCTTTATGGGGTGCTAGGTGTCTTTCATGCTAAGATCTTTGAGTTTGGATTGATGCTTTGTTTTTCCTTTCTTTCTAGGCTCCATTTAGTACCCCTTACATTCTCTTCATCATGCTAGAACTCTTAGAAGCCTACCTAACATCACTTCTCAAAAGGTTTTGGCTCACCATAATTTAGAATGGATACCATTTGCCTCGTAAAATTTGAATTGTGTCAGAGATATGAAACACTCTTGTTGACATTGTCAAGGTAAAAGTTTTGGTACACTTCCTTTCCTTATATTGTTTTATGGACTTGTAAAGGTAAAAATATGTTGATTAGATCCCAGCTTTTGAGTTTTCACTTGGTCAAAATTTTTGGAAGACTAAGCTGACATCACCATAAAAAGGGTCTGGTTGGTTGTGTTCTAAGCTTTAGTATTATCCTTGTAGGTTTTGTATTGTGCTAAGATTTTGAAGCACTTTTACTGACCTTAGCGTAAATTTTTTTGACATGCTTTCATTTAGTCTTAGACACTCTTTGCCTTATGAGCCTTTCGCTTTGCTGGAGTCTTTGAAGTGCCCTGCTTATGATAGCACAAAAATATTTTTTTTTGCTATGTTTTATGAGTCTAACTCTAAATGATAATTGTTGACTAGAGGTTCTAGCCTTGAAAGTATTCCTTTAAGCTCTAGAATAAATATTCTTAAGGTATTACTAATCCAAAGATAAATAATTGAAAGAATGATAAGCCCAAAAGTCTCTTCAAGCTTTGGGAGCAAAGAATTTAACAAGTCCAATCTATATTTATAGACTTGTGAATGTAGTCAAAATCCATTCAAAGGATTTTGACTAAATTATTGGTGCTTTCGTGTCATTTTGCTTAACAAAATTTTGAATGTAGATGGCCTTATTTTTGGGCTACGAAGTCTCACTTTGCCAATCTAGAATATTATATTTTGTTGCAGGGTGCTTCTATTTTTCAATGCTAGCTACAAAATCCTGACCTTGCAAGTCTAAGAGTTGCTTGACTACATCCCATTCCTATTGCATTGGGATCTAAAATTTTTTAGACATTTAAAAAATTGACACTAGGTCATAGGCTTTTTTTTATGAAGGAGTTTGATAATGTTTTCTCAAATCAATTACCTTGGTGTATAGTACAACCAACTTATTTGAAAACTCAAAGAATTTTTCTTCATCAACATTCTTTGGCCAATTTGAAAACGTAGCCAAATTTTCAGCTATTCCATCATAAATACCTTTTAGCTTACAAAAAGAACAAGTATGGCCACCATCCCTCTAGAAATATGGAATTCCATTTCCCACAACTTCATTCATTTTGTTCAAGGCTTTTTTTCAAGTGTTGATATCCCTTTTTTATTATTTGCTTGTATTCTATGACTTATCTCGCCATTTTGTATATTGATGCCCTATTCTTAACTAAAGATATATGTTGGCCAGAGACCTTATTCAGTCATTAATGAACATTTTGCTTCTTTACCGTTTCTAGCTATAATATTTTGCATTGCAACAAAGTCTTCCCCTCTTTGGTAATTATCTATTAATAGTCAATAAATTCAACAACTGAGGACAAACTCTTGGTAGATTCAAAAATTTGATCCCAAATTTTCCTTTTCATTCTCTAGCATGCCTCTATGGAAATCTAGGAGGCCTATAATTATTTCTTTGTAGTAGCAATCTCTTGTTGGATGTCTTACACTCTTTTTTGCAAGCTTTTTTTTTAATATCCTTTGCTTTTAGAATTTGCTACAATTGTTTGACTTGATTTTTTTAATGCCTTTATCCTTGTCTTCTCTAGCTCAAGAGCTTTCACCAACCACTTCACATTTTTCTTATATATATAGAATTTGACCATTGTATGGACTCCATCAATGTATAGTACATTAATCGATGTATGTGCTAGTTGAACTTTATCTTGTATTACAACCTTGACTATGTTTATAATATGTGTGGCAATTTGATAGTCAACTTCAGTCAATTGAGAAGTTGGCTTAGACACATTTGGA
The DNA here is from genome assembly GCA_028583015.1 of Wollemia nobilis. Classification (NCBI taxonomy): domain Eukaryota; kingdom Viridiplantae; phylum Streptophyta; class Pinopsida; order Araucariales; family Araucariaceae; genus Wollemia; species Wollemia nobilis. The sequence goes on from JAQPPZ010003542.1 coordinate 692,823, forward strand.
GTCATGGTAGTCAAAATATATTTCCTTTGCTTAAGATCTAGCATATTTAAAAATATTATTGGGGCAATACCCAGTTCTGTCTTCTTCTTCTTTCTAGAAAGCCAAATTTGAGCATTGGCTTGTACTTGTTGAAATTGACTTTGAATTGTAGAGACTAGGATATTAATTAAAGAAAGGTGCAAGAGAGGGTGGAGAGATGTAGAAGGTATTATAAATTTAAGAGATATGGTTTGACGAGCTCCATAGTATAAAAGAGTTTGAGAGGTATCCAAATATTGGGAAGTGAGTGGAGGGGAAGGGACAATGATTTTAGGAGGTGATCTAGAAGGTGCCTCTAGTGGTGGATGTGAGTGAAGTGGAGAAGAAGGTGGTAATGAAGAATGAGGGGTAGATAAAAAAGGAGAATAATAAGATTAAGATGACATACTTGGCTCTTGTGTTATGGTTTCTAGATGTTATTTAACTCATGGGGACATCATCAACTTGGTTCTTTTTGCTTTTGACTCCTATTTTTAAGGAGATCTTGGACTATTTGTCTTACTACCTACTCTAGGATGTTTTTCATGGGGTTTTAGAGCCTCTAAGGCCAATATTTTCATAGTAAAATGTTGTAGCACATCAATACCCAATCCTTGTTTACCCTTGTTAAGTGGTGCTTGAGAGGGATTTACTAGTCTGGCTATTGTTGGTCCAAGTCCAAATCCAGTATAGCCCATCTTCTCTATTATCTCCATGTCCATAGTATATGTTTTCTAGAGTATCTTCTTAGGTTAATATGATGATGGAGCTTGCTACCAATCTAAAATGGTCATGTTCGACACTTGCTACCCCCTTGTAGTTACAACCTCTAGAGTTTGCTCTTCCTATTATAGGAAACTAGAATCTTCCTTATAATATTACTCTAAAATATGAGGGTCCTCAGAATTAGTTCTCACTTCATCCAAATCAGTTCTTACTTCATTTAGATTCTCCTCATCAAAATTTTCAAACTCTTCATCCTTTTTTGTACCGAATTCAATACTTTTTGTGCTAGCTTCACAATGGTACATCCACCATTCTAGGATATTTTTGTCAGTCCATTTCTTGTCCACCAATTTATTTCTTCTTTTGACCTTAAGCACATGACTTGGATAATGCTCAAGGTCATAGTCACATACTTTCTTATAAATTCTTCTCCAATTAGGATGATTATCTTCTTGCTAACTTCAATTCTTCCTTAGCTATCTCTTATTCTACTATATTTTTTATCTTTTCTACCCTTATCTTTGAGGTATGCTTGAATGTATGAGGCTTTCTATTCAATTGAGCAAGATATGTCTTTAGAATACCTTCTAGGTCATAGCTCCATCTATCTACCACTATTTCAAACGTAATCTCTAGTAAACTTTGCTTCAACACTTTAGCCAATTTTTAGGGCTTGAGACTTATTGGTTCATAACCCAAAGGTAAAGGATTTAAAGAATGATTGTTCACTCTGCCACCAAGAATTGCATCAACATGGTCCATCTAGCATAAAATTCTTGAGCAAAATTCTAGTTTGTGATGAAATGGGGAAACAAAAATGGCTCTGCGACAAAGCCATATACTCTTATTATGGTGCCTTTTAGTATAAAGTGTCATTCTTCAGTTTCCACACTAGGTGTGCACAATTGATATTTGGCTTATTTTTCCAATCGAGGACTTTATCCCTTTATGCATGACAACATGGGACTGAAAAAAATCCTATTAAAATTATAAAATGAATTAGATGCCTAGAGGATTGGCACCCAATCTACTAGAGACAGAGTTTTTCCATCCTTTACACAATTTTTGATTTGAATTTTGGGAAATATGCTTACCCTAAAATAAACACAAAGCTAGGCCAGAAAGAATGGATATCGAAAAACTCTCCCCTTATTGAACCCTACCAACTGTTCATGGATTTGGTCATTGAGGAATTTGGCCTAGTCAAAATAAATGGGATTTTGGGGTCTAGTGATGGCATAGGCCATGGCTATCTAATAGTCGTGTACTATTTTGTCTGATTCTAGACCAAAAATGATAACCAACATAGCAATAATTTCTTGAATATAAGCACATAAAATTATTTATTCGAGTTAGAATTTTAGGAAGGCTACTTACATTTTTATCTAATTGTTTACTTAGCTAGGATTATACTTTCTCTTGTATAAATAAGTGACTTGACCTTCCTTGTCAAATGCTTTAGGCATGCAAGGGGGAAAGGCTCTAGCAAAGGCTTCTATAAAAATTTTAGGAAAAATAGGGAAAAGTACCTGGCCATGAGCATCCCTTACAATCCTTGAACCCATGTCATAATATTCAACAATTGCTTCCACTAGTTCTAGGAAGGGATGCACTTTTCTAGGCATGAATTGTCCCAAGAAAGAGTACCAAGTGATTGAGTTCTTATGAATCTCTAAAAATCTTGCAACCTTATGATCTTTTGTATCTTTGAGATGTTTCACCTTGATAGTAAGGGTTGTATCAAAAATATTCCCAAGGTAGTCAACCAACTTATCAAACTCCATGATTACTCTTGCAAAGCTTTCTTGGTTAGAGAGAACTTGCACTTATTCTTGGCTTCTACTTAAAAACTACTAAGTGATACAATGCTTACTATACATCGTATAGAGTAGGTTAGTGCTTTTTATATATATTTACCAATAGTTAGCACCCAAAGCGCATTTATGCATACATGTGTTGTACATTAACTCAAGTACCTAGGTTAAAATCTTGCCAAATGTCATTGCATATTTCAACAAATAGTATTTTTCTAAATTTTGTTTTTATTCAAACTCATATTTAAATATAATTTAAATATAAACACTACTATTTACAATATTTTACAAGACTTGGCACTCTTTTCTATGCTAGATGTTTCAAACCCATTCATTGAAATTGACAAATTTTGACCTCTACCTATAGTAAAAAGATTTAGACTCCCTAGCTTTGATAATCTAATATGGACTAGACCAGAGCAAGTCAAAATTCTAGTGTTTTCCAAGTTTAGATTTGTTCTCATCCCATTTTAACATAAAATCTCCATTTTTGAAGTACTAAGGAGAGGTTTTTTATTAAAACAATATTTAACTATTTTTTGATGTTGCCAAAAATTGTTAGAAGCCTCTTTTCTTTGTTCTTCTAAAAGCAACAATTCAACCATTCTTGCTTCTAGAGGTTCTATATCTAGGAAATCGCTTAAGAGCCTCATTGTTAGAAGCTCCAGATGTAATGGAAGCATAGATCTTTTGCCATACACCAAAGAGTATGGGGATGTCTTTAATGCTCCTTTTGGAGTAATTTGGTCTTCCTAGAGTGCATGATCTAGCATAAAATGCCAATTTCTTTGGTTTTTTCTAATAATTCTCTTTATAATTCATAGCAAATTTTTGTTTGTTGACTCAGCCAAACCATTACCCTATGGATAGTAATTGGAAGAAGCTTTTAAGTAGATGCCATATTTGGAAGTAAAATCAAGAAGCTTAGTACCTAGAAATGTAGGCCCATTATCTATTATGATTGTCTTAAGAATCCCAAACCTGGTAATCAACTTCTCCAAAAATTTTACCACAACCTCTTGGTCTACTTTCTTTGTAGCTACTACTTTAGACCACCTTGTGAAATAATCTATTGTAGTAAGGATAAATTTATGTCCAGTAGAGGATTTTGGAGTGATGACCCCAATGAAATCAAGCCCCCATTGTTGAAAGGGCTCATCTACTATTACTAGTTGGAGAGGTAGTGTTGCATTTATTCTCCTTCCAACAAACATTTGGCAAGCTTCACAAGATTTTTCAACTTTGAAAGCATCCTGAAAGAGAGTAGGCCAATAATATCCGGCTTGTAGGATCTTTGTTGTTGTTGTTTGGCTAGAATAATACCCTCTGGAGAAGCCTGAATGAAATTCATTTAGTACTTCTTTTTCTTTCTCTGGATGGATGCAGTGAAGAAGAACTCCATCAAAGTTATTTTGATATAAGATATTATCAATCATGACAAAATTTAGAGCCTGAAGCCTATATCTCCTTCTTTGTGAAGAAGTAAGATTCTTTGGACACTTACTTATCTAGAAGTATTTGACTAGATCCAAGATCTAGTCACTCCTCCCTTTTGAGTCCTTCTCCCATTTTGGCTCATGGAACTCTTCTAGAAGTAGTTTTTTCTCAGATGTTGTAGAATTGGCAAGTTGTTCACATAAAGCTCTCCCTTTGATTAGCTTGGTTGGTTTAATCTCTATATCATATTCTTGGATCTTAGTGATCCATCCTGCTCTCTTTTCACCAAGCTCCCATTGTAAAACAAAGTTCTGGATATCTAGATGCACAACATATACAATGGTTTTGCTTTGTGAGATATAATATCTTAATTTTTTCAAGGACTTCATGAGAGCAAACACTTGTTTTTCAATGAAGTTGTATCACTCCTCATAGTTGTGCAATGTTTGGCTAAGGAAAGCAATGGGATGCTCATTTTGATCTTTATCCTTCTGTGTAAGCACCATAGCTATACTTTCTTCAACACCATATACATATAGAATGAAATATTTTTTATAGTCTAGATTTGCTAATATTGGAGCTTCAATATATCTTGCTTATATTTTTTAAAATCTTCTTTCCTTTCTTTTGTCTAGGTGAAAGGCACCTCCTTTTTTAGCAACATAGTCATAGGCTTTACAATCTAAGCAAAGTTTGATATGAACTTTTGGATAAAGTTAATTTGCCCAAAGAAATATTGAAGACCCTTCTTATTAACTGGAAGAGGTAGTGATAGTATCATTTTTATCTAATCTAAGATCAATGGATAATCCTTGTTTTGAGACAACATGACCCAATAATTTTCCTTCCTAGATTGCAAGGATAAATTTCTTGGGATTTAGGAAAATTCCAAACTCTTGACACCTTTCAAAGACTAGCTTTAGATGATCCAAATGTTAATTTTTATCATGGGAGAAGACTATCATATCATCTAAGTAAATGAGAATCACCTTATTTACCAATTCCCCAAAAGCAAGGTCCATAGCTCTCTGAAAGGTAGCTCCAACATTGGATAAACCAAATGACATCCTCTGATAAGCAAATGTTCCCCATTTTGTGGTGAATATCATTTTATGTTGGTCTTCATCCTTGACCTAGATTTGATTGAAGCCTAAAAATCCATCCAATAGAGAGAATCTCTCAACTCTAGATATTATTTGCAATATCTAATCTATCTAAGGTAGGGGATAGTGATATTTCAATGAAGCTCTATTTAAGTTTTGGAAATCAACACATAATTGGATGTCACCATTCTTCTTTTGGACTAAAACTAAGTTAGCTACCCAAGTCGAATGCTTAATGGGATATATTATCTTAGCCTCTAGTAACTTTAATAACTCCTACTTCATTAGAGATTCAATATTAGGATTTATAGCTCTTTGCTTATGATGGAAAGGCTTGGTGTTTGGAAGTAGCTCAATTATGTGTTGTATGATATTCTTATCATAAACCTTCAGATCCTTATAACTCCATGCTATCACATCTCCAAACTCCTTGCAGAGTGTAATAAGATCATCTATTTCTTTTTAGTGCATTTTGTTCCAACCTTAATTACTTTTCTTTGCTCTATTTGGACCTCATAAAATTTATTTTTATCAACATGTATTTTTTGCTTTTTAGTCAGTCATTACTATCAAAAAGGTTCTCTAAAGTGATCAGGCCTTTTAGAATATGATTGTTTTACCCAAATAATGTCCTCCCTATCAACATGATTTTACATTTATTTTTCCTGATTTAGAACACATATAGCTTCTTGAGTAAGGAATGTTATTGTTTTCTCATCATTATAAAATATCTACCAAACGTTGTCCTTGTTTGAGAATGATGGCCTAAAAACCATCTTGACCTCTATTTTTGATTTCCTATATCTAGCAAGAAGGTTGAAATCTACTCCCTATGAAGCTAGCTCATCTGCTAGTACATTTTCATTTCTAGGGATGGATTTTATATTAATAGCATCAAAGCTCTCTAATAGATCCCAGACTCTATTCTAGTAAGCTTTGAGGTAATGATGCTTACTATTGCATTTTTTAGTAACTTGGTTCACTATCAATTCAGAGTCACCATAGATTAAGATGCATTTTATTCCCATTTTCTCTACTTTCATCAAACCTAAGCATAATGCTTCATACTCTACAACATTATTTGAACATCTCTAGGTCAGCTTGTATGAGAACTTTTTAATTCCTTAGAAGAGGATTGGAGGACTACTCCTACTTTGGCTCCATTTTTACGTCTCACCCCATTAAAGAATAGCTTCCATATTTTTATTTTTTGGAGCATCTAATTTGTGATGGCTAGAAGCTAATAATTGTTTGACTCCATCATGTAGTAAGTTCCTAGTCTAGTTTTAATTATTGCATTAAAATTACTTAGAGAGAACTCATCTTTTGCTTGTAATTCTTCTATCAATCCTTCAAGGATTTTTGGATCATCTTCTATTAGATTGGTGCTCTCTTCTTGGATATTTTCTATGTGATAGGGGCTTGGATTTTCCACATAGATCCTCACCTTCCTTCCCTTGTAAGGAATTACCATGTGCATGTAATCCAGGGATAGGTACCCTCTGAGCTTGGTTGTGAATTCCCTTGATAAGCATAGCCCAAATAGAGGAGGTAGATCAACCACTATCACTTCTTGAATTATAGTTACTTTTAGGATCTTATGCAACATCATGGGTATGTCTTTGACTACTCCCACCATCCAGACTAGGAGTTCCATCCAACTAAAGCACATTGGAACTAGTCTGGGTGTATTCCATACCCATGGTATCACAAATAACCTTTGGCATGATTGTTATTGTTGCTTTAGAGTCCACCATATAATTATGCATGATCCAACCCTCCATGCATAGGGACATATAAAATGGGGGAGGCTTATTCTTACCCATCCCAGGAGTTTGTTGATCTTGAGCCAAATTCATGTCCATACAACCAAACCTACTTTCGAAAGTAGTTTTTAGTGCTACTCTAAGTAGATCAATTTGTTTGAGAATCATTAAGGCATCATACATGCTAGCCCTTGAAGGTATCCTTTTAAGTTCTTCAACAATGTTGTATCTAACAACTACTAACTCCATTTCTTCCTTGTAGATTGGCTCATCTAACTTCTTATGATATTGCTACGTAGGTTCTTGCCTTTGCTTTTTGGTAACAAAGGGGTACCATAGCTCTATTCTTGCTTGCTCATGTTTTTCTTCATGAACAACCTTACATTTATCCAACTTGATCTATTCCTTAGGTAGCTATTTTTTTTGTTCCATTTGAGGCTGATACAAAACCTCCAAACCATTAACTTTTTGGGGGTTTGATGTAAGGGTTTTTTCGAAACTAGACAATATATGAACTATATCAAAACATAAAACCTCTTATGCCAGAATGTCCTAATCTAGATTTGTAAGCATGCCAACTAGCCATTTTGATTGCCTTTCAACATTTTGAGTTGTAACTACCAGAAATTGGTGTTGATAAACCATACAAGTGTCAACATTATGTGGGTCATTATAGGCCAAACACCAATAGTCCTCCAGGGCCATGGATACTTCTTTTTCTTATTTTTTGATCACAACAATCTATTTTTTGATTGCATAAGAGGTAGAAGCACCTTGATATTTTGAAACATAAGGGAATATTCTTTGTTGATATCCATCAAACCTCCTCTCAACATTTTTCCATTCCATTACCATGATCTTATTTGTTATATTTTTTACTACTACCTTAAGCTCTTGCATATCCATAGACTCTTTTGGCTCTAGAGTAGGAAGAGATGGTATGAGGGTGGCTTGAATAGTATTTTGAGGATATAGCTTGAATAGTTGGAGATAAAGCTTATTGAGATTGTTGAGGAATTTTTGGAAAGTATGGCAACACAAATTTTGGAGGTAATTTCCCAACTGAGATGAGGGAATTTCTTACCGCTATAGCAGTTTGAAATATTTGAGGAAATCTCATCTCATTTGATTATCAAATCTATAAGCTTAGATCCAAAACAAAGGCATGGAGGTAATAGATGTAGGCCTGAGCTTGAGAAGGTATTATATCTTGAGGAATTCTTCTCCAAGTCTTGTTGAACTGGATGTTGAAATCTATGATATTTTCTTGAGGATGCCTTTGTATGGAGGTGAACTAGGTGAGGAGAGAAAAATAATCCCCTACATCATTGAATTCTAGGATAAAGGGTTCAACAAGTTTGACCCATGTGCTAATGCTACCTTCCTCTAATGAATGGTACTAGGCTAATACCTTATCTTTGAAATACAAGGCTAGTAATCTCACCATTATATCCTCATGCATAATATTATGCATAGTGGCTAGGGAAACTATGTCTTAACAATGCTCATATGTAATTTTCTCACTACCATCAAATGAAGGTAAATATTTAAGTGTGGCTTATGGGATATCATGGAGGCCTTGAAGATTGAGGGGTCCAACACTATTCTACCAGGGAAAATTTGACCAGCCATGGTTCTAGGTGACACTGGAGGTATAGATTGTAGTAGACTTAGACTTTGAATAAAGAAAGCATGGATAGGTGAAAGTGACTTACCTTATTGTATGTCTTGGTGGCTGATAGCTCAATGAACTATACTAGTTCTTTTAGCTTCTTGGCTTTCGATCTTGTGATCATAAGATTCTAGAGTTACATCCTTCTAGAAAATTTATCTCCTCTTAAGTTCTTAAAAATAGAGTTGCCAGGTGAAAGAGTATTCATTTATTTAAGAGATCAAGATCTTCCCCCTAATATTGACCATCTAGGGATGTGAGTGTGCCAAAACTTTCTTAAGCACATGGTGGATTTAATATTCTTTTGAATATTTGACTTATAATCAGTCATGTCCCACTGAGCATGACAAAAATTCTTGATGCTTTGATCTACTTGAGTATGAAATGTGCACCCTAGACTGAATTTAAGATTGGATGAGCTAGAAATACTTTTATATCAACCTCCGAAGAGGGTTGAATCCTTGTTTAATTAATGCTAAAATTAAAGACAAAACAAGGCAAAATATGAAAGGAAAAACATGGATAGAAATACTTTTCATTGTGGTCGAGGTTTAGATAAGAACACAATATTCAACTCAATGATCATATACTGGGTATTGCAAGCAAAGCCTAACTTAACATATATTCACTTAGTCAAAGCATATACAAAAAACATAATGAACTCATAAATCATAGCATTTAGTTTTCCAAGCATTCCAACTAAAATAAATTAAAAAACCTTTAGTTTAACATAATTTACCTTAGCTAAAACATAAACATAAATATTAGACCTACGCAACATATATTCTCATACACTTTAAATGAAATAAACCAAACAACTCTGGATCACTTTCAAGCAACTTAGAATATTTAGCTCACTAAAAAGTAAACTATAAATATATGACCTTTTACAATGAGGAGAATTACTCATTTTTTAGCTTTCATGGAGCTAAAATGGAACTAATTACTACATACAATCATTGGCTTAAAATGATCAAGCATGATCTTAGGCAGAGCTAGCACCACTTGAAATTTTCTTGTCAAACTCTAGTTGGTTATGATCACAAGATCCTCAATTATGCTTCACTAAGGTGGTTGTTGCTCTCTAGTTTTAATATATGTCGCGTGGTCTAACTACTCCTTTTTGGGGTGCCAGGTGTCTTTCACATTGAGATATTTGAGTCTAGGTTGCTGCTTTGTTTTGCCTTGCTTTCTAGACTCCTTTTTATACTCCTTATATTTTATTCATTATGCCAAAACTCTTAGAAGCTTGTATTAAATCACTTATCAAAAGTTTTTGGCTCACCATCATTCAAAAGGGATACCATTCTCCTCATAAAATTTGAACTATACCATAGATTTTAAATGCTCTAATTGACATCAACAAGGTAAAATTTTTGGCACACTTCCTTTCCTTAGCTTGGTTTCCAAAATTGTAAAGGTAGAAAGTTGATTGTATCTTGACTTTTGAATTTTCATTTGGTCAGATTTTTTGGAAGGTTAAGCTGACATCATCGCAAAAAGGGTCGAACTAGCTAATTTTTGAGTGCTTTGTCTTCTTCTTGTAGATTTTGTATTATGACAAAGGTTTTGAAGCACTTTTACTGACCTCAACATAAAAATTGTTGACATGCTTTCTTCTAGTCTTAGACACTCTTTGCCTTATGAGCACCTCACTTTGTTAGAGTCTTTGAAGTGCCCTGCTTATGACAACATAAAAATATCCCAGATTGCTATCTTTTATAAGTCTAACACTAAATGATAATCATTCATCAAAGGTTTTATCCTCGAAAGTACTCCTGTAAGCTTTAAAATAAATATTCTTAAGGCATTATTAGTCTAGAGATAAATAATTGAAAGAATTATGATCCTGGAAGGTTCCTTAAGCTTTGGGAGCAAAGAATTTAACAAGGCTAGCCTGAATTTTTGGACTTGTGTATTTATTCAAAGGATTTTGACTACACCTATACAAATCATTTTTAAAGTATATTATTTTTCTAAAATAGTATCAAATCCATGGTGCAAAAAAGAAGAGAGTCTTCACAAAGGCAGACACAACCATGGTGTATCCTTTTGCTCTCATGAAACCCTATGACATCAAAGGATATTTAACTCTCAACAACATTAAATGTAAAAATTACAAAAATATCTTAGGGATTCCACATGTGAAAGAGTGTATACAGTGACAATATCAAGCAAGGTATTTGTATATATATCAATCATCTTCAATTCCATCACTAATTCACTTTAAATATGGATTTGTAATATAGTATATATTCTTTTATCTTCCAATCATCTTGTGTTTAGCATTAGTTTTCCAACATATAGTTTGACTCCTATCACTTCATAATACCTTAGGATCTTCTATTGCTACATTACTATGTTTCCTATACTCCTTCAAGTTACATGTTTGAGATGGAAAAACAAAGAGGTTTGATGAATAATTTAATTTATCATAATTTAATTCAGGTTGAGTTTAAGCATACATTTTTATCCGTACATTTATTTTTATTATTTTAAAATTTTCTAATCTAAATAATTGGTTAGTATGAGCAATTTATTATCTTAATATTGAAAGTGTTGTCCCTCGTTCCTTAAGCATCACATTTTCTATGTTTCAAATTATTATTCATCCCTAATGGAGTAGCATGTTCCTCTAGAACAATGCTAGTATAGTAGTTAGAACACTAATTGTATGTAATATATCAAATGTAGTTACACTCAAATAAAGTCAATTACTTGTATCATAAGTTAAAGTCAATACGACTATAGACAGAGGAAAATCAAGATTAAAACAAGTGTAAGTAAAATAGAGTTTATTTTTTTAAATAAGCTATATGTGGCTTCTAGGGGGGGCACTCCCATCAAATGCCAAAATACTACATTTGCTATTATGTTAATTAAACCATATCCACCATGCATTTTTATCACAAATATTTTTATTTATTTTTTAATCAATTGTACTATTTAACTTTCTCAAAGTGATATGTTTCCACAATCAACTTCTTGACATCATTTTTATTGAGAGATAAAATCTCTCTTGGCTAGTTACCTTCTAAAATTTGAATTTCACCAAGATAAAAATTTAACACCATGATTGGTTAATTATCATGATTGGTTAATTATCTGCTACTCAATTTTCTTATCTATATATATGTTCACATTTCCAAGAGATTGCCTCCAATAATAAATGATGAACATCAACAATAGGATTATTTTTTATCAGATACCCAAATCCATTATTATTGATAACATTAATGATAATTTGTGAATCCACCTCAATTGAAATATATATCCATAATTTTTTATTGCAATTTTAATCCCTGTAAGAAGTGCCCTAGCCTCTACATAGTTGTTAGTTGAAGTTCCATATGATTCTAAGTAAGTGAGGAGAATTTTGTCTTCATTATTTTAAAAACACCACCTCCACTAGCTTTTCCCAAATTTTCTTTAGAATCACCATCAAAATAAATTTTGATAAACACAATTTTTGGACATTTCCATTTTACCCTAGATCGAAGTAGATCCTTTGCTTTAATGCCATTATCATAGATAACTCTTCCATGTATGTATTAATCATGTAACTAGGTTATTACCATCTCTTTTTCCATGATTGATACATCCTATGATGAGCACCATATCTATAAATATTCTACAAGAGGGGCAATAATATGGTTCCAAACTTGGGCATGATTTTGAGATTTATTTTTAAAAATTCTACTATTACTTTCAAGCCATAAATTCCAACAAATAAGGGCATGACCAAACCTCCATATAATACATAATATTTTATATTTAAAATAATTAATCCAACATTTCATCAACTCTTCCAATGTTGATGGAGTGACCCAATATATTTTCATAGTTTTAAAGAAGTAACCTCAAATGGTGTGAGCAAAGGGATAATGAAGAAGTAAATTATATGATTTTTTTAAATCCTTCTCACACAAGGCACATATGAAAGGTCCATAATATCCTCTTCTTTGTAGGATATCTCTTGTATGAATATTACTTTGAACTACTAACCAAAGGAATGTTGAGGCCTTAGGGAAATAATCTAGCGACAAAACATTCTTCCAAGGAAAAATATTTGGGAGTAGAAAATTTTGATTGCTCTAAATTATCATATCCTAACTTAACCTAGTATCCACTATCTTTCTATAGATTCTAAACCAAATAATTCTTTTGTGTAAAAATTGGCAAATAAAACTCTTGAAGCCTATAATTTATTTGAGTTCCTCTCCTTCAACTAGGTTATTAATAGAAATTTATGATCTAGAGTTGTTGCTCATATTAATATAGTCTTTGACCTTTGAAAATTTACAAGATAGGCATGCATGAGCCAATGGTTGCTATTTTGAGTTAGAGATAAGAGGATAAGGCTTCTACCAAGTATCAAACCAAAAACTTGTATAATTCCCCTCATTGACTGACCATCTAATATGTTTCTTGATCAATTGCAAATTATTTGATATGAAGTTCCATATTGACAAGCCTTTCAGTAGGGTTATTTTACTAAATAATTTCATTGCATCAACATATTTTTGAAGTAATATTTTACCCCATTCTTTCCTTGATATCTAAATAATATCCACCCAAGCTTTACCTCTAAAGCCAAACTCATAATTTTGTGATTTTGCAAGCTTACTTCTCTAATATTATTTCCTTTGTAAATCCTATCCCACTTACAAACATGAAAACTAAATGTTTCTTTACATCCTTTCAAGAGGAAGTCCTTCAAATTTTATCAAAATTTGATGTTATACCTATTAGCAATATTGAAAGTGACATCATATAAATAGGGATGGATTACAATGTAGTCTTTATGAGTTGTAGTCTTCCCCCCATGGTTAAGAACTTACCTTTCCAACCTGCCAAACAAGCTTTCATTCTATCCAAACAAGACACCCAAAGCTCATTTTTATTTCCTTTATGAGACAAATGAATACCCAAGTAGGTTGATGGATTTTTTTTAACCCTAAAATATCCACGATAAGTCATTGTAAATTTAAGGTAGTTTTAATGAAAATAATCCTAGATTTTATAGTCTTAACAAATTGTCCACTACCCTTCTCGTAGCATGATAATGTTGATTTAAATTACATGGCCTTATTGAATAAGGGATGGACCAAAAGAAAAGTATCATCAAAAAATTGGAGATGAGATTCGAAGATACCATTTTTTGCAACCTAAATACTTTTTATTTTCTTTCCATTTTTTGCCTTTGAAAAAGCTCTCCCTAATGCCTCTGCAAGAATAAGGGAGAGGACAATCCTCCAAGGGAGGTCCCAAGTTCAAATCTCCACCCTACCAAAAAGTTGAATTGGGTACCCAAAATCCAATTGATAATCTTGGTGCGGGCAGGGCCGGGTGCGACTCTCGGTTGAATTTGATGGTGTAGAACCCCCTGGTCGTGGTCTCTCAGGCCAAGGCGGCCCCGCAAGGGGTTTTTCGCTTAAAAAAAAAGAATAATAAATAGATAAGGGGATAGTGGATTACCTTGACAAAGTCCACAAGATGACTTAAACTAACCAGCATGATAACCATTCATCAAAATAGAATATTTTAGAGTGCTATAACAATATGTAATCCTTTCACACCAACTATAATCAAAATCAAACTTTTTGAGAATATCATGTAGAAAACTATAGGAAACCCTATAATATGCTTTGTTCGTAGCTAATTTCATAAGCATGCTTATTTTTTTATGGAATTAAGAGAATGTATGGCCTCCTATGCAATGCTTATACCATTAAGAATTTTTTAACCATGTACAAAACCACCTTTCCTCTAAGATAACACAATATGGAATGTCTTTCAACTTGTTTGGCCTAATTTTTGAAATGATCTTATAAATCATATTACAAAAGCCTATTGAACAAAAACTATCAAAATATTTTGTCTCACCTTTCTTGATAACCAATGTAATAAAAGTGACATTAATATCACTTATTGTAGCCTTCCTTTTTGGGCCTCTTCAACTACATATAACATATCACTCTTCAATAAATTCCAAAAAATTCAAAAGAAAATTGCCAGAAATCCATCAGGGCCAGGTGCCTTGTTATGATGGAAAGAGAAAAATATTTCATGGAGCTTCTCCATAAATATCTTCTTCATCAAGCTTTCATTTTGTCCCTGTGTGATAATTGATGAAATATTTTGCAAAAGCTTATCTTGTGCCTCCTTATATTGCCCAATATATGATAAAATATTTTTAAAATAATTAATTACTTTCTTTCTTATATCTTCTTCTTCCTCAATACTTCTTCCATTTGGAGTAAAAATATTTTTTATATAATACAAAGAATAATTTGTTTTTGCTATAGGATGAAAAAAATTGTATTTCTATTTCCTTCCTTGAGCCATTTCTCCCTAATTTTTTGGAACAAATATGATTCCTCATTATTTAATGCATTATGATAATAAAAAAAAATATTTCTTTCATATAAGAATCTTAATCCATTCCATTAATTCTGCTATCTCTTGTAAAAATTTGAGCTTAGATTCAATTTATTTATTTATTTCTTTAAAAGTGTTACCAAAATATTTAACATTCTAAATCTTCATTTTCTCCTTTAAATGTTTTTTCTTTTTGAACAATGCTATACATATATGATCCTTAAAGATTTGCTTCATCCCACCATAACATAACTATCTAGAAGAAATCAAGGTCTTGGAGCCACATATATTGGAAGTGAAATGACTCTGGATGAACATTATTGGATAAATCACAAGTCAAAAGAATGGTTTTGTAATTTGATCTTGCTTTCAATAAAATATCTAAAGAAATTGTATACTTTGTTTGCAACTATGTATTAAATAATAATAATATATCCAATCTTCTTGTTATATAAGTTTGCCCATTGTGTTTATTATCCCATGTACATTAAAAACTTGAAGGACTAACATACCAAAGGATATTTGAATTGACAAATGAAACAAAATCTTGTATTGATCTAGAACATCCTCGAGTAGGACCCTTCTTTTCCAAAGGAGATAAAACAATTATGAATCATTTCTAAGAATCCATTGGTTACAATTATGAATCATCATTGTGTTTGACAAAAATATGCCAAGGTCTTTTTAACATATTTCATGTGGAGTGATTATAGTTGGAGCATATATATTTATAACCCCAACTTTGATGTTTTCCTCTTTCTTACAAAATAGTCTAGCAACTTGATTACTTTTTGCTTCTAATAATTTCCCATCCCATTTACGTTTGTCCCATATTGTTAGACTATAGAAGAAATAGTTTGACAATCACCCATATTCCAAAACTTTTAAGAGCATCCTTACATTCCTCACTGCTTAATATTGTTTCTTGTATTAAAATAAACTTAGGATAATAACAACCTACTAATTTCTTAATAAGTTTTTATTAGGGGTCTTACTCATACCCCTAACATTCCATGATACCATTTTTATCATAATAACTTTTTATTCTTATTAATGGGATTACCACCACTTCTCATTAACACCTGTGATATTTTTATTAATATGTTTAGCCCCATTTATTGTCCCAACAACTTGTCATATGACACCAACAACTTGCACTTTTGGGGGTTTAATGATAAACAAACATTCATGTACAACTTCATGCACTGTTCTAGCACCTTTTTATGCTCATATGGATTTGGTTTGAAAGTCCACGCAAATATGGATTTGGTTTGAAAGTTCACAATTTAGTAGACTTCTCCTTAATTGTTATAGCATTGAGACTTTAAAATCGATGATACCCACTCACTCATCGTAACCTTGAATATTATGCCTACATCCAACATCTTTTGAATATCCACATTCACCAAGGCCACATACTTAGGTTCATCCTACATGGCCTCCTTATTGGTAGTGCACTAATAACCAATCGAGTCCAATGCACACACAACTTGGGTGGTATCCCTTTCAAATCCTTGTGTTTCCATGTGAAGACCTCTTTATACTATATAAATATCTTGAAAGCTACTATTTTTAGTACTGGATCCTAATCATCCTTGTAATGGTTTATATTTTCTTCACCCTCTTTACCAAGGTTTACCTAAACCATATTTGGTCCCTCATACTTTATTGGTGTCAGGTTAACTTGTTGCTTTCACCACATCCAATGGGTGTGTTGACCTTTCATCAATCATTGCATCACCAACAATATACTCCACAAATTTCTTTGGGAATACCCATTTTTCCTTCTCTTCATGCTTTGGTGCATATTTTCTTCTTACTACTTTTTCTAACTTCATACATTATCTTCCTTCATTAATCATGACCTTCCTTGATCTTCTTTGCCTAAATGTAGAGAAAATTTGGTAGAAAAACTTCATAATCCTCCATCTACTAATGGAGAAATATAGTTTCAAAATATTTTTTGTCCTCCATGTTGTGGAAGGCCAAAAGGTGCACGGGGCACTAGCCTTGAATGTGTTCCCTCAAAGTTTATCCACACTTGGATGGGAGAACCTTGTTGCTAACCTGTCGTTGGATTACGCTTCATGTCATCTATCTTTGTTGAGAGATTTGGATTCACCAAGAGCTTATAGATTTCCCTAATCTAGTTTTGATGTGTTCAATTTATCAAACACCTAACTTTTTCTAAACCAATGCATGATATGAAAATGCAATGCAATATGATATAAAATTCAAAATACAAAGTGTTATGCTATATATGATTTTTGCTTGATGAGTGCTATACATGCTATGGAAATAAATTTTTTATTTTCTTCTTTTGAAAGGCAAGAGTGCAAAGAGTGCAAAGAAGATGTAAGCATACAACTTATCCTAATACAAACTACATATGATTTGAATTAAATTTCTAACGAAACAAAAGAAAACTGTGAGATTTAACTAAGTGTTCTTTTATTTTCCTTTTTATGTGCGAGAAAGATGTATTAGAAATATATACAAGTAAATAGCCAACAAATAGCCTATACTAAGTATTAAAATAGGAGGATAAGGGTACTTACCTATTCTAGTGCTTGGTGTAAATACATCATCTGTGTGTGAATACTTCTACTAATGAATACACCATTCTCATAAGATACCAAGGAATAGATATTTGGGGATATATTATTATACCGAGAGGTGTTCCTACAATGGCAGACAGGGGGGTGGGAGGCAAAGAGGTCATACATGTCACGTCGTAAATAATTTTTTTATTTATTAAAAAAGCCGACATTAACAAAAATATTTAAAATATTTAAACTAAAACAACCGACTAACCAACCGTTGCAAACATTTAAAATATTTTAAAATATTTAAAATAGGTGCCTTGAGATTGATAACTCTCAGCATTTTTAGATATATATCCTTTATATCTAAGCTAGTTATATTGTATAAGGGTTGGCGTGGACCACACATAACGCAAGGTTGATTGTATTATAATATTATATTATAATATAATATTATATTATATTAGTAGTAGGCTCCCCAAAGTAGAATAAGAATATGGATATATAAAGAAGAGATATTTGTCATTATAAGAATTCATATCATTGAAGAAGAATGTTATGTAATCGTCGTGTCCACGAAGTGGAAGTGGCTTATGGGACTTTGCTCTCCTTAAGAGGTATATCTCATCTTGGGAGATCTTGTGGAGTTGTTCCTTCCTTAAGGAGTATTATTGGTGTTTCCCTACCTTAAGGGTATTATCTATATCTCTCTCATTTGTGGATTGTTATTGTGGATAATGTATTATGGATGAATGATTTGATATTTTTGCATATTGGTGAATAGTTTATGTTAATCATAATAAATTTATGCAACAAGTGGTATCAGGGCAACGATTTTGTCAAAGTGGGAATTTTTTTGTGAAATTGCAAAATTAGGGCAAATTTGTTTTTAGAAAGACGTCTCATCTTTCAACAGCCATATCTTTGCGCAAGTTTATTTGATTCAAGCGATTCTTGGATCAGATTGTGTAGAATTTGAGGAGATTTAAAATGAGTGGGGTCATATAAAGGAATCTGAGCAGTATTGAGGGAGATATCACATTTTGAAATTAGTCATCCAAAACAAGGATAGTGATGAATTTTGTAGTTTTTTTTTTGGAAAAACATCTCATCTATTAGAAGCCATATCTTTGCAATATTTTATCTGATTCAAGTGATTCTTGGATTAGTTTGTGCAAAATTTGAAGAGCTTTAAAATGAGTGGTCATATGAAGGAATATGAGTAGTATTGAGGGAGATACGACCTTCTGAAGTCAACCGTCTAGAACAAGGGTAGTGACGAATTTTCAAGTCGCAAATTTTTCAAAAGATGAAATTTGTTTAGTTCGAGTAAGCAAATCAGTTTCACTTTATTTTGTTTGGAAGAAAAATTTCATATCTAGTTGTCTATGTGTATTTTTAGCTTCAACTCAATGGGAAGATATTTATTTCCATGAAACCCTAGTTTGCTTTTTGGCATGATATATTTCTATGAAACACTAGTTCATAAAATCTTAGTTTGCATTATATTTAACTTGGGGTGTGAACTTATGGAGCTGCAAGAGTTTTCGAGAAGGACGATATTGATGCTAGAGAATGGTGGAAAAAATTTAGGTCTCTATATCATCATAACCAAATTTTGGCAATTCTTCCTTTATCAAAGCTTGAAGGGGGAAGCTTGGTCTTGGTGGCATAATTTTTTTAAGGGAAGGAGTAATGAATACACTTGGGATGAAATAGAGCATGCATTCTTGAGTAGATGGGACCCATATAAAAAGATAGCTAGTTTGAAGGTCACCATAAAGGGATATGAAGAAGAAATAAACATGCTTCAAAAAGAACAAAAGGAAATTAAAAGAGAGCAAGAATTTCTCAAGAAACAGAATGAAGACTATGAAAAAGAAATAAAATTACTCAAGGAAGAGAAAGAGGAAAATATCAGGGAAGATAATGAGAAGAATGTAGAAGGCACATCTTTGGATTTACAAAAGCAAAAGAAGTATTAAAAGGGTTTAATTTCATCTAAAAGTTCTATTTTGCAGGTTCAAGGAAGCATACAAAAAGAATAGGTTATTATTTCCATTGACCCTAGTAGCAGATATAATTTTATTAATATTGCTTTGGCTAAAAAGTTGCAAGTTCAAGCAACAAAAATTAAGGACATACAGCTAGAGGGTGAGCATATTCATATTTTTGAAGATTTGAATATCACCATGGATAAATATGTTTTACATTCAAATTTCTATGCTATTGAGATGGATGATGAGGATATTGTTCTTGGTTATCCTTGGTTATATTCTTTGGGTACTGTTAACATTAATGTGCAAAAGAAGTTTATGAAGTTATGGTACAAGAAAAATAAGATAACATTGTAGGATATTTCTCAGCTTAAGGAGCAAGGATGCAAGGAAAATCAAGAAGTGTTGTAGAAGAACAAATTGAAGAACTTGAAATAGAATCCAAGAAGGTAGTAGCAGCAACAAAGTCCATGGAAGAAGTAGCAACAATAGAGTCCATGGAAATAATAGTAATAGAGTCTAAGGAATCTTTGATAGAAGAGCACAAGGACACACCAAAAAAATAAGACATGAAAGGACAATGTGTAGAAGAAAACAATGAAGCCAAATGTTGAGAATTCAAAGAAGGTAGAACTTCAAGTTAAGGTTGCACCATATCACCATCCACACCATCATGAGCATCAACAGTCTTGGAGGTATAGTTCAAGCCAAAAATATCATGGTTCTACATGGAATCATAAGGGCACCAACTATGGCAGTTTTTGGCAGAGAAAGCATAGGGATCTTGGTTTTCAAAGTGGATCATTAGCATCAAGGAAAAAGTGGACCCATCATTCAAGTTATCAAAATACATCAGCAAAAGCGGGGAGCCAAAAAAGTAGATTTGGATACTCAAGTAATAAAATGGCATACCAGTATCAACATGTTTCACTTGGATGGATGGATGATTGAGATTGGTACCAGTTGCTAACTTTGCTTAGCAAATCATATTATCATGTTTCTTCATATGTTTCGAGGACAAAACATTTGTAATGAGGGTGGCATGGTAGGGTACCTAGGAATAGATATTTGGGGATATATTATTATATTGTATAAGTGTTGGCATGGGCCACACATAACCCAAGGTTGATTGTATTATAATATTATATTATATTATATTATATTATAATATTATATTAGTAGTAGGCTCCCCAAAGTAGAATAAGAATATGGATATATAAAGAAGAGATATTTGTCATTGTAAGGATTCATATCATTGAAGAAGAATCTTATGTAATCGTCGTGCCCACGAAGTGGCTTATGGGACTTTGCCCTCCTTAAGAGGCATCTCTCATCTTGGGAGATCTTGTGGAGTTGTTCCTTCCTTAAGGAGTATTATTGGTGTTTCCCTACCTTAAGGGTATTATCTATCTCTCTCATTTTTGGATTGTTATTGTGGATAATGTATTGTGGATGAATGATTTGATATTTTTGCATATTGGTGGATGATTTATGTTAATAATAATAAAGTTTTGCAACACACCTAACTTTTTCGAAAACAATGCACGATATGAAAATGCAATGCAATATGATATAAAATTCAAAATACAAAGTGGTATGCTATATATTATTTTTGCTTGATGAGTGCTATACTTGCTATGGAAATAAAATTTTTATTTTATTCTTTTGAAATGCAAGGGTGCAAAGAGTGCAAAGAAGATGCAAGCATACAACTTATCCTAATACAAACTACATGTGATTTGAATTAAATGCCTAATGAAACAAAAGTAAAAATGTGAGATTTAACTAAGTGTTATTTTATTTTCATTTTTATGTGCGAGAAAGATGTATTAGAAATATATACAAGTAAATAGCCAACAAATAGCCTATACTAAGTATTAAAATAGGAGGATAAGGGGTACTTACCTATTCTAGTGCTTGATGTAAATACATCATCTATGTGTGAATACTTCTCCTTATGAATACACCGCCTAGAAATATTGCACTCATCGAATTTGCTAAAATATGCAAAAGAACTAGAAAAAGAGATGAGTTAGAGTTTGGGGGTCTACCAAACAACAAGAAGTAAAAAACTTCTTGATTGGCACAATATGGCCCCTTTTTTATACAAAAAAATTAAAATTGATAGCCTTGGAAATTGATGTTATTATGCTTATGGTGAATCACTGCTTGAATACTTTGTAGTAGGCAAATTCATTAAGATGATGCAATCACATTATCAAAGGGTAGATAAGCAGTTAGGGGTTATCAGGATAGTGGATAAAATAGTTGTTAGAGCTAGTATGATTGTTGTAGTATGGTGAATTATTTGCTATAGTTATATTTCTTTAGTTGTGAACCTCCATGGTGGAACTTTTAAAACCTTGTCTAGCTGGGAATAAACTTGATAACAACTAAACCCCTTATTTCAACATGAAATAGTTTGGTAGTAGCTTAAACCATTGTTTAGCATATGTGAAGTTGAAAATAGTAAAACTTTTATTTAGCCTAAATAAACTTGGCACTAGTAAAACTTTTGTTAAGCACAAATGAACTAGATAGTAAGTAAACTCTTGTTGTAACATGAGTGGAATTGGCAATAATAAACCCCTATTTTAGCATGAATGAGCTTGACAATAAATAAGCCTCTGCTAGTATGAATACAATTGGTAGTAGTAAATATTTTTCTTAGCATGGATGGGATTGGCGATAGTGAAATTATACTCAACATGAGAGAACATGATTGTCACTTCTCATAAAAATATAGACTTTACCTATATTTTTCAACCTTAAAGACAACTATTCTTGTTATTGTGCCATGCATTAATTTCATTAGAAGGTCCCATATCCTAATATGTTGCCTAATTTGGATAAGCATTAGTGTTTCTAAATAAAGATTATTGATTTGGTAATATTGGGAAGGATTTAACCAATAGTTTTCAACAAGTAAGGCTTTAGTTTGGGATGATACTTCCATAGTCTGTTATATTTGATTTATCTTAAGAACTAGGAAATCCTTATGATTTTTGAATGGTTATACCTAAATTTGATGCATTGGTTCAAGGTTTTTGCAAGTATGAGGATAATGAATGGAACCTTGTCAATTATTAAGACAACACCACTGCAAAAATAATCATATTGTACCCGACTATGAAACCAAATTTAAAACAATATTTATTTATTATTTTGTTTTTTAACTTTACAATTTGTAGAGCATGAAGGATATGTAAAATTTAGTTACACTTTTCATGGGAATAACAATTTAGGCTATGTTTGGAGTATTCATCTTAATCATTCTAGTAAGACTAATGTTAATTGACCTTCTTGACGTTATCTTTATTTGGTTGTCCATTTTGGTTTATCTCATGAATAAAGGAGGAGAATGGTTAGTAAGACTATTAAAAGTTTGTATTTCAAAGCTTATACTCAAACTACCCTATGTGACTATAGTACAAATTTTTGGGATTGCTTGTGAAATTATTTTTTTGGTTTTTATTAACTTCACTACTAGAAGAGGATTTACTAGAAGCTTAATAATATTGGTCTTTTGTTCACTCTTTATATATTGGTAAAAAATATAGTTGTTGGTGTGTTTTAATAAAGAAGGTAAACCTAAATTGTGTTAAATTTACATCACCAAGAGGAAGCAAAACTTAGATCAATAATAAGAAGTGAAAATTTGACTTGATGATATGGAACTGAAGTATAGAGACAAGAGGACCTAGATGAATTACAAATGGACATGCAATTGTTGGTCCTATGTAGATGAACATAGGGTGGTATGCATGGGGAGGGGCATAGATATATGCCAAAAAATTTATAATAAATTCAACCCTAGGGAATCAATAAAAAGGATGGTTCCATCAAAAATTTTAGCCAAACTATGCTTTAAGTGATCATTATGTTCATAATATGCATGCATTAACTATTTTATATAGATAGAAGACACTAAGATGATTGCATAAATATGTGTCTCTAGACTTTCTGCTTTTAAAATACATTCTCTATGTTTTAAGTTGCATGGTAATGCGACATCATTTAGGTAGGTTAACACATCTTGAATTTAGTATTTTTGACATATTGATGTTATATATTTTATCTCCTTGTTGAAGGGTCGGTTCTCTAGGTAGGAAATAGAACCAAAGGGGAATTCTAGGTGAGAATACCTTGGTTGGGTTGTAAATCACTTCAACAATGCTCTCCTCCTATCAAAATTTACAAGTAAAGACTAATAAGGACCATTGATTTTGATGGATCACAAACACTTTTCATATGGTTTTGCATGTGTTGATGAGTAACATTCATTAAGATCACCAAGGAGTCCAAGACAAGGTTTATTATGAAAAGATGTATAACTAGTTAGAATATAAATTTGAATCCTTACTATGTATTTCTTACTTTCATGTTTGTAACATTTGAGAAGCTTCTTTGTTGAATTAAAACAACTTAATATAAAATTGAGTACTTTAAAATTTACATGGTTTATATGCGATTTTTGAGTAGCAATAGCCATATGTGTGAAGGCACTTGTCTTGCCATAAGTATTCCAAGTGGTAAGTACGAAAATATTTTCCATGTACTGGACACTTGTTTTGCAAAACAACTTAAACATAAAATAGTTGGGATTGATCATTTATAAACATCTATATGGGCTTGTAAGTATGGTTGTGTATTAACAAACACTAGTTGTAAAATTATCCCTAAAGGATGTAGAATTTTGTGTGTGAATGGTTATTTTTGAGTTGAACACTTGGCTAAGTTTGTAAGCTACTTTGGAAAGGCATGAAGAAGAGCATTTTTCATTTGTAGAATCCTTATATTTGAATTCAATGGTTGTATAATAAGTTGTTGTACCTATTTTATAATAGGTTATGACTGTGGCTTTTTTTTTAATTATATGTTAAATGCATTGTATTAATTAATGAATGAAAAAATGATATTTGACGTATGGAGCTTATTTTGGCCAAGATTAAAGAGTTTATGTGTTGATTTGATTTGTATTACAACTTAACCTCCTTCTAGTTTGAAAAATATTTTTCTTAAAATATATGCTACTAATTTTGTCTAAAACAAATAAGGGAATGAATCCAGTTATATGCCATCTAATTGGTCATTTTTTTTTTAATTTTGCTATTGATATTTCCAAGAATATATAAGGGAATGATTTTAGTTATAGGCCATTGCATTGTATATTATCCATATGATAAAATCCTAAACTATAACGTTGTCATGGTGTTAATTCAGTAGGTCTAAAACTTAGTTTTTTTAGCATATTTTATATTAGTACCATGTTTCATAAGTATAGCTACGAGATTGGGTAATTTTCACTCTCCACATGCTATAGCAGGACTAATGGATAAGCCATATGTTAAAGTCCAACAACCAATGAATGCTTGTTGATGACTGTTTTAGAATTAAGAGTCCTTCCTTACTGCACTTGGGTTAAATGTGATATGAGCTAAAGAAAAAGTATATATATAGCATGTTGTTGTTTATTTTCATGTATAAGGGATGTTTGAATGTGTTGCAATGCAATATTTAAGATCCTTAACAACTATAACAATATTTTGATTAAATTACACATATGAGGAATTAAAGAATTATATATACTCATTGTTCTCCATCTAAATTACAAATCTAAAATCTCTCTCTCTCTTATATATATATATATATATTTATTTATATATATATGTGTGTGTGTGTGTGTGTGTGTGTGTGCGTGCGCATGCACACATGGTGTTATTCACCTTCATGTATAAGAGATGATTCAATATGTTGCATTGCAATATTTAAGATTCTTATTAGTTCATATAACAAAATTATGATTCAATTACATGTATGAGGAATAAAATAGTTATATTACTCAGCGTTCTCCATCTAAATTACAAATTTGATTTGCTTGCTTGAGATCCATTCCCCACAAAGTGATTAAACTATGACCCAGAGAGGTTGTTAACTTCACATCTAGATGTTAGTAATGGAAGGCATGAGGTCATAATAAGCTTTCTCATTCATGGGTAACAAACTAAAATTTATGAGAATCAAGTTGGACAAGAGTTATTTGAGCTTTCATATAAACCTATAGCATCTTGTTAACAACAATATACAGTTGAATATGGTGACTAGTATAGATTAGTCATTGGAAGTTACTTCTCAAGAAGTTAATAGAAGTGGGTTGAATATATCCAATAGGGAATACATGATTATTCATATGGTATGAGTATTCAAAAGATATGTGTAGGTCCTCTCTCATTAGAAATCAATTGTGAGTTGATAAAATAATGATGGGATCAACATTGCTTTGGGTAGAAGCATGTTTACTAGCCCTGTAGAATAGTTTGTGATGGGACTTTGATTAATACATTGGTAGATATTTATCGTTTTATGAAGAGGCTAGCATAACAACCAAATACACAAACATAGTAGACAATATTTAGATCTTGAAGATAATTATTGATTGATTATAAGATGGTGTTTTTTGATGTTATTTGATGTAAACCACTCCTTGATAGATATACTTGCATGTGCTTATGGTTGTGTGATAACTAGAATTTTCTAGGTGGTAAGTCATTGATATGGATGTTACAATGTGCAATTGTAAATGTATTTTTACAAATTTTCTATTTTCCAACCCAACGAAGGGGATTGTGACAAAAAATTATCATCAACAAATAAGATATGAGATTTAGAGGGATCATTTGTTACAATTTGGATACATTTGGTTTTTCCTTCTATTTTTACCTTTAAGAACTTAATGCCTCAGTAAGAATAATAAAGAGATAATGATATAGTGGAGTCCAAGGGATGACTCAAAATATCCAATAGAGGATCCACCATTTAAAATAGAATATTTTAGAGTGCTATAACAACATATAATCCATTGACACCAACTATGATCAAAACCAAACTTTCTGATAATATCAATAGAAAACTTTACAAAACCCTATCATATACTTTGTTCATCTTAGCAATTTAGCAAGATTATCTCACAGGATTCATTTTTAGGACTATAAATCAATCATAATAATGTCATCAATATTCAATCACATATCAAATAACATCAATCTCATATGAATCAAACTAAAAGCTTTATTGATAATAAAAACTCAAGCAATGCATAAAGCAAAGCTTATTTGAGTTACAAATTACATTGCTTTATCTCAATATAAAGATACATGATATCTTTCACATTACATGAATCTTGGCTTTTGCTCTCCTCAAACTCGCAACATAGATTTGAAGAACATAGACTTATACTGAGAGGGGGGGGTGAACAGTATAAGACTTAACCATTTATCAATTTTTACTTTAGATAGCAGTGGCATCATCATAGAATTAATCATCACAGAAAACATCACACAATGAAGACCCATTTTAACGTGGTTCACCCAAGGTGGGCTACGTCCACTCAAATATTTTCTCTAAAAGCTTTCTCAAAGTTCTTTGGGAATCCTTCCCAATTACAATGTTTATGAGCCTCAACCCAAAGGAGAAACCTTCCCCTACTCAAGTATTTATGAGCCTCTGCCCAAAGGAGAATCCTTCCCCTCATGAATTTATGAGCCTCCTACCCAAAGGAGAATCCTTCCCCTCCTCACAAATTTATGAGCCTCCTACCCAAAGGAGAATCCTTCCCCTCAGCTCTAGAAATGATACTTCAGAAGATCACCTGCCTCTTATTATGCTAGCACGTGGAAATCCTTTCCACAGAAGACCTCTTGTCCTCAATGCTCAGCCTCAAGAGACCTCTGTCCTCACTGATCACCTCCACAACAACTCATCAACCTGTACTAAACACAATTAGACGGTCTAGCACAAGTCTTCCTCACTCTGTTAGATATGTCCCAAGCTCAACTCATAAAGCTTGAACAAATCAATATCTGCTACACACAAGCCTTCTCAAATACTTGTCAAAATTATCCTCAGGTTCTTCTCAAAGAACCACTTCAACTTTGTCCTCAAGTCCTCTGCTAGGACCTATCCAAATCAACTCACAAGTCCTCACTAGAACCTGTCCAAATCAGCTCACAAGTCCTCACTCGAACCTGTCCATAATCAACTCACAAGTCTTCACTAGAACCTGTCCAAATCATCTCACAAGTTCATCATGAAAAACTTGCTTAGCATGAACCCACAAAGAGAATTTTTAGAGACCCAATGTGATTCATCAACCTCATAGAAGCATAAAGAGAATTTTTAGAGACTCAATATGTTCTATACTTAACTCCCAATCTCAATCTCAAATCTCATAGAAACATAAAGAGAATTTTTAGAGACTCAATATGTTTTATACTTAACTCCCAATCTCAATATCAACTCAATCTCAATCTCAAAAGAATAAGATAGATGTAGTATGCTTTTCTCAAGAACATGAAACATAACCCAACAATTGCCAACCATGCAATATCTCATATAACAATGATACTCATGTTCTTTCCACAACCAATATCTTTTCTCAACCAATTAGGGCTTTAACAACAATGCTTATAGACAAGGTTTAACCAACATCATTCAACTCAAGATTAACCTTGAAGCATTCAACCAATCACTACATGAAAATGAAACTAGTAGACATCCTTTTCCCTCCAAAGGTATTTGAACAAAATAGCCACCAACATAAATCACCAATGCAAAGAATAACTTGCTCAAATCAATCTCAATGGAGTAAGCCTAAATCATGTATCAAGTAAAGCATTAACTTGATCAAAACAACCTCTATGGTAGCAACTCAACCATCAATCTCAAAACATCCAACTAAGGGTTTCACCATCTCAATGCAAGTAGCAAGACTTACTAACATAAACCCTAGTGCAAAATGCTTCCTCTTCCTCAACCAGAATTATGATTCACCCAAAAAACTCATCAATGATTTTAATGCATAAACAATCTTCAATATCCAGAAAATGGGATTTACACCAACAAGAATACCTAGTAGACAACCTTTTCACTCCAAACTCAATTTCAGAAAATACACCATCAACACTATACATGGAAGAAGTTTCCCATACCTTTGTTTGAGGAAGAAGATAATAGTTCTTCAACCTGTTACCAACACCACCCTCAACTTTGCCACCAAGTTAGGATTAGATCATAAAAGTAACCACAAAAATATTTATTCCATAAAACACCTTATGACTCCAATCCTTAGAAGTCAACTACCAAAAATATAAAGCATACAAACAATATATCCTTTTACACCTTATTTCTCCAAATTAATTAAACCATGCTCAAGGAATGATAGCTTCTAAGCAAATCTCACTCAACAATCAAGCCAAAAATCTCAACCACACTATCAACCTTATATCTCCAAAGAAGCATTTAACCTTAAAAATAATTTTAAATAAATCTGCCCAACCACTTCTTCTTTAATAAAATGCAGATTTTATTTTAAAAACCTTACCAAAAAAAATGCTTTCGAAAATCGTGGGTCAACAGTGCCTCCGAAAAAATCGGAGTGCAAAAACTCTTCTCACACTCCATGGCGGGAGTCGAACGCTTGACCTCCCTTCAAGCGCCTTCGCAGAATAGTCGTTGCCACTAGGCCAACAATGCTAGCTTGAAGGCTAGCAAGAGTCTCCTTCTCCTTAACCCTTTGGCGGAGGATAAACGTGGCGAAAAAAAATGATAGCCATAGCTTTTACTTCCCAACCTTTGCACAATTCGAATTTCTTTAACACAATTGCTTTGGACTATAGGTTATGGCTTATATAGCCAAACTTCCATGCTATACACGACGTCGGTGGGAGGATAATTTGATTTTTTTGAATTAATATTACTTTGGCACCTTCAAAACAACTTTAGGGTTTATGAAACCCTTTTGATTATTAAAAAATAATCACAGGTCTTTTAGACCTTAGACCTTAGGTGGAGAACCCATTAAATTATTAAAATAATTTAATCACTTAATCAAATAAATAAATAATTAAAAAAACTTAAAAAGGTTTTATTAATTAAGTTATTTAATTAATAAGTGTCTCCAGCATTTGCATTAAGCTACGAGTGGTTTTGAGAAAAGCCCTTAATGCATCCACCTGGTTTTAATAAAAACCCTTAAACCTGCCATGGTTTTGATAAAAACCTTTTCATCTGCCACATGGAATTTCTTCGAAATCTTCTAGAAAAAATTCTTTGGAATCTTCAACCTTTGAAGCCAATAAATCCTCTTGACATTAATGCCAGTTACTTTTGACATCAATGACAACTCATAGACAAGAAGCTAGGATCTCAAACCCAAAATTGCCAACAATATCCCCCTTTGTCATTGATGGCAAACCATGCTTCTCAACAACACTGAAACTCAAAACTGTTGTATAGAAATCAGCTCCCTCTGACTTGAGGCTCTCCCCATTACTCATATCTCTCCCCATTTTTCATCAATGGAAAAGGGTCACCTTTGGGGCTTGGGACTAAGAATGAGCCTCTTAGCTTAGTCCCTCCCCCACCTCATGTTGAGGTGATTAATTTCGGGGTGGGAGTAAAACTCCCAATTTCTCCCTTAAATACTCAAACGTATCTCTTGGAAGAGGTTTGATGAAGATATCAGCAATATGTTCTTTAGTAGGCCATACTCTAACTTAACTTGCTTGTCTTGAACTTGTTCTCTTAGAAAATGATACTTGATAGGAATATGCTTTGTTCTTGAGTGCATTACCGAATTCTTGGAGATACTTATGGCACTTGTATTATCACATAATATGGAGATGGGTTGATCATGCTTTATTTTGAAGTCTTCCAAGGTGGTTTTCATCCATAAAACCTGTGTGCAACAAGCTACTATTGCTATGTACTCTGCCTCTGCTGTAGATAAAGAAACTGAAGGTTGTTTCTTACTTAACCAAGCAACCAAACTCCTTCCCAAAAAGAAAGCTCCACCACTAGTGCTTTTCCTGTCATCAATACTTCCTTCCCAATCTGCATCTGTATAAGCTATGAAAGTAAACTTATCACCCTTGGGGTACCAAAGTCCAAGGTCCATAGTGCCTTTCAAATATCTGAATATCCTCTTGACTGCCATAACATGAGTTTCTTTTGGAGCTGCCTGAAATCTTGCTACTAACCCAACTCGCTCGCATGATATCTAGTCCGGTAGTTGTAACATACAATAAACTACCAATCATTGACCTATACAACCTCTCGATCTCGCCACTAGAGATTCATCATCTTTGCTCAACTTGCACCTTGTAATCATTGGAGTACAAACTGGTTTGCTATCCATCATACCAAATTTTTTTAACATCTCTTTTATATACTTTCCTTGAGAGAGAAATATACCATCTTTTGATTGGGCAATCTGAAGACCTAAAAAAAAAGATAACTCTCTAATAATAGACATCTCAAATTCCTTCTGCATGTTGTTAGCAAAATCTTTACACATTTGAGTATTGTTTCCTCCAAAAATAATATCATCAACATAAACAACCACAATCAACATATCATTGCCTTCGTTTTTAATATACAGATTGCTATCTGCCATACCTTTTCTGAATCCCTGTTCATGAATATACCTATCAAGTCTTGAGTACCAAGCCCTAGGAGCTTACTTTAACCCATACAAATCCTTTTTCAGCTTGCACACATAGTCTGAATGTTCTGAAAGTAAAAATCCTTCTGGCTGTTCTATGTAAACTTCTTCTTCTAACACACCATTTAAGAAAGCTGACTTAACATCCATTTGATACACTTTGAAAGACTTGAAACTTGAGAGAGCTAAAAACATTTTGATTGCTTCAAGACGAGCAACTGGAGCAAAGGTCTCTTCAAAATCAATACCTTCAACTTGAGCATATCCTTTACAAACTAACCTTACTTTGTTTCTGACAATCTTACCATCCTCATTGAGTTTGTTCCTAAAAATCCATTTGGTACCAATGACATTCTTATCCTTAGGTCTTGGAACCAATTCCCAAGTTTCACTTTTCTCTTCTCGATTTAATTCTTCATCCATTGCTTTTGTCCAAAACTTATCTCGCACAAGCTTCACCGAGATCCTTTGGCTCAATCTGAGATAGTAAGGAGATATCTGTGGAAACATGTGAGGAAATAACTCTTCTTCTTGTTTGTCTCGCTATCTAGATTACCAATGATCAAATCTTTTGGATGATGTTTCGAACATACCTGGAAGGAGTTTTGGGGAGAAGTTGTTGTCTTTCTTCTTCTTCATCTGAAACCTCTCTGAATTCTTATTGACAATTCTCATCATCAAATTCCTGTACTAACTCTCGTATTCCTATCTTCTCATCAACTGTCACATTTATGCTTTCTACAATAGTATGAGTTCTTTTGTTGTAGCATCTATAGGCCTTGCTTTTGTTGGAGTACCCAATAAAAATCCCTTCATCACATCTAGGATCAAACTTCCCCAAGTTATGATCTTCCCTTCTGATGAAACATTTACTACCAAACACTTTGAAATATTTCACTGTAGCTGGTATCCATTTCCATAGTTCATAAGGAGTTTTATGATGATTTACTCTTAACTGAGCCCTGGTGATAATATAAATTGTTGTACTAACTGCCTCATTCCAAAAACCGTCTGAAATCTTTGATTCATTTAGCATAGCCCTAGCCATATTTTTAATAGTTTTGTTCTTTCTCTCAACTACTCCTTTTTGTTGAGGAGTTCTAGCTGCTGAAAACTCTCTTTTAATTCCTTGTTGTTCACAATACTCCACAAATTGATTTGAATTAAATTCTCCTCCTCTATCTGATCTCAAACATTTGATTTTCTTATCAGTCTCATTTTCTATCATTTCTTTGAAAGCTTTAAATTTCTCAAGAGCTTCAAATTTTTCTTTTAGAAAAGTGATCCAAGTCATTCTAGAAAAGTCATCTATAAAAAGCATGAAGTAGCTTTCTCACTGAATGCTTTGAGTCCTGGTGGGGCCACATAAATCAGTATGAATAAGATCCAAGGGTTTGGAAGATGAGTACCCCTTAGATTTAAAACTAGTTCTAGTCTATTTCCCATGTTGACAAGGACCACAGATGGTGTTTTGTGGTCTCTTTATTTTGGGTAAGTCTCTAACATCCTTCTTGTGACTAATATTGACAAGGTTATCAAAACTCAAATGTCCCATTCTTTTGTGCCATAACCAACTCTCATCTTATTAAGATAGACAACACTTTTCCCTTTTTATCTCACTTAACATGTAAAGATTGTTAGGAGTCCTTTTAGCACTAGCAATGATTTTTCCATTCTTTTCTTTACTTATCTCACATCTATCTGAAAAGAAGGATACTATGTGCCCTTGATCACAAAGTTGGCTCACACTCAAAAGATTATGTCTAAGACCTTCTACATAAAGCACATTTTTTGTTTTGGTTTTTCCATCCAAACTAAGAGTTCCTTTCCCACAAATTTTTGTTGACCTGTTATCTCCAAAACTAACTGTCCCTCTATTTGTTTCTTCCAAAACCAAAAACTTTTCTTTTTCACCAGTCATATGTTTGGAGCAACCACTATCAAGATACCATTTTTCCTCTTTATCTTAAGCATGAAAAGCAGTTTGAACTATCATAGATCTAGATTTGATTTCATTTCCTTTCCTAGTAAACTCTTTGCTAGATCTATCCAAATTACACATTCTTGCTACATGCCCAAAATTATTGCACTTGTAACACATGATATCTTTATTCACAAGAGGTGCAAAAGAATTAACATTTCCCTTATCATGGTTATTCACAAACTTATTACAATGCATAGCTTTATGACCAATTTTTTTGCAAGAAAGACAATAGCCATGGAAAGTATTATGTAACCTGTTTTGATACCTTGGATGATTGTTCTTCTTATGATCAACTTGAATCCATCGCTCTTCTGTTTGAAAGTTGATCTTGCTTGAAGTTCCTATTTCTTGAATGGTGAGATTATCCTCCTTTTGATTTCCAAAAGGAATAGTCTATTTGAGAACCAGCTGTTCCAAATTAACTCTAAGAGACACTTCTTCTTCTTCAAGTTTCTCGCAATCAGCTTCCTTCCCTTTGAGAACCTCTGTTAGAACCTGTTCAACCTTCTTCCCTTCTTCACTAGAATCTTAAAGTATGTGAGACTTTGAGATAGTTCGATCTTACTATCTCTTCTTCCCGACTTTGTTGCCTTAGAATAGAATTCTCTTCCCCGATTTTTTCAAGATTTCTTAAGGCCAAAAATAATTCACCTTTTAGATCGAATTCAATCTCTTCATCACTTTCTATATCTGTATGTTCCTCTCGTTGGATCCTTCTCCAAGCTGTTAGGCTCTTCCTGGAGAGACCCGCTCTAATACCAATTGAAGAACATAGACTTATACTAAGAGGGGGGTGAACAAGTATAAGACTTAACCATTTATCAAATTTTACTTTAGATAGCATTGGCATCATCATAGCATTAATCATCACAAAAAACATCACACAATTAAGACCCATTTTAACGTGGTTCACCCAAGGTGGGCTACGTCCACTCAAATATTTTCTCTAAAAGCTTTCTCAAAGTTCTTTGGGAATCCTTCCCAATTACAATGTTTATGAGCCTCAGCCCAAAGGAGAAACCTTCCCCTACTCAAGTATTTATGAGCCTCTGCCCAAATGAGAATCCTTCCCCTCCTCACTAATTTATGAGCCTCCTGCCCAAAGGAGAATCCTTCCCCTCCTCACAAATTTATGAGCCTCCTGCCCAAAGGAGAATCCTTCCCCTCAGCTCTGTAAATGATACTTTAGAAGATCACCTGCCTCTTATTTCGCTAGCACGTGGAACTCCTTTCCATAGAAGACCTCCTATCCTTAATGCTCAGCCTCAAGAGACCTATGTCCTCACTAATCACCTCCACAACAACTCATCAACCTGTACTAAAAATAATCAGTCGGTCCAGCACAAGTCTTCCTCACTCTGTTAGATCTGTCCCAAGCTCAACTCATAAAGCTTGAACAAATCAATCTTTGCTGCACACAAGCCTTCTCAAAGACTTGTCAAAACTGTCCTCAGGTTCTTCTCAAAGAACCACTTCAACTTTGTCCTCAAGTCCTCTGCTAGGACCTGTCCAAATTAGCTCACAAGTCCTCACTAGAACCTGTCAAAATTAGCTCACAAGTCCTCACTCAAACCTGTCCATAATCATCTCACAAGTCTTCACTAGAACCTGTCCAAATCAGCTCATAAGTTCATCATGAAAAACTTGCTTAGCATGAACCCACAAAGAGAATTGTTAGAGACCCAATGTGATTCATCAACCTCATAGAAGCATAAAGAGAATTGTTAGAGACTCAATATGTTCTATACTTAACTCCCAATCTCAATCTCAAATCTCATAGAAACATAAAGAGAATTGTTAGAGACTCAATATGTTCTATACTTAACTCCCAATCTCAATCTCAAATCAATCTCAATCTCAAAAGAATAAGATAGATGTAGTATGCTTTTCTCAAGAACATGAAACATAACCCAACAATTGCCAACCATGCAATATATCATATAACAATGATACTCATGTTCTTTCCACAACCAATATCTTTTCTCAACCAATTAGGGCTTTAACAACAATGCTTATAGACAAGGTTTAACCAACATCATTCAACTCAAGATTAACCTTGAAGCATTCAACCAATCACTACATGAAAATGAAACTAGTAGACATCCTTTTCCCTCCAAAGGTATTTGAACAAAACAACCACCAACATAAATCACCAATGCAAAGAATAACTTGCTCAAATAAATCTCAATGGAGTAAGCCCAAATCATGTATCAAGTAAAGAATTAACTTGATCAAAACAACCTCTATGGTAGCAACTCAACAATCAATATCAAAACAACCAACTAAGGGTTTCACCATCTCAATGCAAGTAGCAAGACTTACTAACATAAACCCTAGTGCAAAATGCTTCCTCCTCCTCAACCAGAATTATGCGTTCACTCAAAAAACTCATCAATGATTTTAATGCATAAACAATCTTCAATATCCAGAAAATGGGATTTACACCAACAAGAATACCTAGTAGACAACCTTTTCACTCCAACAACACTATACACCATCAACACTATACATGGAAGAAGTTGCCCATACCTTTGTTTGAGGAAGAAGAGAATAGTTCTTCAACCTGTTACCAACACCACCCTCAACTTTGCCACCAAGTTAGGGTTAGATCATAAAAGTAACCACAAAAATATTTATTCCATAAAACACCTTATGACTCCAATCCTTAGAAGTCAACTACCAAAAATATAAAGCATACAAACAATATATCCTTTTACACCTTATTTCTCCAAATTAATTAAACCATGCTCAAGGAATGATAGCTTCTAAGCAAATCTCACTCAAAAATCAAGCCAAAAATCTCAACCACACACTATCAACCTTATATCTCCAAAGAAGCATTTAACCTTAAAAATAATTTTAAATAAATCTGCCCAACCACTTCTTCTTTAACAAAATGTAGATTTTATTTAAAAAACCTTACCAAAAAAAATGCTTTCAAAAATCGTGGGTCAACAGTGCCTCCAAAAAAATTGGAGTGCAAAAACTCTTCTCACACTCCACGGTGGGAGTCGAATGCTTGACCTCCCTTCAAGCACCTTCGCAGAACAATCATTGCCACTAGGCCAACAACGCTAGCTTGAAGGCTAGCAAGAGTCTCCTTCTCCTTAACCCTTTGGCGACGGATAAACGTGGCAAAAAAATGATAGTCGTAGCTTTTACTTCCCAACCTTTGCGCAATTCGAATTTCTTTAACACAATTGCTTTGGACTATAGGTTATGGCTTATATAGCCAAACTTCCATGCTATACACGACGTCGGAGGGAGGATAATTCAAATTTTTCGAATTAATATTACTTTGGCGTCTTCAAAACAACTTTAGGGTTTATGAAACCCTTTTGATTATTAAAAAATAATCACAGGTCTTTTAGACCTTAGGTGGAGAACCCATTAAGTTATTAAAATAATTTAATCACTTAATCAAATAAATAATTAATTAAAAAACCTTAAAAAGGTTTTATTAATTAAGTTATTTAATTAATAAGTGTCTCCAACCTTTGCATTAAGCTGAGAGTGGTTTTGAGAAAAACCCTTAATGCATCCACCTGGTTTTAATAAAAAACCTTAAACCTGCCATGGTTTTGATAAAAACCTTTTCATCTGCCACATGGAATTTCTCCGGAATCTTTTAGAAAAAATTCTTTGGAATCTTCAACCTTTGAAGCCAATAAATCCTCTTGACATTAATGCGAGTTCCTTTTGACATCAATGACCACTCATAGACAAGAAGCTAGGATCTCAAACCCAAAATTGCCAACAAGATTGACTTTTCATATGCATTTTTTACACAATAAGCCCCACATATTACATAAAGATAAAGTATCTCATGATTGTATGTCATTCCCTACTTCTAAAAAAGATACATCATTCAAAGACTCTTCACTTCCTAACTAGACACCTCACACACTTAACTACATGACACTTGCACACTCCTACTAACTTAGCACATACTTTATAAAATCATACTCATGTCCTAGTATAAATGTTTACAATGAACCAAATAATGTGATACCTCCAACAATTCATATCTAATTACAAAAGTATACCTGGCTTTTTCATAGAATGAAGAGAATATACAACCTCTTGTATAATGATTACACCTTCAAAAATGTGTTTACTAGGAATAAAACCACCTTGTTCCTCTGAGTTAACATAAATTAGAATTCTTTTCAACTTGTTTACCATAATTATTGAAAAATATTACTAATCATATTACAAAGAATTATTGAACAAAAATTATCAAACTATTTTTTTTAATGTAAAAAAGGCATTATATTAAATAATTAATAGAATACATTTTTACAAACAAAAAAAAGAGATGGATAAACATGCCAGGTGGCTAACACAAGATACTCCTGAGCAGGATATTCCTCGAAACTGAACTAGGTCCAGACAACAGTGTCACTCGCTCCCAAACTACACTCCTATCGTAACTCAAGGTCCAAACTATTTTGTCCCATTTTTACTGGGAATCAATGTAATAAAAGTGATATTGATCTCACTTGTTGTAGCCTTCTTTTTTTGGGTCTCTTTAACTACAATTAACATGTCACTCTTCAATAAATCCCTTATTTCTTGAAAGAAAATTACTAGGACTAGGTGCCTTTTTAGGATGGAAAGAGAAAATTTCCCCAAATAGCTACTCCATAGATATCTTCTTCATCAAAATTTTATTTTATACATGTGTGATAATTAATGGAATTTTTAGTAAAATATTACCTTGAGACTCCTTGTCTTGCTTAGCATATGACAAAATATCTTCTAAATGATTAATTTCTTCCTTATATTTTTTTATTCCTTAATATTTTTTCTAGCTAGAGATGAAATACTTTTGATATGATAAAAAGAAAAATCTATTTCTATAGCATGAAAATTTTGGTATTTGTATCTCCTTCCTTGAACCATCTCTCACTAGATTTTTGGAACCAATATGACTCCTTTTTCAACTCATTTTCTTTAAATATGTTACCAAAATATTTTACATTTAAAATCTTCATTTCCCCCCTTAGATATTTCATATTTTGAAAAAACACGTACATAGACGATCCTTCAAAATTTTCTTTATTCCATGATAACATAATCATCTGGAAGAAATCAAGGTCTTGGATCCATATAAATTGAAAGTAAAATAGATTTTGACCATTATTGAGTAAATCACAATTCAAGAGAATGGGTTTACTATCTAATCCCACTCACATTAAAATGTCTAATGCATCTATTATCACATGTATATTTAAAACTTGAAGTGATAGCATCCCAAAGGCCATTTAAATTGATAAATGAAGTAAAATATTGCATTGATTTAGATAATATAGGAGGACCATCCTTCTTTTCTAAAGGAGATAGAATTATCTCATAGATCCAATAATACCCCCAAGAATCCATAGAGCACAATTATGAATCATCATTATGTTTTATAAAAATATGTTAAGGTCCTTATAACATCTTTCACAAAGAGTAATATGGTTGGAGCATATATATTTATAACCCCAACTTTAATGTTTTCCTCTTTGTTGCAAAATAAATTGGGAACCCAATTAATTTATGCTTCTGAGAATTGTCAATCCCATTTGCATTTATCCTATATTGTCATAATACCTCTAGAAGCTCCTTTAGAAGAAACTACTAGATAATCCCCCATCTTCCAAATATTTTGGAGCTCATCCTCACATTCTTAATACTAAATTTTGGTTCTTGTATTAAAATAAACTCAAGAATATGAGAACCTATTATTCCCTTAAAAAAAAAATTCTAAGAGTCTCATTCATACTTTCAATATTCCACAATACCATTTTTATCATCACTTTTTATTTTTTTGGTGGGCTTAGCCCCACTTCTTGTTAAAAATTACAATATCTATTTTCTGTTTCCCAAATCAATATCAGTTTAAGTTTTATTTTCTCTTTTCTTGCTTTGATAACCTTCCTCTCCTTTTTCCATTCCCAATAACACTTTCATATTCATCAATCTCTTTTAGTTTTCCATACTATTCATAATGTAACTTATCTTTTAAAGAATTATATTACCTTAGAGAATCTAAAAAGAAAGGAATAGCCTCATTAACATTTTTTTTCTTTATGTTGCCCTAAAATTCCTAAATTTCTATGGATATAATCCATATGCATTTCTTTATTATGATGCTCTACAAATCTCAAAGTGCAAGGGATACATTTTGTACTAGTTTCATTTTGTTGTAATGAGAGGATTTTATACTATTAGAGAAAAATGAAGATGATTTACTTGGATTCACCTTGATCTCATTTGCCTTCTTTGTTTTAAAATTTACCTTCCCATCTTCCTTCACACCTTTAACTCTTGAATTTGAACTTGTGCATTTTCTTCCTTGTACTTTATAGTATTTTTTTTGTAATGGAAGATTTAAGTAAATTTTGTTATCCTTTGCCATTTGATGATGTTGAGAGGATTTCTTTGCCAATTTCTTGGAAGTGAAAAATCCTTAATTTTATCTAGCTTCTACTATGATATGATATCCTTGCTTCCTATTGAAGTTTGCTTTATGCCCAAAATTTTCCATCTCTTTCTCCATTATTTTGATTTTGCAATCTCTTGCCATGTGTCCAATCTCGTTGTTTTCATATTTCACTTGTTGAACCTATTCTCTTGATTTAGATATAATCCTAATGGACTATGATAAATGTTCTCAAATATCCATGGCAATACATATTTAGATGTATACAACATTCCTTTGCTCCTTAGTAGTTGGTCCTTCCTAAATGAACTCCTTTAGAGTATTACCAATGTTCTTCAAAATCCCCTTATTGAAAAGTTGATATGAAATTCCAAAAAGTCTAATCCACACCATAAACCTTGTAATAATTTATATTTTTGTAGAAAAATTCTCACTCCATGGTCTTAAATATAATGTATCTCTATCTCTCTAAACCATGGGTTGTCATCCATTGTTTTATCTATGTTTTCCAAACTAAAGAAAATGACGAGGATAAATCATTTAAAAAGATAAATCATGGAATAATTTGAACTCAAACTCCACTTCCACTTGATCTAATTTTGAATCTTCGAAAGACTTTTCGGTATCTATAGAACATACATATTTTTTTTGTTTAGTTGGAGAAGTGCATTTTTGAAAGGAATGCTAACCTTTTACATCAACAGATATGGCCAATCACTGTCCATTTCACCAAGAAGGATTTCCCATTGGCATAAAGCCTATACCAATCATGTAACAATAGACACACTTCACTAACCATATCCAAAACTAGAAAACCAACATACACCATACATATCTAAATATCATATACTCTATGCTTTCCTAGCAACCTCTTCCTACTGATCCCCATTGTCAATTCCTATGGCATTATCATTGTCAGATAAATTATTTATGTGTGTTGAGATATCATTTCCCCATTCCTTTTTGGTATCTGCCATAACTCCTTTGTTAGCAAGACCATTTGCTACAATGTTGGCTTATCTATAAATATAATTGATAGACACATTCTCAAGTCTATCCAAAAATACTTGAGCTTCCACCATAATTAATTCAATAGTGCAAGTGGCTGGTTGTCCTCCCTTTAATATGGTCATAATATTTTGTGAATATCATTCAACTATGAGCTTATCTATATTGCAATTGAGAGTCTAAAAAATTCCTATATAAGCTGCTCTTGCTTCCAAAAAATGACTTGTCTACTCACCCAGTGGTTCATAAAAGG
The DNA here is from genome assembly GCA_028583015.1 of Wollemia nobilis. Classification (NCBI taxonomy): domain Eukaryota; kingdom Viridiplantae; phylum Streptophyta; class Pinopsida; order Araucariales; family Araucariaceae; genus Wollemia; species Wollemia nobilis. The sequence goes on from JAQPPZ010003542.1 coordinate 733,455, forward strand.
CTTTGATTACCTTAGTCAAATGATTTTGGATCACCCCTCTAGGTCCCGCTAGCCCAAGATTACCTTTAGAGGTCCCATAAAAATTTAATTTGAACCATCCAACCAACGGTGGTATCCACTCTATATGAGTTCGAGGATAAACTCAAGGTATTGGTAATTACTCTCTAACTCCTCAACATTCCAAAATTTGCCTTTCTTACTCTGATTCCCATCCCTCCTTTAAGTGGATAGTGTTAAAATTCTCCATCAGGAGACTTCTTGCTCGGTTCCAAACCATTTCCTAGTCCATCTTCAAGTCCTCAAAAATTCGGTGGTTTCTTTCATTCCAAACTCTCCACTAGTTATGTGGAAGGCTTAGAAGCCAAAACTTCCTGATTCTTTTGCCTTTAAAAGGAGACTCCCATTGCAAGTTCAAGTCTGAGATAGTTTTAGGAAAAACCCACTGAAATTGGAATTCAATACAGATTTGATCAATTTTTTTTGGTAAAAGAGCACTTAAGAAGTAGATGATCAATGCTTTCCTCCTATTTGTACACAAAACACATCTATTTGGTAAGGATAAACCACATTTTTTCAAATTATCTTGCGTCAAAATTTTATTATGCATAACCAACCACTGAAAAATAGTAATCTTAGGGATGAGATATTTGTCCCAGACCTTTACATGGGGCCACACTACCCCTACACCTTCAGCCAAGTTATAACCAGTCTTCACAGAATAATCTCTACTCTTTGTTTTCATCCAAATAAATATTTCATTCGATCGCCAATGACTGAGGATGTAGGCATTAAGGCATCTATTAAGACTTTCTAGGTGTGGACGCAAGTCCTCGTTTATGTTCTCAGCATAAATCCGCTTCCACATCTTGATATCATTTTCTTCCACCATATAATCCCAAACCAACAATCCATAAATAGGAGTCAGGATTGTTCTTAAGATTGCAAACCTTGGGATCTCATAAAGGGGAGAGTTAAAGAGCCAAGTGTCCTACCAAAATATCACGTTAGAACCATCTCCAATAAACCATATATAGCCTTGTTGGATTAGAGATCTTACCTATTGAAAGTTATTCTAGAATTTCCAGGAAGGAGGAATTACGTAAATACTTAGCTTTTATAATTTTGACCCAAGGAGTGTCTTCTTCCTTCGCCAACTTCCAACCCAACTTTCCCATTAGAGATTTTTTCATTTTGGAAAGAGTTATCAGTCCCAATCCCCCAGATTGTTTAGAGGTACAAACTTTGTTCCAAGCAAGTAAAGATATCCTCTTCTTTTCCTCAGCCCTAGACCACAAAAAAATCCTTTGGATCTATTCAATATTTTTGCAGATCGATATTGGTATTTTAAAAATTGACATGAAGTAAATAGGTATACTTTGAAGGTAGGATTTCACAAGCTAGGCCTTTCCTGCCTGACTAAGAAGAGAGCCTTTCTAGGAAGACAGTTTCTTTGTAACACATTCAATGACCGAATCCCACAAGGCTTCCTTCATACTCCCACGGAATAAAGGCATCCCTATATAAGTTACTGGAAAATCACCTATGTCATAGTTGAATATTCTTGCTATCTGTAGTTGGAGAACTCTAGAGGCATTCAAGAAAAAAAGCTTACTTTTATTAAAATTTACCTTTTTGCCTACTGCAAGCTCATATAAATACAAAATCATCTTAATATGTCTTGCTTGGAGAAGAGATGATCTTGTCGATATTAGAGTATCATCCACAAACTATTGAAAAGAGACTGGTTCCAGAGTGGAAGCTGTTCTGATACCTTATATGTCTCCTCTATCCATGGTTGTTGTGAAGGCTCTGCCCATAGCTTCAGCTAAAATTATAAATAGTTAAGGGGATAGGGGGTCCCCTTGTCTCAACCCCCTCTTGCTAGGAAAATAACCCACTACAAACCCATTAACTAAGATGGATATCATCACTGTGGAGATGTAGTTTTTCATCATAAAGATCCAATCCTCATGAAAACCAAAATATTGGAGCACTTTGATAAGGAAATCTCAAGAAACTCTATCATACACTTTATTCATATCCAATTTAAGAAACATACCTTCCTTTTTTTATTTAGAGATAAAGTGCAGGATCTCATGGATCGAAATGAACCCATCAAGAATTTGTCATCCTTGAACAAAACCCCTTTGGTTTTTGTCAATGACAAAATGGAGAGCCATCTTCAATCGGTTTGTAAGTACTTTGGACACAATTTTGTAGAGTATTACACACGCTAATTGGGTGGTAATCTACAAAAGATTTAGCACCTGCAATCTTCGAGATGAGGGCTAATAATGTACAGTTCATATTGAAAGGGATCCTTTTAGAGGTCTGAAACTTCTTGAATGCCAAGGTGACCTCATTGTCAACACTGTGCCAAAAATTGTGATAGAAGAGCGTCAAAAACCCATCTAGACCAGGATATTTGTCTCCCTTCATGGAGAAGATTACATCTTTTATTTCCTCATTCGTAAAGGGGCTAAGGAGATAGTCATTTATCCGATTTGTAATATTTAAGGGAATATCACCTAAAAACAGGTTCATCGCCTCTTCATCCAAATTTGAATCCACTTCTAACATATATTGGAAAAATCAAACAACTTTCCCTCCAATTTGGAAAGGATCCCTTGTAGAAGAACCATCAACAATCTTGATCTCCTAGATTTTACTAAAACTTCTATGCCTGAGAGTTGAAACATAGAAAAAACTCAAATTCATATCCCCTTACTATAACCACAAAGCTCTTTATTTCTATCGCCAGAAAGCATCCTCACACGTAAAAGTACTATGCCAATCACATAGAAGATCCTTTTCTCTAGTCTAGACTTTCTCTGAATACTCTCCCAAGAGCAAAGAGTTTTCTAACTCCATGAGTTGTTGTAAAGCTGCATTTTTAACCATAATGTCTCCAAACACCTCTTTATTCCATGGTTTTAAGTTTCACTTAACAAGTCTTAGTTTATTTACTACTTGAGTCAATCTATCCCCAAAAAAATCTTGTTGCCACCAAGATTGAATCCTGCTCTCTAAATCATAATGAAGGATCCACATCTTTTCAAACTAGAAAGGGGTAGCAAAAATCCTTCTCCCGTCCGTTGTTTCCCAAATCAAAGTATTATGATATGAGCCAGTTTTTGGGAGGGCCGTGAGAGTAGTGTCCCCCAAAAAACTAAGATATCCTAAGAAATCAACACCCTATCCATTCTGATATGAATTAATTGACTCCCCAACCACCTATTAGTCCAGGTAAACTTTGCTTGTCTAAGTTCCAAGTCCATCAAAGCATTTGAATTTATAAAATCACCAAACTTAGTTATACTGTTTGAATATACTTCAATACCTCCCTTCTTATCAGAAGGATACAGAGGGGTATTGAAGTCCCCTGCAATGATCCATGGGATGCCTACAAAGGTATGCCTGAGTTCACTTAATTACCTCTATAACCTTCATCTTCTAGCCACAGTAGTGGGTGCATAGACATTTGTAATGATCCAATGGAAATTATCCTCCTTCAAAAAGAAGTGGATAGCACAAAATTGTCATTTGAGATAATTTTTTTCCTTTCAATTTATTTGGGTCCCAAATACACATCATTCCTCCTGAGGAGCTCATTGAGGGTTGAGCAACAAGGTTCGCTCCTCTCCAAATCTTGTATTTGACCATTGCTAAGTTTGCTTATACCACCTTTGTCTCTTGTAATAGCAAAATATATAGGTGATTATATCTTATCAACATTTGTACTAATCTATGTCTTCTAGTCTCGTTGACACCACGTACATTCCATGACAAAAACTTCATTTTTTAGATTTAGCTATTTTCTTCCCTCTCCTACCCAAATTGAGGATGATTTATGTTCCTATGGCCATCTTTGCCACAATTTCCCTCTTCCTTACCTCTATTAAAGGGGGTCTACCTACAGTGTGTTCCTTACCAACATCTAGGGGAGTTCTCTTTTCTTGATTCCTAGTCACCCTCGAGGGCATCATCAAAACAACCTCTGAATTGGAATCCTTCCGTATTGGAGCTACAAGCTTCACCTCTATATTTTTAAGGATCTGCTTATTTTCCCTTAATGTTTTTCTAGCTTCATACTACCTATCTCGATTTGTAAGAATCGTGTCAATAGGGTTAACCTCTACATCTTCTTCTAGAGGTTTTACACTCTCTTGTTGTACCCCCTCATGGTTCACCCATTGTGTCTCCTCCACAAATTCCACAACTTTGGTTGGGTCTCCCATTTCATCCTCTTCAGCTCCTCTCAAGAAAGAAAAAGAGTTAGGGTTTGCAAATTCAAGGGGTTCCACAACTCCATGGAGGGGCTAGACTACCACAACTCCATAAGAGGGATCTTCCATGTGTTCCTCCTCAACCATTGCAACCAACTAGTGTGAGGCACTTTCTTCCTTATGATTATCCACCATGAGATCCGTGCCTTTACCCTCTACATTTTTACTTTCCTTCCTTTGCCAAATTTTCTTATTGGAAGCTTTCTTCTTCTTCGGGCAAAAGCTTGAGATATGACCTCTCCCTTTACAAAGATCACATAGGCGTGGAATATTTTTATTCTCCAACCTTTGAGTCCAGGTACCCATTGGGGACGTTAGGTCTATTGTTTTTGAAATATTGCTATCTAGATCAACATTAACATAAATTTGGGCAAACACCATACGGGACTTCAACCTGGTTACCCTATCAATGGTAACAAAGGTACCAATACCATTTGCAATATCCATTAAAACTTCATCATGCAAATATTAAAAGGGGAGGTGAGGTAATCTTATACAAACAACAATTGTGTTGAGACTTTGGTTGTGAGGATTAAAATTCACATCCTATTTTCTAAGAAACATGCTATGCTTCCCCATCATCCATGGTCCTCCACCTATATTTTTTTGCATGTCACTTACCTCATTAAGTTTGATCATGAAGAACCCTTTTGGGAGTGCCAAAATCTCCATGCAGCCCATTGGTTTCCATATAGCGAAGGTCCACCTTCGAATAGTGTCTATATATGGCTTTGCCCCAAAAAACTTGCCCACCAAATTGTGTTCTCCTTTTGCCTTCATGTTCAAAATTATCTCCAAGGGAATGTTGAGAATGCCATGTATAACTCTCAATTTTAAGTGGCTTACCAACGAAAGAAGATTAGTAGCAGGTTTAGAACCATGTACCACTTGGGCCCAAGAGCATTTTTATCCCACTTCTAGGGCCCGACCATTGTCTGCCTCTCATTCATTCTGCCTCTTCTTTGGGACCACTTTATCGGGAGGTTCTTGGATTTTTCTTCCTAGAAATCCATTCTCCAGCTCTTCGTCAAATGCCTCATCCGTTGACATACCTTCCAAGGCCCCAGTCTGGCCTTGCCCTACTTTGATTCCTACACCAACCGATCCCCGTCCATCTTCGACTGCTCCAAACCCTGGTTCGTCTGCTTCTTTTCCTGCCCGTTCTATTTTTCCTTGTTCGGTCTAACTTTTTGAGTTCAATATTGTTGTTTATAGAACATACATGTTAACCCTTTGCTTTTAAGAACCATTATCATCCTTTATAATCACTTTTGGTGTTTATCAACCTTATTTAATTAAAAGGAAGAACCTATTTATGAAAGACAAAATCCTATAATGCTCACGCAAAAAAAATAGTCTTCTTTTTATGGCAACAAGAAAATTGATTATTAAGTGCAAATGCAATTTTTACCAAGACCTGTTATGACTATCATGCAAGTGTATTCCATTGGTAGTGTATGCATGAGTCTAATAACCTCTCCTTTATGATGCTATACTTAAGCAAGGTCCTATGTTGTAATTTATTTTTACAATAATCCATTATTTAAAGGAATATTTTGAATTAAATTTGATTAAAGATATTTTCCTTTACTAATTTCAATAAGAGCTTTTTATTGTTAAAAGTTAGGTTTTAAGTCTTGAAAATAAACTTATTTACTCTTTCCTTGCAATTAAATTGATTTGAAAAATAACTACAAGCTTATTGCAATGGTAATGGCTTTGGCCTCACTTTAAGAGGTCCAAGGTTTAAACCCCACTTAGTACAAGGGGACGCGAACCCCTCATAAAAACTTGTGTAAACTCATTAAAAAAATGATTTAAAAAATATAAAATATAAAATATTTTTATTTTTATTTTTAGTTAATAAATTTTGAAAAGAAAAAAATTGTGAGAATGTAGAGTATAAATTTTCTCACAATCGTCTTCTATTCCAGTTATAATTAGTCCATCCAATTTTGCTTCTCTCTCACTTATAACCTTTTAAAGTGATATTACTAATTGTATTTTAATTTTTATTTAATATATTATTCAACACTCATCCCTAAATTAAATAACATTAGCTTAAAAGTTCAAATCCTATAAAATGATACATGGATAATAATAATATCCCCAGTCTCTAATATAGAAGCAGAGAGCCTTGATATATGGATTCAAGTCATTAAATTAAATTATGATGTTGGGTACAAGAGAAGTAAAAAGATGGCAAAGAATATAAAGTGGAAACCACTAGATGTGGAGTTGGTTAAATTGAATTTTGATGGAGCATCTAAAATAAATCTAGGACCAATACGAGGTGGAGGAATAATTACAAAGGAGAAATTTTATTTTATTATCCTTTCAATAGTGGATTTAAGACAAATAATGAAGCTGAAGCTTTTGGGCGACTTTAAAAGGGTTAAAAATATGCAAACAAATGAAATGGAACATAGTATGGATGGAAGGTGATTCTCTCATAGTAATAAATACAATTTTGAGGAAAGCAAAGGCCCCATGGAACATACAAGAGATAATTGCAGAAATTCAAGATCTTGCTAAAGAGTTTGAAGAAATCAGGTTTACACATATATTAAGGGAACGAAACAAATGTGCAGATAGACTAGCCAATAGAGGGGTTTTATTGAGGATCATGAAGTTAAATTATCTTTTCCATGGTTAGAGGAAGTAGTAAGTTTAGTCGAAGCGGAGCTGACAAGAAATTGTTGATTGCCTGAATCAAATAATGATTAAGATTTACTTTAATGTTCTCCATTGGTAATAGTTGCTTTATTTTATAGCATTAATATATTTTCATAAAACCCATTTATTATAATTTTTATGGTTGCATTTGTGTTTTAAGAAGGAAACTAGCAATCCAAATTTGGTAAAGTGGACTATGATAGTGTAATGGGTAAAGCAAACTATGATAGTGTGATGTTTTGAAAATATTACTCTACTAATATGCAATGCATAGATAGTAGAGGTGAAGTTTTGGTATTGTGAAGGGTGCTATAGAAAAATATCAAGAATGATGTTGAATTCTAGAATATTTGTATTCATACAAAAATTAAAAAGATAAAAAAATGAAAATCAATAATTTAGACATTTTATTTTATGTAAAATGATGTAGGTTTCTAGCTAGCATCTCAATTGAGATGAGAAGTGTATCTATTTGTAAACTCTCAAACTCTAAAGAAGAGAGTTGTAATTTTTCAAGGGTGGGGGACCCGACTACAACCCCTTGTTATCCAACCAAAAAAAGAAAATATATATGGATAATATACAAGCTATTGTAATACCACATGGTGATGATATAATACAGATGAGACTTGTTTCAATCCCATATAACAAAAAAAAACTTATTCCTAATAATGAGATAGAACCAAGAAAGCATATGTCATATGTAATTCTAGTTCCTTTAGACCTAGAGTGCAACAATGGTGGAAGGAAGGTAAACCAAGGTATGGGACTAAGATGTTCTATTTTGCCAAAAGGTTGCAATACATTAAATTCAAAATCAAGATTTGGAACTGGAAGGAGTTTGGTGATGTCCAACAAAATCATGAAGTGATTGCTCAACTTGAAAATTTGAATAAGATTTTTTTTTTAGATATCTCTTCAGCTTCCTACTTAGTTCTTATCAATGATAGGCCTTCACAACTGTTTCCAACTTCTAGAGGTATTAGACAAGGTGACCCTCTCTCCCCTTAGTTATTCATCATTCTTGCTTAATTCTTGGGTAGGACTATAACAAAAAAATACATTAAAAAAACCCTTGATGGAGTTATCATTGCTCATGGAGCTAGGCTTATCTCTTATCTTCAATTTGTTGATGACTCTACTCTGTTAGGTAAAGCTACAATTAAGGAAGCTTCTAAAATGAAGAAAATCATTACCTATTTTTCTAAGGCTATTGGGAAATTGATCAATGAAGACAAATCTAAAGTCATTTTCTTTCATTGCTCTCCAAGACAGGAATCCATGGTCCTGGATAAATTAAGATATAAGAAGACCTCCCTTCCAATCACTTATTTAGGCATTCCTATCAATATTCAAATATAGAAAAAAAATATTGGAATTGGTTGTTGGATAGAGTTAAGAAGAAAATTTGGAAGTGGACCAATAGGTGGCTTTATTTTTGGGGTAAAATTACCTTGGTAAAATCATTCCTTCAAGCTATACCTATTTATGTTTCTGCTGTGTTGAATATCCTAAAGGTTGTTCTTTGAGAATTGGATAAAATCAATTATTGATTCCTTTGGAGTGGTACTAAGGAGAAAATAAAATGGGCCTTGATGAAATGAGATACTTTATGCCTTACCAAGAATGAAGGGGGGTTAGAATTTTGGTTTTCTATTAATAACAATAAGGCTTTAGTTGCTAAATTGTATTGGAGGATTTTGCATAACCCCAATGCTCTTTGGGCCAATAATATTTGTGCTAAATATGCTGAGAACAAAAGTCTTAAATACCTTATTCGCTATCAATTGCCTACCAAAGGTTCTTCTATTTTAGTTGTTCTTAAGACTGGGGAGGATTTGATAAAGCAAAAGTTATTTTGGTTCATTCGTAATGGCTAAAAGGTAAATTTTTGGATAGATTCTTGGGATGGTCACCAGCCTTTGATAACTCAGTTTCATGATTTGAAGTCTTGGATGGAGGAGCTCCACCGAGCTAATTGGATAAAGGTAGCTAATTACTATTGGTACCATACTGGTAATTCAGTGGTTGGTAGATATTGGATCCCTTTTGAGGATTGGCCTATTCAAATTCTAGAAAAGCAAAGAAAAGACATCCAAAATATCCTTCATATGAGATCTCTCTCTTGGTCCCATGATAAAGATTGTTTTGGATGGAACAACGCTACTAAGGGTGAGTATTCAGTTGGTCAAGGTTACTTGGCATTATGCCATAATAATCCCAACCAATCATATGACATATTTAATCAGTTGTGAGTTCAAAAGCTCTAGCCTAAGGTGAGGTTCTTTACTTGGCTTTTATTGCATCATAGGGTGCTAACTGGTGAGCAAATTATGAAACATGGTTTTCACGACCCATTTAGATGTAAAATGTGTAGAGAGAATGTGGAAACTCTTAGCCATATTTTTATTGAGTGTACCTTAACCTCTGATCTATGGAGGAGAATGACCATCTTACTTGGCTTACAATGGTCCAATTTGTTTACTTTTGAACAACTTTGGAGGGATTGGCCTAATAAGAGGGTGTTGATCATTTTATTAGGCATTTAGTTTGGATGGGTTCTACCATTCTTCCTTGGAATATTTGGAAGGAAAGGAACAACCAAATTTTCAATCAAAAAAACAAGGATATTCACTATATCTAGCAAAAGACCATTGCCAACTTAGTTGAATCAGTCCAACAACTCCTTAATCACCCCTAGAACTCCGACCAAATATGGGATCAAGTGATGTAAAGATTGAAGATTAAGTCTTCTAAGGGCAACCAACTTATAAGAAATGTGAATAATCGAAAGATGGATAGAACAAGGAATGACAACCTCCTCCTAAGGATTTTGGTCTAAGGGGAACCTTGGAAAAGCTAGTGCAGGAGGAATTGGTAGAATTTCATATGGTTCCCTAGTTTTCACTTTTGCTGAGAATTTGGTTATCCTTTCCAATAACCTTGTTGAGGGGTATGGTATCCTTAGAGGCCTTCAAGAGACTGTTAAGGTTGGATGGAAAAAAGTGTTGGTTGAATCCAACTCTCAAGTCATGATTAATCTGCTGAAGACTTCTCCTAAGAATCATAAGGTTGATTGGAGAATAAAAAGAATTGTTTAAAAGATTCAATTAATCCAAATAGGCTTTTTGAAAGTTGAATTCAATCATGTGGTCAGAGAACAAAACATGAGTGCTGATGCTTTAGCTAATTGGGCATTGGACAAAGGTGATCTTACTTACTACGACCACCCTCCGAGATGGTGGGCTTCACAAATAAGGGAATATCTTCTTTCTATCCTTTCTTTGGATGACTCTAGTACTAGAGGTACCTAGTTCCTTTTTGCTTCTCTTTGGTTCGGTCAGGGTATTTTAGTTCCCTAGCTTAGATAGATCTTTCTTATGTTTCCTTTGTTGAATCTTGCCTAAAAAGTCTTTTGGCCTAGAAAGGTTGAAGTTGTTATCTGTTTTTTCCTTTTTTTTTTTAGTTTTTCGGTGTGTATGTTTTTTTTGTGTTCTTTTTGTTCTATTTTATTTTTGTGTTTTTTTTGTGTGTATTTTGTTGTTTTTATGGTTTTTGTTGTTTTTGTGTTTATTTTATGTTTTTTTTCTTGTTTTCGTGTTTTTTTTTTTAGTTAGTTAGTTTGTTGTTGTTCTTGTGTTTTTTTGTTCTTGTTTTTGTTGTTTTAGACATGCTCGTTGAGTGTGTCGAAAAAGGTAGGTCACATACAAATGCTGAATGTTTTTGGTGTATTTCTTGAAACTTATCCAAAAATAACATTCCAATTAAAATATTTTTCACAAATAAAAAAATTATATATATATTTTTTGTAAGGAAAATTAATGATTATACTTCTAATTTTCATGCCATCCAATTATAAAACCTTTGATTAGACGAAAAGCGACAACCCGGGTATGATGGAAATAGGGCGACTTGGAGAAAGAGTGAAAGCCATAGAAATAGGACTAATTTCAACAAAGGCAGAGCAAAAATTAAAAAAATAAACAGACAATGGATGCAAAAAGAGGGAAGAAGACATTTTTAAATAAAGAACATTCAGATGCCATCAAAAGCATATAAAAAAATAAGGGAAAAATTGATTGGTAATGGAAACTTCATCTTCTTAAAAATTGAATTGAAGTAGTTTATTCACAAGTATTAAGTAAAAATCAAGGCAATAGAATTTCTTATTTTTTAAGGAATCGAAACCAGACAACTGACTAACAAACATTTGGCTGAGTAAAGATGAAGTTAATTGAATTTCTACTTTCTAAAATTTGAACAAAGACAACCTACCGACAAACACCCTCTACAAACATTTATAAATAAAAAGAGGGAAAAGGACATATTTTTCTAAAAGAACATTCAGACACCATAAAAAAAAAAGTAGAAAACACGGGGAGTAAAGAACAAGTTTTTCCCTGACAATAACGCAAGCGATAAATTCCCACTTCCCATCGACCGATGGACGGCGTACCGTGGGGCCCACACGTACACGCTGTCACGAGAAAGTCGCTGGCGTTTCCCATCAAATCAGAAGGGGCCAGCAGACAGCAATTACAGCCCATCGCTGTACAGAAGAAAACATGATGAAAGCTAAGAATACCCCACCCATCGCTATATCAAGTTGTTGTTGGCATGCGATTGGTCGAACAGAACTGCCCTTCATGATGTGTTCGCATGCGATTGGTTGAAAGAGACACGCCTTAATGATGTCGCCATGCATCCATCCATGATCCGTTTATTCTCCACCTAACACCACTCCTCTGCTTAATAATTTCACATGCCTTCATGCAGGTCACATATCAGAAAGCCTGGTCTCGTCTCCAGATGCCACCACAATTTGGGGGTTACAGTGATTGCTAGCCTCAGCCATGGCCATGTCGATTGGAGTATTGCTGACATTATGCGTCGCCCTGCTTGTTACGGCGCAAAATGTGACTGCAGAGGGGTGTCCCAGAAGCTTCAATGTGAGTTCCTCTGTCACCAAATTTGTGCACTGCAAAAAGCTTCCGTATTTGAACGCCACGCTTTCCTGGACTCACAGTAAGGAAAATGGGTCGATGGATTTGGCTTTCAGAGCGAAACCAGCTGCTTCCGGCGGGTGGATTGCCTGGGGCATAAATCCCACGGCCACCGGAATGGTTGGAACTCAGGCTCTCATTGCCTTCCAGCAGTCAAATGGCAGCCTCTACGTTGGCACCTACAATGTCATATCGAAGAGGGCAGCCCTGGTGCCCTCTCCCATAAGTATTAATGTCACCCAGCTTAAAGCAGTGTTTTACCGCGGCCAGATGACAATATTTGGTACTGTGTTTCTTCCGTCAGGTAAATCCCTTGTGAACCAGGTGTGGCAGGTCGGCAGTGCCGTGCAAGGATTGAATCCCCAAATACATGCATTCAATTCTTCCAATTTGTTGAGCTCTAACACTCTTGATGTTGTGAGATCTAAATATGTGACCTCTGCCACCAGTCCGGCATCCAGCCCGGCGCCAAGCTCCGGAGGCGGAGGCGCACCCGCCCCCGGCAGTGGCAGCAGCAGCAGCAGCAGCAAGAGTGGCTCATGCGGAATGGTGATGATGATTTCTGTGTCTGTTTATGTTTCTGCCGCTCTCGGGACTCTTCTTTGCTTGGTTGCTGTAGATCTGCAACATTCTCATTTGTTTGGAATGTAAGACCTGATCCTAAGCCTAAGGATATGCATTGGGAGTGCAGATTCTTAGCAGGCTATATTGTCAATGGTACTGCTGCAGCTTTGTTTTGCAACAGCTCCAAAAACAATTTACTTTTATGTATTTCGTCCTATAGATGTGTGATGATATTTAATACAGATGTTTTTTTTTAATTGAAATAAGTTGATTATTAGTAATTTAATTGCTTTCAAGTTAGTTGCTTCAGTTGAATTTTAAATTCTCTATGGAAGCTTTGTTGATTAATTTGAATAAGTTGGTTATTAGTAATTTGATTAATTTGAATAAGTTGGTTATTAGTAATTTAATTGCTTGCAAGTTAGTTGTTTCAGTTGAATTTTAAATTCTCTATAGATTATAGTAGTTAGAATTTGAATGTTTTGCTTGTTACATCAGTTAAATTCTGAATTTTTATAGGACAAGATCATCTGATAAAGTTGATTGATTTCCCTGGACACAAAGTCCTAATTATTTCTACTTTATTAATAAATTTAAAATTAAATTGAAGTCATATTAAATTACTCATTCTTTATGGAAAAAAGAATATAAATTATAGTAATTTGAACGGTCAAGTCATTGATTTCCATATACACAAAGTCCTAACGATTTCTACTTTATCTACAAATTTAGAATTAAATTGTCATGTCAAATTTAGAATTAAATTGTCATGTCAAATTACCTATGAAAAAAAAAATATATAGTTGTAGTTATTGCAGCCACAAATATAAAAAGTGAATTTGATAATTAATTTTTTTTTAAAGTAAAATAAAGTATAACAAGTAATATAATTAGAAGATTAATTTTTTAGATATAATGATTTTTAGTTTTAAGGGGAGGTGGATTGGTAAAGGCATGAAGACCTTGCTAAGAATAGATCTAGGTGCAAACCTTGGGGTATGCTGCCAGCATTATTAAAGATAGGAATGACAACAAATGGTCTCTATCTTACACCAGGTTAACAACAAGATGAATAGACTGTTGGAAGTAGTTTTTGTGGTTTGAACCCTGCACTTACCAGTTATAGTGGTTTGAATCCTACACTTATCAGTTACTAAAAAAAAAAAGTGGTTGTAACCAACTTCCTTGTGTAACCAACCATGAGCAAACGGATGGTCTCCATCTCATGCCAGGTCAAGGAGACGAACAAACTGTTGGAAGCAGTCCATGATTTGGTCAGCAACAATGAAATGAATAAACTGTTTGTAGTTTGAACCCTGCACTTACCATAGTTTAAACTCTGCACTTACCAATAACTAAAAAATAACTGTTACCAACTCTTTATATAATAAAAAAAAGATATAATAATTCTGTTTTATAATTTAAATTTGAATAACTAAATATCACTCAAAAATCCAACAAAACTTAAAACTCAATATTGAACAACGAGACTTTCATTTTATTCTCTACTTTCTTGACAGTCGATAAATCAAACCATTATATGTTTAAAAAAACTACGTGTGTTCTCTATATGTTGACATATCTTTTATTTTTTAATGTATATTAATTTTTTTTTCATAAGTTTCCCTCTAAATGGAAGGCACCGCTGTTATCTATTCATGGAATCTAATTCTGCTGTTATTTATTCATGGAATCTAATTCATATCCTTGTATTCTAGTGGTAATTTTCCTACCTCCTATCTCGAGTATGTAAACTTTTATCATCAAACCCATTTAATATATATTTAATTATTAATTATTAATATTTAGGAATTTAACATATTTTAAATATTTAAATTTTTATTATTAAATTTAGTTAATTGAAGTTAAATTATAAATTATTAATAATTTTTTTTTAATAAGGAAAAATTTCCTGGTTTAGATGGCTTTTGCAACATTTTACCAATATAATTGGGATATAGTAAAGGATTTTTTATTGGGTAGTAGCACAATATAGGGTAAAACAATACATACTTTATAAAATAAATGCAACATATCCTACCCTAATTCCAAAAAAGAAGGATGTTGAATTGTTTGATTCATTTAGATTCATAAGCCTATAGCCTATATAATATGATATTTAAGATTATCTTCAAAGTGATGGTGAATCGATTAAGGCCATTGTTAGACAAAATTATTTTAGAAGAGTAAAGGATGTTGAATTGTTTGATTCATTTAGATCCATAGGCCTATATAATATGACATTTAAGATTATCTTCAAAGTAATGGTGAATCGATTAAGGCCATTGTTAGACAAAATTATTTTAGAAGTGTAAGGAGCATTTGTGAAAGGGAGACAAATTTTGGATGGGATCATATGTTAGAACCTTGAGGTTCTAATATAATTTAATAAATATATTGATCCAAAACTTCAAAAATTTAATAAATAATTGATATGAATTTAATAAATAAAATTAATATGAACTCCTAATCGCTGGCCACTTTGAGGGAACTTTCTCCTTAGAATCGTAGGCCACTTAAAGGGGGCTCCCTCTTCGCCACTTAAAGGGGCTCCTTCCTCGCCACTTAAAGAGCTCCCTCCTCGCCACTTCGAGGGGGCTCCCTCCTTATAAATATTGATCATACACATATTTATACTATCCTAACCCTAACACTACGTCGGTTCATTTTTTTTTTGCTTGATAAAAATGGATTCTAATCGGGTTTCCCACCCTTAACAAATTACATCTCTTTTTTTTAGAGCTTGAGAGTTTACAAATAGATACATTTCTCATATCAATTGAGATGTATAGTTAGAAACCTACATCATTTTACATAAAATATCTGAATTCTTGATTTTCATTTTTTGGATATTTTCAAATCTCTGTAGGAATACAATTACTCCAGAATTTAACATTTTTCTATAGCAGCCTTCACAATGCCAAAACTTCACCTTTACTTTACTATCTATGCCTTGCATCTTAGT
This sequence comes from Wollemia nobilis, assembly GCA_028583015.1. Lineage (NCBI taxonomy): Eukaryota > Viridiplantae > Streptophyta > Pinopsida > Araucariales > Araucariaceae > Wollemia > Wollemia nobilis. The sequence continues at coordinate 748,949 of JAQPPZ010003542.1, forward strand.
AGAGTAATATTTCTAAAACATCGCCCTAACATAGTCTGTTTACCAAATCTGGATTGTTAGATTCCTTCCTGAAACACAAGTGCAACAACCACAAAAATTATAATAAATAGTCTAAATGAACACACATTATTGTTACAAAATAAAATAGATATTACCAATGGAAAACATTAAAGTAAATCTTAATAATTAATTGATTTAGGCAACCAACAATTTTTATTAGTTTCAACTAAACTTTCTACTTCCTCTAACCATGGAAAGGAGATGTTAGGTTCATGATCCTCAACCAAAACCCCTCTATTGGCTAGCTTATCTGCACATTTGTTTCCTTCCCTTAATATATGAGTAGACCTGATTTCTTTAAAATCTTTAGTAAGATCTTGAATTTTTACAATTATCTCTTGTATGTTCCATGGAGCCTTTGCTTTCCTCAAAATTACATTTATTACTATGAGAGAATCACCTTCCATCCAAACTCTATTAATTTTCATTTGTTTACATATTTTTAATCCTTTTAAAGCCTTCCAAGCTTCAACTTCATTATTTGTCTTAAATCCACAATTGAAAGCATAATGAGGTAAAATATCTCCTCTACTATTTCTAATTATTCATTCACCTCCTGCTGGTCCTGGGTTTCCTTTAGATGCTCCATCAAAATTCAACTTAACCCACTCCACATCTGGTGGTTTCCACTTTATATTATTTACCTTATTTTTGTTTCTTTTGTACCCAACATCAAAATTGGATTTAATGACTTGAATCCATCTATCAAGACTCTCTGCTTCCAAATTAGGGATTGGGTGAGTTGATAGGGTTGGTTTAGATTCCTCTATGGCTAAACATATATTCTTTTTCATTACCTCTAAACTGCTTTTGTTTTCTTTAAATATTCTTCTATTCCTTTCTAGTCATATAGTCCAAAGTATTATATCTTTTGATATACTGTAAAGCCTCATTTTTATAAGTGCTTTGCCATTGCTTTAACCGATATTCAATTCTACTATTCATCACCATGCATTTACCAAACATATTAAGAATCCATTGCCATAGATTCTAGACAATTGAGCAATGTCCCAAGATATGGTCAATACTCTCCTCCTTATTACAAAAAATACATTTAGAGGGGCCATGAAAATCCCTTTTCATAAGGTTATTCAAGGATAAAATTCTTCTATGACCTACTAGCCAAACAAACATTTTGACTTTAGGAATGCTTGGGCTATCCCAAATATCTCTCCATATTCTAGTGATATTATTATTATGTTGGTGTTGAACATTATATCCACTTATTGTTGTGTATTCTCTTGAGCTATTCAACTCCCAAATCAATTTATCCTTGGTACCCCTTGGAATAATTACAATTGTTATCTTTCTACTCAATTGCCTCCTAACATCAATGTCTTGTATACTTGTAAAAAAATCTTCTTTCCATTTGTATCTTCCTTCTTGATCCTTGTACAAAATGTTTGAAACCCTATCACCGTATTTGTCTTAAAGCAATCTCATCCAAGGTTTCAAAACTGGATCTAATTTGAGTGGTTTTTTATCACACCAAGTATCCATCCAAATAGAAATTTTTATCCAGTTCCCACCACCCATCTTAAACAAAAAACATAAGATCAATAGATTTTTTAAACCACTCCAAAGAGCAAAATCATTTGGAAGAGAGAATGCAATAAATATTAAACTTGGGTTATTGGGATCAACATACTTAATTAGAAGAATTCTTGCTCATTGTCTTTGACTCTCTTTGTACAATCTCCAAATAACTTTTCCCCTAAGATCTAAGTTTGCATTTGTAAGAGCTCTTAAACCAAGACCTCCCCTAGTTTTATCATCACACAACTTGCTCCATTTCACCAAATAAAATTTTCTTTTATCATGTAAACCTGACCATAAAAAGGATCACATAGTAAAAATTAAATTGTTTTCAATTGATTTTGGCTTAGAATACAAAGACATAATATGTTGGAATGGCTTGTAAGACTGACTTAATTAACTACACTCTTCCTGCTAACGATAACCATCTACCTTTCCAAGCTGGAAGTTTATTTTGAACTTTATTAATAACTGGATTCCATAAATCTATTCTCATTCTCCCCTCAAATAAAGGCATCCCTAGATAAGTTGTTGGCAAATTTGCCTCCTCCATTTGAAGAAACCTACAAATTCTTGCTTTGATATTAGTAGGAGTGTTAAGAAAGTAAATTTTGGATTTAGTCCTATTAATTTTTTGCCCTAAATCTCTTTCGTACTCCTTTAAAAAGTTATTCAAAGCTCTGGCCTCATTTATCCTTGCCCTTCCAAAAAAGGTTGTATCATCTACAAATTGTTTATGGGTGATGTTATCGATGTTATTACTAACCTTAAGTCCACTTATAAACCCATATTTGTAAGCCTTATTTAAGTTCCTACTAAAAAATTTTGCCATAATAATGAACAAATAAGGAGATAGAGGATCTCTTTGTCTAAGGCCTATCTTGGCTTTAAAATATTCTATCACTAACCCATTGACCAACATTGAATAAGAAACTGTAGAGACACAAGCTTTAATCCATCTAATCCTTTTCTTCCAAAAAATGAACTTATCTAAAACTGCAAAAAGAAAATTCTATTTAACCCTATCATAGGCTTTACTCATATCAAGTTTTAAGATCATAGCTTTCTCTTTTATTGAAGCTATTGAATGTATAACTTCATGAGCTACTATGATCCCATACAAAATTTGTCTCCCTTTCACAAAACCTCCTTGCTCTTCTAAAATAATTTTGTCTAACAATGGTCTTAATCTATTCTTCATAACTTTGGAAATAATCTTATAAGCCATATTACATAGGCTTATGGGTCTAAAAGAATCAAACAATTCAACATCCTTCTTTTTTGGAATTAGGGTAAGATAAGTTGCATTTATTATAAGGAATGTATTGTTTTACCCTAGACTGCTCCATTGCCACCAATAAAGAATCCTTCACTATATCCCAATTATGTTGGTAAAAATCTGTAGAGAGCCCATCTAGACCAAGGGATTTATCTTGATTAAAAGAGAAAAGAGCTAACTAAACTTCTTATAGAGTAATAGGCTCCATCAGTTTCCTATTGTCTTCATTTGTTATAACTGAAGGAACATATTGAAGAAGTTTATCATTAAGAACTTCGATCTCCTCTAAACCTAGAATATTTTGATAAAACGATTTAGTCTCTTTTCTAATTTCACTCTGATCTTCATTCAAAACCTCTTATATTGATTTAAATCTACCAATTCTAAAAGAAAATCTTTGTTCTATAGCCATCCTATGAAAAAACTTTGTATTTTTATCTCCTTCTTTTAACCAAGTCTGTCTTGATTTTAATCTCCAAAATTTCTCTTCCTTACTCAAAACATTATGATATTCACTAAACAACTCTCTTTCCTTTGAACTTGTATTATTTTCATCACCTTTTTGGAATTTTGAAAGTTTATCTTTTAGTTCTTCTTTCTTCTCAAAAATATTTCCAAAGTTGTTCTTGTTCCATTATTTTAATCTAGAGATCATAACTTTAATTGGTTTGGAAGAGCATACAACCCACCATTACTTAAAGAATTCCATGTTTAAGCTATCATATCAACAAATTGAGGATGGTCTTCCCACATCTACTCATATTTAAAATATGATATTTTTTGAATTCACTAACCACCATTTTAACTCTTATTGGCTAGTGATCTGAACCAATCCTTGTTAAGGTATTAATTTTAGCACAAGTTCCTTCATCTAGCCAATGATATGAGAGAATGCATCTATCTATTTTTTTTGATATTAGGTTTTGGCCTCTCTTGTTGTTGGTCCAAGTATAATTGTATTCTTCTCAACTTCCAATAGATTGTTGTTTTGAATAAAAGCTGAGAAATATTTCATACTTAGGGTCAATTTCCTAATTCCCCCAATTTTTTCATTCAACTTGGTAATGGCATTAAAATATCCAATGATCATGAAACAAGTTTCTTGGTCTTTACTTCTCATAAATGCCTCAATCTCACTCCAAATTTCTAATCTACCTAATTGAGTTGTAGGACCATACACATTGATAAGGATGAAGTGAATATCAACAAAGTAGCAAGTGACTAAAGAGGCTATCCAATGCCTAGTTTTATGAATGGTTACATAAGAGGTTCTAGAAGGATTTCAAAAAGTTAGAATTCCCTCTGCTGCTCCTTCAAAATCCATAGCATGCCATTCACATCTTGCCCAAACTGCTTTCATAGTTTATGAAACTTCTTTTGTCATTTTATTTTCCTGGATACAAAGAATATTAGGTTTATTACTTAAACATAGGTCCCTAATACACCTATGCTTAGAGGGGGCATTAACACCTCTTATATTCCATGAGATGATAATCATGTCTCATTAGGGATTTTTTTCCCCTCTTGCGTATTACCAATATCATTTTGTTGTTTGGTAAAGAGAAGCTCAACCAACTTAGTTTGTGTTCCTTTCTCTATGTTAGCTCTTGCTTCCTTTAATCTTGCTTGATAATTTGAGGGTTTTCCTCTTTTTGCCTTACCTATATCAAGATTAGGTATTATTATTCTATTCCTCAATATTATTTCACCATTTTGTTTTTCAACATATTTATCCTCTCTTGGATCTATTATAGAAGCTTTTGACTTATCTTGCTCATTTTCTAGTATTTTCTTATTAATGGTAGAGGTATTACCTTTTAAAACTACATTTTATTTACTAATTATTTACTCTTGAATGGTGCATGGTACTTCAAGAGAGTCTTCAAAATTTGATGAAACATATTCCTTGGATTCATCGAGAATGTTCTTTCTTAAATTAGGATCGTATTGAATAGACAATTCCTTGCTAATATGTTGAAATTGTTGTCCCGTGTCCTCTTAGTTTTGATTTACTTTTTTTTCATAGTCTAAAGCCCCAAAAGAATTGGAATTTATTCTAGTATCCTTTCTTATTGGTCTCCACTGTTCATTTTCTTTTATTTTTCTATATCTATTTTATCACAAATCCGAATAGTATTCCCATTCATGAGAGCAGAATAAATATTACAAATTAGGTTGAGAATAGTCTAGTGGTTACGGAACTACCTTGACGGTAAATAGAAATTGTTTCAACAATATGAACAATGCAATAATAATGAAATAACTAACTATAGCTATGCTAACATCCCCCCTTTATTACATTATTTTGCAATACATAGAGAGCTGCGAAACAATTCAAATTTGACACATGCAAGTGCCTTAGTGAAAATGTCTGCAACTTGAGCATCAATGGGAATGTACTGAAGCTGAATTCGGTGCCTTGGAACTTCTTGAATGAAATGATATTGTGTGCCAATGTGCTTGGTTTTATCATGATGCACTGGATTCTTAACAAGGTTCAAAACACCCTGGTTGTCGTAGAACAAGTGTATTGGAGATTTTGATGGATGGCCTATACTTGTCAAAATACAATGCAACCATATAACTTTGTACACAGCTTCATGTGCGACGTGATACTCTGCCTCTGTAGATGAGATATCAACCACCTGTTGCTTCTTGTTGTGCCAAGAGACAGGACCAGATCCAAGATGAAATATATATCTTGAAGTTGACTTTCGATCATCATATGAATTGGCATAGTCAGAGTCCGTGTATCATTGCAATAAGAATTTGTCATTCCTCTTATATTCTAGGCCATATTCCATTGTGCCATGAACATAGTGAAGAACACATTTTGTTGTTTTCCAGTGAGTAGTATTAGGTTCCTGCATGCACCTCGAAATATAGTTGACAACAAATACGATATCTGGCCTAGTATTAGTCAGATATATGAGACTCCCAATCAACTGTCGATAGAGAGTACCATCTACCTGAGGTGATTCATCATATCACGATAACTAAAGTCCTGATTCCATTGGAGTTGCCATCGGCTTGCAATAAGTCATGCAATATTTTTCTAACAGTGTGGGCATATTGTTTTTGAGTCACTTTTATGGAGTGCTCCTTTTGGATCACTTCCAGACCAAGATAATAATGGAGAAGTCTGAGATCTTTCATCTCAAAATATTTACACAAGTCTCTTTTGACAGCAGAGATCATAGTTTTTGAACTCCCTGTAATGAGCAGATCATCAAAATAGAGTACACGCAACACTATCTCAAAACCTTATTTCTTGAAATAGAGGTTTGCATCTGACGGACATCTTTTAAATCCATGTTGCAGGAGGTGATTATCCATTTTTATATACCAAGCCCGAGGAGCTTGTTTTAAACCATATAAGGATTTGACCAACTTGCACACTTTCTACTCTTGGCCTTCCACTTCAAATCCTTCAGGTTGAGTCATATAGAATTCCTCTTAGAGATCACCATTTAGAAAATCACTCTTGACATACATTTGGTGAAATTTCCATCCATACTATGCTACCATAGCACAAAGAACCCAAATGGTGGTCATCTGAGCAGTAGGTGCAAAAGTTTCCTCATAGTCAATGCCTTCCTTTTGCACATAGCCCTTTGCAAAAAGACAGGCCTTATGCTTATCAATTGTCCCATCTACCTTGTACTTGACTTTGTACACCCATTTGCAGCCAATGGGCTTCTTTTCGTGTGGCAGATCGACAAGCTCCCAAGTTTTGTTCTTTTTAAGAGACTTATACTCAGCATCCATAGCAGCCTTCCATTGTGGCTCACTACAGGCATCTTGTACTGAAGCAGGTTCATGTTCATTCAATGAAGACAAACACCCTGTCATCATCTATATCCATATCCTCTGTTTCTCTCTCTGGATCTACAGAAAGTTCCTCAAAAGATTGACAAAGATCATCAATTACAGTATTCTCTACTGCTGCTCTTTGTTGTCGAGCCATGCTGCGAGTACAAGGTCTATCCAAAGTCAAATCTGGTGGAGTGGATAACTTGAAGTCTTTGATTGTACTTGTATACCATTTTGGATTCTTCTTCTGTGGCGATGAAAAATATGAAGAAGTATAAGGACCTCCAGTCTTTGGTGACAAAGGAGACTTCTCAACTTTAGATTCCACAAGATCTAGGTATACATTAGATGCGCTTTGTGATGTGAAAGCCTCATAAAAAACAAAATCTCTACTGACATGAATCTTCTTGGTCAAAGGATCAATCAAACGATAACCCTTAGAGTGCTCATCATAGCCAAGAAGAAAAGACTTCAATGTCTTCTCATCTAGCTTCTTCCTTTTCTCTTTTCGTATGTGCATTAAAGCTTTACATCCAAAAATGTGCAGATGAGAGATTTAGGATTTTTGACCACTCCATGCTTCCTTTGGAGTCATTCCTTGTAGGGCCTTTATGGGTGCCCTATTCAATAGATATACTACTGTGGTGATAGATTATGCCCAATATTGTTGCCCAAGACTAGCTCTTGTGAGCATACAATGAACCATTTCCATGATAGAATGGTTCCTCCTTTCAACAACTCCATTTTGCTGAGGAGTATAAGCAGTAGTTAACTATCTCATGATCCCATGTGTAGTCAAGAATGCAGAAAACTATTTAGAGGTAAAATCCCCCCTCGATCTAAGCGAAGGGTCTTTATAGAAGTCCCTGACTCCTCAACAGATTTATTGAATTATTGGAAGAAACTAAAGGCTTCAGATTTCATATTAAGAAATAACACCCACATATTTTGTGAGTAGTCATCCACAAAAAACTAAAAATACCTCTTCCTCCCACAACCGATTGGTGTGAAAGGACCGCATAGATCGGTGTGAATCAACTCCAAAGGTTTCTTTGCTCTTGTAGAGCTCTTCTCAAAAGGTACTCTATGCTACTTTCCCGCCAAGCAGTCAGAGCACACTAGCAATGTGGAAGAAAGGGAAGAAAGACCCTTTACCATCTCATACTTACTTAGCTCAAGTAAGTAGCCAGAACTAAGATGCCCATATATCTTGTGCCATAGGGAAGTGGCCTCCTTTATAGAGACTGTCATGGAAACATGGGGAGTAGAGATAGCATCTACGACAAATAAGACATGCTTATATGAAGCTTTTGCAATGTTCTTACCCCTCCTAGTAATAGAACAACACTTCTTGCCATCCTCAAAACGAAAGTTTACAACCATATCCTTATCCAAAATTTGTGTGACTGACAACAAATTGTTCGTCAATCCTAGAACATAGAGGACTTTTTCAATCTGACACTTGCCATCAGGAAGAGTGACTAAAATTATACCTTCTCCCTGAACCTTGTAGGTTTTATCATTAGCAATAATGACAGGTTTACCCTCTTTGGCCTCAAATGATTCAAACCATGATTTATCGCCAGTCATGTGCTTACTAGCGCTAGAATCGACATACCATATAGGATCCTTCTGCTTGGAGGCTATGGTAGTCATGAGCATCTTGTGTTCCCACTCAGAATTCGAATCAGATTCTTCAACAACATTAAGCTTGGGTTGCTTGTTTTTATTTGGTGGTTTGTTCTGGCCTTTCTGTTTAGGTTGCTTATTCTTGTGCCAACATCTATTTGTGTCATGATTGTCTTTGTCATAGATTTTGTAATATCTCTTCATTTGTTGAGGTTGTTTCCCTTTTGAATATTTGTGAGAATTTCCTTCTTTATTAAAATTACCCTTCTTCTTAGAACCCTTCCTGTTGGAGTAGAGGGTTGTATTAGAAGAATCATCTCTCTGAAGTTGGCGTGCCTCCTCTTCTTAAAGCATATTGACCAACTCAACAAAGGTAACTTTCCTTTGTGACACCTGAAGTGATGTGATCAACACCCTATAAGAATCAGGTAAAGCTCTCAATACAATTGAGGTAAGGATCTTGTCATCAACAAGTTCTCCCAAAGAATTCAATTTTGCTTTCAACTCAAACACTCTGCAAAGAAAGAGTTCAACTATCTCTCCCTGCTTCATGCTTAGACTGTGTAATTTTGATCGAAGGAAAAGAATAGTGGAGTCATTATTTCCCTCATATATAGTTTTAAGGGCATCCCATGCCTCTTTACTATGTGCACAGTCAGCACTATGGGGTTGAACTTCATCTAAAACAAAAAACAAGATGAGAACTTTTGCCTTGCTATCTTTCTTGTCAAAGTCTATCTGAGCAGCAGATGGAGCTATGGCTACTGTTGATCCAACAACTGGTGAAGGTCTTGTTGTTGCTCCAGAAACAACATCTCATAAGTCATCCATGACTATGATAGCCTTCATCTTATTTTTCCATGGTGTGTAATTATAACCTTTCAACAACTGATGAGCATCAATCAATAACTTTTTAGACATTGTGAGGATTCCTTATAACATCAAATGGTCCCCCTTTCGATATACCTTTTTCTAGGTCGTTATATCATACAAAATACCTGCCCTTATGTGAGGAAGACTATAGGTATTTTGAAAAAATAAAAAAAATTGCCCGCCCTTACGTGAGGGAGACTGTAGGTAATTTTAGAGATTATACGATACGTGGTACTTAGGCGGTAGTGAAAGGGAATCGTCTCGTTGATGGAATCTACTATAGAAAGTCGTCAATCCTCATGCGTGGGGCGTAACTTCCCCTAAATACTTCGGAAGTCATGACTTTCATCATGATTTATGCCTAAACACAAGAACGATTAGGGTAGTGGATGGAGTAAAAAAATTGCAAAATGATGTACTTATTTCTCCTCGATGATTGATAGAGAGAAATCTCAAACATCGTTTTGGCAACTGTATTAGGTGGCGGATACAATAGCCCAATCACGAAAACATTAACAATAAGTGTGGGCTAGAGGTATCACAAATATCGAACGTTGTAGTGCAATAAATTACACAAATGGGTTCAATTATTTTTGGGGACTTAAAGGAGATTGATTTTATTTTTAATGAAGTAGTGCAAATGTAAATAAAAATTGCAACATACATAAAAAAAATGCCCACAAAAAAAATGAACCTAAGGTGTCGGACACTGCCGAAAATGCACCTTTTACAATATGCCAAAATGCCTTTTTCAATGCTGAAAAAATAACTCACTATCCCCCCTAGTTCATCCACTTGATTAATTTTTGCATAGCATAATAAATGCCCCCCTAGGTTTACAAAAAACATGAGTTTGGAGAAAAAAATGAGGATTCCCTTGTTTGTCAAAGTTTGTGCTTCAAAAAAAAAAAACTTTGATGTTTTGAGAAAAATTTAAAATTTTAAGTAAAGTTGATTCAATTAATAATAAAAAAAATAATTGCTTTTATAATTTTTTTTTAATTATTCAATCAATTTTAAATTTTAAATTTTTTTTTTTGAAAAAAATGAAAAGAACTTGTATTAAAACAAATAACAGTTACAACTGGGAGAGAAGGCATCCCAACCGAGAGCAAAGAAGCCAGAAGACAACCGACCGCGAAAACGCGACATGTCGCGAAACCGCGACATGTCGCGAAATCGCGACACCAAACCTAACAACGGCCGCGCCTCGGCAACAAGTCGCGAAATCGTGACATGTCGCATAATCGCGGCAAAACCACGCCTAGGCCGCCAAACCCAAAAAGAGTCACGAAATCACGACGGCACCACACCAAAGCACCCAAACGCCAAAAGCGTCGCGAAATCGCGACGAGAAAGCCAGAAGGCACCTGATCTCCAGAATTGTCATGAAATCGCGACGAATTCTTCCTGTGACGCCAACATCGCAAAGGTGTCGCGATATCGCGACGTCTTTTCCTCATGGCTCCAGTTGGTCGGAAGTGTCGCGATTTCGCGACGAAATGTCCTTTGGGCGGCCCTTCAACAAAGTTGTCGCGAAATCGCGACGTGTTCTCCCCGCGGCGCCCTTTCCTCAAACGAGTCGCGATATCGCGACGATTTTCCCTCCTGAGGCTTGTTCTCCAAAACTGTCGTGAAATCGTGACAAATTTTCCTTTGAGCCTCCTTTCCTCAAAAATGTCGCGAAATCGCGACCAATTATCACGAAATCGCGACGAGTTTTCCCTCGGGCTCTTTTTCACCAAAAATGTCGCGATATCGCGACAGGTTCTATCCTTGGGCATCCTTTCCTCAAAAGGGTCGCGAAATCGCGACAGATTTTCACCGTGATGCCCGAACTTCAAAGGTGTCGCGATATCGCGACGACTTTTCCTCTTAGTGCCATTTCTGCAAAAATGTCGCGAAATCACGACGGTTTCTCCCCCGAGAGCCCAATCAGCAGAAATGTCACGAAATCGTGACGTATTTTCCCTTGGGCAACTTTTCACCAAAAACGTAGCGATATCGTGACGATTTTTCCCCTTAACGCACTTTTTCCAAAAGCGTCGCGAAATCGCTACGGCTTTCATCCAACGACTGCAGCAGCAAAACAAGTCACGAAATCGTGACATCTTCTCATCAGGGACCGCAACGGCACAATAGGTCACGAAATCATGACAGTTTTCCTCCAAAGGCCGCGGGGACGAAACAGGTAGCGAAATCGCTGCAACAATCCAGGGAAGGTCGCGACGGAGCAACAAGTCGCGAAATCGCGACAGCTTATCAGTCAAGGTCGCGACGGCGCAACAAGTCGCGATATCGCGACAAAAGCCATCCTTAGCCATTTTTGTGCTCATTGATGCAGGGATCGTTCCAGACCACGTCGAATCTCTTCATCTATCAGAGGCATATCACTGTGCAGCAGTACCCCTGCCTCTTTCTCAGCCCCCATCTTCGCAAGGAAGTCAGCAACCGTATTCAGATTTCTGCTCACATAAACAGGGATAACATCATCTAATTCCTTCCATAACTCCTTGATTTGGGATATCAAGATCCGCAGTCTCCAAGCTTTCAAAGAGAAATTCTGCAAGCAGTCAAGAGCACCGATCAAGACTTGAGAATCTGATTCGATAATAACCCTCCGGTATCCCTGCTTAATAGCCCATATAGAAGCTGATTTGATGGCTATGGCCTCAGCATCATTATTTGTGGCTCGGCCCAAGCCCTGCAGCTCCCAGTACAGCACCGTACCAGAATGATCACGACAGACAACACCAATACCCGCACTGCCCGGGTTGCCTTTTGCAGCTCCATCAGTATTGATCTTTATCCAGCCAATTGGGGGAGGTAACCAGCATACTCTGCCACGCCCCTCTTGTCCCTCAACCCCCTCTTCTAGCTGCCCAAGATCAGCCTGATTCTCTTCTTTAACATTAATGGCAACAGTTTCAGAGACTTTACTCCAAATGACCTGCCAAACACCGTCTATCGAGGAGAAAGTATCTCTGAAGATCCGGGCATTTCTCTCCAGCCAAACTTGCCACCAAATGAAGAGAAAGCCTAACTCCCAGCCTATTCGGAGAGCTGTAGATTTGAATCTGCCCCTTTTCCATTTTTTCAAAATATTGGCACGATTTAAAACACCATTAGCCTGGGATTTAAATTGGGAGAAAAAGCGCTCCCAAATCTGATGAGTAAAAGGACACTCAAACATCAGGTGATCAGCAGTTTCCTCATGTTTTTGGCATAATGCACATTGAGAGGGGCCACTGAATCCCCTACTTCTTAGATTGTCAAAGGTGAGAACTCCCTTGTGCATAAGCTGCCAGGCAAAGAAATTCACTTTCGGCCAGCCCTTAGAATGCCAAATCCTTCTCCAATCCTGAACCAGAAATGAGTGCGGGGGAGGCTCAGGGAGGATCTGTTCATACCCAGCCTTAACTGAATAGACCCCAAGGCTCCCACAGCCCCAAGCTAATTCATCATCCTCATCCCTCCCTGTGAGGAACCTTTCTGACAAAATTTTATGCAAGATGGGCTCCAACTCCGGAGGGAGAGTAATTGGCCACTCTTGCCACCTCTTAAACTTTTTGAATTTAAACTCCCCCAATTGGCTGGTATGAAAATAATTATCTATATGTATCCAACCCTGGGCTTCTAAGGCAGCCTTGATTGGTTGAAGCTCAGGGAACGTGTCAATGATGGGTGGATGCTGGTCCCAGGAATCAGTCCAAAAACGTGCCTTGTCCCCTCTCCCCACTTTCCAAAATAACTGGTCTTTGACAATCTGAGATCCAAGCTTAAGAGTCTGCCACACTAAGGAACCAGTGCCTTCCAGGGGAAAGCGGCCCACCTCATTGGGATGAACATGCCCCAAATATTTACTAGAAAGGATTCTGCTGAAGAGGGAGGTTGGCTGGGAAATCCATCGCCAGTACAGTTTTCCAGCCAAGGCTCTGTTATTAAGCTTGGAACTTCTCAGGCCCAGCCCTCCGTTGTCCTTGGGCTGGGTAACTTTATCCCACCCAACCAGAGCCCATTTTTTCTTCCCTTTTGCACCTTCCCATAGAAATATTCTAGCCATTTTGTCTAATTCTTTCCAGATGGTGTGAGGGGCAGCCAGGATAGAGAATTTATAGATTGGCAGAGCCTGAATAACAGACTGCAGGAAGGTTAATCTACCCCCATAGCTTAACCATTTATGTGACCAGTGGTTCATTCGGTCTTTGATGCCTTCCAGCAGGTTCTTCCAGATATCTATTTTTAATTTTTTGAAGTGCAGGGGAACTCCCAGGTAAACTATCGAAAGAGAAGTTCTAGTGAAACCCAGGATCTCGATAACCCTCTCCTGCAGCCGTTGATCAAGATTGAAAAAGACTACTTTGGACTTCCTGTCATTGAGGACCTGATTGGAAGCCCTAAGGTAGACATTCAGAGTATCTCTGATTCCTCTAGCTTCCCTAAGACTGGCCACACCAACCAGTCCGGTATCGTCCACAAACTGCAAGTGAGTTAAAGTTTCCTCCCCAACCTTGATACCAGTTAGCAGGCCTTGTTGTCTTCTCCTCAGGAACAGTCTACCCAATCCCTCAGCTAAAATGAGGAAAAGATAGGGAGAGCAAGGGTCGCCTTGGCGAAGACCATGAGTGGCACCAAAAGGATGCGAGGGAAGACCCTTAATGAGAACCGAATAAGAGGGTGTAGAAACACAGCTCATAACCCAATCAATCCAAACCTGGGAGAAGCCAAAAGCTGCCATCATTTTCGACAAGAAACTCCACTCCACCCGGTCATAAGCCTTGGACATATCCAGTTTAATGAACATTCCTTTATTGCCCGATGTTTGCATTGAATGAATAGCCTCCTGAGCAAGAACCACCCCATCCAAGATTTGTCTTCCCTCAACAAAGCCCCCTTGTTCAGAAGAAATGATATTATGAAGAAGGGGTTTAAGCCGCTCAGCCATTATCTTAGTGATTATTTTATAAATCACATTGCATAAAGCGATAGGCCTGAAATCAGAGATATGAGTCCCCTCCTCTCCTTTTGGAATTAAAGAGATGAAGGTGTGATTGATCGCCCTGAGCATTCTTCTATTGGATCTGGATTCCTCTGTGATAGCCAAAACATCCTCCCCCAAAGTGTCCCAAAATGCCTGAAAAAACTCAATAGGAAAGCCATCTGGACCAGGAGATTTTCCAGTACTCATACCAAAGACCACATTTCTCAATTCATCCCTTTCAATGGGTCTAAGCAGGGCCTGATTGTCTTCTTCAGAGATAAGAGAAGGAATAACATTAAGAACTTCATTCTGAGCTTCAGCATCCTGCTCCATACTTTCCTTGAAAAGTTTAGAGAAGTAATCAATTGAGTGAGAGTGCATACCAGGAAGAGTATCGAAGACATGTCCGTTCTCATCTTTGAGGGCTTCCATGTTATTCATCTGTCTCCTGGCGCAAGCTGACCGATGAAAAAATTTGGTATTTCTGTCCCCTTCTAATAACCAAGTGTTTCTTGCCCTCTGTTTCCAGTATATCTCCTCTTGGTTGTCAATGGCCTCAACCGCTTTACGCAGTGTATCATCTTCAGATTTGAGTTGCTCAGTAATTGCTCCTTCTCTGAAGAGTTTCTGAACCTCCTCCCATCTAGCCACCAAGGGGGCCCTTTGAGACTGGAAATCCGACTTATTTTCTTTCCTCCATTGTTTCAGTTGAAGTTTGACAAAGTGAAGCTGTTTATGGAATTTGAACATTGTTGTCCCAAAAGGTGGACGACCTGCTGCCCACCATTGTGGAATTTTCTGTCGAAGATCCTCCTTTTGTAACCAAAAGTTCTCAAATTTAAAAGGCCTATGATGCTGCCCTACCGAAGTCCCTCCCTCCAGCAAAATGGGAAAATGGTCAGAAACAGGGCCCTCCAAAATCTGGAACTTAGTAGTCCATTTTACAAAAGCCTCCTCCGAGACCAGAAAGCGATCTAACTTAACCTTCCTGCTGTGTGGCTCCTTCCTCTTGTTTGTCCAAGTAAAAAAGGTTCCAGGGCCTTGAATGTCCACTAATTGAAAGGCCTGGACTTGGGCAATCAAAAGCCGATCCCCTGGGTCCAAAATTGGGTTGCCACCTTCCTGGTCACGAGCAGATAATTTTGCATTAAAATCCCCTGCAATAATCCAGTCAAAACATTCCCTGGATGACCTCATGTTTTGAACAGCTTTCCATTGGAGCCGCTGGCCATCAAGGTCTTGGGCCCCATAAAAGTTAGTGATTAAAACATGTTCTGCTGTGAAGTTATTTTTGAAATGAGATGTGAGAACACCTCTCCAAGCTATATGTTCTAAGGCAGTCCAATCCAGAGGGTTCCAAAGAGTAACTATCCCCCCTGAAGCACCTTGGGCAGCCACAGCCATATGCCCAGCACCCCGCCAAATTCTATTAACTATTTTACTCATAATATCTAAAGACATTTTAGTCTCCTGAATAAGCAAAAAGTCTGTTTTATGTTTTTCTAAGAGTCTTTGAACAGCAGATTGATGGGTTCTACTGTTTAAACCCCTAATATTCCAAGATTGAATGATCATTAAAAACCTTGAGAGCAGTAAGAATCAATAGTCCTCACCGATCCTCCATTGATCAGTTTATCTCCTTGAGCTGCAATCAGGTCCTTGTTTGATTTTCTGCCCGCTCCTTGAGTGTTGCTATTTTTGGATCTCTTTTCTACCTGAGAAATTCCCAGGGCTGGCCTTTCTCGATTTTTTTCAACAATTCCCATACTAACATCTTTAATTACTGGCGGCTCTGGGGAGTGCACTGTCAGTGCTCCTGCAATTTCTGGTGGCAATACCTCAGTTGGCTCAAGCACCTGTTCTAAGACAGGAGAAGTTGAAGGAGAAACAAGAGTTTGAGGGTAATGGGTCTCAATATTCCCATCCACACCTTCCATATCCTGGTCCTCCTGATCTACTAAAGACTTAAAAATTTCATATCTGTTGGCTGACTTGGATTGAGGTTGCTCTTTACCAGTTTTCTTCTGCTTTCTCCTTCTCTTGACTTGTTCAAAGCCATCTTTCTGGCCCTCATTAGCTTGAGGAGAATTGGATGTTTCTTTGGCAGAGCTGGGCTTACTCTCTTTGGAGCGGTTTGGCATACCATGCTGGGCTTCCGTTTTGGAGTTCAGGAGAGTTGGGCAGAACCGGGCCAAATGCCCATGTTTGTGACAAACTCTGCATCGAAAAGGCAGAGCCTCATAGTCTAACTGTTGGATCCAGGATACTCCCGCCAATTCCAGTTCCACCTCTGCTGGTAGAGGCTGGCTGATATCCATTTCCACACAGATTCTAGCATAGACACCCGAGTTACCTTCTATAGTATCCTTGGAGACACCCAGGTATCTACCCAGAGAGTTACCTATCATTTCCAAGACCTGCTCCCCCCAAAACTCCATTGGGAGAGCGTACAGCCGAATCCAGACCGGGACAGCCGTGGGTTCAATGCGGGGATCAAAACCCACTCTCCAGGGTTGAACAAATAACCCTGCCGGACCGTGGTTTCTCTTTTCAGACTCAAACGCTCTGTTTCTATCAGCTAAAGAGGAAAAGCTAACGATAAAATACCCATTGCTAATAAACCACAGGGAGTACTCACCGTGGGGCTCCCAGTTCTGTCGGACCCAAGTGTGCAAGAAATTCAGGGTGGGTCGGATGCCCATAAACTTGCAAATCAAATCATGATCGGCTTTGTATAGAATTGTATCTTCAACCATCTGTGGTTCGATAACAATCTTCGGCCTTGAAGCGGATTGAGGGAGACATCCGTTGACACGATGTGCTGTGGAGCCCCTGCCAGCATTCTTGAGCAGCATATTCAGGTTGTTTCTCTGAGCTTCACCATTAGAAGACGAGGGAGTGTCTTTGAGCATTTCTGCATAAGAGCCCTTTCTCCCAGAGAGAGGGATTAGAGGGGACCCCATTGGGCCCTCCTGGAACTGTACGCGATCCGTCAGATCCGCTAAGAAAAAATAGAGCAGGAATCTACCAGAAGTCCTGGATTAACCTTCACCCCACCGATCCAAGAACATCACCAGAAGCCTGCGCAGAGAGTTTCCCGCCAAAACGCCAAATCGCCAGAGGGTTAAATTTTAAATTATTAAAAGAACAACTTTAATAAAATTTTAAAAAATGCAATAAAAAATAACACAAGAAAATGTGTTACCTTAGTGCAGGCAGCAGGGGTTGAACTTATGACCCTACAAAAAAAAGGGCGCTAGCACTTGGTCGCCAACCATCCCGGCTAGCCCAGTCGATGAGAGTTGAAAGATTGCCTTGTGATCTTTATAACCTGTATCTCTGCGGGAGTGCGTTGAGCGGGCGACGCCTCCACGCTGCTTCTCTCTTCTGTGCATATTAACGCGATTCTGCACTTCCACCTTCACCTACGTGATTTATCCCTTTGTTTACAGGGCTGCTTTCACGATGCTGCAAATAAGCGCTGATCACTGGATTAATTTTTACCAATGCATAGGAAAACATGTCCCGTCTTCACAAAAAAAAATACATGCTTTCGTTGCACAAGATTTCATCTGCAAATAGCTAGATCTGCTGCCAAATGTGATATCAAAGTGAAATCATCTCACTGCGCCACCACCATAAAGCATCGGTTACTGTTGTGACATCCCAAATTTGATCTGTGAGAGCACTGGCAGGCTACGGGAGATCAAATGAAAATTCTTTTCTAGGACTGGTTATGCACGTTTGTCCCCGTTTTAGAGTGCTACGACGTTGTCGTGTGCACTTACGGTAGTCAACCTAACCTGCTTTGTTTTACCTCTTGCTCCATGTGGCTCATTTTATCCTATCACAGGTCGTCAGGTAGCGCTTTAAACTCCTGTTGGCTGGTCCAATCAATAGTAGGCAAAATCTAGGGTTCCATATCCACATTACCACATATGTGCGTGTATTCCTTGATGTTGACTGACAGATATAGTCAGCAAGTTGCGTCCCTTGGATTTCGCAAAATCGATCACCACTCCAAAGATTAGAAGTTGCCAAACAAGTTGCAGTATTCACTGAGCTATGCACCCAATGTTCACAACAAGGTCTTCGAACGATAGATCTGCATTCAACCGAATTTGCCACATCGAATTTGATCAGATCTTTTCAATTTGTGCATCAGTTTCAATCAACGCTTCCTCGAGAAACGAGCTATGATTATCGGGCTACAAATGAGTCCTGAGCATAACAACTCTGATACCATATCATAAATTCGAACAATATTCCCATTCATGATAGCAGAATAAATATTACAAATTAGGCTGAGAATAGTCCAGTGGTTACGAAACTACCTCAACAGTAAATAACAGTTGTTTCAATAATATGAACAATACACTAATAATGAAATAACTAACTATAGCTATTCTAACATATTTTTGGAAGTTAAAAACTATATTTATCATAACCATTTGTAAATTTCTCTTAATATTTTCTACAAACGATTCAGTTGGGCTCTTCTTAGGGCATGATCTCTCAAAATGCCCCACCTCATGACATATTCTACATATAAATATATATTTTCATAATCTATAGTTTGGATCCACATCTTATCCCCATACTTAAGAATGATTGATTCTGGTAAAGCTTTACTTATATCAATCATGACCAATATTTGAGCATAAATAGCCAAAAATCCATCTTTTATTATATCTAAAATCTCAAGGAATTCTACTAGAGTGTTGCTTATTTTATTGAAGGTATCAATTTCCTAATATTTAATGGGCAATCCAAACATACTAACCCATACTAGTACTAGGGATAGTGTAGCACCCTAAAATTGGCGCAGTAAAACCTTAAATAATTACAATTACTCTAGTAAATATTCAAATTCAAATTTTAACCCCAAAACCGCTCCTAAACCTCCGTTTAACCCGTTTCCTCATTTCCCATGCCATTTTTAGAGTTTGTTTTGACCGTTTGACGATATCGTCGCCGATCAGACGATATCGCCTCAGATCGGACGATTTCGTCTAGGCTAGGACGTCCAGACGATCTTGTCCCAAAACTAATTTTTCATAATTAGCCTCTGTTTCAACGGCGTCTCTAATCTGGCAGAAGCGTGTCTGCGCCGTTAGAGACCCTCCCCGTTGGAGATCTCCCAAATTGGGATGATCTCCAACCTCCTAACCTCCCTCCTAAGCCTATTTAAACTTAGGACTCCCCCTTGGCATCCCCCTGGCTGAAATTTCCTGTAACATAAGTTCTACGTGCATTAGACCATCCTAAATCACTATTTGCCTCCATATTTGTCCAAGTTTATTTGCAGGAACCTTAGTATTTTTCAGCCGGAGCAAGCTCAGCTCGTCGTGGACGATCCTGTTCAATTCGAGATGATTTCGCACCAATTCGAGATGATTTCGATTGCAGTCTGCATTGGGGGCAATCAGTGCCCAGAGTTTGCGTTTATTCATTCCTTTTTGCTGCATTATTCTGTATTTAGTTAATCTTATGATTATTCTTTATTATTTTGCATCTTGGAGTTCACCCATATAGTCTTAATGCATAATAAAATCATAAATTGTCATTAGATTATTGTAATGCATTCGTATTTTGTTTATTATTATCATTTTAAGATTGTTACTGTCATTCTACACCATTGCTCTCTGTTGTCATAGCTGCATTTTTGGTATTTTGCATCTACTTTTATGTTTGCAGGTCTCTGACGAATTCGTCAGATCTCAGACGATCCTGTCAGATCGGAGACGATCTTGTCAAATTCCAGACGATCCTGACTGCTTCAAGAATCAGAACCTCCATCAGACATCCGGATCAGGTATGGCTCTTTAATTTAGCTTTTTCTCTCTATTTTTTGTTCAAATCTATTTTTTGTATTTCATTTAGTCTACATTTTCATAATAGAACAACTTAGATTCATTTGGCCAAACCTAGGACTTGGATGTTTAAAGCTAAAATTGAACATATCAAACACATTCCCAACCTAGGCGTGGAAACTGCCATTCAAAAGTTTCCTGGTGAACCCACCATCCGTCGAAAAATCACCATAATACACCTCCCCCGAGAGGCGGGACCTTCGCAAGGCCTCTCAGTCCGAGGTATTGTCCCATCCTTTTCACATCCCCCTTCCGGGCACGGATCCTATAGCCTGAAGGTAAGGGTGTGAAAAATTTGGAGCGATACATTTTGGTGAACCCGACGTGAATGCATTTAAAACCTTTTGAAAACAAAAACAAAAAAAATAGATGCACTTAAAATCACTAGAAAACTACCAAGTTGCATATCATGTTTAGATGGTAGCTCCTAAGAAAAGACTAGCAGTTACTATAAATGTTGAAAACCAATTAGCAGCCATAGAAATCAATTCTGTGCTTAGTGTGCCTGAAACAGATAGAAACCAACTTTTGTGGGACGAACTTGATAGAAGACTAGGTGTCATTTCATCTAGGTCAATAGAACTTAAACAAATCAAGAGGCTTGCCCTAGATAGAATCCTGGATCCTCATCAACTCATTTTTTATCATGAACTTCAGAGAGCTTGCCATAGGTGGTTAGCTTATAGGAGAGCTCTTGTGTCTTCAGAATTGTTCACCTTCGAGGAATACCTCGAGAACGCAGCCACTATACACCAATTCCTAGGTCGTGTAGAAGACCAAGAGGTCATTCTTACGGATAGGGAAATATGGAGGAGAGTTCCTAGAGCTGTGTTATATCGAGAGTATTGCCACGAGCTTTACTTTTACAAAACAGAATCTGAAACAGATAATATCACTATAGCACTTTTTGTCAAATTCTTGAAAGAAAATTTTCAATTTGAAGAAGAACATTTCATGAATCCTGAAGAACTTGAGCCCATTAATGATATTTATAAATTGTTTATAGAAAACTAGATCATTGCTTTCATTATTATTATTTCTTGCGTTTTGTGTGTTGTTTGTTATCTTTATAATATTGTTATTAAAACCAAAAAAACAAGAAAAACAAAAAAACATAACAAAAACCAAAACATTTCATTTTAAATATTATAGTAGGTATATAATTAAAATATATACCTCTTAAGCTTGTTGCATATATATATATATATATATATATATATATATATATATATATATATATATATATATATATATATATATATTTGCTGAAATCTAAGTTTAAGCACCATGACTAAACTTAGGAATGGTAAACAAACTGAAGAAGAAGAAGAAGAAGATTGGTTAGGCAAGAAAAATAAAAAATTAAATACCCTTCCTGAAGATCCAATTCCGGAAGAAGAAACTCTAGAACAGCCAGAAGATGACCTGGTTGAAGAAAATGAACAACAAGAAAATGTTAGAGAGGAAGGATCCTCATCCCCTAGAATGGCTTCAGATGGAACTATTGCTTTTGATAACTTAGATCATTTTTGGAAATTCTTCAATAAAAATATTGGTGCTCTTAATATGGCAGTTCGTATTGATAAGGGACAAATTAGTGACACTCAAGCAGCCATGGAACATATGTTTGACATACACACTAATCCCTTGTCTTTCATTGATCAAGAAAGTGATAAAGTTGGGCCATCCAATATGGATATGGCCGCTATAATTCAGAATATGCAAAAACAACAGGTTACCCAACCTCCTAAGGAACCTGTTATTGAGCCTAAAATCATGCCCACACAGAAGAGACCTTCATTCACTGCTTTATTTTGCCAAACTATTAATCAATATGCTTCAAATCAACAAAAACCTAAAATGAAGCCAAACACCAATTTCCAACAATCTGGGATACAACATAATACAACTTCAAAACTTCTTCATAACACCCTTCCTACCAACAATTTACACAATAGTAATATAGCATCTAATATGCATGTCCCTCCATCATATGCTCACCAATCTCATATTAATGCCCTACCGAACCAATATGGTGGGCAAACCAGTAATCTGGAAGCCATGGTGAAACAGTTAGCTTCCCGCATGGACCAGATGGATCCCTACCGTCCCTCGTACAATTATCGAGAGATGTGTAGTCAACCGCTAGACCCTATAGTTGTAGCACAACCGTACCCTAAACATTTTCCCATGCCGGTCCTGCCTATATATAAAGGAACTGAAGATCCCATAGAGCATCTTCGCATGTTTAGGATAGCATGTCATGATATATCACATGATGACTTGCTATTACTAAAAATGTTCCCGAAAAGTTTAGGAGGAATGGCATTAGAGTGGTACTATCAATTGCCCACTCATTCTTTGAGAAATTTTGAAGAAACCGCTGAATCTTTTGTGCATCAATTTAGTGCCTATATCGAGAGGCATGTAACCATTAAAGATTTATACAACTTAAAACAAGACAAAGATGAATGTTTTGCTGATTTCTTAGCTAGATGGAGGCAGTTGATAGGAAAACTGCACTTTGTGCTACCTTATAGGGAAATGTTGGACATTTTTATTAATAATTTGCAAGAACAAATATCTTATGAGTTATCAATCTGCTACTTTGACTACCTTCGATCAGGCTATAGATTTAGCTCGAAGAGTAGAAGATGCCCTCATTAGGAGAGGCCAACTTAGGAAGAAAGATGATGAGAAAACATCCGAAAATCAATATAAAAACAAACAAGTCGTAGGTGACGGAGTCACTGATAGCAAAAATGTTGCTAATATCAATGCAACGAAGACAACAAAAAAATTTATATTGAAACCTCTCGATAAACCTCCTCGAGAATTTACTAGATTGAATCAACCATTATCAACTATTTTACCTCAATTACTCGAAAGAGGCTTGATTCAATTACCAGCTATCCGGGAACCTGATCCAACTATACCCGGATACAGAGCTGACTTACACTGTGATTTCCATAGAGGACCTGGACACTCTACCAATGCTTGTAAAAGGTTAAAACATAAAATACAAGATCTGATTGATAATAATGAAATGGAGGTGCAAGCCTTCCAACCTAAACAAAATGCTCCTAATAATGCTCAAAAGAACATTCCCCAAAATCAAAATCAAAATGCTAATCAATCATTAGACATATTTCAACATCCTTTACCAAGACATGGTAAAGAGGTGGCCAATCAAATTGAGCATCATAATGTCCCTCCTCCTACCCGATATGTAGGAACTATTAGCGGACATTTACCTAATCATGATTTACAAAAATTTGACACAACTTTATCCATGGTCACGACCAGGCCCCTACATAATATTCAAATACCAGATCTCAGTGATGTAGAATCAGATACTGAAAGTGACATGGAAATCACTTCAAACCAATCGAATAGTTCTGAAAATGAATCAGATCCTATTCAACCTATCACAGATGCTATGATTCCAGAAGAACCATTTCCTAGAAGAGTTACTACTCGACCCTCTTCTGATCAATTCCTTTCTAATGAACAAGCTATAAATGCTAGACCAAGACCTATTCAACGTCCTCAATACAACATTGTAGGTACCATCGGAGTCGTTACCAGACAACAGGCTCAAAATTCTCAACAAGAACCAAACCAGAATGATGGATCAGCTCCATTTGTTTTGAAAAATCCCAATAAAGGGAATCATGCTCCTAATGTTCAACCTAAACCCCCTTACAATATTAATGAGCAATTATCCAATACTACAGCCATAATTTCTCTTTTGGACCTATTAAGATCTTCTCCTACCCATAGAGATGAATTAATGCTTACATTAAGCCAAATGATGGTACCACAAAACATTCAACCTGAAGCCATGGCCAATACTATCATCACTAGAGAAGTCGATTGTATTGACTTTCGAGATAAAGATATACCACAACATAGTTTACATAAGGATAACCCCTTATACATTACTGCCCTAATTGGAGATGTAGCCATTAAAAGAGTTTTGATTGATAATGGTTCATCTCTAAATATTTGCACTTTTGACTTCTACCAGAGATTTGGGTTTAGAAGTGATGAAATGAAGAAAACTGACATGATCATAAAAGCTTTCAATGACGAAACACAAGAAACGTGTGGAGTTATTACCATCCCATTGCAAGTTGGTCCTAGAACCTTAGATACGACCGTGTTTATTGTACATTGCCCCGCATCGTACAATATACTCTTGGGTCATCCTTGGATCAATGCAATGCGGGCTGTCCCATCAACTTTACACCAATGTGTTAAATTCGAATTTAAAAATCAGTTGGTCACTATCCATGGTGATCCTAGACCCTTTGATATGTGTGCTTTGGCAGAACCTGTTGGAGTTCAATTTTGCCCTGCTCTGTCATCCACACATCCTAATTCTTATTTTTCATCTAAAACTATGAAACACACACCCATAACTTCATCTATTTCTCCTCCATTAATTTCACCCTCATATATAGATCAACAATCTTCTAAACAAATTACTCTAGAACCTCAAAAAGATCTTCAATCCACAACCAATCCTTCATGTTCCATCCCTATAATTTCAAAACCTATAGACCCATCTATTAACACCTCCACATTATCTACATCTATCATACCTTCCACATCTAAAGATATAGAGAATGATCCTTCTACATCTTATGCTCTTTTTGATGAACTCTTACCCGATTTATCTAAAATTCTTATATCAGAAAAAACAAATGCTTCTATGCAAAATTCCATTATCTTAAGTAATTTGCCGCCATCTCCTCGTACTTTGGGCCTCCCACAACCTATGGGAAGTACTTACCAAGTCGGGAGTTGTGCCTTCATTTATAAAGGATATGACTGGGGAAGAATACCTCGGAATATCAAAACTCATCATGATGGATATGCTCGATGTTATTTTACTAATGAGTATATTAAAGCTAAACCTATAATGCTTAAAATGGGATATAAAGGGAAAGGCTTGGGACCTTTCCAAAATGGTATGAAAGAACCTTTCGAGGTAGAACCGTGGCCCGCCCGATGTGGTGTGGGCCTATTTCCTAGTAAGGGTCAACCCTTTCCTTTTGAAGATGATGATCAACTCATATGTTATCAAGATTATTTGGATGGGCGTGATGATTTGCCTCTAAAAAATCAGCCATTTACATGTAATATGCTATCCATAGCTTATCCTGAAATGATTGTTGAATCCGATGATGAGTTGGAAGGAGATATTTTCCATGATGTCTCCGTTGAAGAGATGTTACACAATGGGTTTTATTTTGATGGTTCTATACCAACTATAGCCCACCTTGAGGCCACTACTCCTCAAGATGAATTATCCAAGTTAACCTTAAAAGAATTACAAGAATTGGGCGTCTCACCCGCCCCACCTAATTTTGAAAGAGATCTACACATGGAAGTAGAAAACGTCATTAAAATCAACATTGGAACTGAGGATAATCCTCATATAATCAATATTGGATCAGAATTAAGTCAAGAAAAACAAGAGCAATACATTGCATTCCTTAAAGAATATGAAGATGTCTTCGCTTGGACATATGAAGATATGCCAGGTTTAGACCCTTCGTAGTCATGCATCACCTAGTAGTCCATCCGGATGCTAAACCTGTTAAACAGAAACTTAGAAAAATGCATCCCAAAGTGGCTTTACTAGTCAAAGGGGAGTTAGAAAAACTCCTGAATGTTGTTTTTATACAAGCTATTGATTATGCTGAATGGATTTCGAATGTAGTTCCAGTCACCAAGAAAGAAGCTACCAAAGTTAGAGTTTGCACAGATTTTAGAGATATTAACGTTGCATGCCCTAAAGATGATTTTCCTCTTCCAAACATGGACCAAATCATTGATTTTACTGCTGGGAGTGGGATGATGTCCCTAATGGATGGATTCTCTGGTTATAATCAGATCAGGATAGCTCTTGAAGATCAGGCTAAAATAACCTTTATTACCCCCTGGGGTACCTTTTGTTGGAAAGTGATGCCATTCGGCTTAAAGAACGTAGGTGCAACCTATCAACGAGCTATGACTTATATTTTTCATGATATGATGCATGATATCCTACATGATTATGTAGATGATATTATAGCTCGCTCTATTAATGAAGATAATCATTTAGATGATTTGAGAAAAGTTTTTAATCGGTTAAGAGAATATCTTATTCGATTAAATCCAGCTAAATGCATATTTGGAGTTAAGTCCGGTAAACTATTAGGGGTTATAGTTTCTTTACGTGGCATCAAAATTGACCCTCTTAAGATTGCGGCTATCACTGATATGCCCGCACCTACCAATATATCTGAATTACGAAGTTTACAAGGTAAGCTTCAAGCTATCCATCGCTTCATCGATAAGTTGGCGGACAAAACCGGTCCCTTTCTTAAGCTCCTTAAGAAGGATGTCCCTTTTAATTGGGATGACGAATGTAAGGAAGCTTTTGAACTTCTTAAACAATACCTCCTTAACCCACCTGTGCTTTCACCGCCTAGACCTGATCGTCCGTTTATCCTGTATATTTCAGCTTCAGATTTTGCTTTAGGAGCTATGTTAGCTCAACTTGATGATGAGAAGAGAGAACGTGCTAATTATTATATTAGCCGAACTCTAATTAGTTATGAAACCCGCTACACAGCGTTAGAAAAACTATGTCTAGCAGTCATCTTTTCTACGCAAAAATTATGCCATTATATGCTTAGCCAGAAAACGTATGTCATTGCTAAATATGATCCCTTGCGGTATCTTATGAGTCGACCTTATTTATCGGGTCGCACAACCAAGTGGGTTCTTGCTCTAAGCGAGTTTGAACTCGCGTTTATAGGACAAAAGTTTGTTAAGGGTCAAATCATAGCAGATCAATTAGCTGTTGCACCCTTAGAGTCTACCCATCCCCTCATCATTGAGTTTCCTGATGAATGCCTTCAATTAGAGGCAGACCATGTTGAACAATGGTCCTTATACTTTGATGGAGCCCGATGCATGAGTGGGGCTGGCGTAGGTATTATTTTAATATCTCCACAAAAGCACATTATACCTTTATCCTTTAAATTAACATTTGCTTGCACTAATAATACTGCTGAGTATGAAGCTCTAATCCTTGGATTACGAGCCGCCTTGGCTCTAAAAATTAAACATCTGTTAGTTTTTGGTGATTCTCAACTTGTTATAAACCAAATTAATGAAGTTTATCAGACCAGAGATGATAAACTGTGCCCATATAAAGCCTATGTTTTACAATTAATATCTCTATTTGATCAAGTTACCTTGGAAGCTATTCCTCGAACTAGCAACCGTGCGGCTGACGCTATGGCCGCAACTGCATCTCTTCTGCCCTTGGAGTTAGATGATGAATATGCCACCATCATTATTCATCGACTCTAGGAACCCGCTTCAAATAAGTCATGCTTAGAACCTTTGGATGTGTTTCTAATCAATGAAACTACTCCTGAACCTTGGTATACGGATATATTTGATTTTCTTCAAAATGGGACTTTCCCTGCCAATTCTAATAGAAACCAGCATCGGTTATTACGTAGACGAGCAAGTCGATTTGTAATAATTGGCAATACTTTGTATAAGAGATCTTTTGAAGGTATCCTATTGAGATGTTTGAATCTAGAAGAATCCAAATCAGCCTTGAGTGAAGCCCACGATGGATCTTGTGGAGGACACTTCAGTGGTAGTGTCATTGCTAAAAAGCTCCTTAGGATAGGATACTTTTGGCCTACCATGGAGAATGATGCACATGATTATGTGCGCCATTGCGACAAGTGCCAGAAACATGCTGACCTTGTCCATGCCCCTGCACAAGAACTGCAGGCTATTTCATCTCCTTGGCCCTTTTCAAAATGGGGCTTAGACATTATTGGAAAAATTAATCCTGTGTCATCTGATGGACACAAATTCATCATAACCGCCACTGAGTATTTCACGAAGTGGGTTGAAGCTATGCCTTTAGCTTCCTGCACTGGAACACAAGTCTCTAAATTTATTTTTAATCAAATCATTTGTAGGTTCGGAATTCCTGCAAATCTCATCTCAGACAATGGAACTTGTTTCAAAAATAAAGATGTTAAGAAATTATGCCAAAAATATAAGATTCAACATCGCTGGTCCACTCCCTATTATCCTCAGGGTAATGGCCAAGTAGAAGCTTCAAACAAAACCTTAATCAAAATTCTCAAAAGATTGGTCAATAAATCTGGCCATGACTGGCACATTCAATTATATCCAGCCTTGTGGGCCTATCGAACTAGTGTTCGAACCCCCACTGGAACTTCACCTTTTGTTTTGGTTTATGGTACTGAAGCCATTTTTCCCTTTGAATTAGAAGTTCCTTCTTTGGCTCTACTACTTCAAGATACCGAAGTAGGAGATGAATATCGAGCTGGTAGACTCAGTCAACTGGAACTCCTAGATGAAAAGTGCATCAATGCTTTGGAGCATCTTCGTGCTTACCAAAACAAGCTTAAAAGATCATATGCTAAGAAAGTTCGTCATCGATCCTTTGAGGTCGGCGATCTTGTTTTAAAAGAAAATAAAAAAATACTAATGCAACTAAAGACCTTAAAGGTAAATTTGAGCCCAACTGGCTTGGACCATATATTATCACTGCTAAATTTGAATCGGGAGCATACAAATTATCTACCTTAGATGGTAAAGAACTTAAAGAACCTATGAATATTATGCATCTTAAACGTTACTATGCATAAAAATTGGTCATTTCATCATTGTATATATTTGTTTAAAATATTTCAAAAAAATCACTATCTTGTATTTCTTTCAATTTATAAATTCAAAAATACCAAAAACATTCAAAATCATCAAAATCTTCAAAAACATCTTTTATTTTTTGTACTTCGCAAATTGTGACATATGTGCAGTTATATTTTCAAATTATTTTGGATAAATTAGCATTTATTTGGAATCCCACACTTTCACATTCACATGAATAAATATCTTGATTTTATTTAGCATGATTACTAATCTCTCTTATATCAAAGTCCACAAAATTCAATTAAATAAAGTTTGAGCATAGAGAATTGATCTTGTTATTTACTTAAACCAAGCATATCCTTTCACAATAAAATGATTATATTTGTAATATCCATGCTATGCTACATAGTAGAAGTGGTTTCTTGAGCGAAAAGTTTCCCCTGCTATCCTATCATGCACATGGTCTAGAATCTTTGAGAATTGGCAAAAGGACAAGCTCACCCCTACCCGAAATAAAAATCCCTTGCTCTACAGCTAATCCGAGCAAGTATCCCTAGAATAGGAAGCAAAAGAAAAAGAAAAATCAAGCAAAATCATTTAGCACTATTTCAGCATTATCTCAAATATCAAAGCAAAAGATACAAAAAAAAAAAGAGAAAGAAAAGAAAGCAAAATGAGCAAAAGCAAAAGCAATAAAATCCCTTTCCCTACCCCTTGAAAAGAAAAGAAGGGTTGATGAGCTTGAATCCCTGGAATTCTCAATTATTCGAAAACTGTGAGGTAAGCCCCATAACAAGTGGTTTGTGCCCAACCCGCTTGGCCTTGGGTAATCCCTAGCGTGGTGATATGTCTGTCACATTAGCGACCTTCTTTTGTACAGACCTATGTCTGCTTATGGATTAGCTAGCTCTTGATAACCCGACTTACATAGTAGTCTGGTATGGTTATATGCATCTCAATCATGGTTAATGAACACTTATTTGGTTAATTCAAATCACTTGTATCATAGTATCTTGCTCAAACCTGGTAAATGAATACTACAATCGCACACACATTTGTATTTGAGAGATTTTGTGTATCATTATGATAAATCAAGATTGGAAATGAACTCACATATGCACATGGGATTCCTTATAAATCTAACTTTTGTCTTTAAGATACTTTGAAATATTTTTGCAAATTGGAATAATTTCATTTTCTTCTCTGAACAATTGTTTAGTATAAAGACAACCACATGTATTTACCAACAAATCAAAATCATTTTTTCAAAAACATGCAATAAAGTTACATATAACTTTTGACTTTTGCGACGATGGTATAGTTCCAAAACCAAAAGTGGAATTTTATGCCTAGCACAAGTCCTCATCTTCATATTTTCTATTTATTTTCAACAATTAAAAATCAACCATGCAATAAAACTATCTTTCTTCTTTGGATTTCGCGATGATGGTATAAGTCTATACCTAAATATTCTATGCCTAGCGCAAACCATTGTATTAATTTTATTCCCCATTCATTTAAAATCATAAAAACATATGACTTAAATCATTATGTTACACAATTATGCTTTCAAAAGAACGAACATTATTACTATTTCATGTCATTTTGTCAACATGCAAATTTGCAATGATGGTATAATTCCTAGGGAATTATTCAAACATTTTATCACACTTAGGAATTTATGCCTAGCAAATATCATTTTAAAATATTTCATGCATACTATTTTTATGAAAAGTCTGAAAACAAATCACCATCATCATCATCATTTGCATCATCACAACAAAGTCTTAAGACAGTCTCTTAAGCACTCTTTTTACTTTTAACAATATTTCTATACTAGGATTAGCTTGACGACCGAGTGAGCGGCGACTCCATGAAATGGTCTATAATAACGACAATGTCCTTTGAAATTATTGTTAAAAGTCCCTTTTATTTTTTATCAAATTATCATCACAACAACCAATTTGTTTACATCAGATTATTTCATTTAAATTTTAAAAGCATGACATTCAAACCATAATATTTTCCAAACGACATAATTACATGAATCATCAAATCAAATCACACTTCAAACATTAAAGCATCATAAAAACATATAAGACAAGTCATATGATCATAAGACAGGTCATATGATCAAAAATATTATATATATATATATATATCTCAACAATGTATATACATCATATCAAAACTAGATTGGTATGCCACAATCTACATCTTGGCATACTCAATCCTCTCAATCATATATCCCATCTGTGTAGTGTAGTAGCCTAGCCTCGAGAACCCCTCGAGCTCTCAGCCTCATCTCCTCCCCCTCCCTGAGGTGGACGAGGTGGCCCCATCGTAGTATGTGTGGTACTGCGAGTCCTAGTCGTCGATCGGGATGAAGTCCTCGATGACCCAATCTTGATCGGTAAGCACCTCCGGCCTCCGGCACCATCTGGAAGTAGATACCCTGGTAGAACATGGTCCGAGCAATCGACCGTGCCAGCTCCTGAGTGCTCGCTCCTCCGCTCCATGCTCTGAGGCGTGCAACCTCATCTCTGAGTTGTGTAGCCTCCGCTCGATGTCGTGCAGCCTCATCCTACAAAGTCTGCACCTGTGCCTGGAGACGGACAGTCTTCGCCAGAGAGTAGCCATCTCACTACTCTCTCCTATGTCCACACCCTTGCCCTTATCAAGCGATGGTGGCCTCTCTCTCTATGGAGAAGGGGGTCTCTCCTCCCTCCTCTCCCGCTGCCATGGCCTCTACTACGCCTGTGGTCTCCTCTGCTCTCTCCCGTCGTGACCCTGTGCTACCTCAATGGCTGCCTGGTGCCGCCTCCCCATCCGATGCACAACTACGTGAATCGGACCCTGAGCCCTCGTCATCCGAGGAGGGTGGATGCCTATGTACCAGGCATCATAGTCGTCGGCTACCCCAACGTCGTCCCCATCCACTGGCTGAATGGGGGCATCATCTGCGTCCTGACTCTAGAATCGTTGCATATCTGGAGCCCCGCTAACTGTAGTGTTATCCCAGATAGTCCGAGAAAACTCGTAGTCTCTGAGAGATGGGATCCCCTACTGTAGACCGAACTGCCTCAAAACTCGGTCATACCGATGGAGCTCCACCTCTCCCCTCTCCATCCTCAGCCAACAGACTCGCTTGATGCGAGCCAGCTCCTGTCCATCCTCGGCCCACCCTGGATGATCTCTCCAAGGCCTCCAGGTGATCTGGTCGGAGACAAGGTCATCAAGTAGTCTCCGGGACACTGGCAAATCTACCCGTCGTTGTGCCCCTCTTCGGAGCCACCAGTAGAAAACTCGGGGTCTCTCCCCGTCAATCCCTGTCAGTGGGAGCCCTACCGGCCTCCGCACCATGATGTGCTCCCAGCACCAAACCTATAGTAGCGATGTCATAACCAGACATCGGCCGCCCTTGTATACGACCCCATGAAGGATCCTATACAACCGGTAGAGTACAAAGCTCCCCCAAGCAAACCTGTATCCGTGGTCTCTCATGTCGTAGACCACATCTGTCGATAGCCATGGTAGCCTGCATCCACTCTGATGGCATAGCAGCAGACCACCTACCACCCCGACCAAAACCTGTGTCAGCCTAGATGCCCCAGGCATCTGGCGTAGAGACTCGATGTTCACTCCGCCCTTCTCCAGGGTGAAGCTCGGATCTCCGCATAGTCTCATCATCGCGTGGCCCTGATTGGCCGTAGGAGTGATCAACCGTCCTTGTATGGGGATCCTCAAAATCCTCCATACATCCTCTAGTGTGGGAGTCATCTCCCCTGTCGATAACCGAAAACATGAAGAACCCGGATACCACCTCTCTGCTAGGGCTGTCAATAGCCCCATGTCTGTAGACACTTGTGGCATATCTGCCACGTGCTGCAAGCCGACCTGAGCTAGCTGATCTCGCTCTGCCTGAGATAGAGCGGCCAAGTCATCCCTTAGTCCATCGTATTTCTATTCTCGGCTCTTTAGTAATCCTCTCTGCAACATAAACAACAAAACAATCAAAAATCATCAATAACAATCATTAATCAAACATTCATTAAAAATTCAAGTAAAGCAAGTGCAATTTCATATAAATGATGATATCGCCCACAATTGGACGATATCGTCCCAAATTTGAGCAAATTCGTCTCCGATTTCGCATGAGGGAATCGTCCCTTATTGGACGAAATCGTCCCCCTATCGCCGATTTCGCCCTTGGACGAAATCGACGATATCGAGACGATTTTGGCGAAATCGAGACGATTTCGTCTCGACGACGTCGACGGCCCAAAAATGGCCGCGATGCTCAAAAATCAGTCAAATCTAATCTAAAAAGCATGAAATTCTAAATTAAAGCATTCTAAACTAAGTTTAGACCCTTACCCGTAGCCCGCGTCGGACCTCTGTCGATCTGTGTGCTGTCTCGACCATCTTGTCTCCAGAGCTCTAAAAACTAGGAAAATGAACAATAACAATGAATTAGGGTTTTACCCTATTTTTCTTAATTTTATTCAAAAACAATTAAAAACATTTTAAAATTTTGCTTTTCCGTGTTTTTACCTCAAACGTTCGATTTGGGTAAAAACACGGAGGGGGCACCATAGTAAGTTGTCGTACGATTCGACCAAGAATCGTCGCCTAAAAATGGGAATAATTTTTGCTTTCTCGTAGATCGAGAAGAACTCGTCTTTAACGCATTTTCTTCAAAAAATTCGCTAAAGAGGGGGCAAAATGTAGCACCCTAAAATTGGCGCAGTAAAACCTTAAATAATTACAATTACTCTAGTAAATATTCAAATTCAAATTTTAACCCCAAAACCGCTCCTAAACCATCGTTTAACCCGTTTCCTCATTTCCCATGCCATTTTTAGAGTTTGTTTTGACCGTTTGACGATATCGTCGCCGATCAGACGATATCGCCTCAGATCGGACGATTTCGTCTGGGCTAGGACGTCCAGACGATCTTGTCCCAAAACTGATTTTTCACAATTAGCCTCTGTTTCAACGGCGTCTCTAATCCGGGCAGAAGCGTGTCTGCATCGTTAGAGACCCTCCCCGTTGGAGATCTCCCAAATTGGGATGATCTCCAACCTCCTAACCTCCCTCCTAAGCCTATTTAAACTTAGGACTCCCCCTTGGCATCCCCCTGGCTGAAATTTCCTGTAACATAAGTTCTACGTGCATTAGACCGTCCTAAATCACTATTTGCCTCCATATTTGTCCAAGTTTATTTGCAGGAACCTTAGTATTTTTCAGCCGGAGCAAGCTCAGCTCGTCGTGGACGATCCTGTTCAATTCGAGATGATTTCGACTGCAGTCTGCATTGGGGGCAATCAGTGCCCAGAGTTTGCGTTTATTCATTCCTTTCTGCTGCATTATTCTGTATTTAGTTAATCTTATGATTATTCTTTATTATTTTGCATCTTGGAGTTCACCCATATAGTCTTAATGCATAATAAAATCATAAATTGTCATTAGATTATTGTAATGCATTCGTATTTTGTTTATTATTATCATTTTAAGATTGTTACTGTCATTCTACACCATTGCTCTCTGTTGTCATAGCTGCATTTCTGGTATTTTGCATCTACTTTTATGTTTGCAGGTCTCTGACGAATTCGTCAGATCTCAGACGATCCTACAGATCGGAGACGATCCTGTCAAATTCCAGACGATCCTGATTGCTTCAAGAATCAGAACCTCCATCAGACATCCGGATCAGGTATGGCTCTTTAATTTAGCTTTTTCTCTCTATTTTCTGTTCAAATCTATTTTTTGTATTTCATTTAGTCTGCATTTTCATAATAGAACAACTTAGATTCATTTGGCCAAACCTAGGACTTGGATGTTTAAAGCTAAAATTGAACATATCAAACACATTCCCAACCTAGGCGTGGAAACTGCCATTCAAAAGTTTCCTGGTGAACCCACCATCCGTCGAAAAATCACCATAATACACCTCCCCCGAGAGGCGGGACCTTCGCAAGGCCTCTCAGTCCGAGGTATTGTCCCATCCTTTTCACATCCCCCTTTCGGGCACGGATCCTATAGCCTGAAGGTAAGGGTGTGAAAAATTTGGAGCGATACAGATAGATTTACATTTTTAGGTGAAAAGCCTTCATACTAGCGGGTAAGGAAGAGCCCTGCTCTTCCCATAAACCAAGGACCCCCTTTTAGGATTCTTTCTCTTTCTTCCCTAGAATAAAAAATGGCTGGGAAGAAACCTTTGGGAAGAAATGATAGAATCACTCTTGGAGACTTTCAACTCCTATAAATTCATTTTCTCAAGGCTGAACCCCCTGACCAATACCCATTAAATTTACCAAAAATTGCCCTATCTTGGAGTAATGAGGATCTCTCTGAGGTGCGCTTACTAACCTCTACCACTAGGGATGATTCTAAGGATTTAAATATGAATCGATCCATGGAAAGGAAACTAAAACTGAAAATCTAATCTGAAAGTTCTATAACAAATATATTATTTGATAAAAACATTATAAAATTTGCATTCATAATTTTTAAGATAAAGAAAGGGAAAAAATAACTTCGCTAAAAAATTCTTTGTCCAGATAGAATGTCTTGCCTCGTTGAAGTCCTAGCCCTTCATTGCTCTTCCCATTGTTTGAACCCTAGTTGGCAAATAATTGTAATTTTGTTTTTCATAGCTTGAAAAATTGTCACTGCCCTTGTTCCAAATGGTTGATTTCATAGGGTTGTATCTCCCTCAATATTGCTTGGATTTTTGCATATGATCATTCATTTTAAAGCTATTCAAATTTCGCACAAGTTGGTCCAAGAATTAGCTGAATTAGATAACGCTTTGCAAAGATATGGCTCCTAAAATATGAGATATTTTGAATAAAAAGCTCTAATCCTTCGCACTTTGCAATTTTATTTTTTGTGATTTGAAAAATCATCACTGTCCTTGTTCTGAATGGTTGACTTCACAAGGTCGCATCTCCTTCAATATTGCTCAAATTTTTACATATGATCACTCATTTTAAAGCTATTCAAATTCTACACAAGTTGGTCCAAGAATCAAATGAATCGGACCTACGTTGGTTCATATATGACGGTTCATAATAATTAAATTAATTATACTATTAATAATTAATAATATAATTAATTATACTATTAATAATTATTAATTAAATGTTAGGATGTGGGATCTTAACATGCCACCCATTTTGGAAAAATCTTTGTCCTCAAAGTTGGAAAGATTAAAAAATATTCTTTGTTACCCATGGAGGATCTTTTGGAGGGCCCTATTTTTCAATGTAGAAGGTAACTTTTTGGACTTTTATGATGACCGTTACTATAGACTCTACAGTTAATCTTCATAGCAGCTTCGTCAGGACTGGGATGTATCCCTTTATATGTGTGATGCATAACTCTTCAAGTTTTTTTTTGAACATTCTAGGTCCATGCTCTAGAATGGCATTGCTTGGAGATATTAAGTTGATCACTTCATCATATCTATTGCCCCCTGTGTAAGCCTCATACATCAACTATCCCATCCTCCATCACAAATTATCCCATCCTTCGTCACATAAAGGTTTCAACAGATTATTCCATCCTCCATCACAAATCAACTAAGCTTGGTAAACAGGTATTTATTATCATTGTATTCTGTGTTAATTTCCAAAGAAGTCAACTCCGTTAAGCATGCCGGACAAGTTCTAATCTTGTGTTGTTTTCTGACGTGATTACCACGATTTCAAAGAATTTCTTAACGTTGACTTGTTCATTTTATAATATATAAGAAATTAAAACCACTTGTTTGGGTTTCATCATGTTCTCGTGATTTTACATAAAGTGTTCAAGCTCATCCTTTAAATATACTGTCACAAGATAAAGTATAAAATATTTTACTCATAAATTCAAAATTGAGTTACATTACCTTGTTAATCATTTAAAGTGTGTAAAACATCCAAGATATCAAGTAGAATTCTTTGAATATCATGTTTAACCTTATAATGTGTTTAATGCTCTATTTTGTATACTTGTCCCTACATTTATAATAATTATACATATCACATGATACAACACAACCCACCAGTATCATTTTCAGTGAATTTGGTTTTCATCGAAGTTTTTCGAGAATGGAGGCAAGAACTCATATCAATGGTTGTGGGCGTGGAAATGAAGTTTTTTTAGGGAAGATTGTGTATAAGTTACTATATGTTAACAATGAGAAATATGTAAAGCTGGCTAAAGTGGACTTCAATGCAATGTTGTCTATACACCAAATGGAGCTCCAGCAAGTGCACAAGTGGTGGATAGATTATGGTTTTAGGATGTTGAAATTCACCCATGAGAGGAATATTGAGTTATTTTTCATAGTTGCAGCCAACATGTTTGAACCTGAATATGGTAGATGTAGAATGACCTTCACAAAAATTGGTTGCTTGATTGTTGTTCTTGATGACCTTTATAAATATGGCTCTCACAACACATCATGTTATTCAATGAAGCATTTGCCAAGTGGGATATTAATACATTGGACAACATGCTTAATCACATAAAATTTTACTTTCTTTGCTTGTACAATACTGTTGGTAGAGATAAAAGTTATAATACAAATAGATGCAGTCCTTCAAACATGCCCTACAATGGCAGCCGAAGTGATTGTGTCTATAGCTTGAGTGTGGATGACATAAAGATGCGCGAGGACGTTTTCACCATTGAGAATCAAAAAACACAAACATGTACTTGTGGATATGGGTCCTTTACATGCAACCTTAGACCGTTACATGTGAGCTCAGTCCCCAACTTTGTATGAGTTTCCATTTTCCAAACTTAATGGAAAAATTGGAAGACCAACTTTTAAGAAAAGGCAGATTCCATGGTCCCACTCCCATTACTTTTTTCAATAAATTGGTTTCATGGTCCCTTGATTTCTATATGGTTTCAGCATGTCATGGTCGGGTCAGAGACTATTCAGAAGAAGATTATTCAAGCAAAGAGAATACTGGGTCAAAAATATCTTTGTAGCAAAGGGCAATTATTGTTTCGTTGATATACTATATAATTATAATTGAGGTACTCTATTCCAAATAAATGACATCGAAGATTAAATGTCATATTTGAAGTATATTTTCCTCTTAATATCAATCAAAATAGTACTTAATGAATTTACGTACAAATAAAAAGATGGAATGAAATTGCCTGAAATTGTGAAATACTAAACTTTGAGAATAAGAGGGTAAATAATGGTGCAGAACAACTTTGTAAGTGGAACTTTTCCTTAGCTAGTCTCAATCCAATTAGCTTTGTACAAGATGGTAAGTATTATTTTTTCAAAACGAAAGCTCATAAGGTTTGTTTCATTTACAATCAGATTTGCAGATTTGACGTTGAAAATGAACTGTTTTTAAGGTTTTGAAACATAGTTTACGGTTCAAGATGAAAAATAGCCATCATAGATTACTCGTTCCTTTTCATTGCCAAATAATTTTGTTTAACATTTGAAAATTGTATTGCAGTGTTGCCTAATTATTTTAATATAGTTTTTGGTCTCCCATCATGGAAAGTTGCATCTCTTTGGATATTTTAAAACATACTTCACCTCCATTACAAGCTCATTGTTCTCGAGATTTGGCTTATGGAGAGACTGTTGCAGATGTGAGAACATAAAGATTTTAGCCTCTTTTATAATATTTTATTTGGAAAAACAAGCTCCCCAACTCGATATAATTCAACATGCTTCTTAATTCATCTCTGACTGGGGCGATGAATTTTTCATCTCCGTTTTTTAAATTTTCAAATACATCCTACGAACTATTCAAATCTAGAAAAAATATATTTTGGCACAGGTTGTAGGAAATTTCTCTGATACCAAATGTTAGAACCTTGAGGTTCTAATACATTTTAATACATATATTGATCAAGAATTGCAAAAAAATAATAAATAATAGATATAAATTTAATAAATAAAATTAATATGAACTCCAAATTGCTGGCCACTTCGAGGGGTTTTCCTCCTTAGAATCGTAGGCCACTTAAAGGGAACTCCCTCCCTGCCACTTAAAGGGGCTCCCTCCTTGCCATTGTTGGGAAAAAAATTGATTAGTTTTCTATGGTATAAATCATTACCTCCATTTAGTTGTCAACTCGGGACAACTTGTAAACTTGTAACCCTGCACAATATATGCATGTAATCTCCCTTTAATTAGATAAGTCACTTAGATTATATGGTTTGGGGGTGTTGTTTTTTCGTTGGAGTTCTTGTTTATCTTCCAAACCACTAATCTAATTTACATTATCAAAGACATGATTGAAATGCATTACTAAAATCAAAACTGCATACTAGCTGAACATTTACATAAAACAAGGGAAATTGCAGTATTAAACTAAATTACAAAAAATAGAAAAATGAATAAAAATAATAGAAAGCATGTGAAAGAAGGGAGGAATACTATTGAGAGTGGGCCCAAGATTCCAGCAGATTCCACCCATGTTAAGTCGTACATCGGATGCTAGTTGAATTTGATTAAAAGACTCAAATGTATTGTACTGAAATTTACAACAAAAAAATACAGAGAAAATATGGGATCTATTTTTCAAGGGTGGCCTGCATATTTATAAGATATGCAACCATGTACTGTTACATTCTGAAAGTAAATCAATTTTTGATTTTGCTATTACAACAATACGTAGGAATAAAGGAGATAAAACAAAACATTAAGTTTAGAATATATTTAGCGTATTCTGTATCAAAATAGAATACGTATGATATTTTGATCTACCTGATTACATTGATTTTTACATGATTGCTGAAAAATATATGACATATGGTCGTTGACATTGTCCTTGGTCCACATTCATCGCTGAAATCGCGTCTGCACCCATCATTGAAATCATCATTTCGTTCTGCTGACAACAAGGGTTGTGTTGTAATTCTACATCAATGGGAATCAGGCACCTTATCTATAGAAGACAGGAATTAGGAACCAAAACAAAAGTTGAGCACCTAAAAGAATCAAGTGCCTAACAGTCAAGTGCCAAACGGGAATCGAGCGCCCTACAATCAAGCACAAAATGGGAATCAGGTGCCTAAACGGGAGTCGGGCGCCTGACTTAGCACTTCATCACTATTTTATTGTAGATACTTTTATCATCATAAAATGAAAAGTGCCAGGTCCGAATGAGACTCAATGTAGTCATGCTAAAATACTATAAAATACACTGAATATACACATAATTCACTAAAAAATAAATATTAAACAACATACATAATCTAATGTTAAATACATATAAAATTTGCATAAAACATATATTTCTATTAAAATAAATGTTGCAATATATATGGAAATTTTATACAAAAATGAGCATTTTTAGGGCTCATCATTCCCCCATGCTTAAGGGTTGGCATGTCCCTATGCCACTTTGAACTGGTAATTACCAGTCTCACTAACACCCTTCCAATAGGCCCTAACTTTTTCTTCCTCTTATTTTCAGTGGCTTTGGCTTTTGCCTTATCTTTGGGCTTTCACAATTTTGGTGTTTTAGGGGTGGCTACCTCCTGTTGCTACTTTTTTTGGTGCTTGCTACATCAAGTTGGTTGACTTGGTCTTACTCCATCACTTGGTTGTTCCTTTTTCTAAACTTTCCCCCCTGCCACATTCCTCAAGTAGTAGCCAGTAAAAGTGGAGGTATCCTTCTGGAATGTTGGCTCAACCTGCTTCCAGTATTCATGGTGAGGGGGTAAAAATTCTCCCACTAGAACTGCAAATTCATCACCAAATAGAATGTTGGATTTCTCAACAACCTTGGCCTTGGGAAAATTGGCCACCACTGGCTCAAGTTCAACATCATATTTAGACTCTACTTCTTCTACCAGAGGAGCTTTGCTTGTTGTTGCTTGAGTTGCAGGTGGTATAGGACCTAGTAGTCCCATCTTCATGAAATATACCTTCATATTTGAAGGCTGATCACCTGTTGTCTCATACAAATCCTAGAACTGTGTTGGTCGAGAAAATTCAATTTTCTTACGAGGAGCTTTGTTTACCTTTTTGGCCTCTTTTCTAGTTTCCTTGACCACTCTCTTAGAGGCTTTTCTATACTCCTTATCTGCCTTGAGTTGTTCAA
Source organism: Wollemia nobilis (assembly GCA_028583015.1). NCBI lineage: Eukaryota > Viridiplantae > Streptophyta > Pinopsida > Araucariales > Araucariaceae > Wollemia > Wollemia nobilis. The sequence goes on from JAQPPZ010003542.1 coordinate 789,786, forward strand.
ACTTCTTTTTTTGCTCATCAAACAACTTCAAAGTCTTTGCCTATTCTTCATCAAAATTTATGCATGATTCTTTAAGCTGGGCAGTCCTTGCTTTGGTCCTGGGTCTTAATTGAGGTCTCCTTACAACCTTCCTCTTTGGTCTCAGCTTCTTGGACTATCTTATAGGGTCTGTAGGTATATCTGAAATAGGGGGATTTCCCCTTCTACTATTTTACTAATGTTTTTGCTTGATCTTAAAAATTTGGATACTTATGAGTCTCATGTGCCTGCTCTATAGGCATTTGCTCAGGTGACCCTTCAGTCACATTTTGTGCAACAAGTGATTCTTCTGCTAAAATCCCTTTCTCTACCTAAAGCTTCTCAAGCTCAGTCCCTAAATCTCCTTCTAAATTTTGGCCTGTAGAGTGAGTGTACTCTTGAGATTTTACAACCTCTTGATTCTTCATTGTAGCTTTGTCTAAAATTTGAGGCTCTTCAGCCTCAATTTCATCTTCCTATCTTATGTCTTCCTCTGCAAATTTTTTTGAAAGTTGAGGTTCTTCGACCTCAATTTCATCCTCCTGGTTTACCTCTATATTTTTAGAGGAAGAAGATGTTGGGGACTGTCCCATATCAAATTTAAGACCTTGATCTTGTCCTTGTTCTACAGAGTGAGCTGGTGAATGGGGATGTTCAACCTTCATTGCTGCATTTGTTTCGTGCTTTACTTTTGCATGGGATTTTAGGGAGGATTCTTTAGTTTCAATTTTTATAATAATTGTAGGGGTACTTGCCCAAGAATTAGGGCTCTCTTGTGCAAACATATATCTAGTAAAAGTCATTGATTGATCCCCTATCTCAACTTCCTTGTTGTAATTCCTCGCATCTGACCAAAAAGTGCCAAAGGAGGTTATTTTCTCCTTAGAGTCTAGAGAGGTAGTGGGCACTTCCATAGCACAGTCAGTTTGCACCACTGCATCTACCCTAGCTGGCCATTTAGCATTTGATTTATTGGTCTTGTAACTAAAACTTCAATATCATATCCTAAAGATGACGAATGGTTTGATACAACTCTTGCAATTTCACTACAGTTGATTTTTTGGACTCTTGAAAAAGAGTCCACTCCTTATACTTGGCCTCCCAAGTACAGGTTTGTTATTTCAAAATATGTAGTTGCTGCAATAGATCCTTTGTCTGCATTTCCTGTTGAGGAGTACTTCCCTTGGACAAGTCCTACAATATATGGGCCATGAACTCATCCTTATTCAACTCGTCAATCGTTGCATCATCATCCGATGAGCTATAAACCACCATGGATGCCTTTGTCCTCCCGCTCTTGGTCCTGGTGGAAACCGACATGTAAGTACGTCTTGGCAGACCATGCCCTACCTCATCATCAAATTGAGGGCCAATAAGGGATGAAGTTGTTTTGCATCCTCATCAAATTGAGTAAAAATAGGGGACAGGGCTTGCCTTGCATCCCGTGTATTTTTCTTAGGCTAGGATGCAGGTGTCATCTTTGTTTGCTCTACCATCCTATAAGTTGGTTGGTCAGTCTATTTTGGTACCACTGCTTATTCCTCTACCTCAAGAACTGTATTATTTCCTTCAGCTTCCTCAACTGTTACATCTTTGTGAGAATTGACATGTCGCACCAAGATCAAAATCAGGCCATGGTGAGCCTAGGTAGACGTTGTGCCTGCCTGGTACCAACTGGCCTCATCCTTCATTGTACATACAAGATAATGGGGGACATTGATCTTGTCCCCATGTAGTAAATGGTTGAGAAAATAAAAATGGTTAAATTTTAGTTTGGAAAACCTACTCATACATGTGAAGAACCGAACTATCTACTCAAAGATCGGTCTCTAGAATTTAGGGATGTACTACTTTGACAAACCAATGTACGTCAAGTATTGCATTAGGTGCCCAAAGAATCATTGCACATAGAGTGCAAGGTTTTCCTCCTTATACGTGCATTCCCCTATTTGGGGAAGGCCTATTACTGTGGTAATGCACTCTTCGATGACTAGAATTTTCAATCCTCGTATGCTAACAACTTTGTCCCTCATAGATGTCACAAATTCTTTAGCTATTTCTACATCCTGGTTCTGGCTGACCAGATGGCAGTATTCCAACCATTCGGTAACGTTGAATTGCACATTTACATCCTCACAAATACCTGAACAATCTATAGGCTCACTCTTTTATAGTAGATGGTCGATTTTTCTCCATGGCAAAGTTCAAAATTTTCTCGGATCTAAGTTTTACTTGCAGTAATTTCTCACACTCTGGTTTCTATCTCTTGTAACTCTATTATTTTCTTGCACAAAGTTTTTTCAATGCATGGTTTTAAATTGCTTGCGTTCGTGAATGCAAGCGCCTGATTGTAGTAATTAGAAATAATTGCAGTTATCTATGAAACATATTGTTAAAGCGTGTGTCGGATTTTAAGTGGATGATGACCAAGAGTAACCTTCCAACTGAATATTTACACGTAGAAAAATACCAAGTGGAGCAAAATGGTTGGATGCATAATTAATGGGGATCATGCCGACACTATTTTATAGAAATATACGCCTATGAAAACAATATATATATATATATATATATATATATATATATATATATATATATATATATATATATATATATATATATATATATATATATATATAAAACAAAAAATTAAGCACGTACCCGTATTATGTTTTGTGTGTGTATAATGTGTAGACACTCGTGGTGCATTGGCATTGGCTACTTTATGATGACTAGGCATTCCAGAACAATGAATGATAGGCATATTTCCCATGTGACAAGTTTTTCTTCATTTTGAATGGTTATTGTTTGTTGTAATTTGGTTCATTTGAGGATTCTTGCAAGATTTCAAGAAAATAATAAAAAAACACGTCTTCGTAGGATGACACATATCCTTCCCTCGGAAATTGTTTGCTGATGACCTTGAAATGTGCACAAATCTCCAATAAAAAAATTAAAATAATTTCATCCATGAGACGTTTGACTTTGTACACATTGATGAAATGCTGATGTGGCTTGGGCTACTTCCCAATGCTAAATATTATTCATACGAGGCACAATCCCATAAAAATAGAAAGAAAACACCTCCTTATGTGGAAATTGGGTGCCTTCTTTCAAATCAAGGTACGTAGGCACTTAGTAAACAAAAAGCAGGTGCCTTTTGTTAGCAATTAGGTGTCATGCTTAATACGAAAATCTGGCACCTTTTTCTGGCAATCGAGCACTGTTCTCAAAGCAGAAAATAGAAAGCAAGCACCATTTTATTGGAAATCAAACACCATACATAAAAACAAAAAGTATTTTTTTACGTCTAGAAAATTAGGTGTCGCTTTTCCAAAAATGGAAGTCAGATGCCATTTCCTTAGGAAAAATAAAAATCAGGTGTCGGTCTACCAAAAAATGGGACTCAGGTGCCTTTTCCTTGACAAAATAGGAGTCTAGCACCTTCTACCGTACACATGGGAATCAGGTGTGGTTCCCTAAAATATAGGAATCAGGTGCCCTCTTTCGTAAAAACTGGAGTTGGGTGCCATTTTCTTTAGAAAACAAAAAGCAGGTGCTCATCCTTGATTTTAACATCTACTTATATGTCCTCTAGTGTATGCTTATAGTTGATCAAGTCTTTAGCGTTCTGGTTTGAAGAACAAGGACAAAGTTAGCATCAGCTACCTGAACTAACATTCGGGTATTTTTCTTCATGAAGACAAAAAATAAACACCCAAACACTTGTTTAGATATGGTTTCCCCCTCCAAGTGGGGATGAGATAATTCTACTGGAATTTAATCTCCTAGAAATCTAGTATTGTGCATGTTCATGTATCATGTGCTTGTTAGGCCTAGGTTTCCTAGGTTGTCTAAGAGTTGCACTCAGGGCATCGTTCTTGCAAAACAAAAATACAACTAAAGAAAAAAAAATTGTAGAAATTTAAAAGGATAATTGTTTTTGGATGATGTGGACAACATCCACATATTACTGACTCATTTTAAAACTAGAATCAATTGGGGTCTCCCCCATGCCTAATTTGGATTTCATCATATAAGTCTCAGACACATTATATGGACGGAGTCAATGACCATTAATTGTTAATGTAATGGTGCTACCATCAATTATTTTGATCCTAACAACACCATTGTTAATGATTTCAATCACTTCATATGGCCCCATCGAGTGTTGCATAAGTTTCCCTTTCCTATCTTAGAATTAGGAGTCATACAATAATGCCCATTCCCCCACCTTGAACTACTTTGGCCTGGTGTGACGATCATGCCACTTGGCCCTCTATTTCTAGATGACCTCTATCTGATGTAGAGCATCTCTTCGATATTCATCCAGTTGGTTAAGTTGTTGAATCCACTCCTTTTGTGCCTCATCCATATTCAAATTTAAATCTACTATAGTTCTGAGAGTTTTAATCTTGAATTCTATGGGCATCATAACATTCTTCCCATATACTAGCTGGAATGGTGTAAAACCAGTAGTAGTTTTCCAGGTGGTTTTGTAAGCCCACATTGCTTCTAGTAATCTTGTGGCTCAGTCCTTCCTATGTTGTTGTACCGTCTTTGTGAGAATGTTCTCTAGTTCACGGTTGGTTACCTCTACTTGCCCATTTGCCTATGGATGGTAAGGAGTGGTTTTGTTATGCCTGATTTTATATTGTTGCATGAGTTCCTGAATCAATTTTGAAGTAAATTGAGGCCCTTGATCAGTTGTGATCTCCCTTAGAACCCCAAATCTAGTGAAAATATATGAATATAGGAAGTCTACTACAGTATTCTCTTTAGAATCACGCAATACATGCATTTCAACCCACTTGGTCACATAGTCAATGTAAACTAAGATATACCTCTTACCTGTTGATTATGGATTAATGGGTCCTATGAAGTCCATCCCCCATTTATCAAATGGCTCTATGTGTACATGTGGTTGGAGTGGCATTTCATCTTTGAGAGTAGGTCTACCCATCCTCTAATATTGGTCACATTGGCTCACATGCTTGGTTGCATCTTTGAATAGTGAAGGCCAGTAATAACTAGCCTATAATACTTTGAGTGTAGTCATTTTTCCTACAAAATGGCCACCACAAGGTTCATTATGGTAAGATTTTAGTATTTCTACAATCTCATTATTAGCAACACATCTTCTCATGACTTGATCAGACCCTATTTTAAATAGGCACCCATCAATCCATGAGAAGTCTACACTTTTCTCAATTAAAGTTTATTTCTCATGTGGTGAAAGTGCAGGGGATACTTTACCAGTGGCTAAATAATTAGCCATATCTACGTACCATGGTATCTGTTCATTTAGAGCAAACAAATGCTCATCTGGAAATTGGTCATATGTAGCTGCATGGTCTGGAGGTGTCAATATGGATAGAAAATTAGCTACCACATTATCCTTACCTAGTTTATCTACAATTGTCACATCAAACTCCTACAGAAGTAATAATCATCTAATAATTCTACCACTGATTCCAGGTTTGTTTGTTAGGTATCTGATAGTTGAATGATCAGTGTGCACAAAAACTTGATATCCTATAATATAATGGTAGAATTTGTTAAGAGCATGTATAACTGCAAGAAATTCCTTTTTTGTGATAGTATAATTGAATTCAACACCTGTGATATATTTACTGACATAGTAGATGGCATAGAAATCATCACCATATTTCTATCCTAGAACTGACCCTATCGTATTATTGGATGCATCTGCATATATGTGAAAGGGGATGGTCTAGTTTGGACCCCTCAAGGAGCAGAAGTCAGTTTTTCTTTCAAAATGTTAAATGCTTGTTCACAATCATTTGTCCAAACAAACTCTATATCCTTTGATAACAATGTGCTTAGGGGTTTAGCAGTTTTGCTAAAGTCTGCTATAAACCTCCTATAGTAACTAGTTGATCCAAGGAAACTATAGATATCCTTCTGAGTTTTGGATGTAGGCAGGTTTTGGATAACTTTTATCTTCTTCCTATCTACCTTGATCCCATCTGTAGAGATATGATGTCCTAAAACTATCCCCTCCTACATTAGCATATAACATTTCTCATTGCTTAGGGATAGATTGGTTTCCTCACACCGCTGAAGTGTTCTTTCCAAATTTTGTGTGGCTTCTTCAAAGGTTTCACCATAAACAATGAAATAATCCATATATACCTCCACACTTTCTCCAATCATATCAGAGAAGATGCTCAAAACTGTCGTTTGAAATGTGGCAAGTGCATTGCACAAACCAAAGGGTAAAACTCGGTAAGTGAAGGTTCCCCATGGATAAGTGAATGTGGTCTTATCTTGGTCCTCTTCCCCAATCTGAATCTGATTATATCCACTGAACCCATCCAGGAAAGAAAAGTATTTCTTCCTTGCCAAGGTGTCAAGGACCTGATCTATGAAAGGTAAGGGGAAGTGGTCTTTCTTGGTTGCTTTATTTAGTGACCTATAATCAACACAGATCCACCACTTTCTATTTTTCTTGGGCACCACCACCAAAGGTGATACCCATTCACTATCTGAGATAGGGTAGATAAACCCAACTGTTAGGAGTTTCTGCAATTCTATTTTAACAATCTCCTTCATAGCTAGATTCATCCTACGCTGTGGTTGTCTTACCAGTTTTATTTCATCTTCCAGATATATTCGATGAGTACAAGTTTTAGGAGCTATTCCTCTCATGTCTGAATACTCCCAAGTAAAGGCACCTTGATGTTTGACTAATTTTTCTCTTAGTTTGATCTGTTGTTCAGATGTCAACCCATCATTTATGTTTAATACTCTCCCAAGTGCAACTTCTATTTGCTGAATATGGTGATATTTACCTCCCACTAATGGCAACTCTAGAGGAGGACAGGAGGGTTCTCCTTGGAAAAATTTTGATATCACCCTATCCTCATCACTCTCATCCTCCAACTCATAAAGTGTCATGATGGATTGAATCATTGATAAACCACTCATATTCTGGTTCTCACATTCAGGTTCTCCCAAAAAATCTACAGACTATGTAGGTGGATGGATGATCAGATTTTTTACATTTTGACCATCAGAAATGGTCATTTGCCCATTTCTACAACTTATGTAGGCATCATCTTTTTCCAGCCAAGGCCTACCTAAGATGAGTGGATAACCACCCAACCCAAACTTAGATTGTAACACTAAGAAATTTGTTGGGTACTCCCATGCATCCATTATGACAGTTATGTCTTCCAATATTCCTTCAGGGAGCATTGTAGACCTATCTACCAACTAAAGGATAGTTTTGGTTGGCTTTAGGTTGGTTAGTCTGAGTTTTTGCATGGTATCCTTGGGCATGAAATTAATGGCAGCCCCCATATCTACTAATGTATTGGGTAAAACACAGCCCCCAATTTTCATAGTTAAAACAAGGCTTCTTGGGTCTAAATATTTTTGGCTGTAGGTATTTCCTAGCATAAGATCAACTAGTTGTCCTACCAAATTGATTGCATGTGTTGGTTTTATTCCTAGTTTTCTCAGACACAACTCTCTTATGGCCTTGCTATAGATAGGAATATCCCTGATGGCCTAAAAGAGAGGAATTGTGACTATCAGGTTCTTCAAATTGGAAAGAATATCAAATTCTGGTTGTATTGGCTTCTTGGGTTCCTGCAACCTTTTTGGAAAATGTGGAACCCCTTCTCTATTATTTACAATTGTTTATTCTTCTTCTACTTCTTCTATAAGAGGTGATTCCTCTTTTTCTAAATCTATGCTTTCCTCCTCTTCTACCAGAGGAGTTACTTCTACACCTACCTGTCTACCTGACCTTAATTGTATGGGACTACAATCTACTTTGATATTATACATGGGGTACATCTCATTCTCCATCTGGTATGCTGGTTGTGGTTTGTTGTTTGGATTAGAAGTAGGTTGTGCCGGTAGTTGAGCAGGTCTCAAAGCAGGGGGAGTTGGCAGACTTGGTTGTAGTGGGATTGGTGCAACATGTTGTGGAGTTTGGCTCCAAGCATTCTGATTTCTCCACTGCTATCTAGGCTACTGGTATGGCATCCATGGGTAGGGATTGTAAGGATTTGCTCCTTGGGAAAATTGAGTCCAAGGTTATTATCCCCACAAGCCCATGTTGGGTGGCTGAACTTGACCTTGGTTCTAATAATTGTTGCCCCCATAGGATGGCATTCCTACTGGCATGTTGTTTCCCATAGGAGACTATTGTCAGTTTCTCCTATTACCCATGAAGTATGCTTCCGTTACTTTAGGTTCCTCTCTATATTTTGATAACTATGAACACAACTTAGTTTTATGATATTTTTGACATACAATGCATACTCTAACTTTGTTTTCAGGACATTCATTTTTGGGGTGCTTTCCCTTGCATTTAGGAAAAAAATAGGCTAATGTTGCCTCATTCTCCTACTTATTTATCTGAAGCAGAAGAGTGTCCATTTGAAGCGCAAGAGATGACAACATATCACTCTTGAGGTCTTCTAGCATATTTCCTATTTTTGTTTTTGTGATTGTGGTTGATTGTTTGACATTTTTGAAAGTTAATTTACCCTTCCTTCTTGAGTAGTTCTAGCATAACTACTGGATATCAGATATTTGGTGTTGATAAATGTCCCCTCCAAAAATCATGTTTAATGCATCAAGAGATTCATTCGTAAGCCCTTTTAAGAAAATACTTCTCAAGGACCTGTCTCCTAGTTTTGCATGGGGAGATCTTTGCAAGTTAAAGCTGAACCTATCCCAATATTCCTCCAATGACTCACCTTCCTTCTGAGTCATATCCAGGACTTCTTCTCTGGAATCTCATGCCCTACCAAAGTCTTGATACTGATCTAGGAAGATTTTTTCATGTCTTCCTAGGTAGTTATCTTTTTGTGTCCTAAACTGATGAACCAGCATAGGGCTGCATCATCAAGAGTTGAGGGAAACAACTTTAATTTTTGAGCATCGGTTTTATAGTCTATCGACTTGCATAGAACATAAAATTTGAAGAGAAATAGGTCGAGATATTTTGATTGAAATCCTCTAAATATTGGAAGGTGGGCAGGAGAGATATGTTTCATCTTGTGGTCTCCTCTTGCCTCTTCTATGGGGAAGTTAAAACTAGTGGATGCTTCTTCTACTATTTCAACCATCTTGTATGCTATCAAGGTTTCTACACCTGATGTGTTCAGGGTAGATTTCAAGGCTTCTATCTCATTTTTTTTATCCTCTAGAAGGATTACTAAATCAGTGTTTGAAATAGTCCCTTCCTCAACTACTTGCCAACATTGAAGGTTCAGTAAATCTTCCTCAGATTGAACTCTTCCTATCTTAGATCCTTCCCTAAGGTTTTGTTGGTCTATTTCAGAAGGATCCTGTGCAAACAATGGATGTTGACTCCAATGCACAGGTGGAGATGGTGGTGGAGAGGTTTCAGTCTCAAGATCTGGCATAGTTAAAATAGAGGCTTTTTGAGAAACAATGTTTATGTTCTTGATAAAATGATCGTTCGATCCTCTAATTCTAAGTGGACTCATACAAAATTTCAAATGGAGGTTTTAACATACTTTCTTTAAAATAAAAAATTACAGTTGACTACTCCCCGATAATGGTGCCAAAATGTTGGGCAAAACATTGGTTAGTTTTCTATGGTATAAATCATTGCCTCCATTTAATTGTCAACTCGAGACAACTCGTAAACTTGTGAGTAACCCTGCACAGTATATGCCTGTAATCTCCCTTTAATCAGATGAGTCCCTTAGATTCTATGGTTTGGGGGTGTTGTTGTTTCGTTGGAGTTCTCGTTTATCTTCCAAACCACTAATCTAATTTACATTATCAAAGACATGACTGAAATGCATTACTGAAATCAAAACTGCACACTTGCTAGAAATTTACAGAAAATAGGGAAATTACAGTATTAAACTAAATTACAGAAAATAGGAAAATGAATTAAAATGATAGAAAGCATGTGAAAGAAGGGAGGAATAATGTTGAGAGTGGGCCCAAGCTTCCAGTAGATTCCACCCGTGTTAAGTCATACACCGGATGCTAGTTGAATTTGATTAAAAGACTCAAATGTATTGTATTGAAATTTACAATAGAAAAATATAGAGAAAATCTAGGATCTATTTTTTAGGGGTGGCCTACATATTTATAAGATATGTAGCCATGCCTTGTTACATTCTGAAAGCAAATCGATTTTTGATTTTTTTGTTACAACAATACGTAGGAATAAAGGAGATAAAGTAAAACATTAAGTTTAGAATATATTCAACGTATTTTGTATCAGAACAAAATACGTCTGATATTTTGCTCTACCCGATTACATTGATTTTTACGTGATTACTAAAAAATATATGACATATGGTCATTGATGTTTTTCTTGGTCTGCATCCATCGCTGAAATCGTGTTTGCACCCATCATTGAAATCGTCATTATGTTCTGCCAACAATAGGGGTTGTACTGTAATTATGGGTCAACAGGAATCAGACACCTTATTAGTAGAATATGGGAATCAGGCACCAAAACGGAAGTCGAGCACCTAATAGGAATCAGACGCTCATTAGTCAAGTGCTAAACAGGAATTGAACGCTTGAAAATCAAGCGCCAAACAGGAATCAGATGCCTAAACAGTAGTTGAGCATCTAACTTAGCGCTTCATCACTATTTTGTTGTAAATATTTTTACCATCACAAAATGGAAAGTGCTAGGTCCAAATGGGACCTCGATGTAGTCATGCTAAAATACTGTAAAATCCACTAAATCTACACATAATTCACTCAAAAATAAATATTAGACAACATACGTAATCTAATGTTAAATACATATAAAATTTGCATAAAACATATATTTCTATTAAAATAAATACCACAATATATATGGAAATTTTATACAAAAATGAGTGTTTCGAGGGGGCCTCCTCCTTAGAATCTAATATAACATATTCTTCTTCTTGAATATCCTTATATCTATTGCTCATACACATATTTATACTATCCTAACCATGACCCTACGTTGGTTCATATGTGACGGTTCATAATAATTAAATTAATTATACTATTAATAATTAATAATATAAATGGTGGCGACGACCTATTCCACCATGTAAATTCACAAAAAAAACTAATAATATAATTTAATTATACTATTAATAATTACATGTTAGGATGTGGGATCCTAAAATCATAGTAGCTCATGAAGTTATACATTCAAAAGCTTCAAAAAATAGAAAGCAAAACTAGATACGAGTAAAGCCTATGATAGGGTTAAATGTATAAAATTTTAGATTAGGGAAGAAATGGGTTAAATGGATTAAAGCTTGTCTCTCTTCAGTTTCATATTTAGTGTGGTCAGGGTTAAATGAATTAAATTTTGATTCTCTAAAGTCAAGAGAGGCCTTAGACAAGGAGATACTCTATCACCATATTAGTTTATTATTATGAGAGAGGTTTTGGGTAGGAATTTGAAGAAAACTAACGATGATGGGCTTATAAGTGGATTTAAGGCTAGTAATAACATCGACAACATTATCCATCAATAGTTTGTAGATGATACATCTCTTTTTGGAAGGGCAAGGATAAACGAGGCGAGAGGTTTGATTAGCTTATTAAAGGAATACATAAGAGCATCAAGGAAAAAAATTAATAGGACAAAATTCAAAATTTACTTCGTAAACACTCGAGCTAAAATAAAAGTAATAATTTGTAGGTTTCAAATGGAAGAGGTAAATTTTCCATCAACTTATCTAGGGATGCCCTTATTTGAGGGAAGAATGATGATAGAATTATGGAATCCAGTTATAAGTAAAGTTCAGAATAAACTATCGACATGGAAAGGTAGATGGTTATCATTAGTAGGAAGAGTGAAGCTAATTAAGTCAGTATTACAAGCCATTCCAACATATTACATGTCATTGTATACTATGCCAAAATCAATTGAAATTTTTTTAATCTTTATTATGCGATCCTTTTTGTGGTCAGGTTTACATGATAAAAGGAAATTTCCTTTGGTGAAATGAAGCAAGGTGTGTGATGATAAAACTAGGGGAGGTCTTTGTATAAAAGTTCTTACAGATGCAAACTTACCTCTTAGGGGAAAAATAATTTTGAGATTGTACAAAGAGAGTCAAATACAATGTGCAAGAATTATTCTAAGTATGTTGAGCTCAATGACCTAAGCTTAATATTTATTGCATTCTCTCTACCAAATGGTTTAGCATGAATAGTGCAACTAATTAAGTCAGTATTACAGGCCATTCCAATATATTACATGTCATTGTATACTATACCAAAATCAATAGAAAAATGTTTAATCTAAATTATGTGATCCTTTTTGTGGTTAGGTTTACATGATAAAAGGAAATTTCCTTTGGTGAAACAGAGCAAGGTGTGTGATAATAAAACTAGGGGAGGTCTTTGTTTAAAATTTCTTACAGATGCAAACTTACCTCTTAGAGGAAAAATAATTTAGAAATTGTACAAAGAGAGTCAAAGACAATGTGCAAGAATTCTTCTAAGTATGTTGAACCCAATGACCTAAGCTTAATATTTATTGCATTCTCTCTACCAAATGGTTTTGCACTCTGGAATGGTTTAAAAAATCTATTGATCTAGTGAATAAAGGTTTAATATGGGTGGTGGAAATTAGAGAAAATAATTATATTTGTATGGATATTTGGTGTGATAAAAAAACCACTAAATCTAGATACAAATTTGAAACCTTGAATGAGATTACTTCAAGATAAATACGATGATAGGGTTTCAAACATTTTTTACAAGGACTAGGAAGGAAGATATAAATGAAAATAATATTTTTTTACAAGTATATAAGATATTTATGCTAAGAGGTAGTTGAGTAGAAAGATAACAACTGTGATTATTCTGAGGGGAGCCAAGGATATATTGATTTGGGAGTTGAATAGCTCAAGAGAATATAATTCATATTCTTGTATTCTAAGGGTAATTTTCCTACCTCCTTCAAAGAACTCTTATCTTAAGTATGTAAAATTTTATCATCAAACCCATTTAATATTTATTCGATCACTATTTTAACATTTAGGAATTTAATATAACTCCTATCTTGAGTATCTCATTTTTACTAGTAAATTAATTTTTTTTTAAATAAAAAATATGTTATATTTATAGAAGATGTATTACAAGATAAAATGAGTTGGACATGCATTAAGAGAGAAATAAAATCCTCCTCCAGTCCCTCCTGGCTCAAAAAGTACCTATAAACATTACCATACATAATGTAGATACACCTCAGCACTACCATAGTTGAATTCCAATTTATTTGAATTTCGTAAACCATCCATCTATATTCATGATGTTTTGCTTTGTGGCCTAACAATGATAGATTCATTAGACTCAATGTTTGCTCTTATAGTTCTTATCACCTCCTGTATCCCTTGGATTCTTTGGCACCAACTTATCTGATTTTCCATTTGAAAGTCCACATATTGTCCTTACTCCAGATTTTTTCCCCATTTTGCTAAATAGTTTGCCATCGTATTTCCCTCTCGCTTGATATGTGTAATAAAAACATCTTGAAAAACCTGCCAAATATTATGAACTACTTCCACCTTCCTTCTCTCTCCAATTCCCAGCACCTAAAAGGGTCTTATCGGATCCAAGATTCCAACCCATACTGAGAGTTTGTCTCTATCCACAATTTATGTAATTGTAGATTTGCAGCCATCACTTATGTTGACAAGATTTCCTGTCCTTTTGCTTCATTATTTTTTGCCTCCCCCATGTCTTCTACTCTCCAGTACACCTCTTCTCCTTTCCAATTTTGCATGACAATACCAAAATCAACTTTTCCAAGGTTTTTAGTAGAATCCCCATCCGTGTTTGCCTTCACCCACTCTTTGGTAGACGACCTCCAGTCTATGTTATTCGAGGGAATCTCACCTGTGTATCCATCCCTAAGTTATTTCTTAGTCACTTCATTTTTATATTTGTTTCCTCTTGTAATCTAATAGATAGTGTTTCTGTTACCTTGCTCATAATCCTCTCCCATACTTGATCCCTTGTTATGTACTCTGATCTAAATATGCGTGCATTTAGTTCTAGCCATAACTACCACCATATGAAGTTGGGTCCCAGTTTCCATGCCATTTTCATTGTTTTAGTCTTAAAGCTGCATTGTTTCCATTTCTCATAAAAGCTTCCCTGGCTCTCAAAAACTTCCCAATGTTGTCTCATCTGCCTCCACCAATTGATCTATATGTCTTTAGAAAAAGAACACCCAAAAAAGGTGATTCAAGGTCTCCTTTGCCTTTCCACATAAAACACATTTGGAAGGCCCAAAGAAACCTCTTTTTCTCAAATTATCAAATATTAAGCACTTTTTGTGGTCAACCATGAGAAAATGTTAATTTTTGGCCATCTTTCCTTTTGCCAAACAAATGTCCATGGAAGTGGTGTCGGGGTAATCTCATATTCACAAACTACCTTGTATCCCTCCTTTGCCTTATAAATTCCCAACTTCCTTCCTCCCCATACAAGTATATCCCTCTTAGAACCATCTTTAATTGGGTGTCTTTGGAGATGCCTCCACAGTTTTTATGTTAGTTCCTCTATCCCCCTCACTGGCCATTCTTGGGGATGTTTCCACTGTAGTAATTCTGGCACATGTTGATTCCATGATCTCATATAGTAATATGCTTTGCACCACCATACTTTTTAAAGCTATGCTTTCCAACTCTCCATATATGGGAATGTCTAAATAATTGGTTGAGATTGGTTCTATGAATCCTCCTAAAATAGAGCATCCTTTCCATACCCTAACTACCAATATAGGTATGAATTTATTAACTCCTGGTATACTAAAATTGTCCTCCATATGGTAGATCGCTATCCTTCCATTATGTGTCTTGGAATGTTTTTCTCAACCACTCCTGGGTAATATTTGGCTTGTAAGAGTCTACCCCATAAACCCCCAGTAGTAGTAATCCATATCCAATATAGCTTCCCAGCTAGTACCAGTCTACTCTATCATAGGTTTTAGAAAGATCTAATTTAATAAACATACCCGAGTCCTTTGGTTTTGACATTGTGTATATCACCTCCTGGGCCACTACTATTCCATTTAGAATTTTTCTGCCTTCAACAAAACCATCTTGCTCACTTGAAATCAGATTTGGTAAAAACTATTTAAACCTTTCTACCATAAGCTTTTTTAATATCTTGTATACCACATTACATAGTGAAATAGGCCTATAATTATCAATTATATTACTAGGTGGGCCCTTAGAAATCAAAGTGATAAAAGTATGATTCAAGGCTTTTAACATTTACTTACTTTGCCTGATTTCCTCCAGTGCCTCCACCACTGCTTGGCCCACAATTTCCTAGAAATTTTGATAAAATTCAATGGGGAATCTGTATGGTCCTGGAGTCTTTCCTATTTGTATTTTTTGTATGATCTACGAGGTTTCTTCCAAAGAAATTTCCTCCATTAATAATTTATTGTGTTCAGGTTTGACTAATTGCAAAATTACCTCTAGTATCTTCTCCTGCCATATTGCATTCAAATTTTCATTGCTGCTAAAAATAGTATGGAAGTACTAATTTGCTATAGTTTTTATTTCACTTCCACTAGTTTTTACCCGACCCATCATATCTGTAAGACCTATAATTCTATTTTTTTTTCTCCTGGCTATTGTTGTCTTATGAAAGAATGTTGTGTTTTAGTACCCCTCCTTTAACCATGTGACTCTGGATATTTACCTCCAATAGATTTCTTCTTGTTCCTCAAAAGCTTCCTCTCTCCTAATAATTTTTGCCTCACGTTGCAATAGTTATTTTGTAATAGTTCCTTGTCTTATCTCCTAAGCAATCTTCTCCTTTTGATCCTTGATTTTGTTCTTTTGGATTCTAGTTATTTCCTTCTTGTGTTTACTCCACTCCTTTAGTTGGGTCCTTACATATTTCAGTTGTTTGTGGAGTTTGAATTGGGTTGTCCCAAATCTTGGTTTCCCTAATTTCCATCATTCCTTTATGTAGTCCCCCAACTCCTCATCTTTCAGCCACCATAGCTCAAATTTAAAAGTTCTCGCAACTTTATGATTATCTTCTTCTATGGTTAGGCTTACTAGAAAATGATTTGAAGAAAGCCTATCCATGACCCTCGCTTGATGCTTGGTATGCAAAAATAATTCCTCACCCACGAAGAAATGATCCAAGCAATATTTTATGACCTCCCCTTCCTTTCTTCTGTTTGTCCAGGTCATGGAGCTATCCACAATTGGGATATCTATTAGATTCATTTGACATGTTATTGCTAAAAAAAACCTGTCATTTTCCTCTAGCATGGCTCTGCCTCCTTGTTGTTCCTCTATTCTAAGCTTTGCATTGAAGTATCCTCCTACAATCCATTGGTCCTCTGGGTAGTTGTCTTTGAAATTTTGGATGGCTTCCCATTGATCCCTTTGTAATCTAATTGTTTGTACTCCATAAAAATTAACTATAGTTCAAATTTTTCCAGTTTCCCTATTTTGTAATCGGACCATCAACACCCCTCTCGTAGAGACCCCCTATCTCTACGAATAGTTGGTGATTCCACATAGTGGCCAATCCACCTAATTTTCCTTGTGCCAATTGAGTAAGGATCTCTCCTTTTTGCCATATCCTCCTATTTATTTTTTGTAAGTCTTCTTGCATTTTGGTTTCCTATAAAAAAATATATTTGAACTCATATCTATGATAATATTTTTGACTGCCTTTTGTCTGGGGCAACTACCTAAACCCCTCATATTCCAAGTGATTAATATCATTGAGAATTAGGAGAGAAAAAAACAACCATAAATTTTACCTTTTCGTTTTGGCTCAAATCTCTTCCTCGTTCCTCCATATTTTCCTTTGAATTTCTCCCTGTAGATTGGTTTGGTTTTTGTTTCTTCTCCACTTGATGAATCCCTAGAGTAGGCCTTTCTTTGTTCTTATTTCCTTCTTTCATCTATATTTCTTATGTCAAAATTATCCTTTTCTCTATTTCCCCTCCTATGGTATCCCTCATGGGTTGAATCTCCTCTTCCATGAGAGAGGTTGTGTCTGGTTCTGCTCCTTGCTTGTTCCCTGACACTAGATTGGAATATTGTTCCTGATCAACTGGTGTGAATTGTTGAGTATCCTCCTCTAACCCTTCCATTTGAAAATTTCATTTTATTTTCAAGTTTTCTAGTTGTTTGAATATCTCATATCTATTGTTTGTTCTTCCTGCTCTTTCTCCTTGTCTCTACTTACCATGTTGATTTTTTTTATTTGGCCCTCTTGATTACTTTTTGAAATACTTCAATGTATTTTGGGCCTTTTCCTTCCTTTTTATTTCTCTTTTACTGAAGAGATTGGCCCACCATATTAATATTTGCTTTTATCCCCTCTTATTCAAATTGATAATCCTTAACTGTTGGGTATATTCTAGCTAGATGTCCATGAGCGTGGTACACCCGACATATGAATGGAATACCTCATAATCTAGTTGTTGGTACCAAAAAAATCCCCTATTTTTAGGTCTATCTCTGTTGGAAGAGGTTTGGTAAGGTCCATTTCTACACAAACCCTAGCAAACATTACTGATCCTCCTAAAATTGCTTCTCTTGATCTACCTTGATAATGCCCTAGTAAGTTGCCTATTACCTTGAGTACCTCCTCTTTCCAAAATTCAAGGGGAAGGGCAAATAATATTACCCATATTGATACTGTAGTCAGTTCTACCCTTGGGTCCAATCCCATCTTCCATGGCTGCAAGAATAGTCATGTTGGCCCGTGATGATATGGCCATCCCTCAAATACCTTTTTTCGATCTACCATAGATGTGAACTCTACAGAAAAATACCCATTTGGGAGAATTAGAATTTTGTATTCTCCTTCCATATGCCATTGTTTCCTTATCCACGTATGGAGGAAGTGCACGAATGGTCTAAAAACCACGAATTTACTTATCATGTTGTGTTTTGACTTATAAAAAATATCCTCAACTATCCAGTACTTAGTTATTTCTAATACTGGTATTTCTTTTGCTTGTGGTAGGCATCTTTTCACCCTCCTAGGCAGAGAATCCTCATTTTATTGCTTCCCCATGGTGTTTATGATTTTCTTTGCTTGTATTTGATAGTTGTTAAAGTTATCTTGGGTTCCACATAGCTTATCTCGGAATGAGATTCCTTTGTTTGGAGGATTTGGTACCAAATTACCTATGTTCCCCATTCTTGGTCGTGATCCTTACTATTGATAAACCTCTCCCCTATATTATGAAATCCCAGTTCGATTCCTCAAACCTCCTCTCAAGCACTCCAAACTTCTAAAACCCTAGCTTCTGAAACCAATTGAAAAAAAATATTTACTAGTAAATTCATTTAATATATGCTTAATTATAAATTATTAGCAAATCTCTTTTAATAAGGATAAATCCCAAGGTCGAGATGTGTTCTTTGCATTATTTTACCAACATAATTGGGATATAGTGAAAGATTCTTTATTGGTGGTAGTAGATCAGTCTAGGGTAAAATAATACATACCTTATAAAATAAATGCTATATATCTTACCCTAATTCCAAAAAAGAAGGGTGTTGAATTGTTTGATTTATTTAGACCCATAAACCTACGTAATTTGGCATATAATATTATCTCCAAAGTGATGGTAAATCTATTAAGACCATTGTTAGACAAAATTATTTCAAAAGAGCAAGGAGAATTTGATAGATTCTGGATGGGATCATATTAGCTCATGAAGTTATACATTCAACAACTTCAATAAATGAGAAAACAATGATCTTAAAACTTGATATGAGTAAAGCTTATTATATGGCTAAATAGGATTTTCTTTTTGTAGTATTAGAAAAGTTTGGATTTGGGAAGAAATGGGTTAGATGGATAAGTTTGTGCCTCTTCAATTTCATATTTAGTGTTGGTCAATGGGTTAGTAATAATGATTTAAAGCTAAGAGAGGCCTTAGTTAGGGAGATCCTCTATCACAATATCTATTCATTATTATGGCAGAGGTTTTGGGTAGGAACTTGAAGATGTTAGGAAATAACCATGTATAAAAAATACACAACCTATGTGGAAAAATAAATAATAATAGTGGCATTGGAAAAACAATTCAAACCCTAGTTAAGCAGTGCAATAATCAATAAGCAATCACACAAATGTAAGAGACATAAGATATACGTGGTTCAAGCAGTGTACCCTATGTCCATAGAGAAACAATCAATCCTTTGTATTATTAACAATACAACAATCTTCTCCTCTTGTACAATGTCTCATCCCCCTCTCTTCCTCCAAACCATAAAAGAGCATTTCATCATAGAGGTAGTCTTTACAGTACAAAATATATAGAGATTCGTGGTTTTTCCTCTACCCGAAACCACATAGTGGTGTCGAAATACAATGAGCCAAAAACATGGGCTGATAACCACCCATACGCTTATCACGTTCTTATGACAAGTATTTTTCACCAAGAAAAGACAGTTAAATTACCAGCCATAAATTTTCATTAAAAAATTTTCCACCAACAATATGTAATAGTAATTAAATATTTAATGCTGCCCCTTGGAACCCCATTCAAGGGCCTATTGTTGATCATTGCCCATCAACAATACTCCTTGGAAATTAATTCCTTTCTTATCAATTTGGCTTCATTACCTAACAATCTCCCACTTGGAGATAATATTGATGCAACATCCCTGCACCCTAGGACTGAAAGTTTCTCATAACATGACATTACTCCTTAAGGCCAACTGAAGTAGAGCAAAATATCAAATTCTCCCTGGTTACAATTTTGGTAAGCATATCAGTAAAATTTTGGGAAGTGTGAATCTTACCCAACTTTACCAAACCATCCTCCATTGTTAATCAAATGAAGTGATACCTCAACTAAATGTGCTTTGTCCGTGAGTGAAAAGCAGAGTTCTTATCTAAATAAATAGAAATTTGGTTGTCACTCCAAAGTGTCCCATATCCTTGCTCCTGAACTAGCTCTTCAATCAACCTATGAAGCCATATGAACTCTTTGGCACATTTCGTGATGGCCACATACTCAGCCTCCATAGTAGAAAGAGCTACAACACGTTATAGCTTGGATATCCAACTCATTGTTGTACCTCCAACTATGAATACATACCCAGTAGTGCTCCTCCCACCATCCAAATCACCTGCCATATCCGAATCCACATAGCCCTGTAACTCAGCCTTGGGACCTCCAAAATTCAAACAGAATTTTGAAGTCCCTTTCAAATACCTGAGTATCCATTTTACTGCTTGCTAGTGAGATTTACCTGGATTACTCATATATCGGCTCACAATTCCCATTGCTTGGGTAATGTTTGGTATTCCTTCTCATTTGTCTTGGGATATAACTTCTATCTAATGCAATACAAGGTCCTCTGTTTATCAAATAAACTATTGTATCAACTGAACTAGCCCAACCAAACAATGGCAACCTTGCATGCAATCTCATGGCTCTGGCATACTCCATTATAGTTTTGTTCATCCTCTATGAGACTCCATTATCCTGTGGTGTCCTAGGAGTAGTTTGTTTCTTTGCGCAATAGTCCTCAAAATCCTTGCTGCAATATTCACCACCATGGTCAGATTTAAGGCATTTTACTTTCTTACCTACCTCAATCTCCACTAATGCTCTCCATTTCCAAAAAATATCGAAAACATCAGCTTTATGCTTGATTGTGAAGATCCATGTCTTCCTGCTGAAATCGTCAATGAAGGTAACATAATACGAGTAGCCATGAAGAGAAAGTACCGGTGAGGGACCCCACACATCTGAGTGAACTAAATCTAATTTCTCTTTCTTCCTTTCTGGACCAACCTTTAGAAATCTTACCCTTTTCTATATTTCATATACACGACCTTCATAGAAACCCAAATCAACATCCTTGAGTTTTGGCAACAGTTTTATGGAGTGAAGGGTTTTCATCTCTTTCTCACTCATATGAACCAACCACAAATGCCATGATTTTGCATCATCCTGAGGAACATAGTTCAATGTACAATAAGATGAGTTATACAATAAATACAAAGTTCTAATCAACTCACCTTTTGCGATCACCATTGAACCCTTTGTCACTCTCCATTGTCGGTTTCCAAAAGTAGTGTTGCATCCCTCCAAATCAAGTGCACTGGTTGAAATCAAGTTCCTCTTCAGATCAGGAATGTGTCTAACTTTTTTAAGCACCCAAATATTTCAATTTTGCAACTTTACATTCATCGTGCCAATACCCACAATCTCACATAGACAGTTATTACCCAACAAAACCTCTCCATAATGACCTGTAGTATAATCAACAAAGTACTCCCTATGAGAAGTGACATGATAAGAAGCTCCATAGTCCATAACCCAATACTCACTCATGAAATTTTCTACAAAAATCAGGGCATCTTAATAAATTGCACCTGCAATATTTACCTCTTGAGCATCATTTCCATTATTGTCCTCATTATTATTTTTGTCTTTGCACTCCCTCTTGAAGTGTCCATCCTTCCCATAATGCCATCAATCAATCTTGCTTTTGTCTCTTCTTTTAGATCTACCCTTCAATTTTCCTTTGTTTTGGATTTTTCCTCTAGCTTGGCCTTTTCCTCTTTCTCTATTTTTGCCTCTGCTTTTTGTAGATAGTGCTAATCCAGATGATGAAGCCTCCCTTGAGGATTTTATCCTCATATCCTCACTAAGGATTGTGCTAATCACATCATCAAACACCAAATTTCTAGATCCAGACACAAAATTACTCACTTCCATTACAACGCTAGCCCACGAGTCTGGTAGTGAACAAAGAAACCCTAAAGCCATAACCTCATCATCAAAATCAAGCCCTACAGATTTTAAAGAACCCATAACAACATAAAACTCGTTAAGGTGTTCTTGAATAGATCCAGCCTCTTGCAACTTCATAGTAAAAAGTTTTCTAATCAAGAAAATTTTATTTGAAGCTAAGGGTTTTTCATACAACTTAGCTAGTGTACCCATGGCTCCTTTGGTGGTCTTTTCCTTCCCTATTTTGTATGCAACATAATCAACCAGGCTCAACCGGATCACCCCTAGTGCCCTCTTATCTATCATATCTCATTCCTCATCATCCATCGTCCTAGGTTTACCATCAGTCTTCTCTTTTAGAGCTAAGTATAGATCATCCTTCTGATACAGATAATCCTCCACTTTGGTTTTCCACATACCAAAATTTTGTCCAGTAAACTTCTCTAGTTTAAAATTCAAACTTTCTCCCATTTCTCCCACTTGAGCATAAAATTCTTCGATGAGTGCCCTTTTCCAACAAGACTGCTCTAATACCATTTGTTGGGAATTCACCATGTACAAACAATACATAGCCTATACGAAAAAATAAATAATAATAGTGGCAATGGAAAAATAATTCAAACCCTAGTTAAGCAGTAGCAATTACACAAATGTAAGGGACACAAGATATACATGGTTTGGGCAGTGTACCCTATGTCCACGGAGAAACAATCAGTCCTTTGTATTATTAATAATACAACAATCTTTTCCTCTTGTACAATGTCTCATTCCCTCTCTTCCTCCAAACTAAAAAAAAACATTCCGCCATAGAGGCAGTTTTTACAATACAAAGTATATAGATATTCGTAGCTTTTCCTCTACCCAAAACTACATAGTGGTGTCGGAATACAATGAGCTAAAAACATGGGCTGATAACCACCCATACGCTTATCACATTCTTATGACAAGTGTTTTTCACCAAGAAAATACAGTTAAATTGCCAACCATAAATTTTCATTAAAAATTTCTCCATCAACAATATTTAATAGTAATTAAATATTTAATGTTAATTAAATATTTAATGCTGCCCCTTGGAACCCTGTTCAAGGGCCTATTGTTGATCATTGCCCATCAACAATACTCCTTGGCAATTAATTCCTTTCTTATCAATTTGGCTCCATTACCTAACATATGAAGACTAACAAATATGGACTTATAAGTGGACTTAAGACTAGTAATAACATCAAAAACATCACCCATCAATAGTTTGTAGATGCTACATCCCATTTTGGAAGAGCAAGGATAAACGATGCCAGAGGTTTGAATAATTTATTAAAGGAATACAAAAGAGCATTAGGAAAAAAATTAATAGGCAAAATCCAAAATTTACTTCCTAAACACTCCAGCTAAAATCAAAGCAAGAATTTGCATGTTACTTCAAATGGCAGAGGTAAATTTACCATAACTTATATAAGGATTCTCTTCTTTGAGTGGAGAATGAGGATAGAATTATGGAATCTAGTTATAAGTAAAGTTCAAAATAAACTACTGGCATGGAAAGGTAGATGGTTATCATTAGCAGGAAGAGTGCAACTAATTAAGTCAGTCTTATAGGCCATTCCAACATATTACATGTCATTGTATACTATGCCAAAATCAATAAAAAAAGTTTAATCTATATTATGTGATCCTTTTTGTGGTCATAAAATAAAATTTTCTTTGGTGAAATGAAGCAAGGTGTGTGATAATGAAACTAGGGGAGGTATTGGTTTAATAATTCTTATAGATGCAAACTTAGCTCTTATGGAAAAAGTAATATGAAGATTGTACTAAGAGAGTCAAAGACAATGGGTAATAATTCTTCTAAGTAAGTATGTTGAGCCCAATGACCCAAGCTTAATATTTATTGCATTCTCTCTATCAAATGGTTTTGCACTTTGTAATGGTTTAAAAAAATCTATTGATCTAGTGATCAAAGATTTAAGATGGGTGGTGTGAATTAGAGAAACTATTTGGATGGATATTTGGTGTGATAAAAATCACTCAATATATATCTAATTTGAGACCTTGGATGAGATTATTTCAAGATAAACATGGTGATAGGGTTTCAAACATTTTGTACAAGGATTAGGAAGGAAGATACAATTGAAAAGAATATTTTTTACAAGTGTACAAGATATTGATGCTAGGAGGAAATTGAGTATAAAGATAACACCTGTGATTATTTCGAGGGTAGCCAAGGATAATTTAATTTGGGAGTTGAATAGCCCAGGATAATATAATTCATATTCTTGTATTCTAGGGGTAATTTTTCTACCTCCTTCAAAGACCTCCTATCTCGAGTATGTAAACATTTATCATCAAACCCATTTAACAATATATTCAATTGTTAATTATTAATATTTAGGAATTTAATATACCTCCTATCTTGAGTATCTAAGTTTTTACTATTAAATTCACTTAATATTAAATTATTAGCAAATCTCTTTTAATAAGGATAAATCCCTAGATCTAGATGGGTTATTTGCAATATTTTACCAACATAGTTGGGATATAGTGAAGGATTCTTTATTGGTGGCAATAGAATAGTCTAGGGTAAAACAATACATACCTTATAAAATAGATGCAACATATCTTACCCTAATTCCAAAAAATAACGATGTTGAATTGTTTGATTCATTTAGACCCATAAGCCTATGTAATATGACATATAATATTATCTCCAAAGTGATGGCGAATGGATTAAGACCATTGTTAGACAATATTATTTCAAAAAACAAGGAGGATTTGTGAAAGGGAGATATATTTTGGATGGGATCATAGTAGCTCATGAAGTTATACATTCAATGACTTCAAGAAAAGATAAAGCAATGATCTTAAAACTTGATATGAGTAAATCGTATGATAGGGTTAAATGGGATTTTCTTTTTGTAGTATTAGAAGAGTTTGGATTGGGAAGAAATGGGTTAGATGGATAAACTTATGTCTCTTCGATTACATATTCAGTTTTGGTTAATGGGTTAGTAACAAAACCATTTAAAGCCAAGAGAGGCCTTAGATAGGGAGGTCCTCTATCATCATATTTTTTCATTATTATGATAGATTTTTGGTAGATACTTGAAGAAGGCTAACAAATATGGGCTTATAAGTAGACTTCGGGCTAGTAATAATATCGACAACATCACCCATCAATAATTCGTGGATGATACATCCCTTTTTGAAAGGTAAAGAAAAACGAGACCAGAGGTTTGAATAACTTATTAAAGGAATACAAAAGAGGATTTGGGCAAAAAAATAATATGACAAAATCCAAAATTTACTTCCTAAACACTCCAGCTAAAATAAAAGTAAGAATTTATAGGTTACTTCAAATGGAGGAGGCAAATTTGCCACAACTTATCTAAGGATGTCCTTATTTGAGGGGAGAAAGAGGATAGAATTATGGAATCTAGTTATAAGTAAAGTTCAGAATAAACTATAGGTATGGAAAGGTATATGGCTATCGTTACCAAGAAGAGTGCAACAAATTAAGTCAGTTTTATAGGTCATTTCAACATATTACATGTCATTGTATACTATGCCAAAATCAATAGAAATTTTTTTAATATATGTTATGCGATCCTTTTTGTGGTCAGGTTTACATGATAAAAGATTTTTTTTTTTGGTGAAATGGAGCAAGGTGTGTGATGATAAAACTAGGGGAGGTCTTGATTTAAGAGTTCTTATATATGCAAACTTAGCACTTAGGGAAAGAGTAATTTGGATATTGTACAAAGAGATTCAAATATAATGGGTATGAATTCTTCTAAGTATGTTGAGTCCAATGAACCAAGCTTAATATTTACTACATTCTCTCTACCAAATGGTTCTGCACTTTGGAATGGTTTAAAAAAATCTATTGATCTAGCGATTAAAGGTTTAAGATGGGTGGTGGAAATTGGAGAAATAAATTATATTTGAATGGATATTTGGTGTGATAAAAAACCACTCAATCTAGATCCAATTATAAAACCTTGGATGAGATTATTTCAAGACAACTATGGTGATAGGGTTTCAAACATTTTGTACAAGGATCGGGAAGGAAGATACAAATGAAAAGAATATATTTTTACAAGTATACAAGACATTGATGCTAGGAGGTAGTTGAGTAGAAAAATAACACCTATTATTATTATGAGGAGAGCCAAGGATAAATTGATTTGGGAGTTGAATAACTCAGAAGAATACACAACAATAAGTGGATATAAAGTAAAGCACCAACAAATTAGGAATGTCTCAAGAATATAGAGAGATATTTGGGATAGCCCAAGCATTTCTAAAGTCAATGTTTGTTTGGCTAATAAGTCATAGAAGAATTTTAACCTGGGATAACCTTATGAAAAGGGATTTTCATGGCCCCTCTCAAAGTGTTCTTTGTAAAAAGGATACTACAGACCATCTCTTGGGACATTTCTAAATAGTCTTGAAACTATGGAAATGGATTCTTAATATGTTTTGTAAATGCATGGTGATGAATAGCATAATTGAAGAATGGTTAAAGTAATGGCAAAGCACTTTTAAAAGTGAGGCTTTACAGACAATTCAAGATAAATCAAAAGATACAATACTTTGTACTGTATGGCTAGAAAGGAATAGAAGAATATTCAAAGGAAAGGAAAGCAGTTTAAAGGTAATGAAAATGAATATATGTTTAGCCATAGAGGAGTCTAATCCAACCCTATCAACTCACCAAGTCCCTAATCTGCAACTAGAGAGATTTGATAAATGAAGTCAACTCATCAAATGGAAGTATGATGTTGGGTACAAGAGAAACAAAAAGAAGAAAAAGAATATAAAGTGGAAACCACCAAATGTGGAGTTGGTCAAATTAAATTTTTATGGAGCATCTAAAGGAAATCTAGGACTAATAGGAAGAGGAATAATTAGAAATAATAGAGAAGAGATTTTGTCTCATTATGGTTTCAATAGTGGATTTAAGACAAATAATGAAGTTGAATCTTGGGAAGATTTAAAAGGGTTAGAAATAAGCAAACAAATGAAATGGAACATAGTATGGACGAAAGGTGATTCACTTGTAATAAATGCAATTTTGAGGAAAGCAAAGGCTCCATGGAACATACACGAGATAATTGTGAAAATTTAATATCTTGCTAAAGAGTTTGAAGAAATCGGGTTTACACATACATTAAGGGAAGGAAACAAATGTGCAAATAGGCTAGCCAATAGAGGGTTTTTAATTGAGTATCATGAAGTTAAATTATGTTTTCCATGGTTAGAGGAGGTAGTAAGTTTAGCTGAATCTAACAAGAAAATGTTGACTGCCTTAATCAAATAATAATTAAGATTTTATTTTAATGTTTTCCATTGGTAATATATTCTTTATTTTATAATATTAATGTGTTTTCATATAAACTATTTATTATATTTTTTGTGGTTGCACTTGTGTTTTAGGAAGAAAACTAGCAATCCAGATTTGGTAAAGCAAACTATGATAGTGCGATGTTTTGGAAATATTACTATACTAAGATGTAATGCATAGATAGTAGAGGTAAAGTTATGGTATAGTGAAGGCTACTATAGAAAATTGTCAAGAAGGAAACTGAATTTTGGAATATTTGTATTCACACAAAAAATTGAAAAGATCCAAAAAATAAAAAATCAAGAATTCAAACATTCTATATAATATGATGTAGGTTTCTAGCTCTAGCATCTCAATTGAGATGAGAAGTGAATATATTTGTAAACTCTCAAGCTCTAAAGAAGAGAGTTTTATTTTATCAAGGGTGGGGGACCTGAGTACAACCCCTTGTTATCCAGCAAAAAAATTAAAAATAAATTATTAAAATTTAAGAATCTAACACAAAGAGCTTTGTATTTGATATATACCCTGCCTACCTCCTTTAAATTTAAATCTTATCTCCTTTAAATTTAAACCTTAGACCTCTTATTTGAATATTTAAGCTACCTCCTTTAAATTTGAACCTTCCTTCCTTTAGATTTGAACCTTAGATTTCCTACTTGGATATCCAAACCTTCACCATAAGAGCCACTTAGATTGCACTCAATCATCCATTATTTAATTCATTGTTAGGTTAATAGTTATGCATAAATATATAATCTTAAAATTTAGAGAAGCTAAAGTGTAAAATTTTGACAATGTACTAGGGAGGTTCCATCTTGTGAAAAACAAGAGGTGGTACTCTAACTTAAGATCAAGGATCACTTTTACATCCTTTATATAGCGTCAAAGAAGGAAAAAATAAAAATTATGCAAGAGATACCTAGGTTCAAAGCACAACAAGGTGTGTATGAATGTGTAAAAAAAAATCCATAAAAATCAAAATTTTATTTTTATTCCTCAACCTTGAGGTTAAAGGATTCATTCAAATTTTTATTAAATCAATAGTTAAAACATTAATACATATAATAGAATATTTTTTGTTTTCAAGAGATAAGTTAGGAATTTAGTAGCCATTCACTTCAATGTTATCTCTAAATTAATTCTTTTAAAGGTCTTTTTTGCGATTATTCTATGATGTTCCAAGAGATTCTCCATATCCACCTAGTCTTTGACGAAGATAACATACTAAATAAATAGTACAAGCCATTTAGGTCTTAAGCCATTATGTTTTGCTAGATTTTGTATTAAATGTTAACATGTAAAATATGATTGATCTCACATTTGGAAAATCTCATCTCTTATTAGGATTTTTTAAATTCATTATATGGGATTGAATCGAGCTCCACTCATGTTACATCATGATCACATAGTGGTATTACAATAGTTTGGTAATTATCCATGTATCACTTGACAATATTTGAACATGGGTCTCCTTACAATTCAAAAGAATTTAACGAATTTATCTCATGATATTTGATACTTCAATGGGCTATACAGGATTGAAATAAACCTTACATGTGTATTACATCATGAACACATGATGGTATTATAATAACTTGATATTTATGCATATGTCACGTGGGAAGATTCAAGCCTTGGTCCCTTCCTTAAAATTTCAGGAATTTGACCAATTGAACTGATGCAATTTGATTAAACAATAAGGTTCACCTATGTGATTTGAACCTTGATTTATAGTGTGAGACTTTTCATTCCAAATAAATTGTTCTAAATCCCATAGGCTTCTCTTCTCTCTCGCTAGAATTTTGTTAAAGAGTGTATATTTTTTTAATTTTTAATCCATTTCATATCATCTTGATACGAATCTTTTCTTAAGTTGCAAATATTATTTGATGTTGTAATATGTTTTTATTGATACTATTTATTTGGATATGAAAATTTTGCTTTACGTTACTATCATTGCTTGATGTTGTGACATATGCTAACACCATAAGGTAATCAATTTGAATTTTAACCTTTATTTCTTCTAAAAAAATAAATTTTGAACTATTTTTCAAGCTTCTTTTGATAAACCAAGACCTATACAACTTTCAAAAATAACAATAATAGTAAAAACTCATAAATGGAAAACAAAAATCATTCACTATATTAAGATTAAGATTTAACATAAATAAACCATATCAAACAACATATGCAGATTTTAAATATCAACAAATCCTAACCACTCAAAGAGGGGTAAAATATCATAGCCACTTAGAGAAGGTGGAGTCTCATATGCACACTAGAGGTAATTTAAGATTTCAAGTATGAATCAATGAGACAACTACCACATAGTTTATTTACTTATAAATTAAAACCTATAACAACCCTAACCTTCATGCTCAAGGATCAACTAACCCAATCCTAGGGTCTGAGCTAACAATAATAAAGATAGTCAACATAGTTATATTGGAGTTGTCACATGGCTCTCCCTAGAAATCTTTATCCTCAAAGCTAAAATTGACTAGAGAATGCTTGTTGACTCCCACATTGCATCTTCATTCAATAGATTTTGTCACTTGATGAGGAACTCCTGCACTTGGAAAGACCACAAATTATAGACTTGAGACTACAAAATTGCTTCTAGGTGGAGGTTGATTTACCCTTTTTTATCAAGTATCTAGACACATGAAATATTTGGGATTCTTGAATTCAAAGGAAGCTCCAATTTATAAGCCACTTTTCCAATTCAATTAACCATGTTGTATGTACCACAACACATAGATGATAGATTGGATGGCATATATAGATATCCTCATTTCCTACAAGGAAATTTGTACTCTTGATAAAGT
Source organism: Wollemia nobilis (assembly GCA_028583015.1). Taxonomy (NCBI): domain Eukaryota; kingdom Viridiplantae; phylum Streptophyta; class Pinopsida; order Araucariales; family Araucariaceae; genus Wollemia; species Wollemia nobilis. The sequence continues at coordinate 819,709 of JAQPPZ010003542.1, forward strand.
CCTACTAGTAGGTTTTATCCAAATTTTAAACATAGAAAATAATGTTTTAAGTGGAGAAGAGTCGTGAGGAAATCAAAGTTTAAATTTTGACTATGGGACTCCATCTATGAGGGAGAATATGACTCAATTATTTTGGCAGAGCACTTTGATATGTCTGCTTATTTTTTCAAGGATATATCTTGTTTAGGCAACATGCAAGTCTTGTTGGATTGTATTTTAGTTTATAGTTAAATATTGTAAAAAAAAGAGCAGTATTATTAAGCACTTATATATTTTTTGCTTGTTTATAGAATAGATTAGAGAGTTAAATGGGACCACCAATGGATGCTAATTGGGGAGGAGTTTAGGCATGTGCTCATTTAGAGTATTTTTAATGTAAGGCCAAGACTTTGACAATACAAGGGAAAAAATAAAGGAAAGTTGATATTTGTTTTTCAAAAATACCTATTTGCTAAAATGGAAAGGACAACCCTTTCAAAAACCTACCTTATTTTTAAGAGAAAAAAATATAGACAACATATCATGTTACTTAATTTTTTAAATTACTCCTATTTTAATATTCATTTGCTTGTGTCCAACTCTTCTATGAAATGTTTTATAAAATATGTAAAGAAACATTGTAACATGATGGTAAAAAAATTTCACTTTTTTATTTCTACAATATGACTTTTAAAATTTTAGTAATTTAGGTCCGAGGTGTAGACCAATTGGTTCATCCAAACCCCATAAGGGGGGCAAACGTCCAAGGTTCAAATCTAGGGCCTCGTCGGACTGAACGCTTGTCCCTTTCCTGGTGCTTTCAGTGGCGTAAAAGGTTTAAAATTATTGTGGCATAGTGGTTATAGGGACGGATTGCACGAAGATCTGTGTGGCGGCTTTTGGTGCGAACAACGCAAAATACTGTGGCGGCCATAATAGCTGGACATCCTGCCCAGATTTGTGGCGGATACCAATTCCACCATGTAAATTAAAAAAAGAAAATAGTAATTTAAGCATTTATGCTTTCCAAAGCATTAATATTTTTCAGTTGGTCCTTATTTACATTTGTTTGATGACAAGGATAGTTAAAGGTTTCTTTTAACTCATGTTAAAACTAAAATTTAGCTAAGTACTTGCCCTCTAGAAACAAATGGAACCTTGAATTTATTTTCACTTCAAATATATTACTTGCTAAAATATGATGTCTATGGTAGCATAGGTCCACAAAAGGTATTGGTTACATTTTTCCCCTAAGTGGGTCCCCACTATGGAAATAATGATTCCCTTATAATGAGTCTCTTAAATGACTCCTTTAATGCTAGAGTATATTACATTATTTAGTACATGCCAATGTACCACCTTGGGTACATCTTTATATTAGGAGTGTCTTAGATTAGAGTGTGAGTAAACATTTTATGTAATGTAATAATAAGGAGAAAATGCACAATTGTCATGTAGTTAAGTGTGCAAGTGTGGTGAGTGTAGATGTGTACAAGTGTCCTTTATGTAAGAGTGCACATATGTTCTTAGAATAGGAAAGTGAAGATTCTCAAGAAGAGTGAAGACCAAGAGTACTCCATATGAAGAGTCACATTCTATTATATATGTGACTAAGTATTGTAAAGAGAGGAAGTAGTGTATGTGACCTTTATTCAATATCATGTTACTATTTTTGTGAGCATTTGTTAGTGTCCATTTTATGAGTTGTTACAAAAGTTATATATGAGTTTTATATGATTAAAATATTGCCATTATCATATATTTTATATTACAACTTTATTTGAGATATTATGGTTATTTACGTTAAGTATTAAGCATCAAAAGCTAATAGTGGTATCAGAGTCACAAGGGAGATTGATAGAAGATAGGGAGAATTTTATTATAGATTTGAAAGTTGCTACTTTGGCTAGATTATTTCCATAGGGTTGTAGAAAAACTCATGAAGACTATGACTCAACATAGATTTCTTTCCACTAGATTGAAAACAACTAGTGAGGATTATTGATTTCAGATTTTTGAATATTTGTATGTATTTAATTGCTATTGTCTAAGATTTTGTTGCAAAAAATTAGTTCTCAGAAGTTGAGAAGCTTCCTACAATAGATAGAGAAGAATTCCACTTTCGATTGCTTGAAAGTCTATGTGCTTTCCTCACACAAGAATTGATTTTGGAATTACAACATAATATCGGAGATTGAAGGCCAAAGAGAAAGGTTTCATTGTAGAGTTTGAAGAATTGAAGATAGAAAAATTTGAAGATTGTAGAAAGAAGATTGAATATTAAAGAGACGCAAAGAGCTTCTATTGAATATTGAATACTGAAGATTGAGGAGACCCAAGAGAAGAGGTCCAATAGCATATTGAAGAGAGAAGAGAGGAAGAGGCTAGAAAATCCCTATTGAATATTGAGAAAAAGGAGACCCGAGAGAAGAGGTCCCATTGAAGATTTGAGAAAGGAGATAGGATATTTGAGAGAGAATATTGAGGAGGCCTAGGAAAAGGTCCCATTGAAATTTGGAAGGAGAAAGAAGGAGAATAGATAAGCCCTATTAAGAAATTGAATAAGTGGTCATTGGAGAAGATTTGAAAAGTTCAAGGTAGAAGATTTCAAGAAGAAGGAACTCTTGAAAATAGGTAATCACATAAAAATTTGAGATAATTATCACCATCTGACAACAAGCCCAAAAGGATTTGTGAAACCAATTCAAGGAGGAAGGATTTGGCAAGAAGTTTGCCAAATTTTGAGAAAGTATTTTTGAAGACTTCAAGACATTCAGATTCTTGAAGAAAATGCCAGCAAAGAGGTCAAATTTTAAGGCAGAATTCAATGAGAGCTAAGGAGGAGAAAGAATATTGAAGAGGCCATCAAATTGATAATTTTAGAGGTAACCATTAATGTTTTGAATGCTAATTTTATGAAGAAGAAAATTGCAGAATTTTGAGGTAAAATTTGAAGAGTTTCAGGGCAACAAATTGGAGAAGACAGAGTTGCGAATTCGAGAACTACTGGACAATTTTTTAAGTGTCCTCGGATAGCTAATTGAAGGAGGAATTGATAGTAAGTTAAGGCAACAAATTGAAGGAGTTAGAGGTAAATTTTGGACAACAAAAGACAACATATTGGACAACATTTGATACTCCAAATTTTAGAGTTTGAGACAACATTTTAAGGAGAAGTAGAGCTACAAAATTTAGAATTTTTAGGCAACAAGTTAAAAACAAGAAGGCAGATTTTTAGGTAGCTTTAAAAGCTACAAATTTCAAAAAAATTAGGCAACATTTCGAGAAGCAAAGGAGCTACAAATTTTAAGTTATTAGGCAGCAAGTTTGGACAAGAAAAGGTGAGAAAAACCAGCAAGGTAGCAAGCTAGGAAGGAGGCAGAAATTAAGTTTGTAAATAGATATTAAAAGAGGTGTTTTGTTAAGGTGTTATAAGTTGATTAATATTAGTAATTTTAAGTATTACTTCTAGTTAAAAATAGCGAGAAGAATAGTTGCAAATGTAATAAGAAGCACTCAAAAAAGTGTGCATTGTGTATGTTTTTAAAAGGATATTAAGTGCATGTTCTTGAAGGGACAATAGCATCTTTGAACTTGCACAGATTTTAGAAAGTAAAAGTCAACAAAGTAAGTGAAGGAGTAAAATCACTTGAAAAGAAAGCCCTCAAGACAACAAAAAACTCACTCATTGAAGCTGAGTTGGAATTTGTTAAAGCTAAACAAAAGGAGTGGCAGTCTAAGAAGCCACTAAACATGGAAGGAGGAGCTACCATTTTGAAAGGAGAAGAGCCACCTAAGTTGAGGATGAACTGTTATGAGAGAAGAGCCACCATATTGGATGAAGGAGCCACCAATGTAGTCTACGAATGTTAGAGAATAGGCAACCAAAAGGACATTTGATGGATGTTAAAAATCCAAACGCCAAAGGGGGAATATCATAATCAAGGAGAGAACATAAAAGGCCAAGCACAGTAGAAGTTGAACATTCGAGTGAGTTGAGCACATTAAAATAGAAGAGCAAACATTATTGCCAAGTATAGTGGAACGTTACCAAAGAAGAGCATTGATTAGAGGAGTGGAAGAGTTTGTGTGCCACTTGGCATTGCAGAAGATATAACGCCCAAGAAGCTATAACATCATTGAATAATATGAGCTAAAGTTGAAAAATGCTTCTACCAAGTGTTGAGGAGCACATAAAAATTGGAGCGCCAAAGGAACGTTGGTTGAAGAGCAAAAGAGTTTGTGTGCCACTTGGCACTTGGAACAAAGAGTGCCAAACATTTTTGGAGGGAGTCAAAACATATTTGGAGCAATCATTAAATGCATGGGCCAAAAATAGCATAGCATCAGATTCATTCGACATCAATTCATTTTCAGATTCAAGTGAGCGCTTTGTAGAAAGAAGCCTATTGAAGAGTCAACATTGGAGATCGACTATTTCACCGAAATAAGCACACATCCAAAATATTGGAGGTAATATCTAAATTAATTTTTTTGTTTTTCTAAAGTTTGGAGTAATAAGGAGTGACTTATAGTTGATTTATCAAAGGTTGAGTTTAATTAATATATTTCCACATTGATTAATTAATGCTATTGGAGGTATAAGGTATATACGGGAAAATAAAAATCCTAGAAACTTTATTTATGCAATTTGGAAAGTTTTGTAAAGTTTTGAAATTTTGATTTGAATTTTTTGGAAGTTAATTACATATTTTGTACTTAGTTTATTTTATTTTGTAAAGCAATTTTGAATATTGGTAAATATTTTGAGATTTGGATAAATAAGGATTTCAACATCAAATTATGAATACAAAATTTGCAAATATCTTTTACTAAAATTCTAAATTTCTAATTGGGAAGTTATAAGAAATTCAACATCAACATAGGATTGTGAAATTTAGAGTTAGAAATAATATATTCAAAATTGGGAGATAAAAGGTATTCAACTTAGAGATTTGAAGAATTGAAACCTTTGTCAAAATTATTGATTGATCATTCAAAACATTAAGGAGACATAAGGTAGTCTACAAGTGTCATCATGACAACAAATAAATTCTTTCTTTCAAAATCCCAACTTCTTAAAGGTCCTAATTACACTTTATGGAAAAACAAAGTGAGATCAATATTGATAGTGGAAAAGCTTTGGGATATTTTTAAAGGAGCAAAAACCAAACCTACTAAATATGTTAGATAAATTCAAAAGTATGAATAAGATGAAGCAAATGCTCTCATGATAATAACATTTACAATTACAGATGATATACAACCATACATTAGTTCAAAAATAACCTTTACATAAGCTTGGAATACTTTAGCCAAAATATTTTAAAAATGAATAAAGCCACTACCTTGAATCTTCAAACCCAATTGCATTCTCTAAAAGTTAATAATGGTGAAAGTATAGAATTGTTTCTAAGAAAAGTGAAAAATATAAAAGAAAAATTAAAAAGCTTAGGAGAGAAGGTAGAAGACAAGTTTCTTGTTCAAGTGATTTTAAGAGCACTTCCAAAAAGCTACAAGCACCTAGCCACATATTTAGAAATTCTAAGTAAAGATACTTCTTTTGATGAGTTAGTCAATATTCTACAAGAGTATGAGGTAGAAAATTCAATCAAAGATGAAATGACTAACAATACCTTAGTCTCAAAAGATAATCCACAAGGAAATGTTGCTTCATTCTCAAGGGATAGATCAAAATGGAATAATAGATATTATCAAGTATGTAGAAAGAGAGGACATAGTATAAATTTATGTAGATTCAATCCAAGAAATCAATTTCAAGGGAATCAATTAAATCAAGGAGGTCAATCAAATAGGTCATTTCAACCAAGATAATATCAGAATCTATACATAACACATCAATAATAATTTCAGCATCATTACCCTTCTCAATATCAATATAATCAATCACAACTACAATATAGTGAAGGAAACCAAAAGGGGCACTTAGCTCAAGAAATTCTAGAATTGGAAGAAACATAAGAATAAAATAAGGTTAAAGCTCTTTTGATAAAATTAATATTTTATAAGGATACTAATCATCTACATGATCAAGATACAAATAGGAAGCAGACTAAAGAAAGCAAGAGAAGATTGTACAAGATACAAGAACAAGATGAAGACTATATTGAAGACTAAAGTCTTCAATAACCAAATAATATAATACAAGGGAGTGTTAAAGTATATTACATTATTTGATACATGCTAATGTACCACTTTGGGTACATCTTTAGATTAGAAGTGTGTCTTAGATTAGAAAGTGAGTAAATATTTTATGTAATGTAATAATGTGCAAGAAATGCACAAGTGTCATGTAGTCAAGTGTGCAAGTGTGGTGAGTTTAGATGTGGACAAGTTTCCTTTATGTAAGAGTGCACATGTGTCCTTAGAATAGGAAAGTGAAGAGTCTCAAGAAGAGTGAAGACTAAGAGTACTCCATATGAAAAGTCACATTCTATTATATATAAGTATTGTAAAGAGAGGAAGTAGTGTATGTGACCTTTATTCAATATCATGTTACTATTTTCGTGAGCAATTCGGTGTCCATTTTATGAGTTGTTACAGAAGTTATATATAAGTTTTATATTATTAAAATATTGTCATTATCATATATTTTATATTGCAACTTTATTTTAGATCTTATGGTTATTTATATTAAGTATTAAACATCAAAAGTTAACACTTAAGTACTTTTTTTTTGTTATAAACCCTACTCTTTTTCATACTTAATGATGACCACAATCGTGTTTTGATATAAATGGTAAATACTTTTGTACTTTGCAAAAAACAATATAATATACTAGTTTTTATAAAAATTTGAATATTTTTCACTTGAATTCATATACAATTTGATGTATGTTGGATACTATCCTAGCTCACCTAAAGTAAACCTATATTTCTTTCATGTTATAGAAACATAGACTGGATAAAAAAACAAATAAAGTGTTTACAATTAAGTTAATATGTTACCCTCACCAAACTATGATAATAGGTGATTGTTGAACATGAGAACATAGTTAACAAAAGTATTTTGAATTCACATTGGGATAGCCAGCTATATTATCCTACATACATTGGTTCCACATAGAAATAAGGCATTCTAATATTGCCGACAAGATTAGCATATAGCTACAAACTAGGAAGAGTTTAATATATTTTAACTATATGTCTCTTTTGAAAAATGCTGATGCAATCAAACAATTAGCCAAAAATAGAAACCAAATTGTTGTTCCAGCTGGAATCTAACTTGGCATATCTTTTTATTCTTCTTATAAAATTTTCTAACCATTTAAACCATAGCATTGATTCTCCAACTACACTGAAATCCAATTTCATATTTCTATTTTATAATCTTTATATTTATAGGTTCATTTGACCAGGGAAATCCAATTTCATATTTCTATTTTATAATCTTTCTAGGTTCTCTTATAAAAATTTCTAACCATTCAATCCATAGCATTAATTCTTCAACTACAAAGAAATCCAATTTCATATTTCTATTGTGTAATCAAACCATAACATTGATTCTCCAACTTAAAAAAAAAAAAAAAAATTCAATTTCATATTCCTATTTTGTAATCTTTCTATTTACAAGTCCTCTTATAAATTTTCTTAACCATTCAAACCATAGCATTGATTCTTTAACTAAAAGAAAATCCAATTTCATGTTTCTATTTTGTAATTTTTTAATTTATAAGTTCATTTTAGAAGGGAAATCCAATTTCATATTCCTATTTTGTAATCTTTCTATTTATAGGTTCATTTGACGGCAGTTTCAACTGCATCCCTTGAAAATTGTCAAACAGTTAAAGGCAATTACATGGTCATCCAACCACAAGGATATCCAAATTCATATTTATATTTAGCAATCTTTCTATTTATAGATTAACTGCATCCCTTGAAACTTGTCAAACAGTTCAGGGCAATTAGATGGTCCTAGTTTAGACCAGGTTAGCAAGCACAAGTAGTAGCAGCAACATAGATACAATAGATCAATTTAGCAAGGGGATGAAACTTTTCTCTGTATTCTTTTTCTTAGATTGGTCTCTTCCCCACATGCCCACCATTCGGGAGTTACAGTGATTACTCACCTGAGCCATGGCCATGTCGTTTGGAGTATTGCTGACATTATGCCTTGGGCTGCTTGTAACGACCCAAAATTTTTGTGCAGAGGGGTGTTCCAGAATCTTCAATGTAAGTTCCACCGTCACCAAATTTGTGCACTGCAAAAAGCTCCCATATTTGAACGCCACCCTTTCCTGGACTTACAGCAAGGAAAACAGGTCGATGGATTTGGCCTTCAGAGCGAAGGGAGTTGCTTCAGGCGGGTGGATTGCCTGGGGCATAAATCCCACGGCCACCGGCATGATTGGCACTCAGGCTCTCATTGCCTTCAAGCTCTCAAATGGCAGCCTCCACGTTGACACCTACAATGTCACATCTAAGAGGGATACCCTGGTGCCCTCCCCCATAAGTATTAATGTCTCCCAGCTTAATGTAGTATTTTATCGCAGCCAGATGACAATATTAGGTACAGTGCTTCTCCCTTCAGGTAAACCCCTTGTGAACCAGGTGTGGCAGGTCGGCAATGCCGTGGAAGGATTAAACCCTAAAGTGCATGCCTTCGATTCCCCCAATTTGTTGAGCTTTAATACCCTTGATCTTGTGAAATCTAAATTTGTGACCGCTGCTGACAAGAGTCCGGCACCCAGCCCGGCGCCAATCTCCGGAGGGGCAGCCGCGCCCGGCAGTAGCAGCAGCAGCAAGAGTGGCTCATGCGGAATGAGGATGGTGATTTCTGTGTCTGTTTATGTTTCTGCCGCTCTCGGGACTCTTCTTTGCTTGGTTGCTGTAGATCTGCAACATTTTCATTTGTTTTTCATGTGAGACCTGATCCTAAGCCTAAGGAAATGTATTGGGAGTGCAAATTCTTTGCAGGCTATATTGTTAATGGTACTGCTGCAGCTTTGTTTTGCAACAGGTCTAAAAACAATTTACTTTTATGTATTTCGTTCCACAGAAGTGATGATATTTGTTACAGATGGTTTTTCTTTCATGCAAGCCTGGTTGAATAATTCGGATTCGAGGGCAATACATGCTCGTTCGTAGCCGGGTAATGGTCGTTGGTTCAATATCTTCGGTAAGGTATTGTTGATTTTATCTTTATCGAGCTATAAAGTGAGTTAGGGTTTTGATCAATAGTCATGTACCAGAAGTGTTTGTACCTCCAGGCAGTGTTTCATCTGAAATTATGTACCAGCCAAGTGTTTGTAAATAGATTGCATTAATTCAATTCCTTAAACAAAAGGAAATCATATTCCAACTAAATATTTATAAGTAAGTTGCCCTAATTTTAAAAGATAAGATCTTATATATTTATTCTTTATTAAATAAATTAAAAATTTTAATCAAAAATCATGCCCTAACAAAAAAATGTTAACAAATCCCAATGTTCACCATAAATGGAAGGCACTAATAGATATGTTATCTTATCTATTCATAGAAGCTAACCCATAATCTCTTATTCTACGGGTATGTTTTGTACTTTTACCATCCAACCTGTTTAACAGATATTTAACTATTAATTATCATTATTTAGGAATTTAATATAAATATTTTTATATTTTTGAATACATATTTTATTTTTTTTTAAATTTAGTTAGCATGTTAGCATGAGAAATTTCTAAGACCACTTAATCATGACCTTTCTTAAATCTGAGAGTTATGCTTATTAATAGGAAATTTAACACACCTCCACGGTTTGAACCTAAAACCTGAACCTTTATACTGTCCCACTAGAACTTACCTCTTTTAAATTTAAACCTTACTTTTATTTAAATATTCAACTAACTCTTTTTAATTTAAACCTTAAACCTTCTATTTGGATATCCAAACTTTTATTCAAACCTACTTAAATATTAAATTATGAAAAATAAGAGGTGATCAATTTTACAATCTTTATATAGCTTCAAATAAGAATAAAATAAAAATTGTTCATAAACCATGGTAGATTGTGCGTGCTTGAGTAAACGTGTTATAAAAAAGTTGTGAATGAAAATCGAAGTTATTAAGGTGTGTGCGTTCAAATGTATGAGTGAGCATTTTAAAGAAATAAAAACTCAAAGTTTTAGTTTTAAGGTAGTTATTCAAATTTTCACTAAATCAATAATTTTAAAATTAATACAATATTTTTAATATTCAAAAATAGTAATTTAGTTGTCATTCACTTCAATGTTATCTTTAAATTAATTTTTAAGGGTTTTGTTTCTGATTATTCTATGATGTTTCAAGAGATCCTTTATATTCATCTAGTCTTCTCTTCGAAGAAGATAATATAAGTCATTTACGTCTTAAACCATCATGTTGTGCTAAATGATTTTGTATTAAATCTTAATATGTAAGGTATGATTCGTCTCACATTTAGAAAGCTTTATCTTTTAGGATTTTTTTTAATTTGTTATTGAAAAATCTTATTTTTTATTAGGATTTTATTTTAATTCGTTATCATATTTAGAAAGTTTTATCTTTTATTAGGATTTTTTTTAATTGATTTTTTTAATTGAGATTGAAAAATATTATCTCTTATTAGATAGATAGGAATTAGGATTTTTTAATAAGTTCTTTATATGAGATTGAATTGAGTTTCACTTGTGTTACATCATGACCACCTAGTGGTATTACATAACTTGTTAATTATACATGTATCATTTGACAAGATATGAACATAAGTCTCCTTAAAAGTCAAATGTTAATATGATTTTGTATTAAATGTTAATATGTGAAGTATGGTTCGTCTCACATTTCAAAAGTTTTATCTCTTATTAGGATCTTTTTTAATTCGTTATATGAGATTGAAAAATCTTATCTCTTATTAGGATTTTTTTTTATTTGTTATATGAGATAGAATTGGGTTTCACTTGTGTTAAATCATGACCACGTAGTGGTATTACATAACTTGGTAATTATAGATGTATCACTTGATAAGATTTGAACATAAGTCTCCTCCTTAAAAGTGAAAGAATTTAAACAATTGAACTCATGATGTTTGATACTTCAATGGTCTATATGAGATTGAAATTGGGCCTCACTTGTAGTACATCATGACCACATTATGGTATTGTAATAACTTGAAAATTATGCATGTCACTTGGTAAGATTCGAACCTTGGTTTCTTCCTTAAAAGTTGAGGAATTTAACCAATTGAGTTGATGCCATTTGATTAAACAATAAGGTTCGACCATGAGATTTGAACCTTGGTGTGAGACTTTTCAATCCAAATCAATTGTTCTAAACCCCAAAGGCTTTTCTTCTCTCTCGCTAAGATTTTGTTAGAGTGTTTGTTTTCTCATTTTCAATCTATAACATGTCATCTTATATTGGTACAAACCTTTTTCTTTAGTTGCAAGTATTTTTTTTAATGGGTTATATGGGATTGAAACGGGTCCCACCCATATTACATTATCACCATATAGTGGTATTACAAAAAAGCTTGGATATTATCCAAGTATTGTTTGGTAAGATTTGAACCTGGGTCTCCTCCTTGAAATGTTGAGGAATTTAATAGGTTGAGCTAATGCCACTTGATCTTTAGTTGCAAGTATTATTTGATGTCTAATATATTTTTATTGATATGATTTATTTAAATATGAATCTTTTTCTTAAGTTACTATCATTGCTTGATGTTGGAATATATGCTAGCATCATAAGGTAAGCAATTTGAATTTTAATCATTATTTATTCTAAAAAATATTTTTTGAACTATTTTTCAAGCTTTGTTTGATAAACCAAGACCTTCAAAACTTCCAAAAATAACAATAATAGTAAAACTCATAAATACAAAACAAAAACAATTCATTAGAATACAATTCAGACTCAACAGAAACAAACCATCTATCTCAAATAACATATGCAAATTTTGAATCACCAAAAAATCCTAACCACTCAGAGGGTAAAATCTTATAACCACTTAGAGAGGGTGAAGTCTCTTATGCACACTAGAGGTAATTTAAGATTTGAAGTATGAATGAATGAGATAACTACAACATAATTCTCTGCTTATAAACTAAAAACAATAAAATACCTAACCCTCATGCTCAAAGGTTGACTAACCTAATTTTAGGGCTTGAGCTAACAATAATAAAGATAACCAACATGGTTATATTGGAGTCATAACATGGTTGAAAATGACTAGAGAATGCTTGTTGGATCCCATATCGAGTCTTCATCCAATAGATTCTGCCACTTGATGAGGAACTCCTACACCTAGCAAGACCACAAATTATGGACTTGAGATTGCAAAATTGCTTTTGGTTGGAGGTTGATTTACCCTTTCTATTGGGTATTGGAAGCTTTGTCTAAAACTATGTCTTCTGACCAATAACCTATTTAAGACAAGATACATGAAAGATTATGGATTCTTTAAGTCGAAGGAATATCCCACTAGTAAGCCATTTTCCAATGCGATGAACCACCTTGTATGAGCCATAGAGCATAAATGATAAATTGGATGGCAAACATAGATGTCCCCATTTTCTACAAGGAAAATTGGACTCTTGATCAAGTCCTAGTAGTAGGCTTTATCCAAATTTTAAACATAAAAACTAATGTTTTAAGGGCAAAAGGGTCATGAGGAGATCAAGATTTATATTTTGACTACAAGGCTTCATCTATGAGGGAAAACATGACTCAACTGCTCTAGTAGAATGCTTGGATATGACTGTTTACTCTTTCAAGGATATATCCTATTTAGGCAACTAGCAGGTCTTGTTGGATTGCATTTTGTTTTATAGTTATATATTATAAAAAAGAACGGTATTCTTATGCACTTGTCTATTTTTTGTTTGTTTAGAAAATATATTAGAGGGTTTTATAGGGCCCCCAATAGATGTCAGTTGGGGAGGAGTTTAGAAATATGCTCATATAAGGTAATTTTAACATGAGGTCAAGACTTAGACTTTGATAGCAAGGGAAAAAAGGAAAGGAAACTTGATATCTAGTTTTGAAAAGACCTCTTTTGTAAAAGGGAAAGGGAAACCCTTTCAAAACCCTACCTAAACATTAATAGAAAAAATTCTAGATAGCAAATCATGTTACTTTTTAAATTACTCTTGGAAATGTAAAGGAAATTAAAAAAATCTCGATAGCATATCATGTTACTTTTTAAATTACTCTTGGAAATGTAAAAGAAATTAAATTCTTGTTTTGATATTTATTCGCTTGTGTCCAACTTTTTTTTATGAAATGTTGTGTAAAATATGTAAAAAAGCATTGGTATATGATGGTAGAAAAAATTGACTTTTTATTTCTACAATCCAACTTTCAAAATTTTAGTCATTTAGGCATTTATGCTTTCTAGAGCATTAATATTTTCCATTTGGTCCTTCTGTTTATTTTTTTTATGGCAAGGAAAGTTGAAGGTTTCTTTTAACTCTTGTTGAAATTAAAATTTGGCTAAGCAATTGCCCTCTACATACAAATGGAACATTGAAGTTATTTCCACTTTAAAGATCTTACTTGCTAAAACATGATGTCAATGGTAGCGTAGGTCCACAAAGGGCATTAATTCCATTTTTCCCTAATTAGGTCCCACTATGAAAAAAAACATTCCCTTATGATGAGTCACTCACATGACTCATTTAAGTATCCCTTTTTGGCTATAAAACCTACTCTTTTTTGTACTTAATGATGACCAAACCCATATTTTGATGTAAATGGCAATTGCTTTTGTAATTTGTAAAGGATAATATAATACAATAGTTTTTATAGAATTTTGGATGTTTTTCCACTTGAATTTATCTATATTTTGATGCATGTTGGATACTAACCTGTCTCACCTACAATTAGCCTATATTCTCTTCATGATATAGGAACATAAGCTTGCTACATAAAAGCAAACAAGGTGTTTACAATTGAGTTCCTATGTCACCTTCACCAAACTATGAGAATGCATGATTGTTGAACATGAGAACATAGTTAACAATAGTATTTTAAATTTATATTATGATAGTAAGCTATACTATCCCACATGCATCTATTTCATAGAGAAATGAGCTATTCTAATTATTGCCTACGTGACTAACATTAGAAACTAAGAAGATTTTAACATATCTCAACTATATGTTTCTTTTTGGCAATGTTGATGTAATCAAACAGTTAGCCAAAAAATAGAAACTAGATTTTTGTGTTGGTTGGTATCCAACCTAGAATATATTTTTCTTACTCTTGTAAATTTTTTTAACCATTCAAACCATAGCATCGATTCTTCAACTACAAAAAAATCCAAATTCTTATTTCTATTTTCGTAATATTTCTATTTGTAAATTAATTTGTCAATGGTAGTTTGAACTGCATCCCTTAAAAATTGTTAAACAATTCAAGACAATTGCATGATCCTTGTCATCTCAAAATATCAAGGCCATCTGTTGCAATGGTTGGATGCACTCGACACTCATGCCTCTCGTAGAGTGACACGACCAAAAGTCCAAAGAGTGTGGGACGTGACTCAAAGGATGACCTCTAGGATTTTTTACAAGGTTGAATCCTTATAAGATATGATCTTCAATGCTCGCCTACTTAAGCTAACCTAAACTACCTACATTATTCAAAGGAAAAGGGAAGAGAAAAATGCAAGGAAAATATAAATCCTATGCTATGAGAGGCGATGCGCCAAGACCAAGAGATTCTTCTACATTCTAGTGGGATGAATACATGCATCATTTATTAACAGCTAGAAATCTGGTCTATCATTCACATAAATTCATATACACAAGAATATTGTAGAGAAATATTATCCACAACCTCTTATATATATCATAATATTTCAAACATGTATGCCAAAACAAAAGAGAATCGATGTTGAATACATAATGACTTAAGGCTTGAGTCCATACTCATATACAAAAGAAAATGTGTACAATACTAGCTATTAGGCATGAGTAGGCCACTTCCAATACCTTACAATTAATAGTGATTTACTATTTATAAGCAAAAGTCGGGAGCCATTCCCTCCAAAACTAATAAAAATTTATTTTCACGTTATGTGTTGGGACATAACCATATTCAGTTTGTTGATCTTATTGAGATCATTGGATCTGGAATCATCAATGTTAAAGGATTCTAGACCTCTGAATATGTAACTACCATTGTAGTTGTCAACTACCTTTTTTGGGACCCCAAAGACTAAGTGTAAAGGATCTCTCCACGCTCAAGGTCATTCTCATTCCAACTCCTAAATTACTATATTTAATATGTCAACTACTAGACTACCACGCTCAAGTGGTGTTGATAGGTGGATTTGGAGCATTTTACAACTACCATCTTAATAAGTTCAATTGTCCCTTCTAGGAGATTATATGTAGAGGTTACCTACAATAAAGTGCCTGGAGGTTCCTTCTCTTGAAGGCTGAAGATGAACTCTCATTGGACACTATCATCATTATTTTTAGAGCTAAGATTTACCAAGATAGGTTATCTTTCATTTGATCAGACAGAGGGCATATTTTCTCTAGATGTCCTCCTAGTTTGTAGACCCCATTTTGACCATATGTCTAAAACTTGGCCAACAATAGAGCTTCTATTTTAAAAATTTCTCTATCATTCCTCTAAATTTGTGTGGGTCGTCAATCTTCAATTGGATAGTTTGCAAAATATTGCTTCCTCATCCTCCATTTAAGTTCTTAAAAAACAATGTCAGTTGTTGGTCTTTCATAGAACGATCCACAAAAAAATTTCTTCCTCCTCCATTGAAGTTCTTCAAAAATAGCATGGATCATTGATTCTTCCATCGGATAGTCTGTGGAACTTTTCTTCCTCATCCTCTATCAAAGTTCTTCAAAAATAATGAGGGTTATTGATCTTCCATCAAATAGTCCATAGAACTCTAAATTTTTATTCTTTGTTAGAGTTATCTCAAAACCATGTGGTCCATTGATCTTCTCTCAAATGGTCTATAAAAGTTTTCTTCTTTTTACAGTCAAAATTTCCAAAAATAAAATGGGTCATTGATATGTAAACAGATGATCTATGGAACTTTATGCCACTCATCTTTGTCAGAGGTGTCTTGAAATATCACAGGTCATTGATTATTATGATCTAACAACCTGTGGAACTTTTAAGAGCATCTACTAGCTTTCTAACCTCTTAAAATAGTGTCCATCATTGATTGATGAGATCTAATGGTGCACTTCACTTTGCTTCCCTTTAATTTATGCTAGCTTACCTCTTTAGTCAAACCACCTTTCAAAATTAAGGTAAAATATTTTTCTAAGTGTAGTTAAAATCACTGCAGTTTTGGTGACTCACAAAGGTATTCCTCTTTCTAAGAATGAACTCATGAGCCACTGCCTTATCCATAGGTGTGAAGTCAAAGAATAAATGCAACATGAATAATCATTGTCTAGATAATTTATCTAGTGCACTCTTAATTTACTTCCACTCATACTCCGATGGAAGCTTGATCTTCTTAAACTACCTATAGCCCATCTAGAGCTCTAATTGGTCATTGTGAGAGAAATTTCTTATGTGATTCACAAGCTTATGCATTTGAATCTTCAACACCATTAATGCCATAGTCACTCAACCTACATCATCCATAGTGGGAGGGTCCAACCATACCACAAAAGGGGTGATATCTTTCTTCCACTACTTGAGCAACTATGAATATTCTTACTTCAAAAGGAGCTTATTATTTGCATTCCAAGGAGAGGGAAGGCCTTTCTACATTAGCGAGTTAATATAATTTCTAAGATCTACAATTGTGGAGACTAGGGTAGTCATATTAGACTTGCATTGCTACATAGTCTGCTCCTTCTAAAGAAAGTTATTCACCCTTTGCATTGCTGCCTCTTTGTCCTAAATCCCAATAACCAATAACTTAGGGTTTGACGCAATGGCAAACTTTGACTGAAATTTTTTTGCCTTAGCCAACTTTGTGGAAGCTTCAACAAGGCTTTGTTCAATTTCTTGACCCACTTGAGAGATTTTGCTAGTGGCTACATCAATGAACTTGAACACCTGGGAGAGTGATGATACAACCTTGGCAATATCCTCCTAGTATGCATGACAAAAAAAATTATTATGCCCTTGGTCTTTGGTCATTGCTTGAGCTCTACATTATTCTTCTTTAATTCTTCAATATCCTTCTAAAAATTGACCCTTTCTTGGATGAGTTGAGTTTCTTAGATAAGAATAGCTCCATAAATATATCTATCTCATAATAAATATCTTATAGCTATAAAAATATCTCATAATATTAGTGAGGATTTTGATAGTGCCTTCTTTCTCCTCTAGGAGAGATAATGTAGGTTGTGTTGTCAATATCTTGGTAAGCTGGTCTATTTGGTCTTGCAACGATTTTGCCTCCAGATGATAGTTCTTAAGAGTAATATTGATGTTCTCCAACTTCTCCTTTCTCATCAACTTTCTTCTGATTGACGGGTAATCATAGGTAATATTCTTTTCAGCCTACTCCATGAACTCCACCTTGTCCTTGACTTGGACCTTCTTAAGGTTGAGCCCTACTACATATACCCAATAATATTGGTCTATTATTTGTCCTTATGGATTTGATACTATCATGTCCTTTTGGGTAAATAATATTATCCCATCCAAAGGATCATAAGGTATCCTTACCATTGTTGAAGTAGGATGCTCAACTTGCTCGGTCTACATTCTTTGATCATACTATGATGTTTGCTATTGAATGTATTGATATCAATGCAATATATTAGAAGCAAGTGAAGGTACCTGTGAGCTCTCTTGTGTTGGAAAAATTGAAGGAAATGACCTAAAAAATGAAAGAGATGAAGAAAGAGGAATTGGGATGGTGTGAGTAGATGACAGTGGAGTAATGGAGGTAGGGTGAACTAATGAATATATCTCCTGAATTGAGGTTGAAAAAATGGTGATATGGATATCGATTAATCCTAAAGCTAAACATGACATTGATACTGAATGAAGAGAGCTAAAAATAACAAGGAGCAGTAAAATAAAGATGCAAACATAAAACAAGAGAATATCAAGGGGAAATCCCCCTTGGGGGATGTCCAAAAAATCTACTTTTTTTCCATTAGCAATCTCAAATAAATACTAGATTGCATCTTCTACAAGACAAACCCTAGCATCTATCGCTACTAACTCACATGTGCATGCAAGGTGACACCTCATCCTTACATACACATTGACACCTCATCCTTGGAATTTGACCCATATTACAAATGTGTGATTACATAGGCATTTAATGCCAACATTCCCCCCTTAATGACATATTTGTAATTCTACAGTACAAACAATGATTTTTGACCCTTCATGAGCACAAGCTAAAACTAGTCCTTTCGAAGACAAGTAGCCTTAACCTGGTTACTACCAGCCTCTAAGCCTATAATTTCCACTAGCTATATCCAGTCATTCCATGACCTAAACAACCTACAAGCTACCTCTAGCCTTCTAAAAACATTAGCTTCACCTATTACCCTTAGCCATATACCGACAAGGTAACAAAAAAGTCCAAAAACCACTTTTAAAAACTTTATAAATACTAATAGAGTTAACTCTGAAAACATTACACTAGGCAACCACCACTAGCATCCACACTAGTCTCTTTTGGACACAACTACACTAGTTACAGTAGCATTAACAACCCTACAAGCTACACTAGTTATAGTAGCCAATAATCCAACTACACCAATTATAATAGCTTCTTTAGGTATAAGCTACACCAATTACAGTAGTTAATACTTACCCAAAACTTGTGGTACAACCAATAAACCATCTCAGATATTCTTCAACAACTTTGCAAAACATAGATTTGAGGTTTTAGATCTGCACAACACACTAAAATAGGAAGAATACTAGCTACAAAATGAAACCTCATGCATGGACACCTTTGCAACTTGCATAATAAAACCACTAGAATAGGTATTTCCAACCTTAAACTCTAGCACCTATTTAAAAAATCAATATTTAAATATAGATAAAACAAATATCCAACAGATATTTATTAGATATAACACCATTGAAGCTCACCAAATATATCACTATCGAAGCTCACTAGATCATAGTTGTTGAAGCTCACCAAATCTGTTGCTATTGAATCTTACTAGGTCTGCTACTATCGAAGCTCAGTAGGTCTACCATTGCTGAAGCTCACCAGATCTATTATTGTTGAAGCTCACTAGATATATCATTATCGAAGCTCACCAAATTTACCACTTTCGAAGCTCACCACATCTATCACTGCCAAAGCTCACCATATCTATCATTGTTGAAGCTCACAAGATTTATCACTATCAAATATCATCAAATTTGTTGTTGTCAAAGCTCAACAAGATTTAAATATCAAATCCTTGCATGAGTAGTCCTTAATTTAGATATACCATTATCGAATCTCACCAGATCTATCACTCTTGAATCTCACAAGATCTGTTGTATGCCATAAACCATTGCATCTCTTCATATGATACCATACACTATCTAGGTTCAAGACCATAGGCTCTAATACCAAATGTTAAAGTTGAACATGACATTGATACCATAGGACTAGTTGTTGGAGTTACCTTTCACTTCTCCTTTTGTGGCACTTCCTATTGCAGAATTTCTTGTCAATGTGCTAATTGTGAAGGTGATAGTAAATGGAGGTTCTTAGGAAGAAGTAATAGTAAGAGTTTCTCCAAAATTTGGTGGGGATTCTTCAATCTACACATCTTCTTCGATTTTCATCTGGCTCTTTGGAATATCTTAGTAAATACCTCTTCCTCACTCTATTTTCCTAAGGGTGATCTCTCGATGTCTGGGTGTTCATTATACATTTGCCTAAATTTATCGTTCACACCTAAATCGTTGTATGGTGACACAATATCATCAATTTCTTATTACATCTTCCACTAAGTATTATTTTTGGCCTCCTTCGAGTGCTCTACCATCATGTGTTGTTTCTTCTTTGAATGGATTTTGGACTAGGAGTTTGTTTGAAATATTGGTTTGTAGAAGCCTCATAAAATATCTGCTTTGATGGCAACCTAATGATCATTTTAAAAGGCCATGCATAAGTCTCATATGTCAAATTCTTCAAGGATATTATATTTGGCATGTGTTCATGCATAAATTTTGGGCCCTTAATACTTGCCAACTATTTAGAAAACACCCCCTCAAGGTCATAGTTCTAGTTGTTTTTAACCATTCTCAACCCCAAATATTTCAACTCGTTTTCCACAAGAGGGGAAAATATTATCCTCATCAAGGTCATATTGCTTAGGCTGAGGGGTTTTTCTCTTGAATACCTTATCAATTAGGCCCAACTATTTGTGTCATGACCTACCTTGGTAGGACGTTTTCCATTGATATACTATGTATTGATGAATGATAACTTGATACCTAGTTTTGATGCATTTGGATGGTTATGGAATATTTATATTGACTTATCTTTGAGGAATATAGTACGACTAGTGTATTATCGATTTGCTGGACTAGGTATACTCATGGGTGGAAGAGGTAGAATCGACAACTGAAAATGGGGTACTTGAAAAGGGAAATGATGATTATGGTAGCTCAGGGTAACACGAATGACTACCCTCATTTAGATGCATGCATTCTTGCTTTTGTGATGATCATAAAAAATCCAACCATCCATAGCTAGAAGTTGGCAACCTAGAAGTTATCGTAAGCTGACTAGGATAGGTGATTCGATTGCAATGACTTCACCCATTACTCGCTTTTGTGTACATATGCATTGTTGTGTAAGAGGATTTGGTAAATAATCCCCTTTGGAAAGGATTAATAGATATAGAGGTTCTATTAATTCTTGGCCCATTTAAATACCATACTAATGTTCAATATTAGTATAGGTATTTTATTTGAATTAATCAAAATAGGAAATGATTAATGGCTTTTATGGTTTGAATTAAATTGAATTCAATACTATAAATATTAATGCTTTAAAGTTCTATTTAATTCTCCCTTTATACCTTTCATAGATTTAATAATGAAATGAAAGATTTT
The DNA here is from genome assembly GCA_028583015.1 of Wollemia nobilis. Taxonomy (NCBI): domain Eukaryota; kingdom Viridiplantae; phylum Streptophyta; class Pinopsida; order Araucariales; family Araucariaceae; genus Wollemia; species Wollemia nobilis. The sequence continues at coordinate 840,679 of JAQPPZ010003542.1, forward strand.
ATTTAGAGCAAGATATTTTTAAAAAGGAAGAAGTATATTTAAATTCAAATATCTCCCCTCTTGCCACCTTGCATTACTTTTGGTAGATGGTATTTATGTCCAAAGTGGACTTTAGGCCTGGGGTAGATAGGTTTTCTTTGTTAAAAGGGTTGATAAATGGAGAAGAGAGGAATTTTTTTTTGGGGGGGGGGCACTACAAGGAATGAAGGAGGAGAGAAAAAGGACAAAGCAAGGAATCGACCTTTGAAGAAGAATTCATCGCAAGGATTAAGGTTGGGGGATTTCTCTTATTTAATTTTTAATGTCTTTGTGTTATGTTGTATTCGACCTATGTTGGCTTGTGCTAAAACTAGAAGATAAGCTTACCTTTTTTCATAGATGAATTTTTTGATGCCCTTCCTCTATTTTATCTTTCTATAATTATGAAGGGTTTTTCCATTTTATTTACCTTCTAGAGTCACTACGGGTTGTTCTCAACTTAGGAAGACGAACTTGGTCGCTATATGTGAAACAATTTATATTTATTGATTGTTTTCCCTTGCCAAGGATTTTTTTGAGCCTTGTCAAATGGGAGGGATGCTTAAATCCTTGTTAGACCTCTATCACATGTTTGGCTCTGTTCTGTGAATCTTAATCAATAAATACCCTGTTCCTTATTCGACGCCACTTTATTTTATATGGCGTGTAACCAATGACTCTCATCACTTTTGTAGCTACTTATTTGGGTTGTTTTTATATTTTATCAATGGTGTGTGTCAATTTAACCTTGTTGTGGCATCAATAAACTTTATTTCCCCCACCTATTATCAGTTTTTCACTGTTGAGTTTGCCTTGGTCTCTGGTTTTTGGATAGACGTATTCGCCCTTTCCACGGAGTCGAGGGTGGCATTAATAATATTTCTATCACCTAAAAAGAGGTATAGCCTAAGGTTTAATATTAAATTTGTTGTCACCACCAACAAGCGTGTGTCATCATAGCATGACATCTCCATGCTTGGGAGGGCGCAGACAAGGGGAAAAATGTTGCTCAAGTCTTCCCACCACATATCCCACATGGGATATGTGGGAGGGCCGAGCTTGTATTATTTGGAAAATTCCTCCCCTTGTTAGGTGACCACCACTTGATGGTCGAGGAAGCTAGCAAGTGGATGGCCCACCCAATGCCAGTTGGGTGTGTAATGGAATACACGTAGCATTAAGTGGACCGTTACTTAGACCTTGTCACCCTGTGTTGATCGATGTGTTGATCTATTTCCTAGCTACCACATGTTGGTTGGTTTTATTCTTGGGCGGTTTAAACAATTTGTTTGTTCTTCATAGTTGTGCGAATATTTTAATTATGCTCATCGAGGGGTTTATCCCACATCAGTACGTGGACCGCTTGGCACAAAATCAGGGAAAACACCTCCCCTTAGGGGTGACCACCTCTAGGCAGTCATGTGGAGTTTGCTCGAGGTTGTCTGAGTTGTAGCACCAATGGATGGGCATGGGTGGTGTGTTGCGTTTGACCCCTGTGCATCGTTTGATTACCCTGTGTGTTGTCGGGATGTCCTTCGTGTTTTTTGGTTGATTGATCAGGTTATGGGTTGTTATTATTGAAACCCCCCTTTTTGTTTAAAGAAATGGTTTATTTATTTAAATAAAAAGAATGATATTTCTTTTATTTAAAATAAAATAATGATATTTGTTTATTTAAATTGAAGTAAGGATATTTAATTTATTTAAAATAAAGTAAAGGGTTTTTAATGGGTGTTTAACTGGTTAAAATTATGGGCTTTTAATTGATTAAGTGAAATGGTTTTTATAAGTACTTTAATTGGTTAAATGTATGGGTTTTTAACTTATTAAGAAAAATGATTTTTATAAGTCCTTTAATTGGTTAAAAGCATGGGCTTTTAACTATTAAAGGAAATAGTTTTCATGGATGTCTAATTAGTTAAAATTATGGACTTTTAATTGATTAAAGGAAATAGTTTTTATTAAGTACTTTAATTGGTTAAAAGTATGGGCTTTTAATTGATTAAGGAAAATATTTTTATAAGTATTTTAATTGGTTAAAAGTATGGGCTTTTAACTAATTAAAGGAAATGGTTTTTATAAGTACTTTAATTGGTTAAAAGTATGGGCTTTTAACTAATTAAGGAAAATGGTTTTTATAAATACTTTAAAAGTATGAACTTTTAACTGATTATGGGAAATAGTTTTATAAGTATTTTAATTGGTTAAAAGCATGTGCTTTTAACTAATTAAAGGAAATGGTTTTTTATAAGTACTTTAATTGGTTAAAAGTATAGGCTTTTAACTGATTAAAGGAAATGTTTTTTTTAAGTACTTTAATTGGTTAAAAGTATGGGTTTTTAACTAATTAAAGGAAATGGTTTTTATGGATGTTTAATTAGTTAAAAGTATGGTCTTTTTATTGATTAAAGAAAATGGTTTTTGTAAGTATTTAATTGGTTAAAAGTATGGGCTTTTAATTGATTAAAGAAAATGAATAGTATGGGTATTTGATTAATCAAAAGTATGGGCTTTTGATTAATTAGAAGAATGAACTTTATGAGTATTTTGATTTATTAAAAGTATGGACTTTTGATTTATTAAAATAATGTTTATTGAATTATTCTATGCGTTGATAAATGATAAATGAATTTCATTCTTAAAGGATTAAATGACTCTCCTTCTATGATGGAATGAATGATAGATGACTTTCATTCTTGGATAATGAACACACTTTGTATGATTAATGAAAGAAGTATGCTAGTATAGAAAAAGGGAATATTAGGTGAAAGAATAGGTGTGGGGAAATTATGGGGTTTCCTCCTGATGGTTTGATTGAATGATTTATGCATAATTATATTGTGTAGATTGTATAGTTGCAATTTGGCATCCAATTTATAAATACACATGTTCATAAGTCATATAGCAAATGCATTTAGTTGCATGCTTCATGGAATCTATGAGCTATCCTGATCCCTTACTACCATCAACTGAGCGATGGAGAAGCAAGAAGGACCAAGGAAGACACCTAGAACCAAGACATTGACCCTTTTTATATTGTAGTGAAGCTCTTTATGGAAACTTATTGTGGAGTAGACTCTAGCAGGAGTAATATCCTAATTGGATAATGATGTAATGCTCTATTCACTAGTGTGGTGATAATTTTACCCTACTTGGGTTATGTAATGATTTAATTTATGAATGGAAGAGGTATATTTTACTTGTTATAATTAAAGGACCTATGATGTTATAGTTTCATAAATTATCATGTTTTGTTAATGTTTTAGATAGAAATTACATCTTATTTATGTATCTTCCTTTGATGATATTATAGATGTTATCCAATGTTTAATTAAGTAGGTAGACTTAATTACAACCTTTTAAGGAATGAGAGATTAGGAGATCTTGATGGTTTAGTGTAGTTTAGATGTTTAGAAATGGTATCTAAAAATGATTATGCTTATGTGTTAGAAGTAGAAAATAAAACCTAAGGGATTCAGGTAATCTTATTCTTCAAGGAACTCTTCAAAAAAAAAAACCTAAACTAGTTAGATGTATGAAAACATCAATAGATTAAGATAAATTAATTTGGTTATCACTAGAAGTGATGGATGAAATAAGTTAGCTCATCGTGGGGATGAGACTAATAGCTTATATGCATTACGATTAATGCACCTGCATAGATAGACTTATGTATGGTGTAGTTATGGGCATACCCTTTTTATAGACAAAAAGGGATAAGTTAACTCATTCGTGGAGATGAGACTAATAGATTATTCGCAATACACTTAGTATAGCTACACCAATAGAATTATGTATGGTGTAAAGATGGGTGTATCCTTTTGATAGATTAAGGAAAGGGATAAGTTGATTCATAGTGGATATGAGACAAATAACTTAAAACATTAGATTAGGCCTTAGACAACTTCGTAGAATGACATACGTTGGATAGGGGTATGTAAATCCCTATTGAGTATATGTTTTTAAAATTAAATTTCTTTGTTTGCTATTTTTTGGGTCATTTCAGTCTGAATACCTCCAATGCAAAAATTATTTTCAAGGTGAACTTGGGGAGCAAGAAGACATACATATTGAAACCACACAACTAATAAATGGTAGCATCCTTTGTAAAAAACCAATCTCATCACTGCCTTTTTTGTAAAAATAGGTAGTAAGATTTTGAGAGGTGCTCAGAATGATACCTGCTTAGACATAAAATGGTCTAAGCTAAAAATTTTCCATAAAATAATAATATGAAGACTTCTCATTTAGGGCATTTGTCTAGAAGGAGATAAATTTCTCAAGGTCCTTATCATCAATCCATCTTAAATTCAAACCAAAAAAACTCTCAGGGTTTTGGTACAAAATGAGGTGGTCTAAAAATAAATAATGTTTGAATATTTGGGTGGCCAAAAACTAGCTCAGTCCTTCATGAATTTACTCAGTGATAAACTTGTTGAAATCAAAGACCATCCTTTCATTTTTATAGCTTTGCTTCATGGTGAAAATTATGTCTAATTAGGAAATAATCATAACTTTATCACCTTCAAGGCCAAAGAGGAAGGCCAACATACTTAGAAAATTCCTCATAATGTCAATAAATATTTTGTAGCTCATAGAGAATTCTAGCAATGAGGCCAAGTGAATATTGCATTTGATGCCCATCAAACCCAACTTCTCCCCTCAAATAATTAAACGATATCCTCCATAGTTATTTTTTGTTCCTCAGGTTGCATGAGCAACATTTTTTGAATAATATATAGGTTTATCTACCTTAAAGCTTCCATCATGTAATTTGACCTCTCAGGTCCAGGCATCATAGGATGTTATTGTGAGACAAGCAAAGTCTCCCCAAGATCGAAGAATGCTCCACAAGATCAATCACACACAAAAGAGGAAAACCCACAACACCAATATTAAGTGGTAAAACCCTACTTCAAATGAAGAAGGGAAACATCCACTATGAAGCTCACTATATTACTCAATGATTCAACAATACAAGAATGCTTCAATGTTATGCAACAATATGCATCAACATGATATGACAAGATGTAGTAGACAACACCCCTATTTAAAGAGAAGCTTTTTCTACTACAACCCTAAAATTACCCTAATCTTATCACAATCTTATCTTGAGATGTGTGACAAATCTTATCACAATCTTATCTTGAGATGTGTGACAAATATTATCACAATCTTATCTTGAGATGTGTGACAAGTGGCATCTATCAAATATTAAAAAGTGATTGGTTACTTTTTAATATTTGCTAGAAAAGGGGAAATAACTTTTTCCCACAAATTAAATATTCCTAGCACCCTTATTTTATTTATTAATTGGGTGGGAATATTTTTACATAAAATAGAATTATTTTCTAATTCAAATATTATTCTTTAGACTTTATATTTTAGTCTAAGAATAATTTACACAATGTTGCATTACATATTCCAACACTCCCCCTTAATGCAATATTGGGGAAAGGAATTATGAAACAAAGAAACATTCTCCCCCTAAAGATACAAACGGGGATGAGAATCAAATGAGTAATATAGTTACAATGAGCTTCTATGACCAAGAATGGTCTACAATAAGGCACCAATACAAAATGGGCCAAAATGAGACTGCAAGCCCCCAACGGAGTAGCTTCAGATACAAGCAACTTACAAAGCCATCCATCAACCACAAGTGGTTGCAAATGACAAGAAGAAAACATCACAAGGGTGTCTTCAGTAAGCTTGCAAAACCCCAAATGGAAGTACCTGCAAGCTACAAGCAGCTCAACATAAGATCAGTTAGATACATCATCATAAATATATTCACCACAACATATATGAATATCCAAAGATGATAACAAAACTGATCTAACAAATAGTGAACTATAAGTCATCACAAAAATATGCCAAGCCATACTTATAGTCACGTGCTATATAGTTGATCAAAAAATATCATGTACAAAGTTGCATAAAGCAAACAAGGAGTACCATGATAATGCAAACTCTAAAGTACCATGTACAAAAGTAGCACAAGGCTAACAAAAAAGTACCATGTACAAGAGTTGCATAAGGTATATGAAAATAATAAAGTGTGTACACCGGTTGCATAAAGCCAACCATAAAATATCATGTACAAAAGTAGCATAAATGCTAACAAGAAAGTACCATGATAAACCAATTGCATAATGCCAACTACATAAAAACATGTACAAAGTTGCACAAGGCAACAAGAAAGTACCATGTAAAAGAGTCGCATAAAGCAATTGCATCATATACCATAATTGCACAATGCCATCTACAAAGTAACATGTACAAAAGTTGCACAAGGCAAACAAGAAAGTACCATGTTCAAAAGAGATGCAAAAAGCAATTATACCACCAAAGATCAACTCATATATATAGCACAAAACACCTCATAAGGATGAAGTTGTCATCACACAAGTGTAACTACACTTCATTCCCCCTTGAGGACAACTTCACCAAACCAAGTGAGTCCCTCAACTTACAAAACTGCTCCTTGGGAAGAGGTTTGGTGAACAAATCAGCAGAATTAGAAGATGATGGGCAATACTCCAACTGAATAGTCCCATCCAATACCTTCTCTCCGATAAAGTGGGCTTGGATTTCAACATGCTTTGTCCTTTGATGCATTACAAGATTTTTAGCCAAGGCAATAGCTGATTGATTATCGGAGAGCAAACGTGAAGGACCAAATTGCTCAAAGCCAATTTCCTTCATGAGGGTACAAAGCCAAACCACTTCCTATGCAGCTATTGTCATAGCCTTATACTCCACTTCCATTGTAGAAAGAGCAATTGTATCTTGCTTCTTGGAAGACCAAGAGATAGTTACAGACCCAATACTAAAAACATATGTTGTGGTAGACTTTATATCTATTCTATCCCCTCCAAAATCAGAATCAGCATAGCCGAAAAGAGCAAAGGAAGGAAGCCTAGAATACTTGAGTGCCAAATCTCTAGTACCTGAAAGGTACTTCAGAATCTTCTTGGTAGCTTGTAAGTGCTCAATATAAGGTTTCTGCATGAACCTAGCCATCATACCAACTACAAAAGCAATATCTGGCCTTGTGATGGTAACATAAAGAAGACTACCAATGAGCTGCCTATACAATGTAGCATCAACCAACTGAGATTATGTACTTACTTCCAACTTAACCCCTATAGAAATAGGAATGGAAGTAGGATTGCCATCCTCCAAATCAAACCTCTTAAGAAGATCTTCAATATACTTGGATTGACTCAAAAAGGTACAATCCTCATGCTGATAAACTTGCATGCCAAGATAGTAGTGTAGAAGACCAAGGTCAGTCATTTCATACTCTGACTTTAATTTGGAGATGAAATAAAAAATGGCCTCATTCTCATTTCCAGTCATAACAAGGTCATCAACAAATAGAGCAATTAAAATGACCAAGTTATCCTTCCTAAGCACATAGAGATCTGTATCTGAATAGCATTTATCAAAACCAAGAGACAAGAAGTAACCTAAAATCTTCATGTACCATGCTCTAGGTGCTTGCTTCAGACCGTACAAGGTTTTCTTTAGTTTACACACAAGTGTTTCCTTACCTTGTACAACAAATCCTTGTGGTTGACTCATGTAGATATCCACATCCAAATCACCATTTAGAAAGGCACTTTTCACATCAAGCTGAAAAATCTGCCAACCTTGAGCAACAACAATAGCAATGAGAAGTCGAATGGTGGGCATTTTGGCAACTGGTGCAAAGGTTTCATCATAGTCAATGCCATGTTTTTGAGCATAACCCTTAGCAACCAATCTAGCCTTATACTTTTCTATCTCTCCATTAGAATTGTACTTGATTCTATAGACCCACTTGTTCCCAATAACATTTCTCTTATTAGGATAAGGCACTAGATCCCAAGTTTTATTCTTTAGAAGAGAATCCATCTCAACCTTCATGGCATCAACCCAACAAGAGTGTTGTGAAGCTTCTTGGTAAGAAGTAGGCTCATGATCATTCTCTATCTTAGCTAGAAGAGACATGTTAAGGGTCATACTTCTAGTTATCCTTTGGCTAACTGAATTCTGCTCTTTAGGACCCCTAGAATGATCCAACCACTTGGTCCTTTTGACACAAGGCCCACCCTTTTCTAACTCAAGAAGGTCTTCATTGAATTTGACATCTCTTGAAACAAATACAATGCGTGAAGAAGGTGAGTATAACCTGTAGCCCCTATGTTCTGCATCATAGCCAACAAAGATGCATTTTTGAGACTTTTTGTCCAATTTCTTCCTCTTTTCTGAAGGAATATATGAAAATGCATCACATCCAAACACTCTTAAGTGTGACAAATTCGGCTTCTTACCATTCCAAACCTCATAAGGAGTCTTCCCCTCAACTGATTTTGAAGGACACCTGTTAAGAATGTAGATTGTTGTATTGGTTGCTTCACCCCAAAGAAATTGAGGTAAGTGGTCACCAAGCATGCATCTTACCATCTCCATGATTGTCCTATTTTTCCTCTCTACAACACCATTTTGTTGAGGAGTGTATGGACAAGTAAACTGCCTTTTGATCCCATGAGAAGAACAAAACTCATTGAAATCATTGCTATTGTACTCCCCTCCATTGTCACTTCTAATCATTTTGATCTTTGCTCCCTTTTGATTTTCTACCAAAGCTTTGAACTCCTTGAATGTCTCAAAACAATCTGATTTATTCTTAAGTAGATACCCAAAGATCATTCTTGAATAATCATCTATAAAGGTGAGAATATAGGATGCACCACCAAGTGATCTAACATGTAATGGACCCATAATATCTGTATGAATGAGTTGAAGAATTTGTGTGGCCCTTGTTGACTTGTCCTTTGCAAACTTTTGTTTGCTCATCTTGCCTAAGATGCATGTTTCACACAAACCATGAATAGGTGAAATGTTAGGCAAGCCTTCAACCAAATTTTTGGACTTCATCATTTGAATATTTTGATAGTTTGTATGGCCTAACCTTAAGTGCCAAAGCTTGCTACTAGGAGAAACATTAGTTGCTAAACACACTTTAGGAGGAGCATCACCTAACACATAAATATTATTCTTCACATAACCTGTAATGATTGGTAGCATGCCTTTCCTAATGCTCCATGAAGTTGCATTGAACTCAATAGTGTGACCACTTCTAGCAACTTGCAAAACTGAAATTAAATTTCTCCTAAGGTTAGGCACATATAGGACATTATCAAGTAATTTCCCTTCAATTACAACATTGCCAACACCTTCTACTTGAAGTCTAGTATTATCACCAATGACAACTGAATCTGAAGAGTGCTTATGAAAGTCCACAAACTTATCCTTTTCAAAACACATATGGTTAGTGCATCCAGAATCTAACACCCATTCATTAGAAGTAGATGAGTCAATGGAGTAGAGGGCACAAACAAAGGCATTTTTATTAGAATTTTGCTTTACATTGTTGTTCTTTTTCTTTCCCTTGCCAAACCATTTCTTAGGTCCTTGTCCCTTAGCCTTTTCTTGCTCTTCCTTTTCTGCAATCTTCTTCTTCTTGAAACAATTTTGTTCCTTGTGGCCTTTCTTGCCACAAAAGTTGCAAGTGAAATCAACTCTAGGCTTGTTGGGTTGGAAATTTTGATTTTTCCTTCCCTTGTATTTCTTCTTGAAGGAAGCCTTAGTGGCACTCAAGGCAACATTCTTCTCCTTGAAAACTTGACCATTCACTTTGTCTCTATTAAGAGACTCTTCATGTTGAATCAATAATTGTGAAAGAGTGTTGAGAGGAATGCCATCCTCTTCTTGCTCTAGCCTAGTCTCAATAATGGTGACAAAATTCTTGAACTTGCTTGACAAGTTCCTCAAAATGATAAAGCTTAAGAGCTTCTCACTTATCCAATCACAATTACAAGCCAATAGTTGAGTTCTCATGTCTTTCATCTTTGAGAGGAAGATCAAGGCACTTTCTTCTTCACCTTGCATAGTGCTAAGAATTTTGGACAATAAAGTGAATTTCCTTGATGTGTTGGACCCTAGATGGACTTGTTTTAGCAAATCCCATGCATCTTTAGCATGCTCACAATGGCTTATAGTGAGCAATATCTCATCACTCACACTATTGATAATCATGGAAAGTGCAAGGTGACTCTTGTTGTTGTATGTCTCAAGTGCCCTTGCCTGGGTTGGGATTGCTTCATCTCCATTCACAATGGGCCATAACTTTCTTGCTTGAAATTCAGCCCTCATCCTTGGTTCCCATATTCCAAAATTTGATCCATCAAGGATGTGCTTAGGTGTGAAGGAGATTCCATGATCAGCCATTCTAGAAAGTGAACATAATCAAAACATAAGATGCATTGACAAAGGAAATAAATGATGCAATAAGAAAGTAGATAAACATACTTGCATATATAAAAAAACATAACTTTCAAGTAATCTACTTTTCAATCATCAAAGATAATCATCATGAAAGATAATCAAAATTAAGCATCATCAAGAGAGATAAGCATCATCATGAAAGATAATCAACATCATCATGAACTACTATAACCATATTGCAATAAACAACTATAACCATATTGCAATTGAATAAAGGAAATAAACCAAGATCAACTTGCAATAAGAAGGTAACTAACCATAACAATCATCTTGCAACAAAATAAACTAACTTGAATTGAACCATAAAACATTTGTTAAATGTTAGATAGTCAATAAGTTAGTAAGTTAGTGTTCATTTTAAGGTTTTGCTATAGCCTAATGAATTGCCAATTCATCTCACCCAAGGTCAACCAAGCTACCCAAAAGGGTACGGGTACGAGGACCCGAAAAGGACTTGCTACCGATAGAGCGGATTCTTTTGGATTCAATAGGTGTTTAGAAAATATAAACTGTGTTGCAAGATTAAGTAAATTTTAATCAAATACTAAAGTTGTGGTTAGTAAGTTGATTCATTTTTAACCTTCTTGATTAATATGAAAATTAGTAAATTGCAAGTTAGTTGGTTAGTAGATTGTTTAGTAGCAAGTTAGTAAGTTAGTAGTTAGATTAGTTGAGATGCAAAATAGGCAAAACACAAATACACACACTCTCTCTCTCTCTCTCTCACTTTCATTCTCTTTTACTTTCATTATGAGAGATACAAGTTACATTAATTTACATTATGCTTCAAGCAAATGCTTGAGAGAGATTAGAAGAAATTAATAAAAATAGGGGGAAGAGAGTGAAAAAGTTGATCCGAAATTGCCTTGTATACTCCAAAACATACTTGGATAACCTTGCAAAACAAGCAAACTCACAAACAACCATTGTTAATGTGAGAAAAAAATGACTATAAGGTCTAAATTATTTGACAATTTGACTAAAAATTTGCCAAAAATTGCATAAAAGGATTCTAGTTGCATTAATAATAAAAATGCATTTCAATTTATGCAAAAAAAATGACTATTAGGTCTTAAAATAAAATAAATGATTGTTTTTTTATTAAAAAATAAAATAATAAATGATTATTTTTTTATTAAATGACTATTTTTTTTATTAAAAAACATAATAATAAAAAATGACTATTTTTTTATTAAAAAATAATAATATAAAAAATGACTATTTTTTTATTAAATGACTATTTTTTATTAAAAAACAGAATAATAAAAAAATTCAGACTGTACAACAAAATGGGTGGGGGGCCATTTGGCCCCCAAATAAAAAAAAAATTGCCTCAGATTTATTTTTCACCAAAATAGGGCAAATAATATATGGAAATAGGGTTTTTGGGCCTTTCGGACGCAACCATGGGGTCCGTTTGGCTCCAAAACCCTTCCAGCAAAAGCTCAATGCCAAAAATTTATAGATTTAAAATGAAAACACCATTTGCAAAAGATCTAACAACTAGATAAAAAAAAAAACACAATAAATCTATAAACCCTAATGGCAGATTTGCAAAATAAGTTTACCCAAATATCAAATGCATAAAATACCCAAATATCAAATGCATGCATTAAAACATAAATAAATATATATATACCTTAATGGGTTTTTCACCTCAAAGGATTGAAGACACTTGATGGAGATCCCAACCGCTTTGATACCAAATGTGAGACAAGCAAAGTCTCCCCAAGATCGAAGAATGCTCCACAAGATCAATCACACACAAAAGAGGAAAACCCACAACACCAATATTAAGTGGTAAAACCCTACTTCAAATGAAGAAGGGAAACATCCACTATGAAGCTCACTATATTACTCAATGATTCAACAATACAAGAATGCTTCAATGTTATGCAACAATATGCATCAACATGATATGACAAGATGTAGTAGACAACACCCCTATTTAAAGAGAAGCTTTTCTACTACAACCCTAAAATTACCCTAATCTTATCACAATCTTATCTTGAGATGTGTGACAAATCTTATCACAATCTTATCTTGAGATGTGTGACAAATCTTATCACAATATTATCTTGAGATGTGTGACAAGTGGCATCTATCAAATATTAAAAAGTGATTGGTTACTTTTTAATATTTGCTAGAAAAAGGGAAATAACTTTTTCCCACAAATTAAATATTCCTAGCACCCTTATTTTATTTATTAATTGGGTGGGAATATTTTTACATAAAATAGAATTATTTTCTAATTCAAATATTATTCTTTAGACTTTATATTTTAGTCTAAGAATAATTTACACAATGTTGCATTACATATTCCAATAGTATACATGCAAACTCTAATTCATAACAATTGTGCACCTTGGGTACCATACATTGCATCAATAAACTGATTTAAATTTTGGTATTGAAGGTTATAGGTTGTCTTTATTTGTACCCTTATAGTGCACCCTCTCAAATTTTTGTTTTTTTTAAACTTGGGCTCCATGCATCTTATGGTTGGGTCCTTCAACAGTTCAATATTCAAGTTTTGAGTTGATACCTCTTGGTCTATAGAGGAATGAATTGCTTCTACTTGGGAGTTAGTGAAAGAGCCTACTCTAGTTGCTATTGAATGGTTAGAGATCCTCTTTTTTCCCATGGCTATCAATTATTGATTACAATTCTTTGGCATTCATCTGTCTCTTGGCTTTACTATGCAATTTGTGATTAATAGTGCTCCTTTGTGCTCTAGGGACTCTCAAATGCTTAGGGTTTAGCAAGTTAAAATAATGACCCCCTTTTAAAAATATTTTCTCCTTAAGGCTTCAGGCATCTTCCTATATTAATTCATGTGAGATAAATTTATGATAATTCATTTATAAGGTAGGTGGGATATGTTTGCCACCATCATTAATTCTTGTCTTATTTGAATTTATTCTCCATCCTATAGAGTTGTTTAGTGGATATTATCATATGTTTCAAGGCTGATTCATTCTCCCCTCATAATTGAATTTGCCTTGTGCACACTTTTCTTTTATATAGGGTTGATACAAAGGCTATCATCATAATTGAGGCATTAAACTCATGTATAGAAATTAATTATGCTTTCTAGTTGAGATTAGAGGGAATATAAATCATATTCTCTTTATTTTTGGATGGCTTATATAGTTTCCTCATTAACTATTCAAATGTCTAGCGCTATCCCGAGGAACCACACTTCATTTGAACATTATTTATTTATTGGTTTCTTGGATGGTCTATGCTTTATTACTCCTCAAAAACTAGTTTCATCCATATATTTAAATGAATCAAATGGTTAATGCTAACCTATATTTAATCGAATCAGATGATTCATGCCTAGCTCAATGAATGATAATGTATTTGTAGTTCAATTGAGTAGGAATTATTTTGTCATATTGGAGTTTTTGAAAATTGATGCAGGTTGTTGTTTGCAAAGATCAAACAATCCATATATTTTTGGCTTTCTCACTTCCATTGGAGCTCCCTTGACATAATATTAGTTGTAGATTGTTGAGGTCAGATAGTTAGTAGAATTTTGGTAAGCTAAGTTCCATTGGAGCTTTCTTCAAAAAGAGTGTTGACTATTGATTGCTAAAATTATATGATCCATAAATTTTTATAATCTAACTATACTAATATCCCTATCAGACTTATGCAATTAATTGTATGTGCCCTCTTTGATCCATACTATTCAACTTTCTCTTCTTCAAAACTAGCACCAACCATTGATTTAGCATTGAGCAATGGTTCTCATGACATTGAAGGAATTTGAGGCTTTCTCTTCTTGAAACATCATCTATCATAGATTTTCAAATTGGATGGTTCTTGCTAAGTTAGAGTTGCCAACAAAACCTTAGTTGATCTATCATTGGCCATTGATTATCGATATTGAACGGTCAATGCAACTTTTTACGATCAATTTTCATTGGGAGAATCATAAAATAGCATATGCCATTGATCTTAGAGTTTGGATGATCAACAAAAATTTAACTCATTAATTCTTCTTGGAGCCTTCTAAAATAACAAGGGTCATTGACCTACAATTGGACGGTCCGTAGAACTTTGTGCAATTTGCCTTCATCAGAGATAACCTAAAATGACATGGGTCATTGATTTTAGAGATCAGTTTTGTGATCCAAGTGCTCCAACTCTTTCTTTGAAATTTTTTGGACCACCTATATTATAACCTATACTAGGGCCAATGATATATTTCTTCCTTGGTGTGAGATTTAATTTTTTTTTTAATTGGATGTCCTCCTTTGCTTGTTTCTCCCAGGGTCAATGCTCATCGCTTGATGAGAATAAACCAATAGTTCATAATTCTAAAAGTGTTCTTTGACCTCCTAACTTCTCAAGACAACACTAGTTGTTTGATTGAATATTCTCCTATCCTCGATTTCTCTATATCTTAAGAACTACAACAATCACTTGAGGGTCAAAACCTATAAATAAAATATAACAAAAGAAAAACAAAGAAATATATATTTAAATTGATCTTAAGAAAAACTCTTCAGATAAATCCCATTGATTGGGATCTATAGAGCACCACCATACATTGTAGAGATTTCAAATGCATTTTTCTCCTTGCAAGTAGATATGATATAAGGGTTGCTCTAAATGAAATTAAACTTTGTATGACAACTTGACTTGCTTCTATCTTCATCCAATTTTAGCACAATATCACCAACATTGAAGTTCTAAGAGGTATATTTAACCATATTTTAACTACTCTTTGATGTATTAGCAACTACTATCTAAATTCCTTCTCAATTATTCAAGCTTGAGTAGTTCTCCCATCCTTATAGTCATGGCGTCATTCTCTTGAACCTCTATTTGGTTCAACAACTAAAGTGCAAATAACTCTATAGATACAAGCAATTTAGTCTCTTTGCCATAGACCAAAGTATAAGGAGAGTATTCTAAAGCTTTCTTTGGAGTGTTGTGATCTTCCCATATGGATTTTTTGAGTGGAGTTGCCATTGCCTCTAATTTTTTAAATCAATTATTTTCAACATTTGCACTAGGTTCTTATTCGTAGATTTTTTGAGTGGAGTTGCCATTGCCTGTAATTTGAAGAGGCCTTCAAATAGATGTCATACTAAAAGGTAAACTAAGTAATCTTAGCCCTTTTATATACCTTGGAATTGTCTATCCTTCAAAATATCTATGATCATCCTCTCAATAGTCTCCTTTAGTGGGACTACCTCTACCCACTTGGTAAAATAATCTATAGCAGTAAGGATCTATTTGTGACCTTAACTTGATGGAAGGTTGATCATTCTGATGAAGTCCAAACCTCATTGGGAGAATGGTTCATCTATTGTTATTGCCTTCAAGGTAATGTGTACATTCTTCTTCCTTATAGTACAAAATTTACATTCGTTGCATCTTATCATCCATTTATGTTCATCTACAAATAAACTTGGTCAATAGTAGCCAACCTTCATGATCTTGGTGGTAGTTATCTGAGCTAAAAAAAATTCTAATAATTCTTGTTGGAATTCTTGGAGTAGAGGCCGAATTTGCTCCTTTTTAATACACATTAGAAGAACTCCATCAAAATTGCTTTAAAATAAAACATCCTCCATGAGTTAATAATGGATATTTTGTAAATGAAATGCTCTCATTTGAGTCTTGTCTAGGTCATTTACATAAATTTGATTCTTTAATCTATCTAGTTTGGCTTCTCACCATATAAATTGATCAAGCATGTGTTTATGACAACTTCTTCCTTAACTACATATTCAACTAGCCTCTAACACAATGCTCTCCCTTTGATCAACTTTGTGGTATTAATTTCAATATCATATTCTAATATCTTAGTGATCCATCTAGTCCTTTCTTCATTAATTTTGCCACTCATTATAAATTTTTTGATGCTTAAGTGGATGACATAAGTTGTGATATTATTGCTTGAGACCAAGTTTTTGAACCTTTTTAGGCCTTTGATCAAAGAATACATTTTTTTAACAAAGTTGTAGTTCACATCATATCCTTTTAGAGTTTGACCAAAGAAGGCAATTAGATGCTCATGTCGATCTTCATCCTTTTGTGTAAGCAAGGCTGCAATGTTGAGTTATTTTCCACACGTATAGATGATGAAGTCTTTACTAGCTTCAGAGCCTCTACAATAGCCTTTTTATTTCTTCAAATGCCTTCTTCCCTTCCTCTATCCACTTGAATGGTTGGTCCTTCAACATGAGGGTCATTGGCTTGACAATAGCCATGAAATTTGAGATGAATCTTTTAACAAAATTTATATGACTAAAGAAGGATTGTAGGACCATTTTATGTTGTGGTAATGAAATAATGACAATAGCCTTAACTCTATTAGGATCTATAACAGTACCCTCATTTGATATAATATGGCCTAATAACTTACCCTAATGTAGATAGAAGACACATTTCTTAGGATTAAGACACACTCCAAATTTTTGACATTGATTAAAGACCCTTTCTACATGCACCAAATGATCTTCCTTCCACTTATAGAAGATGGTGAGGTCATCTAATTAGATTAGTATTATATCATTGATCAGGTATTTAATGGCAATGGCAATGTCAATAATCTTTGAAATATGGTCCCAACATTGACAGACCAAAAGGTATTCACTAATAGGAAAAGGTTTCCCATATCTTAAAAATATCTGATTGAAGCTAGAGAATCTATGTAGCAAAGAAGATATTTTTGAGCCTACAAATAGGATTTGATCCATGAAATACAAGGGGTAATGATCCATTAGTGAGTATTTGCTCAGATCTCTGAAGTCAACACAATTTAATTTTTCAATTCTTCTTCCTCATAGACGCCAAGTTGGATACCCATGTGGTATGCTTGAGGGGATATATGATTTTTGATTCAATCAACTTGCATAATTCCTATCTCATAAGAGGCTCAATTTTAGGATTAGCTGACCTTTATTTCTGTCTTATGACCTTGGCCTAAATATTTAACTCAATTATGTGTTTAATAACCTCTTTATTGTAGCCTTTTATGTCCTCATAAGTCCATGTCATCACTTCCTTGTATTCCTAGCATAGGTAGATGAGGGATTCCTCCACTTGGGTAACCACTTTATCAAATTTCAAAATTTATCCTAGGGCAACTCCCATTTCTTGATAATATTCCTTATCAACAATGATTTATTTCTTCCCTTTGAAATGATCATCCAAGATAAACAAGTATTCCAATATCACTAGTACCTTTAGAAGCTTGTTTATTCTTAATTAGATAATCTAATCTTAATACAATTTTTCAATTTGAGGGTCAATTCTCCTTTGAATTTATTTAGATGATAAAGAGAACAAACAATGTGCTCATCAATTTCAAATACTTTCTATTGTGCTTAATTATCAGGGTTGGTTGGCCTAATTATTAGCTTCACATGTTTCTTGTTCTGGATCAGACTATTTATTGGATTAAACAATGATCTGATAACTTTCATTCAATTAGCATCATATTTTGAGTCCTTGGAAGGATATTGAAGTTTATGGTATCAAAGGATATATTTAGATCCTAGAACCTATAGCTATAATACTTCATCAATATATTATTTGCTAAATATTAAGATCTTACATGCTTAATTATTAGTTTAATATCCCTAAATACTTGCAATATCTTAATGCCTCTTTTCTCTACTAATTGGATACCAAGCACTAAGGGCTCATATTTTGCAATGTTATTTGAGATATTAAACTACAACCTATATGTTTGCAATATATTTTTCCCTTTGGTGAAATGAGATAAATGCCAACTCTAGCTCCTTTTTGGCTTTTAGCACAATTTAAGTACAACTTCCACAAGTTGGTGGGGTCCTCTTATGTCCTCATGATTTGAGGGACAAGAAGATTTTCTTATTGAATTGGGTAGGTCCCCCACCTATTTGTTTAAATATCTCATAATAATTTGAATTCCATATGTCAGCATCACACTAATCCATTGGATTGTTAGGCATAGAAGAGTGGACTTCATCAATAGATACTTTCAACCTAGATTGTTCTTCCTATGTAACATAGGCCTACTCAAAATCTAGCTTGATTGCAAGTAGATGTTCCACATGGTGAATATGAAGGGGTTTTTATGGGATATTTATCCTATTTCCATATCAATTTATTAGTAGCATATGTGTCCAGTCGAAGGCTAAGTACCCTCCTATATTGATAGTGAAATATCTTGATAAACAAATATCAAAAGTGGTAGACAACTCAATAACTGTTGTCTTTATGGATGAATAAATTTGGGCATGCTTGAAGTGTTAGAGGAAGGTTTTTTACTATCCCAAAGATATGGACAAGGATTTCATCTAGCTAGACCACTCCTTGGTTTACAAGATCATAAACCAATCCTAATGCATCTACCACCCTTCTAAGTATGATTGAAGTACTTGACCCAAAATCTATCAAAAAATTATAAATAAATTTATCACCATAGATGAAGGTTAAGTATAATGTAATCATTTTATCCCTACTTACTTCAAGTCTAGATATTGAAGGGATGTAGGTGCTTTCTGCTCACCTGAAATTGCATTTCCAATGCTTCTTCTAGGCATTTCATATATTTTAACATATAGATAACATCCTAGAGAGGCAAAACTATAGTAGACTTCTTTAGGTGGTTTACCACATTAAATTATTATAGATACTAAACCCTCTAAGAATAGATAGGATCCCATTATGGTTGGTCTCTTTCTATTGTAGGTATTTGGGGATTAATGACTTGTATTGGGGTAACTAACTTACCTAGATATTTTGGGAGGTTTTATTTAGCAGTCATAGGAGTAGTTTGCACATTATGGGTTCTAACCATATGGAATACATTCTTCATAGGATATAGAGGCTTATTTTATGCATTAAGACCTATCAAATTAGGTTTCCTTTATTATTTTACTCCTTTTATATTGGCCTTTGTCATAATTTGATTGGTTTTGTGGTCTAGCAAACATTGAATTTTTAGCTCCATAAAATATAGCATATACTTCCTTCTCATCCCAAGATACCAAGGTTTATTTAGGGAGGGTGGTTCTTGTACTTGGGAGAGAGCTTTACAATAGGGTTTGAGAATCTTGATTTTGTATATGTGATTCTGCTACTAGGAAAGGGATAGATGGTTGAGCATGCACAACTTCATTTAATGGTGTTTGAACAAACTATTGACTACCTTTAGGTAAGCTCTAGGAGGATATATAAATGGGCAATACAATGTGCTTAGTCCTTCCACATAATTTTTTGTGTAGTGACTATACTCCTAATAGGGTTAGGTGGAGTCTACTATAGTAAGATTGGGATTGGGATAAATACTATTTGTTTATTCATATTTGATGGTTGTCCTAATTTCCTAATAGGATAGGAATTAGAAGTTTGATAACCATTATGAAAATGTCTATGGTTTTGACCATTTTGTTGGAAGGATGGTCTAGGATTGTTTTGGTATTGATACTAATTGTTATGAGCATTTTATTGTATTTTGAAGGCTACAACCTTGTTAGAGACTATTTTTTGTAAAATTATTATTTTATCTAGCTCAAAGGAGTAGGGATTTTTAGTGGTAAATTCAAGAGTAGGGAGAGGACTTCGTGCTAGGACTAGATTCACAGTTAGAGTAGGATAAACAATTGGAAGAGATTAATATGGAAGTTGGATAGTTGAAAACAATGGCATACGACATATAGGGTCTAGCCTTCCTATCAGAATGAGGTCATTATTGACTTGAATTGCTATCCCATAGGAAGTTGGCAAGGATTTTCCTTCCCTAGACTTGATCATCATGCCTATTTTTGAATTAATAGCTTTCAAATAATAAATGAATGTGATACTTGGAAGGGGATAAATTTCTTAAGGGATTCTATACCATGTTTGGATAAATTGAGTATTGAAGTCATTCATGGTCTCCATAGATTCTCTTTTGATAGTCACTAACTACTCCAAGAGATACTCCATTTTTCTCTTCAAATATATCAATCAGTAGGTTAGCGAGTTGATCCCGATTGTCAACTGATTATGGAGCAAGGATTATGTACCATTCTTAAAATTTCCCTCTAAAATATATCATCAATAATCTCAGAGTTACACTCTATTATCTAATGTTGTACACCATGCATAGGTTGACCTTTTGATGTACGTTATTTATTAGTGTAGTTGCATATTCCTTAGTGAAGCAGGGTAGGGACTTTAAGGATGAAGTCAGGATGGGGTCCCATGTAGCTGGAGGGACTGGTGGAATTAAGGGACGTCTTACATTCTAGGCTAGATATAATCTATGGGCTTGATTTTTTAATGCAACCATATTTTATCGTTAGCCTCTCCTTCACCTCCTTAGAGTTGGGTTAAGAAGCTACACTATTGCTTGCGGATTTGAAGTTGTAAAGGAGTAGTGGCACAACTTGCACTCATAAATATTTAGGTCCTTCATTGTGAGTGGAGTCACCAAGTGTGTATTCTTGTACTTTAAAAAGAAAAATAAACTAAGATCTTCACTAGAATATAAATTCAATACAAGTACTTTATCCCAAGTCAGTTATATCCCATCGGGTGTACCATTAAACTGTTGTCATGCACGATGGGTGATACTCGGGTTCTTCTTTGCTTATTTAGTTAGTGGGATGAATCAATGTGATATGTTCCACTAGGCTTACCATTAAAATATTGTCACCTCAAATTATCAAGATCATTCATTGCAATAGTTAGATGCATCCAACACTCACACGTTGTATAGAGAAATACAACAAGAAGTCTAGAGAGCATGGGATATGACTCAAATAATGATCTTCAAGATTTTTTATAAGGTTTGCTCCTTATAAGATGTGATCTTCAACACTCGACTACTTAAGATAGCCTAACTACTTGTATTCTTTAGAGAAAAAGAGAAGAGAGAGATAACAGACAAATAAAAATCCTATGTTGCAAGAAGCGATGCACCAAGACCAAGAAATACTTTTTCATACCAATGGGATGAATGAACACATGCATCATTTCCTAATAGCTAGAATTTGAACATGGTTTTAATTTGACATATCATTCACACAAATTTATACACATAGGAAACAAGGTAGAGAAATATTAGTCACAACTTCTTATATATATATATATATATATATATATATTTATCATAATAGTTTATATATGTATAACAAAAAAATAAAGGCTCGATGCTAGAAATAGAATGACTCAAGGCTCAAGTCCATACTGATATACAAAAGAAAATAAAATAAAATGTATACAAGGCCATGTATTAGGCATGAGTAGGCCACTTCTAATACTTTACAATGAATAGTCATTTACTATTTATAGAAAAATAGGAGAGCATTTCCCTCTAGAATTATGCAAAAATATATTTTTCATTGTGTCTGACCATATTTGCATTTAATTTGTTGATATTATTGAGGTATTTGGATCTACAATCATTAATGCTAAAGGATTTTGGAATTTTGGATGTGTAGATACCTTTGCAGTTGTCAACTACCTATCTTGGGGATCCTCAAAGATTGGGCATTGAGACTTACATTTAATACTCTAGGTTCAAGGTTATCTATTGCTTATCCCACATTACTATCTTTAATATGTCAACTACTTCTCTTGAATACCATGCTCAAGTGGTACTGGTAGGTGGATTTGGAGCCTTTTGCAACTGCCATCTAAATAAGTTCAACTTCATTTTTTAGGAGGTTGTGTGAAGAGGTTACCTACAATAAAGTGCCTGGAAGTTCTTTTTTATGAAAGCTGAAGATGAACTTTGATTGGATACTACTAATACTTTTTCTAGCCTTGATATATGCCAAGTCGGATTGTATTACCTTTGATTGAACAATTGGCATAATTTCTCCATAAATCCTCCTAGTTTGTAGATCCCTTTTTGGCCATGTGTCTTAGACTTGGTCAATGACAAAGCTTCTCTTTTAATAAGTTCTCTATCAGTCCTTCAAAGTAGCATGGACTATTGATATTCAATAAGACAATCTACAAAAAAATTATTCCTCATCCTCCATTGGAGTTCTTCAAAAGCAACATGGGTAGCAATCTTCCATTATATGGTCCATGGAATATTTCTTTCTTCTCCTCCACTAGAGTTCTTCAAAAATAGTGTAGACCTTTAATTCTTCCATCAAATGATCTGTGAAACTTTTATTCCTAAGCCTTGATCAAATTTATTCAAAAATAGTGTAGGCCATTGATATTCCATTGAATGGTCTATGTGACTCTTAGTTTTCATTCTCTATCAAAGTTCTCTCAAAATTGTATGGGTCATTGACCTTCACTCAGACAGTTTGTAGAACTTTCCTTCTTTTTCCATAGAAGTTTCCAAAAATAGTGTGCGTCATCAATCTACAATCAGATGGTCTACATATCTTTGCACCGCTTGCCTTCATTGGAGGTGTCTTGAAATATTTTGGGCTATTGATCATTGTGATCTGATGATATGTGGAACTTTTAGGAGCATCTAGCATATTCCTAACCTCCTAAAATAATGCTTGTCATTGATTAAGGATATTTGACTGTGCACTTCACTTTACTTTCATTTGCTTTATGCTAGCTTGCCTCTCTATTAGATTCACCTTTCAAATTTAACTATGGTAAAATATTCTCCCAAGTATAGTAACATCACTACAGTCCTATAAGTTATTGTATGTAATTTAGACTAGGTTTGTAAGCAATAGTAGTAGTAGCAACATAGATACAATAGATCACTTAATTTAGCAACGAGGGA
This sequence comes from Wollemia nobilis, assembly GCA_028583015.1. NCBI lineage: Eukaryota > Viridiplantae > Streptophyta > Pinopsida > Araucariales > Araucariaceae > Wollemia > Wollemia nobilis. Next base: position 863,741 of record JAQPPZ010003542.1, read on the forward strand.
TGAAAATGTTCTATGTATTCCTTTTCTTAGAAATAAAGCATGGAGCTAATTATATTTTGAGAATTTAATATCATTTTCTCATCATGGCAAAATTGCACCTACTCTTGGAGTTAGGGCCTGCTTTAAGTGTGTGGTTTGTAAGAACTCCTATAAGAACTTCTTATGTTTCCACATTTTGTAGTTAATCATCCATTCATAGTTTTGACTAAACTACTATACTTCTATTAGTTCTTGTCTTCTATACTTAATTGCATGGTGTGTGTTGATTTCTATTATTTCATTTATTTCTACTTTATAGTCCTTAAAATTCTATAACTTAATTTAGTCTAGTTTCCTATAGTTTATAGTTTTATTCTTAATTATGTAATATAATTGTGAATCTATGATTTTTTATATGTTGATTAAATTTCAATAAAAATTTGGAGTTGACCTATAGGAGCATGTAGGTTAGAACCTCTATCAGTTCTATAATGCATATATAATGCCCAATACCTCACAAGCATACCTACCTAAACTGACATACTTGGTACTTGTCACTTTTAACATTGTTGTCAAGGAGGTGTTGAATTTATAATCCTTGAGATTTTTTTATACACTATAAGGATGGGTTACATTGACGATTAACATTTAGTTAAGTAAAGAGCAATGGGAGAATTGGGAAGGAAATAAATCGATCATCTTTTCGAATTGAGTGTTGGGGTGGGAAAAATAATCCTACAGAGGGTTTACAAGGCTTGATGACCAGGGAAGGTGGGGCTCGTTCCCTTCCATTTGACCCTTGTGCCTATTGGTGTCAAGTGGTAAAAATGAATAAATGGAAAACCTAGGTTGGTAATTTATATTTAGTCCTAAAGGGTAATAAAATTGTGGTTCTATATGAGCTTACTAGAATAATTACAACCTAAGAGGATCTTCGCTTGATAGGTAAGTTTTTATATTTCTATCCAAACATGGATACTATTCTATGCTAGGATAAAGCCAAATGGAGACCTTTTGGGGCTTAGAAATTGTGGTTGTGCTAAAAAAAATCTTCCTAATCTGTTTAAGCTCAAAGGAGGATGTTGAGCAGATTCTTCAACAAGGACCTTGGTTCTTTGGTCGACGGGGTTTGTTCCTAAAGTGTTGGTCTACTTACTTTGATCCACACAACCAATATATCAATCAAACACCAATGTGGGTTAGACTCTTGGGTCTACCTCTATACTTTTGGCATGAAGATCTTTTTGCGGGGATAGGACATCATCTGGGTCATCTTGTATTGGGCCAAAATCCACCATATCTATGGATAGGTGATGCACTTAGATTTTAGCTAACATTTAGTATTGGATAAAATGGTATTGCTCTCAATTTTAACCTCCAAAGAAGGCCATATCCTTGAGATGATTATACTTTGGATGGAAAAGAGTTGAGAAAGAAGGGTTAGAGAAAATTAATAAAAGGTGGACAAGATATAGTGTAACAACATTAGATATCACTTAGTAACATGCTAACACAACTAATATACATAATACATAACAGATCAACCATTATCAAATGTAATTATAGGTTTATTCAACTTAAAACATTTACCTTAATCATTCCAAGGACTTAAACAATTAGTAATCCAATAGCGATCCAAAAAGCATAATTCACTTTAACACAATAGACTAAGCATTCAAGTGTAATATAAGTGACTTAAAGTAAGAAATACATTCATAAAAAATTGCAATTGGACAGTAATTAAGGCCAAACAACTATCACTTCATTATATGACAACAATGTTACATAAGAATAGAAGGCAAATACTACAAAGTTGGCCCTTGTAATTGAGATCTCATGGCTTATTTATAGGCTGCATATTGAAACTTATAGTGTAATATTTTATAATTCTTTATAAATTCATTATGAAAACAACTTGGCAAAGTGGTTCTAGAAGTCAAGGTGGTTGTCTAAGATCTTGTCATGCATTTGAAGTTGAATTCTTGTGAATATTTCTTCATTTATCTTCAATTGCTCTCTACAAATAGTTGAATGATTGCAATGGATATATTTGAGTTGTCGCTTTCATGCTTGGGTGGCACTAGGTTGGCCAGTTGGAAAGCATTGAAGCTATTATAGTGCCTTATTAGAACTGTCACATATTTGAGCATCATTGTTTTGGCTTTGTGCAATGCGCAGGTGCAGTTTTATGCATCCTGCACAAAGTTGGGCTTAGGAGTGAGGGTGTTAACATAATCACTGAGGAAAGCCTGATTTTATGCATCATGATATTGTGCATGAAGGTGTTTCTTGCATAGTCTTGGGCTATTTCCTTTTAAGTGCTTACTTTATACTGAGGTGAGCCCGAATTCATCCATCATAGTATCATGTATTGCAATTTTGTGCATTTCAACTCCAAGTGCATCTTCTTTTATTTTTATTAACATCATCATCCATGTAATCCCATATTCATCCAATTGTGGATTTGTGCAATCATGGTTTTATGCAGTAAGATTTTACACATTATCAAAGTTGTGTGATGTCATGTTGACATTATTGTTGGGAGGAACCTGGTTTTATGCATCTGATGCTTTAAAATTTGACTTCCAATTTGATGCATTGACTTTGTGCAATATTAGGCTTTGGTGCAACTATGTTGACGTCACTCCAATAAAGAGCCTATTTTTGTGCAACTTAAAGTTGTGAAAAAACCTAGCCAATTTTATAAAAAATATCCCGACATTTTGAATTCAAATGTGGTCATGGATATGACCTATATTCTTGGTGCATCTCAATGTTTTTTGTTTGTAAAAAATACAAAACTAAACAAACTTATCTTTAGGGTATAAAATTTTGAAGAAGGGAATGATCTTGAAGATAAGATGATAGGAAAATAAATGGTGAAGACATTATGATATATGGTATTTACTCTAAGAGGTAATAAAGGTAGGGATCATAGAAAGTAGGAAAGTCAAAGTTGATGGATCAATACACAGGTAGATAGGAAAAGAACAAGTGGCACAAAGAGAAATAAAGGAAGAAAAAAGGGGGAGATGGTAAAAAAGAAAATATGGTCTATGGTATCCCCAAAGAAAAATATACCCTCATGAGCATATTATTCCATAGCTACGAGTTGCTTTAGGTCTACGCAAGATACCTTAGGAAAATATTCTAGACACTTATAGGCTAGAGTCTACCATTATTTCTACGTGTTCTTCTCTTCCTCAAACAATTGCACAAGAACTTTTGCTTATCATTGGAAGTAACACAATGCTTCAAACTTATCATAGAATCCATGAGTGCACCATAAAGCATTGCATCTTGTATTATTCAAGCTATAGCATATTTATATAGAGCTTGGGAGGTAGTTATGCCAACTAACCTTTCCATAATGATTGCATGGTGCTTTATTCTAACTTGACTCTTTTTCCTAAAAATATGGAGCATGTGTGAATGGTTTGCTCTCGTACCAAATTTATTGCTTTTGCACCATATAGACTCCCTTGTCTCCATCATATTACATTTTTATTTCATCATGCAGGGGGCAGAGCACCATGCGATGCATATCTCACGTCACTTGTTAGCTCAGCTCATGAAAATTATGGAGGGAAAATAACGGATGAAAATATGTGGTTAATGGAATAAAATGGTGTGGGTGAGGGAATTATCATGATATTTAGGGGGTGTGCACTTCAGGAAGAGGTTGTTAGAAAAATAATATCCGAGGTTGGTGAGTCTTCTCTTTTTGCCTCCTTTTGGCACTTCACTTTTTTCTTGACTATGCATTTTCTTAAAATTTTTGGAGGTACTTTGGTCTAATTGAATGCAAAGGCTATTCACAGTTATACATTTTAAAATATCTACTTTGGTGTGTGTAGCTTTGAACAACCCTTGTTTTAATTCAAATAAAATGCGTGACTATTTCACCTAGGGTTTATATTCTTTTGAATCTATATGCAATTGTCATTTCTACATTTTCAAAGCTCTGATAAGCCCCAATCTGTTCAAATTAAAGGAGTGTTCACAGTTACACATTTTTTAATATCTACTATGGTATGTGTAATTGTGAACAAACCTTAAATTTGGGTAGACAATCTTACCACTATATTTTCTCTAAAGAATTTTTAGGGTCTTTGATCCCTTCTGCAATTATGAGACTCTTTTATATAGACCTATGAATCTGTCATGGGTGTTGCTCTATAAGTTAAGGTAGTATTATTTTTCTATGCCTTCCTTACATCTATTTCCTAGGTGAATACTTTTTCACTCTATTGCTTCTCCCCCCTTTTTTTTAGTCTGCTACCTTATTGACTAATTTCCTTATTTTTTAAAGTTGTATTCATATTTTTATTTACTTATCGAATATTTACACAAAAATATGGTGTGTTTTCCTATGCTTTGTAGAGGTGATTTTTTGTAATCTATCCTAGGAATCAGCAATGTCCTAACCATATGATGCCAAATTTGAGTTTCTCCTCACGATAGATTTTTTGGATGTTGATCTGGTTCTACTCTATTCCTAAGGGATTTTTGGCTTTGGACATGTGTGGTAGCCATGGATGATTGTTCTGAATAAATCCAATAGTTAGGCTCCATCTTATTGAGTATTTATCTTACCAATGTCATTTGTAGAGTCTCCAAAGGTACATTTACCTTCAACTCATGTTCTATTTGATTTACCTATTTGACCCGTGATGTCTTCTCATAGACTCCTTGATTCAATGGCTAAAATTATTGAAGCTCATGATTCTCTAGATTTGGAAAGAGCTATAGCTAATTTCTAAGTTTAAATATTCCTCCAAAATATTTTTGGGATTGTGACTATTTTGCCATGGTTTTTACCACACTAAGTCTGGTTATTCTTTTGGCGAATCACTTATTTCCACATGTGCACTCTAGGCATATTTCCTTGTAAGATCTACTTTTGATTCTTCATATTGCTTAATATGGAAGGATCATAAACCTTAATTATATATTTAGACTAATTTTCTAACACAAGGAATGAAAATGTGATTTTAGTCCTGGCTCAATTATCATCTAATTTGTTTCAAGAAATATTTAGATAAGCATACACTAAATAGAGGAGGCACGTCAACAATCACTATATCTTGTACTTATACAATATTTGTGCATCCATGTATCATTATTAGAAATATTTCCAGAAGACCAACTGCTTTCATTGATTACCACTTGAATGAAACCACTTGGTTTCATTCGCTTGAAGGTTAATCTCATACTCTTGTAAAATCCTTGAGGTATAATTATGATTTCAACTTCTGAATCTACCACACAATTATGTAGTATAGACTTCTCCAAGGAAAGAGATAAATAGAAAGGAATAATTGGTAATTTTTTATACCTAAGGGTGATATCTAGGTTACTAGGCTTTGAATATTATCATCTTCCATTGACCCTTCAAGAGACAAATTGATTAAATCTACTCCTTCAGCTACTAATAAATCTCTTCTGAGATCTTTGATGTACTTTGTAGGATCATTCTTCATTTATCCCAAAAGTTCCTCCTCTAAGGTTGGGGCTTTTAACAGGCCTTGGAATTGGTTTACTATTTCAATTCTTTGTATCTAGGTCATAGTTTGGATATACAATATTTTATATAGTTAAATCCTCCATTAACTTAGTGGTTGTGCTTCTAAGCTTAATATATGAGCATATGATTACGCATTTATCTTTTCACTTGTGCATATGGACCTTGATCATGACAAAGGCTATCTTCCATTTCTTGTTGGCTCTAGCTAGGAGTCATTTCCTCTGAGCATGGTCATTCTAGTTGTGTTATAAAAGACACAGCATCTTCCATTACTAGGAATTCTTACGAACACACATGAGTCTCACTAGGAAATGAAATATTGCATATAGTCAAGATTTTGATGATCTCTTGCATGTTACCATTAAATAAGTGCATTGTCTCATATTTTACAGAGCACTCATCTTGAAACCTTGTCTTGGGCTGGGATAGTCACTCCTCCATATTTTGGCATCTTCAGTTAACTTCTAGGCCCTTAATTCTTATTCTATTTGGAGTTGATCTACCTGCATAGTGGAGATGCAACTTACTATGGGAGGGAGGGATAAATACGACCTAGACTCTTCATAGTATGGTGTGTAAGACACATTTAGGGTTGATTCATATGGGCATACAATGTTCCTAGGAGGGATTATTCTTTTCATGATGAGCATATTTTTGCTAGTATGACTTCTTGAAAGACATGTGGGAACCATTTCTCTTTTGAATGTCGAATCATAAGGTTCAAGTTGGGGTGGAAAGCATGAATATAATAAAGGTATGCTTGGGCGTGAGAAGGTTGAAATTCTCAAGGAATTATATTCCAAGTTATTTTAAATCAAATATTAAAGTTGAAAATGCTTTTGTGGGGGACTCTTTGGAGGGAGAAAAATTAGTAAGCAATAGAAATGGATCTCTAGGATCTTCAAACTCAGTTAAAAGATATTTGGCTAATTCAGCCCAATACAAATGCTCTTATCTTCTAATGACCTATACCATAACAACACTTTGCCCTTGAAAAATTGAATGAGTAATCTAATCATTACATCTTCAAAGAAATATCATACATAGTAGCTAAAGAGGATACATCTTGACAGTGTTCATAAGCTATTTTCTCATTGCCATTATAACTGGGGAGGGATTTTAAGGCAAATTTTTGTATTTCATTAAATATTGAGATATTAAGAGGACCAGTATCATACCAGGATAGACATAATTATTTGGCCATGAGTACCCTTTAAAAGGGGACCAACCTATCTCTTTAGATCATTCTAGGTTTGGTCTTTAGGGGAGTTTCCAGATGAACATACATTATCTATAAATGATATCAAGACTATTCATTGAATCTTGAGCTCTTTGGGAAAGTGAGAAGAAATGACATGATTCATCCTAGCAAGCATGCAAAGAATTACTAAATAATTGGACCAAAATCTACCATATCTATGGATAGGCAATGCACCCTGGACTCTAGCCAACATTTAGTATTGGATGAAATGAGACTACTCTCAATTTCAACCTTTGGAGAAGGTTGACTCCTTGAGATGATTATAATTTGGAAGGAAAAGGGTTGAGATAGAAGTAAGGGTTAGAGAAAATTAATAAAAGGTGGACAAAATATAGTGTAAAAACATGGATCTCGCTTAGTAACATGCTAACACAACTAAGTTACATGATACTTAACAAACCAACCATTATCAAATGCAATTATAGGTTTATTCAACTTAAAACATTTACCTTAATCATTCCAAGGACAAACAATTAGCAATCCAATAGTGATCCAAAAAATAAAATTTGCTTTAACAAAATAGACTAAGCATTCAAATGTAACTGAAATGACTTAAAGTAAGAAATACATTCATAAAACTTGCAATTGGACAGTAATGGAGGTTGAACAACTATCACTTCATTAGATGGCAACAATGTTACATAGCAATACAAGTCAAACATTACGAAGCCAACCCTTGTAATTGAGGTCTCATAGCTTATTTAAAAGTTTCATATTGAGACTTGCAGCGTAAGCTTTTACAATTAGTTATAAGGCCATTACAAAAACAACTTGGTAGAATAGTTTTAGAAGCTGAGCTGGTTGTCTAAGATCTTGTTGTGCATTTGAATTTGAATTCTTATGAAGCCCACTTCGTTGATCTACAACTGCTCCATAAAAATGGTTGAACAATTGTAATGAATTTATTAGAGCTATCACTTTCAAGCTTGTGTGGTGCTAGGTTGGTCAGCTAGAAAGCACTAAAGTGGTTACAGTGCCTTCTTAGAACTATCCCATATTTGAGCATCATTATTCCTGCTTTGTGCATTGGGCAGGTTCGATTTTTTTACATCCTACACAAATTCAGGCTTAGGAGTGAGGGTGTTGATGTCATCATTGAGGGAAGCCTAGCTTTGTGCATCTTGATATCATGTATGGATATGTCACTTGTACACTCCTAGGATATTTCCTTTTAAATGCTTACGCCATTGTTGAGGTGAGCCTGACTTCATGCATCACGGTATTGTGCATCATAATTTTATGTATTTTAGCTCCCAGTGTGTCTTCTTTTATTATTTTGGCATCATCATCCATGTAATTCTATCTTCAAGTAATTGTGGCATTTTGCAATCATGGTTTTGTGCATTAATATTTTACACATTACCGAAGTTGTATGACATCATATTGACGTTATTGTTGGAAGGGGTCCAATTTTGTGCATCCACTACTTTGAAATTTGACTTTGAAGATCCTAATTTCATGCATTGACTTTTCATGATATTGATATTTGGTGTGGCTATGTTGAAATCACTCTAACAAAGAGCCCATATTTGTGCATTGTGGCTTTGTGTAGCTTAAATCCATGAAAACACCTAGCCAATTTTGTTAAAAAGAGTTGGGTCTTTTGAATTCAAATTGGTCAAGGATTTGACCTATAGGACCTGACTTATTCATGCTAGAATATGCATCAACATGGATATGGATAAATCCCTATTGAAATCCATCAAACTGACCTCCAAGTTTGGATCTTGGATTCAAGCTCTGAAATATGAAAATTTATCAGTTAAATGCAGTTCTTGCTTGAAGATAGGGCATTTGAATAAGGATTTTCCTCAAATAAAAATCCCCCTCTATGTTGGAAATAAAAGTACTATGGTAATAAGTATGAAGCTTATGGTAAATCAAGTGAATATAAGAAAGGAGCAAACAAGGTGAATCCTTCTCAATTAACCTTTGAAAACTGGGAAGGAGAGATTGAGGAACCCAATCTACATGTAAGTAAGATTAGTGACCTTCACCATGATGATTCATCTACTATTGTTACTTAGAATCAATTTTATTGCTTAGCTATCTCCCCTAAAAATAGTGATCAATTTTCCCCAAATGAAGAATTAGCCCATGTGAACAATAACTTTTTAGAGAAAAATCATATGTTTCTAAATCCCCCATTGAAACCAGTTGTCCCAATCAAAAATTAGGGGACTCCACCTAATTCCTAGATTATGAATAAGAACCAAGGGAGTGCAAATAGAGCCTCTAGGAGATAAATAAATAATCAAGCAGATGTGGGGAAGGACAAATCCAGGGGTAGACCCACCTAGAGTGAAATTAGGGAGAGGGAAACGACCAAAGAAGTGGCTGATGGAAATTAATTGACCTTAAAATTGGGTGGTAAAAAGACTTCCAAATCTAGGAAATGGGAACCATATATTGGAATGTTAGAGGGCTTGATGCTTCCTCTAAACATTGATTGGTTCATTCTCTAAGAAAATACCTAAATCCCTAAATCCTATTATTGCACGAAACTAAATTGAATGATCAAAATTTAGAAAGCATTTAAAGAGGTGTTTGGAAAGAAGTTGAATATTTTGCTAGTGTAGGAAAAGGAGCCTTAGGAGGTCTACTTTGTTTGTGGTATGGATATTTGGTAGTAGGGCAATTTATTTTAACCACTAATAGGTTAATTAGTGTTATTTTTCATTACAAAGTCACCAAGGTTAGCCAGGTGTTAACCAATGTTAATGCTTTAAAAACCTATTCAGGAAGAAGACAACTCTAGAATAACCTTACTTTAATGATAAAAGCCTTCCATAATCTAACATGGATTATTGTTGGTGACTTCAATTCTCCTCTCTACCCCTCTGATAAAAAAGTGGTATCCCTATCTAGATAAAGAGTATGTATGATTTTCAACACTTTGTCTCAAAAAATGGACTGATATATATTACCCTTAGAAGAGTCAAATTCACTTGGAGTAATAGAAGGATAGGTAATCAACTCTTCCAAATAAGACTTGATATATTCCTTGCTTCTCAAAAAGGATTTATCAATTTTGGGAATGCTACTTTGTTAGCTCTCCCCAAAGCTAGCTTAGACCACAACCCTTTGGTTTTTGATGCTTAATCAAACAAAAAAAGATTCTTCAACCTCTTTAGGTTCAAGGCCATGTGGCTTAACAATGAGGGACTTGAGAAACACATAAAATACTAGTGGGAGATGGATTTTTTAGGCCCTCTTATCTCCCAAGTAGCCAAAAATCTTAGATTCATCAAATTCAATCTGAAAGAATGGAATAAGCATATTTTTGAAAATTTATTTCAGAGAAATATTGAGTTGAAACAACAATTGGTAGCAATAAAGGAGTTGGAAAATGGAGGGGGTTACTTGAAAGAGATCATATACAAGAAAAGAGTTATCCTCTCTAACTACCACAACACCCTGGCTTATGAAGAAAAATTTTGGAGGCAAAAGTCTTGAGCCCTATGGCTTAAGGAGGGGTACCGTAATACCAAATACTTTCATGTTACAACTGTGATACATCAAAGCCATAATAAAATCAAGCAAATCCTAAAAGAATATGGATCCCTAACTGACAACATTACAAAAATTTAAGAGGAAGTGATTGGTTATTTTAGAAAAATCATTGGGTTTGCTGAAAAGGATGGATGAGGATGAAGCTACCCTTCTTCTTCACAAAATTCCTTATAGACCATAACTTGTTCTTAACTATCCCCTTCAAGGAATATGAGATAAAGGATGTTGTCTTTGAGATGGTTGGGGAGAAAGCTCCTGGTATTGATGGCTTCCCTACCATATTCTACCAAATGTTTTGGCATATTATGGGAAAATTAGTTTGTACTGATATTTTTGAGATCCAAAGAAATTACTTTATTCCTTAGGATGTTAACTCCACCTTCTTAGTGCTCATTTCGAAAGTGGGTGGAGCTAAGGACTTCAAGAACATTCACCTAATTATTTTATGTAATACTCTATATAAAATTCTCAACAAGATCATGGCTAATAGGCTTAATGTCATTCTGCCTTTCATTATTGACCCTAACCAAGGGGGGTTTATCTTAGGGAGACAAAATTTAGATGGAACCATTACTATCCATGAGATGATCCATTCTATTGAAAAAAGTGGATTGATCAACCTTATTCTGAAGCTTGATATGAAAAAAGCATATGATAGAGTCACTTGGGAATTCCTCCTTCAAGTTCTTGCTAATTTTTGGATCCATCGAGACTATATCAGATTGACCATGGACTATCTCTCTTCAACAATGTTCTTAGTTTTGGTCAGTGGGGTTGTTGCGAGCTACTTTCCTAGTCATAGAGGTTTAAGGAAAGGGGATCCCTTATCCCCTTATCTATTAATTATCATAGCAAAATCTCTTGGTAGAGCTATTTCAACAACCATTGTTGTGGGATCTATTGCTGGCATCAGGCCCACCACCGCTCTTCTACCAATTTTCCATCAACAGTTTATTGATGACATAATCCTTGCCACCATTGTGTCTATACCCCAAGTAAAAGAAATCAAATATATTCTAAACAACTATGAAAAAAGAGTAGGGTAAAATATTGATTACTTGAAGAGAAAATTCTAATTCTTTAACACTCTCATGAGAAGGCAAGGTAAAATTTCCATAATCTTGGGTTGTAAAATTGGGGAGTTTCCTACCACTTACTTAGTTATGCTTATTTTTAAAGGAGGTATGTAGCCTATGCTTTGAGATATTATAGTGAAAATAATTAGAAAGAATATTGTAGGGTGGAAAGGATTCCTTCTTATCCAAGTGGGAAAATCCTAGTTAGTCAAGTCTATTTTCCAAAGCATTTCGATTTACTTTTTGTCCCTATTCAAAAATCCCTCTAAAATCTATACAATTATAGAGCAAATTCAAAAGTTTTTTCTTTGGTTTGAAATAAAGGAAATATGAGGTTGGCCCTTGTGGATTTGGATCAGATTTGTTCTTGTAAGGAGGCCAGAAGCCTTGGTTTTAGGAAAGTGAACTTGATGAATAAGGCGTTGATAGCCAAAAGTGGCTGGAAATTGCTCACAAATGATAATCCAGGATGGACAAAGATCCTCAAAGCCAAATACCTTAATAATAGGAAAAATCTAATTGAAGATCTAAATCACCCTCAAGGATCATATCTTTGGAATCACCTACATAAAACCAAAACCCTTCTCATGAGAGGAGTTAGATGGAAGGTGGGGAGTGGAAGAAAGATTGATATTTGGAAGGAATGTTGGATCCAATAATATCCTCTAATTAAGAACCAAAATCTAGCCTCCCTTGAACCACTTGTCTCCCAATCCTATGGTAAGATGGTCTCAAACTTCAATCTAAACGATGAGAATGGGAAAAATTAGAAGACCATTCATCTTGCAGGCTTGGACCAGAGTGGAAGACAAGCTTTGGAAGAACTCAATAAAACATTAAAATTTAAAATTCTTAATTTAGACAGATAGGTGGATTCCATTTTTGGAAAATGCATAAAAGTGAGCAATTTTTTGTAAAACCTGCTTATCAATTATTGGAAGGTGAAGGGAGGGGGTTGGGTTTCGACGTCCAAATTTTGGCTTAAGTCTCTTACTCAAAAAATAACTTCTTTTATTGGATTTATGTTCAGAATAAGATCCTTACAATTGATAACCTCCATAAGAGAGGGTTGGCTATCCCCAACAGGTGGTACTTATGTGATAAGAACTTACAAAGTGTTCAACACCTATTTCTTGAATATCCTTATTCATTGGAAGTCCTCTCTAAGATATTTAGTAAGTTCAATATTTCTTGGGTCTTACCAAATTACTTGACTAGCCTTTGTCTGCAATGTTCTCCCCCTATCGAAGCCATATATTACAAACTCTCTAGAATTTTAGTCTCCTTCACACCTGTAACAACCCCAAATTACCAACCCAACTCGAGATAGAATTTTTTTTGAACATATATATCATGTTAGTTTGCATTCAAGTAGGTTTGAACTAACATCAATTAGGATAGCAAGTAACCGAGATAATTATGACATGGTCAGTGTCAAATCTCATGATAGGAGTCACCAACTCCTATCTATCCTCACATTCCATCATGGTGTTTATTAGTTTCTTTTTTTAACTACTTCTATCACTAGGAAGTTTAGTTAACCAATTGAATGTAACTTCAATCTTACTTCCTAATTTTTTTGCAGCAGAATACAATGCATAAAGAATATTTTAATCCCTTCAAGATTATTACTTGAAATAAAGCATAAACCATTGCCCCATATTAAAAGATCCATTTATTGGAAAATCAAAGGCACCATTCATTATTATATCTAATAACCTCAAGTGCAATTATAAACCATTCTCACTTATGGAACATTGCTTGTTATCAAAAACATGCATCATATAACATTTCGTGAACATATTTATAAGAATGTAAATGCATCATCTTATTGGAAAGTAAATAACATTTAAATTCCATCTTATTCAATATCCACAATCTAACTAATTAACATCATATTAGAAAGCAGGTATAACATCCATGCATAACAACAATTGCAAACCACAAAATAAAGGTACACAACATATATCCTGGGAACCCTCATGAGGAATAAACCCAACCTCCAAAATATGTTTCTCCTCTCATTTCATAAACTTAATATGTCATAAATACAAATATAGAAAGGCATCCCATGAATCCTTTTCTAAATCAAATATACAATTAAAGGAATCAATTTGTTCCTTTTTCAAATCATGATGCAAATAAGGAAATTCCACATTTTCTTTCTCTAAGCCATCAATACCATACATAAGAATCTCACAAATTCTTATATCTACATGTTTATGAATGATCATCGGGTGCATATTAAGGAGAGAACTCAACCTTTACAGGAGAGGGAACCCCATAATTTCCTCGGGAATGAACTTCCATACCATCCCCAAGATTGAAACACAATTAATCCATTATAAGTACAATATGCTAAGAATCCACATTAAACATGAGAGAAGATCTTAAAGTTTTTCAAAGAATGGAACTTGCATTCATTCTTCAACCCTAAATATCATCAGACCATATACTCTAATATGGTACGTAAATTATCTAAGGTTGTACCATACATAGAGAGATACCATATTCTCTCCAATATTATATCCCATATCTACTCTTACCATAATTTAGGCAATTCCCACCATATTATCGTTTGATCAAAATCATACTATAGTTCTCATAATTCATCAACAGGATCATCCTATGGTTCTCGTAATTTTATCATCAATTTGTTTCATGATCTATCTGTAATATTATACTAGATGTGGGAACAAATTTTATCTCAATTTGCAACATAATCTTACATCGGGATTAAACTATAGTCTTTACAACAGGATCATACTTTCACAAGTAACTCATATTTATTTAAACCAAAAATAACATATAAACAAATCATACTTCCACAAGTAACTCATAGCATTTAACAATCATACTTTAACAAGTAACTCATATTTATTTCAACCAAAAATAGCATTTAAACATATTGATTCAATTGTATATCTACAAATCATCCCAAGGATTTAATCATAATCTACTACGAGATCATATACCCTATTTTCTCTACAATCCATAATTATGGTCACACTAATGTTTACTAATTTGTCTTGTAGTCTATAGTTTTTCCATAAATATGGCTACCAAGTTGTCTCAAGATCTATCAACAATATCATACTATAGTTCCACAAGTTTAGCTACAATCTCTCTTGCAATCTACCAACAAGATTACTCAAGTTTAGCTACAACTCATTTCGTAATCTATCATACAAGATTACACTATAGGTTTACAAACTTGGCCCTTAATTTGTTACAAGAAATATACTATAGGTACACAATATTAGCAAATAATATTTATTAACCAATCCTTCATCAAGGTGAGGTTATAGTTCATAAACTGTATTGTTTATTCTATCAACAAGACTATTACCTAATTTACACCAATCTTTCCAAAAATTTATCCAAGTTCTTAAACAAGGATTTTATTATGGTTAGCAGTTTTCATCACAAATCCATATCGTGATCTAATAACTTTTACAAAATATTACTAAAGTTGGAACTTTAGGTTCAAACTACATCATCCATATAGTTTGTCTTGTTTCCCTTGTAGTCCTTCTACCAAGTCATTTCCTTATGGTCTTAAAAAGGTTAAGTGTATTTATTTATCATGGATATATTCTATTTTATTTATCAAGGGGGATTTCATATTATGACATCCACTATTGAGTGAATAATCAATAAATCATAATAACAATTGATATACATCATTGTGTTTACCCAAAAGGTTTTATATCATGCCGACCACCAACCCAATCGACGATGGGCAAACAGTCAATTACTAAAAGTAAGTCAAACAACAAATGAACACACACATTCCACGTAAGCTATGCAACAAATCAATTGAAAAAGGATAGGGTTATACCAAATGGTCAAACTATCCGAGGTTAAACTTGCTAGCCACCAATTGCTAGTGTTTGACCACAACCTGTGGTCAAATAACAAGGGGTGTTTTCACTTGGATAAAGGCTTCCCCTGCTCCGATGGGGAGCATGTGGGATAATACACAACATGAGGTCCATACAAAGGAGTTTATTTCCATGGCATTCTATAGACATTAACAGACCTCGACACATGGCGAGTCCACAAGAAGTAAGTTTGAGTAATGTCTCTCATCGATTACTTCATGGTTTTGAACTTACATCCCATAGATCATGACTTCGACCACCACCATTGTGGTCAGGAAAGTATGGAAGACACTCGCTTTATATTCAGTTTGGTCATCCGACGTATCCCATGTGGAACACAAAGAGAGCCTATTATAAGTACAAAATCATAGGTTTTCTTCCTACATTCAAACATACATCAACCATCGACTCCAACGATGGTAAAAGATTTCGATTCTTTCTACAAGGTAGCAAGTAAAATCCATCAAGGGGTTTTTGGTCTCTTTTGATCGTACTAGGTCATACTGATCGGAGACGATGTGTAGGTAGGTTCAATCGAGGATGATCCATTAATCTGAGGTAGACTGATGTAGCAAGGCTCAACCCTAATGAACTATAATTTTATCCCCAAAATTGGTAACGCTTTGGTGATATTTTGCATGCCTAAGGGAGTGGGCATATTGAATATTCAAATCTACCAAGATATCAATTAAGTGAAGGCCGTTTATCTATGGCGACAGTGTCCCTTTGAATCCCAAGTCCAAGACACGAGATAGATGCCCTTTACATAGGGATTTCTATTTATTGGTAGTTTATAATCCCACATACAATGTGATGTGGATGAGACTAGGTTCAAAAGCGCTCATGTGCAGGTAGTATAATAGCCACCAAGTGATGGTTCTGTTGGTGGTGGAGATTCCAACTTAGGGTAATCCCATGATACTCCTAATCTTATAATTAGGTTAATAAAGTCATACTCGGCTTCGAGGGTTCTATGTTTACCATTGGCTGAGGTCTCCTAATCAAGGTCATTAATGACCTTTTTATAATCTCAAAAATATCCATGAAATAACCTTAGATTCAAAGCTATAATTGAGATAACATTAAATCCAACCACTTATGGGTGTAGATTTACGAGAAAATTTTGCATGGATGTGATGTATGAATTAAAGGCTTAATGGTCCCCCTGATTAAACTATTCAGTAGTTTCAATCATAACAAAAATATCAATGACCCATAAAAACTAATTAATGGAGTCAATCACATCCAATATACTCCATCACATTCAAGCATACAGAGTATTCCAATATCAATAATCAAATACACATTCAAACTAAAATATTATGCAAACAATCTAGCATAGTTATAAGGCATGATATGACTTGAATAACTCAAGCTTCTACCTAGTCCCTCCTTGCTTGCTCTACGTCTTCTTTCCTCACCTCTTTTGCATAACCCTTTTAAATGTCTTTACCAAATGTCTCTAAAACTTAAGGTTGTTTGGTTTCTGATTCACCAAAGGGTGAAGAGCATAATCCCTAAGCCCATGCTTTCCTCCCCCTTTTCTCCATTGCTTGTCTCCCCTTTTATAATTTTTCCTAGCTCCTCTTCCTTCATGAGTAAGAAGGTTATTTATTTATTTTTGGTAAGTTAAGTTGAATTAAAAATGGGTTTTTATCAAGGATCCCAAAACCTGATTACATCAAACTGCAAGAGGAACAGTATAAGGATGGACAATAGGAAAGGCTTGAGGAAAGCCTTGAGGAACACCTTTAGGAAAGCATTTAGGAAGGTAGTGAGGAAAATGCATGGAACAAAAATTGAAATGCCCGCCAGGTGGGAAATGAGAACGCAATAGAAGAAAATAGAAAACCTGCCTAAAATCAAATTTGAAACTTCCCAAAGGTAGAAAAAGAAAACAGGTGCCTAAATTTAAATTTGAAACATCCCAAGGGTGGGAAAAGGAAATAGGCACCAAACCACCCATGGGAAATTGAAAACCATGAAAGAAACAACTTCCCACATAGGGGAAAACCAACCAGATGCAGAAAAACCACCCTACACCAAAGGGTGGAGCAGAGAAACTACTATTATAGTAAATCCCACCTAAACAAGGATGGGAAGTAAGCAGGGACACCATAGGATCACTCAAACAGAGAAAAAATTGAATCCCTTGCGAGCTTGAAAGGTGGAATGGACAACAGAGAATTTCCTCAGGCCACAAAATCCTCAAGCATTGAATCACAGGCCTAGAAAGTGGGTCAGCATACTGAGGAACTCCACAGGCCATGAAGTCCTCATGCAATGAAGAAGGAAGCCTTCAAGGATGCTAGCCCAACAAAGGAAGCAGCAAAAGTAGAACAACATGCCATAGGAAAAGGACGAGAAAGTTCCCAAGGAACCCAAGAGGAAGGAGTCACGAGGAAGCCCAACTATAGATGATAAAGCCCAAACAGAAAGGATGTAGCCAAAAATCCCAAATAGCCTTTAGCACCGCCATCGAACAACTTCAAGGAAACATATGAGGAAGTCCTGCAAGGAAATAGTAGCAAGGAAACCAGAGGCCCTCCCAAGAAAGCCATGAAAGAAACTAAAATCTCGCTGGACCCACAACATCAATCCCAAAGAGCAGAGTCATAGAAGAAAGCACATGGTCCTCCCCAAGACCAAAAGGATGTTGTGCAAAACTGCTCATGAAGCCACTTTCCCACAACCCTAGCATTTCACAACTGAAGAACCTCCAAGGGCAAATGTCAAGAAGACACCTAAAAAACTTGGGAAAAACTAGGAAATCCAAGGAAAAAATCCTTGAACAACCTAGAAAACCTAGGGAAAGTCCCAAGGAAGAACCCAAAACCATCCCAGGACCCAAGAACCGAAGGAAAACCCCACCAAAGGGCAAGGAAAGGGGTAAAAAATTGGATCAGTGATCTCCCTCTCCAAGGAGATCATCTGCAACACCATCCTGCCAAGGAGGAAGGGTTAAGGAAGTGCCAAGGAAATTGGGACAGGATCAGGGACCTGGGATAGGGCCAGGGAAGGGATGCAAGGAAGTGGAACATGACTTCCATAGGAATTCACCTGCAAAGCCCTCTCGATCCTCTAACAAGAAGGTGATTTATTATTAAAATACTAAAAGGATTCTTTTTGGAGTCAATCCAAATAGTGATATTCATTTTATTATTTAAAAATTAGAAGGGACAAGAGGAGATAAGGTGGGAGTACCTTGTTCATTTTGGGCCTTCCCTTTTTCTCTTAGTGTAACTTACAAGGTCAGCCTTATCACTATTTGGAAGGAGTCATGTGGAATGGAGAATAGTTCATCCACTAATAAAATATATACATTTTTATTATTAAATCATGACCTTGCTCTTTTTGGGTCCATTTAAAATTGGATAAATTTTGTGGACACCTAATTGTAATAAATTAGGTTTATTCTACTAAGTCACTTTTTGTAAAATATAAATTCCCAAATTATAAAATGGGTTGTAGGGGACTTTCGTGGGAAGTCCTTCTCATATTTCTTGCAGCCCATCCTTGGCCCTATCCCAGATCCCTAGCCCTGTCCTGGATCCCTGGCACATCCTTTGCCCTTCCTCCTTGGTTGGTAGGTGCTACAAATGATCTCCTTGGGGTGGGAGGTCACTGTTCCTTTTGTCTGCCCCTTTCCTTATTGTTTGGTGGGGTTTTCTTCTCGTGCCTGTGATCTGGGATGTCCCTAGATTTTTTTGGGATATCCCTGGGTCCTATTCCAATTCCTTGGAACTCCTTTTGCCCTCCTCCTTTTCTATATGGTGTTGTATATGATCTCCTTGGGTTGGGATATCCCTTATTCTCTTATCTACCTCTTTTCATACCTTCTAGCTGGGCTTCCCATATGGTGCCTATGAACTGGGACGTCCCTGGGTTTTTCTAGGATGTCCCTAGTTTTTCTTGGGTCCTCCTTTGGATTTTTTGAGTTATTTTAGGAACCCTTTCCCTTTTTTCTTGCAAGGTCCTATTTGGTGCTAAGGATCAGAGGTTCTTCTGGTGCAGTGCATTGTGGTTGGGATTTTTTGGCTTCATGAGCAACTCTTCACAATATATTTTGGCTTGGATGGGGCCTTGTACTTATTCCTATGGTGTTGCTCTTTGGGTTTCCAATTGTAGGTTTGATGGTGGGTTCTCAAATTTTCATGGCTTGGGGGAGGCCTTTGTGTTGATTGCTATTGTGTTCCTATGGGTCATCCTCTTATGGATCCCTGAAGCTGCTCGTTGGTGGTGTTGGTTCTTGTTGTGGAGATCTTGCTACTTTTTTCTTGGTCTTTGGTGGGGCCCTGCACTTTTAGGTGGCAGCTCGTGCTTCATAGCTCCTCTTTTGAGGTTTCTTGGGGCCTCCCCACATTTTCCCTTGGCTCACATTTTTGCATTGTTGTTTCCTCTATCTCCCTTGGTTGCTGAGTAGTTTTCCTTGTTGCAATGGGATTTCATGGCCTCTAGAGTCCCCTGGTTGTTGTTCCACTTGTAGGCCTATTCGGGATGTTGATCCCTATTGTTGCATCCTTCTGCTACATCCCTATGCATCCTCAAGCAGGAATTTTCTATGTTTCCCACTCTAGTTTCAAATTTGAATTTTTAAATTATTGTATTGGGTGGGATTGCCCTATTTCAAATATTTTTGGGCAGGTTTACCCTTTTTCATTTCTTCCTTGCACGTGTTGTTTTTTTTGCACGTGTTTTTTGGTTGTTCTGTGTGGGGTGATGTTGTCCCAGACTTCAATGTAAAAAAAAAAAAAATTAAATTAAATTAAATTTAAATTTTATCCTTTAAGGCTATCCTTTAGCCTTTCCTGAAAGGATGTCCTTAAGCCTATCCTGAAAGGCTTTCCTTATGTATTTCCTCTATATTTTGGTGTCCTTTCTTTTGGCCTTCCTCTGGCCTTTTTTCAGTATTATGAATTGTTGTAATCGGGTTTTGGGATCCTTGATAAAAACCCATTTTTAATTTAATTTAACTTATAAAAAAAAGATAAATTCCCAAATTAATATTTTACAAAAGCCTTATTTTAATTTCTTGAAAATCTTACAAAATCCCCCCTCCCCCCAATTTCATTCCAAAACTCCCCAAATTAATTTGGTAGAGTGTAATTAGCTTTAATTAGGGATTTTATAGGATAATTAGGGTTTACCATCCCCTAGATTTTATCAATTAGACCCTTTTATTAATGATTGGCAGCATTAGTAAGGTTTGGTTAATATTAAAATTCAAGTATTAATTGATCCTTTGGATCAATTAATATCTTCTAGGAAGTCCTAATGGGTGGGCTATGACATACTCCCCCCTTGTATTAAACATAGTCCTCTGTGTTTCTCATTAGTTCCTAGCTTAGTTATTGTAAAAACTTAATAAAACTAGCATTAGTTCCTTACAAAAAAATTAGAACCATCATCCTTTTCCTTATTTCCAGTGTCTCGTTCCTGATGGTAAGCAACATCTTCCATCCACGAGAGTACTTGGACCTGCAATAATACAAACTATCAATAGTACCATATTCTTAAAGCAATAAAACATCCATATTGCATCAATAATAAGTATTGAAAACATTATTAATACACAATAATATCAAAGCATCAAAACATCTATCACTGCATAGTCAATGATAATAGAGTACAACAACAATAGAACTATAGAATATGACATGAAATTATGTTCTCATCATAAGTTAGACATAATATGTCTAATTAGATCCATAAAAAACTCTCACTAAAGAGTATCACACTATGTCTTGATAGTCCCTTTTTATGAGTTAACCTGATGTAAATAGGTGTCATCAAAGACAAAGACATAATTTCTTGAATCTCACTTCAATATACCCATATATCTTGAAATCCACTTTGGCAAAACCCATTTGCCACCACCAATGCATCATCCTTGATGTCCCCTGGTCAACATCTTTAATTAACCTATTACAATATTCATATC
Source organism: Wollemia nobilis (assembly GCA_028583015.1). Taxonomy (NCBI): domain Eukaryota; kingdom Viridiplantae; phylum Streptophyta; class Pinopsida; order Araucariales; family Araucariaceae; genus Wollemia; species Wollemia nobilis. Next base: position 884,922 of record JAQPPZ010003542.1, read on the forward strand.
TCAAGAGACACAAATTCCAAGTGCAATCCTCAAAAGAGCCTAAGGTACACCGTTTAAGACCCACAGAATGTGGAGGGTTCGCTTAGCTCTTCCACTTTGATTTATCAGTGGCCCAATAGTGGGAGGAGAAGAACTTGAATATATGTAGTCTCTAAGTAACAAAATCTATTAGCAATAGCAATTATCATCTTTACTATGCTTACGATGTCATACTGATATTCATGGTCATACCTACCCATTGTAAGGTGCCATTTAAAATTTTTAACATATTTTGATCACAAGGATCACACTTACTTTCTATAAGGTTCCAAGTTATACATATTATTGTCCACAACATACTATCATCCACTAATAGTTTCTATGACCACACTTACTCCATGTAAGGTGTCATCCTAGTCATACTATCATCCACTGATAGTAACTATGACCACACTTACTCCATGTAAGGTATCATACTAGTCATACTATCATCCACTGATAGTAACTATGACCACACTTACTCCATGTAAGGTATCATACCAAACATATTATCATCCACTGATAATACCTATGATCACACTTACTCCATGTAAGGTGTCATACCAAACATATTATCATCCACTGATAATACCTATGATCACACTTACTCCATGTAAGGTGTCATACCATACATATTATCATCCATTGATAATACCTATGATCACACTTACTCCATGTAAGGTGTCATATCAGATATATTATCATCCATTGATAATACCTATGATCACACTTACTCTATGTAATATGTCATATCAGACATATTATCATCCATTGATAATACCTATGATCACATTTACTCCATGTAAGATGTCATACCACACATTAGAACATGATTCCACACTCCCCTTTCTTTTAAGGATAGATTTCCTATCTATACCTACTAAGAGTATTCCAATCTTAAATAGAATTTTCATGTCTAACCTTGCTCATTTAAGTTAATTTTAAATCTTAACTAGAATAATATTTTCTTTCATTAAGTTTGTTGGACTTTCACATAGATGCATCCCAAAATACCCCTTCTTACCATCCAAGACATTCCTCACTCGAGAACTAGTCGCTGCAGATGACACTCAAGTGGTTGACATGCTTGATAGGGTATTTAGTCCAAGCTTACCCACTTAGGACCTTCCAAAAGCTACCTGCTATTTGGAACCTTCTGAGCCACCACTCAGAACAAGAAGACTCTAGCATTGGGATCATCCGGTCCAACTCCTAATGAAATCTAATCAAGAGTATTACTCTTAAGAAAAGCATTCTTGTTTAGATAGATTATTAATGCTACAATAATCTAAATCAAGCATTGTATAAACATCTTCATTGTATTTTATAACAAGGATACATATTTATATAGTTACAATTATCATTCTTATAATATTCAATTAGTGGCTTTCAGCCATTTCTATAGCCCTCAAGGCTAGCCTTTCGGTCCTATCACTAATCTATGTTGGACCTAAGCCTTCAGTTGGAGAATGTGTTGGGGCAGCTACTCTAGAGGTTGCTCAACCTCTACCCTAGGTCATTACTTGAGTTGCTCGTGTGGTTATCCCTCATCCACATTGTGCTCCAATAGCTAGCAAAGATGGGATGATTAGTCCATGGCTCACTAGTGCCCAAAAATAGGCAATAAAAAATGCAGTATTGTATTCATCCCTTGCTTGGCGTAGTTGTGCATTTTCTTTATATAAAGTTGCCATGGTTTTGACACTCCAATCATTTCTTTCTACTTCCACTAAACTGAGCCTATCCCGTTCTGCTATGGTTGCATCCCTCTTAACCTCTAGTCTCATCCTTTCTTGGGCCCATAACTCTTCTTGAGTCTACCCTCTTTGCACTGGTTGTTCAGGAAGCTCTTCTTTCACAAAAATATTGGGTGCTCCTTCAGCTGCTCTACCAGCTTCCTGTATAACCACATATTTTTTGGTAACCACATTGCCTCTTTGGCTTGATTTGATACCACCTAAATCTATTTCTTGCTTCAAAGAGTATGTACTAACATAATGAAAAGTAGGAGTATGATCAGAGGTATTATGATAGGGTTGGTTCCTACTATGCTCATAAGTAGTAATGATAATCCTAGAACAAGTGCTACCATATTGCACTCCATGGGTAGAACTCTCATTTTTTGAAAGCGTCTTTGGTTTTTCCCAAATGTTCAACTAGTTGTCAGTTTATGGTACATTGAGTTTGATCAGAGATCTGATCAAAATTACATTTTATTATTCAAATTCTATTCAACACCCATCGTTGATCATGTCTCGATAGACACATATGTACTATATTGTCGATCCTATCTTAGTTCCATTTCAATTTCCAAGGTAATAATTTTTACCTTCCAAAACACTTGTGGTCGTATCTCCTCTTTATGGGTGTCCCATTAATGCGGCCTCAAGATGTGTTATCATCACCCTTTTGGAGGCTCCATCGATCGAGTGCATGTTTACCTATGCACCTTACTTTTAGAAGTTATGATCCATTATTGCATTATTGCCAACTATCAAGGTTGCATCTACGTGTATGCAAGGTACCATCATAAATCCTTTATCATGGTACTTTATTTGATTATAATATAGATTTATGTTAAGTTGAGTTTAGTCATCAACTCATCTCGTCACTTGACATAGTTTATAGTCCTTCCTGCGTTATGCGAGAAACTATATCTAGGTATGCATATTTACTGGATCATTTACTTAAACTAGATGCATGCTTACTTTATGCAAGAGGTTCTATGAGTTACTTGAATTCTAAGGTAACTCCTATCTTCCAGGAAGTCTTCATGTGATCTCATAATCTCCAACAACTATTCTTCTACTGCTTTTGTAAACATTCCTTACTAGGTTCAACATACTTTTAGTCATTCCCTATCACATTACTACTTAAAATCTCTTAAAACTAGAACTTTATTTCCTTTTATATGCAACATAGGGTTCTCTTTTCTTAAATCAACTATTGAAGGTTTATGCCCCCAAGTTTTTCCTATGCGGATATTAATACCATATGCATCGTGTAGAGGGTAGTCCCCTATTTAAATAGCGTAGCGTACCTTATTAAACTTGACCACCATTCAGGTGGTCGGATCGCATACTTTTCTATGGAGTCAAGGTACTACTTGGTGGGGACCAAATATGATTCGCATCGAAATTTCATGTCAAAAAATATTTTTTGTGAGATTTGGGCAATTCCCATGCTTAAATATGGAGTTTTTCCATCCTTGCCTTCCTTCACTATAATTGGCATATCATGTTAGAAGATGCTTCTAGCGATATTTGGACGGTTTCCATGTTCAAGTATGTTGGGTTTCCGATGGTTCTGCCATTTCCTTCACCACAACTTTTGGCCAAAGGCCATAAGTGTATTGTAACATTGATCAAAAATGTAAATAAAGAAATATTCTTTTGTTGATCTTGTGACCTTATCCAGACTCTTTCCTCATTGTAAGGTGGTATTGCCATTTGCAATTCTGAATGGAATATTACCTTCCTAATACCATATGGATTGTTTATTCATACATAATTTTCAATACCCAACATTCTTAGAAAACTTTTATAGCTAACATAGTTAATTTTATGATCAAGGGGTTACTTTAGCAAAATCTCCATGTGGTTCTCTTAAATATGAATACTCAAGTAAGTCCAAGGCTGCACTTCACAAAAATCAATGTGGTCAATGTCTATCCTATGGATAGGAGTGGCCAACCCTCCTATTAATACTAGCGAGTAATCAAACATACCACACTTTTGGGAATTCTCCTGTCTATTTCAACAGAACACACTTTTCCCTTCTAGCTTAAGCTAGTCTCATGTTAGGTCTCTTTCAACCCGTACATTAGGCATATGCCTTGATGATTAAACATCCTACCATAAATATAGAACATTAATAATTTGCAATGCTTAACTTTATCCCACACAATGGGAGTTAAGGGGGTTATCACACAAACCCTCATAGACACTCCAATATCTACCATTTTACCTTACTTGTTCTATTCAATGTTTAATCTCCACGATATGAGATAAAATATAATTTTTCCCCCACTCGATCATTCTTGTTCAACATACCATTATTTAGTAAGAAAGTGGCTTAACTCAATACCATAGTTACCATTCATAATTTATCAATGATCTCTTGGATATTCCATAGGTTGTGGAAGATTCCCTCACTCTTCCATTCTGATTCACTAGTGAATACAGGTATTGGATAAAAGGTTTGTGCAGTAGTAGCTTCTAAGCACTTATTATTCCCTTACTAGGTATTTAGAAGTTAGAGTCCGTCAAAAACAGTTATAGGTTCATAATGGAAATTTATTCCTAAATTTTGGCAAAGCCCATATCTTTGCTAGCCTAAATCTAACATTAGAGTCCATTAGCTAGCATGGGCTTTGATACCAAATGTAACAACCCCAAATTACCAACCCAACTTGAGATAGAATTTTTTTGAACATATCTATCATTTCAGTTTGCATTCAAGTAGGTTTGAACCAACATCAATCAGGATAGCAAGTAAACGAGAGAATTATAACATGTTCAACGTCAACTCTCAGATAGGAGTGACCAACTCCTATCTATCCTCACATTCCATCATGACGTTTATTAGTTTCTTTGTTTAACTACTTTTATCACTAGGAATTTTAGTTACTTAACCAATTGAATGTAACTTCAATCTTACTTCCTAGTTCTTTTGCAACGGAATACAATGCATATATTATTAACAATGTATAAAGAATGATTTACTCCCTTCAATATTATTACTTGAAATAAATCATAAACCATTACCCTATATTAAAAGAGACATTCATCAAAAAAGTAAAGGCACCATTCATTATTAGATCTAATAACCTTAAGTGCAGTTATAAACCATTATCACTTATGGAGCATTGCTTGTTATCAAAGATATGCATCATATAACATTTAGGTGAACAACTTTATAAGAATGTAAATGCATCATATTATTGGAAAGTAAATAATATTTAAATTCCATTTTATTCAATATCCACAATCTAACTAGTTAACATCATATTAGCAAGCAGGTATAACATCCAAGCATAACAACAATTGCAAACCACAAAATAAAAGTACATAGCATGTATCTTGGGAACCCTCACAGGCAATAAAACCAACCTCCAAAATATGTTTCTCCTCTCATTTCATAAACTTAAGATGTTATAGATACAAATATAAAAAGGTATCCCACGGATCCTTTTCTAATCAAATATACAATTAAAGGAACCAACTTGTTCATTTTTCAAATCATGATGCAAATAAAGAAATTTCATATTTCCTTTCTCTAAGCCATCAATACCATACATAATAATATCATAAATTCTTATATCTACATGTTTATGAATGATCATCGGGTGCATATTAAGGAGAGAACTCAACCTTTACCGGAGATGGAACCCCATAATTTCCTCGAGAATGAACTTCCACACCATCCCCAAGATTGATACACAATCAATCCATTATAAGTACAATATGCTAAGTATCCATATTAAACATGAGAGAAGATATTAAAGTTTTCTCAAGAATGGAACTTGCATTCATTCTTCAACCCTAAATATCATTAGACCATATACTCCAATATGGTACATAAATTATCTAAGGTTTTACCATACATGGAGAGATCCCATACTCTCTCCAAGATTAGATCCCATATCTAATCTTCCCACAATTTAGGTAATTCCCACCATATTATCATTTGATCAAAATCATACTATAGTTCTCATAATCCATCAACAGGATCATCCTATGGTTCTCACAGTTTGATCATCAATTTGTTTCATGATCTATCCATAAGATTATACTAGAGCCTCTACAAATTTTACCTCAATTTGCAACATAATCTTACAACAGGATTAAACTATAGTCTTTACAACAGGATCATACTTTCATAAGTAACTCATATTTTTTTAAACTAGAAATAGCATATAAACAAATCATACTTCCATAAGTAACTCATAGCATTTAACAATCATACTTTAGCAAGTAACTCATATTTCTTTCAATCAGAAATAGCATTTAAACAGATGTATTCCACTGGATATCTACAAATCATCCTGAGGATTTAATCATAATCTCCTACAATATCATATACCCTATTTGCTCTACAATCTATCATTATGGTCACACTAATGTTTACTAATTTATCTTATAATCTATAAGTTTTCCATAAATATGGCTACCAATTTGTCTCGAGATCTATCAACAAGATCGTACTATAGTTCCACAAGTTTAGCTACAATATCTCTTGCAATCTACCAACAATATTACTCAAGTTTAGCTACAACTCGTCTCGTAATCTATCATACAAGATTACACTATAGGTTTACAAACTTGGCCCTTAATTTGTTATAGGAAATATACTATAGGTACACAATATTAGCAAATAATATTTATTAACCAATCCTTCATCAAGGTTAAACTATAGTTCTTAAAAGGTATTGTTTAGTCTATCAACAAGACTATTACCTAATTTATACAAATCTTTCCAAAAAATTGTCCAAGTTCTTAAACAAGGATTTTCTTATGGTTAGCAATTTTTTTCACAAATCCATGTTGTGATCTAATAACCTTTACAAAATATTACTAAAGTTGGAACTTTAGGTTCAAACTACATCATCCATATAGTTTGTCCTATTTCCCTTTTAGTCCTTCTACCAAGTCATTTCCTTATGGTCTTAAAAAGGTTAAGTATATTAATTTATCATGGATATATTCTATTTTGTTTCTCAAAGAGGGTTTCATATTATGACATCCACTATTGAACGAACAATCAATCATCATAGTAAAAATTGATATACATCATTTTGTTTACCCAAAAGGTTTTATATCATGCCGACCACCAACCCAATCGATAGTGGGTGAACAGTCAATTACTCAAAGTAAGTCAAACAGTGAATGAACACACACATTCCACGTAAGCTCTATAGTCAACCAATTAAAGTAGGATAGGGTTATACCAAATGGTCAAACCATCTGAGGTTAAACTTGCTAGCCACCAACTGCTAGCATTCGACCACAACCTGTGGTCAATTAACAAAGGGTGTTTTTTCTTGGATAAAGGCTTTCCGTGCTCTAATAGGGAGCATGTGGGATAATACACCACATGAGGTCCATAAAAAGGGGTTTATTTCCATGGCATTATATGAACATTAATAGACATTGACACGTGGCGAGTCCATAAGAAGTAAGTTTGAGCAATGTCTCTCATCAATTGCTTCATGGTTCCAAACTAACATCCCACGTATCATGACTTTGACCACCACCATCGTGGTCAGGAAGGTATGGAAGACTCACTCACTTTAGGTTCAATTTGATAATCCGACGTGTCCCATGTGGAAAAAAAAGGGAGCTTTTTATAAGTACAAAATTGTAGGTTTTCTTCTTGCATTCAAACAGACACCAGTTGTCTACTCCAATGATGACAGAAGGTTTCAATTATTTCTCTAGGGTAGCAAGTCAAATCCATCAAGGGGTTTCTGGCCTCTTTTGATCCTACTAAGTTGTATTGATTGGAGGTGATGTGCAGGTAGGTTCAATCAAAGATGATACATTAATTCGAGATAGACAGATACAGTGAGGCTCAACCTTGACAAACTATCATTTCATACACAAAATTGGTAACACTTTGGCAATCTTCTGCATACCTAAGGGAGTGGGCATCTTGAATATTTGAATCTACCAAGATATCAATTAGGTGAAGGCCATTTATCTATGGTGACAGTGTCCCTTCGAAGCTTGAGTCCAAGACGTGAGGCAGTCGACCTTTATATAGGGATTTCTATCTATTGGTATCTTATAATCCCACATGTAATGTGGTGTGGATGATACTTGGTTCAAAAGTGCTCACGCACGGGTAGTATAATAGCCACCAAGTGGTGGTTCCGCTAGTGGTGGATATTCTAACTTAGGGTAATCCCATGATACTCCTAATCTTCCAATTAGGTTAATAAATTCATACTCGACCACAAGGGTTTCGTGCTTACCATTAGCCGAGATCTCCTAATCGAGGTCATTAACAACCTTTTTATAATCTCGAAACTATCAGTGAAATAACCTTAGATTCAAAGTTATGATTGAGATAACATTAAATCCAACCGCTTAGGGGTGTATATTTATGGGAAAAATTTGCATGGATGTGATGTGTGAATTAAAGGCGTAATGGTTCCCCTAATTAAACTATTCAATAGTTTCAGTCATAACCAGATATCAATGACCCATAAAAACTAATTAATATAGTCAATCACATCGAATAGATTCCATCACATTCAAGCATACAGAGCATTCCAATGTCAATAATCAAATGCGCATTCAAACTAAAATATTATGCAAACAATATAGCATAGTTATAAGGCATGATATGACCTAAATAACTCAAGCTTCTGCCAAGCCCCTTCTTGCTTGCTCTACATCTTCTTTCCTCACGTCTTTTGCATAAACATTTTAAATGTCTTGACCAAATATCTCTAAAACTTAAGGTTGTTTGGTTTTTGATTCACCAAAGGGTGAAGAGCATAATCCCTAAGCCCAAGTTTTCCTCCCCCCTTTTCTCCATTGCTTATCTCCACTTTTATAATTTTCCCAGCTCCTCTTCCTTCATGAGCAAGAAGGTGATTTATTATTAAAATATTAAAAGGAGTCTTTTTGGAGTCAACCCAAATAGTGAGATTCCTTTTTATTATTTAAAAATTAGAAGGGACAAGAGGAGATAAGGTGGGAGTACCTTGTTCATTTTGGGCCTTCCCTTTTTCTCTTAGTGCAATTGCAAGGTCAACCTTATCACTATTTGGAAGGAGTTTTGTAGAATGGAGAATAGTTCATCCACTAATAAAATATATGTAATTTTATTATTAAATCATGACCTTGCTCTTTTTGGGTCCATTTAAAATTGGATAAATTTTGTGGACACCTAATTGTAATAAATTAGGTTTATTCTACTAAGTCACTTTTTGTAAAAGATAAATTCCCAAATTAATCTTTCACAAAAGCCTTATTTTAATTTCTCCAAAACCTTACAAAATCCCCCAATTTCATTCCAAAACTCCCCAAATTAACTTGGTAGAGTGTAATTAGCTTTAATTAGGGATTTTATAGGATAATTAGGGTTTACCATCCCCTAGATTTTATCAATTAGACCCTTTTATTAATGCTTGGCAGCATTAGTAAGGTTTGGTTAATGTTAAAATTCAAGTATTAATTGATCCTTTGGATCAATTAATATCTTCTAGGAAGTCCTATCGGGTGGGCTGTGACAACACCCTTTGGGTTCTATGGAAGGAAAGAAATAGAAGAGCTTTCCAAGATCAGAGAAAGGATTGTACTTTTACTGAAGCCTGAATTAGTGTTGCCCTGGTTGAAAATATTCAAAGCATTGATTTTAAATATTATAGGAGGACAAGGAGGAATTAGCTATTTCTGGTCAATGGGGGATCTCCAAGGGTCTAGAGAGCTCAAATTATATTACTCCCTTTAGCCATTCTTAGACAAGATGGAAAACTCCTCTTGCTAGATGGTCTAAGTTAAACTTTAATGGGGTAGTGAATGGAAATCCAGGTAGGGCATGAGCTAGGGGAGTGATCAAATACTAGGAAGAAAATTAATTTTAGCTTTCATAGAAGGTCTAGGATCACAAATTAGTCACTTTGTAGAAGCTCGGACACTTTTACAAGGATTTCTTCTTCTAAAGAGACTAAATTTTAATAAAATTTTAATTATGCTAAAGTGTAACAACCCAAAACTACTAACCCATTTTTTTAGAACAAGAGCACTTACCAATGATGGATCATCAGGGAAAACATTCTTTAACTTATTTATCTCAGCATACAAGGCTTCACCACATTTGAGTTTCGAGTTGTTGTAGACAACCCTTAGTGGACAAGAGTGGCCAAATCTCATGTTTTATTCTAGGGTTTACCTTCCTAAACCTACACATTAGGAGGATACCAATAAGTGGTCTCTCCACCTTTCCCCTACCCTCCACAATATAGGACTATGTGACCAAAATATAGGATTTATCCTTTAAACCTACACATTTAAATGGGGATGCTTATTCCCTAACTTGAATCTAAGTCCATCTAGGCAGGTTGATCAGCATAGAGCCTTGGTGCTTAGTTACAATACCTCCATAGGCTAACTAGTATCATTGCCACCTTGACGATAACCCACATGATTCCATATCCTACATGATTGAGAGATCACAACTGCTATCTTGTCAATAGTTTTTCCACCTTTTATATGGGACACCCTTGATCCTACACATTCAAGGTGTGATGATTCACAAGTACCCCGACTACTGTATCCACACAACTCTTTCTAAGTTTATGATTTCCTAGCTATTGCATTCATGCAACTCCTAATATTCATATCTACCTAGTTATTGCATTCACGCAACTCCTCCCAGGATTGGGCTTTATGGCTTACTAGAGGAACCTTCCTAGCCATCCCAAGATAGATAGACCTCTCAAAAAATAATATAAATCATGATACAAACCATCAAATATGAAATACTAGAAAGAATAATCTCTTAGAGTTTCTCTTAACCAATAGCCACATTTAAGGATTACATAAATCTTGATATAAAGATTCAACAAAAGCTACTTAAACCAAGATAGAATTAAACCACATTACTCATAAAATGGTTTTAAAGAAACATTCTATCCATTAAATGAAATAGTTATAGAGATCTACAACCACTTAATTTACTTAATTATAGCAATTTCATGCTAACTAGGATCAAAGGATTGCTTAAACAAACTCTACATTTTATCATAACAAAAAGGAGCACACTAGAATAATGTAAATCTTCTTTTAAACAATAGTCAAGTTTTACAACGCTTTTAAGAAAATACAAGCATTTGCTTTTACATGACAATAAGAAATAACTGCTAAGGATCTCTAGCCATGTAGGCCTCTACAGTTTCTTTGATGGGAAAATCACCAATAGCTAATCAAGTTTACTTAAATATCAAGCAACTCTTCATGTAATGCATCCAACATGCCTATTCTATTATGCAATTCCACATGTAGAACAATATGTGATCGTTGAAGCTCTCATTTAACAATAACATGATAAAATAAAATCATCATAATATTATTTTATAATGATCCCTTAATCCACAAGGACCTTAGGAGCTAAAATAATACTATATTTTTCAACATTCAACATAACAATCTTATGCAAGAAAATCCCATGCTTCACTTTTATAATGAATGCTTAATCTACCAAGATCCCAAGAATTCATTATGATAAGTTTCTTCTTCAAAACCATAGATCAAGCAATATGTCCAAACATACAGAAGCTCATACCTCTTCGAATAATAATCCTCTAAACCACAAAAGTCTCGAGAACTATTATACAAGTTTATTTTTTTTAAACCATAAATCAACAATACATCCAAGCATAGAGAAGCCCATACTTATCCGTATAATAATCCTCTAACACAAAAAATCTTGAGAACTATTATACAAGTTTATTTTTCAAAACCATAAATCAACAATACATCCAAACATAGAGAAGCCCATACTTCTCCGTATAATAATCCTCTAACTCACAAAAGTCTTGAGAACTATTATACAGGTTTATTTTTCAAAACCATAAATCAACAATAAACTAAATAAACCAACTTCTTAGTTTTCTTTTCTTCCAAAATCTTAGCATTTTAAAAAGATGAAGATTATTACCTAAAAGCAAGCTTATAGAATTCAACTTTAATCTAATCATAAAGCCTCTAAACATACTTAAATATTATAAAACTTTAACCGAGGCAAGCACTAATTAAAACCATGACTAGAACTAGAGGAAGACCACTACATTCACAAAATATTTCCTCTAAACACATAAACTTAAGCACTAACATAAGATAAAAATAATTTATTCAAAACATTACAATAAAAATCTTATTTAACCAAACAACCACTTGAAAAGCTAACGTGACACAAACTATCACGCAAGACTATTACAAGAAAAGCTTAACACATAGGTGAAAGGGAGAATAAGTAGATAGATGTTTGCTCGAAGGGCAATGAAATAGCACGTAGATAAACCAAACCAAGAACCACTACAAAATGCTACCAACCATCGTGTGAAAGGAGAATGAACAAGGCAAAAAACCTCCACAATGTGGGCCAAAGCAAGATGTAGGGGTGCTCTACTACAAAAAATAAATAACATAGCCCACAAGGCACAACAGGTGGTAAGAGCCTCACTAAAATAACATCCTCTCATAGTAAAGTAATTGGATAACAAGAATATAACATAGCACAGTTCCCAGAAGCTTAAAAGAATAAAAAATGCATAGGAGGAGGAAATACTGAACCAAGGTAACCCAAACCACTCAACACAAACAAGCAGGGAGGATTGATGTAGCAAGAGGCCAACGTCGAACAACAACGAACCCAATGAAAGTACAACCAATAGAAAAATAAACAAGACAACAATAAAAATAGATATCTAAACAACGTTACATAACTTAAGCATAGAGAAAATATGTAAAGAAAAATATCTGAATTGAAGGTGTTGGCAATTTTGGGTACATTGGGTACATTGCCTTTGCTCAAGTGTTGATGTTGTCATTGATGTCAAGAAGCGGAAGGGTTTTTGTGAAAACCAAGGTAGACAAAATAAAAGGTTTTATTTAAAACCATGGACAACAGATTTGAAATGGGTTTTTCTTAAAACCCAAGTTGGCTCTTCGTTTCGTTGAAAAAGGTGCCCCGGTGATGAAGATATTTAATTTTAAATATTTAGTTTAAATTTTATTTATTTAAAATTTAAAATATTAAAATAAATTAAAGTGCTGACGTGTTAATCAATGCATCTTAGTGCATATAAAAGGTGGCATTGGAATTCATTAAAAAGGAGGAATTGATATAAATTTTCAGTGCATCAGTGCGCTACATGAACGAAGAGCTAATGTTTTATCGGTGCATGAAATCAATTAAGGGGTGCTCGATTTCAATCCAAAAGTTGACGAAAATTTGTGTGCGATAAGCATGGAGGGCAACGATTGGAGGTGAGATGTATTGTCGATGTTTTATTCGTAGCGTGGTCGCAGAGAGCGTGCACACAAAAGGGAACAAAGGTACAAACAAGAAAGAGAGGCGGACATTGTTCACGCACTTCTATTGCTCCTGGTATTCACGGTCCGGTAAGACCTCCCAAACAGTTTTAAGGTTTTGACGAAGCATTGTTTTCCTTTATCATAGAAGGGCTCGAAGCATTACTTGGGGCACATGAAATTAGAAGGTCAGAGGTAAGAATTATTGTGGAATTTATGCCCGTGTAAATTATGTTTCTTTCTACATTATACGACAATGAAGCCAGGTCGCCAAGAGACATAATTTCTGCCTGCAAACGTGATATTCAAATCACAATACACCTCCCGATGTTGGAAATCAAAGAAAGTATCCTGTGATCAAAGTGGAGATCGCACAACTTGAGTTTGAACAAATATTCAGTCGTTTGTGGAAGACCGCACCGTGAGTATAGAAGTCACTTCATGGAGGTTGTTTTTCAACTTGATTCAGCTGCAGTGAGACGGCAGGGTTAAATCAAACAGCGTGTGGATAAGTTTCACGTGGGAGTGCAGCTAACTTGGGGGTTTGATTTGAAGCTAAGACGTTAAGAGAACATAAGTCCCATGATCAAATATACGAAGCTCCCTTTTGGTGGACAAGATAGCTAAGAGGTATGTTATTTGATAATTAATGTTGAAAGTTGAGCGCTTGAAGATTGTTGTGATTTATTTTACTTTTATGGTACAAGTGGTTTTGGGAGTTATAAGATATGCAATGTTGTGATTTATTTTATTTTATGGTACAAGTGGTTTTAGGAGAGATAAGGAAGTTGTGCAATTAAAGACCTTGGTGATGATTATTGAAAAGTGGAGTAATATTGATTATGTTGTGATCTACTAACCCTAGTGAAGATTGGCAAAAGAATTTTGTGATTGTGGCAGATTTCCAAAGGGGCTTCTTCACCTCAATAAGGTATGGGCACATTCTTCTTATGAGTATGATTGGTGTATGTCTTCCTGAAATAAGATTGGAGTGAAAAGGTATTCAACAAGGTTTCCTTTGGTTGGGTGTAAGTCCTAGTTTCTGGTTTGTTGAAGACTACTTATGCATTGTTATCATTAATGAGAATTTTGGTGAATGCATAATTCTGGTTTGAGGTAGTGGAAGCATTGTGCACTAGGGTTTATGTTTGTAAGTCTTGTTACTTGCATTGAGATGGTGAAACCCTTAGTTGGCTGTTTTTGAGGTTGATGGTTGAGTTGCTTCCATAGAGGTTGGTTGATCAAGTTATTGCTATTACTTGAGTCATGATATTGGGCTTACTCCATTGAGTTGATTTGAACAAGTTATTCTTTGCATTTGGTGATATTGTGTTGGTGGCTATTTTGTTCAAATATCTTTGGAGGGAAAAGGATTTCTACTTGTTTCCTTTTCTTGTGATGATTGGTTGAATGCTTCAAGGTTAATGTTGAGTTGAATGTTGTTGGTTAAACCTTGTCTATGAGCATTGTTGTTGAAGCCCAATTGGTTGAGAAAAGATATTGGTTTTGGAAAGAACATGAGTATCATTGTTATATGAGATATTGCATGGTTGGCAATTGTTGGGTTGTGTTTCATGTTCTTGAGAAAAGCATACTACATCTATCTTATTCTTTTGAGATTTGAGATTGAGTTGAGATTGAGATTGGGAGTTAAGTATAGAACATATTGAGTCTCTAACAATTCTCTTTATGCTTCTATGAGATTGATGAATCACTTTGGGTCTCTAACAATTCTCTTTGTGGGTTCATGCCAAGCAAGTTTTCTTTATGAACTTGTGAGCAGGTGACAAGTTCCGTTGGGGACTTGTAAGAAGATTTGGACAGGTTCCGATGGGGACTTGTGAGCAGATTTGGACAGGTCTTAGCAGAGGACTTGTGAAGCTGAGGTTGATAGTTCTATCAGAGAACTTGAGGAAAGAGGTGCATTGGTTCTATGAGAAGAACCTGAGGACAGATTTGTGCCAGATCGAAGGACTGTGTTTGGTGCAGATCAAAGACAGAGGACGAGGACATTTGTGCTAGACCGAAGGACTATGTTTAGTGCAAATTCGAGGACCAAATTTGAGGTGATAGAGTTGAGGACAGAGGTCTCCAGCTAGAGCAGGGAAGACAGGTGTCTTCTGTGGATAGAGTTCCATTTGCTAAGGGCAGCGGAGGCAGAGGTCTTCTAGAGGATCACCAGCCAGAGCAGAGGTAGGGGAAGGTATCTCCTTTGAGCAGAGGCTCATAAATTCAGATTGGGGGAAGGTTTCTCCTTTGAGCCGAGGCTCATAAACATTGTAATTGGGAAGGTTTCCCAAAGAACTTTGAGATAACTTTTAGAGAAAAGTTTTGAGGATGAACCATGTAAATTGTTGTGTCACTTTGTGGATGGTTTTGTGCATTGCTTTGATATTGCTTTGGATATATTGCTTTGTTGTTTTGAAGTATAAAGGAAAAAGTAAAAAGAGGTCTTATACTGTTCACCCCCCCTCTCAGTATAAGCTTGTGTTCTTCAATTGGTATCAGAACAGGTTCCTTCGAAAATTTTGACAGCTTGAAGGAAAAGCTAGTAAAGAACACAATGGATTATTCCAAAGGTAATCAACTTCAAGATAGTGATGAGTCTTCTAGTGATGAAGAGGTATATTACAACAAGAAAGGCAAGTTCTCTAAAAAGCACAAAAGTATGAAAAATGTAAGATATTTCAATTGTGGAAAGATTGGTCATTATGCTACTAACTGTACCATTGCCAAGGATGAAAGTGATGAAGATAAACAGGATTGTAAGAGCAAGGATTCTGAAAGGCATAGGCATCAAAGGAAGAACAAAGATGAGCACAACAATAAAGGAAAGAGGTATTCTCACAAGCACAAGAAGTGCTTCTACCTAGACAAAGCAAGTAAGTGTTCTAGTAGTGATAATGAAAGTTCTTCAAGTGATAATGAAAATGAGATGTTGTTCATATCAGAAAAAGAGGAAGAACCAAAACATAGATTCATTATCATGAAATGTCTTAGATGTGGAAATTTTGGTCACCTTGAGGATGATTGCACAAATAATGAATTGGTTGCTAGTATGTATGAGGATGCTTCAAAAAATGATAAGGAAGATGCATGTATGGTTTTTGAAAAGGGTAGCACCTCTAGTGATAAGAAATATGAAAAAGGCTTTGATGATTCTAAAAGCAAACATATAGAGGAAAGTGAAGTAGATCTTAAAGGTGAACTTATTAGTGCTCTTAGTGCTTTGAAAAAGGAAAGAAAGAAGAATGCTAGACTCAAGGATAAGTTAGATGAATGTTGTATGGAGAGAGATGAACTTATAGAAAGTCTTGATGTCTCTATGGCTAATGCACAAGAACTCAAGAATGAGTTAGAATCTAAGGTGCTTGAGTATAGTGAATTAGAACAGAAAATGGCTTCATTGAAAGAGGAAAATAAAGAGTACAAGGATAAGTTGTACAGGTTTCAAGAAAGCTCCAAAAAGGTTAAGTCTCTCATCCAAAGTCAAAGAAATCCAACAAATAAAACAGGTCTTGGTTTTGTTAAGCCTCACAAGAAACAAGTTGGAGAGTCTAGTAAGAGATTCCAAAAGGAAGAGAGTTCTAATGAGGAAATTATTTCAGATCATGAGTCCTTGAATGATAGATGCATAGAAACAAAAAACAAATTTTGGAATGAGAAGAAGGAGAAGTTTTCAGGACCTAAGAAGTCAAATAAAGGAAAGTTTCAAGGCAGATGTTTTGCTTGTCACAGAGTTTGGTCACATGGTCAGTACATTGCATGGCTCAAGTGAAGAAGGTAAATAACGAGCTTTAGAAGTGGTGAATTATTTTATGGGTATTGCTACTCTTGCAATCAGTTTGGGCACAAGGCAGTTCATTGCAAGGCAAACAACAGGAACAGGTGGATTCAAAGAACAGGTATGCCTCAAAGAAATAACATTGTTACTTGTTACAAGTGCAACAATGAAGGTCACATAGCTAGATAGTGTAGAGCTGAAATTCCAGAATACAGGAATAGGAACAGTGGCATGATCAGGTCCAAGGATCAGAACAATGACAGGAATAGGAATATGGACCAAGAGTTCAAGAGAAGGCCCGACAAGGAAGTTATAGACGTTGATGATGATCAGTGCCCAATGGGAGTTTTACTCCCATCCCAAAATTAATCACCTCATCAGGAGGTGGGGGAGGGACTAAGCTAAGAGGCTCATTCTTAGTCCCGAGCCCCAAAGGTGGCCCTTTGCCATTGATGACAAAGGGGGAGAGATATGAGTAAGGGGGAGAGCTTCAAGTGAAGAGGAAAGCTTCAAGTCAGGGGGAGAAAAACTTCAAAGGTAGATTCTCAGTTGTGGGTTTCAGTTTTGGCTCTTGAAGATGAATTTTTAGTAAAGTTTTGCCATCAATGACAAAGGGGGAGATTGTTGGCAATTTTGGGTACATTGGGTACATTGCCTTTGCTCAAGTGTTGATGTTGTCATTGATGTCAAGAAGCGGAAGGGTTTTTGTGAAAACCAAGGCAGACAAAATAAAAGGTTTTATTTAAAACCATGGACAACAGATTTGAAATGGGTTTTTCTTAAAACCCAAGTTGGCTCTTCGTTTCGTTGAAAAAGGTGCCCCGGTGATGAAGATATTTAATTTTAAATATTTAGTTTAAATTTTATTTATTTAAAATTTAAAATATTAAAATAAATTAAAGTGTCGACGTGTTAATCAATGCATCTTAGTGCATATAAAAGGTGGCATTGGAATTCATTAAAAAGGAGGTAATTGATATAAATTTTCGTGCATCGGCTGCGCCAGCGAACGAAGAGCTAATGTTTTATCGGTGCATGAAATCAATTAAGGGGTGCTCGATTTCAATCCAAAAGTTGACGAAAATTTGTGTGCGATAAGCATGGAGGGCAACGATTGGAGGTGAGATGTATTGTCGATGTTTTATTCACAGCGTGGTCGCGGAGAGCGTGCACACAAAAGGGAACAAAGGTACAAACAAGAAAGAGAGGCGGACATTGTTCACGCACTTCTATTGCTCCTGGTATTCACGGTCCGGTAAGACCTCCCAAACAGTTTTAAGGTTTTGACGAAGCATTGTTTTCCTTTATCATAGAAGGGCTCGAAGCATTACTTGGGGCACATGAAATTAGAAGGTCAGAGGTAAGAATTATTGTGGAATTTATGCCCGTGTAAATTATGTTTCTTTCTACATTATACGACAATGAAGTCAGGTCACCAAGAGACATAATTTTTTCCTGCAAACGTGATATTCAAATCACAATACACCTCCCGATGTTGGAAATCAAAGAAAGTATCATGTGATCAAAGTGGAGATCGCACAACTTGAGTTTGAACAAATATCTAGTCGTTTGTGGAAGACCGCACCGTGAGGATAGAAGTCACTTCGTGGAGGTTGTTGTTCAACTTGATTCAGCTGCAGTGAGACGACAGGGTTAAATCAAATAGTGTGTGGATAAGTTTCACGTGGGAGTGCAACTAACTTGGGGGTTTGATTTGAAGCTAAGACGTTAAGAGAACATAAGTCCCATGATAATATTTACGAAGCTCCCTTTTGGTGGACAAGATAGCTAAGAGGTATTTTATTTGATAATTAATGTTGAAAGTTGAGCGCTTGAAGATTGTTGTGATTTATTTTACTTTTATGGTACAAGTGGTTTTGGGAGTTATAAGATATGCAATGTTGTGATTTATTTTATTTTATGGTACAAGTGGTTTTAGGAGAGATAAGGAAGTTGTGCAATTAAAGACCTTGGTGATGATTATTGAAAAGTGGAGTAATATTGATTATGTTGTGATCTACTAACCCTAGTGAAGATTGGCAAAAGAATTTTGTGATTGTGGCAGATTTCCAAAGGGGCTTCTTCACCTCAATAAGGTATGGGCACATTCTTCTTATGAGTATGATTGGTGTATGTCTTCCTGAAATAAGATTGGAGTGAAAAGGTATTCAACAAGGTTTCCTTTGGTTGGGTGTAAGTCCTAGTTTCCGGTTTGTTGAAGACTACTTATGCATTGTTATCATTAATGAGAATTTTGGTGAATGCATAATTCTGGTTTGAGGTAGTGGAAGCATTGTGCACTAGGGTTTATGTTTGTAAGTCTTGTTACTTGCATTGAGATGGTGAAACCCTTAGTTGGCTGTTTTTGAGGTTGATGGTTGAGTTGCTTCCATAGAGGTTGGTTGATCAAGTTATTGCTATTACTTGATACATGATATTGGGCTTACTCCATTGAGTTGATTTGAACAAGTTATTCTTTGCATTTGGTGATATTGTGTTGGTGGCCGTTTTGTTCAAATATCTTTGGAGGGAAAAGGATTTCTACTTGTTTCCTTTTCTTGTGATGATTGGTTGAATGCTTCAAGGTTAATGTTGAGTTGAATGTTGTTGGTTAAACCTTGTCTATGAGCATTGTTGTTGAAGCCCAATTGGTTGAGAAAAGATATTGGTTTTGGAAAGAACATGAGTATCATTGTTATATGAGATATTGCATGGTTGGCAATTGTTGGGTTGTGTTTCATGTTCTTGAGAAAAGCATACTACATCTATCTTATTCTTTTGAGATTTGAGATTGAGTTGAGATTGAGATTGGGAGTTAAGTATAGAACATATTGAGTCTCTAACAATTCTCTTTATGCTTCTATGAGATTGATGAATCACTTTGGGTCTCTAAAAATTCTCTTTGTGGGTTCATGCCAAGCAAGTTTTCTTTATGAACTTGTGAGTAGGTGACAAGTTCCGTTGGGGACTTGTAAGAAGATTTGGACAGGTTTCGATGGGGACTTGTGAGCAGATTTGGACAGGTCTTAGCAGAGGACTTGTGAAGCTGAGGTTGATAGTTCTATCAGAGAACTTGAGGACAGAGGTGCATTGGTTCTATGAGAAGAACTCGAGGACAGATTTGTGCCAGATCGAAGGACTGTGTTTGGTGCCGATCAAAGACAGAGGACGAGGACATTTGTGCTAGACCGAAGGATCGTGTTTAGTGCAAATTCGAGGACCAAATTTGAGGTGATAGAGTTGAGGACAGAGGTCTCCGACCGAGAGCGGGGAAGACAGGTGTCTTCTCGTGGATAGAGTTCCATTTGCTAAGGGCAACGGACGCAGAGGTCTTCTAGAGGATCACCGACCGGAGCGAGAGGTAGGGGAAGGTATCTCCTTTGAGCAGAGGCTCATAAATTCAGATTGGGGGAAGGTTTCTCCTTTGAGCCGAGGCTCATAAACATTGTAATTGGGAAGGTTTCCCAAAGAACTTTGAGATAACTTTTAGAGAAAAGTTTTGAGGATGAACCATGTAAATTATTGTGTCACTTTGTGGATGGTTTCGTGCATTTCTTTGATATTGCTTTGGATATATTGCTTTGATGTTTTGAAGTATAAAGGAAAAAGTAAAAAGAGGTCTTATACTGTTCACCCCCCCCTCTCAGTATAAGCTTGTGTTCTTCAGAAGGTTTCGATTATTTTCAAGGGTTTTATTTGAATGTTGCTATCTGTTTTTTGTCTTCAACCTTTGTTTCCACTGCTTATTTGGGTGTTGATTACCTTTTTTATATTCACCTTCCCTTTGGATTTAAGGGAGAAACATTACCTTTCATGGATGAACGTTCCTCCAATGCTCAAAGAGTGTTATACTCTCCTTTGCCATGTGCATTCAAGTAGTTTCATTGTCCATTCTTTGAGGAAATCAAAGATGACCTTTGGCTTCCCAAGGTAGCTTATGATAACGTACCCATAAACCATAATCTATGGTAACTTAAAGCTTGGTGCCTTGGGTAATATTCTTAATAATAACATAAATATAAACCAAACTATATAATGCTTGATTAACTAAGATATTTAAAGTTTCCATACAAGCAAAACAAGAGTATTAAATGCTAATCAAAATTTAATAACTTTTCTAGTCAACAAGCAACTAAGACAAGCATGGCACTACATCCACAATATTCTACACCACTATTTTATCCCCAAATAGGTGGCCCTTTTTATGATAGTACAAGCTATCATCGACCTTATTGAGGAGGCTCATTGCAAGCAACATCCTAACCCAATGGTGAATATGGAAACACAAAATGATATGCATCTACATGAAGGTAATTTTTCCATGTTTACACTGAGCAACCGATGAATAAGTCATCATCATAATTTCCCAAAATATCTCCCATTGTAGGTGTTTTTTCCACATGTTTTTCCACCCGAGAGGTAGTACCTACTCCTGCACCCATAATTACATCAATAATACCATATTCTATGCTTAAAAGAATGCAGGCATTCTATCATTTACACATCATAAAAAAACTATGTCATTAATCATTCTCAACAATACATAGCTCATTGTTCTTTTTAAAAGTTCTTCCAAGACGAGGTGTTACATAAAGGGATTCAAGAACCTAGTTGGAGCATAAAAGATATATTGACAACAATGAGAAAGATAACTCAGGACTAGCTCCTAGGTGACCCATGTTTTCAAATAAGGGAATTTGATAGCAGATCTAATGGCCAACATTATGTTTTATAGGAGGAGCTTACAATTTGGGAATAAGACTTTTCTCCAGCTCTCAAGGAGGTAGTTATAAAGGAAATGACATTACCTATGAATGATGCCAATTGGAGTGTTAGGGGTGTGGTTTGGTATTTCCTTCATGGTTCTCCAAATGATGTTATAATCTATTGATGGGGCTCTAGTTTTATGGAAATTATGAATATCCTCAATTTGACCTGGGATTGGTATTTTTATCCTCTTTTGAAGTCAACGTCAATTGATAAAAGTTTATATTCCTATTGGAGAACCTTGTGGCTTGGATAGGGGGTCCATTGGGTCCAAAACCTATTCACTCCAGCTAGTGAGATAGAACATTTTGGGATAAATAATGGTCTCAAACGAAGTAATTAGAAAAGGTGGCAGTATCTATGGAGGCATATGTGCATGATTGAGAAGGTGGGTGATTCACGTGCAAGATTTTTTTGAACCTCCTAGATTTGAGGATTCACTGGGCTAGATTTTCTAGTTTGAAAAGTCCTCAATCCCCTCCTCTTTTTTAATATGGACCTAATAATTGTGCAAATCCAAGAAATATTATAGAAAATTTATTGAAAGTATAGAGTTGGCATTCCCGATTGGGAGTGTTTTGACTTGGGTGAATTTTTTGGTGAATGATAAGGAAATAGAGTTACAAATGGTTTATGCCTAAGATAGTAGTTCTCAAGGAAGATAATTTCAAATTAATTTATTATGGGGGATGGTTTTTAGTGGATCAGTTGATCTCTCATCAAGAGGGAATCCCCATAATCAAATCTCACTCTAATATTTTTTGTTGAGATGGACTTGTTGCTTACTATGCCTTATTGGCAATATTGATACTAGAAAGTGGAGGTGGATTTCTCATACTATTATCAATAGCCATGAATGGGTTTTCCTCATTGGTTCTCCCACTAGCATAATTGATGATGGTCCAATCATTACTAGGAGAGGTGTTGATGACTCGACATTTAGATTTGTGACTACCAACCTCATTGTTGAAAGTGGGGTTGATTATATTTCTTAGTTAAATTTATGGATTTTGAGGAATGGTTTTTAGATTCATCCTTGTGGAATGGGGTCGCCTACTAGACAAAAGCAAGTGATGTTCTTGGAACTTTCATATCTCATTTTGATATGGCATTGGAAAGAGGTTTACCCCTTTAAAATATTGTTATTTTCTTCTATGGTGTTTTGTTCAGCTATAACTCCTTCTTGAAGTGAAGATGGTAAGAGAATTTAGTATGTGATTGGGCCAATTTTTGGGCTAGATACTCCTATATTATGGATCAACAATTGGATTTCAGATTTACCTAGTTGATACATATTCTTTGCATGCATGAAGAGAAGCCTTTCCCTAACGTGATCTAGGCAAGTTGTCACATGCAGGGCATAATAGATAAAATTCTTATAGGCTCACACCCTATTCATATAAGTTTATTTCTTCAATAGGAGGGGAGTAAATATCATTTCAGTGGAGTGGTGTTGCTTGTGAACTTAGCCATGGGTGAAACATGCTTAAGTTGGAATCGACCAAGTTGTCGAATGAGAAGGATATTTGTGAAATTTTGGAGAAAGGTTTTTTGCAGTGTTTCAAAAAAATTGATGGGCACAATGAGTTTTTGTCATTGAAATTTTTCCATTCATGGTCGATAGGAAGGATTAAGGTGAAAGTAATTGAATTTACTATTAATATAATGTTAATCATGGAAGCAACATCTTTAGCTACAAAGGGGGGTGCATCAACTAAGAAAAACATTCTCTGGTAAGGGAAATGGAAATATTCCTAGGGGAGAATGAAAGGATCGAAAATATAGAGAATGGTGTCCTAAGGGAGCCTCTTCCCAAACCTTGGGATAGGGTGGTGATCCCAATTATACAATATTTTACCCTAGATGAGAGATTCAATATTATTCAAATTTTTTACATTGCATTTCTTATTCACTTGCATCATGGAAAAAAGCTTAATATCTCCACTTTCCTACTCCAATCCTTTGAAATGTCCATGGGAGATGTCTAGTTTGGGTAGGCCTCCACTCCTTTGCATCAGGGAATCTTGAAGTTGATATTTTCCCATGTGGCAAAGAAAGGTTGCCAACTAGAGAAATTGAGGTTGGTGTTGGACTATGATAGTCCATTGATTTTGAAGAAAAAATTGGTGCTTCTAGGGAGAAAGGCTTTGAGGTGAACCCCCATATTTTTAATAAAAGGTAGGTGAAGCTAAATGATTACTCTTTGGACTAAACTCCAACAATGAACTATGGTACGAGGGCAAGGAGTCCTAAAATTCTTTGAAGAAATGTTTCTTCTAGGATTGAAGTTGCATAAAGCCCTACCTTCTAGGAGCATGCGAAATCTTACACTGAGTCGAGGAGGTCAAAACATTTGCAGTTGTCCCAAGGGCTAAAAAACCATTTTAATTTCACTCTCCATATCATCTCTGATGACTTGGAGAAGTTTGGGGGGGAAATCCTATGGTCTAGGAAAAATTTCCATCCTTTCATGAGGATCCCCTTTCCCCTTGGGAAAATAAGAGTATGGGTTTTTATTGTAAGATGGGTGAGACCTCTATGATGAAAAGGTATGAGGAATGTCATATGGATTCCTTCATTTTTTGGTTTGTAAAGTAGTTATGAAATTATAAAATACCTCATCGAGTCCATGCACAAGATTAATAGGATGATGGGGATTATGGTGGAGGAAGTGACTACCCACCTGGTGGATGTTAAGAAAAATATGGTGGACATGTTTTTAAGTCAAGAGATGGATTTTACTACTGAAAAGTTAACCAAAGGCATGGATTGAGCTTTCTGGATTTTTGATCTTCTTGTTTTATACTTTCTCCACTCACTTCTTGTGGAATGTAGTCTTTGTTTTGTTCTTTTCTATTTTTTCATTTATGTGTTAGTTATTAGCCCGAGCTTGTTTATGGTAAGGTCTTGTTCCTCTTGGGTTCCTTTTTGCTCTTATCTTGAAGGACTTTAGTGCCTGTTGTAAAAGGTTTGGGATACCTTTCAAAACCCCTTCTCCACGCTTAATAGTATTTTTTTAAGTTAAGTAACTCTTTTCAAAGTGTTTTTATCCTTGTTATTTTATAGTTGCAAATTAATATTTGTAGTGTTGCATGTCTTGACCCAAACATAAAAAAATAAGATCTTTGACAAATAACACAAGAATTCGTATAGGAAAAAGAGTTGGAAAGGAAAATATCTAATTTAGAAGACCTAGTTAGAAAATTAAGATATAGTTAGGATTTTCAAATACCTAGAGAAATTATAAACTAGACTATGGGATTTGTTGATATTGCAAGATTGTTTGAAGGATCTCTAGTACAATTCAAGCTTGTTCCTAATTTTACACTTGAAGATATTATTCCTGCTATAGTAGATAATCATTCTATAATTAGAGAGTTGGGAGGACATTCCTTTGTAGGAAATTCACCACCCAAGGTAATTAAGCAACCAATTATATCATCAAGCCAACTTTTAAAAGCTAATATGTCATGAGGGAATACTTATTGGATGCCTTGAGTAATACAAATTTTAATAGAAATTGTATAAAAACTTAGACTATGGTGACCTTTGAGCTCCCAAAATAAGAGTCTCAAAAGGATGCTAAAATGAATAATACTTTATCATCCATGCTTCCTACATTTCAAGGGATGATTACAAAAGACATGGGTGGATTTCTCTTTAAATTTGACATGTTGTGTAGGAGTTATGACTATAAGATGTATTCATAGAAACTTAAGCTTTTTCTAGCCATACTCAAGCATTCAACTTTACATTTGTTCATGGGGCTTGGTGAAATGATTATTAATATGTGGGACACCATGAGGACATAATTTTGTGGAAATATCAAGACTATTCTAAGGCCAGAGAAGTAAGAGATGAATTACTTCATATGACTCAAAGAAGAGGAGACCTAGAATATTATATTGAGATATTTTAGTTTAATATTAAATCATCTAAGCATTCAAGTCTAGAAGTAGAGATCATGAAGGTCCTTTCATTTTGAGGAATTTGAGAAGAGTGTATAGAAGCTTTGAACCTAATGGCTAGAGGAGATATTTATCAAGTTATTTTTAAGTACATTAAGATTATATGTTGTAACTTCTAAGAATATACCATGATAAAATGAAAAGAACTAAAAGAAGAGACTATTTCAGTAGCAAATAATCATTACTAGAACTGAAGTAGGGAACCTATTTCCAAGTCTTAAGACAAAGATAATTTCTTCCTTGACCACTCAATTAGATATATTTTAGTCCAAGAGGAAGAAGAAGGAGGTGGAGAAGTATTTAGAAGTTTTTTGTCCAAGGTGCACAAAGAACCATGCAAAACAAAAATACCTCTTAAACAAGGTCAAGGTCTATAGCCTTTGCTAGCACAATCACAAGATGAACAATTTCCCCATCCTATTTGGAATTAATGTAGCCTACCATATGCCCCCAAGGACTACGTGGATTGATAGTTGCTTTTCTCGCTAGGCACTTACCAAGAAGACACCCAGGTTCAAACCTTAGGGGTAGCATGTTTTTAAAGGTAGTAGTTTGATCTAAGTCCTCTTAACGCATGCCAAACTAATGATGATAGTACGAATCTTGAGGTATTGGTGGTCCCCCTCATGCCGGGTCAACAACAATAAGGTGGAATAGGTTTGGTGGAAGCAGTCCATGTGGTTTTAACCCTGCACTTGATAGTTACTAAAAATAGTGTGGTTGTAACCAACTCTCCTATGTATAAAAAAAAAATGTAGCCTACCATATTGGAACCCAAGAAGTAGTAGAGGTCTATTATACCAACCAAAGAAAGATATGGAAACCTCAATAAAATATTAAAGGTATGAAATCCACAATTTTTATTTTCTTCTAATTTTTAGAATATTTTGTCTTCACAAGGGTGGCAATGGCTTCCCTCTTAAAATTAGAACCCTTGGATGAAACCAACAAAACCTTTGGCCTAAATAACAACAATATTCTAATAAATCATTGTAAAATCTACAACAAATGTGGTATTCTCCACCAAATTGAAAATATCACTAACCACCCCAACCACAACAAGCTTACTTATCTTGTGCCAAATAGTTCTAAGCCACAAATTTCTAAAGCACAACCACATCTACCTATGCATCCAATATCAAACCTTAACAATAGAGTAGGAAAACTAGTGTTTAATCAGGAGTCAATTGGATCCCCTAACTATTATGCAAATACTATTTATTTCAATGAGTTATAATTATGATTAGAAATAGAACTTAGGGATATTGAACCACCCATTACTATTAAACCAAGGGCGAACAATTCTTTTAAAGAGGATCTCCAAGATTCTAACCCCATTAGTAAATTAATTTCTAACAAAAAACAAGTGGAGAACCCTCCTTTTCCTAAATGATTACAGCAAATGAAGGAAACCTCACCCCAAAATTTAAATTTATATGAAAACTATGGAATGTATGTTTTTGCATACCCTTTTTTAGGCCATTAAGGATGTTTTGATCTATAATAAAATTGTTAAAGAGTTATGTTTAAAAATACTTGGCAAGAAAAAGGATCCTAAAACCATTCAAGTTGTAGGTTGGCTTGATGACCTTATGCTTGGGAAGGTTATCACCCCCAAGTATTTGATCCTAGAAGTCATGTCATTAATTTTCATGTAGGTAACATTTCAATAAAGAATATCTTGATTGATCTATAAGTAGCAATTAATGTTATGACAAAAGGAAATATGCATAAATGGCATCTTCTAGACCTCAAACCTACTACTATAGTTCTATAAATTATTGATCACTCAATTATGACTCTTAAGGAATAATAGAGGATGTGGTCATTTATGTATTCTTGGGAATATCCTATTGATTTAATGATTTTAAAATTTAAAACTAGCCTAGAAGGATACCTATTAATCTTGGAAATACCTTGGCTAGCCACAACTGACGCTTATATAAGTTGATAAAAAAATACATCTCTAATGGATCTAGAACCAAAATCTTGATTCTATACTCAACTTTCACCCTTTATAGAACTTAACCAGATATATCACAACATGTTATTATGACATCCATGCAACATTTATATGAATTTTTTACACCATCATCCCATTAAGGATAGACACACTTGTTCATATGTCAAGAGCTAGAAAGCTTTTCCAAATTATATCAAATCAAACCATATGCTTCACCCACTTTATTAAACCACTAAAAAAATTAAAGATCAAATGTGGGTGGATCAAGATAGAATTGATGAAGCAACTATACAACCGATTATTACATTCAAGTTTTGGAGATAAAAGTAGATGAAACACTATAATTGGCAACTTTTTCAAAAAATTGTATATGCATGAGAGTCTAAATCAAGATGAGATATTTAATTAATGTCCTATTTAGGACACTATTCTTGAAGATTATTCTGATCTAAGAAATAATACTACTATTTTTCACTAGCTTTATATGATGAATATAGTATAAATAAAAAACTTAGCAATGAGAACAAATCCCTTTTCA
The DNA here is from genome assembly GCA_028583015.1 of Wollemia nobilis. Classification (NCBI taxonomy): domain Eukaryota; kingdom Viridiplantae; phylum Streptophyta; class Pinopsida; order Araucariales; family Araucariaceae; genus Wollemia; species Wollemia nobilis. The sequence goes on from JAQPPZ010003542.1 coordinate 913,006, forward strand.
AAGTTGTTGAAATTGCACCAAGACAAAAACTTAACATGAATAATCAATTGACCCAAAAATAGGAAATCCAATTAATCAACATTCTTATCAAACATAGTTTTACTTTCCCTTGGGATTACCAAGATATAAAATGAATTCATCCAAGTGTCTACACACTTCATATTTATATGCAAGATGATGCTAAACCATTATGACAACCACAACAAAGTATGAACATCACACTAAAAGAAATTGTTAAAAAACAATAAAAACTCCTAAATATCAAATTCATTTATCATATTTCTTATAGTTAATGGGTATTCCCTAGTCATAGTCCCAAAAAAGAGAGAAAAATGTTGAATTTACACTGACTATAGAGATTTTAACAAAGCAACCTAAAAGTACTATTTATCACTTCCCTTCATTGATGAGGTGTTAGATGCCCTCACTGGAAAGAAACCCTTCTCTTTTTTGGATAATTTTAGTGGATATAATCAAACACCAATTGCTCCTAGAGATGAAATAAGATGACCTTTATTTTCCCTTGGGGCACATTTGCTTATCATGCCCTACCCTTTGGACTATGCAATGCTTCTACAACCTTTCAAAGAGTACTAAGTATCTTCTTTGATTAAACTATAGAATGCAAGGATATTTCTAAGGTTGACTTCATTGTTTACAATAATGTTTTTGAGAAGATGGTAACAAATTTAAAGTACTCCAAAGGTCTTAAGGTATTAATATCTCATTGAGCAATAAAAAGTGTTACATGATGATGATAAATATAATTGTACTAAGACACCATATTTTTGCTCGAGGCATCAAATGCCAAAATCAAAATCATAAAGAGCCTTCTTGCCCCACAAAAGTAGAAGGATGTTCATAGTTTCCTAAGGCATGTAGAATACTACAAAAAAATAATTCAACACTTTAGTAAGATTGTAAATCCCTTATTTACCCTATTAACTAAGGATGTATAATTCATTTGAGCACTTGAATGTTAGAAAGCTTTCAAGAATTTAAAATAAAAAATAATTTCCACACTTGTCCTAAAAGGTCTAAATTAGACGTTGCCATTTTATTTCTACACATATGCTTTTGACAGAACATTAGGAATGTTTATTGGATAAAAAGAAGACAAGGAGGCATATGTCATCTACTATATTAGTAAAAACATCTTAGGAGCCAAGATGAACTATACAATCACAAAAAATAGCTTCTTGTAGTAGTACATGCTAGTAATAATTTTTTTATTATTATAGTTTTTTCTCTTATTGTGCATACTAACCACTCTATAATTAAAACTTAATGATTGAACCTATTTTCAATGGTAGAATTATTAGATGGTTATTCCTATTGAAATTTTTTGATATCATGATACTTGACAAGCCCCAAAGGGAGAATGTTGTTGATTTTCTTTATAGGATTTCAACTTGTTCAAATGATTCTCTTGTTGAGAATACACATATTTTTTTAGTTTTTGTTAAGACACCATGGTTTGAGGACTTTATAAATACTTGTATAAAGGAAGTATCCCAATACTTCTCTCCTAGGGATATTTATTGCCTAATTAAAGAAAGTGCTCCTTACATTTAAATCAAGGTATATCTCTCTTATTGTGCATACTAACCACTCTATAACTAAAACTTAATCATTGAACCTATTTTCAATGGTAGAATTATTAGATGGTTATTCCTATTGAAAAAGTTTGATATCATGATACTTGACAAGCCCCGAAGGAAGAATGTTGTTGTTGATTTTCTTTCTAGGATTCCAAATAGTTCAAATGATTATTTTGTTGAGGATACACATATTTTTTTAGTTTTTGTTAAGACACCATAGTTTGAGGACTTTATAAATTACTTGTATATAAGGGAAGTATCCCAATACTTCTCTCCTAAGGATATTTATTGCCTAATTAGGTAAAGTGCTCCTTACATTTAAATCGGGGTATATCTCTTTAAGACTAGACTTGATTATGTGATGTGGTGATGTGTTTAGGAATATGAATTTTATGACATCCTAAAGGACTTTCATGATGAGCCTTGTGGAGGACACTTCATTAGTAGAAGAACAACTAGAAAAATTCAAAGCACAAGTTACTATTGGCTAATCTTATTCAAAGATACCAAGGATTATAAAGTTTGTGATCAGTGTTAGTGCATGAGTACTTAGTTAAATAAGATACCATTGTAGCCATTCTTATTAATCAAACCATTTGAAAATTGGGAGTTTTATTTTATGGGTCCTATAGCCCACCTTCCAATTAGAAGGAGTTGTAGATACCTAAAATCAGACCATTTAACCTTGACCAATTTTGTTGCAAAGACATCAAAAAGATCAACCTAGCCATGACAGATGTCTCAACCCTAAAATTTACATCCAAAACCTAGTAGTAGAGAATTCATTGCTTTAAAGCAATTTTTCTAGTAAGCAAATATGCTTTCTAGTTGATGTATTCACGATTAGTTCAAATTTTCTATCTCCTCATTAGATTTGACTTGTAACTATCAAATTTGTAAAAAATTTAAGTTAGCGAATATAATAAGGACATATTTTTATAGGTGGTGTATTCGCATCCAACACACGAAACCTTTAATCTTGCCTGCATTAGCTAATTAGGGCAAGAATCAACCCTCCCTACCCTTTTACCATTGTAGACAATCAATCAATAGGGAGGAATATGACTAACTTTCCTCCACCCTCCTCCACCTACCCAAATTATCCCAACCAAGGGCAGTGGATTGCAAGCCCATCATGTCAACCAGTCAGCCTTATCAATAGCTCAATCAATCCCTAATAGGCCACCTCACTACTACCTTTTGAGAAACCCCCAAGAGGGTCAATTTCTATAAATTGGTCCCTTGGGATGACACTTATCATCATGAACTAATTCATAAAAATTCTACAGAAAGTTGATGTCTCATTTGTATAGCAAAGTGCTGCTAAAATTTTACCACAAGGTCAACCCTAAGCAAAATGCTTAGATTTTGAAAGGAGAAAGGGGACACTTTGCATTTTTAGAATTCAATGATATTTTTTGGATCTATTATATTTGAATTTTGATTCTTATTAGCATGTTTATAATTTAACTCTTTGCATGCATTCATACATTTCATGTTCTTTGATCTAACCATTGCATTGTTGAGTGTTCTCTTTTAGCTTTTTAGGTACCTTAAGAAGCCTATAGGATAAAAAATCATCCTTAAGATTCCTAGAACACCAATGGAGGAGATTTGTAATATCAATCAACATATCACCTTTTGTTTTCCACTTTTGTAAGTGAATCTAAAATCTATACCCCACCTAAGAAACATATTATCTTAGGTAGTCAAAACCCTAATTTCATAACCTTAAACTCTTTTGTCTTCTCTAGTCACAGAAACAAATATACCACCTATGACTATTACAAGCGACATATTAGTTAGCCATTTTCACAATCCTAGATTCCCTTGACAGTCCAACATCCATTATGTTCAAACTTATTGTGTGCATAATTTTATCAATCCGAATAACCCATGATATTGTCCCTACCTTTTGATAATATGATTTCATCATTTTAATGAATTTGTTGACTACACAGTTGCAGGTGGTGAATTCACCACAACTTTAATTTTTATGTATAAACAATCGGTCTGGTCATGCTAATCAAGAAGTTATCACTTCTTATTGTTTGGTAGGGCCCCCAACTCTAACTCATCTATTTTTCTTTTCTTTTTTGTAGCTTTTAGTGAATTTTCCACCTACAGGATTTCTAGGATACGTATTCAGACATAGGCAATGTATTTCCACCATGCATCAAAATAGGTAAGTATGTCTTATTATCAGGTTTTAAATACTTAGTATAGGTTGTTTGCTAACTCATTGCTTGCATATATTTTTATTTATCTTTCAAAACACATATAAAAAGGGAAAAAACAAAAGGACTTAGCTTAACAATTTACTTTTGCTTTCTTAGGTATTTAACCAAAATTGCATGTAGAATATGCATCAAGTTGTGTTTTTACATCCTCCTTGAACCCTTGCCTTTCAAAAGAATAAATAATTTTCTATTATTTCCATAGCATAAATAGCACTCATCAGAATTAAAATCACATATAGGATAGTATCTTGTATTCTACATTTATATTCATATTGTATTGCATTGCCATATTGTGCATTAGTCTATAGGATAGACTATAACCTAAGTGTTTTCTCAATTGAACACATCAAAACTAAATTAGGAAAATCTATAATCCCTTGGTGAACCCAAAATCCCCCACTAAAGATAGATAATTAAAGGCACAAATTCAATGATGGGTTAGTAGCAGGGCTCTCTCATCCTAGTGTGAATGACTTTTGAGGGAACACATTTAGGGTCAATGCCCCCATGCATCTTTTGGCATCCCACATCTTTGGTGAAATTGATGTGAATACCATGCTAGTCCAAAAATTCGCTTTGACCTAGGACCTTATCCATAACCAACATAAAAATTTATTATAGTTTAATTAAGATCATCTAATCTTATTTGTTTAGCATAAATCACATTATATCAAGATAACAATAACATAACCAAATTGTTAGTCCTATTGGGGGAAGAGTCATGACCCCTTGAGTAACCATGTACAAACCTTCAGGTTTATCTCCCTTGGATAGTATATTATGAGGGGCTAACGAGAGTGATAAGGTGGGTTGATTTTCCAAGGTGGCAAGGATTATCAAACATATTCTCTTCTTCTCTAAAAAATTGAAAACAAAAATTTTAATAAATTGAACTCCCTTTTGACCATGTCTAAACCTCCTTATCTTAATTGGAATGTCATGTGGGTATTAGCATAATAGCACAATATATGAATGCTTCATCTAAACTTCTAGAGAAGTAGCCCATGATTGGAAAGCCAACTTTTGAGGAAGAAGAGGATTAAAATCCTTCTTCCAAAATCCTTTCTCATGTTAATAACAAACAAGGAGTAGTTTTTAAGTCTATGGATCATCTAAATGCTTTTCTACGAGGAACCAAAGAAGTTATGGAATCCATATTAAGTGTGGATGAGATACCCACTTCTATTATAGAAGAACTTCTTTTAGAATATTTGCAACAATCTAGATCTAATCTCATGAGTGCTCAACAACGAGACTCAATCATCACCACAACAATAAGAGGGACATCATTAAATATCCCATCTTAGAAAATTGGGGATCTATGCCTCTCAACATAGAGCCATTTGTACTAAATCCCCCTATATCTTAGTCTATGAGTCTTCCACAAGTCCAAAATGTGTATGTCTTTCCCAGTCTGCTTAATGCCTAGTGTGATTTCTTCTAATCCATTCTTTAACATACCTATTTTTGGTAACATTCCCTCTACTAACTTCACTTTTTTGAATAATCCTATAATTAATCAACTTATCCAAATGCTCAGTATAATATTTTGGTCAATTCTCAACCTTAGTCAATAACACTACCAATTTCTTATCCTAGATTCTAGGATATCAACTCTAAGATAGAACAACTAGCAAAATAAAAATCTAATTTTAAACAACAATTGACCTTTATCCAAGGAGGCACAACAAAATATTATTCTTATAAAGACTATTATAACCAACATGTAGATCCTATTTAGATTATCAAACCTCATCCCCTGAATTTTGTGTTACCAAAATTTTGGATGTATAGGGAAGAAGGTGATCCAATAGATCACCTTCAAAAAATATTTAGCTACATGCCATGGCATCACCTATGATGAGGTATTGTTATTAAATCTCTTCCCTACAAGCCTTGGGGAAGAGGCTCTTTAATGGTTCTACTAGTTGCCTCATCACTTAGTCAAGAGTTTTTTTATTTGGATAAAATATTCATCCAATATTTTATCATCTATATTACAAAAAAATGCATAGTTGATGACTTATATCAACTAAAAAAGGTAAAAATGAATCCTTCAATGAGTTTCTATGTTAGTGGTGGGAATTAGTTAGGAAAATCCACTTTTCCCTACCTTCTAAGGACCTCTTATGTATATTTATATACAACTTATAAGAACACTTTTCATATCCACTAGAGATAACCTATGTCTCTTCCTTTGATGATGCGGTCGATCTCACTATGCAAATAGAATACACCCTCCAATGTAGAGGATAATTAAATACTAAGAAGAAAGAAGAAAAGTCTTCCTCCTTTAACACTAGAGGATAATATAAAAATAAACATGTTGTGGGTGATGGTGTAACTAAATATTTCCCTAGTGACAATCCTAAAATAGGTAATGTTAATACCGCTACAACATTGAAAAATTTGTTTGTGAAGACTCAAGAAAAGCCTCCAAGAAAATTTACCAAGTTAAACTAGTCTCTATATTCTATGCTCATGCAGTTTTTAGATGCCAAGATGATAGAGTTACCTCCTATATGGCAACATGGCCCTGATAGGGAACATCTACCTTGGTTCAAGGATGACCAACAATGTGTTTTTCATTCCACAAATGGTCACCACACAAATAGATGTATCATTCTTTAAAATGTGGTACATGACCTCATTGATGAAGGTCATCTAGTGGTCAACAATCCCAAACAAACAACATCCTTTAACCAATACCTAGATATTTTTTAGGACCCCTTACCCAAATACAGGTAAAATGCTACTAATCACATTCAATATAGGAACATCCTCCTATCGAATCAAAACTTGGTAGGGATGATTCAAGTTAGCACCATGACTAGATAACAAACCAAATAAAAATGTCAAACCTTTGAAACACCCTCTAAACCTCCCTTTATCTTATAGCCTAGATGTGTTTCTACCTTTAATGAACCACCTTTGGTTCTAAAATCCCAATATAAAGGCAAGAGAGCGTTTAACCTCCAACAACAAGTGGAGGACACACCAACTAAAATATCCATACTCGAGTTGTTGAGAACTTCTCCAAGACAAAGAAAACATGTTCAAGCTTTTAAGCAAGAAAATAGTACCTAAAAACTTTAGCCCTGATGGTCTGGCTAATGTGGTATGGTCCCCCAACATGAATCACACAACCATATCCCTCTTTATGGATGATATTCCACCTAACTCTATGCTTGGAGAGACAACTTTGTATATCACTTGTAACATCTATGAGCAATGCATTAAAAGGGTTCTCATCAATAATGGTTCAAAAATCAACGATCGTAGCTTTAAGTTTATCCATAGAATAGGGCTCAATAAGGAAGACCTAGATAAATCTATCATTATAATAAAATCTTGTAATAATAAAGAGTGAGAAGTTGCTAGAACTATAGTACTTCCAATAAATGTGGGGCCTCACATACTTTTTGTTTTATTTGCTTTCCTATAATTTTAACTATAATATCATTTTGAGGTAACCTTGGATCCATGCAATGCAGGCTATCCCCTCAACTTACCATTAATGTATAAAATTTTAATATGAAGGTAAGTTGTATAGTGACCAACAGAGATCCATTTGCCTATTGTCAAACCATCCACTTAGAAAACTCAAAGGCTCGACTGCACCCTTTGTTGAATGCTTCTCATCCTTTTATAAATGATAGCTTAAGGTATGTCCCACCTAAGGGAATAAGTATTGACCAAGGAGAAGAATCCAGTAGTCAAGTTATGACAAAAGGTAAGGAAAAATGAAGATAATAACAATATAAACCTCAACAACCAACATCATTAGTTATTATACTTAGACTTGGTTAGATTAACCCCATCACCTCGTGCTTTAGGGTTGTCTTCTCAAAAATATGTGGAACGTGCACCTTCGTTTCTATAGAAACAACTAATAAGAAGAGAATATGTGAAACCAATCCATGACCAATAGAATGAATGTATACCTCATGTTATCTCTCCAATATTTACCATATCCCTAATAAATTCTTTGTAAATTTGGATACAAGGAAAAGGGATTGGGACTTTTACAACAAGGCATTAAGAATCCTCTAGAATTCGAAGCTTGGCCTAAGCATTGGGGATTATAATACTTCCTTAAATCTAATGAAAGGACAGATTAATCCTTTTTAGAAAGCAATGACGATGAGGAGATGTACCTTTTATCATGTGAACCCCAAAAATAAATAACCCTAACAAAATGTTTAAACTATGATGAAGAGGAGGAAAATGAACATTCTTCCTTATCCCTTTCTAACCTTTTTTCACACTATGCATAAATCAAAACCCTAAGCATAAATACCATTAAGGAGACTAGGTAGAGCTCCAACAAAATCCTTGATAATAGGGATACATTAGCTTTATCTCAAAAAGACAACAATATAGCATCTCAATCAATAGCAAACCTTGTGTGACTATTACACATAAATGACTATGAGGTAAAAGTTATACCCTTCAACCTTCCTAGGGATAAGCACAGTAAATTTTCTCATTAATAGATGTCCTTATTAAAGGACCTCTTTCTTTAGTCACACATCCCTCACAATCATCTAACGCTAAAAAAAAGACTTTAGATGTCATTGAACTTCAAATTTTAGGGGTCTTTCTTGCCCCTCCATAATATGAATATGAGTCTCATATCTTAATATAATAAACCATAGATATTAACATATGATCAAAGAAAAACCTAATAATAATAAAATTTGGAAAGGTTCTAACTTTAGAAGAAAAGAAGAGTATACAAAACTCTTAATCAGGTTTTGGACATCTTTGCATGGTCCTATGCAAACATGCCTGGACTAGACCCATCCATAGTCATTCACCACTTAGTAGTCAAGCCTGATGCTAAAGGTGATAAAGCAAAACATCATAAGGTTGCTTTACTAGTTAAAGAGGAACTCCAAAAAAATTTAAAGGTCAAATTTATTAAGGTTATTGACTATTTTGATTGGATCTCCAATATAGTTCTTGAAGCCAAGAAGGAAGGTGATGTGCGAGTATGCACAAACGTTTGAGACATCAACAAAGCCTATCATAAGGATGATTTTTCTCTATCCAACATAGACATAATTATTGACTTCACTGCTGAATGTGGAATGCTATCCTTGATGGGTGGATTTTTCGGTTATAATCAAATTTGAATAGCACTAGAGGATCAAGCCAAAATGATGTTCATTACTCCTTGGTATACCCTTTGTTATGAGGCCATATCTTTTCATTTGAATAATGTTGGCACAACCTACCAATGTGACATGACATATATCTTTCATGATATAATGCATGACATTGTTGAAGATTATATTGATGATCTTCTTGGGCGGTATTTGAAATAGGAAGATCATGTCAAAGAATTAAGGTAGATTTTAAAACAACTTAGAGAATATAAATTTTTCCTTGAACCCTCCAAAGGTATATTTGGGGTAACATCCGACAAATTATTAGGTTGTTAAGTGTCTAGACATGGCATTGAGGTAGATATCAATAAAATATTGATAATAACTGATATGCGACCACCTTGTAACCTAATTAAACTTTAAAGTCTACAAGGCAGATTGTAAACCATTAGGATATTTATATGTCAGTTGGTAGATATGTGTCAACATTTTTCTAGACTTTATGAAAAGTGGTGAAGTTTAATTGAGATGAGGAATGTCAAAAAGTCTTTGATGCTTTGAAATATACCATTTATCTCCACCAGTACTTATCCCACCATTATTGCTATACATTGCAACAACGGTTCATGCCTTAGGTGTCATGTTCAAACAATATGAATATCAACATAGAGAAAGGGTTTCCTACTATATTAGTAGAACCCTTATTAGTTATGAGACTAGATACACCCCTTTGAAAAATATGTATCTAGTAGTAGTCTTTGCTTCTCAAAAGTTGGGATATTACATGTTAATCCATAAAACATATGTTATAACTAAGGTTGATCCCTAAGATACCTTATGTCTGAACCCTAACTTTTAGGTAGGATAGCTAAATGGGTTATGGCCCTTAATGAATTTAACCTTGAATTCATTAGTCAAAAGTTGATAAAGGAACAAGTGATATATATATATATATATATATATATATATATATATATATATTTTTTTTTTTTGAATTTACATGGTGGAATCGGTAGTCGCCACGAATCCAGGCAGGTTGTCCAGATTTTATGGAACAAGTGATAGTTGGTCAACTAGTAACAACCTATTTTTCCAACTAGTCATCCCTTAGAAATTTAATATCCTAATGAGATAGTGTACACTCTCGAAGTATCACAACATGATTCCTAGACTTTTTTATTTGATGGTGTAAGATGCATCAAAGGTGTAGGGGCAGGAATTGTCCTAGTATCACTACAACAGATTGTCATCCCTTTATCTTTCAAGCTTAAATTCTTGTGTATTAAGAATATTACAAAACATGATGCCCTTATTCTTGGGCTTTATGTAACCTTAGACATAAAAGTAATATCTCTATCCATCTTTGGAGATTCACAATTAATTGTTAATCAAATAAATAAAGTTTATCAAACCAAATATGATAAACTCAAACCATATAAATATAGTATGGATAAATTAATGGCTTCCTTTAAGAAAATAACCATTGATACCATTCCAAACTATAGCAATCACCAAGTGGATGTAATGGTTGTTGTTGCTTTGCTCATGCCTCTATAGTTGGAGGATGATCAATCAACAATTATTGTCCATAAGATAAGACAACCTATAGCCTTGTAATGTAGTCAAGAACCATTAGCTATCTTTGCCATCAACCAAACACTTGTCCTTGATTCTTGGTACATGATTTTCTTAAGAGCAATATTGTGCCTAAAGTTCTAAATCACAATGAGCATAATAACCTCAGGCAACAAGCTTGTCAATATGTGATAATCAATGATATCTTATATAGGTAAACTTTTGATGGCATTATTTCAAATTGCATAATTTCAAATGAAGCCAAGACAATAATGCAAGACGTCCATGAGGGAGAATGTGGTGGACACTTAAATGGTAGTATCATTGCTAAGAATCTTATTTGCATGAGGTATTACTATATGACTATGGAAAGGGACGCTTGTAATCATGTGTGCAAATGTGACAAGTGCCAAAAACATGATAACTTTATCCACACACCTTACCAAGAGCTTCAATTCATCACATTTCTTTGTCCCTTCTTTACTTGGGGACTTGATATCATTAGGAAAATAAACTTAACATTATCCAATGGTTATAAATTCATAATTACCATAATATGATACTTCAAAAGTGGATAGAGGCTATACCCTTATCCTCTTACATCGATGTTTAGATTTTTAAGTTTGTCTTGAACCAAATCCTATGATGATAATGCATTCCTAATATGCTTATCTCAGATAATGGCACTCCCTTTAAAAAAAATAATGTTGTCAAACTCTATACTAAGTTTAAAATCCAATATAAGTGATTGACTCCATATTACCCACAAGGTAATAGTTAGGATAAAGGTTTCAATAAGAGTTTAATAAAAATACTAAAGAAACTTGTCAATAAAACTAGTAGGGATTGGCATTTACAACTGTATCCTGCCTTATGGGCATATCACACTAGTGTTCAAATTGCAACCAGTGCTATACCCTATGCCTTGGTCTATGGGACCAAGGCTATCTTCCCCTTCAAATTAGAAGTCTTGTTCCTTCAAATTCTTCTAAAGGACACATCTGTTAGTGATGAATATTGCCATGCACGCTTTAGTCAACTAGAGTTGCTAGACAAAAAACATATCCATACTTTAGAGAACTTATGAGTTTATCATCAAAGACTTGAGAAAGCCTATGGGAATAGGGTGCAATCTTGTTCCTTCAAAGTAGGTGACTTAGTTTACAAGGAAAACCATAAAAAAACTAATGCAAAAGAAGACCTAAACAAAAAATTAAACCTATTTGATTAGGTCTGTTCATAATAACAACTAAATTTGAATCAAGTGTATATATTTTGGCAACATTATATGGTAAGGAACATAAGGAACGTATAAACATAATGCACTTAAAAAATACTATGCTTGAATTTACATGTTTACCTACTCATATGCCTGGTTGCATGGTTTACTACTTGCATGGTTACCTTATAACATTTTGCTTGTTTTATTGTGCCTAACTCCATGCTTGCTTAAGTTTATATGTTCACCCCTTATAGTCTTGAGAGGACATCCCACAATGAAGTGATGATGATCCTAGCTAGCATATAATATCACTTACATTGTATATTGTAGTAGATCATTAAGCTAGCAAACTTCCTTGATGACTTTCCAAAATCCTTCTTGATCCTTTTGATATTTTAGGAAGTTGAGATATTGATGTCACAATACAAGAGCAATTGCATTATAGTATTGTTATGCTTTAGAGCCTTAGATTTTTCTTCAAGTTTCCATTTTTTGGGAGGAGTGCATGCGTCATTTGCTTGATCATATACTTGTTAGCATCAACTACATGATGTGTGATGGAATGCTAATTCACTTGTGTTCATCTGCTTGTTTGCATATAGATTCAAGATGATTCATTATGACCCATGATTATCCTAGTTAAGGATAGGTCACATTATAGATTGCATTTTAGCTAGATATATAAGGTAGTTAATCTCTCTAGTGACTATTTCTAAATGTACATCTCATCATTTCTTCAACACCTTTGTTATCTAATTTCCACCATCTCTTTCCTCCAACTTGCTAGCACTCCATGCTGACTTTGATACTACAAAGACAATTTAAGTATTGCATATAAAATGGCAGTATGAGCTAGAAAGTTCTACCCTAATCAAAGCTCTCTCTTTATATCTTTTATCACACAATATCTTGTTATCATGACATCCTTTGATTCATCTCTACACCTAGGAAAAGCGGGTGATATAATCATTCAATGAATAACAAGTGCTTAAAAAATTTATGAGGTATTCATCAGCAGGATTATTTTATCAAACATTTTTCCTCTATGTAGGGATCTATCAATTTTTTTTGCTTCGTCAATATTTCAATATTTTTCTTAGATTTTATCTCTAAACATGTTCAAACATTTTGATCACTTTGTGATTCATTCTTATACTCAAAAAGAAGATAGGGTAGAATCATTCAATGCTTAGCAAGTGTTAGCATACCTATACACCCAACAAGTAAGAATGATTATGTCAAACATTATTCTTTGGTATAAAGGTCTATCATATTTTTTTTGAGTGATAAAAATTATATCATAATTTGTTGAATTCACAGTTATACCTAAATTGGCTGATAATAGGATTACCCAAGACTTGATAAGTGTTCAACACACCTAATGATATTGGATAATTAGGATAGTTATCCTACCATGGTATAAGCATCTATCAAATTATCACATAACCTTCTTCTCCTACTAAATTAGGAAAATATGATGAAGCATAATTATTGAAAACCCTATATCGTTAATTTTCAATGACAAGCATCAAACAAATTTTGTTGTAAATCTTTCTAATCATTTATAATCTTAAATACATGATCAATTTATTACATGATTTTACACAATTGTATGTTGCATAATTTGTCTAATCAAATAGTTTTCATTAGAAACTTTTATAGGGAATAATTCCCATATTCCCTCCTGTAAAAGCCTTAAAATATTTATACATCATGTCACTCTTATTATCATGATTGCATGGCTTCTTGGGAAGAGGACTCTGCAATGAAGTCGTGATGACAACTAGTTAGGTTAACTCATATGCATTGCACTTACACTAAGTCACTAATGCTAAGCAAGTCCCCACCCCTAGGAGTTTGGCTTGCTTTTCATACATGGTTTGTCTTACTTTGTTAGGATGCAATGATTACCTTTTTACATTATACTAAGAATAGTGTAGTAAATTTTTTATTCCATTTGTATTGATTGCTTGCATTACCTAAAACCTCTAGCCTATGCCTTTCGAGGAGGGGATATTGAGTGTTATTATTTTCTTGATGGCTTCCACTCAATAGCGCATAACATTAACAAGGAATAACCTTCTTGTCATATTCCTTACCCAAAATAAAATAAACTCATAGCTTTTGAGGGTTGGAGAATGAGAATTATTTCTTGCTCAAATGGTTTTCATACATAAGCATACAATGCTGAAAACATATACAAGAAATAGTTCTCATCCTCTTTCACTAAGAAACATTGAGCCATTGATTGTATATTGCCTTTTGCATAATTATTTCTATCCTAACCATCTGCTTGTACAAATGTATGATTATTTATGCATTGGGAAAATTATGGAATTTTGGAATGAGGCGATGATGACTACTAGTTAGGATAGCATACACTTGTATTTGAATTCATACTAGGTCTTTGATGCTAGAAAATCCTTGCCCTTAGGATCATATGCATGTGTTGCATGCTTTATTTATTTTTAATCTTGCATGAGTGAGAAATACACATTGATTTACTCCATCAACTTTTCTCCTACAACTTTGACAAGACTAGCATAACATTTGACATGTATCCTAAAGCTTGGGAATAATGCAGTGCTAGTTGTTAGGCTGTTGTCGGTGAACAAAATCATGGTTCAAATCATTTTTATTCTACTTGATTTTCCCAAACATTCTTTTTATGATAATAACATGTTTCCAAGATAAGTGCAACCTTTTCATATTCACAAAAATAGCTACCATGGTTGTAAATTGGTTAGACAACTGCTAAATGCAATAAAGAACCCAAAATATAGACCTTGGGTCTTGAATGCTAAAGGTAATTCAATTATATACATATTGATTTCCATATTTTCAAACTTTCATTAGCTATTTATTGTATAAATTAGCTCATGTATGCATTACCATTAAAGAGAACTAGGATTGGTTTTAACCATTGATTAGCATATGAGGCATATACACCTATCATTGGTTAACATCAGTCTATAGTTCTCAATATCAATAACTTTGCATACTTCTATTCGCCACACATATTCTCTAAAAATACTAATCAATCTTGTTAGTCCAAAAACTATCCCTTACTTGCCAAACGATGTAAATCCCTATTATTGCAAGGACCGATACCTATAACACTTTATAAATCATCATTTATCCTAACTTATTTTATTTGAGGCCTCTTCTTAGCACTTGCTAGATGATGAATTACACATACATCATTTTCTTATAGGCTCTAATAAAGGCCTCAAACCATCTACTTTGTCTATTAATAAGCATATGGACAAGATAACTCTATTTTTCTTAAGGATTGGCATAGCATATTTGATTTTGCAAATAGGCTAAATGATGAATATCTTGTGATATTAATATCACCGATGGCAAGGTCTCCCATAAAGCTATTAATCACAAATCTGAATAATTCCCACAGTCAAGGACATTAAACATCAATAACTAATACAAACATAGACTGTCCTACTCAACAATACAAACATAGACTGTCCAACTTGGCAATACAGACATAGACTGTCCAACTCAACATACAGACATAGACTATCTGACTTAACAATACAAACATAGACTATCCAACACAAAAATTAAATATGGTTATAGACTATTCAAAATTATTATATCATACAGATATTGATTATCCCTAGCATTGCATTATATACAAACATAGACTGTCTAAAACATCTAAAGGCATTAACTGCCTACAAAGCAGTAGCTTGTATAAGCATTTTTCATTAATTAGGCTAGAAGATCCATCGCTTAGAAACAAGAAAAACCTTTTAAGGACATAAACTATCCCATGGCATGGACTGCCTAAAAACACAATCAATCATAGTTGCCTAAGTGCTTGTCTATTGATTAGGCTAAGAGGCCACCACTTAAGGTCTATTTATGTAATATATAAATAAAATATTAGTTTGATAGGCACTACTATATTAAGTCCTTCAAACCGATACCTTTTAATAAGCATAATGTGGTACCTTTTAAATAGCTCATTTAAAAGGGGCTATAACTTTAGACATATTTGGATGTTGGCACTAACCCCTCTTTTTCACACACAATATAAAATCGCAAAAAAATATTCTCCTTCTAACACCATGAAAATCATCCCAATGGTATTCATAAACATCTCCTAACATAACACACACCTCAAATCATGAAATAAAATCATTTCTAAAAATTTAATCAATTTATTCTTAACTTCAAATTCACCATTAACATGATGAATCAAAATTATTCAAAAAGATGTTTGACATTGTCGACATATTCCAAATCAATTTCATACCTCTTTATTAACCTAAATTCACTTAATCATACCTATTTATTACATTATTGCTTGGTAGAAATTCGTTTTAAAATTATACAAAATTCTTGTTAACCTTTTTAACTTAGAATTTTTCAAATCAAATTAATTTGTCAAAATTTCTAAGTCATCTCTAAAATCACATTTGTACTCATATATATCAACCATATATATCATGCAACATCATTGAAACATCACCATACCTATCTGCTCATCTATCTAATTAATATAAAATTTCACATCACATCAACTCAAAACTCATAACACAATAATGAATCAAATAAAAAATTAGTATATATATGGATCATATAATCATACATCGGTCTGGTGGACCATAATCACTTTAAATTGTACACTCAAACTATGCCATCTCATTGTGGTACCTCATAACAAATTGATACTCTCACACCACTCATGATAACAAAAATCTACACCAAGTACTAAACTGACCCTAGGTCTTTGATCCATCCTCAGTTAGTTGAGGAGGAAACTAAAGTGATTATTGGAAGGGCCTCATCATTGATATAGTATTGGAATAAGATTAAAATTTGGATCTCGTAGGAGAGTGTTGCATTTGATTAGAAGGGATAACTACATAAATTATTCTATAGTGGGTACTCTTCACTACCTCAATTGTATACTAGGCCTGGAGAGAGGTTATCTAGTCAAATAAATATCAAACTGTTGAATCATTACTACCAATCCTTGTTATAGTTTTCTTGGATACAACATCATACCTCTTAGTCCTTAGTTTCTCTCTCAGGTATCACTTGATCCCTCTCAAGTTGGGCTTGGTCTCTCTTTGAGAAAGATGTATCATGTTGTGCCAAGGCTTGATCTAACTTTGATTGAAGAAGCTCTAGCTCCCTTGCCATGACCTCTCTCTCCTATTGGTTTGCCTTCTCTATTTTTTGACTCATCCCAACCTCATTACCTATCCTAGTGCTCAAGGGAGGAATAATCAAATCCCTCCTAGGTGTTGACCCATATCTAGGTATTTACCTCAGCCTATCATGTACTACTTAGACATGGCGATGTGTCATACTACTCACTCTAGCTCTCTTTCATGGCTACCTCATGACTGGAGTTACTCATGCTATATATATACCTATACCACTATAGGTAACCCAGAGTAACACCAACATCATCCATCCTAATATCAACAATAGGAGGTTCATTTGCATCCTCCTCAAAAAAACTCTTTGGATTTAAGATATCTTTGAACCTTCTCTATCTCTCCTGGGTTACCATTGAAACCATAACTCTCCCATAGCTAGGATCCCATGAAGAATATCAAACTTCCTCAAGACTTGATCTGGTCGATAAAGATCAAAATCCCCATGAGTTCATCATAGCAACATAATCCTTTGCACCTTGGCCAACTAAAGACCATCCTTAGCCCATCCAAGATGTCCTCTCCATAATTTACCATATCTCTAGTTTAGTTGTAGGTCATCAATGACCCATCCCATGACCATCATCACTCCTTGGAATACCCTTATTTCAATCTCATAGGCATGGTCCCACCTAAACCTTGTAGGAATATGTGCATCAATTGGGTCCCTTGGAAATCTAACTGGTTGCCTAATAGCCAAGTGCTCCCACACCTAGACTTGTAAAAGAGTACAACAAAACAAGCTATTCCCTTCCTTTTAAGTAATCAAGTTAAGGTTCTGGTATAATATATACAAAATTAAATGACCCTAAGCAAACTACACTTGTTGGTCTCTCATCTAGGTGATGATATTGTCCCATCCCTAGCGTAGCAATCTCTTGCTGGTATCTACAAATAGCAAGCCTAAAATGACAACACACATCAACATTGCCAATCGATCCAATAGCCTGGTCTGATACACAATATTGATATCAATACCATATCACTTCAACTATAACTATGGGCTATGTGTCAGTCCCTAAATAGCATGAGCCTTGTCTTGGCTTATTTGGATATGGGCACCTCAAATAGGTACCTAAAGGATCTTCCAAACATCCTCTAATGTCATAGATATCTCACCTATTGATAAAATAAATATGGCATACTTTGAAGGCCACCTCTCCATCAAAGCCATCAATAGTGCATGGTCCAGCTCAACATAGGACATTATCACAAAATATCCCAACCCCATATTATCCAAAACCACTATGTTTGCCTACATCATAGTCTCTATTTTCAAACACAAGGTACAAGAATGTTGATCTCGATACTCCAACATATCTAGCACTTACATAGAAAAAGCAAAAATTGAGTTAGATTTCTCTATAAAAATCATCTATATTTTCCTCTCCTTAGCTCCTTATGAATTCACAAGCTAGATACGAATTAATCGACCAACGAATTCACTATTCGATCATGAATTCATTGATATTGCAAAAATCATGAATATGTTGCCTATCCGATGAATTTTTTATAGTGTTTGCATCACATGGAGCAAATACGTCGATCGCAATATCCCAATTTCAAAAAGCAAAAAAAACACAAAAATCAAAAGATAAAAAATGTGGATACCTATCCACGGGCTCCACTTGGTCCTAATACACCTCACACTAGGTCTAATTTATGCATTGTAAATCTCTATTATTCCATTTTTACTAGCCCTAGCTTTTTCTTTGGAGCTCCTTTTCTCCTCACCTATAGTAAAAATGACTTCTTACCACACCCATTTGCCCTATTTTACTATGTTTAGGTAAAAAAATTCCATCACTAACTACTTACCTAGCCTATTTGAGTTCCTTCAAGACATCATTTTGTCCCTTAGAAACTTAAGGGAGCACCTAGGCTGGGGCAAAACCAATTCAAACCTCTTTTTCAATCATAACTAGAAAGTTATCTAGTAAAATCCTAGGTAAATTTTTTGCTTCTACTTTTGGTATGTTTTACCTCGTATAGATCAATTGAAATTGAAATACCATGTTTTCTCTAAAAATTAGAGGCATATATAACTATTTTCAATGCATTTTTTTAAATTTTATTTTCATAAAAAGGGGAAAATATAGATACCAAAAATTGGACCATCTAACCTTGACCAATTTTGCTACAAATACACCATAAGGATCAACCCAACCATGACAAATGTCTCAACCCCAAAATTTGCACCCAAAAACTAACAATAGTGAATTTATCATCTTAGAGCAAATTTTCCAACAAGCCAATATTCTTTCTAGTAGTGTGTTTGCAAATCAGTTCAAATTTCTAGCTCCGTGTCATATTTGATTTGTAATAGTCAAATTTTTGAATTTGTTGAGTTAGTGAATATGTTGGTGGTGTATTCATGTCTAATACATGAAACCTTTATTATGGCCTATAATAGCTAATAAAGGCAAGAATCATTCCTCCCTACCCTTATGTCACCATAGGAAATCAACCAATAGGGAGGAAGGTGGCTAACTTTTCTCCACCCTCCACCTACCAAAATTAATCCCAACCAAAGGGGTAGCTGATTGCAAGCCCATCAAATCATCCAATCAACCCTATTAGTAGCCCAATCACTCCCTAATCAACTCACCTAATAGACCACCTTGCCTCTTCCTTTTAAAAACCCCCAAGAGAGCTCCTTTCTATAAATTGACCCCTTATGATGGCACTTATCATCACAAACTCATGCATAAAAAATCTATAAAAATTTGATGTCACATTTGCATATTGAAGTGTTGTTAAAATTCTACCACAAGATCATCTATAAATAAAGTGCTCATAATTCAAAAGGAGAAAGGGAGCACCTTGTGTTTTTGAAATTTAGTGATAGCTTTCTAGATCTATTATGTCTAAATTATAATTTTTGTTACCATTTTAACAATTTAACTCTTTGCATGCATTCCAACATTTCTTATTCTTTGATCCAACCATTGAATTTTTTAGTGTTCTCTTTTAGCTTTGTATGTACCTTAAGAAGTCTATACGATATAAAATCACCCTTAAGGCTCCTAGAACACCAATGAAGGAGACCTGTAACCCCAGTCGATTTGTCACCTTTCATTTTTTATTATTATAAGCAAATTCGTCACCTATATCCCACTTGGGTAGCATATTCACTATAGGTAGTCAAAACCCTAGTTTCATAACCTCAAACTCTTTTGTCTTCTCTGATCATATAAGTGAATACATCACCTATGACTATTATAGGCAATATATTTGTTTGTCATTTTCACGATCCTAGATTCCCCTACCAATCTAGCATCTAGTTTGTTCAATCTTTTCAAGTGCATAATTTTATCAATTTGGATAACCCCTGACATTGTCCCTGACTTATGATAATTTGATTTTATCATTTTAATGAATTTATCAATTGTAGGGTCTTTAGGAGATAAATTTACCACAAGTATAGCAATATCAATATCCAAGGCTGTAAACTTTAATTTTTGTGTATAAATAGGGGCTTGACTATGCCAATCAGGAAGTTATCTATTTATTGTTGTTTAGAAATCCTCCAAACTCTAACTCATCTCTTTTTATTTTTCTTTTATAGATTTTATCAAATTTTCTAGCTACAATATTTTCAGGTGATGTATTTTTTAGGCAACATATTCAAACATAGGTGGTGTATTCGCACCAAGCACAAAAACAAGTATACCTTATCCTCAAGTTTTCAATAATTATTATAGGTTTTTTGCTAATTTTTTGTCTATATATCTTTTTTATTTATCTCTCTAAACACATATAAAAGGAGAAAATCAAAATGGTTTAGCTTAACAATTTACTTTTGCTTTCTTAGGTGTTACACTAAAATTGCATGTAGAATCTACATCAGGATAATTTGTGTTTGCATCCTCCTTGCATCCTTTTCTTTCAAAAGAAGAACATAAGAGTTTTGTTTCCATAGCGTAGATAGCACTCATCAAAAGCAAAATTACATATAGGATATTATGTTGTATTATGGATTTGTATTAATATTGCATTGCATCGTCATATCAGGTATTAGTCTATAGGATAGACTGTAACCTAAGTGTTTGCTAAATTAAACACATCAAAACTAGATTAGAGAAATCTACAAGCCCTCAATAAACCCAAAATCTCCCACCAAATATAGACAATGCAAAGCGTAAATCTAATGATATGTTAGTAGAAGGGCTCTCTTGTACAAGTGTGGATAATCCTTTAGGGAAAACATCTAGGACCAGTGTCTTCATGCACCTTTTGGAATCCCACAGGAGTATATTCTTGTGTGTATAGATTACGTTATCAAATGGATAGATGTTAAAACACTCAAACATGAGACAAGAAGATAGTTGAATTTATATATAAATAAATCTTCACACAATATGATGTACTAAGAGAAATTATCGTAGGTCAAGGGCTATATTTTACTTCCAAGGCCACCTAAGGATTGGTCAAGCAACGTGAAATTTTCCAAACAAACAAGTGGAAATAATAAACAAGAAAGTAGAAAATATTATTATAAATATGATTCAAACTCACCACAAGAATTAGGCCAATAGCCTTACAAAGTCTATTTGGATCTACTAGAGGATATGGAAGACCATCATAGGACTTACACCACATGAGCTTATGTATGGCAAGATTATAGTTCTACCCATAGAGTTTGAAATCAAAACTCCTAGGAAATCCATTGACCTAGGAATGGACCTTTTTAAGGCATAAAAATAAAAATAGAAAAAATTAATGCTTTGGATGTGCTTTAATAGCAAGCACTTTTTCACATAGAAATCTAGTGATAAAGGGTCACATTGCATAACTGCTTTATCAAGCACAATAAGTTCAAAAGTGGATATTGAACACTACTCTTCAATTCCTAATATGTGGAATTCAAGAAGAACTATGACATCATTGGTTAAGGCCCTATGAAATCAACACCATATTTCATAATAGAATGGTAAGGCTACAAATAGTCAATGAATACAATATTTATGTTATGGTTAATGGTCATAGGCTCTGACTTTATAGGAAACTATTAACAAATATGATTTTATGGTCTACATAATGTCTCAATATCACCATGCATTGGTGTTGAAAATTCTCCTAAAATCACTAGTAACCATTGACCAACTCTAGATTATACACACCATAAAAACACTTGATGGTGAAAACCCATTTAGGCGCTATCAAGGAGGAAAAGTTAAAAAAACAAGATTGTTGGATAAACCCTCGTTATAAAAAGAGAGAGCGATATTTGGAAGTGAAATTCCATTTAGGTATTGTTAATGGAGAGACAGTAAAAAAACTAGCTTGTTGGCTAATCCTTCTAAAATAAAATTCTATGCTATAGATTTTAAAAAATTCATGATGCCCATATCCTAATTCAACTTACATCTACTCATCACATATTTATGTAATTCAAATAATTTATAAATATTATTATTTTATATTTATGTGTATATAGAAAAATTATCAATTTTCTACTCTATATGCCCCTTATTTTTTTCCTACAATATATTCCTATAGTTTTCTTGTTTTTCCATGTTTCTCTTGCACCACTTTTTGTAGTACCTTTTTCCCATATATGTGCAATGGATAATTTTATGTCTTATAACTTTTGATGGGTGTTGTTAAAACCACGTTTTACTAAGGTCACTTCTAATTTGTCAAATCATAGGTGGTATCCTAGGGGCTATATGTGCTAGGAAAAATCTAAGGTAAGGACAGGTATAGGCTCTCTATTAAACGATAATTTAGAAAGCAAAATTCAAACTCATTGCAACAAGAAATGAAATAACTAATCTAAGAAACACACCTTGGAAAGGAAATGATTGCAACTGATAAATAAAGGAAAGAACAAAAAAGAAACTAAGCATGAAGCAACCAATTATTCACACTATACTACAACAATGGAAATCTGAAAATAATGTAGCTAACTAGTCCTCTCAAGAGATAAAATAGAACAAATAAATGATTGTCATAAATTGCAGGATAAATCAACAACAAACTAGTATTACTTACAAAAAATAAAAACATAGAAAATTGTACCTTCCACCTAGCTAGGAGTGGGCCCTATCTCGCAATAACATGGAAGGGAAAATGACTCAGATCAACTCACACAAATAGAGTAAAACAATAATTCAACACAATATTATTACAAGTTTGGAAATATGCTCAAAAGTTATAACAAATGTCAACTAAAATTCTGATAGTATAACAATATATTTCTTCTTCCATATCTTCAATCCTAATGTTATTGTTCTTATTTATAATGGAGAGGATAAAGCCCTATCCTACCTCAATAATTATGCCAATTATAACAAGAAGTAACCAAGCAAATACATAAGCATTTTATTTAGCAAATAAAGATAAAAGGTGGTTGCAACAATAGTCAGAACATGTCATAACAATATGCACAAGTTTTAGGCCACCATGATGGAGATACTTGAAATAAAAGAGTGAAAATGCAAAACCATTTTCAAGTGAAAAAAATAAAATATCCCTTTGTCTTTGTCCTATGAATTGCTTCTAGCTATAACAGAATTCTATTGACTATTACCAATAAGACAACAAATTGTTTGACCAAGTCAACTAGGTAAGATTAGCAATATTTTGATGATATTGGTTTTTGTCCATGTCATCCTTATTGTCCTCTTCTACTATGTCATATATAGGCTGCTACAACTATGTCTTCCACTATCTCTTTCATCCGCATTGGGAGCTTGGGCATACTCAGAATTTGGCACCAGTTTGTAGTATGTGTTCGATGCCAAACTATGGTTTTGTTTTGGCCAGCAAAGTACTACTCCTTTCGACATGAGGTAAATGCTATTGGATTTGGCACTGATTTTATGAATACAGTCCAACATATGTTATAGTTATAACTTCTAGCACCAGGTGAACCCAATGCTAGTTGCCAAGCTGTCCAAGAATCCCAACAATATACACAAATCTAATAGCCCTTATTTTATTCTAAAATATTACCATAAGTTAATAAAATGTCCATTTATCTACCTTTCTTGGCATATAAATTCTCTCTATCTATCTAAACCTCTAGTTCCTCATGATTACTCTATTTAATCATATAACTACTACAATAATAAAGCAAAACATAATCTAACAATGAAAAATGTGGCAAAACGTTAACAAAAGTGTAGCATTTTTGGGCCTCATCACTCCTCCCAACCTATTGGAATGCATGTCCTCATGCCTCAACAAGTTCTTTTGAAATACCTACTTTTGAGGCTCATCCTATATTTGGCCTGTTGCCATGCATCCTATACCACATGTGCTAAAGTTTGTAGGGGAATTTCCTTATGAGGCTCTCTAATCAACATAGACTAATCTTTAGGTTCATGAGTCTAAACTATTATATATTTGGTCCTTGCTTCTATCAACTGGTTTTGGAGTTGAGTAATTTCTTTGTTCCTATTTTGCAGCAAATTCTCACTTGCCTTAAATTTGGTTTGCAAGGCCCAAATGACCAACTTAGCTCCATTTAGATTCAGATTTTCCACAATTTTATCATATTCATTAGTCTTATTGAGTTGCCTTATTTTTGAACTGAGCAAGAAAGGATGTCGAATAGGGGATTCATGAGAGCCTTCTCCCAAATTTGAGTGTGACATAGGCTTGGGAGGTGCAAGCTATAATAGTTCTTCTACTATATCTGATGACTTGGCTTCCTCTTTCCTCTATTCTTCTTCTTAATCCCAAGCAGATGGAGATGGCTCTTTGCTATTGTGGATAACCTCAACTTTAGCCTATGATGTTTGAATTGAGGGCTGCTAATGTTCTTTTTGTTTAGAAATTGTTGCATGAGTCTTGCATTTAAACCTCTGCTCAACAAATTGTAACTCCTAGAGGGTTTCTAGTTCTTCACGAGTAATCCTCTTAACCTTACTTTTTCCCTTCTTTCCTAAAACCTCTTGGGTTTATTTTCCTTTTGATTTATATTTCTCTATTGTTGCAAGTGACTCAAGTGCCTCTACCCTTAATTTCTTTGTTTTCTTTGCATGCAACTCTTGGGCGTAGGTTCTTCTTTTACAACCATTTTATATTTTTGCATCTTCGGTCTAGACTTTGGATCCTCAATAGTCTTCCTTTATTCCAAAGTATGCTCTGAGGCCCTATTTGGTATGTGCTATTTCTTGTTGGGTTTTATGGTTTTAGCTTACGAAGCTCCAGTGCATTTGAAACATCAAATTTTGGTAATTGTTGAGGGGCACCAGATTGTTATAGTGCCTCAGTAACACTAGCATTTTCTAGTCCATTGTCTTTTTTTTCTTTTTACTTAGGTCCCTTAATCCATAGGAACTTCAACCATTGCTTTTCATTGTTGTTGCTAGTCCCAACTTGGTGATGACATAGCAATTGAATTAGGCTATGGTGTTTCAACTACAATTTTCCTTCCCTAAATCTAGAGATCATATCATGAAGTGCAACATTCAAATAGTAAGGTAAATTAGCATGAAGATATGGATTATTCTCACCATGTCTTAAGTGTACAAACATCTCCATATGTAGCCCAGATAGAGAAGTAAATTACCCATCACAGGTAAGATACTTCATCACCCAAAGGGAAACAATATCCCATGGCCAGGCCAAATTTGTGCACTTGAGTCCCTTGCAATGGTTATGGTGAATGTCATAGACTAGTTCTAGGTCTCCCTCTTTTTTAAACTTTGTAAAATGCATGGTAAGGACTTCTCTTATCTATTTTTTTTTTTGACCAACAAGTGGCAGTCCAAATATCATGCTAAGTACAACAAGGTTTATAGGGATCTTAACTCCTCTAAACTTGGTAAATTTACCACATAGACTTATTATGAATTATTATATAATATCAATGTTATATCCTTTGAATCGATAAAAGAGTTGCAACCATCATGCATTGTCAAAAATACGTGCTACCTTTGTATTTTGCAATAGTTCAATAATGCTCTCTAGTTTTGATTTTCTCTTTTGGTCTATGATGTTCTTTTGTTGAAGGAATTAACTAATTCGTAAGGTTTATTGATAGTGCCACTGGTTATAGAGACAGGGTGATGAAGGTAAGTTATTGTTTATGCTTGCATGGAAAAATATGGCATGTTTAATTCCATCAACTTGTCATCATGCATTGGAATTGGGAAAATATAGAACTAGATCCTCCTCTAACCGTCGTGTGCCAGTTGTACAATGGACTACTATTGGTGCAGCTAAAAAAATTTACCAAACAACATGTGTAGAGGTATGTCCATGCAGATTGTGCTTTCTTTTTTTGGCATTGGACTCATCCTTTTTCTTTCAATTTTCTATGTAAATTGAAACTTTGTCATCAACCCTTCACTTCTAATGAATTGCTACCACATGGACTATTTGGGCACTTTGCATTTTTAATTGAATTTTTGCCACATGGAGAGTCTATCTTTTCTATGCTAGAAAACTTTTATCTGATATTGAGCAACATGATGGTTTCCTATAATTTTTCGTATGTTTTTGAGACAAGTTCGATGCTCAGCCAATAGGCATTGAAAAAAATGCAAAATAATTTGAATCCACTAGGGTCCCCTTTTAAACTTCCCTTTATGCACCATAGACTATGACATTGCTAAAATTATGCAAAAGTTACAAGACTAAACAAAGTAAAAAGAAGACAACACATACCTCATTAAAAAAGACTAGCCATGATGCTTTGAAAAAAATAGAGACCTATGATTAAGCCATGATAACTTTTAGGGTTAAAAAATGCGCACACCAAAATACATATTTATAAATTAGTTTTTTTCTTTTTATTTTTAATTTTGTTCTCATAGAAGATATTGCCATTTCTACTTTTCAATCTACTTGTACCTTAGTTGTGTCCATAAGGGATTCTTATAATGAAGTTTTTAGTTTACTAGTACATCGAAAATTAGTTTTCATACTAGTCTTGTTCCAATGGCGCCCCTAAAAGGGTTTTCACCGTTGGATCTTATTATTATTATTATTATATATATATATATATATATATTTCAATACAAAAGGACACAATCATGCTTCATTCTTCGTGGGAGAATAGGTTTCTCCCACAACATCCATATCAAATTGTGAAAACAAGTAGGCATAAAAATATTCTTTTGACATTAGTTTATGGTATAACTTCAAGTGATGTCCATTTACCATCTTTCATCTTAAGTCACCAACAAGTACTAGTCATACAACACTGTTATCAAAAACTTTATCAATATCATATAGTCCTAGCCATCGAGTTGGTAGCTTTACCTTGAAGTCAAGGTAGCAAGAATCAAACAATAACACCCAATCACCTGACTTGTATTGATTGCTTTTGATGTGTTTGACTTGCCATGTCTTTCACTGTTGCTAGATAATATATATCTTGTGAAGGACATCCTTTCGTAACTTATCAAGTGCATTAAGCTACATAACTATTTCCTATTGTGCCTACAACAACTCAATATCAACCTCAAATGTAATGTATAATATTTGCAATTCAAATTCAATAGGTAAAATATGTTTCTTTCCATAAACTAATTTATAAGGGGTGAATCCAACTCACTCCCAGCTTGCACTTGCACTCACTTTTGGCTCAAATCACTCTCGGCTTGTGCTCACACTTGTTTTTGGTTGCACTCACTCCCAACTTGCCCTTGCACTCGCTCTCGGCTTGCACTCGCACTCTTGTTTCTGGCTACACTCGCTCCCATTCATGCTCACACTCACTCCCGACTTGTGCTCGCACTCACTCCTGACTCATGCTCGTACTTGCTCCTAGATTGTGCTCGCCCTTGCTCCCGACTGCACTCGATTTCGACTGTGTTTAATCCCAGATGTGCTTGCACTCACTCCAGTTGCACTCGTTCCCTAAACCATTTCTCTTTCTTATGAGTAATACATCTAAGAATTGCAAACAATGGTCATTCTCCAACTCCATGTTAATTTAATGTTGAAACTTCTTACATTTAAACGATACAATTTTTTGAAAGTTTCTTTGTACCATGTTATCAACATAACAATCCTATTTTTTTAGTAAGAAGTAATCCATTGTTATGGTCTCTTCATAAACTAAATCAACAAAAACCCATTAAAAGGTGCCAATATAAATATTTATATATATATTTTTAAATTATTATATAATTTAAGGAATTAAAAACTAACAAATATAAATATTTGCCAAAATATTATCTTAAAGATAAACAATTTAAAAAACTTGTTTATTATTTATTTGTTTATGTTTATTTTTAAAATAAGTTTTAAAGGACTAAAATATCAAATCTTTTATATTAACATTAGAAGAAAAAAATCAAACTAAAATCAAACACTTTATTTATTTTTTGTTTTAAAAGAAAATAAGTAAATAACATATTATAATTGATAAATATTCTTTTTTCTTCTCTATATATTTTGTTGGAGAAAAAGGTGTTGTACTCAGGTCCCTATCCTTAACAAATCACAACTTTCTCCTCTAGAGATTTAGAGTTTACAAACAAATTTGATTTTTATTTCAATTGAGTTGTTATAACTAGATACCTATATCTTTTTTATAATAAGTGTGAATTCTTGTTTTTTATTTTTAGGATCCTCTTTTATTTTTTTGTAAGTACAAATATTCCAAAATTCAACATCCTTATTGACATTTTTCTACAACAACCTTTACAATACGAAAACTCCACCTCTACTATCTATGCACTGCATTTTAATAGAGTAAAATTTCTATAATTTCGTGTTATCATAGTTCACTTTACCAGATCTAGACTGTTAGTTTCCTTCCTAAAGCATAAGTGCAACCACATGAACTATAATAAATAGTTTACATGAAAACAATTTAATGCTATAAAATACAACAAATATTACAAATAAAAAATACTAAAGTAAATCTTAATCATTATTTGGTTTAGACAAAATATTTTCTTGTTAGCTTTAGCTAAAATTACTACTTCCTCTAACCATGGAAAAGAGAATTTAACTTCATAATCCTCTACTAAAATCTTGGTATTGGCTAGCCTATCTACACATTTGTTCTCTTCCCTTAATGCATGCGTAAACATAATCTTCAAACTCTGTAACAAGGTTTTGTATCTCCACAATGATCTCTTGTATATTCCATGGAACCTTTACTTTCCTCAAAATTGTATTTATTACTATTAGTGAATTGCCTTCCATCCATACTCTATTCCATTTCATTTGTATACATATTTTAAACCCTTCCAAAGTCGCCCAAGCTTCAACTTCATTAATTATCTTAAATCCACTATTGAAAGCATAATGTGACACAATCTCACCCCTATTATTTATAATTATTCCTTCTCCTACCAATCTTGGATTTTTTGAGATGCTCCATCAAAATTCAGTTTGACCAACTTCACTTCCGATAGTTTCCACTTTATATTCTTTGCCTTTATTTTATTTATTTTATACCCAACATCATAATTCCATTTAATGACTTGACTTCATTTGTCAAGGCTCTCTGCTTCAAGATTAGAAATTGGGTAAGTTGATAGGGTTGGTTTACACTACTATGGCTAAACAAATCTTCCTTTTCATTACCTCTAAACTGTTTTTCTTTCCTTTAAATATTATTTTGTTCCTTTCCAACCATACAATCCAAAGTATTGTATCTTTCGATGTATCCTTGATTGTTTGTAGCACCTCACTTTTAAAAGTGCTTTACCATTCCATTAACCATTCTTCAATTTTGGCATTCATCACCATGCATTTACCAAACATGTTAAGAATCCATTGCTATAGTTCCCATACTATCAAACAATGTCCTAAGAGATGGTCTATACTCTCCTCCTTTTTACACAAAACACATCATGAGGGGCCATAAAAACCTCTTTTCATTAAATTATCCCAAGATAAATTTTTCCTATGACCTACTAGCCATACAAACATTTTGACTTTTGGGTGCTCGGACTATCCCAAATATCTCTCCATATTTTTGTGGTATTCCTATTTTATTGGTGCTTCACATTATATCTATTCTTTGTTGTGTATTCTTTTGAACTATTCAACTTTCAAATTAGCTTATCCTCGACTCTCCTTGGAGTGATCAATATTTTTATCTTTTTGCTCAATTGCCTCCTAGCAACAATGTTTGATATACTTGTAATTCTTTTTTTTCATTTGTTATTTTTCTTCCTAATCCTTTTATATAATGTTTGAAACCTTATCGCCATATTTATCTTGAAGTAATCTCATTCATGATTTCAAAATTGGATCTTAGATTGAGTGTTTTTTTATCACACCAAGTATCCATCCAAATTGAAAATTTCTCTCCAGTTTCCAACACCATCTCCCTCTCTTTCTCTCCCTCATATATAAATATTATTTCGTACTAAGGGTGTTTTGGGACAATATCATTAAAAAAATATGGAATGAAAAAGGAGAAGTTTATTGTTGTTTTTTGGACTTCAAGAAAACTTTTGACACAATGCCTAAAAACAAATCATGGAGTAAAATGACAAGCTTAGACATACCAAAAAAGTGTATAGTAGCTATTCATAGATTTTATGAGTAGGTTCAAGCTAGAATTTGAAACAACCAAGCCTTTCAAAATGCTTTAGAAGTGACATGGGGTTAAATAAGGATATCCATTTTCCCTTCTTTATTTGGTTATATATTGATAAACTAGAAGAATAACTAAATCTAAGAGGAGAGAACGATGCTCATTTGAAAAAACATGTGGTAAGGCTTCTTTTATATGCAAATAATCTTATGTTGATTGTAAGGTCAACATAGGGTTTGAGAGAACACTTAAAGGCCTTATAGCACTTCTACAAGGAGGTAGGCATGCAATTAAACATCAATAAAACCAAGATCATGATCTTATCCAATTGAAAGAAAAAAGAGTGGATTAAAATTTTATTTTGAAGGGAGTCTTTTGGAAGAAGTAATAGAGTGCAAAGAAACTTTAATAATAAGCTCAATTGAGCAATATGTAGAATGAATAACATTAGGAAGATGGAGATCACCTTTTACATTACAAAATAGTTGCAATTAGGTCAAATTATGGTATTGGAAGACTATACATGTGTTATTTGGGCTACTATTGATACAAATGATGTTGCATGGGTGCAAAGTGTGGGCTAACAAAATATACTTAAAATGGAGGCAAACAAAATATTTAGAAATATTTTATTACAAACAAATAAAAAATAATGGCCTTAGTTCCATATAAAATACTTGTAGTAGAGAGATGCAAGCTTTACTATAGTGGTAAGGGCTTTAGCCTCTCTTTAAGAGGTCCAAGGTTCAAACCCCACTCAATATGAGGGGACCGGGACCCCTCATAAAAACCCGTGTAAACTCATTGAAAACAAATACTTGTAGAAACAAGTACCTTCTTTATAGATGCAACTATTATGGTTTGTCTTTTAGGATATTTTAAAAAAATGAACAAATGAAGCAATTGAAAAACATATACTTGTATTAGAAACAAATAACTTCTTATAGATGCAACTATTATGGTTTGTCTTTTAGGATATTTGAAAAAAATGAACAAATGAAGCAATCAAATAACCTAAAAATATAATAGAGGAAGATCTAAACAAAATAAAGAAAACATGGTTAAAGTAAACTCACTTGGGTGAAGAAAATGGAATATCAACTTGGATAAATGACCAAATAATAACAAAGACATAAAAACATTTGTTAAAGAAAACTTTAAAACAACATATAGAAAAAGAAATTAAGAAGAAAAAATAGAATATATTTTGTTGAATTTAACCCTGCATACAACCACCCATCAAAAAGCCTATATAAAGTTAAACATCAATTAAAAATCGAAGATACTTATGATCTAAATGGAGAATAAACTTAAATCAACATAAATGTGAAATAAGTAGATGAAAGAAAACCGTGAGAGAAGAGGATATGCAATAAATATATATATATATAAAAAATATATATATATATATATATATATATATATATATATATATATATATATATATATATATATATATATATAGGTAGTTGAGACAAAAAATATCATTTTATTTTGGAATGTGAGGTATACAATAATATTCCAACTACTAAATTAGATTTAGTAATTGTTTGGAGAAATGAAATTAGATAAAAAAAAGATATTTGGGTCAATTTTAAAAGTTAATAACTATAATTTTTTATGAAGTTATTTAATAATTTACTTTTAACCTCGTGAATGCCAAAAGCTTTTTATTCTATTTTTTATTGTTATTGAGGTTAGTGTGAGAAACTTCTATGACCAATGCTCAAAGTTGGGTATTTTCATCCCAACCATGACCTCTCATAAGGGTGAGCGCTGAACTTATCAATAGGGGCCAAACACACAACCATACATACACTCGCCCACATCACAATTTGAACCTTAAAATTTATTTGTGTAGTGTGATAAACCTCTATGTTTGACACATTTGAGTTGCGTTGTTCCCACTAAGACTTTTTTTTAATAATTTTTTATTATTTTCTATTGAGGTTAGTGTGAGAAACCCCTACAACCATGACCTTTAATAAGGGTTGGACATCCCCATCCCAACCATGACCTTTAATAAGGGTGAAAGCTAAGCTTATCAATAGAGGCCAAACACACAACCATACACACAACCATCACCTCACACATTCAACGATGCTGCGGTTTGAACCTTGGACCTCTCGAAGAAGAACCAAAGTCCAAACTATTGCGCTGTCCCCAGACACTTTTTAATAATTTTGGCTATTGAAATAAATTTTAAAAAATAGAATTACTTCTATTTTATTATCTTTATTGTCAATGGGAAGAATTTAAAAAACACAATTTATCTTTGCTACTCATATAAAAGAAAAATGGTTAAGTATATATATTTTTAATGGGTTATATGAAATTGAAATAAGTCCTAGCCATATTGCTTTGTGATATTAAAAAATATTTTTTAATAAATTAAATAAGTTTTTATATGAGGGATACCGGTCCCCTCATATTGAGTGGGGTTTGAACCTTGGACCTCTCAAAGAGAAGCCAAAGCTCTTACCACTACAATAAGCTAAAACTTGCAACTAATTTTTTTTTGACAATTATATATATATAGAAATCGATAATACTGTTAAGTGTTAACGTTATAAACCTTAATCCGTTGGATTAAATGATGTCAACAAGGCCTTGATCCTCTAGAGCATTAAATTAGAATAGCCAACGAGAGGCCAAAGCCCTGCTACCATCCAACCTATCCCCTTCTTGGTATGCTGTGGTTTGAACCTTGAACCTTCCTAAAGAGAAGTCAAAGCCTTGGCAGCTACCATCAACTTATCCTCTCTTAGATATGCTGTGGTTTGAACCTTGGACCTCTTTAAAAAAGGCCAAAACCTTAACCACTACAATGTCCTTGTTGGACAAAATGTTAAGGTAAAGCATAGGTTTTTATGAGAGGTATTGGTCCTCTCCTATCAAGGTTTAACCTTAAGTTTTTTAGATGAAAACCTGAGAACTTACCAATAAGATATCCTTCCCGAAACTAAAAAACTGAGTTTACATTGATTTTTATGAGGAGTCTTGACTCCCTCGGCACACCATACGATAGAGGGAGAACCACATAGAAGAGAGAGCACTCCTGAAAAAAAACTACAAGATAGAGAGAGCATTCCTAAAAGAAACTAGGAATAAAAAGAGCATTTATGAAAGAAACCTTATGAAACCCCTTATCAGGTTTGAACTTGGGTCTTCTTGATGAAAACCCAAGACTTATCATACCAATATCCCTTATAGTTTCATAATAATTATACATATATTATTTGGTAAGTTTTTTTTTAGTATAAGAAACCCATGCGACCAATGCATAGGGCTGAGGAGTCTCTTCCCAACCATGACCCCGGTAAAGTTGTGAGGTATCAATAAGGAATTTAACACAACCACCCCTTACACACTTGCCCACGCCGCTCTTTGATAAAATTTTAACCTTAACCTTCTCCTAAAAATAAAAAAAACTCAAATTAAACTATTATTATTCAATACAACTAGAAAAACATTATGATTTTTTTCTTTTCTTTTGTATTGTACTCTACGTTCAGCATCACAGAGTTAAAATAAGTTACTTTAAAAATTGAAAATCTACTAGATATTTCTCATCCCACACAAATGTGGGAGAAGCAATCGTGGTAATTTCTGCAAGAAACCAGAATTACTCTCCTATGTAATCCACATCCACGTGAATATGTGTTGGACCTTGGTAGACAGGATAAGCGTTTTAGCTCCAATAAGAGACGGTGAAGCTTGGGAAGGGTATCAACTCTGTAACTCCCTCCCTTTGCAGTAAAGAAGCCTTTGATAAGGGGCAGGCAGCTCCTGCACGCAGTATGGAGACAGGGCTCATGTGACCCTCTTTCCTCTTATTTTCCTACCAATTACAATGAAACAAGCAAACAGGAGAGCAAATTAGAGAAGCGAAGCGCACAAGTTGAGCCACAATGGCCGCGCGAGCTCCCCTTGTGCCCTCACTATCACCGGCGGTTAATCCCAACTCTCGTCGGACGAGGGTCCTTAACCATAATCTCCATCCTCATCCGCTTCCCTGGATATTAAATAACAGGAAAAATTTCAATTTACATTTCAGTGGGTCAAGGCAAACGGAAACCCATAAAAATAAGAATAACAATGCCATTGCTGCTGGTGGCGATGGCACCCTTCCTCTATCCACACGTGGCAGTAGCACCAGCAGTGTCTCAACAAAGCAGCAACAGAAGAAGAAACATAAAGATAGCAATGATAGTATTGGCGGTAAAACTAAATCTAATTCTGAGCTCAATTGTGCGGAGAAAGGAATAACTCCGCTTTCTAAAGATTTCAACATGTGGTATTTGGACGTGGTAGCAGCTGCAGAGCTTGCTGACTACGGCCCTGTGAGGGGTACCATGGTCATACGACCCTACGGTTATGCCATTTGGGAATTCATTCAGGTGCCTTGCATTGCTCTCCTTTTGGATTCATAGCATATATTGGAGGATGTTCATGCCCATCGTCTCCCGTTGCTTTCTTTCTGATTTCTTTGAATTTATTGTTTTGCTTGAAAGAGTTATTTGGATGCAAAGTTCAAGGAAACCGGTCACAGCAACATGTACTTCCCCCAGGTGACACATATTCTCAGCCTTTTGTTTCTATATCATTTGATTTGATATGTATAGAATAGAATAGAAGGCTTTAGATGGTCTTGTTTTAAGATTTGTTATCAAACAGAGTATGCTAATTCACTTTTGAAAAAAAAAAATGCCTAAGTTGAAAATATCAAAGTTGATCCATCATTCTCTTATTTGAAGTGCCAATATTTTGCTACTGATCTTGTTGATAAATTCTTCTACTCAAACAATTTACATATAAAATCCACTTCCACTAAATTCTTCTACTCAAACAATTTACATATAAAATCCACTTCCACTATATCAGCTTAACTAGCCAAAGAATCATTATAAGCTTTATTTTATTTTAATTACCCTTCAAGTAACAAAAGATATATCTCTCTTCTCAGTCTTCTTTAAGTTTCTTCCATTTGCCTGTCTCACGTCCGCGTTGAGTTGATTTAAGCTAGTCCTGGGCTATAAGCATCTTTGCTCTCTATATGATGTTTGCATCTGTAAACGCCTTTTTGATGGTACGTATATGTTGTGTCGAATTAAGCAATGTAGTGTTCCTGCTTTCTTCCAAACTTTAAAATGTTTAGGATTGAATTGTCAATGTATTTTCTTGAGTTTGATAAATCATATTTTAGTATTCACTTATTGAGTTTAATTGCTGAATGATAAACATTTGAAATGCTGATGTTTGTTGCAAACATGTGGAGTGCCATATCTTTTGTGTGTGAGTTAGATGCAGTCGGGCATGCACAAATAATTCAAGAGAAGTAATGTTTGTTGTGAAATTCACCAAGTATTTATTGCAATGAAGTTGTATGCATTTATAGGAGCTATTTAGACTCTAGAGTGTGAAAAATAGACTAGTGGAGTGGTTTCTGCTTAAAATCATATACCATCCTTCCTTATCTCCATTGAATTATTTCCGTATTAAATTAATTTTTGTGCCGTCTTGATCTACAGTTTATTCCATACTCCTTTATTGAAAAAGAAGCTAGCCATGTGGAGGGTTTCAGTCCTGAGCTTGCTTTAGTGACTATTGGCGGTGGGAAAGAACTAGAAGAGAAGCTTGTGGTAAGACTGCTGCTAATTAAGCTAGTAAACAAATTTATTGTTTGTGACTAATGACTCTTGTGGGCACTTCGTAAAGAACTCAATTAGTTCTTCCATTTAGTATTGTTTTTTGAGAAAGCTGCCATTCTGTGTGGAACTGAAGTTGCTCTTATGCCTGGTCTTGAGGGCGTGTTTAGGTACGACCAACGAGTGAAACTATAGTAAATCACATGTTTACTCAATGGGTGCATAGCTATCGAGATCTTCCTCTAATGATTAACCAGGTGAGTTTTAATCCTTAAGATTGTTACCAGTTATAACAAGTATGGTCATTTAAACACTTGAGCTTGCTTGAGTATGATAGTGGGCAAATGTCACGAGATGGGAAATGCGTACGAAGCCATTTGTGCGAACTCTCGAATTCTTGTGGCAAGAAGGTCATACAGCTCACACCACAAAAGAAGAAGCAGAAAAAGAGGTTTGTCCATGACTTCCCAAAGAACCATGGAAGTGCCTTACAGTGGTACAAATCTTATGTGTTTACTTGCTCTTTCATTTGCTTCCAAAAAACTGCAGGCTTTGCAGATGATTGAACTGTATCGTAAATTTGCCTACGAACAAGCAGCTATCCCTGTTATAGCTGGTCGTAAGTCCAGGGCAGAGACATTTGCTGGTGCGCTTCGCACCTATACAATTGAAGCAATGATGGGTGATTGCAAGGCTCTACAGGCTGGAACTAGTCACAACCTTGGGCAAAATTTTTCTCTTGCATTTGGTACTCAGGTTTGCTTCCGTGACTTGATTTCAGCAAATACTTGGAAAAGGAAAAAGAAACAAGTAACAAATGTTTTTCTTAAATGTGCTTATAAATAAAAGTTCCTGTGTGCAATTAAGGCAACACCATAGAGATGTGCTACTACTTTGAACAATATTCATCTCTCAAAACGTGCATCTCATTGCCCATAACAAATTCAACATTTTTGGACCAGTACTGGATATCGATGATCATATCTAATGTGTGTGTGAAATTGCAGTAATATGAAAATACAGAGTCAATTTTGTAGCAGGCCAACTATGACAAATCTGATTGCCCATTACTGCATTTGTAGACTGAGTATTAAGTACCAACAGTCAAATCAGATGGATATTTATGGTCATGGTAGAAATTTGGTAATGAAAAAGTAATGCCTTCCAAACCTAGCTTGAAAACTAGTATTATTTTTGCATAGTAATGTATTGATAATAGTTGTTTCACAAATGTTACTGGTATTTTTATCATATGATTTTATAAAGCAATGTGAAATATTCTTTTGATCAAATAATTGGAAAATGTGAAGGCAAATTTACACATATATAAACAAATTTAAGCTGAAAAGAAATCTAGCACTTGCAAAGCACCTTATCCGTTGAGGTGATTGCTATGTTGATGAGCATACAAAAGGTGAGAGGCGAAACTTTTGGTTTATCATAGGACTTCTTTTTCCACAATTCTGATTAATTGAAAATGGGCCCTAGCAGTATTAGATCATTACTACCGAACAACTGTATTTTTGCCAACTTGCATTATTGTGGTCTTATAATAAACTGTATTATCACGGCACCAAAAGGATATGAATTCTTGTGGGTGCTTTGTGAGTCAAACATTCTCACCAGTTGGACTGCGACCCTATGAGTGTGCTAAAGTTAACATTTGGGCATGGCTCATAGAGAACATGAGGGTGAGCTTGGAACTGTAGTATGTTGCCATAAGTTTGACCCCTACTTGCAGGTGCCCTCATGGCTCCACAAGGTGCTTGTTCATGAGATTGAACCTTGGCTTACAGTGTGAAACTCCTCGCTCGCCATTACTTACCCCAAACTGGTTGGGTCTAGTTAATTGATATTATGTGTTATGGAGTAATGGTTTTTCATTTAGTTCCAATATAAGAATTTATTGTACTTTAATGGTATGGGTTAGAATTCCAGAATTGGGCCGTCACTTATGTCTTGTCTTGATTCTGCAGTTCTTGCAACTCCTTTGATATTGTTAGTGGGATAATCATAGCCAAAGCATAGAATTCAGATAATCCTTTGATGTTTTTCTATTTCATCAGCTGGGCAGGTTTTCTATCTTTTTGATAGCAGAGAGCATGATCTTCAAGGTTGATTAGTTATGGATCTCGACTTGGTTACGGAAACTCTGCATTGTCTGGGTCCAATAACCAACCATTTTTAGATTTCATCCAAGATGCACCTCTATCGGGTTAATGGATACAGATGCAAAATGCACCCCTTCCTGCACTTGAGGCCCACTTGGTGTAGGGCAATGCACCTGTGATGCCTCTCAACCTCGTTATGGCACATGTCCAGATCAAAGCTATCAATAGAGAATGAAAAACAACATGAACGTGAAAGGAAAAAAGAGAACCTCACATTCACTGCTGCCTTGCTCATTAGAGAAACCTTGCTCTCACTTGTCCTCTCTACAATTCTTTGATTTGAATTTAGTGTACTGTTTAAATATGTCGTGTGATGATGTTATGTATCAACCTTTTTGTTTATTATGGTGTACCCAAGTCTCCATGGTTTGAACATTGTGTACTCGGACACCCTCTCACCCCTACATATTCATGTACCCTCTCACCTGCATCCTCATATTTTTGGGGGTCTGCATCGTATGCTTTGTACCCCCACCCTGCATGCCCATGCACCCATACAACTTGCTGAAACCTGAGCTTGCTCTCAGTAAATTGTGTATACATTAAAGCTAATGTAACCTATGTTGCTGAAAGTGCTTTTTCACACATTTATCACATGACATCATAGTTATAATGTTTGGAAAGTTCGGTATAGATGTCATACTCTGAACGAAGGTCTGTTGCACAAATTGAGGCAAAAGACAGAGCAAGGCAGAAATCAACAAGAATTGGCTAAATTTTTGGAAAAGGGAGCCCTAATCACCAAAGTGACCCCGCTCGCTGAGTGCCTTGCTCACCAAAGTGACCTGCTCTAGGAGCACCTCACTCATCGAAGCGACATGCTGCCAGAGCGCCCCACTGTTGGAGTGCCTTGCTCATTGGAACAACTCGTTGTTGGAGCCCCTTGCTCACCAGAGTAACCCGTTGACTAGAACGACCAGTTGCTGGAGTGACCTGCTTGCTGAGCGCCTTGCTCACCAGAATGCCCCCGTCACTGATTGCTTTGCTCACTGGAGTGCCTTGCTCACCCGAGCAACTTGCTTGCTGAGTGCCTCTCTTACCGAAGTGACTTGCTGTTAGAGTGACTTGTTGTTGAAGTGCCCCGCTCATTGGATCGACCTGCTGCCAGATCGCCGTGCTTGCGGAGCAACCCGCTGCCCAAGCGACCCTCTGCTCGAGGGACTTTCTCGTTGGAGCGACTTGTTGCTAGAGCGCCCTACTCACTAGAGCACCTCGTTGTCAGAGCAGCCCACTCACTAAAATAACCTGCTCGCCGAGTACCTCTCTTCATGTCTATTTTTAGTAAACAGGATAAGGATGATATAACCACCTCGTAATTATCATCGACATACATTGTATGTAGTCCATTTCGTGGCTATAGGTTTAGTATAAATAAGAGCTGAATGCTCATCGTAATGGTCTTTTGGCTACCCAACATACAAGAGCTACTCTCTGGAGATTGTGCTTGACATTCATAACTTATTGTCTTTAACCTTTAACTTTTGGATGCATGGAACTAGTAGCACTGCTCTTTTTCCCTCTATTAGTCGTCTTTCTTTGTGATATGGATGATTACTTTGGAGATCTGATCAAAGGGAAGTTATTTGCTGATTGAAATTTAAACCTCGCTATGGCTTTGGCCGTATTTTTGTACTTTTTTTTTCTCTCTTTCACCCTTAAATCTCAAACAAAAATAGATTATATTTGTTTTCTGCATCAGTTTGCTTATTGGTTTTTGCAGGTTTTAGGTCAGTTTCTTTCTTTATTTTTGGCATTAGATAGAAGGTAGAAGGGAACCAGCTTGAGATCCGGAGGTTGGGGAGAGTAGAAATATCCTATCCATTTGTTGAATTGCGGTCATGGGCGCAAATCGCACTTGCTGATTTTCGTGTTCAACCTCTCACCCCTACATATGCTTGTACCCTATCATTTACGTACTCATTTTTGGGCATCTGCATCGTATGCTCTGTACGCCCACCCCACATACTTGTGCACCCATACAACTTGCTGAAACTTGAGCTTGCTCTCAGTAGATTATGTTTACACAAGAGCTAATGTAACCAATGTAGCTGAATATGATTTGTCATACATTTATAACATGACATCGTAGTTATAATGTTTGGAAAGTTCAGTATAGATGAAGAAACAAAAAAGGTCAAAGTTTGGAGATATATATATATATATTGTTAAAAATAATTTCACATTAATATTTATCATAGTTGAGAAAATTGGATTGGCAGTTTTAAAAATCGGCAAAAATCGGGAAAAGAATCGAAAAAAAAAACCAGAAGAAAACGAAAATTTTCATTGAAAAAAAAGTTTTTTTATGCATATTACAATGAATTATCATTATGCAAATCAAATATTGCAATAAAAGCAATAATTCATGTCAAGATATCATACAAGGCTCAAGCTTTAAGTACACATGAAAGTGACAAAACACATCTTGTATTGATTATAATATGAAAATGTACAAAGTTACAAGTAACAGCAAGGAAAAAAATGTTTCATTTTTTATATGCCTGCACATGGAAACAAGTAACAACAAAGTTACAATCACTTGAAAAAAAGGAAAAAAAACCTAAACCCTAAACCAAAAGGCTAGGGTTTAAAATTGAAACATTGACAGCTGAAAAATGGGCTTGCATACATAGTTATCAGGCAGCAATATTTACTTAAAAAGAGGAGGGAAAAAAACCCAAAACCCAAAACCCTGGGGCCTAGACTAGGGTTTAGGGTTTAAAATTCAACTTCATAGTTTCAAATTCAAACACTAACAGCTGAGAAAAGGACTTGCATAC
The DNA here is from genome assembly GCA_028583015.1 of Wollemia nobilis. Classification (NCBI taxonomy): domain Eukaryota; kingdom Viridiplantae; phylum Streptophyta; class Pinopsida; order Araucariales; family Araucariaceae; genus Wollemia; species Wollemia nobilis. Next base: position 954,008 of record JAQPPZ010003542.1, read on the forward strand.
ATAGTTACCAGGCAGCAATATTTACTTAAAAAGAGGAGGAAAGAAAAACCCTAAACCCAAAACCCTAGGGCCTACCCTAGGGTTTAGGTTTTGAACTTCAAAGTTCAAAGTTTCAAATAACAGCTGAAAATTGGGCTTGCATACATAGTTATCAGGCATCAATATTTACTTAAAAAGAGGAGAAAAAAAAAACTTGAAACCCTAGACTAGGGTTTCGGTTTTAGACTTTAATATTCAAAGTTCAAACATTAACAGCTGAAAAATGGGCTTGCATAAAAAAACCCTAAATTGGCCACAGCCTAAAAAAAAAGAAAAAAAAATTATTATAAAAAAAAATAAAAAAATAAAAAAAATTGCAGATTTTTTAAAATCGGCACATCGTCGATAGTTTGCCGATTGCATCACCATTTCAAAAAATCGGGATTAACTTTTTGTATAAAATAATATTAACTTACAATTTATATAATAAATATCATAGTTGAGAAAATTGGCAAAAAAATCGATTTGCCAATTTTCTCAACTATGATATTTATTATATAAATTGTAAGTTAATATTATTTTATACAAAAAGTTGCCCAATAGGTTTGGGGCTAATGGTGGGGAGTGAGGATTTTCACACCATAAGCTAAGGTTCCAATCTTATGGGTGAATATCAACGTTTCAAATGGCATGAGCTTAAGTGGTTAATAACACAGGCTTCCAATGTGGGGATCCAAGTCCAAATCTTTCTAGGTTTGGACATATACATGATGCAATACAGGTGGGCCCCATTTCAATCCCATATAACCAATCATATATATATATATATATATAGATATATATATAACAATTCATCTTTTGTAGTTCTTTTTTGGTTTTTCTTTTTATTATAATTTTTCTAATTTGTTAGATGGATTGAATGGGCCCCATCATATTACATCATGACTGCATTGCCACGATATTACAACATCATCTTGGCAAGATTGAACCCTAGTCTTCACCTTGAAGTCGACGTATTTAATCAGTTGAGCTCTTGTCATTTAATCTTAATGTGTAAGTTAATAAATTCTAAATTACAAAATGTAAAATAAACTACAAGTTATGCTACAACAAAAAAAACATTTATAACTGGTGGGAGTCTGGATAGGGGAAGAGACTCGACAAGGGAATTTACACCTGTGCATTCAGTTGACAAGGAAATGTATGCCCTCATCACAGAAGAATGAAATGTGGGCAAAAGGAAATGATGTGGTTGTGATTGCATAGATGGGTCGTCAAATAGGTGGTCTGCTGGAAAAGGTGCCTTGTCAGCAATTGGATGAGTCATTTTTCATTTAGGGCTACAAGAAAACATATCTAGTGCCTTTTTTTCCAGAAATCTCCTTGTAGTAGTTTGCAGTAGAACTTCCCAGCATAGCTATGAGTACATCTTCTCAAGTATCAAGAGAAGGGCACGTTTTGGACAAACTTGTAGAATGGAAAGGGCTTGTGCTCTATTGGATTATCTCCCCTGGTGATGTTTTCCCTTTCGACAGCATAGCTATGAGTACATCTTCTCAAGTATCAAGAGAAGGGCAGGTTTTGGACAAACTTGTAGAATGGAAAGGGCTTGTGCTCTCTTGGATTATCTCCCCTGGTGATGTTTTCCCTTTCGAAAACGTCTTTTTCACATGTGTGTGAGTTAGGATATGCATTTTTTTAAAATTTGATTTTCATAAAAAATTGCGTTTTCTAATTAAAAAATATTTAATGATCTGGAAAAAAGGAGTTCTGGAGATGCAATTGGCAGGGTTGTCAACCAATTTAGGGGGTAGGGCAGATGTAGGTGGCAAAACTGACATGGCACTAGCTTAGGTGCCACCACAGTAGGCTGGAGATGCAATTGGCAGGGTTGTCAACCAATTTAGGGGGTAGGGCAGATGTAGGTGGCAACACTGACATGGCACTAGCTTAGGTGCCACCACAGTAGGTTGTCTTTAAGCACTCGTGTTTTGTAAATATTCGTAGTTTTTTGTTTTGTAGTACACATCACGAGTAGTTTGGTATGCAGCAGTTGGTTGCATCTGCTCCGCTGATATCCTCTTGTGCGTATATTCGCCCACAGCCCAGTCCAGAGAAACATGTTCATGTTCATATATGTTTGTTGTTCTTAATAACACATGGAGTGTGCTATGCTGTTTAGAGATAGCCTTGCATGCAAGTTGCTGTCATACAAGATTGGTCCGTGATGTATTGTGATGAAGAGTAAGGGGATATCTTTGCTGTTATGAACTAATGTGATTGCGGTACATTTATTCATTGCATGATACATTCTTGTTGCTTTCTGCTCTTTTGTTTTGGCACATAAAATTTAATACTACATCAGGCTGTACAAATGTCAAGGTTTACACATAGGATTGGAAGCTTGGTATATGGTGGTAAACTCCTTGCTTCCTACTGCCTGCTTCAAAACCCCTTGGCCAAAATGTTAAGAGTCACCCATGGAATTGGAACCTGTGAAATTCCTTGCTCTCCACCGCTTGTCCCAAGGACCATACTCCTTGGACTAAATGTTAAGGTTCATACACAGGATTGGAACCTTTTTATATGTTAACATGCCATGATTGCAGTGGTTCTATTTATTTTTTACTCATAGTGGCAGATGATAAACGTTTTCTGTCTTTCAAGATATCTTCTTGTAAGACTGCTTCTAATTTTGGTCAATTGGATATTATGTATCTCTCACTACATCCTCTACAGCCACTGATTACAGTTGATGAAGCCCGAACAGTTGCGGACCATTTGAAAAAGGCATCCGATATCCTCTATGTCCAGCAAAGAATGGCCTTGGAAAAGGAACTCTACACGTAGATTTGGAAACTCGCATATGGAAGGTCAAAAACCTCTTAGGACCTAGGAAAAGGATCATCTGACCATTGTAGACAAGGTAGAAGCTGCCCAAGGACTACCATATTGGGGTTTGGATGATCATTGGTGCCCTTGCCAATGTCCAAACTTTAGATGAGAGCTTCAAGCTGGAATTTTCTTCTCAACATAAATACAAATTGTGGTAGAACTTACTCGCCTACTGCAATATCTATGTGCCCAAATGGATAAGATTTCCTGCCTTTCGAACAAATTCTGTTTGGTGACAAGAGGGGCTCTCATTCTCTGCTACCTAATGCTAGTGGGGGATGAAGGTAGAGACTTACACCCTAACTTACCAAAGTGTTTTCTTTCTGTTATTGTTCTTCGCATTGGATTAAGGATTATTCTTTCTATGAAAAAGCAAATTACAAGTTCAAACAACCCAGCCCATCAGAGTCCAAGGCATTGTGGAGTACAGGTAAATGGGATGCATCCATAAAAGCACCCTGCACTGTGATAAGGAAGCTCACACCTATAGACACTCCTGTGATAAGGCGGCAATTGATAATATAATTATGCTTTACATCTAATACAGCCCTACAAGTATAGCCCTCTTGTCAATAATAACACTGCTAATACAGCCACCATATCAGCATATCCAAGGTTTAAAAGAAAAACAAGCAACTAAAATTCTTTAATTTTTATATCATCTATAACAAAATGCTATAAGAGGCTGTCAAGAGCTCAACGGCAAATGTGCATTAAGATAGAAATCGGCAAATGTGCATTTCTATGAATCCAGAAAAACTACCTCTCAACCAGAGCAGGGATGAAAGTTTCTTGACAGAAGATGAGAGAAAGGGATGCAGGCAGCTCAGCCAGACTATTACAGGACTATTCCCAGGGTAGGAAGTCTGGATCTGAAGGCCAACTCCAGCCAGTTTCGAGCAACAACTATTAAGAGCTGGAAACCTCCAGACATAAAGTCACCTCGGACACAGTTGAAAGAATGACTGGTGCGTTCATGCATGGGATCCATCATGGTTACTCAATAAATTTTTTTAAAGTCATCTCAGATGGGACTTGATCAGAATGCCATGTGTGATGTCAGACAGAATAGAAACAAAATATCAAATCAAATAGGAAAAATTTGACCTGAGGCAGAGTTGAGATCCACCGTTATGACTTGTTATTGGTGGATCTTATGGGCAGTTGTCACTCACCAACACACCCATCATGGCCAATCCTATTTGAACGGAGGGAACTTACTCTAGTTCTCCATGGATTGCAATGCCCGTGTCTTATGAGAAATTCTACATTACAAATATTCACAGTGAAGATGGTGCCTTTCCCAGATATTTTGTTTCTCACCCATCATTATATTTCAGTTGTTTTGGAGATTGTGATTTATTTAGTATATTTGTTTGCTGATATATGATCCTACTGTATCTTCCTTAAGGGAAAAATGGATTATTGTATGGTTCTAGATTTTTCATATGGGTTAGCATCTCTATGGTGCAAGCTATGCTATTCACCGTGAATAATGAAAGTGAAGGTAAGGTTATTTTTTAGGTCACAGCTAAGGTGGCAGTATGCCTCTTGGGCACATGAGACACTTTTGTGCAAGCATGGGAAAGTTTACATTGTGCCTATTATTATGAATTGGAGACTGACCAATCCATCTACACTTGACCAAACTCATATTAATTTGAGACTGTCTAATCCATCTAAACTTGAGTTATATTTTTCAGTTTCACAATTTAACTAAATCTTTAGCCTGTTGTTCTTCAGAACACATCTGCCTGAGCTAAACATTGAGGTATTCATGTAAAACACAATGACTAGGATTGTTTGTCTTTTGGATGTTATACACAAAAAATTGTCTACAGGAATAATAAGATTAAGTAGAGTTTTTTCAGTTACTTTATGAACTTTAGCAAAGTAAAGTAAGGCATGTTTATTATTTGGGTTTTTTATGTTCTGCAGATATTTTCACTCTGATATAGATGTCATTTCCTCCTCCCAATTTGTAATATTTATGTGTTTTGACACCATCAAATGTTACTGAAGCCAGCAAATTGTATGTTCTTCATAGTTCACTGACGAAAATGGACAACGTCAGCATGTATGGCAAACTTCATGGGCTGTAAGCACACGTATGGTCGGTGGCATTATTATGACGCACGGGGATGATACAGGCTTGATGCTTCCGCCTAGAATGGCCCCAATACAGGTGATTTGTTATTTGTTGGAACTTTTTTGGGTTGATCTGCAAGGTATTTTCTGAGTTTGTCTTTATGTTCTGGAAAATTTTATTGAAAATGCAACGTGGTACTTCTTAAAGTATTTTTAGTTGCATGCTCTAAAAAAAGAACTGAATATGTGCTCTAGGCTAAGCAGCCATAGAGATAATTGAGTGGTGATTTTCTAAACTATGAAATAGAGATTTGTGTGTGGTAATTTTTTTCTGATTCAGAAAATATAGCAATTCATGCATGAAAGTTGATACGTGCAGGAAAAAAATCACAAATTTAGAGGGATAGAAAATTCCTTTTGGTTGTTGCAAGAACCGTTCTGTTCTTTATTTTGTAACTTCAGTGCCTTTCTGCTGTACTTGCTTTTTTTGTAAGTTGATAATTTATGCCTTGGATCTCTGCAAAGCCAGCTTTTATCAGACAGATTTTGCTTCCTGCTTCAGAGGTGACTCTTGCTTGCTTTCTAATCTAATACAAGAATCTATTTATTGTTTTGAGAAAATATTCATATTATGTTACATTATAGAACAATATGTTACACTAAAGGCTATATCAAATAGTTTAATAATGTCATTAGTAGTTTCCTTTCCCAACATAGGTGAGCAGGGCCAATATATCTGTCTTAGCACCAACCTCAATAGTGCTACTTGAAATAAAGTCAAACTGAAATCTAAGCCGCTATGTTTGTTTAAATTTGTCCAACTCACCCAGATGAAGTTCGGAAGCAATGTCACGAAATGTCTTACATAGTCATAAATAATTTCTTCGAGACAAATAAAGCTCCAAGTACCCCCGCCAGGTTGCCTGATCATCAGCACGTCACCCAAGACCATCCCATTCTAGTATAGAGGCGCAACAAAAAGGAGCATATTTACAAGAGATCCCCATAAAGACTGTTGGTACTCTGCAATTCAAAACACGTGCTTTATGTCTCTCCTTCTAACATATGACATAAGCCTTTGGTTAGGTATTTGCATTTGTATCTTTATCAGTCTGTCTATTATATTTTCTTTTGATTGAATTCTTTTTTTCCCTTGGCTTCAGTCATGATGAGTACGATTATCTATAGATATCACTTTCTTTTTATTTGTTTTCTATGCCTACTGAGAACATCCTTTAGAATGTGCCGGTAAAGGTTCTCATTGACACATTCTGAAAGATTATGAGATGCATCTTTGAGTTCCTTATCACAAACTGCGATGAAGCTATATGACATCTTTTTTATTTCAAAGACTACATGACATTGGCATCTCGGAGCTCTTTATCACTGCCGTCAAGAGATTATATGAGGTAGTTGTTGGGCCTTTCTGAACAACTTTTGGTTTCTCAGAGGATGTCCAAAGCACCATTGGCATCAAACAAGGCTGTCCTCTTTCTCCTTCACTCTTTGGGATCTACATTGATGAGCTTGAAGAATTTATTCATCAATACACACATGTTGACGATGGTTGCCTTCTACATCATGTCTTGATAGCTATATTGCTTTTTGCAGATGATGTTCTTCTTGCTCATACTCCTGGGGGCCTACAAAGACAGCTGGATGCTCTTGCTCCCTTTTGTGACTTAAAACAGCTGGCAATAAATCTTGCAAGACTAAGGTGATGATCTTTAATGTATCAAAGAGTACCCTATCTAAGTTTTTGTCCTTCTATAAGGGCAAGTCCATTGAGATCACATTACTTACACCTACTTGTGGGTTTAGTTCACAGGTCCTTCCCTTAATCTTCGGGTAACTTCATAGTCACGTATTTGCAAGGGATACCCATATTTCTCAGTCTTGGAATGCCAATGCTTCCAACAACACTTTCAAGACATACCTACAAAGATGCACCTCTTTGATTGCATCATCAAACCCATAGTCCTTTATGGATCTAAGATTTGGGGTCCAAGTCTAGGGTGTGTTGATTGGGCTCTCATTGAGAGGGTCTAGACTATTTTGCTTGAGCGATTTATTCAATGTAAAAAGACAACTCCCAGCTTTATTTTTCAGGCTGAATTTGGCGTTCATCCTCCTCGTCCTGAGAGCATCTTTAGAATTATTTTTCATCTTCATAGCCTTAGATCCATGGGTGACTGCACCTCAACTCGACAAAGATACCCATATTTGGTGCTTTGCTCCTCGAAATGCATCACCTCTAGGGGCTCTTTTGGTCATCATCATGGATGGTACTTGGAAGTTATTTCTCTTCTTTTGTTAGTTGGCATCTCCATAAATTAGTTACCTCCTTTCAAATACTCCTTAAATTTTTCCTCCCTGCCTTCTTCCTAATAAGAGGGTAATTAATCAAGCAGTCAGAGATGATGTTTATCAACAATATATTCAAATCACTTGGGTCGCTCCATATCAACCTCTTAGTCCTAAGAGCCTTCTACACTAAGCATTTCATGAGGATTGAGAAATTATTTTTCATGTTCATAGCCTTATATGCATGGGTGATTGCACCTCAAGTAGATAGAGATACTCATATTTGGTGCTTTGCTCCTTAGAATGGATTACCTCTAGCGGCTCTTTTGGTCATCATCGTGGATGGTACTTGGAAGTTATTTCTCTTCTTCTATTAGTTGGCATCTCCATAAGTCGATTACCTCCTTTCAAATACTCCTTAAATGCTCCTCCCCGCCTTCTTCCTAATAAGAGGGTAATTAATCAAGCAGTCAAAGACGACGTTTATTGACAATATTTAGATCACTTGGGTCGCTCCATCTCAACCTCTTAGTCCTAAGTTGGTCTTCTACACTAAGCATTTCATGAGGATTGAGAAATTATTTTTCATCTTCATAGCCTTAGATCCATGGGTGACTGCACCTCAGGTCAACAAAGATACTCATAATTGGTGCTTTGCTCCTTAGAATGCATTACCTCTAGGGGTTCTTTTGGTTGTCATTGTGGATGGTACTCAGAAGTTATTTCTCTTCTTCAGTCAGTTGGCATCTCCATAGATCAATTACCTCCTTTCAAATACTCCTTAAATGCTCCTCCCTGCCTTCTTCCTAATAAGAGGGTAATTAATCAAGCAATTAGAGATGATGTTTATCGACAATATATTCAGATCACTTGGGTTGCTCCATCTCAGCCTCTTAGTCCTAAGTTGGCCTTCTACACTAAGCATTTCATGAGGATTGAGAATGGCATTATTACTCGTCCTAATTATGTTGAGCGACATTGGACACATAGCCTTAGGATTCCTCTTGGTCAACTCAGAGTATGCTCACATCAGTTGCGGGTGGAGATGGACCACCATATTCCTCGAGAGGATAGGGTATGTCATCTTTGCTCTATTCGGGAGGTGGAGACTGAAGAACATTTCATCTTCAGGTGTCCTATTTATTATGAGATTCGAGGGAGGTACTATTGCTTGTATAGAGACTCAGGTGGATCGCTTGCCACTTTTTTCAGCTATCCTGACCAAAGATGCTTGGCTCTTTACCTTAGGGAAGCTATCACTCTTTGACGTCAGTTATTATAGGGGAGATAGACTACTACTTGACTAATCACCTCATTCTTTCACTCTATCTCTATAGTCGAGAGTAATAAGTGCTCATTGGAAGCTACAACTATCCAAAATGTTAATGATAGATTTGTGCCCTTTGTCTACATACAAGAGTGGCTACTAGGGCTTCAGTTCTTTCTTCTTGCTTGCGACAAGACAAGACTGTAGTTCTTCGGTGTTGGGTTTTGGCCACCCCTCACATACCAAGGAGTTGTAGATAGGTGCAACTTACTAGTTTCTTGTCCTCTTCTATTGGTTCCACAGCCATGGATGCTAGAAGAGTCTTGAGGGATCGAACTCCATGTCCTCCTAGGATTATCCAACCAGGCCCTCTTAGTCTTGGCCATTCTCCTAGGAGCATCATTAGATCCTGTGTTGGCCCTTTTGGGATAGTTGGTGACGACAATGATTGTGCTTCTACTTTACATCCCACTATAGATTAATGTTGGTGCTTGGATCCATTGGAGCTCCTTTCTATCTTTGTTGTACCTCAACTTCTAGATCTCTCTTAATCATTACTTTTAGCATGTTTGGGTTTATCCATTTTGGGTAACCCTCAAGGCTGTAATTTTATGCCATATAGTTGTTCCACTTTAGAGTAGTTTACACTAGATTCTTTACTCTAGTTTAGCTTATTTTTGTAGTACTTTGTGGTTACTACAATGCATTGTAATTTGTAACAACTCTTTTCAATGAGTCCCATTGGCCTACTTTGGCCATTTGTGGACATTAATAAAATTATCTTATCTATGAAAGTGGTTGGGTGATTCTAATTTTCTATGGATGAGCCTATTAAGATGAAAACATTCTACACTTATCTAGAGGTTCAATATACAAGTCCTTCATTTAATCTCAACATCTTAATTATGACTTTGTAAGTGACATGGTTCTGTTGCTGTCTTAGAATGACAATGTTTTGAGAAACATTTCTAGGGTATCCCCTCAGAAATGTGGGTACAAGGTTTGGGGTATTTTGGGTCCTACTGATTGGATGTGCCTTGAGGACATGTAGACTACATTGCTTAGCACATGATTTGCGATAAGTTATTTTCCCAATGCATTATCCAGGATGAGTTCACATTTCAGACACACTACCTTAAGAGTGTCTTCAGACTCACATTCCATCTCTAGTGGCTCACTTGCATGGGAATTTATGCATCATGTCAATAGAGATATCTATACCTATCCCTTTGCTATGTAGAGGGTTGCTTCTATGATGACTTCAAATTTGAAGTGAGGTTGGTACTTGAAGAGTAGCTTACTTCTTGAATCTTTTGGGATTTCCATAAGTTGACTTCCTTCCCCACCATCGCTATTCAATTGATGCCTTTGAACTTGAGGAGTGCGCAAAGGACGAGGGACACTCCAACATCGGGTTCCTCAATTGGCAAATCGAGGATGTTTTAGCTTGGATGCCTATGTTTGGAAGTTGAGGAAGATAAGGCTGTAGATGATAAGGGGAAAGGAGTTATGCTTGACACCTTCTAGGTAGGTGAGTCAAGTAATGCTATAGTCATTAGGCAAGTGATGCGCGTGTGATAGTGGCACTCAAGTTTTATGGAATATAGTGTTGGTGGTGCACAAATAGACAAGAGGCCAGCACATCCATTTGACGTAAGGTGATTGAGGAGCTTGACACTATCAAGTACAAGGGCCAAAGCATGGTGCAAGTAAACCTCATTGATGTAGGTGAAGGGAATTTCATCAACTATGGCGATGATTGGAATTTGGTTTCAAAGGCAATTGCTTTTAGAATCTTCATGAAATATAAATATGCCTTTGCATGGACCTAAAAGAACTTGGGATTCCATTTGAATTGCACATCCATTGGATACCATTTGTTCCAAAAGCAAAGTCTATGAGATGGAGGCCACAATGCTAGAATCCTAAGTATGTGGCATTGGTAAATGTGGAGATCGAGAAGATGTTGGATGCACACATTATATTCAAAGTTATTGTCAACGATTGCGTTTCACCAATTGTCATAAGCCCAAAAGAAAGGGCATAGATTCGAACTTGTGTGGACTTCAAATTTTAAATGCATTTACAATCAAGAATAACTTGTACATCCCGTTCACTGATTTGATTTTCGAAGAGGTGGCTAGACATGCGATCTACTCATTCCTTGATGGATTCTCTGACTACAGTAAAATCAATCTCATGGAGGATAAGATGAAGGCCACCTTTATATTGGAGATTGGAATTTACGGTACAATTGAATGCCCTTTGGATTGTGTAACATATGTATGACCTTCCAACAAATCATCTTGCATATTTTCAATTAGATGTCAGTTGGGAAGTTCAATGTCTTCCTAGATGATTGGTCACTATTTGGGTGAAAGGGGGAGCACTTGATGGCACTCAAAGAATGCATGTAGCTATGCTTGAATGTCGGCCTTTTGCTCAAACTGTAGAAGTGTAAGTTGTTCCCTATAGGAAGCTATTGGGCCACGTTGTATGTTGGATTGAGCGGAAAAGTTATTTGACAAGATCTATGTGGTATGGAGTAAACCATACAATGTCAACTTGTTGTAATCCTTTTTGTCATGTGGGGTATTATTGCTTGTTCATTAAGAATTTCGTGCAATTGTCTCACCTTTTGATGCCCTCATGAGGAAAGGTGGTCCATTTAGGTGGACAAAGGAACACCAATAGGCTTTTAAGTAGTTAAAGGTGAAATCGATCAATGCACATATTTTGGTGCTTCTAGATTGGGACAAGAAATTGCACATCCACATCATTGCATTGAACTTCACAACCAGGTGTGGATTGGTAAAAGAAGTCATAGGTTGGACAAACCAATTTATTTCAGAAATTGGTTACTATTATGAGCAAAAATGAATTAGAGCATGGTGTAGCACAAGGCATTGGGAATGTTATATGCAGTGAAAAAGTTTCGCCACTATTTGCTTGCAAACTCTTATGTTCTATGTCAAACATCGGGTGCTGCACTTGATAAATAAGTTGACCGTACATTTTTCAAGTTAGCAAGTGGCTTGTTCGGTTGCAAGAATTTGTGTTTGGGGTGGTGGTGAGGCCTTGAAAGAAGCATGTGATTGCTAACCAGCTATATTGGATTCACTCGGGAGAACTTGCAGAAGGTGGGGTGCAGATAAATTTTTGAACACACTTATTTCATGTTGCCATATTGTTGTCTTTGTATAATCATGTAGGTACATACCGATCATAGGCGATCTACCAAAAGAGTTATGGTAGTTGAGAGGAGGAAGAAGTGCATTGTGTCTTGAAGGAGGCACTTAGACCGTTAGGCAGACACATGGGATTGGATGCAATAGTAAGAAAGGTTCTACTTGTCAAAATTTGGTGGATGACCTTGTTTCGTGATGTGAAGTAGTTTGTTTTCTCCTTTGATACATGCCAAAGGACAGGGAAGCTGCTAAGATGAGACTTCATTCTATTACATTTGTCTTGACTCTTGACTGCAAGAGCTATTTGAGTGAGGGTTTGGACTTTGTTGAACCCCTCAAGCCTAGTTGAAAAATGGAGAAGCATGTTTAATGTTGTGGCCACAAAGTATTTGACAAAGTGGGTTGAACTAAGAGCATTGCCCAATAAATTGGTGAAGAGTACAACCGGGTTCATCTATGAGTAGATCATCACAAGGTTCGGGATATAAGTCACAAGTGGTCATGGTGGATACTTTGTGAAGGAGGTGATCTAGAGGCTGATGTGCTACCTGAACGGGCAGTCCAAACATACAAAGTGATAGTTTTTGTCATACGCAATTCTTACAGATTGGAAAGTGTTGATTGGGAGGAGAAATTGCTGACATTCTTTTGGATGGTTAGGATTATGTACAAGCTGAAAATTGGCCACACACCATTCCATCTAACATACTGCTAGGAGGCTGTTGTACCATTGGAATTCCTAATTCCGAATTTGAGAGTGGTGGTGTAGAATTTACTCCGAGATTAGGAAATCATAGAGGAGAGGCTGTTTTCACTAAGCAAGCTGGATGAGAGGAGAGTAATAGTGTCATGGGTGGCAAAGGGGTAGCCCAACAACGATAGAAGTTTTGGCACGACAAGTGCCTTAGAAAAATGTCATTTAATTAGGGAAACCTTTTGCTAAGATTCAACAAGTGAGAGATAAAGCCACGCAAGTTGAAGACACTGGGGCTTCACCCATATGAAATCATTGAGGTATTGGACAATGGTCCTTTTGTTTACAATGATTAGATCAAAAATCATGCGTATACTTGGGGAACATATCACAATTGAAGCCATACAAGATACATACATCGGTCAATTTCATTGGCTTCAAGACAAAGAGTTTATATGGAATGCTTGATATGTCTAGCCAGCCCATAAACTCCTTTGATGGAGTCACAATCTATGAGGTGGGAGAATGCAATCATTCGAGAAACGCAAAATCGACTGCAACTGATGCCATGAGTAGCATAGAGGAGTGAGCAACCATGTGCTATGGAGGTTGGAGCAAAGAATGGTAGACCAACCGATAGTAGATCATCAACTAGTGATCAAGTTAGGGTTGATTCTTGAATACCTTTACCAATATAGATTGTGCACCCATGTGCAGGTTTTTGAAGGAATGGAGTTTCGCCCTCTTCGATGTGTGTGCTGTGACTTGCCAGAGCACAACTACCAACATACTTTATGTAGGCAGGCAAATTGATATGTTTGTGTAATAATATAAGTTTTGTCATCTTATGTTATTTTCTAGTTTGTATGCAAAGTGTTTGACCCAATGTGCATATGTATAATTAATAATGTTATAAAGTGGCAATGTAATAATATATGTGATAATGTGTAATGTTAAGTATGTATGACAAAGTCATAAAGTGACTCACGAAATGAAATGTAAATGTAAGTCAAATGCAGGTCAAATGTAATTTAGGAAAATGATGAGGTGTCAAGTAGTTGGAGGTTGCAACTACTTTTTAGTTGTATAAATAAGACCCTTCCCTCATTCATTCATGCTGTGTTGTGTGGTTGTAGAGTTGGCCGGTGTTTGGTGTGGTTGTGGTTGGCATGGAAGGAGAGGCTAACCAGTTATGTTGGGTACTGTGTATGTCTATGTATGTAAGCAGATGCTGTATGTAGTTAACAGTACAAGCCATTGTTAATACAAGATTTACTCATATTCATTAATCATTTGCTATTGTTATAGTATGTTTCTAATTGCTGTAGAAGGTAGATCTGTAGGTTTATTTAAGTGGAAATGGAAGTGTGTTGTAGTATGTTAAATTTTATTTCTACACTTCAGATAGGGAGTAGAACAACAAGACCAAGTACATTGTTGGAAATTCTTAGGATGGTTTTAGAAATTGATGAGTTTTGAAGCAATGAATTGAGTGACGAGAAGTAAGTAGGTGACAAACTTGCTGGGTTGGTCATGCTTCTTGAAGACAAACATCTCAAGTGGTTAATGAATGGATAGTAAGCAAGGCATGGAGTGGATGGAGCTGAGGGATCCAATGTAATGTCCCCTTTCTAGCCAGTCAGCTTCGCAGTTGTGATTAGCCTACTCACGGGTTCCCGTAGGCTAAATTGGATGTGTGGGAACCCATGGTGATCTTAATCAGGCCACTCTCAGCTTTCAGTTGCCAGTTTCTGTGGCTTATTTGGGCAAAGGAGATGGGACTTACTATTTATAGTAAGTCAATTCTGGGGTTTCAGTCAAAGCGGATGGTACCTTTGGATTGTTCGTCGAAATGGGTATCCAAATCCATGATCAGTTGGAAGGTTGGTTTTGCGGAGCTTAGAAATTTTAATGCCCGAAGATTATTTATATAAAATTAAATTAATAATTTAATTTTATATAAGTTATGACTTTATAATAAAGGGGGAGGATTAAAGAGTCACTTAAGTTAAAATTATTTTATAAAGTGACTATTAGAATTGCAAAAAGGGGACGCCATTTATAATGAGGAAAAATAATTTCTAGAAGACATTTTAAATTGCCTTTTCCCTCCAAAAAGCCATCAACCCCTTGTGAGCTCTATAAAAGGAGATTTGGTCATTCATTTCAGGCATCCAGGTTTATATGTTTGCTTTGGCATTTGGTGAAGAAGCTTGCAGAGAATCTTTGTAGGGTTTCGAGCTTATTGGGGACGACAACCTCCTATAGGGACATCCTCTTCGGGTATGAGAGATTACCCTTGGTGGATTAGGGTGGCGATTTCATACAGAGATTGCTCAAGTGCTGATTGTGGGGAGATTTGCAAAGTTTTTTCGAAAGATTATACAGAAGGTTCGAAGTGTTTTCAGAGGTGCTGGGCGAAGTTGTTGATTGTTGGCCGTACAACACAGGCCGTACAATTACCAGCCAGGCGTGATATCTTTGGGGAATTGGGGCGATCAGTCCATAAACCCCTATCTCCTCCTTCATTGGTGCCCAAGGATTGCGAGCTGCTAGTACATCATTTCGTGGGTGAAGAAAGTTGCATTTCTGGAGCTAAGTGAATAAGTGGTATGTACAGATTTGCTGATCAAATAATACAGACTGAAAATTCCAGATCGATATATCTTTGTGGTATTTGTGTGTTTCCTCGATTCCTTCATTGGGTTTCTAGCATTACATATGTAAAATCTGCATCTCAAGTTTCGTTTGATTTGGTTGCATAGTTACAAAGTTGTGACAGTTGCAAGTGGACTGATTTAGCATTTATCTGAGTTTTTTATTAATTTGAAAAAATACAAAAAAGTACATATTTGCAAAAAAATTAAAAAATATTTTAGCCAGATTGGGGAGGGTTGTTACATGGTATCAGAGCAAGGCTCAACACTGCCATCCTATGGGAAGTTGAGCTTTCATGAGTGACAGGGATAGAAGAGCAGCTGAAAGGGAGAAGAAAAAAGCAGAACAAGGTCACGGTGGTAAAGAGAAGGAACACAGTAACAACATGGGGGAAAGAAGTGATGAAGAACCAAGTCTCAGACACATTCTTAATGCTCTAACCAGAGCACAGGTGGATATGCAGGTTGCATTGCAACGTAATCACCAGGAGATGACCGGAGTTCTAAGAGTAGTATCTGATAGGTTGAGGGGAACTCACATTGGTGGCCATAATGGGGAGGCTAGCACCTCCAACCATCCGGTTTTTACAAGAGGAAGCAATAATGTTCCTAGACCGACACAACCCACTTTCATTCCAAGAGAGGAGCCTATTGAGCAGGAGGAGCAGGCACATGGCCCATCAGATGATACAATAATAGCATGGTGGACTCAGTATCAGGCATTTCCGGAGGAACTTAAGGCTAGTTGGTCTTTTGAAAAATATTGTGCACAAAAGCAGGGACGTCATCATGAACAGAAGAAGCAATCGACTCAGAAGGACTTGCAGCATGCCTTGAGTAAGATAACCATTCCTCAGTTTGATGGGAGTGGTAAGAGCACAACAAGGGCGTGGGTGGAAAAGCTGGACAACTTCTTATCACTGAGGCCTATGCAGGAGGAAGAGGCAATTAAATTTGCCACTCTTCACTTAGAGGGAGCAACTCATGATTGGTGGTTCCACGGTCTCAACACTTTGGGCCACGGAGCCATTAACACATATGATGAGTTCACCAACAAACTCATCGATCGGTTCGACAAGAAAGATCCAGAATTGCACTTTAGAGAGCTAGCTCAGTTGAGGCAGACTGGTTCAGTTGATGCCTACATTGCAGAATTTCAGGGGCTGTCAGTCAAGGTTCGAGACATATCCGAAAGGAGGTTGGTAATTCTTTTCGTTGAGGGATTGACTGAGCCACTTCGTGGATGGGTGAAGGCTTTTGAACCACAGACATTGCAGGAGGCCATGAAGAAGGCCCGAAGTATGGAGTTCGTTGTTCCGAAGAATAAATCAACATTCAAACCATTCCAGGACAGCAGGGACAAAGATAAGAAGATTATGCACAAAGGTCTTCCGCAGCAGAAGCATGAATAAAAAATATTAGGAGATGATGAGCTTAATGAGCTCAGAAAGAAGAAGTTATGTTTCCATTGCAGGGAGCCATGGGATTTGTCACACAAGTGCTCACAAAAGGCTCAGGCAAGGCAAATGGAGCATAAGGATTATTTTGAAGTGGAGGAGTCCGAATCTGAAAAATCAGACCAGCAAACTAATTCGGACACAAGTGATGATGATAGTTCAGAAGGAGAGCTAGAAAAAGATGTAACAATGGCTCAACTATACAGTTTCCAGAAGGGGAGTTCATTCAAGGTTCGGGGTATCATAGAAGGACAATGAGTCATCACTCTTATTGACACAGGTGCGACCCATAACTTTATTGATGAAGGGCTGGTCAATAAGCGAGGACTCAAGACAAAGGAGTTTGGGGGATTTCGGGTTATGGTAGCAGATGGTTCATCTATCCAGTGCACCCGCAAAATCTCCAATTTGCGGATAAGGTTGGGAGAATACGAGCTCAATGATGAATTTTATGTGGTTAACATCGGAGACACTCATGTGATTTTGGGAATGCATTGGATGCAATCCCTTGGAGAATTCACAATGAACCTGCATGCTATGGAAATGAAGTTTAAATCAGCAGGTAAGAGGGTTGTATTGAGAGGCATATCTGATGGTGGTCCGAGAGTGGTTTCCCTCAAACGCATGGAGAGGTTATTTAGACATGATGAGGTCGAGTGGGCAGCAGAGTGCCTTATCATGCCAGCAAATGTGGAGACACAGAAGGACACTTACCATCCAGAGATCCAGAAGATTTTGACCAAGCATGCCAAGGTCTTCAGTGACATACCTCCAGGGAGACCTCCAGAGCGGGGCATTGAGCATATCATTGAGTTAGAGGATGGGGCGAAGACCGTTATCACTACTCCCTACAGGCATCATAAACGGCATAAGGATGAGATCGAGAAGGCAATACAGGAGCTGTTGAATATGGGACACATCCGTCCAAGTAAGAGTCCTTTTGCCTCCGCAGTAGTTTTGGTTAAGAAAAAAGATGGTACTTGGAGAATGTGCGTGGATTACAGGGAGCTGAACAAGAGGACTATAAAAAATAGGTATCCTATTCCCCGCATAGATGAGTTGATCGATGAGCTGCACGACGCCTGTTACTTCTCGAAGATTGATCTAAGGTCAGGTTATCACCAGATTAGAATGAGGGAGCAGGATATCGAGAAGATGGCCTTCGGATGCCACTTCGGCCATTTCGAGTTCTTGGTTATGCCTTTCGGCTTAACCAACGCCCCTGCCACTTTCCAGTCCTGTATGAACAGGACATTCAGCAGACAGTTGAGGAGATATGTTTTGATTTTCTTTGACGACATCCTGGTCTACAGTCGTTCTTGGGAGGAGCACCTGCAGCATTTAGATGAGGTGCTGAGCATATTGGAACAGGAGTCTTTCTATGCCAAGGAGTCGAAGTGTGACTTTGGTATGACCGAGCTTCTCTATTTAGGCCACATCATCAGTGTTGAGGGTGTGCGCATGGATCCTGAGAAGATCAAGGCCATTATGGAGTGGCCTACTCCTACGAACCTTACTCAGCTCAAGGGGTTCTTCGGATTGTGTGGGTTTTACCGAAGGTTCGTTAAGGGATTTTCGCAGCTTGCAGCCCCACTCACAGATTTAACAAAGAAGGGGGCGTTCTCCTGGTCTGACACTGCACAAAAGTGTTTCGAACACTTCAAAAAGGTTATGTGCTCCTGCCCAGTGCTCGCCATACCAGATTTCTCTCAGCCATTTGAGTTGTAGTGTGATGCTTCGGGAGAGGGAATTGGATCAGTGCTAATGCAGAACAAACATCCCATAGCTTTTGAGAGTCGGAAACTTCATGGGGCTGAGCGGAGTTATTCGATATACGACAAGGAAATGTTGGCCATCATGCACGCGTTGGCCAAATTCAAGCAGTATTTAGTCGGGGGCAAGTTCACAGTGAAGATTGATCACAACAGTCTTCGATACTTCCTCAACCAGAGAGATCTCAACGAACGACAACAGAAGTGGGTTAGTAAGCTGCAAGCTTACGACTTTGACATCGTCTATGTCAAAGGTAAGAAGAATGTCGTAGCAGATGCCTTATCCAGGAGGACCTTACTTGGGTGCTATGACAAATGTTTCTGCAGCATGGAGGGATGAGATCTCAGCCGAGTATGCTAAGGACCCTTGGACATCTGGCTTGATTGATGGGACTACACTTGATGACAGGTTTTCAGTGGTCCAGGGGTTGATATTGTATAAGGACCGTATCTTCCTACCTCACAATTCCAAATTCAAGAGGAGGGTTCTTCAGTGCTTTCATGATGATCCTACAACAGGGCACATTGGATTCTTCAAAACATACAGGAGCATCAAGGAGCGATTCACTTGGAAAGGACTCAAGAATGAAGTCCTTCAACATGTACGGGAATGTGCCATCTGCCAACAGAATAAGGATGAGCACACCTACCCAGCAGGATTGTTGCAGCCATTACCTGTTCCTAACCAGAAATGGGAAGGAATATCCATGGATTTCATCACCGGGTTGCCCACGGTTCAGGGCAAGGATTGTATATACGTGGTAGTCGACAGGCTCACGAAGTTCGCACACTTCCTTGCTATCTCAGCAACTTATACAACAGCTCAGGTGGCCGAATTGTTTTTCAGGGAGATATTCAGATTACATGGTATGCCCAAGACGATTGTCAGTGACCGAGATAGCAGGTTCATGAGTATGTTCTGGCAGGAGCTATTCAGATTAGGGGGGACTGAGCTTACTCCCAGCACTAGCTATCACCCTCAAACCGACGGGCAGACGGAGATAGTGAAAAAATGGTTGGAGGGTTACCTTCGGAACTATGTCTCAGGTCAGCAGAGGGCTTGGATCAGGTGGCTACATCTCAGTGAGTTCTGTTATAATACCACACATCATATGACCATCGAGATGACTCCATTTATGGCCTTGTATGGATATGAAGCTCCCAGCTTCATAGACTTACTGCTTGGTGATAGCAGAGTACCCAGAGCCAAGGACTTGTTGCAAGACAACCATGATATTATGAGGGCTTTGAGGGACAACATACACCAAGCACAAAATTGGCAAAAAATGTATGCCGATCAACACAGGATAGAGCGTAGCTTCGAGGTTGGAGATCTGGTTTACCTCAGGCTACAGCCATACAGGCAATCCACTCTCAAGAAGAGTGGAAAGGAGAAGTTGAAGCCGAGATTCTATGGACCCTTCAGGGTAACCAGACGGGTAGGAGAGGTAGCTTATGAGTTGGAGCTACCAGCGGACAGCAGAATCCACAATGTCTTCCACGTTTCTCGCCTCAAAAAGGCGATTGGGCAGAATGTTGTTCCTTCCACAGAGTTACCACCATTAGATGAGGAAGGGAAATTAATCCTGGTACCCGAGGCCATCATTAACTTTAGGGAAAGGACTCTGAGGGGGAAGGTGATTACGGAGTATTTAGTTAAGTGGAAGCACTTACCAACAGAGGATGCGACTTGGGAGAATGAAGAGGTATTACAACATCCAGAGTTGAAATTGCTTGAGGACAAGCAATTTCGGGAGGGCGGACTGTAATGTCCCCTTTCTAGCCAGTCAACTTCGCAGTTGTGATTAGCCTACTCACGGGTTCCCGTAGGCTAAATTGGATGTGTGGGAACCCATGGTGATCTTAATCAGGCCACTCTCAACTTTCAGTTGCCAGTTTCTGTGGCTTATTTGGGCAAAGGAGATGGGACTTACTATTTATAGTAAGTCAATTCTGGGGTTTCAGTCAAAGCGGATGGTACCTTTGGATTGTTCGTCGAAATGGGTATCCAAATCCATGATCAGTTGGAAGGTTGGTTTTGCGGAGCTTAGAAATTTTAATGCCCGAAGATTATTTATATAAAATTAAATTAATAATTTAATTTTATATAAGTTATGACTTTATAATAAAGGGGGAGGATTAAAGAGTCACTTAAGTTAAAATTATTTTATAAAGTGACTATTAGAATTGCAAAAAGGGGACGCCATTTATAATGAGGAAAAATAATTTCTAGAAGACATTTTAAATTGCCTTTTCCCTCCAAAAAGCCATCGACCCCTTGTGAGCTCTATAAAAGGAGATTTGGTCATTCATTTCAGGCATCCAGGTTTATATGTTTGCTTTGGCATTTGGTGAAGAAGCTTGCAGAGAATCTTTGCAGGGTTTCGAGCTTATTGGGGACGACAACCTCCAATAGGGACATCCTCTTCGGGTATGAGAGATTACCCCTGGTGGATTAGGGTGGCGATTTCATACAGAGATTGCTCAAGTGCTGATTGTGGAGAGATTTGCAAAGTTTTTTCGAAAGATTATACAAAAGTGTTTTCAGAGGTGCTGGGCGAAGTTGTTGATTGCTGGCCGTACAACACAGGCCGTACAATTACCAGCCAGGCGTGATATCTTTGGGGAATTGGGCGATCAGTCCATAAACCCCTATCTCCTCCTTCATTGGTGCCCAAGGATTGCGAGCTGCTAGTACATCATTTCGTGGGTGAAGAAAGTTGCATTTCTGGAGCTAAGTGAATAAGTGGTATGTACAGATTTGCTGATCAAATAATACAGACTGAAAATTCCAGATCGATATATCTTTGTGGTATTTGTGTGTTTCCTCGATTCCTTCACTGGGTTTCTAGCATTACATATGTAAAATCTGCATCTCAAGTTTCGTTTGATTTGGTTGCATAGTTACAAAGTTGTGACAGTTGCAAGTGGACTGATTTAGCATTTATCTGAGTTTTTTATTAATTTGAAAAAATACAAAAAAAGTACATATTTGCAAAAAATTTAAAAAAATATTTTAGCCAGATTGGGGAGGGTTGTTACATCCAACATGCTTAGGCATAGCTTGTTTCCAGGAAAAGCATGCAAGTGGAGTTGGAAAGGTGAAAGTGAGCAGTTGAATAGTCAGATGGATGAGCTTCAAGAGCAACAACAAACTTGAATAGACGAGTTGCATGACAAGTTATAGTAGCAGATGAATGACAATGTGGAAAATCATGACCATGAAGGGTCCCACATGAGTTTTGGGGCCCTTTAAAATTTTTAAAACTTTTAATAAAGTACGATGATGTTCAACATTTTAAAATTTTGAAAAATTTGTGTCCCACACATCTTTGAAATATGCTAGAAGTGAAGAAGTAGAATGCAAACATTTAAGCTGGCACCAAGACGGGATGAATGGACCCATCATGTCGACGTAGCTATTTGGAAGAGATTTCAAAGATTTTTATCATGTCTGAAATTATTTTTGCAAAAGGATAAAATAAGAGAGGGTCGTCTGTCACCTTAGTTGCAACACAATGTGATGAGAAGAATTACATTTTGAGAGATGAGACCAAAGTAATGAAGAGAGGAGGGAATTAAATTTCTTATATAGTGATGACATTGTCTTTTTTCCAGTTTCAAGTAGAGAAAGGACTCCTACAAAACCCTTAACATTGTTGTATGCCATCATACCTATTTGTAGAAACAAAATTGAGACCCTTGCAGTTGTATGAGAATGTCACAAGTGAAGGAGTAGAATGCAGATGTTTAAGTTGGCACCAAGACGAAGTGAATAGACTCATCACGTCATGTAATCGTTCACAAAGAGATTTCAAAGATTTTTATTGTGTCTGAAATTATTTTTGCTGAACGACAAAATAAGATAGTCATCTGTCACTGTAGTTGCAACACAATTTTGCGGGAAAAATTACATTCTAGGAGATGCGACCAATGTAATGAAGAGAGGAGGGAATTAAATTTCTCATATAGTGATGACATTGTCTTTGCCCAGGTTTGAAGTAGAGAAAGGACTTTTGCAAAACTTTTAACATTGTTGTATGCCATCATATCTTCATTTGCAAAAGAAAAATTGAGACCTTTGCAACCTTATGATGTCATATGATCTATATGAGAGACAAAGGGAGGAGTAAATTGTGTGTTGAGGTTTTCTAGGCCATTTCGAACACCTTTTGGATGAGTGCAAATATGTCGTTTATACAATAGAGAAGCATGTTGTTAGGGGAAGAATGGAGCTTGTAGATTGCAAGGGAATAGTATTGCCTGCAAGAGCAAGGACATCCTAGTTTGTGAAGTGTAAGAAGTCTTGTGAAGAAGGGACACCGATAGATTGAAACACATTGCAAAAATTGCATACGACAACCCCATTGTCGATGATCAAATTATGTAGATGTAGAGATGACAAATCCTTTGTATATGACAACAAGGTAGATGAGGGTGTCATCTAGAGTGCTATTTGACCTTGTTCAGATGGCCATGCCATCAAGCATTCTGTCGATGATAGTGTTTTCAAGCTTGCTGCAAAACAACAATACCCTCAACTTAGTTGTATTCTCTTATACATTCATTTGCAGTAGGAGAATTAAGACCCTTCCATTTGTATGTCATATGATTGACATGGGAGACAAAGGGGAGGAGTAAAACATCTGTAGAGGGTTTTTAGATCATTTTGAACACATTTTGACTGAGTGGAAGTCAATTTCTTCTCTCGAGAGAAGCACATTGTTTGATCAGGGGTGGAGTTTGCAAACTGCAAGGGAACAAAGAGTGTTGCCTACATGAGCAAGTATGCCATAGTTTGCAAAGTGTAAGGAGAAGTCTTGCAGAGAAGAAATGCCGACAAATCGAAGCACAAACTAGGGATTGCATATGACAAATTGATTGCCATCGATCAATTCAATGCAAACAACATTTCCAAAACAAACGGCTACTCCATTGTAGGCGGTACCAAGGTAGACAAGGGTGTTGTCTTACCGTGTGCACATGATTGTGTCATTGATGACAATGCTGTGAACTAGCTTGTCAATGGTAATGTTGTCTAGCTGTATATTGATGTTTGTGTCATCAAGTTTGTTGTAGATGATTATGCCATTAGGCTTGATGTTGACAATAATGTAGATGGCTGTCTATTTGTTGATTACCATGTAGATGGTTGTTTGTTTGCCAATGATAGTTTCATCTAGCATGTCGATGATCTAGCCATTTGGTTATGCCAGTGGCAGTGTTGTATGGCATGACAACCACCTAGTTTTTTGATCATCCGTTGACAACTGTGCTACCATCCATCAAGGACAAGACACTAATGTCCAAGTTAGAGACATGTTGGATTTCACACCTATTTCGAGAAATCAACAAAAGCAATCCATCCACTCAAATCTTATACAAAAAATGTAAAATAGGACAAAAGAGAGAAACATATAGTGGGCACCAGTAGGCTTCATAAATAGTCACTATATTATCCGTAGATAAGAATCACAATACTTTGATACAATGGATGGAGTGGTGAGGTTTTTTTATACCAAAACTAAAAACCCAATTACGTAAAAGAATTTAACCTAAGGCAATATAACAAGAGGGCTTAAGGTTAATTACAAGTTATAAGGTGGGTTTAACCATAACAAGGTTAACCGCAGCCCATAGGACTTACATAATAAAATATTACAATAAATTAAATACAATTGTACAATGATTGCCCGTAGGCCTATACAAGATTACATTATACAATGTCGGCCTTGGCCATAAGTTAGATTACACTCGCAACACCCCCTTATAATCTGAATTGAGGGGCCAAGGAGAGAAGACATTGGTGACAATAATATCTCCCCTTTATAATGGATGCCCTAGTGGGCCTTTGCACTTGGGGAAGACTTATCTAGATACCCCTCATCATCTGAAATCCAATGATGCAAAAATGTCTCTGCATAGGAATCTCCTTAGGCTGGATTGTAGTCATCATTGACAATATCAGATACTCGTGCACATATCCAAAGAACATGTCCTCTAAGACTCAATTTGATAGAGAAGCCAAGAGTACTCCCTCTAAAAAAAAACTGCTTCAATTGCATAAGATAACACTTGGAAGCATAGCTTTCCATTTTACAACATACATCACCTTGTTTGAAGACTTCAACTTGCCCTTAGGCCACCTGATTTCCATCATCAAAAGAGGCTTTGCATGGACTTGTTTATGAAAAGAGCCATTACAAACTTCCAAGAGTACCTATAAAAAGAATAGAAGAAAGAAGAAAGCATAAATGATTAGATCTTCATGAATAAGCTGAATTGATAGCCCAAAGAAAAAAGAGGGATTGACTAAAGCACATTCTGAATCCTTTTCCTGTATGCCTCCAAAAGACTCAAAACCTGCTACAACTAGCACAAATCCAGTTGTATTTCCCATAAAAGTAGACCAAAGATTTTGATTACATAACATATGGTAAATTTGCCCTTTTAAAATAGGGCAATAGGCTTCGAGGAGTATCTTGCACAGTTTGGCCCTTAACACTATAACAGGTCCGTGAACCGATGTCACCTATGTGAAGAGCTTGAAAAATCATGCAATTTGAAAAAAGGGTTCAAAATGCTTCCGTATGTGAAGGTTATTTATTTTAATGAGAGCACATGTCCTTTTATAGTAAAGGAATGGCATAAACCCTAAAATGACTTAACCATACTTAAAGTAATTAATAAAATAGTAAAACATGAATTAGACTAAGTGAACAAGTGACTTTATTAATATTCGTAAGTCTATAGTCTAGATGACTATTATGAACTAGATAACTCTAACATAATGAGGAAAGAGAGATTGTCTTTCATAACTTCTGACATTATTAGGCAAAACACCATTGCAGTCTTATGTGATGGGATGTATGTCAGTTGGAGGAAAAACACCATTACAGTCTTTCTGTTTGTTTTTTTTGGTTTTTGATCTAGTGCTCTTTTTTAGCTTCTAAAGAACCATGGAAACATTGTCTATACATCTGCGTATGTTGAACTTTTAAGCATATTATAGACGGGGTGTATCTCAGTTGGAGTCAAAACACCATTACAGTATTTCTGTTTGTGTTTATTGGGTTTTATATCTCTTTCGTAGCTTCTAAAGAACTGTGGAAGCATAATATAAAATAGTTCATGAATATTTGAAACTGTCTACATAGTCAACTAAGTCAAGCCACGCCTTAAGGAACTTTTTAGATTGCCAGCCTTCAGAATCCCAAATTCAATAAGCATGTCGTTTGAAATTGTCTAATTTTCTAAAGCAGTTGACATGTTCAAAACTAAACATTCTAATGAATCATAACGTATGTTTTTTTCACGTTGCTCTGTTATTTTCTCCAAATGGCAAATGCTTTCTTGCTATGTGAAACATAAATGTTCTATATGACTTTGGCCTGAGTTTAAATTCTTTTATTTTCTAACTTCTATCTGGGTATTGGTACTTGGTGAAATGTTTAATGGATATATCGTGAATAGTGAGTGCTATGGTTTAGTTAATATTTAGGGAATTCATTCTCATGTTCTTTTAATCTCAATATTTGGATCATATTTTGCCTGGGACCTTGGACTATACCCAATATTAGGAGACATTCTCTGAACCATTAGTACCTTGTGCCATTCTAATTTACGTAAAGTAGAATTTAGGCAAATTTTAAGCAGTTGCTCAGTATCTTAATCTTCTGTCTTGACATGATCACTGTTGCATAAAACAAGCTCTTAGAAACCATCAAAAGCATTTGATTAGTTTATTCTTTTGATTCTGTTGTTATTAGTACAGGTAGTTATTGTTCCGATATGGAAGACAGCTGATGAGAAAGGTGGTATCTTGGAAGTAGCATCCATCCTAGAGAAAATGCTAAAGGAATCTAACATTAGGGTCAAATTGGATGAATCAGAGCAGAAGACTCCGGGATGGAAATTCAATTTCTGGGAAATGAAGGTGTGGTCTTATTTGTTTTTCATACAACAGCATGCTCCATAACTTTATTTTTTTCCTTTATCTGGAATGAGTCCACCATGTGTACTTAAACGTGTGTTTGCGTAATGCTTTATACCAAGTGGTATGTGTGAATGCTAGCATATGCATCTGTGTTTTCTATGTCTGCAATTTGATGCATTTCTGTCCATATTTTCTTGCAATGTTACATGATTGTTGGAGTCAAAAATATCTTTGTTTCCTTCCATTTCAAATTTTTGATTGGCATGCAGGGTGTGCCATTAAGGATTGAAATTGGTCCTCGAGATATCTTAAATAAGACGGTGGTAGTTTCACGGCGAGATGTTCCAGGGAAAGATGGCAAAGCTTATGGAATATCCATGGATCCTTCATTTATAAATGCATATATAAAGGAAAAATTGGAAGAAGTGCAATCAGCTCTTTTGGCAAGGGCTACTGCATTTCGTGACAGGTACACTCTTTCTTTGACAGGTACTTAATACACAAAAATTTGGGTAAGTTTTATTACAAATTTTTTCTTAACACTATGTTCATAGGATTATTGTAGTGAATGTCTGAAAATATAATGGAAGTAAAGGACTCACAAAATTGGCATAGTATATATAGACAAAGAAATTACTTCATTATGTCAAGCTAACTATACAACAAGAGAGGCCCAACATGTTTGGGACAAGTAGTTGTGAGAAAAGAGTTTTACACTATAAGCCAAGGTTCCAAGCCTATGAGGTGGGCACCTTGGATTGCCATGAGGACACCTGGAGGTAGGGACCGAACTTATGGCAACACATGGACCTTGGATCAAGTGCCCATAGACCTAGGCTTTAATGTAACCATATTATCGACCCAAGCCCACTCCCATGTTCTCTACGAGCTCTACCCTGATGTTAACCTTAACATTTTGTCAAGGATCACAAAGAAATATCCATAGTAGTTACCATGGTTGTTTGGTAGTTGACGAGGGTCTAAATGATATCAATTGCTCGGGGGTCCCGAGCTATAATGATTTGAAGCTTAATGTTTGTGGAGGTTATGGTGAAGGTTGAAGTTGCTATGGCACAATAGGACAAAGATTTGGACCTGCAATGCTTTCCTACAACACCTCTAGCATTTGATAGATGTCCAGGCCACCATACGCAGGAGCGATGCAAGGACCATTATTCTTCAATGCCTCTATATAGAGGGTTAGTATCACCAACAACTTTGCAACAATCCATAAAGGTCGACATTTAGGCTCAATTGAAAGCCAAATTGGACAATAGGATGCAACTAGTGTTGGATGAAGGAACCATATTTTGACACTAAGGTAGGTGAAGTCGAGTAGAGTGGACACATCACCCTCTACCAAGGGAAAAGTGAAAGATAGAGGTGACAAGCCCAAATTTAGCCATAAGGAGATGACATGGATTTTTCCTTTAGGTGACTAATGTAGAGATTGGTGGGGGTTGCATGGCAACAACCACGAACTGAAGTGTGCATTTAAGAACACATCAATTCATTGTATATTGCAGGTCTTGATTTTCGACTAGGATGCCTTTAAAAAGTACTGTGGTGGACATGTATACATATTATCTAAGCTTGAGGAGGAGTACGTTCCAAATTGAGTCTCAAATGATACCAATGACTTTTGGGCCCCAACACTTTGTACATGTGTTAAAGAGAAGAATCTAGACAACAATACCTACAAAAAATATTGACTAGTATTATGACTTAGCATAATGCCTCTCGAGGAAGTGTTGAGATTGTCATTGCATGAGAGCCATAGCTTGAGGATGTAGAGTGGCAGATATTCCAACATGACTCGTTTGTATATGTAGGGGATTATGGATGAGGTCAAGTATGATTTTGACTCTATTGTACTAATCCACCCTCTCATATACTAGTGTATTATTTCACCAAACTTTATGTTATTGTATACTAGGAGCAATTTTTCTCTAACTCAACTTTCTTATATACTGAAGTATTGTTTCACCTATCTCTATTTTAACAATCATATTGACATGGAGGATACCAAGGTTTGAGGATCAATAATTGAGGCTGAGCATTTAGCGACAACGTAGGAGTTGGCTGAGTGTGACAGGTATTGATCTCAAATGTTGTAGGATTTATGACCTTGCACATTGGATATCAAGACGTTGGAGAGAGATGTGCTAAGGAGCAAAGCAGAGCTGTAGGAGTTGCAATGATGAATTGAGATTGCAAACACGCCATTCAGAATGCGAGCAACTTATTTCAACATTTGAGTCACAACTTACTTATTAGGATAGAAACCTTCAGGAGGCCTTGAGATAGTGGGTTAGATGTTTCAAGCATGGTGAGTGGATGTGTCAAAGATACGTCATGCTTGTCAGAGTGTTTATTAGATGGAGGCAAGCTTGGCAGGACCATCTACTTCAGAATATGCTGTTGCCACTAGACCAACTATTTCATCTTCCTTGACCTCTACCTTTGACACGTATGTTGCTAGCACTTTCACTGATTTAGTTGGTTTGTTAGTGGGATTTTAATAGGTTTATCATAGGGTACCGGTAGGTGTAGGCAGTCAAATTGGTCTACATGATTCATGGTAGTCGAGCATGTTTTTTGTGTTGTTATATTGAGGTGAGAATTTTAAAAGTAAGAATGGCAGGTGTTGTTCATAGTTATTTGGGATACATTTAATTTTTATCAATATGTGGGTAATTGGATTGGTGCGATGGTTGCACGTAGTCACCCTTTGCCTGTGGCATTATATGTTCCCATTTGTTTTTCTTGGAGTAGCATGCATGCTCAACCATGACAATTCTCTTTGATTGTATTGGAGGAGAATGATAGATTCTTGCCTTGATTGCATACTTGTTGTATATGTTTGTCTTCATATCTATTGCATGGTATTTCATTGCACAATACATCATTTCTTTATTGTGTTGGTTGGTATATTGTATTGTGTGACTTGAATACTTGTCCATGTTTAGGTAACACTTTAGGGTTTGTTTGTGAGGCTTTTGGTTACGTTGTGTAGAATTAATTTTGTTCAATTGATTACTAGGGCAAAAGTTCTAGAAACAAACTTCTCAAATTGCAAGCATGTTGAGCCCAGTTTGACCATTAGAAGTTTGACATCACAAATTTTGAAGGATTGCTGGTCTTTAAGTGCATTTCTCACTCTAGCCTATTGATGAAAAGTTAAAAGCTTGACATCAAGCTTCTTTTAGATTGCAAATGACCTAAAAGCGCAAGGATAAGTAATTATATAAAATCCCTGTTGGTTACGAATCTGCCATGAGGAAAGGATTTTTGGTTAATGCGCCCAGATTCGCCCACCAGCATGAAAGGCCGGAAGGAAGAGATGCCTTCCGAGCCAATCTCCGGAGAAGGCCGGCTCCTTTTGGGGGGGGACTGATTTAAGCCAAAGGGAACAGGAAAGAAATAAATGAACGGAAAGAGACAAATGTACAGAAAGAGATTACAAATATGTCCAAAGGTTGGTGGGGGGAACTAACAGTACGGGAACACACCAATCACCGCTACTTACTGCATACAAACACAGAGCATGACAAGGAACTGCAAAACCTAGGCGTACTTCCGATACACCAGCAGCGTATGCACAGCTTCAATAGCTCCCTAGCAAACATTCCCTACAAGGAACTAACAGCAGGGGATCGTATCAATCACCAGATACGTACACTGACAGGGGTAGAAAGTAAACCTAGAGATGTCAGAGCCAGGTATATGTGTTAGGCAGAGAGTTTAACCGCACAGCTTCAATGGCTCCCTAGCAAACATTCCCTACAAGGAACTAACAAGCAGGGATCGCATCAATCACCGGACACGGGCCAGCAACGTCACACATAACTGATGGAACTGCTACCACATCTATTATATGAATGCTTTAAATTAATGAAGTACGGAAGGTGCTTTAAACAAGCAATGCTAGAGGAACCTGATCGCCAAATGCCGAAATGAATCAACGAGCCGCGACACAGGTGGGCCTAAGGCATATAATGAAAGACAAAGATAAAAGAATAAAGACAAGAGAATGGAACCATGCATACAGATTGTATTCATAAGCAGAAGCACGGTTACAGTAAGCACAGTAGTTCCCTAACAAACATTCCCCTTCCACCCTTTACAATGAATTCAAGATGGGCTTTTATAGCCCGAGTCCCACCCGTTACATTAATGGGCACAGTAGTCCCGACCAAACATAAGCCGACGTAAGCGGCGAAAGAGCCGCAAATGCCGACCTTTTGTCGGATCGGGTCGTACCCGCAAGATGGTCTTCCCGGAAGCCGGACAGCTACGTGGCGGAGTGCCGGGCAAAACTTCAAGTCGGCAAGCTCGCTGGTAGCCGGGAGCGGTGAAACCTCGCATCAGCTTTGAATGAGGATATTAACGCAGCGGTGCGGGCAGCCCATGCTTATCCCTTTTGGTCGGCAGCCTTGGTTCAAATCCCGAAGCCGGACACTTGTCCGATGATGGGTTATGTCGTGTGACACATGCCCGCCTTAGAGGGCGACCTATCCATCTTCGCTTGGGATCGGGGCTCCTTGGGATGCGTGCAGAAATCGGTGCGATCGGGGAAGGCCTTCAAGCCTTGGTCAAATTCCGGGTTTGTTCCCCTACCGCACACTCGCCAAGGGCGCATTCCGACTCGCTGAGAAGTCGAATCGCGCACAGTGCGAACACCGGTGTCCGCCGCCATATGGACTCGCTCCGGCATTTTATCTTTCTTCTGCATTGACTCGCCGACTGCCAGTTGCAAGGTGCGCCCAGAAAGTGGGGCGAAGTCGGACTTCGCACCAAAACTGGGCGAAGTACGCACTTCGCACCAAAACTGGGCGAAGTGCGCACTTCGCACCAAAACTGGGCGAAGTGCGAACTTCGCACCCAGACTTAGCCAATTTCAGATAGACCTGCTGGAAAGCCGGAAAATCAACTGGGGGACTCCAAGGAAAAAAGGGGGGAGAGAAAGAGAATGGGAAAGAAAAGGAAAGGGAGAGAAGGAAGAAAAACGGAAGGAGGAAAAGAAGAGCAACACTGTTACAAAACAATATTGAAGACATTGCACCCCGTGCAAAATGTGACAACATTTCTGGCGGCTCGCGGGGTGTCGAGCTCGCCTCGGCGCAAAGAATCCATGCCTTCATCCTTTGGGTGCAGAGGAACTTACCTCCCCTGCCTTTTGCTGCTCTAACTGTTCTCCTTGCGGCAACTGTTCTTCAGATTCATCTTTGTCAGTTGCCTCATCAGTATCTCCTTCCGAAAGGTCTCCATTTCTCGCTTCGCCTCGCACATGCGAGTGTACGCCTCTTGGGCCGAGCGCCGTGCTTCCGCTTCGAATGGCTTGCGGTCGGCTATGTCTTCTAATGCTCCGTGAAAAGCGACGACCGCGTGCATGTCGATGGTGAGGTATCTTTTCTCTAACTCCCGAAAATAGGAGCGGATCCCGGAATATCCGGACACCATCTGAGTGACTCGACTGTCTTGAATTGGCTCAGCCCAGCTATCAATTTCAGCTGTATCTGCTTCAAAGGACTGCCAATTCTTCTTTACCCGATCTAGGGTGAGGAGCTCGCCATTCTCAACAAAACCTCGACACCCAAGTTCTGAAAGAGCGTGAAAGGGGGCCAGACAGATATCTCTTTCATGTCCGAATGCGTCAAGCATTCGTCTGGCCACTCTCACCTCTTCAACTTTTCTGAAATATTTGTGCAAGGTCACCCTTGCACCTGCCCATTCTGCAGCCGAATGAGGACACGGGGGAAAAAGGACGCCGTCGCGCTCGCGCTCCCCGAAGATTTATCGCCGTGTCCAGCCATTGCTTTGCCTGGCGCTCGGCCTCCTCTACCACAGGTTTTCCCGGCGTAAACTTCTTGAATCCCGGATGCGAAGTCCAGGACCGCCATCGCCTTAAAGGTATGGGGCTTGCATTCCCTCAACAAACCAGCCCTCATTTCCTTAACTTTTGTCTTTGAAAAGACAGACCGCTTGAGATGTTTTCTCCGCAAGCCGCGATCGCGCTCGCTTCAAAGACTCCCGGAGCCGAGAAATCTGCTCCGAGGCCGCTTTCTTTTCGGTTGCGGCTCGTTGTCGAGAAGCGGCCAGCCGGGCTTTGAATTCATCTCGCTTCTCGCCGCGCCGCTTCCAGCTGCTCGTTGGACCTAGATAGGTCCTCTTCAAGTTGCCTTACTTTGTCCCGCAACGCGAAAAGTTCTTCCTCGCTCCTCCGTACTCTTGACAAAGAGATTGTCGCCTTTGCGCATGATCGTCCGAATCTCATACTGTTTATCAATGTCGTCAAAGCTTTTCTCCTTTGTCCGGAGCACGTAGTCCGCCTTAGTCATTTCTCGGAGAGGCTTCTTCACTATTGGGATTATTTTCTCCGTTGTAATCACTCTCCTTCCGAAATCATACTTTGCGCGTTTTGCCGGGCGGCTATCTCTTCGTGTCTCCTCCGCTTCGTGTCTTGGCGGAAAGAGACAGAATACTCTACGGCTCTCGCTGCCGTGGGCAAGTCATCCGAGTTCGAAGGTCGTCCATAAAATCTGGTTCCCCCAGCCTAGGGATCCGCCGAGACGTCCCTCCCGCGGGGATGGGATCGGGAGGAACCGGACGGACCTTGGAAGAATCGGCCGCTTGTGGGGGCGACCGGGAAATGGAAATGGGAGCGGCTGACACTGTGAGGGTTTGAAGCGGCTGAGGCGGAGGATGTGATGGTGAACGGACAGCCTCAGCACTGACCTCGGGCGAAGGGTTTGGAGTTGTGCTCAGAGAAAGAGAGACGTTAGGGTTCTGAGCAAACTGATCGAAAGAATGGGGACCGCTAGAAGGACGCGGAGACGGGGAGGAGGATGTGGTCATGGCTCGCCCAGATTGAGCGGGGGACTGAGTGGAAGTAGAACTGGGTGAGACTAGAGAGACAGGGACAGCAAACGTACCTGCGGGCTCCGCCTGAGCCGATGCCGGGTGAATGTCTTCGCTTCTTGTCTCGGCGGCTGGCTTGGGACTGCCCAAAGGAATTGCCTCTGCGGCGGCAGGACGCGGCTGCGGCTCGCGACCGGTCGGCCGCACCATCGTGCTAGGGTCGCCCGATTTTCTCAACTCTCCTCCGCTTCTTCTCTTCCGGGAACAACCGTCGGATCGGGGGAAGGAGACGGCGGTGCAGCGAGCACCGATGCTCCCACGGTAAACTTGTACCGGGGTTTGACTTGCGTGAAGGTCCGCCGCGACCGGTCTCGTTTCCGGCGGCGCCGGCGCTTTTCTTGCCTCGAGGAAGTGCCTCGGCGCCGCCTTGACTAACTCTTTCGCCTTTTCGTGCGCCGCCTTGGGAGCCACGGGCTGCATTGGATTGACCTGGGTACTTGCTGGGCCTGCGCTGGCAGTTGCTGAAGTGTACAACCGTTTGGGAGGAGACCCACTTTTATAATCCTCAAAGGGGCCTCGGGGAACGTAACCTTGATATGCGAACGGCCGCCACCGTCATGATGCTCGGTCATAGAGAACCGAGAAGTCGTCATCTACGGCCGTGTTTCTCCTTGTGGATTTATCGTGTCCGCGTGCGGCATCTCATTTTCCAAAGATTCAGTAATCTTTTCTTTAGACCAGCTTAAGGCCTCGCAATCTTGGACAGAAATTTTTTGAACCCCGGAGATGAGAAGTGATGGTCCGGGTTTCGCTTGGGGTCATATGTCACCTCCTCGCAAAGAGAAATCCTCGCCGAGGGGGAGAAGCTTCCATTAATTCAATCTCCCACTCAAGGTCCACATGGACCACGTCGCATCTATCTTCGGTTATATCCCGGGGCACAAATGTGCAAACTTTCCCCTTATCCCATGAGGGTCATACTTCCAGCAGCCGCGGCAAAGAAACCAAGGCCAATCCGGGACAGCGCTTGCTCTAGGTAGACATGTTGTCCTACCTCAGCAATCTCAACGTTGGCCCAGGAAAGAGGGTATTGGAAAATCTGTCCTCTTTTCTTCCCTAGGCCAAACTCTTCTTCCACATAGTCCATCTGTCGGGCAACCTCCATCCCGAACGTATGCTCTGAGCACCAATAGGGCAGCAAATAGGGTTTGCCCTTGAACCCGTAGATTCTGATCACAATCCCCTGCGTCAGCCTAAAAACGTCCCCGAGCTTCCGATTTATCAAAGCACTCGTCATTTCTCTCGGGGGACGGGGGATTTCACTTTCGGTGAAGACTGACATGACGAATCCCAGAAAGTTGAAGTTGAACTTGTAGTAGGACCCTTTCCGGTATAAGTCATCCGTCCAGTTATAGACGGGCTGGGGCTCTCCCTTCTCGTTAACCTTCTTTAGGTTCAGGATCGGCATTTGGGGGTGCAGATGGTACAAACAAAGCCAGGCCGTAACGGAACTGAAACGAAAATCGGTTGACTGCCTCTTCTGAATCTTCAACAGCCGGAATGAATGGCGTAAGCCGACCGGTCCGCCTGGCCGAAAGAGATGGGGCGCTTTCCGCTCCGCCGCGCCGCCGGTTCGTAAGATTCTCCACACAGAGGCATTCTCGCAGCGCCACCGGTACGGGTGCACCACTCATCGGAGTCGCAGCCGAGGATCCATGCCAAGATGGTATATAGATACTTGCTCGAAATTTCGCCAAAGGCATGGGGCCGGCCGGCCATTGTCCGCCGGAAGCGGGGCGTTGAGCTCTGAATTGAGGAAATCCCTCATTCGCTTGGTGTGCGTGAAACGTCCCGCTTGTTCGCCCAGACTGATTTTTCTGAGGATGGTGCCGGAGTCATACTCCAGCCCTGGGGCGAAAGCTGGCTGCACAGTCTCCCCGCGCAGAGGCGAACAAGGGTTTGCCAACGGAACCGCAGATTTGCCGGAAGCCGGTTTATAATGTCTAACAATTAAGTCTATCACCTCCGGCATTGGTGGACAGGAGGGCACATGAATCGAAGAGATTTGATTTGTACGCCGCTCCAAAATGATGGGAGGGCGAAACTTTGTCGGCCCAGCTCTCCACATTCGCTCGCAGCTGAGTTAGGCTCATGGAAAACAAGCCGTCCACATATCCTGCTAGGTAATTCACCGGAGGTGGTGGGGATTGCCCACGCTGTACCTTCTTCGTCCGGGCCTTTGACTTTTTCTCTGGCGGAGGATCGCCTTTGAAAACTCCCCGGCCGCGGCAAATCCCCCGGTTCATTGCTCACTGGATCGCGCCGACACGGGCCTTTTTCCCTTGTCCATCTCTCCGAGTCAGCAATAATGACAAGTTCAGTCGTCTCGCAACAAATTTCGCTATCGTAGGAATAATTAGCACTCGTCCGAGGAATAATCTCTGCAACTGGAATGTTGGCATGATTGTGACCCCCTTTTCTAGATAAAAACAGCGCCATTAATGCAACGCAGGAGGGGTAGGTCGGCTGAGTTAAAACCCTTGGTGGTCGCGCAGGAGAACGTTTGAGAAAAGACGCGCCCCGGCAGACGTGCCTTGCTTCTTTAGTTGCATTTTTCCTTGAAAAACGCGCAATCATTAATTCAGCGTTGGGGACTGCACCATGGCTGACGTTGCTGCCACCACTTGGGCACACTGCTCAAGACAAAACCTTTGGCGCGGAAACCCAGATTAAAACAAGTGCAAGCGCGCCTTGGGCCCAGCATGGGGGTTTTTGAATTTTTCGTTATTATTTTTCTTTTGAAACGCGTCCCAACGCTGGCCCGGAAAACTAGGCGCAGCTGGGCTTCACCCGGTTGGGCGCGGCCCGACTCGCCGGCGAGTCGGACTTCGCCCGACTTCGGGCGAGTTCGAACTTCGCGCGAAGCGCGTGCTTGAACTCCTTTTGCTTGCTTGCTGCGCCCAAGGCTTCGGACGCGGTCTGGGTCTTTGCCGCCTTTGGGCTTCACACACCTTTGCAACCTTCGCCCGTTGTCCGAACTGCGCAATGCGATGCTGACTTTGTTCGGACTTCGGCCGAAGCTTGGTGCGAAGTGCGAACTTCGCGGTTCGCTTCGCACGAGAATAGAGCGCAGCGCGCACTTCGCACGAGCGCTCGCCGAGTCGTCGCGGGTCGCACTCGCGCAAACTTTGCGCGCAATGCGTACTTCGCACGAAGGGTTGCGCAGTGCGTACTCGGTCAAACGCTTCTGTTTTCTCGAACAAACTTCGCATCCGGCCGAGTCAACGCCAGTCGGGCTTCGGCCAACACTTAGTCGATTTTTTGCTCTTTTTCTCCTTTCTTTCTCTCGCATAGCCGAACTTCGCCCTCCTCGCGGGCAACGACGTACTTCGCTGCGAAGTCTGTCTTTCTCTCCCATGCCGCATTTAAGCTCAAAGAAGGAAAAATAAACTGAAAGCTAAAACTGGAAACTATACATGCGGGGAAAATAAAAAACACAAGGAAAAATTTTTACAAGGGCCACTCGGGCGCCTTCAACAGCGATAAAGCTTCAAGTGGAACCCGTTGACGGGGATGGGGAGGAGCCGACCCTCCATATCCGAAAGTATGTAGGCATTGAACCGATTCACCCGGCAATCCGATAAGGGCCCTCCCGCAGAGCGTCAAATTTTCCGTGATTACCCGGTTTTGCCTTGTATGAGTCCCACTTCAGCACTGTGTCCCCGACTTCGAAAACTCGGGCAATGGTGCCTTTGGCAAACCAGCCTTTAGTGGCCGCAATGTGATCGGCGAAGGCCCGGTATGCACTTTCTCTCGTCTTCTTCCAACCGGCAGGAGTTGGCACAACTGTCGTCTACCGGGTCTCCGCCGCTCCCGTCTTCATCAACCATCCACAGTGGCGGGGATTTCAATGTGTGATGGCATAACAGCTTGCTTGCCATAGACGAGCGCGTAGGGGGACGTCTTGAGGGATTTCTTGAACGCAACTCGTCCGCCCACGCGCCCGGTTCAGAGCAAGTGCCAAGTCCGCTTATTCTTTTCAATGGTCCTCCGGAGAATTTTCAGGAGGTTCTTGTTAGTAGACTCGGCAAGGCCATTCCCTCGCGGGTAGTAATTAGAAGACATCTTGTGATAGATGCCAAGTCTGCCGGTGTACTCCGTGAGTACGGCGCCTACAAATCCCGGACCGTTGTCCGTCACAATCGACTCGGAACCCCGAAGCGGGTAATCGTGCTCTCAATGAACCCGATGACCGTTTCTTGGTCGGCGTTCTTGGTCGGGATCGCCTCCGTCCACCGTGTGAAATAGTCGGTAGCTGCGAGAATAAACTTGTGGCCGGCGGAGGAGTTAGGAGAAATCACCCCAATGAAGTCTAGACCCCATTGCTGGAACGGAGCTTCGGCTTGAATCGGCTGAAGGGGCAGGGGTGCTTTTCTGTTTCGGCCAGCATACCTCTGGCATTGATCACATTTGGCGCAGACCGCATACGCGTCTGGCAACGTAGTGGGCCAATAGTATCCAGCCCTTATTATTTTTAAGGCCGTTGGCCTTGAAGAATGGTGACCCCTAGGCATCCCGGAATGAAAGTCTCCGAGGATCCTAGGCTGGTCAGATTTTATGACGCACCGCAACAAGATGCCGTCAATGTTTTTGAAGTAAAGCCCCTCGGGGCGAAGAGTGTACCTTAGTGCACCTAGCCGAAATCTCCTTCGTTGTGAGGCGTTCAGGTGATCGGGACATCTTCCGGTGCATAAGTATCTCACCGCTCATCTGTCCAATCACTCCCCTCCGATAAGGAGTTGGCTAGGTAGATGCGTGTCGCTGTGTCCTCCCACTTGCAAAGCGGAGATGCCGGCCACGGCGCTTCGGGCCAATTCCCGACACAAGGCTCGGCCTCCGATAAGCTTGGTGGGCCGTACTTCGATGTCAAACTCCCGGATCTTGGCAATCCATCCCGCTCTCTTGTGACCCGGTTCTCCTTGCAAGATGAAACTGCGAACATCGGGGTGAATCACAAAGACAAGTGGTCTTACTTCGGGAGACAAAGTGCCCGAACTTTCGAAGGGACTTCATGACCGCATGGACCCGCCGCTCTATAAAATTGTACTTCTCTTCGTGCGGCAAAATCACTTGGCTTAGGAACGCAATGGGGCGCTCCTCACCGTCGTCTCCCTTCCGAGTCGGGACCGCAGCCGTAACTTTCGGGTTCTCCCACCGCATACGTGATGAAGTCCTTGGAGTAGTCCGGGTTTGTCAACACCGGAGCTTGCGCAACTCGAGCCTTGATTTCCTCGAAAGCTTGCTCTCTCTCATCACCCATTCGTAAGGTGTATCTTTCTTCAACAGCTCGGCCATAGGCTTGATCACTCGTGCGAAGTCCGGGATGAACTTCCGCACGAAGTTAATCCGACCGAAGAAGGACCGCAGCCCTTTTTTATCGGGGCAATGGCAAGCGAACGAGGGCTTCCGCTCCGTCGTGGTCAATGGCGAGGCCTTCCTCGGAGATGACATGTCCCAACAGCCTTCCTTCCTTTACCGCGAAGACAGACTTCTTCGGGTTTATAGAGATGCCGAATTCTCGACAACTTTCAAATATCCGCCGCAGTGCGAAACATGATCTTCTCGTCGGTGAGAGAAAACATCATGTCATCAAGGTAGATGACAATAATCTTGTTGAGCAGCTTTCCTAAGGCCAGGTCCATGGCCCTTTGGAACGTGGCACCAAGCATTGGATAAGCCAAACGGCATGCGCCGATAGGCGAACGTCCCCACTTCGTGGTAAACGCCGTCTTATGCCGGTCTTCGTCTTTGACCCAAATCTGGTTGTAGCCGGAAAATCCATCTAAAAGTGAAAATCTCTGGGCTCCAAAGAACGATATGTAGAATCTGGTCGATTTGGGGAAGCGGATAGTGGTCCCGGAGGGAAGCCTGATTTAGGTTTCGAAGTCGACACGTAGACGTATGTCGCCATTCTTTTTCCTCACGGCACCAAATTCGCGACCCAGGATGAATGTTTGATGGGGTAGATGATCTTGGCCTCCAGCATCTTCAAGAGCTCGGTCTTCATCATGGCCTCAATCTTTGGATTTACGGCCCTTTGCTTTTGTCGGAACGGCTTGGCGCCATCCTCTAGCTCGATGGTATGCTCGGATGACAGATCCGTCATACCCCTCAAATCCTCGTAGCACCGGGCCACGATGTCGGGGAACTCCCGGCACAGCTGATCTAATCCGCACCAGCCTCCTCCGACGTGCAGCCTGCTCCGACCTTGATGGTTTTACCATGTTCGAGCTCCTGTGTCAGGATACCGCCTCGGGTCTACTTTGATCCCGTGGGATATTGCTCGTCATTTCGATCAAAGAGACTCTCTAATGTAATCATCCTTTTGGGACGTGATTATTCCGTAATCGTATCAACCCCTCATATTGCTCGTCATCATGGTCTCTACCTTCGATTACACACACTTCGTTAACCAGGAATGTGACGATCTCCTCGTCACAGCTGAATACCCGCTGTAGGTATCCCTATCGTGCACGTAAGGCCCGTAAATGGTGCGGACCGGCTTCGGCTTCGGACGACGTCTTCACCTGAACGCACCTGGCTCCAACAGACGCCGTAATATCCGCGTGCTTGTTTCTCTCACGCGATATTGCCTTAACGTTCAATGAGTCAAACGATTCCATCGAGTCCCGGACCCGATTGCGGTACGCTCTAAGATAGTGATGCTTAGACGCGCATTTATTCGTAACTTGATGACACACTAACTCGAATCTCCGAAAATTTGGAGATGCTTGATTCCGAGCCTTTCCGCCTTTCGCACCCAAGCACGTGGCTTCGTATTCCGCCGAATTGTTAGTACAGCCTCCGTGCCGCCTCGTAGGCATAGTCCCTCCGGACTCCGGCTGGGGAAACCAGGAGGACCCCCGCACCGGCGCCATTCTTGCAACGCGCGCCGTCAAAGAAAAGCTTCCACAGCTCTTCGGGTGCAGGTCCTACTTCCTTCGCAACGGACACGTCAAGCTCCTCGGCCGCTTAATGGAGTAACGACTCTGCTCCGTCCCGATTACAGCATTGAAGTCTTGCAACGAGAACTCGTCTTCAAGCCGTAGCACTTCGAGAGCTTGCTCGGCCGGTTCTATCGTCACCGCTTCTTCCTCCGACAACCGGACCATGCACCCATCTCTCCTCCGGTATCTTGTCTACTAGAAAAGGGGAAGGCTTCTCATTGAAAATTTTCGGTCTCCTTCCTTTGAAGGGCACTTCCATGTGCGAGTAGTCTAGAGACAGTACCCGCCCAACTTCGCAGTTGAACTCCCGAGAGAGACACATGCCGAAGTAAGGCTCCAGGTCAACAATCACGACCTCTTGGATGACCACAATGTCGAGAGCTTTGTGCACCGGATAGGGATGTCCTTTATGACACCAACCGTCTTGACAGGGGTGCCGTCTAATTGCAAGACACCTTGGCTGCTCCGTGTGTATTCCATCCCGATCTCATCGCACGGCCTTCGGCATCACAGCCGAGGAAGCACCGGAATCCACCATGCAGCTAGAACTATGTGCCCTTGCATCCGCAAAGACAGATAAAAGGGTGGCGGTCCTGCTCTTCCCAATGGCAGGAGACTCGTCAAAGGTTGAACCAGACAGCAGCCGCATCCGCTGCCGTTCTTCATGTTCTTCGATGATTCTTGCAAGCAGATCTACCCGGCCTCGGAAGCGTAAGAGCATCGTACATGCCGATTCCGGCAGAGTCTTCTTTAACTCGTCTACAATGCTGTAGCCCGAGGTACTAGCTCCTTCCGCCGGTTTAGCCGGTTCATACCCGGTCCGGCATCGTTGGGTGGCCTCAACTCGCCGTCTCTTGGTCGAGACGGGTACTTCAGCCTTCTCCCCGGGCTTGTTCTTTGGTTTCGGCCGGGGCTGAAGTACAGAAGCTTAGCGGGAGTTGGGGCCTTTGCCGGAGGCTTAGCCGGAACAGCAGCGGCCTTTGGCCGGAGAAGGTTTAGCGGGAGCTTTATCTTTGGACGCCTTCTCCCGGGCCGTGTAAGGCCACGCCCGCTAGGACGGTGGCAGCCCATCGGGCTGCGGTTTTTCTCTTCTCGCGTATACCTGCAAAGGTTTAGCCGCGTCCGCAGCTTTCTTTTCTTCCTTGGCGGGCGCCACTGGATTCTCTTCTGGCAGGGCAAAATTGGCCTCGCCGTCCAAGATCATGTACAGCTCATCATCTTCTATAGTGCTGCCGGCCAAGGTCTGGATGTAGTGCTGGTGCAAAGTGCACCTTCCTCCGAATGCGGGTCATTGCACGTAGTGCACCGGCTGACTCGGTCGGGAGGACCAGGTGGGTCATCTATAGCAAGATTTCTCGAG
This sequence comes from Wollemia nobilis, assembly GCA_028583015.1. Lineage (NCBI taxonomy): Eukaryota > Viridiplantae > Streptophyta > Pinopsida > Araucariales > Araucariaceae > Wollemia > Wollemia nobilis. The sequence goes on from JAQPPZ010003542.1 coordinate 995,473, forward strand.
GCGGACGCCTCGCGGTTGGTTCTCCGGGGCTTTATCTTTTGTCGCGCCGGTGGCGCATACGGCCTTCTAGGAGCAAAGTCCATTTGGGCCTCGCTTCTTTTTCATAGCGGTCATGTCATTGGACATGGCATGATATCCGGAGGCCAAAGCCCGCACTTCTTGTAGAATCGTGTTCGGATGCCGTCAGTCGGGAGGCGGCAACTGTGCCGGTGGAGGCAAAGCGGCCAATGGAGGAGGGTTAGAATAAGACGCATACTGCGGGGGAGCAGGAAGCGCCGGAAAATGCGGAGCGGGAGGAGGCGGATGAGGGTAATGCAACTGAGGCGGGCCGTATTGAGTTACGACCGGCGCCGGATTCCACTGCGGCTGGGGCTGCTGCCCTGAAGTAGACGGCACACCACCGTGGCGTAAGGATACCGCGATCCGGGAAAGTCGGGATGAATCGGCTCCCGCACTCGGACGGAAGCCTCGCCGATGGAGATAATGTCGCCTTCGCCTTGCCGGGCAGCTTCGTATAGTGCAGGGAATTCGTCAATTCGGGCGATCTTCAGCAGCAGGCATATGTCTGAGTTGAAAGACCTCAGATAGTAGTGAGCAGCCATGCCGGCTGAAGGCCGAAGTTCGCGAGGTACCCGTTTCCGGGATCTCGCAAACCTAATGTTAAAATCGGACACCTCCTCTTGAGGATGCCTCCGGATTGCTTGGAACCGATGCAAGAGAGAGGTAGGATCAGCGGACTCGTTGCATCCTTTTACGAGCCTCCCGGCAAGCCGGGGCCACCCAGGTGATGGATCCCTCTCGGCGCACGATCTCCACCGAGAGAGAAGCTTTCCCTCGTGGAAAGGGCCGCAGACGGGTCTTCACACTTTCATCGGTGATGGTATGCAGTGCGGCCAGTGGCAAGGATGTCCTGGTTGTGCTCGTACGCCGTCTTAACGTAGCCGTCGTATGTGGGAATAGACTTTAAAGCAAGCAGGGGCACAGCTTGTCGACCGATCGGGGCCAAAGGCCTCGTAGAGTCCACCGCCGGGAAGAGATCATCGTCATTCGGCCGTTGATCGGCCATTTCTTCTTCTTCTCCGCCGTCGGTTGTGTACTCGTTATCGGTACTTTCCGAGGATACAGGATTTTCCTCTTCCTCGGCCTCTTCTACTTCGTACTCGGCTCTTCCGACCTCAGCTTCGGCTTCGTCGAAATGAGCTCGCGGATCAGCCATCCTGGGTATCTCGCCTCGAGCGTGGATGTCTAGTTCGTAGAACTCAGGCGGGCTTCTCGGATTTCTTGTTCGCCACCTTCTCGTGTGCATGAAGGTGACAGAACCGGTCTTCTAGACTCAGAGGATTTGTTCGTGCAGAGTCGCCAGTGTTCGGATTTGGAACCAGCAATGAAGCGAACACCGGTGCTTCGATTCTGTCGTGGGTGAGAAACTTCCTTGTCTCACCAAGAGCTCAGGAACTGTCAGCGCCTGTGGAGACTGATCGGAAAATCTCTCGTCAGATGTGGGACCCGTGTTCCGCCGAGCGGGTCAGAAGAACTGTTGCGCTAGGTGGAAACTGGACGGGTACTCTTTCTTTAAATCGTGGGACAAGCGTCCCACCGGCGTGCGTAGAAACCGTTGGTTACGAATCCGCCATGAGGAAAGGATTTTTGGTTAATGCGCCCGCATTCGCCCACCAAAGATGAAAGGCCGGAAGGAAGAGATGCCTTCCGAGCCAATCTCCGGAGAAGGCCGGCTCCTTTTGGGGGGCTTGATTTAAGCTAAAGGGAACAGAAAGAAATAAATGAACGGAAAGAGACAAATGTACAGAAAGAGATTACAAATATGTCCAAAGGTTGGTGGGGGGAACTAACAATACGGGAACACACCAATCACCGCTACTTACTGCATACAAACACAGAGCATGACAAGGAACCGCAAAACCTAGGCGTACTTCCGATACACAAGCAGCGTATGCACAGCTTCAATAGCTCCCTAGCAAACATTCCCTACAAGGAACTAACAGAAGGGGATCGTATCAATCACCAGATACGTACACTGACAGGGGTAGAAAGTAAACCTAGAGATGTCAGAGCAAGGTATATGTGTTAGGTAGAGAGTTTAACCGCACAGCTTCAATGGCTCCCTAGCAAACATTCCCTACAAGGAACTAACAGATAGGGATCGCATCAATCACTGTGATACGGGCCAGCAACGTCACACATAACTGATGGAACTGCTACCACATCTATTATATGAATGCTTTAAATTAATGAAGTACATAAGGTGCTTTAAACAAGCAATGCTAGAGGAACCTGATCGCCAAATGCCGAAATGAATCAACGAGTCGCGATACATGTGGGCCTAAGGCATATAATGAAAGACAAAGATAAAAGAATAAAGACAAGAGAATGTAACCGTGCATACAGATTGTATTCATAAGCGTACACGTTACATAGAAGCACGTAGTTCCCTAACAAACATTCCCCTTCCACCCTTTACAATGAATTCAAGATGGGCTTTTATAGCCCGAGTCCCACCCGTTACATTAATGGGCACGTAGTCCCACCAAACATAAGTCGACGTAAGCGGCGAAAGAGCCGCAAATGCCGACCTTTTGTCGGATCGGTCGTACCCGCAAAGATGGTCTTCCCGGAAGCCGGACAGCCTACGTGGCGGAGTGCCGGGCAAAACTTCAAGTCGGCAGCTCGCTAGTAGCCGGAGCAGTGAAACCTCGGATCAGCTTTGAATGAGGATATTAACGCAGCGGTGCAGCAGCCCATGCTTATCCCTTTTGGTCGGCAGCCTTGGTTCAAATCCCGAGCCGGACACTTGTCCGATGATGGGTTATGTCAGGACACATGCCCGCCTTGGAGGGCAGCCTATCCATCTTCGCTTGGGATCGGGGCTCCTTGGGATGCGTGCAGAAATCGGTGCAGTCGGGGAAGGCCTTCAAGCCTTGGTCAAATTCCGGGTTTGTTCCCCTACCGCACACTCGCCAAGGGCGCATTCCGACTCGCTGAGAAGTCGAATCGCGCACAAGCGAACACCGGTGTCCGCCGCCATATGGACTCGCTCCGGCATTTTATCTTTCTTCGCATTGACCCGCCAGTCCGCTGGCAAGGTGCGCCAGAAGTGGGGCGAAGTCGGACTTCGCACCAAAACTGGGCGAAGTACGCACTTCGCACCAAAATCGGGCGAAGTGCGAACTTCGCACCCAGACTTAGCCAATTTCAGATAGACCTGCTGGAAAGCTGGAAAATCAACTGGGGGACTCCAAGGAAAAAAGGGGGGAGAGAAAGAGAATGGGAAAGAAAAGGAAAGGGAGAGAAGGAAGAAAAACGGAAGGAGGAAAAGAAGAGCAGCACTGTTACAAAACAATATTGAAGACATTGCACCCCGTGCAAAATGTGACAACAATCCCTAGAGGAGATATATGTGGTAGGTGACCTCCTTAATGATATGTGCAATATTCCCACATTTGTCGGGAATTTAACAAGACAACAGAGGCACTTGCCAACAATGCTATAAGAAGAGAGCATTCCAATTTGAGAATTACAAGGAAAAAATTTAGCAAAGATGTGATGACAGACGATAAAGAGAAAGCAACAGAGCATATGGAGATTCTGGCGCCTCTGAAGATTCTAGCACCTTTGAAGACTTCGGCGTCTTTGGACAACTGTGGACCTTTGGTTTGGCTTTTTGCCGAAATATAGGGTTTGTTGAGTGCGGTATTGGGTTTGATGAGTGATCTTGGCAAAAGTTTGGCTTGCTGTGATCTTGGCATAATTTTGGCTTTCTATGATCTTGGCAAAAGTTTGGCTTTTTGTGATCTTGGCAAAAGTTTGGCTTTCTGTGATCTTGGAAAAGGTTGGCTTTTTGTGATCTTGGCAAAGGTTTGGCTTTCTGTGATCTTGGCAAAAGTTTGGCTTTCTGTGATTGTGGTAAAAGTTTGGCTTTTTGTGATCCTGGCAAAAATTTGGCTTTTTGTGATCTTGGCAAAGGTTTGGCTTTCTGTGATCTTGGCAAAAGTTTGGTTGTCTGTGGTTGTGAGACATAGAAGGCATCTTTGTTGTACAAGGGACCGGGACCCTTTCAAAACCTGTTCTTTATCCTAATAAAAAAACAAACTTTACTTTAAAAAAAAATGATATACGAAAGTGAGGAATATAGCTGGATCAGAGTGCACAAGTGCTCAATTATATGAATTATTCTTGACCCTAATGCCAATCTAATATAGCAAACACCAATTATTAAAATCAACCTACCAAAAGTGATTTATTAATGCCCATCTCATGCTAGATGATTGTCTTAGATTCGTACCCATTGAATTATTTTGAAACAGGGCCATATTCCTCAATAGGATCAAGGTATATCGTCTTTGGTCTCTTCAGGAGGTGGAGATGGAAGAACATTTCATCTTTAGGTGTTCTATTTATTATGAGATTTGAGGGAGGTATGATTGCTTGTATAGAGACTTAGATGGATCTCTTGCCAATTTTAGCTATCCTGAAGCTAGCAACTTCACATTATTTATTACAGGGGAGATTGACTACTACTTGACCAATCACCTCATTCTTTCACCCTATCTCTATTTTCAGGAGTACTAAGTGTTGATTTGAAGCTATAGCTCTCCAGAATGTTAATGACAGATTTGTGCGCCCTTTTTTACATATGAGAGTGGCTATTAGGGTTCTGGTACTTTCTTCTTCTTGCATGCAGCAGAACAAGACTGAAATTCTTTGGTGTTAGGTTTGTCACTCTGTACCCAAGAGTTGTAGATAGATGCAGCATACCGATTTTCTATCTTCTTGTATTGATTCCATGACCATGGATGCTAGAAGAGTCCTGAGGGGTTGAACTCCGTGTTCCTCTAGGATTATCCAACCAGGACCCTTTAGTCCTACCTGTTCTCCTGGGAGCATCATTAAGTCCCCTTTTGGGATGGTTGCTTGGTCATGACAACAACTATGCTACTTTACATATTACTATAAATTAGTGTTGGTGCTTGGATCCACTGAAGCTCTTTTCTTTCTCTCCTTTACCTTGACTGCTGGCTTTGTCTTCATGGTTACTTTTAGCATGTTAGGGTTTACCCATTTTGGGTCCAACCCTTGAGGCTGCAATTTAATGGCTTACAGTTCCACTTCAATTTAGTTGACCCTGATTTCTGTACTCTAGATTAGCTTATTTCATATTACTTTTTGGTTACTACAATGCATTGTAATGGCTCTTTTTGATGAGTTTCATTGGCCTAGGGTTATTTGTGGATATTAATAGAATTATCTTATTTGAGTCATTGAAATTAGAAAGTATCTATTTTGAGATTGGAGAAAAAGGAACCTGCAATCTTTGAGCCACATTTTTCACACCAAATATATTGCCCTGATATCCTCTGTATATCTCTCTCGACATGGTCGTTTTATCTATACCAGAATGAAATGTGCGAGGGAAAAAGGCAAACAACAAAGTTAGCTCAAGAATATCGAAGACATTGCAATTACAACAAAAATGTCTACAGACTGCCAAAGTGCTTCCACTGCACCAATATCAAGCTCTGCTAGTAGCCTATTTAACACCTCAGAGTCTGAAGGCAAGAAATAGTAAGTTAATTAGCATTAAACCCCTTATGTCACATGGTTTTCCAGCATTTTGACTGATTTTTGATACTTTTGTGATTCTGCTGCAGAAGTCTCTTCTTTTCTCCCTTCTCATTTGATATAAAAAAAAGGGTACTTTAGTGGATGACAGATACACCTATTGTGAAAATAAGAACAAGGAGATGATTATGGCTGGTTATGAAATAGAGGAGCAAACAGTGGTCAAAACAAAAGATCCTCTCTTCCCTTCTACTGCTTACATGTTAGCTACACAAATGTCCCATGCTAAAATTGAGCAAATGGAAAAGAACTAGAAAGAAGAAGGAGATACAAGATTTGAAAGTAGAAATGGCTCAATGGAAATAAGAAGCAATGGAAAAGAATTGTTTCTAGCAAGCTATTGGAATATTGCTTGAGGAGTGAATATCATTGACAGAAGCGTATGAAGTTAGATGCTTTATGAGTGGTTTGTCTAACAGGATCCAGTTGCAATAGATTTTGCATTAGAGAAGTGTAAATACTGAATACTTGCTTGAAATATAAAGACATACTGTGAACTGGGCGAAAGCATATAATTTGGAGTCATCACCCATGTTAAAGATCCCTTCAACCTAGGAGATAAAGTGCCGTAATTCTGGACTATTGCATTGTGGAAACAGAATAAGCAGGTTAAGCCTTATCCTTAATTTTTGATTTTATAAGAGATTGATTGAATTGGTGCTGAACAAAAAAATTCCAAGCCCAGCTACTACAAGTGACAATTTGTTGAGCTGTATAGAATATACATGATTCTTGGAAAACAAGACCTGATGCAAAAAAAGAAAGTTTAAGGTGTTATTGTTGTCAATTCTGAGGTGTTGGAAAACTTTCTCATAAAAGCCACCAAAGACAAAAAAGTTTGTACATTTTCCTCAGTAGTAGCAGTGGGATGCAAGCTGTAGCGTTCTACACTTACGGCCAACTCATGCAAGATTGACGTGGTCAGTTTTCAATGAACAAAGGTTAAACAGTTTGAACATGTCCTACTGTTTAAGAAACTGCTATATCTCCCCATAAATGGGAGAAATTTTGACATGGATGAGGTTAATGAGTGTTGCCATTATATTTTTGAAGCTTTGAGGAGTTTTCGGCAGTTGAACCTAATCCTATTTTACAGATCTTTTAAATAAGTTTTAGCTTTAATTGTTGCGTTTGCCTAATTCTAACTTATGTTTTCTGAATTTCATGATGGTATTCGTTATTAGCTGCTATTGCTCTAATTGTATCGTATGTCGTAATTTTGAAAATAAAGAGAGATCATAGTTGATATATATTGCTAACTACTACTGCTTTAGAAATGTCATCAGTTCTTTCAGTCTGTTGAATCAATCTTAGTTTCATGATTTGATTGACAAAAAATTCATTTTTCTTGGAAGCAAAGAAAATGTATCAATGTTTTTTTTTGAATTGATTATATGAGATTGAAATGGGCCCCACCTGTATTGCATCATGACCACATGGTGGTATTACAAGAAGCTTGGCAATTATGCATGTATCGCTTGGCAAGATTCGAACCTTGGTCTCCTTGAAAGTTGAGGAAATTTGAAGTTCATAACACTTTAAATTTACTGTTTTTTTTTCAATTGGTTATATGGGATTGAAACAGGCCCCACCCGTATTACATCATCACCACATAGTGTTATTACAACAAAGCTTGGATATTATCCATATATCACTTGGCAAGATTTGAACCTTGGTATCTTTAAATATCGAGGAATCTAACCGGTTGAGCTAATGTCACTTGATACTATAAATTTACTGTTCCTATACTTCAATTTTGGAATTTCAGTTTCATCTTAAATAAAAAAAAAATGTTATTTTCCAAAAAATAGTCACCAACTCCTTTAAGTTGGAAGGCTTAATTCGTCTGGATATTTAAACACTAAAAGTGTCAATGACAAGTCAAATGAACTACTCCATAAAGAGAAGACACCTTCAAAAATGGAGGAGAAGCTTGTGTGCAGAGGACTGTGCAGAGGACTTAACTTTTCCGGTGATTCTGACTAGCTTGAAAAGAAATTACGTATGGATGTTGAACCTGCCAAGACCCTTTAAAATAATCCATTGGAATTGAGATCTAGCATTACAGATCGAATCAGTGCCTTATCATTTCTAAATTCTATCATATGTGAAAACAATGGATAGATGGAAAGAGTGAGAGTGGAAGCTGCCACTTCAAGAGAGCTATAAAAGGCTCTGCTATCAAATAATATGAACTGAGGAGCAAAGTTGCAACAATAAGAGAGACATGAGATAGCTGCAATTGTACATGCTGTGCGCTAGTTTTTTTTTTTTTTAAATTTGTTATATAGGGTTGAAACAGGCCCCACTCTTATTACATTATGACTGCATTTTTGTGGTATTGCAACAAACCCCCTTATCATGGTATTAAGGCAAATCATATGTGGAGATTTGAACTTGGGTCATGCTTATACGCTTGCATCTCATGTACCTTTGCTCCACACTGCCTAGGACACTGTATACTGATTTTTTACATGCATGTTAAGGGTACAAATGAAGATTCTAGAAAGAGAAGCTTCTAAGAGAATCAAACTCATAACCTTCCAAGATAAGAAAGATTTATACATGGAAGTTTCTTGGAGAAGAACTAAAATGAAGCTTCTTAAGGATTTGCAAAACGACGTATGCAAACAACAGATTGTACAAATATTAAATGCACCTACTATTATTAGATATAATAATAGTCTACAATTTCTATATCCACATACAAATGTTATGTCCAATAATCTATGTGACTGTCTCATCAATGTTGACCTTTGTTGCAATGCAATTAGTTTGGTGTTGAATTGCCGCCTCACCAGGCATTTTATTTCTATCCCAGAGGCAGTGAAGTATGATGTAAGGCCACCCCTTGGCACATTTTGAGAGTTAACATTATCACCTCTTCATCAAGGTGTCGATGGTGGGTTTTGGTGATACATGGCATCCTTTAATAGTGAGAGTGAAGGCAGTCATACGATCATTGAATGCCTCAATGTGATCAATCTTGTCGATCTGTTGATGGGCAAAAATTGTAGGCATGGATGATCACGGATGAACAGGAATCTTTAGTACTAAATTTAATTTGGGCTTCAACCAGCCAACTCTTCTTTGGCTGCCAAGTTGCATGATATGGATCTTGAAGTCCTCAAATATTATAACCCAGTTATTAGGGGATAATTCATTTGGCTTTGCTTGCATGGCCACCCAAAATCTATACTTGCACTTGTTTGTTCTATGGTGCATATGACTAATAATTTTGTCATGGATACAGTTCACTAGCTTCCAATGATTTGTTTGCCAAAAATTAGTACTGCACGTTGTAGACTTCTATGATCTATCATAATAAACCTAGGAAGAAACTGCTATATCAGTTTCTACTTGGTTCTGATCCCTAATTAGCTACAGAGTTTATTCTTGGCTATTGTAGTAGTTGACTACTACCATCGCTTCTAGAATAAGTTCTGTCATGCAATCAGTACGAAAAATGTGAAGAGACCAAGTCAGACTTCATAGACGCTTCACTTTGAGCATTTTCCACTCCATCAAGCGCCCACTCCGAGCACCCTACTCTCCAAAGTGACCCAGTTTTCAAGCGACCTCGCTCTCCAAATAGAGGTCCGTTGCACAAGCCGAGTGTAGAAGACAAAGCACAATTAATTGGTTAAGTATTTGGAAGAGGGCAACCCGTTCTTTGAGCGCTTCACGCTCATAGTAACATGCTCTTCGAGCGCCTTGCTCTTATAGCGACTTGCTCTTTGAGGACCCACTTGCTCTCCCAGCGACCTCGCTTCCCAAATGGAGGTCTGTTGCACAAGTTGAGGCAGAAGATAGAGCAAGGCAAAAAATTAAGAATTTGTTAAGTGTTTGGAAGAGGGCGACCCGCTTTCTAAGCACCTTGCTCTCATAGTGACCTGCTCTCCATGCGCCTTGCTTTATGAGCGCTCTACTTCTCGAGCGACCTTGCACCCCAAATGGAAGTCCATTGCACAAGCTAAGGCAAAAGATAGAGCAAGTTAAAATTCAAGAATTGGTTGTGTTTAGAAGAGGGCGCTTTGCTCTCTGAGCACCTTGCTTTCATAGCGACCTGCTCTTCGAGCGCCTTGATATGCGAGCGCCTTGATCTTCGAGTGCCTCGCACTTCGAGCGCCCCGCTCTATGAGCATCCCGCTCTTTGAGCAACCTGCTTTCCAAGCGAACTTGCTCCCTAAACAGAGGTCCATCGCACAAGCTGAGGCAAAAGGTAGAGCAGGGAAGAAATCAAGAATTCGTTGTGTTTGGAAGAGGGCGCCCTGCTCTTCGAGTGCCTCTCTCTCCAAGCAAACCGCTCTCCAGAGCACCCCGCTTTGTATGCGACTTGCTTTCAAAGCGACTAGCTGCTAGGGTGCCTTGCTTTGTGTCTATCTTTAGTAAACAAATAAGGATGATGTAATCACCTCATAATTATCATTGAGGTACATTGTATGTAGTCCATTTCATGGCTACAAGTTCAAGTATAAATAAGAGCTGAATGCTCATTGTAATGGTCTTTTGGCCTTCAAGCATATCAGAACTACTCTTCGGAGTAAAGATTGTATTGAAACTCCAAATTGCAAATTCAATAGAAGAGTTGTTTGTGGCATTTTTGGTTCAATTGTGTCCGATTATGTCTCATGGATGTGTGAAATTAGTGGCTCTACCCTCCTTTCCCCTGTTTGTCCATTTATTTTTCATAGTTATTGCATGTTATTCAAAGATCTTACATGTTGAAGTTTATTCGGTCCTTGCTTAAACTGCTAGTTGCACCAAAATTAAACCTTGCTATGGCTTTGGCTGTATTTTGCATCTTTTCTCTTTGCACCCTTTTCTCTTACACAAAGTAGATTATATTTGTTTTTTACATTCTATATTAGTTTCTTTTATTGTTTTCAGCTTAGAAAGTAGAAGGGAACCAACCTGAGATTTAGCGGTTGGGGAGAGTAGAAACCTCCAGATTGATTTGTTGAACTATGGTCATGGTTGCAAATCGCACTTGCTGATTTATGTGTTCAATAGCTCTGGCATGCCTGGTGGGACGAATCTTGTTTGCCCCACAAAGGAACACTCACTGCTCATGAGGTCAACAGTTCTACAATGCTCGGTGGCACATGTGCAATTTTAGTATGAAATCGATCTTACCCGACCCGGACATAATTTTGCATATCTACGCGAATATACTTCGTATCCTTCCAAATATGAGAAAAGGGTTGTCTGTTACACTAACACGCTCAAAACCCACAGATCTTTTTTGCACTAAAATTTACGAGTCGTGTTCTGTTTCAGATTTCATACTTCATATTTTTTTAATGTAAATGGCAATTCCATTTTTTTAAATCCAGAATCTTGCTTTTCAAGAAAGAGCTAAAGCGGCAATAAGTGAAGACAGGTGTGAGTGGGAATGAGATTGTGTAAAACTAAAAAAAAAAAAACCCAAGTGCTCTTTGAGCGACCTTGATTCTAGAGCAACCTGCTCTCTAAGCGACCTCGCTCCCAAAGCACCCTGCTCTTAGAGCGATCCGCTCTCCAAGTGACTTTGCTCCCCAAGCACCCTTCTCATTGGAGTACCTTGCTCCCCAAGCTACTCACTCATTGGAGCGCCTAACTCGCTAGAGTGACTCGCTCATTGACACAGTCTGCTCTTGTGTGCCCCATTTTTCCATTTTTTTTTTCACTTTGGCCAATACACCTTGTTTTTCTTTCCCGTTATTTAGTGTGATTTTAGAGGTTTCTTCCACTTCTTTCATGAATGTCAAAACACCCAAATAATGTCAAGGATGTCCAGGTTACCGAATCATCAAATCTTTCAACAACCTGCTTTTGTCCCCACAGGACCATCGATATACCAAGTATCACATAAACTGGGACAATATGTCTACCCTATACAATATTGGTAGGTATCTCAACCATACCCATTCATTCACCAACAAAACCTTCCAACATTTGCTCGGAAAGGTTACTATGACCCAAATGCCCAACCCGTAGATCCCACACCCTTCTTAGCAGTTACCCCAATATCCACTATATCAACTAGTCCCTTAGGAACAAGAAGAATTGCAAATGCAACTAACAAACTCAAGCATATGGTTTTAGCTCTTCAGTTACTCTATACAAAGGAATATGAAATTGATGAAGGGAACATGATATTTTTTTAATAGGGAGATCTTCAAATGACCTATCAAAGGAACTGCCCAATACCCCGACAGGAAAATTTTCAAATGACTAATCAGTCACAAAACTATATGGTGAATCAGCTTATTGTATTCAGTCAACCAATGAATTATTAACCCATGATGGACCAACTAGCAAGGAGTCAAGTGTTTGTACCTTAGGCTGATGCAATGCAAATCCATTTGATATCTGAAACATCCTCAGCGGGTAAAAATTGCACATTTTCCCAAAGTGCCGCCACGTATGGTAACCACTGTGATGGGTCGATAATTCTTGCAAGAGATTCTTGCCTCAAATGATCGATCAAAGTTATTGCCTGATACCCCAACAGGAAAATTTTCAAATGACTAATCAGTCACATAACTATATGGTGAATCAGCCCATTGTATTCAATCAACCAATGACTTATTAATCCATGATGAACCAACTAGCAAGGAGTCAAGTGTTTGTACCTCAGGCTAATGCAATGCAAATCCATTCGATATCTGAAACATCCTCAATAGGCAGAAATTGCACATTTTTCCAAATTGCTGCCATGTACGGTAACCACTGTGATGGGTCGATAATTCTTGTAGGAGATTCCCGCTTGAGCATTGAGAGTCATGCTCCCCTTCACTAGTGATAGATCCTGAGTTAGTAAAGGAAGAATTTGAAGATGAAGGGCCAGAGTTGATAGAGGAGACTAAAGTGTTTGTCCTGTCAGATAGAGGGCGAGAATCTGTAGAAATGATGGAGCTGAATCCACAACTAGAACATGAGACCGTTATACTAAGCACTATTGAAATGATACAGAAGGGAGGAAAACTAGAGAGGAAGGAAGAGTCATTTGACGAACCCCCATTGGTGGAAGTGTTTCCCTTAAACAAGAAATCCTAGAAGAAGGTTACCAAATCAGCAAAACATCTTGTGAATCGGAGAGAGAACCTCAGGTGGACGAGGAATTGGGGGATGAGAATTTAGAGGCCAAAGTAAAGTACATGGCATGTGTGTTTTCATTAGAAGAGAAAGAGTCTAAAACATAATTGGAAACAAAATTTTCTCCAGAGTATGAAACATGCAATTCTTTCCTGGATATACACATTGTCCGAGCAATAGATATAGATACATCTAGAAGTTTCAAGGGTCCCCATAAAAGTTCAAGTGAGGGAACCATGCTAAGCAATAGGGAGATCATAATTCTAAGAATGATGCGGTTTCCCATGATTTTGGGGAGTAAGGTTGAGGTAGGGCCCACATTCCAACAATTCAACGCTATGGAGAACAATAGCAGGTTTGTGGAAGGACATCAATAGGGATTGCTACTGTTGAATAATAATCTATTATTTGATCACACGGGAACAAAAGCCCAAACTAGCTTCAAATACCAAAGCCCACCACAGGATGAGATAGGGAGTAAGGAAACAATCATAGGAGCTCATGCATCCACCCTTGCTACCAACCAATTTGGGGCTGAAAGGGAATATTCTTCTCTAGATGTTTGGTATTGAGCTTCAGGTCGAGGATAGATCAAATGGACAAATACAACTCTAGCTTACAAGACTTTGATTTTTGTTTTTAGATTTACTCACTCCTTTGATAGGGGGGTATATTGTTTGCTAGAGGGCGTCTACGAAATTTTGCGACTTCTTGGTAATACGTTGTTAATGCCAACTCACATACTTTGCCTGTGTAGGTGTTGGAAGATGTTGAGTTTGAATGACGTTGTCAAGAAGAAATGCAGTTATTTTTCGGAGCCGGTCAATAGAAGCAACCTGCTCAACAACAATAGTCACCAATGAAACCGAGATAAGTGATTTTTCCAATTCAAGGAAGAAGTATAAAAAGAAAAAAAAGAAATCAAGTCTAGGAGTGCCCCCCTTGCCCAAGCAGAGCCTGGCTTTAAAAACAAGAAAGAAAAAAAAAAAAAAAACGAGAATACCTTGCTTTGAGTGGAGTGCCCCATTTTGGAGCAACCCACTCCCCCCATTTTTTAATTTAAAAAAAAAAAGGACTTTTTCGAATGAAAATCCCAACTTGTGGCATTTAACGTCTCCCTCTTTTGTCAATCCATTTCTAATCCTTGTTTCCCCACCCCCCTCGGGTAAAAAGAAATAACAAATAAAAAACAGCCACTCCTTATAAAATGAGAAAGTGAATTTCACAAATCACTTTTACTTTTCATTGTACAAGGGCTCACAACTTCACTTAGGTGAGATCTTTTGCTACCATTGATCCACTTTTACTTTTCATGGTACAAGGGCTCACCGCTTCACTTAGGTGAGATCTTCCGCTGCCATTGATCCACTCAATGGATTCAAATTCCATGAAAGACCCAATTGAGTAAAAAGGGGAAAAATATAGCGTGCGGTCTCAAATTTGAAAAACAATGTTTGTGCTGGAGTTTTTTTGCAACCCGAGGATTTTAGGAAATATTCTGCTGCTATCGATTTGCTCAATGGATTCAGATTCCACAAAAAACCCATTTAAGCGCAAGGGAAATAGATAAAATGCATGGTTTCAGATTTCAAAAGCAGCGTTTGTATTGTAGTTTTCCATAGCATGAGGGTTTCAAGAAGTTCATTTGCTGCCAATAGTCCGTCCAATGGATTCCGATTCTGTGAAGGACCCATTTGAGTACATGCAAAAAGAACTCAACCGATGGTTTTGTTTGCTGGAAGAGAATTCTTGGAAGTTTGTTTCGGCAGCGCAAGGTTTTTGTCATTTCCAAGAAACCACTTTTAGGGCAGAAAATTTATCCAAGGGGCAAAACAAAGCAAAGCGCCCTGCTCATATGAAGTGCCCAACTTATCCCAACCAAAAGAAAAAATACAAAAGATAAACGAAAGAGTTTGGGAGCATCCACACAAAAAAAAAAAAAAATGACTGTCCCATTTGAGCAAAAATCCCAAACCGGGATGTTCGATGCTCCTCTTCGTTGATCCTTTTAATGATTTTCCCCCCTCCTTCCGCCTCCACCCCCCCAAAAAAAAGACGAAGAAGGAAAACACTTTATTTTCCTATTTAAGGTTGTGCCCTTTCCATATAAAGAAAAGCTTTTCATACTTGTTAAAAAACAAAAAACAACAAAAAGAAATTGCAAGAGACACTCAAGTTCCAGCTTCTTCTCATTCTTCCACCATCTACCTCATGATCACTTCACCTCCACCTCCTTTTGTTTCTTCTACTATCACTATTCTCTCTTCCCCCTTATTCCTTCTGTTTCCACTTCTCAAATCTGCTTCACTTGTTCTGCTGTGCCCATCCCACCTCTAATAAGTGCAGCCTTATTTTGAAGGTCACCAACATAACACCAGTATTCTTACCCTCATCAATCCATAGGTCATATCGCGCTGTGTCTATCTTTAGTAAACAGATAAGGTGATCACCTTATAATTATCACCGAGGTACATTGTATGTAGTCCATTTTGTGGCTACAAGAGCTGATTGTTTATTGAAATGGCTATTTGGCCTTCAAGCATATCAGAGCTACTCTTCGGAGTAAGATTGTATTGAAACTTCAAATTGCAAATTCAATAAAAGAGTTGTGCATGGCATTCTGATTCAATTGTGTCTCCAACTGTTTGTCTCATGGATGTGTGAAACTAGTGGCTTTACCCTCCTTTCCCTTGTTAGTCCTCTTTTCATTGTTATTGCAGGTTATTCAAAGATCTTACATGCTGAAGTTATTCGGTCCCTGCTCAAACTGCCAATCGCACCAAAATTAAACCTTGCTACGGCTTTGGCCATATTTTACATCTCTTTTCTCTTGCACCCTTTTCTCTTACACAAAGTAGATCAGATTTGTTTTCTGCATTTTAGATTAGTTTCTTTTATTGTTTTCAGCTTAGTTAGAAAGTAGAAGGGAACCGGCCCGAGATCCGGAGGTTGGGAAGAGTAGAAACCTCCCCATCCATTTGTTAAACTGTGGTCACAGGCGCAGATTGCACTTGCCAATTTCCGTGTTCAACAGCTATAGATTGTGGTAGTGGTTGCTTCAGAGTTTTTGAACATCGCTATCCTCAGTAGGCCTCTTTGGTTGTGTATCACTGTAGTGGATTTATATCCAATGCTACGAATCTATGAGTCTACAATACCTGTTCATCATTTCTTGTTGTGTATAAATTGGATTCCCTTGCATGCTAACCACAGATATAGAAGTCTCTTGCTCCTATTACTATATAGATACATAATAATTAAAATGTTGCTAATGGTATGGTATTGAGCAACAACTAAGATTCTGTTTTTTTTTTTCGGTTCTTTTAAGATTTCATTGTGTATTTTTTTCACTTTCATGTCGTTCTCTTTTTATACTCTTAAAAGTTTTTAGTGGTTTCTAATCCAAGGTGTCTGCATTTTGTGTTAAGATATCCTTATATTTTAGATGTTAAATGGATTAATGTTAAGATATCCTTATATTTTAGATGTTAAATGGATTAAGTTTAAAATATATATATATATATATATATATATATATATATCTATTATTATTTGTTTGTGGGGGTTCATTCGTGAATTAATAGTATTAATTGTAATAATAGCTGCTTTATTTGGTTGGCCAAAGGCATCTGAACTGTGTGATATTTTTGTGAAATGCAGCAACATTGTTGATGTAAAATCTTACAAAGAACTGCAAACAGTAATTTATGAAGGAAAATGGGCAAGAGGCCCTTGGGCAGCAGGGTATTGAGTCAACCATCCTGTCTTCATTGGTTAATTGGGCTTCAAAGGCAAAACAATGTTGATAAAATTCATCTCATTTGTTTTATTAATAAAATGGATATGATTGTGCTTTGCAGAGGTTACTTATTTTAGTTTCTAATAGAATGAATTTTTTGCCAATTTCAGCAACTCTGAAGAGTTGAAGGTGAAAGAAGAGACGGGAGCAACAATACGATGTTTCCCATTTGACCAACCACCTGGAAAGAAAGTTTGTTTCATGACAGGAAATCCTGCAGATGAAATTGCTATCTTTGCAAAATCTTATTAATATATTCTTGGTTAGTTTTTCCTTTCTTTGTTCTTTATATGTTAAATCAGCTACACTCCAAGAGAGAGCAACTTTTTTTTGGTATTAGATATTATGTTACTGTAATGTCCTTCCCACTTTTGGTTTTGCACAGATACTAAACATAGTATTACTACTGACATTCTTACCAGGAAACTATGTGATTGATCTTCTTCGCCATGGCACCATAGGATGGTGGTACTAAGCTTTGAAAACAATCTCTTTATTTGCAAGAGATGAAGAGAGTCCCGTTCAGCCTATTATATCTCACATCCTATGCCTTCAGGGGTTCATCACTTTAGCATTCCTTATGCTGGTTCTTATTCTTATTTCCTGTGAGCTTTGGAATGTATTCATTTAAATAAGTTGAGAGAATATATTCTCGGGTCTGCTATTTGCTATGTTGTTTCCTTCTGGATTTGTTTCACATTTATAATGGAAAACAATTGGCAATCTCGAGAAATTGTTTGTGTAAGGAGTTTGGAAGGTTCCCAGCAGTTATTTGCTTTTCTGGTAGATTGTTAAATGCTTTAACTGGTCTTTCCATTGATAGCTTAGGAAAGATCTTTACCAGAAATAAAAAGTACTGCTTAGAAGTCTGCAAGAAAGATGCTGAAATTACCAACCACAGATCTGAGGGTTCAAGACTCCACAGCTGTTTTGGCATCTCAGTTAACCTCAGCATCTATTCTGAGCTGCAATGTGCATTTTTCTGGATTTGAATTTGAAATTGCTTAGTATAAAAATGGTCAGATCTTTAATCTGTTGGAAAGGTAGGGCTTTGTATTGGGGAGACCTTCCATAACAGATCTGGAATGGAACCAAGATGTGTGTGTGCAAGCTTGGTCATTACATCCTCTCATTGCAGGTTGAATTACACTGTAGAGTTGCTGTGTTAAGATATGTTCTTTGCTTGTGGTACTCACCTATGCTTTATTAGGGACTTGGTAAATTTGGGAATTCATACATTTACAGTCTTGTAAAAACTAATATTGAACAGTTTGAAATCAGGATTTGACAACATATTTTCAGAAGCAGGGGGGTGCTGAGCAATTCAAGAAGAGGAGGTACTCGCCAACAAAGATTAAGGTAACTTTTCAACACAGGAGGAGGTGCTTATGGTGGGCAACATAGAAAATGACTAGGGACAATTTGCTTTGTTTTGATAGTGATTAAAGCAACAATGCAATGGAGCATAATCAAAGGTCCTGGTGGGACCATTGAGTCTGAGCTGCAGTCCTATTTGTCCTCTTCTGACAAAGTGGAACAGTTTTTTGTGAACTGTTGACTCTTTTATGAGTGCTCACCTCCATGGGGTAAATGAAAAGAAGGCTGCAATATTCTCTTGGTCATGTTTAATGTTAGAGCTCATGTGCATCAGAAAACCTTTTTACAACTAGGTAGCCAAGACATCTTCGTTTTACAAAATTGCAATCATTCATATAATTAAATGTTGCTACAGAATTACCTTAGCTAGTTTACATTTGGCGACAAATGTCTTATCAAGCAGGTGGAGTTCCATTGCCTTATCCTCCATTCTTGAATTAGTTTTCACTTTACCTTATATTATCTTGTTTAAGGTTCAGGCACATGATAACTTGAACCTTGCCAATCCATAAGTGTTTTTTAGGTGCTTGGAATATGTATGTATATATATATATGTATGTGCACGCACACACCTAAAAGCTAAAAGCTTACATAACCAGCTAGACAATTTGTTTTCTTTCATTCCATGAAAATGGAATATGCTTGCATTCAATGTACAACTCAATTAGCTAGACTCATATTTTGATTTGACTTCCTCTTTGAAGATGCTTAATTTGATTTAGGTTGGGGCACACCAGTATGTGGTGTCCTCTACGACCTGACCCAACCCGAGCCATGCTGTGCTTGAGGGGTTTGGAGCACACCATGTGAGGACGTTTAGTTCCTTTTATGCATATTTGATTGTCTAAAAAAAATTATATTTACTATAAAGTTTTTATTAGGGAGGCAATGAGGAGACAAACTATATTTTCAAGGGAATTTCCATCTCTATGGTGACATCATCTAGGTGTGCGTGGTGCTAGAAAAGTAACACAGGTTTAATTTTAGAACTCTGCAGATTTAGTAAAGAGAAATTTCCCTAAGTCCTTGGGATGGCTCAAGGAGGGAGTCTCAAGCCCCTCACTCTCAACTTATCTCTATATGAATAGAAATTTTCAACCTTATAAATTTCATCATAAGGAAGGAACATTTAGTTAATTGTTATTTGTAAGCCATTTTTCTTTGGATATATAATAAATTAACCTCATCTTTTATTAGGTTCTTGGACAAATCTTTTGTGGTTTTATGAACTAGTCCTCTTCAAAATAGAGGAAAATCAATCGAGGTGGGGTAGGCATCCACTTGTAAAATATTATAATGGGTCTACAACAAATAGATCTCCTAAAGTTGAACATTGTGGTTCATCTTCAATTATTTTAGCCATGTCACATTTTGTTTTCGTAGGATTTTGATTGTTTAATATGTTACAAATTAATAAATTACACCTTACATCTATTAACTTCCTAGGGTTTTGAACATTTAACCTCATCCTGCAATGGGTTTATATGGTTCCTACATCAATTAACCTTGCAAAGGTTAAACATAAAACTTTTAGGGATATAATTCCTTTGACGTAGCGATAGGTGAAGCCAAGCCCATCATCACTAACACCAACCCTAGATGAGTAGAAAGAGTAGATCTTGACTAGCAAAAAATATTGATAGCTATAGACATGGTGTGTGATGTAGCTTCTTGGTTGCATAGGTGATAGGAGGCTTGAGCAGGCAAGAAGGGAATGAGGTGGAGACCAAGTAGATGGATGTGGCGCCATGTCAAGCACCACATGAGTGAGTTAGCGACATCCATTTTGTTCTATATAAGTGTTGATCAAAGTGTTTTACAAGTTTTTATTTTGTAATATCACGAGTTGTCACATGTGCATGACACTTGAATGTAATAAAACAATTTGTTGTTTATGTGCGATTAATGTGCAATTGGATACACGGTTGGATACAAGGGTGTGATGTTTGTGAGTTGTAACCACCCAACCCCCCTTATTTCAATTTGTATATATGCCATATAAGAGTAGTCAAGCAATATTGTTGAATCATCATTATGTTGTCATGTTGGTATCGTTGGTGAAGATGAGATTGTCTTGTTGAGTTGTGACGTGGAGATTATACTATTGTAAGCAATTTATATCAATTGCATATAATGAAACAGTTATGTTCATACATATTCTATTCATTCCTTGTTGCATGTTCCTTTGATATGTCCATCTTGATTGCTTGAAAATAATAGTGTATACCACATTTGGTATCTTTGCCATAATGACCTTGGATTGGGAAAGGGGACACATGACGAGAGTGAATGCAAAAGAGTGAATGAACGAAGCATTATAATGTGTGGGCATGGAAGATACACATAGCAAGGATGAGAACAAATGCGAAGGTCTTAATGTATTGCATATCATGGACACAAAAGATGTGAAGACAAAAAGACATGTAGACATTGGATGTGAAGATGGTGAACGTGAAAAACTGTGCATAAAGGTGCAACAATATCAAGCACATGAGGGGTTTCTATAGAGCTTGTTCTTGGATGGAGACAATTTAATGCAAGCAGGACTCTTTGGATGACAAAAGTCTTAGTGCTAGTGATTTGATGTATATGGACACCTTAGGAGGGAAGTGAGAATTGGTTGGAGACGTCATTGCTATAATTGAAGAAGATAAGAGGCGGTGAAGGTCTTGCAATAGATCATGTTGAAGGTGGCTATGTAGGTAAAAAGGAGTATTGATGTTGAGTGTTGAAGATGATGAAGGTCATGGCATCGAAGGTTTTGATGAAGGGTTCGATGAAGATGAAGATTGCCAAGACAATAAAATTTGTAAAGTTGACAAAGCGGGAGATTGACAAGAGACTCCAATATAGATACAAGTGTATGAGGGAGATTTTGGAGGCATATAGGATGAGAGTCCATTGCAAAGACTATTGTAGAGGAGTGTGTTTGTGAGTGAGTGGACTTTTGGAAGTTGATTAGAACTTATGAGAGTTTATTCACAAAGACAATTGTGAACCACCAACACAAGTATTTCAATTGGGAGATAGTTGGACATTGTGTTTAAAAGAACATTTGAAGATGAAGAGAACAACACAAAAAGAACCTTCAACATCGTCGAATGGAGCAAGTCAACTAAGAATAAGTCAATCAACAACCATACAACTAACAATCATGGTTGTTGATGTAGGTAAGCAAAAGTGCCTAAAATTTCATGGCAACAAGAAGAGGATCTTGTCCTTCATATAGGGGCTTGCATCACAATTTGTAAGGCAAATGATATGATGGACGAGGTGACATGGACACAATTGTTCACAACAACATTAAGGGGTATGTCAATTGATTGTATTTTGTAGTTGGTCAATCTGTTCAACATAAGAAACGAGTTGAAAGAAGCTTTTGAGAAAGATTTTTGCCTTTTGCGCGTTGATATTAAGATAATTGTGGAAATTTTTAACATCAAACAAAAAAAGATGAGGAAATCAGTTCCTATTAAGGAATTGATCAACAAGATGGAGGTTTAGGTGATAGAGAAGTTGATGAAGTGGATGGTGTTTGGTTGGCCTTCTAAGATGAAGGTGGTTCCATTGACGTCATACCATAAGGAAATTGATAGAGCTCTAAATTTGGAGAGGTGAATGAAGACAATGAGTGGACATAGTTGGAACTAGAGTGACTCCCACAATTTTAGAGATGATGAGAAGATGGGGTCCTTTGATCGAAGCACTCTAGAAGATATGATGTTCATGATGTGTGATATGCATGACTACAAAGAGGACTAAAACAAGGATAAATGTGAGATATGACACATTGAATGTTGAACCAAAAGACCTACATGCTCTAATTGCCCATAATGAAGTTATTGCATTATCTACAAGGTTCATGATCACTCGGAGTGTCCTTTCAATGTGAAGAGCAAGAAGCACCAGACATGGCGGTCCAAAAGGAAATGAAAAAGAAGCCTACCACTTCGAAGAGTAATGGAGGTGTGACAAGTGGTGGTTACAAAAATAATCATCAAAGGAGAGAACAATTGTCAAGGTGCAAGAAATATTGAAGGGCGTATTTACTATAATATGGCCAGGAGGCCTAATATTCAATGTTGCAAATGCCAAGATTGGGGAGGTTTTGTGCGAAATTGCACCAATGTTTTTGAATGAAGTGGCCAAATAATTTGGAGGTGGTGTAGATTTGCCAACCATGCAAAATTAGATTGTCTTAGAAAAGGCAAAACCAACCAAAATGTTAATCTCATTGACATTGAAAAATGAAACACGAGGATGAAGCACGTCCTCCAAGAAACTCAAGCATAGGCAAAGAAAAAGGCATTTCCCAATCCTACAATAGAGAGGAAGAGGTACCAGGAGGATTAAGTAGAAATCGGAGATAAAGTGGAGGAACAAAATGTAGAAAGTGATCAAGGAAGAAGAATGATGCTAGAGGAGCCATCAACATCATCTTGAAAGCCTGACAAGTCAATTGTTGCAATCTATCATACCTATGAATGTGGCAATGTTATTGAAGGCACTCTTGGAATTACATGCAATAGTTGGATAGATGTTATAAAGGTTGGGGAAGAAGGAGAAAGAACAAAAGGTTCCACCAAAGATTGCAACACGTGATCAATACGTTGACCCTATAGTTTGATGATTGATAGGGGAAGCGACCAACATTATTGTGCATCGAGATACTGGGTTTGGCTCAAGTGTGAATGTACTATCAAAGAGGACTTGGAAGGAGTTGGGAGTAGTGATGTCGTGGCCACTTGATTCTTGGCTAGTTGTAGTTGACCAACATGACAACAAACTAAGGGGTGTCTTGATGAGACAAAGTCATCATAGCCTATCAAAATTTCATTCTATATCACTTATGATGCCTTGTTGGGATGAGGTTGGTTGAAGATGATAAAATTTTATCATAATTGGGAGAAAGACCCATTGACATTAAAAAAAAGACAACGCAAGTTTACCACAAACTTATGAGACTAGTCAGTTGGAGAAGACATTGCATCATTAGATGAGTCATAATTTTCATTGTTTGACGAGAAGGGAGAATGACCTGTCTAGGAACTAAATGAAGATGTGTCTTGGAGTTAGAGTGCACGAAAGACAAAGGACACACCAACAATGGTTTTTACAACTAGTAAATGGGTGACAATGAAATGTTTTGGCCTAGATGTTTGTGCTTGCAGTTGGAGGAATATGACAAAGCAAACACAAAAGAAAAGACAATTGTATTGAACACTTTGGAGGTGAGAGACTAGTGTTGCTATAGTAGGGCAGACACAAGTGGTAGATGAAGGGAAGTTGTCATTCCTCTCAAACTATTCATAATACAATGTTGGTGATGTGCAATTTGATGAGAAGCCAACACATATTTGTTAGAACAAAGGTGATTGAGGAGCCAAAACTATCAAGTATGAAGCACCAAGGATGGTGAAAGTGAATTTCATTGAAAAGGATGAAGAGAAGATAATCAATGTTGGTGAGGATTGGGATTTGGTCTTGCAGACAACTATGTTCAAGATCTTCAAGAAGTACAAATGTCTTTGCATGGACATACAAGGACCTTCAAGGAATTTCACTTGAGTTGTGGATCCATCGGATTTCCTTGATGCCAAGAGTGTGTCCAATAAAATAAAATTTGTATTGCATGAATCCCAAATATGTGTGGATATTGAGAAAATGTTGGATGCATGAATCATTTTTAAGGTGACTGTCAATGAGTGGGTGTCATCAATCATGATCAGTTTAAAGAAGGAAAGTGTGTAGATTCAAATTTGTATGGTATTTTGTAGTTTGAATGTAGTTACCATTAACAATACCTTCCCATTTCATTTATCGATTGATCTTAGAGGAAGCAACAGGCCACCAGATCTATTCATTTTTAGACATTCTTTGGTTATAATCAAATTAGCATCATGAAAGAAGTTAAGCTAGGTACCACATTTTTTTATATAGAAAATAGAATATATACATACAATAGGATGCCTTTAAGGTTGTGGAATGCTCTTGCCACTTTAAAGCACATCATATTATATATTTTTGAATAAATATCGACAAGAAGGTTCAATGTCTTCTTTAATAACTTGTCATTATATGGATGGAAGGACGAACATCGAATCATGCTTGAAGAATGCATGCAATTATGCATGAGTATCTGCCTCTTGATCAATCCAAAGAGGCACAAATTGCAAGTGCCCTATGGGAAGTTGTTGGGGCATGTTTCATATCACAATGTGTTAAAGATGAATCTTGACAAGATTTGAGTCATTGTAAGCATGGAAGATCCGTACAATGTCAACTCACTTAAGTTCTTTTTGGTTCAAATGGGGTATTATTGTTACTTCATCATGAACTTTGCGCATCTCACATGTTGGATGCTTTGATAAGGAAAGTTGTTCCCTTCAAGTGGACAGAGGAGCAACAATAGGCCTTTTAGCAGCTCAAGGCTAAGTTAATCAATGCACCCATTTTGGTATTCCTAGATTGGGAGAAAGAATTCCATTTCCACATTGATGCATCAAATTTTGCAATTGGATATTGTTTGGCATAGGAAGTGGTAGGTTGGATCAACCCATCTATTATGTGAGTCTATTGCTATCAAGTGTAGAAAATAACTATAACACAATGGAGCATGAGGCATTAGGGATGGTATATGTAGTGCAAAAGATCATGCAATACTTATTAGCAAATCCCTTTGTGTTTTATGTCAATCACCAATTGTTATACTTGATTAATAAGTTGACCAGACACAAGTGAGTCACTAGGTGGCTCATCATGTCTTAAGAATTTGAGTGCCTAGTAGTGGTTAGGTTGAGGAGGAAGTATATTATCACTCATCGACTATCTCAAATTTTTTTAGGATAATGTAGTGTGTTAGAGGAGTTCCTTGATGTCCATATATTTCATGTTGCATTATCGTCATTGCATGAGCACATTGCACTTGTTAAGGGAGTTGTGAAGAATATAAAGAAATTTGTACTCAAATCAACCCCCTTTTAGTTGATTTATGGATGCTATACAAAATGGGTATTAATATGATACCTATGTTGATGCATGATGGAGGGAAAAGTGCACAATGTTGATGGCAAGCCGAGATTCACACAACAAACTTCACATTAATTTTTTGTAAATTGCTTAATACAGTTTTTACAGTACCATTCCAGGTCTACAGCTTTCTCCCTCTCTATCCCGAACTCACCATCCCTCACTTACAATTTTTTTGAGTTTTTATCGAGGTCTCGGCCCTCTAGGCAATTAATGCCCCACCTGAGAGAAATTTTGAAACAAAGAAAATTTGCTTCCTTCCCGCCATGTTTTTGAATTTCTTCCATTAATGTCGCCACCGCCCCGATCCGCTAAGAAGCTCGCATTAAAGACCCCCCCTTGTCCTGCAATCGCCGTTTCACCCATACTGTCCATGGCCTGCAACTGTCGCCTTGTCAGAACACTTCCTTGCGATGGTTATTCCCGTTGAATACACGTGGCCGTCCTCTCTAATTTAAAATACGTGGCCTTCATCTTTGCCTAATACACGTGGCAGCCCCGTGTCCTTCATCTTTGTCAAATATACGTGGCACCCCCGTGTCTACTTCGGCCTGTCTTCATTTTGGTCGTGAAACTTTAATCCACGTGGCAGCTTCCAATTGGCCGCGATATCGCGACATGTCGCGATATCGTGACCCCCCACGCCCTTGCGCCTCAGCAGCCTTCACTAGCCGCGATATCGCGACATGTCGCGGTATCGCGACCCACCGACGCCCTCGAACCTCAGCAGCCTTCACTAGCCGCGATATCGCGACATGTCGCGATATCGTGACATGTCGCGGTATCGCGACCCCCGCGCCTCAGTTGGCCGCGATATCGTGACATGTCGCGGTATCGCGACCCCCGCGCCTTGTGCCTTAGCCTTGCGAAAAACCGTCGCGATATCGCGACGTCGCGATATCGCGACCATTTTTGCTCTCGCCCTCTACCTCGCCTTTGGAGTCGCGATTTCGCGACTCCCCAACTTGCCTTACAACACTTGCTTTACAGAACTTCCAACACTTGCTTTACTGAACTTCCAGCCTTGGAAAAAAAAACGAAATGAATCAAAATACAAAGTACTTGGAAAACTTAGGGAAAAATTTGGAGGATGCAAGATTGCTCTACTGACACCGGATGCTCCTGCATCAGACACCCGGGGTAAATAAAAAAAAGTGATCCTCACTTTTGTTTTGTTAGGGGAAGACCTAGGCGGTCAACCTCCGTCTTTGACAACCAAGTTGCATCTTCAACAGGTCTGCCCTTCCACTTTATCAAATATTCAGAATACTGTTTGTTTCTGGTGCTTCTGCCTTCACGAGCGTCTAATATTTCCTCGACCTCGTCTGTGGTTGGATTAGATGCTGGAATTTGCCATAATTTCGTACTTGGTACTTCTGTATTTTCTCCCTCATGATATTCCACTAAATCTGAAATGTTAAAAACAGGTGAAATGTCAAGCCAATTCCGCAATTCCACTTCATATGCATTGCCTGACTCTCGTTTTTCCAATATTTTGCATGGCCCAAACTTCTTCATCTTTAATTTGTTGTAAGTTTTGGCTGGAAACCTTTCCTTCCTGAGATGGACCATGACTTCATCTCCTACTTCGAACTCCTTGAACCGCTGCTTCTGGTCTGCTCTTGTCTTATATTGAGTATTCATTTTTATAATTTGTTTCCTTACTTCTTCATGTAGATTTTTCATATGTTCCGCAAATTCTTCTACCTCGACACTGCACTTTTCTCTCTTATCCAACTTTCTCAGTTCAGACACATTTCTTGGGCTGCTTCCATATATTATCTGGAACGGGGATTTATTTGTGCTTTTATTGATTGAACTGTTATACGCAAATTTTGCCTACGGTAAAACTA
Organism: Wollemia nobilis; assembly: GCA_028583015.1. Taxonomy (NCBI): domain Eukaryota; kingdom Viridiplantae; phylum Streptophyta; class Pinopsida; order Araucariales; family Araucariaceae; genus Wollemia; species Wollemia nobilis. Next base: position 1,022,248 of record JAQPPZ010003542.1, read on the forward strand.
AATCCCATCCCTTGGGTTGATCTGCTATCAAGCACCTCAGTAAATTACCCAGGCTTCTATTTACCACCTATGTCCGCCCATCGATCTGTGGGTGGTAAGCAGAACCGAACTTCGGATCGGTCTTCAACTTCTTCCATAGAGTTCTCCAGAAATACCCAACAAACTTTGTATCTCTATTAGAAATAATGCTCTTCGGTAGACCATGAAGTCGTACCACTTCCTTGAAAAATAACCCTGCAATGTGAACCGCATCACTTGTTTTCTGGCATGGGATAAAGTGTGCCATCTTGGAAAATCTGTCAACTACTACAAATACAGAGTCATTCCCCCTCTGTGTTCTTGGCAATCCGAGGACGAAGTCCATGCTGATGTCCTCCCATGGCCGCTCAGGTACTGGTAACGGCTGATACAATCCCGTGTTCTGTCTTCTGCCCTTTGCCATCTGGCATACTCTACAACTCTGTACAAACTTTTTCACATCTTGCTGTAGTTGAGGCCAATAGTAATTTTCACTCACCAGGGCAGTTGTCTTGTCCCGGCCAAAATGTCCAGCTAGTCCTCCGCTGTGTTTCTCCTTGACTAAGTTTTCCCGCATGGAACTCCTTGGAATGCATAATCTACTTCCTCTGAACAACATTCCGTCTTGGATTAGAAAATCCAACCATCTTGTCCTGTCCACAGTAACAGGTGTCAAGCAAGCCGCCCAGGCTTCTGCAAAATCCGGATCTTTAGGGTACAAACCCTTCAGTTCTTCAAATCCCACTACTTCCACTGTCATTTCAATCAGTAAATTCTGCCTTCTACTCAAGGCATCTGCAACTCTGTTTGATTTCCCGCTTCTGTGCTTCAGCACAAAGGTATAGCTTTGGAGGAACTCCACCCACTTCATGTGCCTTTGGTTCAGTTTTGTTTGACTGTTAATGTATTGTAAAGCCTGATGATCAGTAAATAGAACAAACTCCCTTGGCAATAAATAATGTCTCCACTTCTTCAGAGCCTGAACAATAGCATAAAATTCTTGGTCATAAACTGAATACTTTTTTCGAGCATCATTTAACTTCTCACTGAAATAAGCAACAGGTCTGCCTTCCTGACTTAGTACAGCCCCTATTGCACTGCCACTGGCATCACAGTCCACCTGAAATACCTTGTTAAAGTCTGGGAGTGCCAAAACAGGCTGTTCTGTGACCTTTTTCTTTAATGCATCAAAGCTTCTCTCAGCCCCTAATGTCCACTTGAACTCTTTCTTATCCCCTCTCATTGTTTCCGTGAGAGGTGCACAAATGCTGCTGAAGTTCTTTATGAACTTCCTGTAAAAGCTGGCTAGACCATGAAATGATCTTACTTCTGTTGTGCTTCTTGGGGTAGGCCACTCAATGATGGCTCTCACCTTCTCTAGGTCCATTTTCAAACCTTCTGCTGAGATCACAAACCCCAGGTATACTAACTCTTTCTTGACAAAATTACACTTTTTCAGATTTATTAATAATCGCTCCTCCCGCAGCTTTTCAAAAACCCTCCCGATATGCATCAGGTGTTCCTCCAGGGTTCTGCTGAAAATTAATATATCATCTAAATAAACAATGACAAATTTTCCCAGAAACTCTTTCAGTACTTCATTCATCAGCCGCATGAAGGTACTTGGTGCATTGGACAGCCCAAATGGCATGACCAACCACTCATACAAGCCCTCTCTTGTCTTGAAGGTTGTCTTCCACTCATCTCCTTCTCGGATACGGATCTGATGATAACCACTTTTCAGGTCAATCTTCGTGAAGTACTCAGCTCCACTTAAACAGTCCATGATATCATCCATCCTTGGCAATGGGAATCTATATTTGATAGTGATTTTGTTGATTGCTCGAGAGTCTGTGCACATTCTCCACTCTCCATCCTTCTTGGGTGCTAGTACTGCAGGCACTGCACACGGGCTAAGACTCTCCCTAATCAATCCTTTCTCCAGCAACTCCTGGACCTGTCTGTTTAACTCCTCGTTTCTACAGGTGTCATTCTGTGTGCAGCTTTATTTGGCAAGCTTGATCCTGGCACCAAATCTATATGGTGGCTGATCTTCCTTACTGGGGGTAAACCCTCAGGCACATTATCTGATACAATCTCTAGAAATTCTTCCAATAGACCTAGGACTTCTGTCGGGATATCTTTGCATTCCTCCTCCCTAATTCTTGGAATTATTGCATAACACAAATGTTCATGCTTCAAACCATCCAAAAATTTTCTCCCTTCAACTAGACAGATTCTGGAGCTATTACACACCTTTTCATCCGCCTCCTTCATGGGTTTCAGCTTATGGCGTACACCATTCTTTGTCAATGAGTAGGTGTTGGCACGACCGTCATGCACTGCACTCCGGTCGAACTGCCAGGGCCTTCCCAGCAACATATGGCAAGCATCCATAGGCAGGATGTCGCACAAGACCTCATCACAATAATTTCCAATATTAAATTTAACGGAGCACTGCTCATTGACCAAAGCTCTATGGTCCTTCTGTAACCATGCGACCCGATATGGGTGCGGGTGCTTCTTCCTCTCTAACTGTAACTTGGTAACCATTTCTTTTGAAACCAGGTTATCCGTGCTGCCATTATCAATAATAATATTGCAAACCTTGCCCGCGCATTTACACCTTGTGCGGAATAAACTTCTTCTCTGATCTATGTCCTTCTCCTCATTCAATAGGACTCTTCTTACAATCATTGCTTCCCCTCTCTCCGCTTCTTTCGAATGTTTGGATTCAGCATCTTCCTCTGCCATAGCAGCTCTGGCTGGACCCTCAGGCCTCTTGTTTGTTCTTTCCCGATGTTGTGGACACTCGAATGCTCGATGTCCTTCTTCACCACAGTGGAAACATGTCCCATGAAATACTCCTCTTCCAAACCCTCGTCCAGATCCACCCCGTCCTCTTGGGTAGCTATTCTGATCTCGGGGCTGATAAACATCCTCTTCCCTTTGCTCCTGGTTACTACTGGCTTCACCGCTCTTCTTTGGGTCTTTATACTTTTCTCCACTAGTTCTCCCACCAGGTTCTTCCACCACGGCCCCTTCCTCTTTGTTTGCCTTCAAACCGCCTATTCAATTTTTCTTCCACCTTTAAGGCAAACTGGTAAGCATCCTCAATGGTGCTTACCCGAACTAGGCTCAGCTCTTCCTGGATACCGAGCCTCAACCCATTGATATAACGGGCTACCTTTTCTTTGTTTGCCTCTAAATGCCCAGTTCTAATAGAGATCTTGTAAAACTCCTCGGTGTATTCTTGGACAGTTTTGTTTGTCTGTCTCAAACTCTGCATTTTTCTTAGCAGATCCAACTCGTAATCTGTCGGAATAAACTGTCTTTTCAGCTTTTCCACCATTCTATCCCATCTTGTTATTCTCTCCTTCCCTCTTCTGTTCCTCTCCAACTGGATTCCCCTCCACCAAATACTGGCATGACCCTTCAACTTGGTCTTAGCAAATCTGACCCGATTAGGGTCTTCAACCTCCTCATATTCGAAATATTCTTCTAAGTCATTTATCCAATCAATCACCTCTTCTGGATTTAGGTTTCCCGAGTATGTAGAAACCTCCATTTTTGGTTGCTTTCCAATCTGTGAGATGGCTTTGTACAACCTGGCTTGTGCAGGATCCACAACCTCTTCCTCTTCCTCAGATTGGTCTTCTTCTTCAACTTCGTCTTCACTTCCCTCATCCCTTTCGGGCTCGTGCCTTCTGCGTAACTCTTCTTGCAGGGCTTGAACTTGTCTCTGCAAGGCTCGAAAGTCTTCGGCCGGCACCACATTTCCTACTCCACCACGATTTCTTCGTGGAGGCATTTTTTTTTTTTTCTTTCTTCCCTTACAAATCCTTCCACAGATCCTGGTGTAACTGCCTCTCTTCCGGCGATCTGTTACATGCTCAGGAGCTCCCGCTCTGATACCACTTGATGGCAAGCCGAGATTCACACAACAAACTTCACATTAATTTCGGTAAATTGCTTAATACAGTTTTTACAGTACCATTCCAGGTCTACAACTTTCTCCCTCTCTATCCCGAACTCACCATCCGTCACTTACAAATTTTTCGAGTTTTTATCGAGGTCTCGGCCCTCTAGGCAATTAATGCCCCACCTGAGAGAAATTTCGAAACAAAGAAAATTTGCTTCCTTTCCGCCATGTTTTTGAATTTCTTCCATTAATGTCGCCACCGCTCCGATCCGCTAAGAAGCTCGCATTAAAGACCCCCCCTTGTCCTGCAATCGCCGTTTCACCCATACTGTCCATGGCCTGCAACTGTCGCCTTGTCAGAATACTTCCTTGCGATGGTTATTCCCATTGAATACACGTGGCCGTCCTCTCTAATTTAAAATACGTGGCCTTCATCTTTGTCTAATACACGTGGCAGCCCCGTGTCCTTCATCTTTGTCAAATATACGTGGCACCCCCGTGTCTACTTCGGCCTGTCTTCATTTTGGTCGTGAAACTTTAATCCACGTGGCAGCTTCCAATTGGCCGCGATATCGCGACATGTCGCGATATCGCGACCCCCCACGCCCTTGCACCTCAGCAGCCTTCACTAGCCGCGATATCGCGACATGTCGCGATATCGCGACATGTCGCGGTATCGCGACCCACCGACGCCCTCGAACCTCAGCAGCCTTCACTAGCCGCGATATCGCGACATGTCAAGATATCGCAACATGTCGTGGTATCGCGACCCCCACGCCTCAGTTGCCGTGATATCACGACATGTCGCGATATCGCGACATGTCGCGGTATCGCGACCCCCGCGCCTTGTGCCTTAGCCTTGCGAAAAACCGTTGCGATATCACGACGTCGCGATATCGCGACCATTTTTGCTCGTGCCCTCTACCTCGCCTTTGGAGTCGCGATTTCGTGACTCCCCAACTTGCCTTACAACACTTGCTTTATTGAACTTCCAACACTTGCTTTACTGAACTTCCAGCCTTGGAAAAAAAAACGAAATGAATCAAAATACAAAGTACTTGGAAAACTTAGAGAAAAAAATTTGGAGGATGCAAGATTGCTCTACTACATCGGATGCTCCTGCATCAAATGTGCTCAAGGGGGTGGATGAAGCACTGTTAGGACATATGTGGCTAGATGCAACAACAAGGAAGGTCCTCTTGGTAGGATTATGTTGGCCAACTTTGTTTTGTGGCGCAAGAGAATTAGTCACCTTGTGTGACACTTACTAGTGAACAAGAAAATCGCTATGAATTGACTCCATTTCATCACATCCATCACAACCTCATGAGTTGTTCGAAAGAATTGGATTTCGTTGGATCCTTAAGCACAATTCGAAGATGAAGATGTAGGTACATGGTTGTCATCAAAAAGTACTTAGCAAAGTGGATTGAGACAAGATATTTGCCTAACAACTCAATAGAGAGCACAACAAAGTTCTTGTACAAAAAAATCATTACACGGTTTGGCATTCTGTTACAGGTAACTAGTGATCGTAGCTCCCACTGTGTAAATGAAGTCATTTAAAAGTTGACACCAAAGTTTCACATCTTTGATTCATTGTTGAGTCTGTATCATCCTCGAGCCAATGGAAGAGCAAAAATGATAAACAAATTACTAGTATCTATCATTCATAAGTCATGCACTGTGGGGTGTATACTAGGAGGAGAGACTGCCAACAATCTCGTAGGTGTACAAGACTATTAACAACCAACAAATGATCATATCCCATTCCTACTAATGTATGAACAAGAGGTTACCTTACTAATTAAGTTCTTGATTTTGAGTCTAATACTAGTAATGGAGAACAAACTCAAGGATTGTAAGAGCTTGGAAGTAAGGTTGTTTGCATTGATTCAATTTAAGGAAAAGATAATGGTGCACTAGGCCATTGAGGTATTCCAATGGTGAAGGATTTGCTAACACGACAAGCATTTGCATGCAATTAAAAAAGGGAGATCATGTTTTACGGTCCAATGGGAAGTGGGAGTTGAATCCTAGAATGTTAGAGATATTGTGGTTGGGCATATTCCAAGTTGATGAGGTAATAAAGAATGGGTTTGTCTAGTTGATGAAGTTGGACGAGACAACATGTGCAAACCTTGTCAATGACTCTAAGTTGAAACCATATAGGGTGCATGCATAAGTGAACATCCTTGATTATGAGATAGTGATAGAAACTTTGACTGAACTACTAGACGTGTTGAGTCAATCCAAGGACTTGTTCAAGGAGCTAACAAATTTAAATGTTAGTAGAAGCACTCGACTAGAATATAGGACATCACCAATTGATAATAGTGTAGGGGTTGACAATGTAGCAAGGGAAAAGAATATCAAGGTCCAATTGTTGACACCAAAGCCAATGGTAAACAAGAGGAACTAGATATGATTTAATTTGGTAAATATAGGTTTTAAGTATATGTATAGTTTTTAGGGGACTCAGAATGCTACCCTTTAAGAAGCGTATATTGCGATATGGAGGGGTATGTTTTGGCAATGCAGGATGGTGAAGAAGGGAATGAAGAAGTGGGAAAACTTGACATGGTGAAAAATGACCAAACAAAAACAAGAATTCATCCAAAAGTACAAATGCTATGCTATATGTTGGATTATTGTTCAAGGATGGAGGCCCTTGGAAGGACACAAGGAGGTCACATTTAGAGTAGAAGCAAGTGAAAACGATGTGAACACATAGGAGAATAAAAGAAGTAATACTTGGGTGGGTGGACCTAGAGCGGAGGTAAGATTACCAAGGCATCCCTTCATTTGATCGAGTTAACTACCAACCTCGACCTCACTCTAGCTTACATGATGCGAGGTGCCCCTCTTCTCTCTTCCCTTTCTTTCTCTCTCATCCCATGTCTGTAATACTAGCGTAGGTCTCCATTCCTTCTCTCTAATAGTATGTAGGTAAAATTAGTGCTTCTCTCTATTGACATGTAGGTAAAACTAGCACAGGTCTCCCTTCTATCCCTTCGCTCAATCAAGTTAACTATCGGTCTCGACCTTGTTTCGAACCACAATATTAGGAAGATCGACCTAGGAAATAAGTATTTCATTTCTAGATTTGCCTTTGAACTCGGGGAATGGAAGATAGATCTATTACAATCAGAAACAACAAGGCGACCAACCCAATGCGCATGTACATGCATGCACGCTTAGAAGTGCTTGCTCAAATTGAATGCATGCAACTGGTGATGCGACATGAGAGTAACTACAATATGAAAGTGAACAATTGGAGTGTCAAATTTATGCCTTAACTATAGAATGATGGATGAGCAAGGTTGAATTGTGTGAAACCATCAAGTGTCGAGATGATAAATGTAAAGATAAAGCACTTGATATTGTACCAAAATTGTCATGACTAATAAAGACAAGGACCAAATATTGTAGTGTGTGCTATCACAAATTAGAAAACCAACATAAGTTTTAGGGCAATTTGCACCACGTCCAAAGTAGAAGCATGGTACTCATGGACATGGACATGAACATATTTCACCTAGTCTAAGCAGACCCTCTACAATGAACGAACATATCCTAGAGCAATTTCACATTGGGTTCAATAAGAAGGGAGAAACAAGGCATCATATTTGCCACAACCACCTTCAAAGGAGAAAGGAAAGGAAGCGCACTGAAAAAGAGAAACCACAAACGAGTCTTCCTAAGGTGATGTACAAAATATACCACATGTGAGTTGTGTAGAAAATAGTGGGACGCACATGATGATAGCCATTGGTTGAAAGAAGCATTCACGAAGGCTTCAAACCATTAATTCTATAGGTACTTGCTTTCAATAAGGAGACAATCACATTAAGATTCCATGGATTCTTGGTGTCGATATTGTAGTCCTACAACCCTATAACAAGACACTACAAATTCAATATAGGACCCAATTTATTGTACTTGATGTTTAAGCCACAAGAATTTGTTCATATGTTTGAGTTGCCTAGTCCTGATAAAAAAATTAAACATGTAAGAGAAGATAACACCAGACATAAGAAGTTGCAATATTATCTAGGGTAATATTGCAAGACCAATTTGACACATCTAGATGACCTAAGGAAGGAATATTTTCATGGGAGTTGCAGGATGAAATTGAATTTATTGAAGAATGATGAATACAAATGAGCAATGTGTTTGATCATGTCAAGGCTATCTGGAGAAGCATGAACATCATTTTTTTATTTGAATGGTACCTTCCATGTAGGGTATAATGGAGGGGGTGACGTATAATTGGGCATCACACTTATTGAAAAGAATAATTAATTCCTATAGGGTAGACACAAAATATTTCCCATGGCCTCACTTAATTGCACTATTCCTAGACCTGACAAGGGGTTGACATATTCTTATTTTGGAGTGAGTGGAGCCAAAACTACTTCTAGATGGGTCACCAACTATATTTTGTTGGAATTAAACTCAACGATGTACACCAACACAACAAGAAGCAACATATGAGTGGTGTGGGAGGGTTGCATCACAATTATTCGAAGCACAAGGTGAGGAACACTTTGAAGGAAGATGATGTGGAGTTGAGTAGCCCTGATAGACCCTTGTCGATGCTCATTGTCAATGATATCATCATATCCTATGCAACATGAGCATGAGCATGATGATGAGGAAGATATGCCTATGTCATAAGAGTAAGAAAAATTGACGCAAAATTTAGATAATTAGATCATGGGGATGGAGATGGAGGTTGAATTGTAGGACAAGCCTCAAGCAGAGGTACCAATTATGGAGGTTCACCATACCTCGCATGGGATGTCAAGGCAAGATCTTATGGAGATAGAGGATTCTAATTTCATGAGATTGGAAGGAGTACTTGCACCCCCACCAATTTAATACCAATTTCCATTTTTTGGAAGATTTGTAGCTTCTATTGGGTGAGGTTGAGTACTAGTGGATGTGACATTGTGACTTTGGGAAGATGATACGGAATAAGTATCAAGAGTTATGTCAAGATATTTAGCACTTGAAATCTTTGATTGACAAAAATTAGATACTATTATATGATGCTCTTGTTATACATATTATCCACATAGAGGATCCAATAATGTAGTTGACAAGGATGCAACCAATTTAGAGAAGGTGTTTGATGTAGGCAACCAATCCAATCAGAATAAGTAGGACATGGCGGCACCTCACAAGTAAGATAATGATATTCATTTTATTGGACACACATGATAAAGTTTGTTATGAGTTGTCATTTTTTATATTTCAAGGGTAGTCATAGGTGTACGATACCTAAATATAATAAGACAATGTGTTATGTCATGATAATTTGAAATTGGGCATGTAGTTTGATATGAGGGTGTGATGGTCGGGAATTGTAACCATCCACCCCATATTTCATTTTTTATATATTCCATACGAGAATAATCAAAAGGTATTTTTAAATCATCATTGTGTTATTCTGCTATTGGTATTGCTGGTGAAGAGAAGAGATCATCTTGTTGTGTTGTAAAAGAGATTATACTATTGTAAGTAATGTATATCAATCACATATAATTAAATGATTCTACTTTTCATACATTTTTTTTTCATTCCTTGTTGCATCTTCCTTTGATATGTTGTTTGTTTGCTTGTGAATGAATGATCTATACTAAAGGAAGTGCATTTCATTCACCTATTACATTTACATTATCATTGTTAGGGGTTTTAAGTACAAAGCTTAAGAAGGCACAAATAAACTACATAGTTTAATTTCAATTGTGATACCATTTTTCATCCCGCACATGTAATAAAAGTCTATACAAATGTCTAGTACAATAATATCACATCATAACAACCTTCTAGATACATAAATTCCCATCATAAATTCCAATAGCATAAGGGCCATAATACACCATTACTTGATCATTTGAAGTAACTATCCAAAGAGTGGAAGCAAAACTCTTGCTTCATCACTAGTTGCCCTTACATTTTTAGATATGTAAAATATGATAAAACCATATAAAATTTAGAATCATATCAACCATAGATGACCATTCCACTCTATCTACCCTATTTGCTCTTATAAATAGTTTTCTAATCATCTAGGACAAAGAATATTATTTTGTTCTAGGATAGGTTATGATTGGATGAGCCATGAAATTCCATCGTGGTTAAAATAGTTAACAAAATCATATTATATATGCTTAAGCATGATTTCACTCAAACGCCTCCAATTAGACAATCGAGAGTGATATCATTTTATTGTTCAAGATGACAACACATGGAAAATGAGGGAAGTTGTCATTCTTTCGTGTGTATTTTCCATTCTCTAATTTCCCCAAGTCATTCCTTCATAAAATTTTGAACCCCTGATCCATGTTTTAATCCTATCATTTTTGGGTTGAGGGTATACCTTCACATGTCTATAATGCACATGAGGTCCTTCAAGTTGATGCATGGATTATACCTCAACATTTCATTTTTTACATATGCTCGTCTTATCCTAGGTAACGTTCTAATTAGGTACTCTACCAATCTGAGGTAACCATGTTTCCTCTCAAACCTTGTAGGTCTCTTGAAATCTTAGTTGGAAATAAGACATCCTACCTTCATACAATTAAAGTTTTTTTTAATCATTCTATCATTCAATTGATGTAAAATAGTTCTTCGATATTTTGTTAAGTCTTATGTTAGGGTATCTTACCTCACATTCTCGGATCATTTTCCTACCCTAAAATTGAGCACAATAATAGAAGATTTATAATATTATCAAGGATATTAAAAAATTCTACAAGGAATTCTCCTCTATTGTGGCATCTACATTAAAGGTCTTCAAGGATATCAAATCAAAATTTTCAACTTAACTAGTTTTTCCTACCTTAAAATTGAGCTTAATGCTTAGAATGTTTACAATGTTATCATAGCGATTAGAAAATTATTCAAGTAATTCTCCTCTAATGTGGTATCTATGTTGAAACTTTTCAAGGGGATCAAAGAAATTTTTACACTTAACTAGGCTTTCAAGTTTTTAGATTCTTCTTAATAGGGAATACTTTAACCCTGCTTCATCCATAAATTTCTCAAATGGTTGCTTTATAAGACTATTAAATTTGATATCTTATTGGTAATGGTGTTAGCATTCTCACAGAGATGTGATCCCCAAGAATACATAGCTATATATTAATGAGTAATATGCTACTTAAAGTATATATTTTCAAGACCAAATATTTGCTATAAGTAAATAAAGTATACAAGATTAGTCATTGTATTGTAATTAACAAAGTACTCTAAATTTAAAATACATATTAAATCTCTAAAATAATTTTTTTTGGTAGATAAGATACTATAGCATTAATACCGGGTTTTATAGGTTGACCCAAAACCTTTTACAAAAATCAGCCCAGGGTTGTTGATGAACATGTCCTTACTAAGGATCCTATATATGTAAAATCTATATGTTGCCAAAGCCATTAAATCCGGTAAGGCACATATCCTGTTATCAAAAAGAAACTTCCCATACAACATTTTGGGTATACCCCGAGAAAACACACCTGCATCATAAGGACAAAAAAAGAAACAGGCACAAATCCCTTCCTTGAAACAATGGAGAAACAAAAAGTTGCAGACACACATAGCAGAGTACTGAAAAAAACTCCCACAAGCTCTGTATTGACAGTTACTCTTAATAATTCTTTGGTAATTGCTTTCTTCCCTATATGACATGCTTTGGAACCACATCCTGTCTTGGCCAATCAGCCTTGGAGAAGTGAAACTGCTGGCTAGATTTATGGGGGTGGCTATCTGGTGGTCCACGTGGCTCTGGTTCAAAGTCTTATATTGTTGTTTCTTTCCTGCCCTATGATTATCAACCAAAATCAAATTACTAAGATGACTAGGAGCCATGTTATCTGACATGTGACTGTCCCTATTAGTCTTTGTGGTATTTCCAAGCAGCATCCACCAAGACTGATAGCTCGGATAATTTTATTGTGAGTCCATTTCAAAAAAGAGATGGGAATACTCATAGCCTTCGAAATTATAGTGCCTTCCCTATTGGTAAATTTGACTATCATTCTTGGAATTCTTGTTAAATAAGCTTCTCTACTTCGCTTGGGATACCGTGTTCCCATTTGAAAAGTCTGTCACCATCGACACCCAAATTGGCCAGCTTTTCAGCAACTTTGTTAGCTTCCCGAAAGACATGTTGGGCAATTCTGTCCTATCTTCCATGGAAAAGGATCCTAGCCTCTTCAAAATTTTTTTTAATCCTCCAAGGAGGTATTTTCCAATTATTAAGGAGATTTATAACATGCATAGAGTCTCCTTCTACGATCAAATTGCCTTCTAAGTCTTGAGTCATTTGAAGGCCTCTCCACATAGCTCTAGCTTCAACTTCGTTGTTCGTCCTTGTTCCCAAATATTCAAAAAATGCAAGCATCATATTCCCATTATGATCTCACACAATGTCGCTAGTGCCTGCTCTGCCAGAATTGTCCTTAGCCGCTCCATCAAAATTAAGCTTAAACCAACCTGTAGGAGGTGGGGACCACTTAACGTTGGCTCTGGGGTTGTCTACCCTAGGCACAAAATCATCTAACAAGGTTAAGCTTAAATATTGAGCAATCGTGGTCTCCTAAAGATGAGGTTTACGACTATCAAAAGAGATAAGGTTCACATTCTCGTTGGCAAAGGATATGATCCTGGCAATGATAGTTTGATGATCATGGATAGACTCATTAAAGACTCTATGGTTCCTTTCTAACCACACTTGCCAAAGATAGTGATTGAGACAAATTTTCCACACGTATCTAAGTATTTGGATTGAAAAGGGGCAAGGCCACCGGACAAAAAAATCAAGTACGATGGTTGATTTAACCCAGGAAATATTGAAGGCCTGAAAAACCGCACTTAGGATAGTTAAGCAAAAGGGCACTCAAGGAAAATGTGATAAATGGTCTCCCAATTAGCCCTGCATAGATAAAAACAATTAGTGATACAAATAACTTTACGCATCATATTATCAATGGTTAGAATTCTTCCTTGGATAACCAACCATGAAAAGATTGCAATTTTTGGAATTAAATTTTTTATCCAAACTAAGTCCTTTTGGAGGACAAAATCCTCGTCATCAAGCAGAAGCTTGTAAGCCGATTTAACAGTGAACTGCCCATTTTTCATAGGAGCCTAGGTCACTTGATCTTCCTTGGTCTCATGGGGATAAAATGTTGCCTGATAATGTTACAAAGATCATTTGATTCTGCTTGAAATCCCTGAATCCTTATTTGTTTCCATTAATTCTGCCTTTGTCCTCAACTATATAATCATAGACTTTTTCTACCAATGAGTTATTCCATGATATATTTGATTCGAGCTAAGTTAGGATATTGCGTCAGTGGTTCATCCTTAGCCCACCTATCATTCTAGTAATTCATCCTCTCACCATTGCCTAAAACCCATCTTAAACCTTTTTTGATGATTTCATTACAATTGAGTCACTTAGAAATTCCATATTTTTAAGATACTTTCGTTTGATGATACCTGTCCATTCATTTTCTTCACCAGAAATGAGGCGCCATGCCTGCTTAGCTAGTAAATCTAAATTCATATGAGCAATCCTCCTCAGAACTAAGCCCCCATTTTCCCTAGGTTTGCACACTTTGGTCCATCCTACAAGGTGTATCCTTTTTTTCTCCTCTGATCAAGTCCATAAAAATTATTTTTGGAGTTTCTCAATTTTTTGGAAAACCTTCACAGGGTCTTTGAAAACGGAGAGGAAATAGACTGGAATGCTACGAAGAGAGGCCTTAGTGAGGGTCAACTTTCTTGCTTGAGATAGAAGATGACCTTTCCATCCAACAAGTTTTTTTTGAATTCTTTCAATAACCTTGTCCCACATTGACTCTCTCGGAGAACCAATGAAAAGAGGGAGACCAAGATATGAAGTGGGGAGGTTTGCTATATCACACCCTAAAATTTCTACAATCCTTCCTTACCTCTGAATGGGGGTGTTCAAGAAATATAACTTGCTTTTACTAAAATTAACTTTCTGACCAACATCATCCTCGTAGAGTTGCAGGATGTATTTAATTATTTTGGCCTCAACCATCGACACCTTAGTCAATAGAAGGGTATCATCGACGAATTGTTGGTGAGAAACAACCCTAGTGAGAGATGTTGCCTTGATTCCTGATATTAGCCTTGAACTGCAAGCATTTTTTATGGTTCTACCTAAAGATTTTGCCACAATGATGAATAACATGGGACTGATAGGGTCCCCCTGCCGAATTCCTCTACAACTTTGAAAGTAACCAACAATTGTTCCATTAACCAGAATCGAGAACCATGCTTTAGAAATGCATTCTTTGATCAAATTAACCTATTGGTGGTGAAAACCAAACTTAAGGAGGACAACAAATAGAAAGTCCCAATTTAGCCTGTCAAATGCTTTGTTCATATCAAGCTTGAGGGCAAAAACAAACCTATTAGTCTTATGAGCAAAGTGCAGAGCTTCATGAACTGTGATAACTCCATTCAAGCTTGACCTAACCTGGACAGAGCTTCCCTGGCATGGATCTATGATGCGGGGCTAAGGTTTAAAATCACAATTTAAATCCTTAAAACTATTTTTATGCTACTCTTATTTATTTTCTTTCTAGGACTATCAATGCTACTTAGATTTATACAAAAATATTCAAGGAACTTCTTGAGGTAGATCTTGTGAAGTTCAAGTTAAAATTAAGATCTCAACTATCCATCATCAAGTCACCAAATTTTCATTTGGTATACAATTGATCATTTTATTTTAGAGTAACACTAAAGGATCAAGCCAATTTGAAAGGAAAATCTCATACACTATTTTCTCAAGGATAGCTCAAGTCAATTATTTAGGGATGTATATTACTCTTATATGACAAATCCTAAATGTTGAATGAAGTTGAACTCTCTTAGCCATTCTATAATTCTATTAATCCCCCAAAAAACAAAAAACATCAATGAGGAATATCAAGTATAGTAATAATACCCATAATCTCTTCCATTATTTTCAAACAAACAATGGGAAACATGTTAATTTATGCTCGCATAATAATTTTGAATCAGTTATTGGACCATCTTAAGAATAAGATAAACATAACAAAGGCTTATTACTACAATCAAGGTATGCTTAGAGCCTAAGCAATTAACTACCGTTACCATCATATATAATAAGTAATTATGTCAAATATTTAAAATTAAATGCAAGTTACTTATACAAGATATTCAATTTAAAGAAGATTGATAATACTTTAGCATTCATAGATAAACAAGCATTAGTTATTCAACCATTGATAGGATATAATTAATGTAGAATAAGTAAGCAAAACATCCCTATCAAAAATTCAGGCAATTCCCACAAATATGTCATTGCTATTTTCCTTAGAACTATTATAGTTGCAGCCAAAAATATCTCATGCCTCAATTTGGATTTGGTTGGAGGAGAGAAAGAGAAGATTAGGTTACAATTGGAGCTTGGTTTTAAACCAAGACCTAGGGGGTTGATCAACCTTAGCTCAAGCCAAGGGCTCTATCAAATTTGGAACCACCTCCCCAAGGTTGGGTAAAACTCAATTTTTATGGATCATCGAAGGGTAACCCAGGGTTTATCGGTGCTAGAAGGATGGCCAAAAATGATAAAGGTGATATGCTTTTGGCTTTTACAAAAAAATTGGACATCCAAACTAACTGCTTTATGGAGGCAAGAGCTCTATTTTAGGGTATGGTGTTATTAAAAACTTTAGACTTAAGAAGGATAATAATTGAGGGAGACTCCCTAAATATTATTAATACCATGAAGAGATCTAAGAATCCTAGTTGGAATATCTCTAGTCTGATTTGAGAGACTAAGATAATTCTACAATCTTGAGAGGTTGCTCGTGTACAACACATCTTTAGAGAAGGCAATAACACTATAAATTTCCTCGCTAATCTAAGGGTCTCTTAGATTTCCATTTTCGTGTGGAGGAGTGACTTCCCCCTTGGTATTCTTTGTTTGACTAATGGATTGGCCTTGTAGGTGATTTTTTGGCTTGGTTTTCTATCTTGTGCTAGGGGAAGAATGTTGGGTCTTTTTTGACAGTATCCTGTGGCTCCTTTCTCTCCTTAGGGTCAATTTTATTTTATTTCTTGAGTTTTGTTGTTCTTCATATTTTCTCAATTTTTGGGTAGGATGGTCTCATCAGTGGGTTCTCCTCAGATTCAGATTTATATTGTTCTTTGCAAAGTGTTGTCCTCCTTCATTACCTGTTTTTAAATTTCTTTGGTTTGGCACCCTTTTCTTTGGGGGGGTGGTCTTGTCGGTGGTCAGTTGCTATTTTTGAAGTTGATTATTTTATCTCATAATATTTAGTGTCCCTTTTCTCCCCCACAAGTTTCCCCTTTTTCCACATTGGTGGTCCACGTGGTGAGTTTTGGTTGGTCGACCTGTCCTATCTTGGTCCCTCTTTGTGGAGCTTCAGTGGCTAGTGTTTTGCAACCCCAAAAATCATTGGGCTAGGTGGGGCTATGAGATTGTGAGATACTGCTTAGTTTTGCATACATTTCACTCGTTGAGCACACACTGGATGAAGGGAGTGTTATGGCTCTTCATGAGATAAATTGGTCCTTTACACTTGTGAGATGATATGTCTTGCATATTAAAATCACCTTTGTTGATGTGGTTTTTTGATCCTAATCTACCTAGATTGGGACACTGATTTGATATGACTTGCTATTTGAAAGTTGGTTGTTGGATTTTTCTTTATATTCATCAACTCCTATGTCCTCATTATTCAATCTAACTCTTGAGGTGGCAAAACAAAAGTGTTCTAGTTATAGGCTTTCTTCGGACTTGGAAGTTGAACCCCATCCTCCGGATATTTGGAAATAGTGGTAACCTACATGTCCATTCTCAGTATTAAATTTGAGCTTTTGAATTAGTACCACGTATGGGACTGCAAGTTTTTTCTAAATTTTCTAGTAAGGATTCAAGCACACTCCAATAGTCTGGTGTATTTTTTAAGTTTGTTGGTGGTGTTTTTCTCAAATCGGTAAGTTTCAAAACATGTTGGATGGTGGTAAGAGTTCTCAGATCTTGTAATAGCTTTGCCTATGGATGGATCACTGGATTATGGAGGGAGTAGTGTTGTAACCAGCCATGCTTGACATAGAGGATGATATTAGGAAGATTCTAGGGCCTGTTAGACTATATTTTGAAGTTTCATAGGCATAATAAATATTTGTCGAAGCAAATGGTGCACTCATGGAAAAAATAGGATGGCAAAAATGGGATGAATATAATTTGAAGTCTCCATTACCTTAAATTCTAAGGTGATGTGATTGCCTTTGGATGGATACTATCACAATAGGGAAAAGCATTTCCTAACAAGAGAGTTGGGGTACTTTTTGGATGAAGATAAATATTTGCTGAAAATCCAAAATGGGTACTAGATTAAGGCACTCAAGGCCCCGTGGAATAGGGTATTATTAGTGGTGATATATTATTTCACATTAGATACAAATAGATATGTCCTACAAAGCTACCATGTCATTTTTTTAAATCAACTATGTCGAAATAGATTGATGAATAGCCCATCATTATTTTTTAATTCTACGGAGATTCTTATGTTAGATGTAAATAAAGGGAAAAGCTCAGATCTAATTCACTAGGGGTTGGTCCTTTTAATCTTTGAGAATGTCATAAATTCCAAAGGATTATCATGGGAGGCTACTCTCAATAAAGTGGCACTTCAGAAGGAATCTCTAGTTACTATTTTTCTCTAGGGTCTTCTCAATCAAAATCTAGTGATTCAAAGATGTCGGACAACCTGTTAAGTCCTATCAGTTTTAGAAATCTAGGGGAGAAGATCCCAAAGGCTTTTGGGGGTGTCTCAATTTTTTCTAGGAGTATTAGAGGAGGGAAAGCAAGGAGGTTCAAGCGTTTTTTTTGAGAAAATCAAAGTTGAGAAGTCTTCGATTTCAATGGTAAAGTCAGATTCAAAGGAGCAGGCTCCTATGGAGAAAAAGAGTAAATGTTTTGTGGAGTCGATCAATTTTCTATGGAAGTCTTCTTCTAACTTGTTGAAAATCCTACCTGAGCCATTCCTAAAATACTTGAAGATAACCAAAAGGCTCTAGTTGGGACTCTGAAGGTGGTCATTGCTTATGCGAAAGATATCCAGGTGATGATACATCAATGCCAGGGAGGAGATCCTCTTAAGAGATAATATTTGGTTGGTACTTGTATCCCTACCTATGTTTGGCATGCGTGAGGAGATGTTTTAGTTTTTATTTATTTTTAGTCATTAGCTTCTATGCTAGTCTTGGGGATCCAGGTTTTTCTAAATCATGGCATCTTGTGGGTTGGGTTGTTGGATAACTGGTTTATTTTTAAGGGGTTGTGGGATCTGTTGGTCTTTTGGGGAACTTTTGAATTCTACCTTGGTTGCACTATGTTCCACTTTTGTAAAATATTTGGGGTTCCTTTTAAACCCTCCTTTTTATACCTAAGAATAAAAAACAATCAAAAGATCAACAAATTCTTCATTTGTTGGTCCATTATTTCATATGGGTATGTCAATTTGTACAAAGTATTCATGGATAAATAAGACAATCCCATAACATTTATCATATGATTTATGATACCACTAGATCTTATAATCCATAAATTGCAGTAAATAAGATCTTAACAAAGTGTCAAGTTTTACTTGTACAAACTATCACTCAACCTATTGACATAAATGACCATTTGATTCCACAAAAGCCAATACATAGATGTTTCAAATAAGTATTAAACCTTATCCATTTAACACCCATATTTAATCAACTGCGTACTCATAAATCTAAGACAACATACATTTAAAACAATAAGTTAGTTGATTCACATAATAGTTTTATAAAATCAAAAATATCTTCCCATTATTTTATCATAATGAGATTTCTATTTTTAATGCAAAGATATTTATAAAATGATTAGACTCTTTCTACAGCAAACTATGCTCATAACCTTGTGAAAACTAATTAGGCAATTTACAAGATCAATTCAACAAAATATTTTTGAAGTCAACTTTAAGTCTATTATTTATAGAGAGTAAAGACTAACAATACTTAAAGCATATTTAGATCATAAATCATGGCATATAATATTATCATTCATAGATTATTCCTTTCCTAAAAAAAACAACCCACCATAAGCATTCACAATACATTCTAAAAAAGGATCCAAAAACTAAAATATAGTTGGCTATTGACTATACAACTGAGATCAATTTTGGGGATACACAATAAAATTCATCCTATAAATAATAATATTAATACTAAATTTTAAACATTGAAATACCTATTAAAATAATTAAATTTGTGATTTTTTAAATTTAAAAGATATCATAAATATAAATCTAGAAAGATAACCTTGCTTTGGTAAACATATTGGCCATTGCACCCTGTTATCAAACATAATATTAAATTCAAAAAAAAAATACATACAATAAGCATTTGTTAAGAGGAGAGATACACTCAAGAGGTTAGTTATCCATCTCACAATAAGTATTTTCCAAGAGGAGAGATACACTCAAGAGGTTAATAATCCATCTCACAATATTAATAGAATCATAGTTTAGTTCCAACCTACTCTAAGTTCACAAACCTTATTTATTAGTTGTTATTGTTGGAAATGTGTAGTCTAATCTTATCTGACTAAGGCTTAAATAGTATGATCTAATCATTTATAAGCATATGAGCAATCATTATATAATATTTAAAACATATTTATGTATTTTGCCTATGGTTCTGTGGTCTAACCTTGTCAAGGTTAACCTTATTAAACCATTGTCCTAATGTTATTGTAGTACCCTTGTTACTAACTTGTGGTCCTCTACATTTTAAATATTTATAAAATCCTTGAATCAATAAATTGAAGCCTCTATAAACCTAGTTTTACAAAATTGGTCAAAGGCATGATTCACTCAAAGTGGGGCAATTGGTTCCTTATAAGTGAAGTGCTTGATAACATGGAGTGATTGGTTCTTTAAGAGTGGATATCTAGGCAACATGGAGCAAGGATATCCTAGGCAATAGTAATTCACTCCCTTTCCTAGAGTAGATCACCCATTAATAGGTAAATATAGAAAATAGGTGCATAAATCCTAAGGAAGATCTTCTAAAAGAGACATTTTGGCATGTAATTATACCACCAAGCATTTTAGAAGTATTTTAAGACATTTATAGGGGCATTTAGAGGAATGTAACATTTGGAGGTGCATAATTTTGAACCCCTAAATATTTACTTCTACTACGAGTAATAATTTTCAACCAAGGTAACTCTAGGGTGAATTATTTCTATAAAAAGTAGCCATGGGATCTATTATAAAAATATTTTGAGCCTTGAGAAAATCAAAACTATATTTTATGAGCCCCATATTGCAATTTGCTCTTTCCTCTTGGAATATAATAAGAAATTGATGAGACTTTTTGCTTTCCATCAGTGGAATTACCCTCCTACATTGTAAAATACATGATGATTGTGGCACTGCCCTTTTATCCTCTTGTCATTACTTGTTAATTCCATTTCATAGAAATGAGATGCATTCTTGTTATTCAATTTTATGACGTGTTTGTTGATCACAAATCCCCTTGCTATGATTTTGATTGTATTCTACTTTTAATTTCTTGCACCCTTAAATTCCAAATTTAACTTCATATATTTCAATTTTCACATGTACTTTATGTATTTAGCTTAGATTAGATTTAATGAGAATAGTCGATATCTAACCTAAATATATAGGTTGAGAGGGGCACACTCCTCTTTCTTCCAATTTGTTGAAATATAATTGTAGGCACATACAAAGTTAGATATTTCTACAATTCAACATGTTTTTGGCATACCTAATGGGACCAAGGACTTGATTTCCATGATGAGGTCAAGCCTAGTCCTATTTTAAACTCTAAAATTATATATCATTATTTTTTGCATCCATTTTTATAAGTGCTTTGTAATTGGTGACTCCACTATAAACCTTAAAAATTTAAAAGTCTCATAAATAAACAACAAAGGCACTTAGAAATATTATAAATCCTTCAATTTTTGCATCAAAATTGTATGCTATAGACAATAAGTGATTTACCAAAGTTTGAGGACTTTTTGTAAAGCCTTCACTCAAGGAGTTATTCACCTAATTTGAGGTCAATCACTGACAAATTAAAAAACCATAAAATTTTAGATTAAGTATCAATTCACTAACCCAAGGATTGATTCACTCAAATACCTCAAAGTGAATCACCTAAAAAGGAATATTTCCCAAATGCGATGTAGGGAGAAATTCACATGGATTCCCCAAAGAGAATCACACAAATAATTTTTCTTGGAACCTACCTTATCAAATTTTATTAAATTCTTGTTTATGAAGCAATTCATTTCCTTGTTAATTTTTTTATAATTCTTAATTTTTGATCCCAAAACTTTCTTTGTGTAGTTTTTGCGTGGGAGAACTTAAGCTTATGAGTACATGCTCAAAGATACAATAATTAGGTAAAGCATTTTGACTAGCCAAATTGATATCATATCAATGAACTAAAAAGAGAAAAATAAGGAACAAGTAGCTATATGGATATACCAAGAAGATGCTATTGAAGTTGATCCAACGCTAAATATTTCCATCAAAAGAAAAATATCCAATGGTTGATAAAATAAGTCAACCTCTAAATCCCACATCTTAAGAGATAAATTTTCCTAGTTTTTCACTACCTTATAATTATGCATTTTCCATTCAAAATCCCCTAAAATAGACCTACAAAACTATGATATCCATTATGAATCACACCAATCCTTTATATAAAATACATAAAATCAATGCAAATAATCCTTCAAACAATCAAATTACAGTTCCCTCCAATAATTAGGTTAGGGTAAGCCATCCACTAATTTTTAATATCCAAAATAATCCTCCACTATTACAATCCTAAATCAAAGTTTACTTGAGTCAAGTCAACAAACCAATGCTACCAAACTTGCAACCCCACCATCAGGATAATCCATGCCATCCAATGTGAGTTTTGCTAGACAAATTCAAATCTCAATTCAGAGTTAGGGTATCAATTAGAGTTTGCAAGTGTTGACTTGTTAAATAGAGATGCAATTAGTTTATGGAAATCCACCCAAACCATATGCTACCTCTAGAAAATCAACCATTATAAAATCTACAACAATAATTACCTCCTTCCAATCAAAAAGTCCCTCAACAAGGCTTGCAAAGTCCTCCTTTAATTCATAGTTTGTAATACTTGTCTAATAAAAACTTGGATTATCTTAATACACCACCAATAAAAACCAAAATCCTCCTTTTCCACCACCATATTATGCTACACAACAATATCCTTAAGGTTTCTCCAACAAATTATCCCTCGAATGGATCCATACTTAGTATATGCCATCCCACCTCAAGTCTACACAATGTATTCTTATCCCTTGCAATGCGGTTAGGCACCCCAATATAATTAGGCCCCTCTACTACCTAGTCCTCAAAATCAAATTCTAGATTACACCTATCAAGGACCTTTGAACTTGAGGGTCTATTCCCCCATTTTTATCGCTTTCGTGAAAGCCTTATCAATTTTTGATGGAAATGAGATCAAAATAACAATGGACCACCTAAACAAGATTTTCACATTGAAGTCAATTAACTACATCCAAGAGGAGATATCATGATATATTTGATCATTTGTTAAGGGATAAGGTTGCTTTATGGTATAGAAAATTACTAGATAATTATGTTACTAATTGGGTGCCAATTGTATAATATTTCACGTGGAGATTTCACATGGATAATGAGTATTCTATATTGTTCTAATTAAATGCTATGCAAAGGCATCCTCAACAAATATTCATGATTATAAAACGATATTCATGTTATATTTAATTACACCATATGCGACCCAATGAGGAACAAATATTACTATACTATAATATGGGTTTGCATTATGATATAGCACTAGTGGTTTGTAAATATAACCATGTCACTTTAGCTACAATGATTGAATTAGCCTACATGGATGATATAGTATAGGTAAATTACCACTTGACTTGCCTATAATCCACACTACTTAGGTTGCCTAGAATCCCTAAATTCTAGGAACTAACCCTACTACTTCACCTATCCAAAATGCCCATATATTTGAAATTAATTCTTCTCCATATATCACGATATTATTAAGAAAAAATACACCATCTATCTCCTTTTAGCCTCAGCTATCTACCATACCTACTCCTCCACAAAGAAAAACAATATGGTTACTCAAAATCTTGATGACTATAAAATCACTATGAAAAATGCTAGATATAGTAAAGACAATGGTGAACTAGAACAACAATATAATAATGGATAGAGGAAAACCTATTTTATTACAAAATATTAGGTCCCATGGTAGAATCCTAGACAAAATAGCAATCAAGTAAAAAATAATACGGTGAGCACAAATTTTGAGATCATTAATTTATGGTGCTTTTAGTGCAATGTCAAACATGATCCTACATATTGTTCCATAACCATTAGGTATTCTTAAACTAATTAGTATGACCAATAATGCCAATATTAATAGACCATTTCTATAGGATAATTGGTACTGATAGCAAATCAACGTCCTATAACGATTTAAGCAGTCTATCAACCTTTCACGATGAATCAACCAATCTATTAGGATTTGGCTCTAGTGTAACAATCACTCCTAGATCTACCAAATATGAACAATGCTATCTTTGCCAAATTTTCTATAGTCAAAGAAGGTGATAATTTCTCATTTGAGGATAATGTTATATGCCCTAATAAAACGGGGTTGGAACCATAAGAAAAATTAAGGAAACAAAAGAGTAGGAACCATATTAGAATTAAATTGAGGTTAATATAGAAACTATAGTACTAAGAAGAGGAAGACCTCCATTGCATATAAAAAATAAAAGGCCAATAGTGACTGTGTAGCTAGAAAATAGAAAAAAATTCTTGAAAAGAATCCAACCACTACACCACAAGTTAGCACAAGCACCCAAGATAAAAAGGGAAAATAAGCTAATAAGAGAAGGAAGTCCAAAAGGGAAAAAAAGGTCTAGGAAATGATGGATAGGCTAAAAGATAAATAGAATGAAAGGGAAAAGCATAAATTATAAAAGGAGGTTGAGAATTGCCTAAAATACCCTTTTCTCACTAGTGAGAGATGTAATATGACCACAAGGAAGTATAGGAAATTCACGTCATGTAGTGAAAGCACTAATTTTGAGTTCAAATATAATATAAGTGGAGGAGATGAAGAAGAAACTAGTAAAACTAAGCATGCTTTAAGCCCTATATTTACAAGGATAAAGGGATTTCCTCCAAGAAGTCCTTAAGGATCAAGAAAGGAGCTATGACAAGAGAAATATTTTAGAACAAATGAGATAAGTCTAACAAAGCAACAAAACATGATGGAAAAAGACTTTAAAACATTTAGGTCAATGTAGTAGATATTTTAAATGCTCCTAAGATAAAGACCTTGAAGTTGCCATTGTTCTATATAGCTTTGAAAACTAAGAATTATATACTAAGGAGTTTCTTAGTAGATTTAGGGGACTTAGTGGTATTGATACCTAAAGTTGTTTATGAAGAAATGGGATTGCCATACACTAAAACCACTAGAAACTTGATTCAAAAAGATGGTGCTAGGGTATAAGCTATAAATGTTATAAAGCATTTAATCATGACCATAGAAAAACATCCTAGATTAGTAGTTTCCTAATAAGGTATAGTACTGGATCTCCCTCCATAGTTGGGCTGCTGCTTTCAAGAGAATGGATACATAAATTATTTTTAGATGGATACCCATATGGAGGTATCTTAGGATGTGAAGATGACTGGAATAGTTACTTGTTGTATAAATTTGATGTAGAGAACATTGTAAATTAGAACTAGTCTAAATTTTTAGATGACAAAGTCATGGAAAGTGACCAAAATTTTGAAACTTTTATGATCATCAATGTGCTACATGATGATGAATCAGAAGTGAATTTTTAGAAAACTAAGCTCAATAATTACCTAATATCCAAAGGACCTGTAAATATTTTGACCCTAACTAATCAACAAACATAAGGACCTAATGTGACATGGACTATACATTCCAATGATGCTAGAATAAAAAATTAGGATTATGCTGGTATTTAGTTGATCAAACCACAAGGCACATTCTTGTAGGATACTATTTAACTACATCAATAACTTGGATAATAATGATGTACTTTGCATTAGTTTAAGGAAGGAAAAAAATATGGGGATTATTTGGCAACTCTAAGCTATTGATAAATAAGATCAATTTGTAGTGTTGAAACCAAAAATAAACACCTAAAATCATACAAGCATATGGTTTGGGATCTTCTAGGGAGTTTTAGCACATATGAAGTCAAGACAATACCTTGAGAATTGAATGCTAAAGTAGATGAATTGGCTTCTATTACCTTGATTGACGTGTATGTGATAGACCAAACGAGTTGAAGGTATTATTTAGTGTAGTTATCCATGATTAGTATGATCGTTGATAAGCAAATTAAAAAAATTCTCATAAAAGATCAACATTCCAAAAGGAAAAATGAAAAAATATGGGGTGATCCCAATGAAGACTAATCAAATACCAAAGGGGCTAATCACACTATAGAGTTTTTTTAACCATGATGACAATGCTAAGATATCAAACATTAAAGTGAAAGCATCCTCTTACATCGAGTCAAAATTTTGTAATGAAAAAATTTTCTATTAGGTAAGAAATGCATTCAAGAAGAGGTAGATATTTTCAAAGTACTTTTTAAAAAATATAGTGATATCATTGCTTGGTCCTATGAATACTCAAAGGTATATGATAGAAGAATTATAGAGCATACTATCGAATTAGAACATGGTGTAAAACACTTTGATAAGAATAAAGGCCTACTAAGCCATAATTGAAGCAATTATGAAGAAAGATCTTTTGAAACTTCTACATGCCAAAATTATCCTTTTAATTAAACATTCTATGTAGGTGTCCAATCTAGTTTTGGTCTAAAAGAAAACAATGATCTTAGGTTATGTGTCAATTTCCTAAAAGACCATTACCCACTACTGGCTATAAATAAGATCTTGTAGAAATTGTTGGGATCCCAAATGCTATCATTATTAAATGTCTTCTCAGCATACAACCAAATTTATATCAAGACTGATGACCAACATAGAGAAACCTTTTTGACTAAATGGGATACTTTTACTTATAAACATATACCTTTTATATTTTAAATGCTTGGGTCACATTCCAATGGACTATGAACATCGCTTTTATAGGTTTTGTAGATGAAATAATACTCATATACCTTGACAATTTAATTTTTTTCTAAAAAAAGAGGTAATCACATTGAACATCTAGAGTTCATATTCAAAAGGTGTAGGGAGTACGGTATTTCTATGAAAACCAAAATATCTATCTTCATGGTTTATAAATAATATTTTCTAAGGAATATAGTGTCTAAATATAAAATCATAATAGATCTTGATAGGATAAAAGCAATCGAAGAGTTACCTTTTTCCACATTTGTTAAAGGGATCAATATCTTTCCTAGGTAAAATCAATTTGTAGCTAAGGTTATAAGTGATTTATGGCAATTGCTCAGACCAATAAATAAGATGTTAATAGAAGACACTCAACTTGTATTAAATGAAGAAGGCAATGAATCCCAGATATAAAGGATGTAATTACCAAATCCCCAATCCTCATAAACCTAGATTTCTCTAAAGACTTCAAGCTATATGTTTATGGAATATATGAAAGTATTTCCATAGTTGTGACTCGAAAGGATGATAAAAACAAAGAATATTGGATCTCCTTTATGACTCAAGTACTTTATAATACAAGAACAATTATACCTTCATTAAAAAATAGGTTTTTGCAATGATAAAATCCTTAAAAAAATTTAGGTATTACTATATCAAAGCAAGACTATTGTATTTGTGGTATATTTCAATGTCAGGTCCACTATGTTACATGGAGAATTGGGAGAAAAAAGAGAAGGATGGGTAAACAATATTCCCAAAGACTAGGTGACATAGGTAGAATAAATTGAACCAAATAATCAATTAGACTAGATGGATGACATTAAGAAATACATGATATTAGGATAGGTTCTTGAAGGTTTGAGGACTAAAGAAAGGGATAGGTTCAAACAAAAGGTAATTAATTATACTTGGTTGGATAAAATAATTTTTTAAACTAGATATTATAGGGTTATACCAACGTGCATAGAAGAATAAAAGAATGAAAATTCTAATCAATGAGTATCACAATGAAGGAGCACACTATTATGCCGAAATAACAACATATAGAAAATGAAGGGTGGTATCTGACTAACTTACCATATTTTCTAATTACTTGTAATGGATCAAAGAATGCAAAGTCTATTTTAATTTGATGTAAAGAAGAAGAAAAGTGTCAATCCCCCTAAATTGATCATTTTTATTAAAATTTTTGAATAATAAGATATGTATTTTATCAATAAAATCAATTCCTTATCTAGTGTAGGACATGGATGGATTCTAATCATAATTGATTACTTTAATATTGTAAATAGGGGAGGGCAAACAAACACAACACATAATTCTATTTCAACCGTATATTTTATCATATTCCATCAATATTTGCTAGGTTGAGCTTGCATACAACATACATATTTATACATCAATATGCCTCTTCAACATGTATTTTCATCTTCTCAAACATCTCATGAGAAATGTGACTATCCAACCTCACATGAGGTGACATCATAAAACATCCCCTAATAATTACATAATGTAATAATTACAATAAATTAAATAATATAATAAATTCTAACACCCTGTTATAACATTATTTGGTATAAAAATCATTACCTCCCATGATTCTAGGAGTGGTCTTTGGTTTTGGATCTGGCTTTTCTTTGACTCTGGCTCTACTAGCTCTAAGTAATTTCCACTAGGTTTACCTCTTTGGTTAGTCATTGGGTTTACCTTTGGGTCAAAACCTTTGAGTTTCTACCTCAGGGTCATCATTGCTTCTAGGCCACCTTTAGGTCCTTGTCTTTGAATCACCTCTAGGACATCATTTCCTTTGGGTTATATTTGGGTTCTTTACCTCTAGGTTGTCATCACATCTAGTTAATAATTACCTATGATTCAATATTTGGATCTATAATTAGGTCATCACCTATGAGAAATTACCACTAAAGTATATTATTGGAATCTTCCACATAATTTTTTATTGCAGGTCCTATCACTGTAGGTCTTCCAAGCACTACTGGGGTCATATTCTTCTAATACAAAAAATGTTTATTTTAAGTTTCCATTATTCTTTACTTTTAAAAAAGTATGATGTTTTTCAACCATAAAATTTTATCTCCTTCTATAGAAACCATTCAATGCTATCTTTATCCCATTGTGTCACATTCATCCATCCATAATTCATCTATATTTTGTTGGTCACTTTATCTTTGTGTCAATAATTTATTTTGGAGTGATTATTACCTCCATAAATTTGATAAGAATACAAGTTCCAACACTTAGCTATCACAAATCCACTTCTTCCATAATGACTGCAGTAACCCAACCTAATAAATTTTGCATATGACCATTTCTTCACAAATATTGTGTTATTGCTATCTATCATAAATTTAATCTCACTGCTACTTTCTTAACTTGTCTTGTCTTTTTTACAAAGGTTTCTCTTCTCACAAACTTGGTCTTATTGCTTCCTCTTGGACCATAATAACTAAGGACTTCATTCTTTGGCCTTGTACTTGGTATTATGGGTATTTTCATACCTTACCCATTTATTCCTAATACTATACCATTGTATCTCATTTTATCATTATTTGTTTGCCAATTTCTTTGGTATACCTTTTAAATCACCCAATTTCTTCCTTATTATTATGACCCTTGTCACAAGATCAAATCTCTTCATACTTACACTAGAATTTTCCAATAATATTCAAACATAGAACTTCTTCATCATCACTCTAATATTTGTCACCAATAATATTCAGGGACCTAATTTCCTCATTTCCACTATGGTCTCTGTCACTATCACTAAAGAAAGACCTAAATAAATCATTATCACAATAACCTTCAATACAATCCAAACTATCATTATCATACCTAGAAATACAATAAAAATATCAAGATGTTCTTCTTTAATACAAATACTAATTTCATTATCACAATTAAAACACCCAAATTTATCATAAACATGTTCTTCATCAACATGGCCTTTGTCATGGAAAATATAATTTTATTCTACACAAACTCTGCTTTGTGTCATGGGTGTTATCTATCCCTTGTATAATATTACTTGTATCACAACACACACTTACCAATGTAGGCTTCAAATCACATGTATCCCAAGAAAAATATGTCCTTTAAATGTGGTTTCTTGTTTCAAAATAAACATTTGTCATCATAGGCTTATCCTTAAACATTTCAATTATTTCCTCTTGCCTTTTGTACTTCACCTTAAGGACATAAAGAGTGATTAATACCATATATATTATCTTCCCCACATCAATAGGTAATGTAACTACATTTTCATAGTAGTCATAAACTATATTGAGAATAAAATTTAGGTAATTATTAAGTGTTGAGAAGTATCCATCTTAAAATTATTTGAGAATCATTTGTAAATATCACATTAATTATGATGACACATACTCTTAATTTTTAATTTTCTTCTCTTCGCTAGCTACTTTGAAATTGTTATCTAGTGTTTCTTCTAAGTATTAGCATTTTTGATAATGGAATGTAAGTAGGACCTTAGTGTTAATGATTCTCTATTTTCATAAAAATCTATATCTTCTTGAAAATAGAGATTTCTAGCTTAAATCTCTCCTCGATTTATTTTTGATGATCCATACTTTTAAATTTCTGCATTCTTTTCTCCACCTATACTATCTTTTGGTGAAACACTTTTGAATGCCAACTTTATTCTTTGTTGGATTCCTCTTTGATTTTATCATGTTATCTATTGATGTGAACACTTAATTTTGTATACTTTAGAAAAAAATGAGGGGTTCTTTATACCTCCAAAATATGGCCCCATTTTCTATATACCACCGATCCTATATATCAATCCTATCAATTTACTCGCCCTTCCTATATACCTATTGATACATGGAAGATGCTATTCCTCTTGATATACGTGACCGCACATGGGAGAGACATTAAGGTATATGAAAGAGACCAATACATGGTACCAAGTTAATATTGAAAAAGATTCATTCTACCAATGAAACCTACTTAAAGAGAAATCCTCATATGCTTGTGTAACTCCCCTATATACTTGGATTTTATTAGTTTCAAGATTTACCTCTAACAATAGTAATGATTGGGGTAAAAAATGGAGTGAAACTAAATATAAAAAAAATGTCATTCCTCTACAATTTAAAAGGTTGATTCCCAAGTGTCATTATGGTAGCTATATTAGGCTTTAGATGTAATAATTTAACATGATATTATTACCTATAAACACAAATCAAAGGCCTCATTTATACCAAATTGTGCAAAGCACATGTTTTGATTTTTGTGTACAAAATTATTTTTAATGAAAAATTTGTTAGAAAAAATAAGATATCATCGCCAAAAATTCACCTTTTTACAAAAATTATTACTCTCCTTGCAAAAATATTCACTATAGACTATAGGAACCTAACTTTAAAATTCAAAAATATTTATTTCCTCTCTCTCTTTATAATGTCAACTTCTCCTAAAAAAATTGTTGGAGTATATTACATTATTTGGTACATGCTAATGTACCACCTTGGGTACATAACTAGAGTAGGAGTTTACCTTAGAGTAAGGTTTGAGTAGTTACTTCATGCAATGTAATAAATGCACAAGTGTTAGAATGTGCAATGATGTAAATGTGCATGTAGTCCACATGTACATGAGTCATAGGTTAGGTAGATGAAGAGTCATGGGTAGATGAAAGGCCAAGGGACTTATCTCCCTATATATATGCCTTTGAGAGAGTTGAGTGTAGTTGAATGAAGTAGCATTAGTAGCTAGTTAGTATAGTGAGTACAATGTAGATCCTTCATGTATTTTTGGAGTGTTCATGTCCTCCATTATATTACATTGTACTATTTTTGTGAGCTTTCATTAATGGCATATTTTTGAGTTATTGCAGAAGTTTCTTATATATTTTTCCTGCATATTATAGTGTCATTATCATATAGTTATCATTGCTTGCTCATTTTACATCTTGTGGTTGCATTTCCTTTAATATATATCATCAAAAGCTAACAGTGGTATCAGAGCACATGGTAGATCGATAGGAAATAGGGAGAGCCACAAGAGAGATTGAGAGGAGATAAGAAATCTCATTTTCAGAATTTTTGAAATTACATTTGGCTAGAGTCTTTCCACAGAGTTGCAGAAAAACTCGTGAAGACTAGGACTCAACATTGATTCCACTAGATTGACAAATCAACTAGTGAAGATTCATTATCTCAAGATTTAAAGTTTCTTCCATTATAGTTTCTCTAATACTTTGTTGCAGAAAAAGGAGATTCAAAGAAAGTTGGGAAGCTTCCTACAAGAGCTAGGAAGAATATCTTCTTTGGAATCAATCCAGTACCTGAAGCAACAAGTTGGAGATTGAAGATTTGGAGGCCTAAGGAAAAGGTCCCATTGCAAGATTTGCAGATTGAAGACTCCATAGCTGAAGATTGAGAAGAAAGGAGGAGGCCAAAGAAGCCACATTGAAGACTATAGATCAAGAAGGAGGTCCTAGAAAGAAGACCCCATTGAAGGAAGAAGAGACTCAAGGAAAAGAGTCTAGAAGAAGATTGGAGATTGGAGATCTCCATTGAAGATTGAAAACTTCACATTGAAGAAGTTGAAGAGACCCACAAAAGGTCCCATTGAAGAACTTCTAGATTTGGAAGATTGAAGATTGAGAAGGACTAGCATTACATATTTCAAAAGTAACAAGATTTCAGAGATCCAAGAAGGAGATCTCATTGCAAAACTTCCATAGTTGAATATTAAAGAGATCAAGGAAGGTCTCATTGAAGTTTTGAGAAGACTAGAGGTTGCAAAAATTGAAGGCCCAAGAGAAGAGGTCTCAAGGAAGAATTGAAAGGAGAAAGAAGGAGAAGGCTAGGAAAGCCTCATTGTAAATTTTGAAGAAGGCCATTGAAGGAGATTTGGAGAAGGCCATTAGAGAATAATTTTAGGAGAACTCATTGGAGAAATTTACTAGCAAGGAAAATTTCTTGATAAAGGAGGTTTTGGGACAATTGTTGCCATCCAACAACAAGCCCAAAAGGAGAAGGATTTGGCAAGGAGTTTGCCAAATTTTGAAGGAGAATAGTGAAGACCTCAAGACATTCAAATTCTTGAGAAGAAGGCCAATAAATAGGCCAAGATTGAAGCCAGATTTCGACAAGGAGGTTGAAGGAGAAAGGAGTTAAAAGAAACCACCAAATCTGAGAGATTTGAAGATTACCTTTGAAGGTTTTGAAGGCTAATTCGGAGAAAGGAGTTTGCTGATTTTATAGTAGAAAATTGAAGGTCTCTAGGAGACAAGTCTCAGTTGTGATTTGGAGGAGTTTCCTACCAAATTTGGGAGATTCAAGGACAACATATAGGAGGAGAAATTGACTGCATTACAATCTGAAAATTTCAGATTTGAGGACACAAAAGGGCAGCAATTTGGGCAGCATTAATAGCTGCTAAGTTTTAGATTTTTAGAGTGCATTCTGAAGGAGAGTTAAAGCCACCAAACTACATTTTTGGGCAGCAAGTTAGAGGAGTTTCAAAGCTGCAAATTGGTGAGTTAAAGAGTTGTTTTGGACAACAAAGAAAGAGCTGTGATTTCATCTAACATAGGGCAGCAATTAGGTGATCCAAATCACCAAGAAATACATCATCTACGGAGGTTAAAAAGGTATGCAACTTAGGTGCAAAAGGTTCATTATTTGAACACTTATATTAAGTTCATTATTAAGTTTCATTAAGCACCACATTAGAGTTTAAAGTTGCAAAGGAGAAAGTTTCAAGTTTAAAGTCTTCAAGGAAGTGTAGAAGATAGTTTCTACAAGGGTTAAAACCTGCACATAAGAAAGAGGAGTTAGATATATTTTGAAAGAAAGAAAAATATCAACATCCTACCTTCTATTGAAAGCAAAAAATACTCTATTCTAAAGCATAGAGTGCATATACTATAGTGCAAAGTAAATCCATCTAAAAGGGGATACTATTTGCATGATTGAAAAGCTTGGAATTATCATTGTAAAGTTAACCAAGCAAAGGAGTTAGAGGAGAGAGTTACCTAGTACAAGAAGGCAACATTAAATCACTATTTACCATCAAGGGATAGAGAAGAAGCCGCCATACTAAAGGAAGGAAGATAGCTTCAAAAAGGAGACCAAAAAGTCTCAAAAATTTTAGTGCAAATTAAGGTATTTTATCTTAATTATTGCAGATTTATTTACATTACATAATTGCACCATACTTGTCTTGTCCAACGTAGCAAAAGGAGGACAAAATTTAGAGGGTCTTAAGGTATTAAAACAACAAGTAAATTACAGTCATCAAGTGATCGTATCATCAAGGTTGAAGAGAAAACTTTGAAGCAAAGGGAAGAGAGCCAACTAAAGGGCTCAAAAGCATAGTATTCAAGGTGTCTAAA
The DNA here is from genome assembly GCA_028583015.1 of Wollemia nobilis. NCBI lineage: Eukaryota > Viridiplantae > Streptophyta > Pinopsida > Araucariales > Araucariaceae > Wollemia > Wollemia nobilis. Next base: position 1,055,867 of record JAQPPZ010003542.1, read on the forward strand.
GACACCAAATTCAACACCATCGATCTCATGAAAGCAAGTGCTCATAGTGCAAGAAGAACCTACAACTAAAAAGAGACCAAGTAAGGGCAACATAACAACATTAGCAAGGATAATATAACACAATAGTAGTGCAAGTTGCAAGGAGAACAATGTAAAGAAATAACATAAGTAGCAAAAATCAAGGTGCAAGTAGCAAGGTGCATTACCCAAGTGGATAAGGATAAAATATTGGATGAACAACCACCAAGAAGATAATGTTGAAGCACCTTAGAGCCACATTCATTGGAGTAGATCCACATTTGTTGAAGAGGAGCCACCATTTGTTGGAAGCCACCATTTATTGGAGAGGAGCCACCATACATTGGAGAAAGCTTGTTGAGCGAAACAACTAGCAAAAGTTGGCAAGAACTAGTGATAAGGAATATTGAAGAGGTTGGTTGCATGCAAGGGAAGGAGCCTCCACTTGCCACACCAACCAAAGGAATCTTGTGCCACTTGGCACAAAGGAAGAAGAGCACCCCATTTACATAACGCTTGCACAAAGGTAAGGAGCACCCAGGTTTGGAGTAATGCTCCATTCAAAGCCAAGAAGGGATATTAATCATTAATTCAATGCTCAAAGGCCTACACCACCTAAAATAATACTTGCAAAAGGTTGTAACCTCCAAACACCACCTAGCAAGTGATCCTACATTCTAGTGCAATGTAAAGCACCATGTGTCATGCATTTCAAGGAAGAATGGTGTATTAATAGCCTAGTCTAAAGAAGAGCATACTCATATAGCTTACATGATGGTCAAAGTGCATTGAAGGAGGAGAAGACTGTCATAAGGTGCCCATTGAATGTAAGAGCATTCAATGCTCACTATCATACATTGAAGACAAGCAAATACAATACCTAAAGCTTGGATAGAGGAGTCAAAATAGGAGCCAATCATCTAGCAACCTACAACATTACAAGGAAGGTATATTTTTACATGAATTTAATATTTACCTTCTATTAAATGCAAGGAGATATAAGGTGCATTATATAAGGTTGAGTTTATTTATTATTGCATTGGAGATATAAGCAAATAACAACCTTAGTGAATTAGAAAGCAAATCTATACAAGGAGTTTATATCCTTAAGTGATATTTCAAAAGTGCATTAGTTGAAATACAAATATCATAATATTTGCAAATAATTAAAATAGGAGATATAAGGTTTTCTACCTTGGAAAAATTAAAGCATTATTCTTTTGCAAATATTATCATTTTCTAAATTTCCAAATTAGGGAGATATAAGGAGTACTACATCAAACTTTAGATTATTGGAATTTAGAAAATTAAACCATTGAAAATTAAGGATAAAGGAAGAAAAATCATTGATTGCTTTAAAGTTGGAACTTATTGCTTATACTTGTCTCATATACAAATTAAAGGGACAAAAGGAATCCAACCATAGAGTTTTTGAAAATAGAGAACTTCATCAAATTGAAAAGTGCATATTTCAATAGGGAGAAATAAGGTGAAATAGGAGTTGATCATTATATTACCATTATCTTCAAAACATTAGGGAATCAACTCAAAAGGAAATCTAATAGATGCTAAGCACTTTATCAAGACCATAGCATACTCTAAACACTTGGGAGATATAAGGGATTCTACAAAACCTAAGATTTGATAAGGTTTTATCAAGTTTGATCACATATTCTAAACTAGGGAGATATAAGGTAGCCTACAAGGACCATCATGACAACAAACAAATTCATTCTCACTGAATCCCAACTTCTTAAAGGTCCAAATTACTCATCATGGAAAAACAAAGTGAGGGCAATTCAGACAATTCTAATAGTTGAAAAGCTTTGGGATATTGTCAAAGGAACAAAAATTAAACCTACTTCAGGTGATAGTGAGATTCAAAAGTTTGAAGAAAATGAAGCAAAAGCACTAATGATAATAACTTTTGCTATTACAGATGAAATACAACCTTACATTAGTTCAGTAGCAACATCTATAGAAGCTTGGAAAACTTTAGCCAAGATATTTGAGGGGAAGAATAAAGCCACTATCTTAAATCTTCAAACTCAATTGCATTCTCTGAAAGTAAATAGTGGTGAAAGTATAGAACTATTCCTAAGGAAAGTAGTGGATATAAAAGGAAAATTGTTAACCTTAGGAGAAAAGGTAGAAGATAAGTTTCTTGTTCAAGTAACCTTGAGAGCACTTCCAGATAGCTACAAGCATTTAGTTACATCTTTACAAATCCTAAGTAAAGATACATCTTTTGATGAGTTAGTCAATATTCTTCAAGAATATGAGGTGGAAAATACAGTTAAATATGAAATGACTAACAATGCATTGGTTTCAAAAGATAATCCATAGGGAAATGTTACCTCATCCACAAAAGGATGAAGACCATGGAATAATAGGTATTGTCAAGTATGCAGGAAGAAAGGACATAGTACCAATTACTGCAGATTCAATCCTAGAAACCAATATCAAGGAAATCAAACAAATTATGGAAGCCAATAAAATAGGCCATTCCAACCAAGATAATATCAGAATCAGTATAGTCCACATCAACAACAATTTCAGCATCCATATACTTCTCAGAACCAATACAATTATCCTCAATTGCAATATAAAGAAGGAAAACAAAAAGGTCACTTGGTTCAAGAGATTCAAGAAATTCAAGAACTGGAAGAACCTACAGATGAACATGAAATTAAAGCTCTCTCAGCAAAGATAGTATTTTATGAAGATACTAACTATTTACTTGATCAAGATACAGACAAGAAACAAAATGAAGAGGAGCTCAAATTCCAGAACTAGGATGAAGACAATATTGAAGACTAAAGTCTTCAATACCCAAATAATGTAATATAGGGGGTGTTGGAGTATATTACATTATTTGGTACATGCTAATGTACCACCTTGGGTACATAACTAGAGTAGGAGTTTACCTTAGAGTAAGGTTTGAGTAGTTACTTCATGCAATGTAATAAATGCACAAGTGTTAGAATGTGCAATGATGTAAATGTGCATGTAGTCCACATGTACATGAGTCATAGGTTAGGTAGATGAAGAGTCATGGGTAGATGAAAGGCCAAGGGACTTATCTCCCTATATATATGCCTTTGAGAGAGTTGAGTGTAGTTGAATGAAGTAGCATTAGTAGCTAGTTAGTATAGTGAGTACAATGTAGATCCTTCATGTATTTTTGGAGTGTTCATGTCCTCCATTATATTACATTGTACTATTTTTGTGAGCTTTCATTAATGGCATATTTTTGAGTTATTGCAAAAGTTTCTTATATATTTTTCCTACATATTATAGTGCCATTATCATATAGTTATCATTGCTTGCTCATTTTACATCTTGTGGTTGCATTTCCTTTAATATATCATCAAAAGCTAACAAATTTTTCCACATAAAAAGAATCACCTATACACCTTTTAACTCCCTAGACTATTCTTTAACCTTTTTTTTTTCTTTTAAAAAAATACCCCTAATGAAAATTGAACTTATGAGTCTCTAATCACAAAATTTTAAACTTGCTTGCAATGATCAATATTTCCCTATGCTATTTGCAACTTAAAAAATGCCATTTATATAGTTCTTTCCAAAGTTCCAATATATTCTCATACAAATTCATACTGATATTGACATTACAAATAACAATATAAAAGTATTAATTTGATAGGACTAATTTTTTCCATGGTCAATTTTTTTGCTAGGAATTAGAAATCAAATATTATATTCTTTGAAAGGAATTTCTTGTATATGATTGAATTTTTTTTATGTACCAATTATTACAAGAACATTCTTTTTAGTTTTGGTTATCAAGGAAAAAGAGGTATTCAAAACATTGGCACAATGCATATATGTACCAATATTTTGTGGTAAGGTGGTGACTGAGGATAAGAATATCCAACTTTTCTAGCTTATTGTTTAAACACAAGTGAGCTCCATGCATGAAGGGTAGAAATATATTGGGATTTGGAGGTAAACCAAGAATAACGACGTCTCAAACTGAGGTGCCATTCTTGTTTCACCTTACATTTAGAGATATAATAGCAACTACATTGATATAATAGGACATAGGTGAAAAAAGAACAAGGGTATAAATATAGCCATTAGACTCTACACTACACCTAGAAATTATAAAAGATAGCATATACATACCATCCATAGGAATGAAATATAGATACTAACCATGGGAATGTTATATATATACCAACCACAAGAATACATTAAAAACAAATTTTGGTCAAAAAATGAGGTAAATGGAAAGAAATGAGAATATATGATGCCTGTAAAAAAATATTAGGCTACTTGGTTTGAATTGAAATAGAATAAATATAGGACATATGACAACAAAATTTCAAGGTCACATGAAAAAATATATTCAAATTTATTTGATGTCAAGCAAAGTGAACTCATCAACTAGAACATAGCAAAGAGATGATTTATACCTAGAAATATAGACATGTACTTCTACAACTCATTTTAGCAATGAATTTTCTTCTCAAACATCACTAGAATCATATTGCTTTTCAAATAAAGGATACTTTCTTCTTAAATTACATGCAATATGTTCAAACCTTCACATGAGGTCTACACATCAAACAAGAACTACACAAGCTGAACTATAAGAGATGTCGTAAGATGGTGAAGATTATAGATTTTCATAAACCTCACAAACTATTTAGTGTTGGATTTGATATCAGATGTTGCAAATTAGGGAAGGTAAACAATAAACACAACACACAATTTTATTTCAAACATATATTTTATCATATTCTATGAATATTTGCTAGTTTGAGCTTGCATATAAAATACATATTAATACATTACCATGTCCCTTCAATTCAAGAGACTCTGGTGTTTCACCTTCAAAATGTCTTTTCATCTTCTCAAACATCTCATAGAAAATATGACTATCCAATCTCACATAAGGTGACATCATCAAACATCCCCTAATAATTACATAAATTACAATACATCAAATAATATAATAAAGTATAACACTTACTAGATGGGTTGAAACTATACCAATCGAGTCAATAAATCAAGATATAACTACCCAACTTCTAAAATACATCATTACCAAATTTGGGATCTCTTCCATAATAACCATTGGCAATGTGTAGAGGGGGAAAATTTGCCACTGTGTATGATTCTCGATGGATCTTCTATTAGTCGATGTGACCATAGGGCTATGTTTATATACACTCGAGGGCTTGGGGGATCGAAGGGTTCACTAGGAGTGGTTTAAGGACTCACTCCAAGTTTGGTATGGAATTTTTGATGTCTTTATTGAGCAAACACCTAAGTTTGATCTCGACTAAAATCTAAGCTAGAAAAAGTTAAATAAAAAAAATGCAAGGTAAATAGTGATGTAAGCAAACAAGGAGCTATTCTTAGAATGATTCTTTCTTTCAATGAAGACTAAGCCTGATTTGCAATAAAGTAAATATTTTATTTCAAAGCAAGTATTCAAGAGAATGTACAAACATGATTAGCCTAGATGCAAACTATATGCTTTTCTTTGTTGATGCCTAGAAATGAAACCAAATACCTTATTTTTCTTGTGATCTAAATCTAGAATAGAAAATGAATACAAACATACAAAAAATAGTCTAAATACCTATCACAACTCTTACTTAATCTAGTGGTTGATCTTGGCAAAATTTGAACCTTATAATATCCAATAGCTTCACAACCTATAAAACTGCTTCAAAAACCTTGAAAATTTTGATCAGTATTTGGCGGTCTACTTAGGCTGCTATGTGATTAAGCTTGGAGGCACAACGGTCAAGTGCCCTTTGTCCTTTTAGCTGATCGTTTGAAAATGAAAATGATTTTTGACCTTTGAAACAAGCAAGATATATCAAGCATGAAACAGTGAAAATAAAATACAAAAAGAATGAATACGATGGAAAATAAATATGCAAATGAAAAACTATGGTTTTGGAAGTAGATATTTCCCCCAAGCTACTATGACCAAATTCGCATCCTATAATTAGCGATCTTGAATTTAGCAATAAAAAATAAAACCAAATTTATGCGCCATATGGGAGGTTTGCAAATTTGCATAAAATATTTTAAAATAGACCTATGAGCATAAAATACAATTACAGTGATTTAAAAAGCTAACAATACATAAATAAAACCTGATAGGCCTATGGAGGAAGTGAGAGTAAATGCAAAAATCAATATGGAAGACCTTTTATCCTTCTTTAGAAGACAAATGACGTGCACAATCTGTCATCAAGACTTCCTCCACTTGCTTATCCCAACAACAAATCACAAAAGACACACCAAAAGTAGAGCACCAAAACATTCCAAAAGCATCAAAATATTGAGAGCATTAGAAAAGATACATCTCATATGGGTTATCTATGGAGAAAAATGGAGTCCAAATAATTCAATTTATAGGAGGTTTAGAGGGGGTTTAGGCGGTTAAAAAAAACACAAACTTGGGTGAGAGATGATGCCACAAAGGTAAACTAAAGACAGGTTTTTCAAGAGAAAAAAATATAAAATTATAAAATTCGTACCCCATCTTAGATGATCACGAGTTTGATAAGGCTAGGAGAAATAACAAAACAAAAGAGAGAAAAAAATCTCAAAATTGCACTTAGCAACTTTGAGTACCTTCTTGGGGATTCTAAGAAAAACTTATTTAGATGGGTCAATTTTCTATATCTATATTTCTCCCTCTTTGATGCATGTATGGCCTGATAAATGTGTCAAAGAAATATGTGGACACCTACGGGTAAAAATGGTGAATACAAAAAAGGGTAGCAGGTTTAGACAAAGGGATGGTGCAAAAATGATGTCATTTCGAACACTTTAAAATTTTACATGCTTTATGAGGAATTAATGACATTAATGTCCCTAAGGCCAAGGTGTCCCCTTGAGTTTTAGAAGGAATGCAGTATTTATGAGGAAACTTGAAATGGTAGATACAAAATATAATAGAGCAAAAAACAAAGAAATAGAGAAAAAAAATAAAAAAAAGAGGAAAGATAAAATGAGGGATAAAAAGAAAAAAATGTGAAAATGAAAATCACTTTCACTGTATGAAAAGGAGAATGAGCTTTGGAGAAAAAGTAAAATGGCACTCACCACACATCGTTCATCCATTGTGAGGGGAAAAACCAATGCAAAAATGGTACGAGCATGGGTAAAGATAAAAACCCAACCTCTAGATTAGGGAATTACTGCATTTTTCTAGATTTTATGATTTTTTTTAGGTTTTTTGAGGAATTTTCCATGTAGGTGCTTGACAAGAATTTGGGGTCCAACCACGAATTTATTTGTATGCTAGCGACGATCAAGTTCATACCTCAAAATTATGGGGGGTAAATTTGTGAATTTATGCCCTGTAAAAATGGGGCACAAATTTGTAGAAGAATATAAATTAAGAGAAAGAAAAGAGAGAAAAAATAAGAAGAGAGAGAGAAATAGAGATTAGATGCATTGCTTAAAATTTTGCTTATGTTGCTTTGCTTTGTTTTTTTTTAAATGAATGTTTATTGATTATTATGATAAAACTAATGAAATTTTCTTAGTGTTTATGATTGTAGCATGATGTACTTAAGAGCAAGGAGTGGCAACTAAACTTCTTAGAGGAGGCACTATAACAACTCACAACAGAAGAGAGGAATGCTCTATGGATTATGGGGCTATTGCACTTGGAAAAGATACCCCAAGTTAAGGTAGACAAAGTGCTACTAATGATGTTGGTAGAGAGGTGGTATCCAAAGTCATCCACCTTTTGGCTACCTACAGGGGAGATGACCATCACACTAGAGGTTCTGTGGAAAATATTGAGGATCTCTATTAGGGGGAGGATGATCTATAGAGTGTGCGGGTTCCACAAGAAATATTGTAGAGATTATTGAGTAACATGCCATATGAGATCAAATAGAGTGGACTTCATATCAAAGAGATACTATGATGATATGGAGTTGGGGCACTGAATATTGTGCTTTATGTATAGGCTATCGGTGTGTCACACTAGCAGGTGACACTTGCCATGGACACTAGCAAGGGTAGTGGTAGACATGTGAAACTAGTAGGTTAGGTTTGCATGGGGCCCATATGAGCTGGCCCACTTATACAAGATGTTATACAATGTCAAGTACAAGCAAAAAATAGGGCTAGTTTGTATGATGTTGCTCCACGTATGGTGTTGGGAGCACATGGCCATCTAGATATCCCATGCACTACTAGGGCCATTGTCTAACCCTGAGTAGCCAAAATCATATAGGTGAGACCAATACTTTAAGTGAATCAAGAGGATGTACACTGGTATCCTATCACTAGGAATGCGGATGATAGATGAGTAGTAGGAGCACAAAATCATATGGTGACTATGGTGTCTACACCCGATATGGATTGAGAATGGGGGGATATAGCTTGGGTTAGGAGGATATGATCGATCACCATTGAGAAGGGCAAGTTGAACCTATATTGGTTTGACCAAGTACAATGATAGTTTGGTATTCTTTAGAAAATACTAGACTTGGGTGACTACTGGTTCAGGTTGGGATCCATCAGGAGTTAGATGAGACTCTAATGTAGGGAGGTTAATAGAGGAGGATTTGGATGACCCTCTATACATTGAACCAAGAGTAGATGATGTCGAGGTGACCTTTGAATATAAAATATGGTATAAAGTATCGTGCCCCCAAGGATCTCCCTATAATTTTAGTATAGAGGTTACATGTCATGGTCAAAAGTGTGTAGTTGATGCTTTGAGAGGCTACCCAATGCATAGTTGAATGATGAAAGAGGGGTGTAAACCCACCCAAGAAGACACAAGTATAGGTTTGGATAGAGATAGAGATAGCCATGAGGATGACTATCACTATATTTAGCTTAGGGGAAGGGGACATCAGGAGGTGACCCCCATAGTGATAGAGTCTAGGATGAGCAAGACAATAGGATATGCCCCTACAAAAATAGTGGTAGGACCTAACAAGACCATGGGTTAGGATGAACCAACAAGGGAGGCAAAGGTACTATAGGTTAGGATAGTAGACATATAAAGGGAGATGAACTTGCTCTAAGAGGATAGGTCCAAGAGGCTAGAGGGGTTGTAGGTAAACCTAAACATGCCACTCATAGAGTGGTACCAGGCCATTGCTACATAGGGCATGATAACAGTTAAGAGAGACATGGCGAGGACCAAGGCAAACTACCATAGGGGAGAGATAAGCTGATTGGAGTGAGAGCGACAATAGGCCTAGGTAGAGGGGATGGTTGTCATCATTGGAAGCCAATAAGGTGAGGGGATATATCTACTATAAGAGGAGCTACAGAGGGTGAGGGAGGCACATGAGGTTTTAGGTAGTTCTAGTAGACTAGAGGGTACCTCCACCATATTTCCTACAAATCCTAACATAAATGCAAATACAAACTTAATCACAGTATATGAACATGCCCCCACTAGGGCGTCATCTAGTAGGTAGAGTGGATGATATGGGCTCATAGAGCTAGGATATAGATCATGATGACATGCCAATTTTTATTGTGGTATGTATCTCGAGACTAGGAGATGGTCGAGTGTGCTAGGATATTATTGTGGCACAAAAAAATATTAGTTGACACACACTCTATTATCGAGTAATATCATGTTATTTTACTTATATTATGTGTGTTTTATTTATTATGTGTTTGTGAGTTTTATGTTCTTGTTAATTTTAAATTATGCATGAATGGATGAATGAATGAAATGAATTAAATAAACAAAAACTAAATAAAAGCATGAGGAAAGAACTTAATTAATAGATGCATGATTAGATGATTAAATGAAAGCAAAATAAGTGATGAAAGAAGGAAGAAGAAGAAAAATAAATAAAAATAGTGCTCTAGCCAAATTTGCCCATGAAAATAGACTATGAATTCATACCCTAGAGGGACAGAGCATGAATTTGGCATAAGAGAATAAAAGAAGAAAAAGCAGAAGAAATGGAAGATGAAGAAAATGAAGGTTAACAAAGGTACAAGAAAACAAAAAAATGTTGAGTATGAGTTTTAAATCAATGTAGATCTCAAGAGATTAGTGTGATCAAATGAACTTAAGCTAAGCAAAAGAAAAGAAAAGGAAAATATGGAGTGGAACCCCATGAGGATGCATGCTCATAAATGGCTGAGGGTGGAGCAAACACCACTATGGGTGTAGTTCTTACTAGTGGCCATGACTTTGAGGGTTTAATTCTCACTGAAGAGAACAAGCATAATGGAGCATTACCTACTATGGATGTGTGCTCACTAGTGAGAAAAATATGAAATAAAAATCTACTATGGGTGTGTGCTTGCTAGTGGTTGTATGTGGAGTGATAACTGCAAGGATGTGTGTTTGAAAATGGACGAAGTGGAGGTTGATGCTCATTAGAAGCCATGAATCTATCTTGTAATGGGGTGTAGTTATTTTAGATCTAAAATAAGTGTAACTCGATAGGGGTGTTATGCATGTAGATGGTCAAAAGGAGTGTGACCCTATAGGGATGTTGTATCATTGAAGAAGATCAAAATAAAGAAAGAATATGTTGTGTGCATGTGTTAGAGAAAACAAAGATAGAGGAGAAGAACAAAGCAATGAGAAACAATAGGTGTGTATCCTTATTTAAATTTCAAGAGCTAAGAGATGTGCATAGAATAGACAATGGTTGTATGAACACCATAAATGATATTCATGTGGTATCTATCCATCCTATGAGGATCCCTTAATAATCAAAAGATTAATAAGCAAAAATGTGAGAAAAACAAGATGCTCTAATAGAAGGAAAATATATACTTTGTCTTGGAGAAAAGAAGAAAGGATTGAAAACTTGTAAAGGACAAGGATATACAAGAGATGAAGAAAAATATCCCTTGAATTGAGAAAATTTTATGATTATTGATACTTTCAAGGTCAAGGAATATTCCCTAGGTTGACGATTTGGTAAACATCAATGACTAGGTATGAGTGCAGTGCATATGAGCTAAAAACTAACTAGGTTTCATCACTTGCCTCATTGCAAAAGTTCCCAAAAATCTATATGGTCAAATAGTCATGCAAGTATGATCAAGCTGCAAAGTAGCTATATGATAAGCATCAATGCAAAAGAGAAAGTAGGTTAAGCAATCCATACAATGTATGATAAGCAATCATGCAATATGAGAAAGCAAACTAATGCAAGAAAATAAGAGAAGAATAGTCAAACAATAAAATAATGAAAGAGAGATGATGTGAATTCATGCATAATAACATTTTAAGTGCATTATGTTCATTGGTTATTTTAGCTTTTTACCATCTAACATTGCTAAACGATAGGATTCTAAGCCAAACTTGGTCATTATGACAAAAGGGCCTAGCCAATTGGGATGAAAATTGCCCTTAAAATTTGTATGAGCATTAATGTTCTTTTGGTTCTCTTTGAGGACAAGGTCCCCAAATTCAAAAGAATGATTACAAAATTTCTTAGAGTAAGCTTGCTTGAGCCTTATTTGATGTGCTTCTCATCCAATAGCTGTAATTGGTTTAAAAAATCTAAATGGTACTCATTGCTAATCAAAGCATGTTGTAATAAGATACACAAGGACAAGATCTATAGCTCAAAGGGGAAGACTACCTGAGTGCCATGGACCAAGATATAAGGGGTTGCACCCATAGGAGTTTGCACACTGGTATGATAGACCCACAAGGTAGGGTTCAAATAGATATTCTAGTCGTGATCGGTCTTATTAACCTTCTTAAGGATCTTAACTAAGGATTTATTGGATGCTTTGGCTTGACCATTACCCTGAGGATAGTATGGGGTTGACCAATTGTGCCGAATCTTGTACTTATCAAAATTTTTATGGAAATCCTTGTTTTCGAAAGGAGTGCCATTGTCACAAAGAATTACTGAAGGAATCCCATACCTAAAAAGGATTTGTTTTAAGATTAACTTTAAGACTTGAGTTCTAGTCATTATAGCCAAGGGTATGGATTCTAACCACTTGGTGAAGTGCTTCATTGCCATAATGATAAAATTATGACCATCAGATAATGTAGGGTTAATATTCCTTATAATGTCCAACCCCCACATGAAGAATGGCCAAGAGGAATAAATAACCTAAAAGTTTTGAGGAGCATGAACAAGGTTGTCATGGAGTTGACACTTGTTTCAACATCAAACATAGCCATGTGAATCTTCCTCCATGGAAAGCCAATAGTAATTGATCTGAAGGATCTTCTTGGAAATAACATTACCACTAAAATGGCCTCCACATGATCCTTCATGAGATTCATTGAGGGCTAGTAGGTCTTCATCGGAGTTATGACATCGTAAGAGGATGCCCTCAAAAGAAAATAAATATAAAATATCATTATCATAAACTATCTTGCTATTTTTTGTAAAAGTCTTTTCTGGTTGTGATCTAAGCCATTGGGCATTGATCCATATTTAATGAAGTTAAATATGTCTGTGTACCAAGGCTCAGACTAAGAAACTCTAATATTTAGGACATCTAATGAAACAAGGCTAGAACTAAGAGACGTAGGCTCTTAGAGTTGTTATATGATAATAGTTTCTTGATAATATTCTAACTACAAGGGGATAAGGAATGCAACAATGACCATGGCACCTGCATGGCAATTGGAGGATCTAGGGATAAGCTCTATGGTTGCCATATTGAGGGTAGACAAGAGCTTCATGAAAATATCCTTGTAAGATTTTAGCTTATCATATCTGGTTTGATAAACATCATTAATTTGATTAAACACAAGTTGAGAGTAATTGAAGACAGAAAGGATTCAAACCTTTAAGGCTAAGGCTACCCTAAGACCAAGTATCAAGGATTTGTACTCCATAGTATTATTAGTGTAGGAGAAATGTAGCTTGAAGGAAAGGGGGATTAATTTTTTTGAGGGGTGATTAGAATGATTCTAGCCCTAGTGCTCTTTAAGCAACGATCTCCATAAAAAAATAATGACCAAGAATCAAACTCTTCTACTTCTAAGCTAAGGCACTCGGCAGGAAACTTGATGACTAAGGGATGTGCAGACTCTAGGGGAGCAACGACTAGTTGGTCAAAAATTACCTAACCTTTTATAGCCTTCTAGCCTATAAAGGTTAGGTTAAACTTACTAAGGTCTAGGAATCACTTAGCGGCTTGACCAAAAATGTGGGGCTTTGACATTAGGTAGCAAAGAGGATCAAACTTTGCAACCACTAATGTCTTATGGCTAAGCATGTAGTGTTTCAAATTTTGAGAGGCAACACACTACAGTGAGACAAAGCTTCTCTAAGAGAGTGTACCGGGTTTCATATCTAATTGAGGTTCTATTAATATAGTAGATAACTTGTTCTTTGTGTTGATCATGTTGAGCTATCATAGCCCCTAAAGCTTGGGTTGTGACTGCTATGTAAATCATTAAATGCTTATTCAACCTAAGGAGAGCAAGGACAGGTGAGGAAGTGAGATATTTTTTGAGTTCATCAAAGGCTTTTTCGCACTCAGTATCCCACTTGAATACTATATATTTATTAAGAATCTTAATAAAGGGTTGACATTTATTTGATTATTGGGCTATGAAGTGGTGGATAACTTGAAGTTTTACTTACACGATATGCAAATTGGTTATGTTATGAGGAGGAGGCATGTAAATAATAGATGTTAATTTAGTGGGATACATTTCAATATCTCGGTTAGACACTATGAAGATTAATAGCTTTCTAGATGTGACTCCAAACACACACTTGGAGGGCTTCATATGAAATTTTTATTATTGAATTCTTTCAAAGATACATCTTAAATCTTGAGCATGAGTCTCTCAATTGATCAAGATGATAATTCATATAGTCCTCAATAATATTTAATCCAAAAGGCATTACTTTATAATAGAAGGTACCCCATGGAGTTATAAAAGTTGTATTGGCTTGGTCCTCGGGGGTAATCATGATCTGATTGTATCTCAAGAAACCACACAAGAGAATTACACATCTAACAATTAAATCTATGATCATGTCTATATTGGGTAGGAGAAATTTATCCTTAGGACATGCTAAGTTAATGTCCCTAAAATAGATACATACTTTGATTGTTTCTTCATTCTTATCCATAGGAATGATGTTAGAGATCCAATTAGAATAGTCTATAACTTTGATAAAACCATTGTCAAGGAGTTTTTGGAGCTCCTTGACTAAAAGGGTGACTTTAGGATGCATCTTCCTAAGCTTCTACTTAATAGGTTTAACATTGGGTTTAACTACTAGGTGATACATAAATATAAAGGGATCCAGCCCTGGTATGTTGGCATAAGACCAAGCAAAAATATCTTAAAATTCTATCAATAATTTGGTCAATTGATCCTGCTTGTCCATGGACAAGGCTTTTCCTAACTTAAGGAGTTTAGGGATTTCATTGGTTCCTATATTAATATCAAGGGTCTCCTCAATGATTATGTGGGATTCATCATCATAGTGAGGAGGAAAAGGATCACTACCAGTTGCTCAAGGTCTTCGGGGGACATAGGAACATGATCCACTTAAGAACTAAAATACTCAACATGGATGACACAAGTGACTAACCCATCAAAGAAGAAGCTATTTTAGAGGATATCTTCATGATCCATATCACAAAGAGTATCCCCATCAACATAATCCCCTGGGGTTACTACTAACTCAGGGTGCACCAAAGTTATCACATTGCAAAATAATATGTTAGAGGGAGAAGGAGGTCCCTCATCCTCATTACTCCACTCTAAGCCATGATGATCGATAAATTCAATAAAGGTAACAACTTGATCATCATCAGTTGGCAAGGATTGTTTGTTTTTAGGGATGTAACCTATGCCACATCTCCTAGGCCAAAGCTCAACTTCCAAAGGCTCTTGAATGTCTTGTTGTCATGGCTCCAAACCCTTACCTTCATATCCTATACTTGATAGGATTTACTTAGGAAGTGGGTAATCATTGGATGATAACAATGAATAAAGGTTATCTCTACTAGAAAGGGGTTTCTACCATGGATATTTTCTTTGTGGGATGTACCCATATAGACAAAGGTACACATACCTTTGTGTACTACTTCATCCTTTTTATAGGGTAATCCCATATTTTGAGGTGAAGGTGGTAGCTTGGATAGATCTAGAAGAGGACTTTCAAATAGATGATTGGCTTAATCTTATGATAAGGTTATGATTTATTGTTGCTCATTTATCTTGAAGTTCTCAAACTCCTTGGTGATCTAAAAGTTTTCATGAAGAGAAACAAATGGACAAAAAGTGATGTTAGATTGGGCTTGCTCAACTATTGGATACTACTGGAATGGATGGAGGTCGCCCTAGATGGTGATAAGCTAATTTTGGAATTATGTTGGGTAAGATACAACATAAAAAAAAGTGTCTAAGATATTGGGTACTACCCTAAGGGTAAGGGATAGAGTGTTGTAGGCCTCTTGGGACTCATTGTTGAAATATTTTATGTTAACATCATATTTGGTTAAAGATTCCTTCTTTAATCCAAAATTTTGGAAAAAATTATAAGTGCATATAGTGAGGGAGGAACCATTTTCCACCAATATTCTTTTGATGAACTTTACCCAAATATATCCAGTGATGTAAAAGGGATAAGACCCTTGTAAATTTGAGAAAGGAAGTGTTGGTATAAAAATACACCTATGGTCAAAATGTGTGTGTGAATACCTTGACCAACATTTAAAGACGTAGTAGTTGCGAGGCTTAATAGGTCAATATTCAGAGTATGTTGGTTCCTTCAAGTTCTAACTATAATAATCCTAAAATATTGGGGGAAAAGGGTGCTAAAAGAAGTAAAAGGAGCTGAAGCTAGAACTTATGGTGGTGTAAATTAAGCTATATCAAAATGCATGCAATGTGAAGAGTTTATGCAAACACAAAATATATCGAACTACCTAACTCATTTTAATTGACTAAAAGCAATCATTCATAAATTTTAAAGCTATAACAATGCAAATTCTAGAACCCTTTGAACTTATTATAAATAATTCATTTATACATATTGTAAAATATTAAGATCCGACCATTTGAACTTACTATATTCAAGTATATATAGCATTTTTACAATTAGTTATACTATCAGGGCATCATTACTTTGAGTATGAATTGTGTTGTCACAAGCCTTGCCAACCTGTATAGGTTCTCAATAGCATGCTTGTTTTAACAAACTACTTATGGCCTACTGATGTGGTAGAGGTCTTCTTAATTTGGAGTAGTAGTGACCTTCATTGATTGCATCTAGTTCATTGATATTTTTGATATTTTTGTTGAGCTGCCATTAGCATTCGTATGAGTGCATCATCATTGGAGTGGTGGCTCGTACTTTTTGATAGGTGATCTTATCTATCTAGAGTTTATTATGGTGATTGCTCTCATGTAATTGAAATACTACTAGATGCTAACCTTTGCATTATGGTTACCTCTGATCGTATTCCAAATGTTGGGGGTATTTTAATGAAAGACAAGATTTTTGTTGGGTATGATGGATATTTTATACCCAAACACCTATGTCCTAGGTGCAATATTTTTGGTAGCCATTGGAATTAGCTGAATATGACCTATTGCCTCTTTTCCACATGATGGATTTCTAGCATTCCTTTACTACATGGCTAGGTACATCATCTCCGATGGGTTTCATACATGGGCTATTTTTAACCTTGCTTTCTATCTATCGATGGATTTCATGTACCTATTTTAACCTTTATCTGGTACCATGTTTTTAGTGTCTCAAGTACTTGGTGAGATGAAGCATTTCCTCCCTTGAATATTTTCAAATGATGGATTATTTGGAACTTACCCTTACTTGTCTTGGTGTAGAATTTATAGCATCTCCATGACTTAGCCAAAAGTTTCTACCCATGTTGAAGAAAGATGGGTTTTTTGTACCCTTGCTTCCTAACTATGGGGAAAAATATCTAGCACTCTTGGGACTTAGCCAAAACTCATATTCCTTTGCTCACATTACTGTAAAAATTTTGGGGCACATCCTATGAGTGGTTTGTATGCAAGCTTAGGTGACTTCAACACAGTAAATTTTGCTCCGCTTTTTCTTCTTGTGTTGGGCGATGGACTTTTGGTACCCCATTTTTGCATGGCCTAGTACATAACCTTTGATAGGTTCCATACTTGGTGGATTTTATGCTTCATTTTATATCGATCGATGGGTTTTTGGTACCTATCAACTCCTATCCTTGGTATCTTGTCAAATTTTAAACTTAGCTAAATTTTATCTCCACTTTGGCCACGATGAAGATTTGGTATCTGTCCACTGTTCAACTAGGTACATATTTTTTGTCAGGTCCTAGACTTAGCCAAATTTTTCTTGTTTGGGTACTACAAGTTGCTAGCTAATGGATTTTTGGTACCTGTCTCTTTCTAGGTGAATTACATATTTTCCAATGATTCCCAAATAGCCAAATTTTTGTTCCTTTTGTTCTCACGCCTTGGATAACGAATATCATGTACCCATACACTGCTTGGTCCAATACCAATTGTATGATAACTTCCTGAATTAGTCAATTTTATATTTGTTTTTTATTATTATATGAGTTTTTTGCACCCATCCATTTTTGCTAAGGGGTCAAAGCTTTCATTGCCATCTATACTTAGCCACATTTTGTTTTCTTTGTCTTCTATCCAAAACCAATATTTTGAGGATCCATCCATACCATACCTAGGAAAATATATCCAACTCCCTCTAGATCTGATTGTTTGAGCCTCTAATACCATCTTTTGCACTTTCTAATAAAAGTGTGTGTGGATAATGCTCAAAAGAATCCATATTCTTAGTGACTCACAAGGGCTTCTTCTTAGTGGAAAATGAGAACCTAGATTGTTGTTCTTTTTACTGGGGATATTAATTGTATGCTAGGACATTCCTTCCAAATTGTATCCCATTGAGCAAACATGATCACAACTGGATATTACTCTAGGTTCAAGCCAAATCTCCCTAATTAGATCCATTGGACTATGGGGTCATAATTACTAAGAAATAAAAGGTCTACTATATACAAATAAAAAATGACTAGAGTACGACGTCTTATTTCTCCTAACATATTTACTGCATATCACCCTTTTCTAAAGGGTGTTCTATTTCTTCTTGCTCATGGAATTGTGCCTCAAAAATTGCTTTGGATGATTCACCATGCTAAGAAACTGGCTAACTTATGGGGATCTAGAATATTTTATATCTTTTATTTCAAGTCTCTATTGAAGGCATTGGAATCCCCTTGAGCTTAGATAATATATTTTTCAATTTATGTTGGTGCTCATAAGGGCGATCACTGCATATTATAGCCATATCCTTAGATTTGGCTAAGTTATGAGAGAGCTTGTGGAATGGTCTTCTCAATCTCTAGTGGTTCTGGTAACTCCTTGATTTCACTATTATATTGGAGCTATTGATAGAATAGCTGACTGATCTATTATGGAGTGTAGATATTCTTATTGTTATACCATAATATCAAAGCACCCAGTACCTTGACCTCATTGGTGATCATGCTCATTCCTTTGGATTCTCATATCAAGGTGTCTCGTACATCCTCTCCTTAATAGAGCAGTTTGTTGTATGAAATACCTAGTTGGATAGTAATTTCCATTTCTCCAAGAATGTATTTGACTACTTTTCCACATGAGGATGTTTTGATCTATTTTTCATCATCCTCTTGATTATTTGTTTTGCTACAACTTTGTTCTCCAATCTCTTTTTATTTTTTACAAATTCCTCATTTGCCTCAGTAGATATGGCAATAGTATTATTTAAATTTTCTATGAAAGCCATAAGAGTTTTTAGAGTGACTTCCTTGATCTCCTACCAATAATACCCTTTGATTTTCTTGAGACAATCCTTTTAAATCTTTGGGCCATGAGGTTTCTACCTTTATTCCTATATTTGAGCTAGGGTAGTCACCAAGGCATCTTCCTTTTTTGAAGTTTGATTTTTAGGTCCAACAACTTTGAGTCTTTTTGTTGTCTTATGCCATGTTCTACTTGCAAATCTATTTTGAGGGTCTTGATTCTTTTCTCCTTTTGCCACAATTCTTATTTAGAAGGAGACTTGTCAATGATTTATTTAAGCCTTCGAATTTCATTCTTGAGGGATTTTTGATCTATTTCCTCTCTACTTAGCTTCACCTTCAAGGTTTCAATTCCCTTCTTAGCAGCTGTCAGGTCTCTATTCATCTTCTTGGTCTGTAGGAATAGAGTGTCTACCTTAGTATGAATATCCTAAAGCATTTCCATCTTGGATATCTTGGAGATGTATTGAATCTATGTTTCCAAATACCAATATTTTGGCCTCATCTCTGAGATTACCCTTTTAACCTTTGGTTGGGTAGTCAATTTTATTCATTTTTCTTCAATTTGGTCTAAGGTATCATAAGTCAAAGTGACTACTTGTTCCTCTTTTTCTTGTAGCTACAACTATTGTTCTTCCTCCATCCACTTTTGCTAATTATCCTATGCATTCTAGATGATGGATAATACCTTCGAGAGTGGTTATTTAGTGGTGAGGGGAAGGAGAGGACTGGCTAGAAATGTGGGCATAGGTGTAAGTGGGTAAGACACCATTGCCTTCACCAGATTGAAGTTGCCCAATCTCTCTTGGCACTTATGGCTTATGGAGGAAGGGGTGAGCAATGAAAAATGTGTTAGTGGTAATGAGGGAGTGGGTGATAGTGCTTGCAATTTGAATAATGGAGGTTGTGATATTGTTTTAAATGGTTATTGGGTTATGGATGAGATAAATTCTACCAAAGAGGAAAATTGGGGTATGATGAAAAGGTATTTAGGCACGTACCTTGTCCTTGCACTACCATATTTGGGTCCTCTATTTGGGTGGTTTTGACCACCATAATTTCTAGCTCTTTCCTTTTTGACACTTGAGCCTTTTATAGGACCATCGCTTGCTTAGAATTTTGAGTTTCCTAGTGTAGTTTTTACTTCTTAAGTGTGGCTTGCTTTGATTCCTCTTGTAGCCACTACTTTCTGACCACAATATTTTTTGTATTAGAGCTTCTAGGACTTGGGTGGTCCTTCCACTTTTTTTTTTATTTGTGGCCTTGTTTGGGTGATCTAGGTAGGGACAATAGTTGTGCTCCAGAAGCTTTAGGGGTACTTGACCTACTAATATATATTGTAGATTGTATCTCCTTAGCTTTTACATGTCCCCTATAATTTGTTGAGTTTGAGGTAAGGATTCCTCTTCAACTTCAATGTCATCAGTGATGGAGGGAGCTTGAGACCCTGTCAAGGTTCCTGGTTCAAATTCTTATTTCTTTGCTTCCTTGTCAAAATTTGACAGTATTTTAACCTCCAATAAGATCTCTTTCTCATGGTCTCTTATCCAAATGATGTAATTATTGTCAAATTTTAAACTAAAATTATCGTCAAACTTGTTTGGAAAGGATTTCTTTGTCTATGTATGCTCACACCATGAGACCCAACATTATTTTATTTTGTGCTCTTCCTACCCATTTTTATCTTTGATATATTCAATGAGGGATGAGTTAATCCACTAGTTTGGATTTCTTGCTAGATCAAAAACATACCTATATTCATAGCATTCCCTCCATTGTGGCCTCTCCTGCATTGTCATGATATTGAGTGGCACTACCTAACCTTTTGCTAGACTTATGAACCTTTCAAGGATCACAAGTAGATGCAAGGCCATCAAATCCCCATCTAGATCCTAGTATTGCTTTTAATATATTTGTGCTAGTGATGTATTCAAATTTAATTGGCAACTTGAAGATTACCATCTTCTTTGCTCCAGGGCCAAAATATTGCTCTATGATGTATATCTATCTACAAAACTCCAACTCAAATAACCAGTTTGTAATGTAGTAGGGCAATAGATATGGGAACCCCAAAAAATTGTATAACCTGATGGTTATTTCCTCCTTGAGGAATACCAGTCCTCCAGCTCTTGCTTATATTCCCATAATATTTCTACAACTTTACAAGTGATGCGAGGGCATGTTCCATAAATTTTAGCAATAGCAGGTCCCGAGAACTATTTATTGAACTCTAGATATGAAAAGATTTCTCTTAGCACATGGTTCCAATCCACTACTATACATGCTAATCCTTTTTCATCCCACATGTCTAGCTTCATGTTGTGTTGGTCCTTATGCATGTGAAATAACATGATACAAATCAAATATGATGAATATGTAAATAGTTCACAATAAACCCTTTTGAAAGCAACCAACTGCTCATGTATGATCCATACAAAATTTTTTATCCAATCAAATATGATAGGGTAATATGTAAACTGCCCCCCATAGTTTCAGATGTCCATGATAGCATTAGCCAGGCTCAACTGATAGGGGTAAACTAAAGCATCGATAGTTAATCCCAGCACAATGTCCAACATGGACAATATTGGTTGTGCATCATATTTAAAGGCTCTCAACTTCCTTAGTTTCTCCATATAATCATTAGGGAGCTTGTCGAGCAAGCCAGTGAGCCATATTTTTATAGAATATTTAGACAAATAGCTTCTTTGATCTTCCAAGATTATTATTTTCAGATTTTCTTATAGACAAATAGTTTATTTGATCTTACAAGATTATTTTTTTTAGCTTTTCTTATAGTGTCTCATGTACTACAAAAGCCCCAATGATCATATCCCTTGAGAGTATGAAAAACCTCTCCAATTTAGAATTACGGACTACAGCTATGTCCAGGTCATAGAATTTTGCAATGGATTTTATCAACTTTGGGTATGGGTGTACAGGTATAGGTATGTACTTAGCCAACCCTGAGCTCCATGTAGCATTGGCTAGGTGGTGTTGTAAATATTTTTTCCCTTGTATTTTGATCCATCTATAAAGTTGTGTTTTGCATTGCCAGTAACTATCTTATAATGAATTCCTGTTAGTCTATCTTGCAATTTATTAGATGATTTATTGATTGTTAGACTTTTCTTTCCTTTGCCATCATCATAAGATTTACTATTCACCTTTTGCAACCTATTTACTCAATTAGTAAAGCACTCATATATCTTTACAACAAATATCATAGTAGATTTATGTGACTTGGGCTTCAGAGGTATTTATAGATTTTAATTGTAAGATTAACAGGCATATGACCATCATTTTTTGCATGCCAAAGAATATATTCTCAAGGATTTGCAAGCCTACAAAGAATTTTGATTCATGCTCTTGGGAGGCATAGCATTATCTAATAATGTTTCACATGCTCATGATTCAGTGAATTGCATTAGCTTGGTTTGTTATTGGAGGTACCTTATGCCCAACTCCTTTTGATGGTTATGTTTATTACAATGCTAACTACCAACCTGTGAGTGCATGCTCAGCTAGGAAAATCTTAAGGAGGATCATGTACCATTGCAACATTACTAGTGTATGCTTTATATCCACTATATGACTGGATAGCTAGGAGGGTTGCACATGTTTACATCATGGTGATTATTACAGTAGTAGTAACGTAGATTTGCAATGATACCATTAGCCAATAGCATTTTAGAGATCTATACCTAGGATATTTTGAGCAATTTGCAACCCACCACCTAGGCATCCATATTGGTAGGTTTCATATATGACCTACACCTTCATTGATGTTTAGGAAAAATCATGGCACACAAGTATGCAATATGGCAGTCCATAGTTACCAATAGGTTTATGATCTTACATGATAATGGCCAAAGCTATCTACATGAATGTTGGGCCCTTTTACATGAGTAAAACAAGATTTCTCTAGTATTCCAGTGATGAAATTTTGCCATCCATTCATCTTCTGATCCAAGATAATTTTTTTGGTGATTAGAGCTTATTACGGGATGATGGAGATTCTATACATTTTTAATGTCTTGCAAGGTACTAGATCTCTAGTGGTTGTTCGACTTAGGTGAATTGTACCTTCTATTAGGTGATGGGTTTCTTGTACCATCTCGCTTGCCTTCATTGTGCCAAATATCCAACGAGGACTAAAATTAGTTAATTTTTCCTTATTGAAAATGTTGGTTGATGGATTTTTGGTACCTATACACTACCACAGCGAGTATAATATTTTTGTAGCTTCCTGACTTAGTCAAATATTATTCTTGCTCTAGCCTGATGATGGAGATCTGGTACTCACCAACTACTTTTGGGGGTGCAAAACCTTTTATGGCTTCGATACTTGGACAATTTTGCTGCTTTCCACTAGAGGACGAGTTTTGTGTACCCATCCACTACTAGGCTAGGTACAAGATTTTTGGCATCAACTCCCATTGTTGTTTGGTGGTGGATTCTAGGTACCCGTTTGCTACTTAGGGGGTACAAAAAGTCTAGTAGACTTTGGACTTGGCTAGTTTTTAATTTCATTCCTCATATCATGTCAGGACGTAAAGGCCCATCAGTTAGAAATCTAAAGGTAAAATTATGACATTCTCCATACTTGCAAGTGGATGAAGATCTAAAATTAGCCATCACTATCCTTATGTTAATTAGACATTTAGTATAGATACATATATACACAAGGTTTATTTACATATTGTAGACACCTAAAATGTGTCATATCGAAGTCGACTACTCATATGGACATGCTACAAAACCATATGGAGGATCTTTGATAAACTCCAAGATAGAGCAGTGGTTCTAACCACTCAATTTAGGCATTTTGGCCTTAGTCTAAACCGTAGCCCAAACCTGCGGTCTCCAGTCTAAACCATGGTTGACACCTGCGGTCTGCAGTTTGGACCACAACTGTGACCTGCGGTATTAATTGAAGTTCAGTTAGGCCTTCCATCCAAGCCAAATCGGTTGGAACAACTGAAAGATCTAGAAGGAGGTAGTTGAAGGATGAAAGATTCTAGAGGCTTCCATCCCAACTGTCCTAATCACCCTTCTTGGTCTTGGCTTCTTCATGAAGTCACCCCTAGCCCTAGGGGCATGCTATAAATACCCCCTCAAAATGGGGAGAAAAAGAGGGAGAGTTAATTGATTAAGAAAGTAGCGAAGCCCTATCAAAGTGCATAACGAATCTATGCATTTGAGAGCCCCTTCGCTATTCACCTAAAGACCAATTAGCCATGGATGCCCTAGGTGCCTAGGAGATTCAAGAAACATAAATTCAGGAAAACGAAGGCCCTTCAAAGCAATTTGATCGCCAAACCTATCAGAGGACAACAAAGGTGACCCTTGAACATCAATTTGGATAAGGAGGTCAAGCCCACTACCCCTAATTCTAAGGGAAAACCTATCAGAGGTCAAACCGTGGCTGTCAGTATTAGTTCATAGTGCAGACCACCCACCATGGTTGTGGTTTGCAATAGGGCCTCATAACGAGAGGCTATCAATATTTTTAATCATGCGCTGTTGTTTCTTTTTCGTAGAGAGACAGGTGCAAGAGGAGATTTTGTCATAATACTTCCACATCGCGAAGAAGGGGGTCAGCTCCACCCCAACGTAATTTGTGACTAATAAATAGAGTACTATAAGTGTGCCTACCCTATTGAGGGCATTGGCAATTGTAATATCAGTATCATCTTTCAAGTGACCCTAAGAGGGCATCTTTGTAATCAAAGCTCATTCAAAGATTAATACAAGAAACCTTACGTTGTTTTGTTCAAATTATGTACTTGTGTGAATATTTATGCTTTCATGATGATATAGATCAATAAAGTAGCTAGATGCACACTCCATGGTTAGGTTAGATGGTGATAACAGTGGAAATCTACAATTTTAGCCCTAAGTTCTGACTTTTATTGGCTTTTTCTTATCTTAGGTGCTAACCGTAGCTTTCAGCTGCGATTATTTTTTGGCCTGCGGCTATAACCTGTGGTCACTACTGCAGCTCGTAGATCGGACCTACGGTTAATAGAGGAAAATGCAGATAGCAAGAAACTTGGCGAGCAACAGAGCAAGAGCTAAGGTAGGCCCCAATTTCACTATCTATTTTGAATTTTTTGCTTTGTATTTTTCTAGAAAGCATTGAACTGTTGCAAACTAGGAACGTAAATAAAAAAAATCAATGAACAAGTCTTAGTTTATTTTCATTTTCCTTTCATTATAAAGGAATTTTTGAGAACAAGGAACCTTTGAGTGTAGTTCGCCCCTAAATACAATGAATTTGATAGAGATTACATGTCGTTTGCATACTTGGGGCCCAATTAGTGGCCATGTCATTGTAATTGCATCGTCAAAATATCATATAGGACATTAGCATGCATTCTTTCTAAATTTGAAACTTTCCTTTATTGTCATGCACATCATGTAGGAATGATCATTATGATCTTCTATACATTTTTCATTTTTGCAAAGTAAAAGGAACCACACACACCACCTGGCACTTAAACGCAAGTGAGTTGGGCTTCATCTCCAACCACTAGTAGGGTTTAATGACGGTGGGCATAATTTCCATCCGTTGGCCCAAATCCCACGTACCTTGTGTTACTAGACCATACCAAGTCCAAGATCCTTTTGTTCCCTAAAAAATTTGCATATACTCCTCTTCGGAGGGTATGACGCTGATTGGGAGAAAATGGGTGAGGAACTAGGAGGACCTATGCCCCCTTACCGTTTGCGGGCTTCACTTCCACACATTATAGGTTGGTTTATGTGACTTGGGTTTCATTGCCAAGTTGTCGAGCTGTGGGTATACAAGTGAAAGTTAATTTAATTGAGTATAAAATCCAAAAATCTTTCAAAACATGCAAGAGTTTCTAAAACTGATACAACACATCTAAAAACAACATCAAATAGTTTAGGGTTCACAATAAAAATTTAAAAGGAGATAATCATCATTTGTATACCTTGTTTGCATAATAAAACACATCTAGATGTTAGGTACATAAATGGTGAACACACGAGGTGATTAGCAAAGGTATAGGACTGATGCCCATGGTCAAACCCCAACTAGTTCACAATAGCATGTGTCGAGTCCTCATACACATGAGTGAACCGAACGATATTCAACAAGCATTAGAGGCAACAACTCGACACGAGGAGATCCCATTGAGAAAACCCTAAATAGAGGAGCTTCATTACACTCCTCTAGGCACAGGACTGAGCACGAAGCTTCTCAGCATGAGGACGCTCTAATCCAAAGCCATTACCAAGACCGAACTACACGTGCATCCATAGGATCAACCGAGGAATATGTTATGCAGGGGAACAAGTTGGTTACCATACATGCTAGGTCCATAGGAGGTTCTAACCCTCCATAGTCAGAATATAGACAGACTAGATATCTGACCCTTTAGGGGCAAGGGGATAGGCTCACTTTTGAGCATAGGTCCACCCATAATCCCGTGTGTGGCCCACCACACAAGATCACCATTGATATATCAAAGGTGGGAGCTAATGGAACACCACCGCATGAGCGATGGAGGTCTAGATAGTTAGATGGTCTAGGTAGTGTTCTTGAGCAGCTAGACTGAAAGCCTACAACTCCACCCACTCATGCTTCGAGTGAGCGTAGCGACAGTTGTATCAAGATCACTAGAGAGCATGGAGAGACTTCTAAGCACCCTCATGTCACACATCCACCACCAGCACATTTGTCTGATGGGTATAGAACCCATAAGGTAGCTCGCATAGAGAATACACACTAGAGGCCTCCTACGGATGACCAAATCGATAAATCACATAGACTGGTGTCTGAGCAAAAAAATCAACTCCTCCAAGATCAATTGGAAGATACTCACCTAGAGAGGCAATATATTGAAGATGAAAATATTCAAGTGCAAAGGCTCCTACGACAGAGATTATATGAGCATCACATGCATGAGGAGTGTATTCTAGCTTAGAAGGAGCACATAGAGTAGGAGGATTGGCTAGCCAGGGCTAGCCTATACCCTCATGAGGAGCATAGAGAGCGTGTGCATAGGAGGGCTGTGTCCCTAGCCGATATGCATAAGGAGCACAAAGATGCTTGTACTCATGTTAGTACCCAACAGAGGGAGTGACTGCCATCACTCAATGATCTTAGATAGAGGCATCATGAACATGTAGATGTAGACAGATACAATCAGGAGTATCCTAAGAGTTACCGAGTTGAGGAGGAGGAAGAGCCACATCCTCCACCTCCCTTGAAGAAGACCTTACCTCCTAAACCGCCTCCATGTTAGCTTAGAGAGGAATTTTTATCTTTTGAGGTGTACAAGATTGTGGTTGATAAGGTCAAAGCAATAGAGAGACAAGGCACGACTATGAAAAAGCTGACACTAAGGAAGATACACAATGAACCTCTAGACCCCTTGATGCCTATGCCTCCATATCTCGAGCATTTTGATATGCCTAGGTTAGAAAAATTCAAGGGTGATGAGGATGCCCAAGAGCATGTTATGAGTTTTTTGGATGCTTGTTTCTAGATAAAGAGTCATGATGCCTTGTTGTTACGTACCTTCATTATGACACTCTCGGGCCTGGCCTGAGAGTGGTTCAACCAACTAAAGAAACATAGTATTACTGGTTTTGATCAGTTGGCTGATGCATTTCTTGAACGCTATTCATTTGGGGTCAAGAAACATGCCAAACTTTATGATTTGGCTATGCTAGCTTAGCGCGATAACGATCCCATCGAGCAATACGAAAAGAGATGGCATAGAATAATGGCAAAGCTACCATTCCCTATTACTATAGCAGAACTGACCTGAATGTTCACAAAGAGTTGTACCAAACACATATCGCTACTATTTCATCTACAGTAGTACACTACATTTGAGGAAGTTATGGTACAAGCCAAGGTGATCGAGGAAATCAAGTTGCAAGAAGGCAACTTGAAGCTTAAGACCAGGAAAGAAGGGTTTAAAAAGAGTACTACAAAGCAACAGGGCAAGTAGGCCCACGTGAATAAAGTAGTACTAAATCTTTGAGGAGAAGACAAGGGACAACATAAGCCTAATTATCAGGCCCAACCTCCTCCTACGCGTTATGAGACACGCAAAAACAACTATAAGGATAAAAATAGAGAAGAGCATCCACCTCACCAGTTCACACCCATAACAGAATCGATGACTTCGATTTTCCATCAACTGTGCAAGGCCAAGGCCATACGATTTCTCAAGGTCAAATTAATAGATCCGAATGTGCCAAAGTCGAAGTAGCATCAAGATGATATGTTCTACATATTTCATAGAGTGAAAGGCCACGACATCGAGACATGTTGGTCCTTCAAACACATTGTATAGAACATGATAGAAAAATAGAGCTTATAGTACCAGGCAATCCACAGCCATTCGACAATAGAAACAAGGGGATTTTCAAGAATCCACTACCTAATTACAAGGCACATCGTAACAATACCGACTAGGTCAATCAAGTGGGAATCAAACCATCTACCTAGGGGTTCGTAGGCATGGTCAATGTTGTTACTAGACATGGGAGGTACAATCAACCGAATCAAACTCATGCTCCCATTAGAATACAAGCTACACAGCATCAACGACCAGATCAAAACATTCTAGGCCCACCAATTAGACCGGTGGTGACCATAAGGAGCAGGTTAGTTTAGAACCTACAAACAACTCCTGTGAAGTTTTCAATATATGAGCTTATTTAGCAGTCCCCTAGACATAGGGAGACTCTTATGGACATTTTGAGGTCCATTGAGGTACAGTACCAAGATGCACATGGATTCAAAAATTTCATGGGACATGTACAATAGTGTAAAGAACCCATGATACAATTTTACGATCATGAAGTGAAGATGGTTCCTACTATGATGGCTGACCCATCGTTGCATATTATCACATGTGTTAACCACATGCCTTCCAAAAGGGTATTGATCGACACTGGGTCTTCCATCAATATAATTACGACCAAGGCATTGAGCCATCTCAAGTTACCTGAATCACACATTGTGCCTACCACCTTTACATTGAGAGTGTTTAATGATGCACTATGCTCGACGGTTGGTACAATTGTTCTACCTATTCAGGTGGGACTCAAGACCATCTTTGTGATGTGTCACGTGATAAAGGGTGCCATGCAGTACAAAATTCTACTTGGAAGGCCTTGGATTCATGAAATGTGTTGCATCCCCTCAATATTGCATCAATGCATGAAGTACATTCACGAGGGACAGGTTCACGTAGTGTCCTCGGACGAAGAACCATTCAAGTGCATGAACCTAGCAAATTTGCCTAGGGGTTTTGTACTTTCATCGATGCACTTGGATATCCAGCATACTTCACTAGTTAATATTCCAAGAGGTAAAACAGTAGCCCATGCTCAACCGTCGACATCTGTGTTATGCAGATCTGAGCATACGATTGCAACTTCTCTAAATTTGACTGCATCAAAAATGCATCAATGAGACAAAAATCTAAAGGCAAAATTGGGTGAGAAAGTAGAAGATCATATGCCCGGACCAATCGCCAATGAGACTCCCACTCCCATGGATGTGGAAGAACCTCAAGACAAATTCGAGGAGGCACCTTAGCCTACATTACATGCATCTTCAGCAGGGTCATCTGCACCGCAGGTGATCGTTCATCTGGCTAGCATAGGGTTGGGTGAGTATCTTGTGTAAAATGTTACTTTCGTACCTTCCTGAAGACTGCATAAGAGATAGGCTGACCGCATGCCCATCAATTTTTTATTTGATCTGTGGTGCTGTTGGGTGAGCCACCAAACCAAAAAAACTTTGTTTACACAAGGCTAGATCAAGCACCCACTAGAATGTCCATAGATGAGGATGATGACGAGCCATTCTATGTGAATGTGCACTATCTGTACAACCTAGAATACGCCATGCACATTATCGAGTTGTATCATTGGCATGGGCATGACCTTGGTATTTTTGAACAAGGACGTGGGACTCCACTCGAACCTCATTATCAGTTAGCTACTGATAGTTTCAGGTTAGGGTTACAGGTACAGGATCATAACAATTTGTTTGATGCATCCTTAGATCGCATGTACCTGAGTCTAGGGGATGATGTGGATTTTAATCCATATCACCCTAATCTTTTCAACTTTTGGAGGACTCGCTAGATGGTATCTTTTGTTACCATAGGGCCACCCGCTTCATATCATGATGGGCCCTTAAAGTACAACCCCAAAGCCAACCTAGGTAACCAAATCCGTAGTGCTACCGACGACACTGGTATGCAGGGGCATAACCCCACTACTATAGGCGATCTCAAGTTAGGAGATCTTTATGATGATGTTGGAGAGGAGTGTGCCTTCGAAATGAGTGGACCTAGTTATGATGCAGATGATGAGTCCTCAAATGATGATCAATATGAGGAGAAAATTGAGTTGACCTTTCCAAGTTCGGCATTTATACGCAATCTGCTGCCTATGGAACAAGTGGAAGAGACGAATGAGCACTTCATAGTTGATAGTGATTATAAAAATGAAACAAAGGAGGCCTATTTAAGGTGTCACCCAGCTAATCTCCCATTGTGCATAGACACAATAGAGTTGTCCATCCATGGTAGTGACCACAATGATGCAGATGAGAGAACTAATTCCAAGATCATGTATCCATAATATCTATTGCCTAGGGAATCAAAGCATGTTACGGAGGAAGTCTCTCCCAAAGCTGAGTGCTCTAAGGAAGTAGAAGCACCAGTTTACATGGTAGTATCATATATACAATCATTCTATCAGATTTATCTGAATAGTGATGATAGTGATCACAGAATCAGATACATGGGGCCACATCTGGCAGATTGTCCCTTAGAAGAGTGGGGAAGTGACAGATTGTATTTGTATAGTGATGATGAGGATTCATTGGATATGGCCTATTTGGGACCTCATCGCCTATATAATAGGCCTCCACCTTGAGGTCCCCCACCTATTACAGCTGCAGGTTTGTGTCGGGAGATTAATATCCATCACAGCCTGAGGGAAAGAAGAGAGCTCAAAGAGAGGTATCAGGAACTCTTTCCCCATCCACCTATGTACATGGAGCTCCTTGAGATGAGAGATCCCATTTTGTAGCTAGTGCATCGGGAGGATCCAGTTATATGGGCATCCCACAAAGAGGATTTGTTTGTGCTTGTACCATCCAAGCCAGATCTTGGGTATAGAAGCTACACTTCAGATATAGAGTTTTGTCCATGTGGTTTTGGAGATCAATTCCATTCCATCAGTATGGTCTCTGTTGATTTGACCACTCCACTCCACAATCTAGTAGATCCATCCAAACCACTGCATCTGAGCATGGATGCTATCGATTGGGATCGCACTGACTCATCGGTCTAGCTTGAAGATTTCTTGCCTAATAAAAAATGTTGCAACCATTTCATTTTATGCCAGGCTATGCTTATGATGTTTATCACATCGAGGGTGCTTCCCACAAGGAACATGTGAACCCGACCGATGACATCCATATGATTCCTACGCCTCACCAGCTTGAGGAGGGATCACATATGTTAGTAGAGAAAACCTTTGATGTGGATATCAGTAAAGATCCCTCCAATTCAAAGAAGGTTATATTTGGAGAGAGTCTCACTCTAGATGAGCGTGATAGCATCATCCCTCTACTGAAAGAGAGACCTGATCTATTTGCTTGGACTTACAAAGACATGCCAGGTATAGATCTAAAATTTGTTACTCATAACCTTTTTCTAGATCTGT
This sequence comes from Wollemia nobilis, assembly GCA_028583015.1. NCBI lineage: Eukaryota > Viridiplantae > Streptophyta > Pinopsida > Araucariales > Araucariaceae > Wollemia > Wollemia nobilis. The sequence goes on from JAQPPZ010003542.1 coordinate 1,087,406, forward strand.
CGAAGAAGCCAGTCAAGCAAAAACTTAGAAAAATGCATCCAGCAATAGCCTTAATGGTGAAATACGAGTTTCAAAAGCTGTTGGACGTAGAGTTTGTCATCTCCATTGACTATGTAGAATGGGTGTCCAATATGGTGCCCGTAGGAAAGCCAGATGGAAGGGTCCATATTTGTATGAATTTTAGTGATCTCAATAAGGCAACACCCAAAGATTCATTTCCATTGCCAAATATCGATGCTCTGGTAGATGCTACTATAGGTCATGAAATGCTCTCCCTTATGGATGGTTTTTTTGGATACAATCAGATTCGGATTAAACCAAAGATCAACATAAAATCATGTTTATAACACTATGGGGGACATTTACTTACAAAGTTATGCCATTCGATCTTAAAAATGCTCATGCCACATATCAGCGGGAAATGACATATATCTTTCATGACTACATGCATAAAATATTAGAAGATTATATCGATGACTTACTAGCTAAGTCATTGCTACGAGTAGAGCATGCAGAGGTCTTAAGGAAGGTCTTTGATCGCTTGATAGAGCATAATGTCAAGTTGAATCCTAAGAAGTGTGTATTTTGTGTAACTTCAGGTAAACTCTTGGGATTCATCATTTCTAAATGAGGCATCAAAGTAGACCCAACAAAGGTCAAAGCTATTCTAGAGATGTATCCTCCCACTAATATCAAAGAACTAAGATGCCTTCAGGGCAAAGTAGCATCCATAAAGTGATTCATCACTCAATTATTGGATACATATCGATCCATGAATTAACTGCTACACAAGGGTGTCCCATTTTATTGGGACAAGGACTGCCAAGTATCCTTTGCTGTGATTAAGCAATACCTAGAAACATCACCAATACTAGCTCCACTAAGGCCAGATGTGCCTTTTTTGCTATATATATCGACAACCAACTTTGCATTAGGGACCATGTTAGCCCAAAAGAATGTGCAAGGCAAAGAGCAAGCCGTATATTACATCAGTCGCACCTTGGTGAGTTATGAGTCAGGATATGCATATATTGAGAAGCTTTGTTTAGCAATGGTGTTCGCTACCAAGAAATTATGGCATTACATGATAAGTCATACAACATATGTTATATCAAAATAGAATCCTTTTCAGTATATGATGAGCAAGACATATCATAACACACATACTACAAAGTGGATCATGTTATTGATAGAATTTGATTTGCAATTCATCAGCCAAAAATCCATCAAGGGATAAGTCATATCTGATTAACTGGCTAAGGCACCATTATCCAACAGTAGGCCTATAACCATTAAGATTCTAGATGATGCGGTATTCATAATATCTGAAGCTCCTGAACTTGAAGAACCAGAGAAAATGCTGATATGACATTGTTCTTCGATGGTTCAAAGAGTGAGCATGGGGGTGGTGTAGGAATAGTGTTCTTCAAGCCACAAAGGAACTCCAATGCCCTTGTCATTCAAGTTAGACTTTCCATGCACCAACAATAATGCTGAGTATGAAGCCCTACTTTTGGGCCTCCACAATAGCCATCACCATGGGTATTAAAATATTGAACATTTTTGGTGATTCTCTGCTCATAGTTAACCAATTCAAGGGGCTCTTTTAGTGTCGATGTCCCGTAATGAAAGCCTACAAAGATCTTGTTGCCACTTATCTGGATAAATTTGAATGGTATGAAATCGAGGCAATCCCTCGATCGTCAAATAGGTTTGCAGACACCATGGCATCTTTGGGGTCCTTGATCCCTAAAAATTCATCTACCTATTTTACTACCATACATGTTAGAACGCTCTCGCACCCAGAAGCGAAGCATGCAACCTTTGATAACAAAGAGTCAGTCAACATGATTGTCATGGAACCAATAGTTGATTGGTTCTATAGAGCAAAATAATTTCTTAAGTAGGCACCCTGGGAGTCATTGACTTCTTAGAGTCCTACGGGGAGTGGTACTACCATTCACCATAAGGTTGTTTCCCAATCTACATTTACAAAGTTAAATACGCAAGGGGAGCAAGTCATCTTAGCAGTCAAAGCTAAGGCTTATCAAAGCTGGATGTTGCAAATCCAAGACTTCCTAAAACTTGGTATGATCCTACAGGGATTGTCGCATGCCACAAGACGCACATTCAAATAGAAAATGACTAAGTATGTCTTGATAGGAGACATTTTGTATCGATGTAGCTATGAAGGAGTTCTCCTTCGATGTCTTGAGCCCCAAGAGTCATCTTGGGCAATTTCAAAAGCTCATGATGGTACATGTGGTGGCCATTTCAACGACATGGCTATCTTCAAACACATCCTTCGCATGGGTTATTATTGGCCCACTATGGAGAAGGATTGCAATGTGTATGTCAAGAAATGAGTTAAATGTCAACATCATGCTAATCTTACGCACTTGCAATCACAGGCCTTACAGCCCATTCAGGCGGCTTGGCCATTTGCTCAATGGGGACTAGATCTTATTGGCAAGATCTCTCCTCCATCGTCAGGCCGACATACATTCATTATCATGGCTATTGAGTATTTTACAAAGTGGGTGGAAGCCATTCCCCTTACAACGACCACTAGAGCTCGCATCATAAAATTTATTCTTGAGCATATCATATGTCATTTTGGGATACCATACAAAATAATTTTAGATAATGGAACTTCTTTTAAGAACAAAATTGTGTGGGCTTTAACGTCTAAATACCGCATTAAACACATTTTTGCAACTCCATACTATCCACAAGCAAACAGGCAAGCTGATGCCTCAAACAAGACTATGGTAGCCATCTTGAAAAAGACAGTGTAAGAACACCACAAGGATTGGCATATACAGTTGCCCCTTGCATTATGGGCTTACAGGACTAGCATTCGGACGCTCATTAGGGAAACATCATTTTCACTAGTATATGGCGCTGAGGCCATTATGCCCCTAGAGTTGGAAATTCCAACGCTGCACATCCCATTGAAAGAGTTTATCGATGATGACACCGTGTGATAATCTTACCTAGATCAATTGACATTTCTTGATGAACATTGCATGAATGCCCTCAAGCATCTCTATGTTTATCAGGAGCGATTAAAATGAGCATACAATGTCAAAGTTCACCAGAGAGAATTTTAATTTGGGGATCTTGTGCTGAAAGAGAACCAACATAACTCGAATTTATCGCCTGATATGTGAGACAAATTCACGGCTAATTGGCTAGGGCCTTACATCATATCTAAAAATATTGGTCTAGGTACCTATCGCCTAACGTCGTTAGAGGGTGTGGAAGAGCTTGAGCCTCTTAATATCATCCATCTTAAGGCGTTCTATGGTTAAGAGTGTAGTAAATGCCCCAAAGGCATCTGTAAGACCTTTGTTCAACCCAAAAGCTCCGAGGGTTTGTCCACAACTCCTCGGTCATCCCAAAAGTCTCTAAGTTCTCAAATTGAGAAGCTTGGTCAAGTAAAGGCACCAAAGGCATATATAAGCCCTTTGGTCAACCCAAAAGCTCCAAGGGTTTTGTCTCAATCGCTTAGTCATATCGAAATGCCCCAAGCTCTCCGCTGAGTAGCTTGGTCAAGTAAAATCTCCAAAGGTAGGTCCTCACCATTTGGTCATCCTTAAAATCTCCAAGGACATGTAATCATCATTTGGTCAAATACGAAAGCTCCAAAATACATAAAAATTTGAAAATATATAAAATTCCATTTTTTTTTTTGGTAAAGCATAAAATCCAAAAACATTTGCTTTTGCAGTTTGCATTTTCATACATGCATTCACATCATCATATTGAATTTAGGCAATTTTCATCCATTGCATTCCACAGTAGAGCATAATGTGTATATAAAAATCTTAAAAATGATTGCATGGTTATGTTTCAATCATGCACCCTTCCATTTATCATAACTCATTGCATTCATACACAATACTTGTTGCGAAGAAGTATGTATATTAAGTTTTTCAGTAACTCAGCCATAATTATTGGGTTCTTTAGATATTGTAGAAAACTTGCTTTACTATTATAGACAAGGTCATTAGTGGGGATAGTGCTTCAACATATCAGAATCCCGTCACTAAGCAAAACAATATATAATTCTGCTAAGATAAGAGAGGATGAAAGATGCGAAAGCAGTCTTAGGTATCTAGAGAGATGGGTTTCACGACCTGCTTATCTTGCAAATAGTCGGTCTAGAAAGGTGTACTTTGACAAAAGGACAAGATTTTCCCCTATAAATACCAAAGTCACAAAGTTTAAATCCCAAGTTACAAAGTGCAAAAGTACAAATTTCAAGTTCAAATTGTAAAGTGACATAGAGAATCAAAAGCACTATAAAAATCCCTTGCTCACAGAAAATAGTAACACGTGGACTAACAATGATTTTTATCACTACAAATGAGCAAGTAAGAAGGGTAAGAACTTGAATCCTTGGATTATCCACATTTCAAAATCCATAGAGTGATCCCGATCGTAGCAATGGATTGGAAGAGTCCTGCCTGCAATCGAAGGGGTAGTTCTATTGGGTGATCCCCAAATGTAGCAATGGGTTGAAAGAGTCACGTCTGCATTTGGAGGGGTAGCCCTAATCAATTTGCAAGATGAGCTAGCTCTAGGTACCTAGGATTGTCTAGTTGTATAAGTCTAATCATAGCTAAAATAAGGATGGTACGATTGTAGGAGGAACCCTATCTCACATATGGGTTGAAAGAGTCCCGACTGACATACGGGGTATGCTTATGATCTATTTGAAAATACTCACATGCACACACAAGGATAATGAATAGTTGGGTCTGTCAAGGCAAAATCCTTTTCCAATATAATCCTTGTATAGTTAGTATGTGATTTTTGGATAAGTCTACTAGGGTGTTTGAGTCTCAAGGAAAACCCCAAAAAGTTCTCCAATATCAACAAGATACCAAATATCATTAAACTTCAAAAATACAAATCATTCATTCACCAGAATGCATTTTACAAAGCACAATTAGACATATAGGATAGATACCGCATGAATATCAGAAATGATGTTTAGACGACCACTAACTATTTAGTGCAGCAAAGAAGAAATATACAAAATAACATATTCATTCATTAGCACTATACCAATCCATTTCACTGCATTTAATACATGGGTGATTAATTGATTAAGTTTTTGTAATAAGAATTATCAATTATTTTACATGATTGTTATACATTCTGTGGTGTCATCTTTTAAAATTTGATATACACAGTTTACATTCATTCCTTATGTTTTAAATGATTAAAGCATACATGTTTATTTCCATTAGATTATGATTATGTACATAATGCATTACCATACATTGCATAGCATACCATAAACTGCATAAAATAAACGCATGCCCACAAAACAAAAATAATTATGCGTTTAAAAATAAACATCGCATCCATATGCATATATCATATCTTGCACATCTAATCATCTAGATCACTGCATATCATCATCATAAAGTAAAATAACTATCTAGTGCATGTCATCCATACATCGCATCATATAAAAATAGCATTTACATAAGCCTTGCATCCATGTGCATCAAATAAGTATAAAATCAAAAACAAATAAATAAACATGTACACATAATGAGCCATAAATAATCATATATATATATATATATGTGTGTGTGTGTGTCCAAAAGAGTACATAGGGAGTACAAAATGCCCATAGGCTACAACTGTGTAGGTCCTCAACCTTACACACAAAATGATATATCAAAAATGTAGTCGACAACTGCTATAACCCAGATCTAGGTTGCTCCCCCTATACTAGAGCTCTCGCCGCCTCCCTTAGTGCTATGCTCTAGAGCTTGCTCTCCTGGATGACCTAGCACCTATGGTGGATCTTGCTATGGATCCTACCTACCTCCAAAGCCTAAAGCACCCAGCACATAGAAAACTAGTAACTGTAGCAGGCTAGTCCTCTGATTGGAGGCCCCTGATGTATTTCCTAGATCTCTAGTCCTAGCCTGTGATCTCATTGTGTGTGTGCTAGAGGTCTTGTGCATCCTCTCATTCCTATGAGTCCTATGACTTGAGCTCGCTGTAGACTACCCTGAGGTCCTAGACATGGTATGCTAACTCTGAGGAGAAATGATCCTTTGAAACCTGTAGCCCATGCATATCTATATAACTAACTAGTTGATCAACATGAGCAAGCTGGGCTGCATGCATCTCATTGGTCCTCATGAACATACCATGCAGTCACTCTACCTCAGTCATTGGATCCTATGCAACTACTGTACCTACTACTGGTGGTGCATGAGGCCCCATAGTCACCTAAGGATGTGGTATAGCCCCCCTTAATGCTCGAGAGAGATCTTGCTCTGCCTCTACTATAGTTCGCTATGCCTGTGATAACTCCAAGGCAGTATATAGTATCTAATCTTGGGCCTCTACATCTGTGGCTTGAGTCATGAGCTCCTATACATGGTCCTGTGCCTCAGTCAGGTGCTACTCCCTTTCAGCCACCTTCACCTCCAAAGTAGTGATGGTAGTGTCTCGCTCAAGCTGCTATGTGTGAAACCACCCGAGATGACTCTACAAGTTAGCCACCTGAGATAGCAGCCATCCCTCTGCACTATCAAGAGGGACCTCACCCTCATTTGGAGTATCCTCCTCAAGGTTAATCTTTGGAATATCCTCAATGACAACCTCTACATCCCAACCGTCCTCTATACATTGGCGCACCCTACATCCATCAGGATTTGCCTCTACCTCTACCTGAGCCAGCTCTCAACCCATAGAAATTATCCCATTCTATATAAATAAGGACCACCACCCATCATAGTCTGGCGTGGTCCCAGCTATCTCAACCCCTGACTCCTAGAAGTCATCGGGTGCATCTCCTAGTGATGGAGGAACTATCAATGGGAGGTCCCTCTCTAGATCCAGACATCTATACCTCAGTGGCATCTCTGGTATGTCCCATGCCAAACTGTTGTAGAACATGAGAAAATAACTGATACTCTATGACTTATGGTTTATGCTAGATAAGCCATCTATCTTGGTGGGCCCATCGTAGCCACTTGTCCACCTCAGGCCATGCAGAGCAATCCATGTAGGGGTGCTAGACAATGTCCGTCAGCCTAAGTGATGTAAACCTGATGATATAGTGCTCAGTATTCCCAACATGAGCCCAATTGCAGATAACCTCCTCAACACGAGCCTAGAATGCAGTGTAATACTGATGGTCGATGTCTATAGTGGTGATGCATAGTGGTAGCTCCATAGGATGCTTTATTCGGATGTGCTGCCACCCCTATATTTGTAACAAAAGACTATAGCTTATGCCCTTACAACTACACTCTATGATCTGGTACAACTCCCTATATAGCTGGTATAGTAAAGTGCTCCACCAAGCTAATCATAGTGGCTCCTATGTAGAGCTTTGAAGCACCCTCCAAGAAGTGGCTAACATGTTCCAGGGAATCCTCATGCCCGAGGAGTCTGGAAGGACAATTTGCACAATGAGATGCATGAAGAGGGCCTCTCATACAAAAAAGACATCATCATGGTACCAGTCACCAATGTGCACTCCTCTGTGATCAACATAATCCTGTGCATTGGTGCTCTGGTCACCGAAGATGGTGTCAAAGACAACATCCTTTGCTATGGAGGTAGAGGAGACGATAGCCTCGCCATCGATGGGGATCCTAAAGATCCTGAAGACATCCTCTAGAGTGATAGTCATATCACCATGAGGAAGGAGGAAGGTGTTGGTCCGTGCATTCCAATGTCAGGCCAATGTAGTAAGATAGGCTTGATCTACCCTAATTGTGGGTAGATCCATGATGTAACTAAACTCAACAGCTTGAAACCAAGCTCGGTCGTCATCAGATAAAGTCTCACGAAGAGTCTTCATAAGGTTAGGCTCCCGCACTCTAGAAGTTAAATTTTAAAAATAAAAAGCATAATGTAAGCTAAATCTAGCTGAGAAGAGCTAAAGAAAATGAAAATTTTAATTAGACAACCTAAAAAAAATAGCAATAGCAAACCGCAGCTAAAACCTGTGGTCCTTATTTGCAAATTGGGAACCATAGCTGAAACCTGCGGTCCCCAATTTGCTACCAGCTATGGTTTAGGAGAGGAACCCATTTTGGTTACCATCCTAGACCACTAAGGCATAAAATTAAATCCTAAAAGATAGCCTAAACTAGTGGGGTTCATTACCAGTAGTTTAGTGAGGTTCATTTTTCTGCATTACTTAATGTAGTTCATTTTACTGGTATTGAGTGTGTGGTATCAGTTTCGAGTTACCTTACCCGCACCCTGGCCCCGACTAGTAGATGGCTAATAAGGATCCACCATCAAGGTAGATGAGTGTAATTGTGGTAGAGTTTGGCAGCATTCCAAATCGAGGAATGTTCTCTCTCTCAGAGCTCCCAAATTGCTATTAGTTGCAAGAAAAATAATGAAAATTTCAAATGGGAGTTCAATTTATAGGTCCTCCTAGTCTTCGTGGACTGCAACTGACACTTGTGATTCTAAAACTAGGGTTTTATGCCCACAGTTCTGACCCGTGGTTTCCAAAATTTAGAAATGTAAATCATAGACTGTACTCGTGGTCCATAGCTAGCAATAAATGCACTCAAAACCCACCGTGGGAAGGTCTAAAAAGACAAATTGCTGACTTCCACCAAACAAAAATTCAAAATTAATGATTACAATTGCAAATTTGGTGATGTTAAAAGCACTAGGATCAATCAAATAAATGCAAAACTAAACAAAAAAACAAAAAAATCAAATAATGAAAAACCAAATGCACCACGTATTTAGTGATTTATCCTATAAAATTGGCAGTTGCAGCAACGCGATCCATGCAATCCGAAAATATGAGTAAATCACCGTAAGGACATTTGGGGTAAACTTGCCATTTATTTTATGACATCTTTCAGCAAATCATCGATAATATGATTCAACACAAGTATAATTGCATTTGTATTCTTTTGATTCCCTAAGATGGCTATCGTAGTTTGACTGCTCCATGGGATAGAGATGTGCAAGTACTAATAAGAGTTGGAATTATAAGCTAAACCAGACCTAGCCAAGGCATTAAAAGGCATGAATATAAAGTTGTTCAGGATCATTCATTATGGTCAAGTGATTTTGTCGCTTCATACATTGTCATTACCCTCATCTACTCATCGCTTGATGGGGTAGTCATAATTTCATGTCATAATCAAAATCAACAGAAGATATCTGAGATCATAGATCCCTTGATCTTGTCAAAATTACGTTTGTTCTTGCGAATCATTGCTAAAATCTATCATAATATTCCCCCTTTGCTTGGGGCAAATAGAAAATATGAAATTTTATTTGTAGCTCTCATCCTTCGGTTATACAGGCCTAACTCTTATTGTAGCACCAAAACTACCCGAACGTCTGATGGTGAGTGCAAACTTTTCAAATGTAAGCCTTTCCAAGTTGGAAGCAATGATTCCAGGATGAGTATCCTTTTGCTGGACCTGGGGCATCTAATGTTGATCAGACTAATGATCATCATAGAACCTTTGACATCATTTTATGATGTATATTTTTCCTTAGCATTTTTCAATCTCACAATGAATCTCAAAAGGGGTATCCATAGACACCTAAAACGTGTCATGTCGAGGGCGACTACTCATATGGACATGATACAAAACCATATGAAGGATCTTGGATAGACTCCAAGATAGAGTAGTGGTTCTAACCACTCAATTTAGGCATTTTGGCCTAAGCAGTCTGAACCACAGCCTAGACCTGTAGTCTCCAGTCTAAACCACGGTTGACACTTATGGTTTGTAGTTTGGACTACAACTATGACCTGCAGTCTTAACTAAAGTTTAGTTAGGCCTTCCATCCAAGCCAAATAGGTTGGAACGATCGAAAGATCTAGAAGGAGGTAGTTGAAGGATGGAAAATTCTAGAGGCTTCCATCCCAACTGTCCTAACCACCCTTCTTGGTCTTGGATTCTCCATGAAGTCACCCCTAGCCCTAAGGGCATGCTATAAATACCCCCTCCAAATGGGGAGAAAAAGAGGGAGAGTTAATTTATCAAGAATGCAGCAAAGTCCTATCAAATTGCATACTAAATCTATGCATTTGAGAGCCCCTTCGCTATTCAACTAAAGAACAATTAGCCATGGATACCCTAGGTGCCTAGGAGATTCAAGAAATACAAATCCAGGAAAACGAAGGTCCTTCACAATGATTTGACCACCAAACCTGTCAGAGGACAACAAAGGAGACCCTTGAACATCAATTTGGATAAGGAGGTCAAGCCCACTGCCCCTAATTATGAGGGTAAACCTATCAGAGGTCAAACCATGACTGTCAGCCATGGTTCATAGTGTAGACTGCCCACTATGGCTACGGTTTACAACAGGGCCTCATGATGAGAGGCTATCAATATTTTTAATCGTGCATTGTTGTTTCTTGTTTGTAGGGAGACAGGAGCAAGAGGAGCTTATGTCATAATACTTTCACATTATGAAGAAGGGGGTCAGCTCCACCCCAAGGTAGTTTGTGACTAATAAATAGAGCACTATAAGTGCACTAACCTATTGAGGGCATTGGCAATTGTAATATCAGTATCATCTTTCAAGTGACCCTAAGAGGGCATCTTGAAAATCATACATGCCAACCTTTTGTATGATTTAGATCATACAACTATATGATTTGGTGAACATACAAGCAGTTTTATGAAAATCATAGATCATTGAAGGACAATTATACACTTGTACGATTTGGACAAAAGTTGTTATAAAACCTTGGTATTCATCTCCAAACCTTTCAAATCACCTCCTTATCTAGAAATAATCTCCTCTATGCTACAAGAAGCTCTAGATTTATGGGCAACACCACTTCCTTTCCATATAACAAAGCATACGATGATGTCTTTAATAATTTTTTTGTTGTAATTTTATCTGCTCATAATGCTTGATCATGCAACAGGTGCTAACTTTTGGGGTTGCTTTTAATATTGTGCTTGATTATCTTCACAAATTCTTGTTGGTAGATTTTGCAAGACCATTTACCTAGGGGTAATAATTGGAATATGCATTCCAAAATATACCATACCTTCTTGCAAAATCAATTATTTTAGCATCAATGAATGATCCGACATTGTTTGAGATAATGGCATATGGGATCACAAATATTGTAATAAGCCTTTCTAGGAACTATTGACAATTTTGTCACATTTCTCAAGGGGTAGAAAAGGAAATCAAATTTTGTACAGTATTTTGTAAAGTTTTTCTTTGTTGTCTTTTTTATTTTGAAAGTTGCAGCAATTTTGGCTTTCAATGCCACCCCTTTGTATATAAAGTAGAAAAGAAAGAGCTTCACTGTCGAACAAGCTAGAGAAAAGAGCTTCATCGAAGGAAAATGAGAAAGAGCTTCGCACCCGAAGCATTTTCAACGCTACTTCGGGTGAAAATTTTGTGAAGTAGTATTACCGAAGTAAAATACAAGGGTAGTGATAAAAAGAACTTCGGGCCCGAAGCGCTTCAAGTATTTACTTCGGACAAAAGTTGAGCGAAGCGGCATCCAAAAGAACAACTTCGTCGAAGAAGGAAAGTCCAGATCACGGTCCGAATTGGCTAAGGCAAGAAATCTACTTCAGGCCCGAAGCATTTCTAGCAAATACTTCGGGCGAGATTTCTACGAAGCGGTGTTGCCGAAGTAAAATACAAAGGAAGGAGAATGAAACTACTTCGCGCCCGAAGCATTTCCAGCAAATACTTCGGTCAAAAAATCAGCAGGAGCATTGAAAATACTTCGCCAAAAAGTTGTCGAAGCACCCACTTCGGGTCCCTCCATCAGCGAATCATTTTTACTTCGCCGAAAGTCATTGCGAAGCATTTGCTTCGGCTAGCCTTCGTGCGAAGTACTTCTACCCGAAGTGACGGAAGCCATGGAGAATGCAACATCTTTTGAAGACAATTGCTTCGGTCGAAACCTTCCCGAACCATAGTTTTGAAAAGAAGATCACAGCGAGCCATTTCTCTAAGGCCTCAACGAAGCAATTTTGTCAATGAAGCGGCGAGGACGAAGAGGCCCATTTTGCGAAGCAAATATGCTTCGGCACTCACCACCCCCGAAGTAGTTTTGCGAAGCTCAATTTTGTGAAGTACAAACCAAGGAGGAGTTTTTTGCTTCGGCTCAGAACCATTGCGAAGCAAAGTTGTGAACGAAGACTTAGCGAAGCGCTTCATGGGCACGCGTTCCAAGTCGGGTATTTTCCCGAGGCGATCAAGTGCCTCATAAATGCAATTTTTCGTGCCCGGTAAGCTCGTTGCTCATTTTTGGCAATCGAAAATGAAGTATCAGGCCATGATGAAGAGCCCGACGAGCATGGCGGCCACTCGAGCACCGCACCTAGAGACCAAGGATGGCCAGACGGCTCATCAATGCATCTTTCCATGGTTGACCCAGTTGCAGTTGCCAGTTTTGGTAACGGATTTGAAAGCTCGATCACGAGAGCCTCGGGGAGCCGAATTCTCAGGGCTCGAGGGCGTACTCTTCTTTGTTGTGTAATTATGACTCAGAGGGCTGGGTCCTCTATAAAAACCTAGGCATTGTAATGTAAAAAGGGGGGAACTATCTGCTAGAAAGTTGCTGTAACTTGATGTCCTACGATTAATACTAAAGAGCTTTGGGCTCGATTTCTCTCTTTTATGCTGCCTTCTTTGCTTGATTCTTTTGTCTTTCTTCGTTTGCATACTGAGAAAGCTGAACCCTACGTCCGGTGTGTGATCGGGGATTGTACCCTGAAACTCGCTCTGAAGGATACATAGGAGTGGAAAAACGTAATATTGGTTTTCTTTTATGCTGCCTTGGTGGGTTGATTGTTTTGTCCTGTCTTCATCCGCATATCGAGAAAGCTGAACCCTAAATTCGGTGAATGGGATCGAGGATGTACCCTAGAGCTCAGCCTAGAGGATACATAGGAAGGTTGATATTGTGTTTCTTTCATTTATTCTTGGTGTTCTTTGCTTCCATTCAAGTTGTCTGTTAGTGATCGTGCTTCCTGTTCTTCCCCACTTTAAATCATCGATCTCTCTTCCCTTAACCCTTTTTATTTATTTCTCTAACCCTTACTCCTTTTATCTCTTTCCTGCACCCTTATCTTCAAACACCCAAGTAGTTTAGCATAGGAGTCCGGCCTTTCTCTAGATATTGGCACGAGGGGCATCTCTTCCCTTCGGCCTTTCAATGTTGGTCCGGGTCTAGGGTGCATACACTCACCCAAAATCCTTTCCTAGGCAGATTTGATGACCAACAGTTTTTGGCACGCCCGGTGGGACTGACTGTGTCTGTCTCAGTAAGATCCATAACCAGTCAAGGTCCCATATTTTAAATGCAAAACCCATCTTCACCGGGGCCAATAGTTCTAACCAGTTCCCGGTGTGACCCGGTCAGTCTCACCTGACTAGTGGTAGTGAGAACCGATGCTCTCATTACCGAAAGACTCTTAGCATCTGGCGACTCTGTTTACCCGAGAATATTTAAGTCGTAAAGACCAGTACCAAAAGTCTGTGCCTTCATGCAAACGAGATGGAGAGTTAAGAATAGAGGAGAGGAAACCGAGTTCTTTGAGCTAGATATCGATGCCTTTGGGGAGCGATCAAGGTTGGTCACCCCCGAGTCACTATTACGAGGAACGTCCTCGCAAGAGGCTGCTGTCGACGAACAAGGCCTAACTTCTGATAGCATAGCATTTAACTTTCCTCCCAATCCTCCCAACTCACCGAAGTGCCCTAGTGCCTCCATTCCTATTAGTCGTCCTATTAGTGATCAAGGGGGAGCTTTGGGAATACCTGTTTCTCAAAATCTAGGAGCCAGTATGGCACAACAACAACAACAACAACAATAGCAAATGCAGCAGCCACCGTCGCCTAGATTGTCCCCAACATGGGATTCTTTGTCACCACTAAATCTAGTGGGACAAGGACAAGTGTCGCCTGCTACCGTAAAGAAAATCCCAACGTTCGATGGAACTGGGAAGACTGCTCTGGAGCACATCCAGGACATAATATCTCTGGCGGCGATCCACGACATCACAGAAGAGCAAATTATGGTAAAGCTTCTGGTTCTTTCCCTTAGAGGAAAACTCCTCTATTGGTATAGATCTCTACCACCCGGTAGTATTACGGGATGGGACCAGTTAGCTGATCAACTGATGGGAAACTTCAATGAGTCCTGTGATCCTACCTCTCTCCTGCATCAGTTCACTTCGATCCAAAGACATCCACAAGAAGAGATCGCAGACTTCAATGTTAGGTTCGCTCGAACCTGGCAGAGAGTACCAGTTGGACTTCGGCCAACCGACGAAGCTGCAGCATATTACTTCCTTCGGGCTTTCAACCCTGAAATCAGTGTTATGGTAAGATATTCTAACATCAATACTTTTCTCGAATTATATGGGTTAGCCAAGAAGGCAGAAATGGATTTGATAGCTATGGGCAAGCTTCCCCAAAGGATGTCGATGCCCATACTTCCTGAATTCCCTCAATACCAGTATGCAGGCGTAGCCGCTTCGCAAATCTCTGCAACCCCTGCACTCCCGATCTCATCTTGGAACCCGAATCCTATTGTGTCTCAGATTACCGCTCCACAAATTCATTTTCCCACATTTTCAACTCTGCAGCCCACTGTTACTTCGACATTTCCTGTACTGCCAGCACCACCTCAACCCCCTGCCCTGCCCCCAATACCGACGATGGCTTCATTGCCACTCATTCGAAAGCCGATGATATACAAACTAAAATTTTGCAAGAGATGCAGTCTCTGAACTCTACAGTTCAGACATTGTCCAACGACATGACTATTGTGAAGAAAAAGCAAGCGCAACAAGAATTTCTACCGAGAAGGTCGTATCCTACGCCTGCGCTTACCAAAGACCAAGCAGTCCAGCAAGGGAAGGCTTTGGCGAGAAATGCTGCGATTGATGAAGCTCCGAGCACTTTCGATCATGTATATTGGTGCTCTACGTGCAATGATCCGCATGAAGAAAATACCTGCATGCTGCACCAACACTATGTGCAAACGCTGGCGAGCAGTAGTCACGGCGGTCAAGTCAACGTCATCAGGCAGATGAGTCAGAACCTGGCGATTGGCGAGGAGGAACCAGTTGCAGTGCTTACCAGAGGAGGAAAGAAGGCGATAGAAGTGGATGCTACTCAGATGGCTCCCTTAAAAGTACATGCTCGACCCGAGAAGGGACAACCATCTTCTTCGGCTTTGAATGAAGCTCCTCCACCTGCACCGATCAAAGAAAAGGCTCAAAAGGCCTCTGTCGAGCCACCTCTGGCAGAAACAAAGGAGCAGGCTAAGGAAAAGTTCAAGTTTCCTTCATTGACTAAGCGGCAAAGAGTCGAAGCTACGGAGCAGTATCGCACCAGATATGAGCCGAGAAAAGAGCCCGAGGTGCTCAGTTCCCTGACATACAACATTGTAGAAGAGTTAAAGAAAATTCCAGCCAAGATCAGCTTGTACGATGCACTGCAACTACCTGGACAAGTGGACCTACTGCAAGAATCACTGAAGTCGACTAAAGCAAAAAAAATAGCACCGCTTGCTCTTGTGCAGACCCTATCCACATCTATTACGGGGAAGAACAGACCACCTCCATTCTACCTGTCTCTACAAATGGAAGGGTATATTGTACATAACTGTATGATCGACTCTGGGGCCGCGACAACAGTCATGCCGAGGGCAGTATGCGAAGAGATAGGAATGGAATATACGTGAAGCAGCCACGACGTGCTCCAGCTGGATGGTACCCCAGTGAAGACTATAGGAGTGATCAAGGACATTCCTATCCGACTACATAAGATGCCTCAGATCACGGTCATACAAGAGGTAGTGGTCGTCGACCTGGAGCCATACTTCAGTATGTGTTTGTCAAGGGAATTCATGGCAAAGCTGGGTGGATATCTGTCCATGGATTACTCTCATCTGGAGATTCCATTCAAAGGAAAGAAGGTGAAGATCTACAATGAGAAGCCTTCTTCCTTCCTTGTGCAGAAGATGTCCGAAGAAGAGAGCAGCGATCCAGTGAATGCAATAGTGGAGCAAGTAGAGCAGGTGGACCTGGTCGCGGAATCTCTTGCGCAACTAAGTTATGAAGATGAGTTCTCATTGATAGAATTTAATGCCATGATAGAGACTGAGATAGGATGTTATGCGGTCGCCAAGCCCAAGAAACACTCCCAACCAGAGAATAGAACAAGTGCTCAAGAAGGACTATGGAAGTTGTTCTTCGACGGTGCCCGATGTAAAAATGGCGCTGGGGCAGGGATTCTTCTAATTTCACCATCCGGAGAGCAAAAGGAGTATTGCTACCGGTTGATATGGAGCTGCACCAACAATGCAGCAGAATATGAAGCATTATGCCTAGGACTCAAGAAAGCTGATAAGTTAGGCATAAAACATCTCCAAATCTTCGGAGATTCTGAACTGGTTTGCAACCAAGTTACAAATAAGTGTACTTCAAAGAAGCATTATCTAAAATCATACCGCAATAGGGTATGGGACTTGTTCGACCAGTTCGAATCTCTCAATCTGCAGTCTATCCCAAGAGAAAAGAACCGACATGCCGATGTTCTGGCATCCATCGCAGCCAAGTACTCTCCAGCAGAAGACATGGTGCACAAGCCCAAAGCTGTGAGGATGATCTACAGACCCTCTATCCTAGACAAAGACCTACATTGGCAAGTCTTCGATAACGATGAGCAGATTGTAAATTTCATGATCCAAGAAGCCGCCACAGTCGAAGACAGAAGCTCTGATGAAGAAGAATATGAAGGGCTGGTTCAATTGAAGAATAACCACGTTCCCAAGGGACTAATCACCCTTGAAAGCCTCTTTGATTAGAATGATCGAGCACTCTCTCACATGATCAAAGTCAATGAAAAGCAGTATCAAGATTTAGAGCTTGAACCTGGAAAAGCAATAAAAGTTGGAACCGACTGCACTTCAGAAGAGATAGAACAGATACAGAAGTTGTGCAGAAAGTTTTTCGACGTAATTGCTTGGTCTTATCAAGATCTCAGGGGATACAATCGACAGCTGGTTCAACACACAATCGAATTGCAGGAGGGGGTCAAACCCTTTCGACAAAAGCAAAGACCGGTTAATCCTAAGATCGAGGTCCTAATGAAGGCCGAACTCCTGAAGATGCTCGAGGCGAAGATCATTTATCCCATCAAGCACTCTTCATGGGTAGCGAACCTGGTCCCAGTCAAAAAAAAGAATGGAGATATACGGTTATGTGTGGACTTTCGCAACCTGAATCAGGCTTCTCTCAAGGACCACTACCCTCTTTCGTAGATCGATCAGATTTTACACTCGGTGGCTGGAGCTCAACGTTTTTCTCTGCTCGACGGGTTCTTCGGATACAATCAAATCTGGGTCAGAGACGAAGACCAGCATAAAACAACATTTACTACCAAGTGGGGGACATTTGCTTACCAGCGAATGCCATTTGGTCTTTCGAATGCTGGTGCCACTTTCCAGAGGGCGATGGATCTTGCTTTTGGTGAGTTTTTAAATAAGGTTATCGTCATCTATCTAGATGACATGACCATTTTCTCCCGAAGAAGGGAGGATCATCCTGTACACCTACAACAAATTTTTGAAAAATGCCGAGAGTTTGGCATCTCAATCAATCCAAAGAAGTCCATATTCGCAGTCAGCGAAGGAAAGTTGTTGGGACATGCGATATCAAAAAAAGGCCTCACTGTAGATCCTGACAGAGCCGAGGCTCTAATGAAGCTCCCACTCCCAGCAGACAAGAAAGGACTTCAATATTTCTTCGGCCAGATCAACTTCGTGAGGAAGTTTGTCCCTGACTTCGCCCAAGTCATCAAGCCAATGTCCCAACTCCTGAAGAAGGGCATCGAATTTAGATGGACGAAAGAAAGAAAAGAAGCATTTGAAGAGATTAAGGCCCGAATCGCTCAGGCGCCGGTCCTGATCAATCCTGATTACAGTCGAGATTTTATCCTGTATGCTATAGGGGAACCCGAAAGCTATGCTGTTGTCCTGACACAAAAGGGGGAAGATGGTGAGGAGCGTCCCATCGCGTTTCTGAGCCAGGTGATCAATCCCCATGAAGAGAAATATAATTTCATAGAACGTCAGGTGCATGCAGTAATGAAATCCCTCAGGAAGTTCAAGCAGTTCATCTCCCAGAGTCGGGTTACGGTCTTTGTCATTCACCCCGACGTGCACAATTTCATCATTCAAGGAGAGTTGGGAAGCAAGAGAGCCGGTTGGGTGAACAAGATACAAGAATTTGACATCGAAATCAAGCCCACAAAACTGGTTCGCGATCGCGCATTGTGTCAAGAATTGGCAAAGAGCGCAGCGGCCGAAGTGACAGAATCTCAGTGGGAAGACTTACCAGCCGAAGAATGCTTCGCTAACCAGGAAGAGGACGAGAAATACTGGGTCAGTGAAATAGTTGAATACTTCCACACTGGCAGTTTTCCTTCGCATCTAAATGCTTCACAGCGAAGACATTTCAGGATGCGGTCCTCCCGATACACTCTGCGCCCCGAAGGCCTATTTTTCAGGAACATTGATGGAGTCCTTCTCAAATGCATCAAAGATGATGATAAAAGAAAAGTTCTAGGAGAGTTCCATTCAGGACTATCTGGAGGTCACTTCGTAGGGAGAACAACGACACTAAAGATCATCAAAGCGGGTTATTATTGGCCCACACTCTTCGTTGATGCCTTCGTCGTTTGTCGCAAATGCGAGCAGTGTCAGAAGTTCGCCGGTCGAAGCAGAAATGCTTCGATGCCCCTTCATCCGATACAAGTAGAAACTCCCTTTCAACAATGGGGGTTGGATTTTATAGGGGTCGTATCACCGAACTCCTCCGCGGGACATAAGTTCATCCTGACCGCAACTGACTACTTCACCAGGTGGGCCGAAGCGATTCCCACGAAGCATGCAGATCAAGAAACTGTAATCACCTTCCTAGAAGGATTGATCACCAGGTTCGGCATCCCTGAAGCGATCATCACGGACAATGGCCCTGGCTTCACAGGTGCCAAAATCAATGAATTCTTCTACAGATATGGGATATACCATAAAGTATCCTCCAACTACTATCCACAAGGCAATGGCTTGGCAGAATCCACCAATAAGACTCTGTTGAGGGTGCTAAGAAAGCTCATAGAGACGAACAAAAGGACTTGGCATCTCCTTCTAGATCGGGCCTTGTGGGCCGATCGAATTTCTATCAAGAAGTCGATCAAGACTTCACCTTATGCCTTGGTCTACGGCAAGGAGGCCATCTTACCCATCCATGTGGAGATCCCTGCATTGCAGCTGTTAGAAGCAGAAGGTGGAGTTAGTCCAATGGAAAATAGATTAGCTCAGCTGCTGCAACTAGAGGAAGATCGCGAAGAAGCCTACCAGAACTTCGCTAAGCATGCTCAGGTCACTCAAGACTGGTTCAAGAAGAAATCATCCGATCACACATTCAAAGTGGGAGATCTGGTATGGAAGTGGGACTCCTGGAAAGCCAAGCCTGGGAATCATGACAAGATGGACGCCTTCTGGGATGGGCCATTCGAAATCATCAAGGTGAACTCGGCCAACTCTTTCATCCTCAAAGATGCAGATGGCCAGGTTTTGCCGATCTCTGTCAATGGTCTTCATCTGAAGACTTTTCATCGCTGAGTTTCAATTCCTTTCTTTAAAAAAAAAAAATGTATGTATGTATATGTACTTTTGTATATATTTCATGTGTGTATATACATCCTGCTCCAAGATTGCATAAACCAACAACTACACTTCAAAATCTCCTTCGGAGACTTTTTATGCAAAGAAGCAATTGCAAGGAGGTTCGCCGCGAAGCATGTTACCCAAAAGGGAGCCGAACCAAAATTCGAACAAAGGCATGAAAAGAGCTTCGCACCCGAAGTATTTCCAGTAGCTACTTCGGACAAAAATTTTGCGAAGCAGTTTTCAAAATGGGAAGCTTCGGTAAGCGGCCTTCGCAAGGCAGAACGACAACATGGCGGAGGAGAAGTACTTCGGGCCCGAAGCATCAAAAGGCTATTCGAACCAACAACACGCGAGGTGGAGAATTTAAAATGTGCCTCGAGGAATGTGCAACCAACAACCACGAAAAGAGTTTGGAGCAGATGAATTTAAGGCAAAAGTGGTGGAGCAAATCCCGAGGTGATTCAGTTAAGAGAAAAGCCCGCACCGAAGTACGAGGTGGCAGCAGGTTGCGTCTCCAATGCAGAACATAATCATCAAAGCATGTGGCCCCACGTACTACGTCGTTGTAGAACTGATCAAAGGACACGGTCACTTCTTCCGTTCGAAGCTTTAAATTAATTTTGGTAGGTGCCATAAATTAAGGTAGTTACCTATTTTAGGCTATAAAACATGAAGACCTATCAAGGAGAGGTTTATTCGTCCATCAATTCATGCAAAGCTAAGAGCCTTAAGTGACTCTACCCTTCGCATCCAAGCTCGTTACTTCAAAACCCTCTGTATCAAGGATTCTACTGCCATTATTTTTGACATGGGGAAGAAGAATTCCAAAGAGAAAGGGAAGGAACCCGAAGTTGCAGGCCCTAAAAAAACAAAGAAGGGCAAAGAGGAGAAAAGGCATACTCCAAAGAAGATCGACCCCACCACTCGCCCTGAGAAACGGCCAATAGAAGAAGGAGATGACTCTGAAGAGGAACAGCTTGTAGACCCACCAATTGATGGGTGGGAAAATATTAGAGATACGGAGCTCTCTAAGGATGTGTCTGAGCTCCGACGTACTATTGAGTTTATGGTGAGCAGACTCACCCCAGAGAATAAAAGGGCTGCTGCCTATTATTCTCAGATTTATTGGTATTTGACCCCGCCTGCTCACCACTTCCCAGAGCTAATCTATGCTATCGCACAGAATTACCAGCCTGCATCCAGGCAGGTATTAGACTCTTCAGGCCATAAATTGTTTTCCATTCTGAAGGAAGATGTGCAGGCAACATTTGCACCACGGCAAGGGCCACCCAAGGGTTATTCAGTTCGCAATGTTATTCTAAGCGAACAGATGGAGAGGTTTACCTCCAATAACTTCATATTGAAATTTTTGTGCGAGAACCTCAAAAGCGGGCTCCCTTCAAGCAAGCTGCCCCAAATGCCTCTACCTTTGGCAGCTTTCAAGAACACCGATATTTTCTCCATCATTGCATGGGTGGCGGGCCTGTCGATAGATGCCTCGGTACAACCCTGGCAGGTGTCTTTGGCCGAATGTATTTCAAGAGGGGAATTCTATGCCCCTGATGCTGCAAGACCGAGCACCAACCTAGTTTTCTTTGATTGGGCAGAATGGGTGGCCCGAACCTTGCATACGCGACTTACCAGTATGAAGAATTCGACGACGGGCCAGTACTTCGCACCCTGCTCCCTCCTAGTCTGGTTGTTTTTCTACCAGGTTCATAAGCGATTCCCCCATATCGCTATCTCTTCGAGCGGCAAGGATGGAAATCCTTTGCCTGTATACCAGTGGACTCCTCTCCTGTTGAGGACAGAGTCCTATTATTCTTTTAACCAACAATTCTTGGGGCCCGCCATGCATTTGTTGAAGGGTTCTTGCCCTCGGGTCCCCCTCAGTCTGAGAGATAAAATAGTGCAAGAAAAGAAGGGAGATGTTTTTCAATTGACGTAGGGATTGGTCATTCGTATGTTCGGCTTTACAAGAAAACCCTTCCTGCTCCCTGTTTTCCCTTTCGAATACCAATTTGCATTGGAGGTCGCTCGGCAGAGCGACGCAACCAACGTCGTGTATGGCCATGGTCGAAAATGGGCACATACTTGCGACTTCCCCTTCAGGATGGGAGTAATTGAGGTATCTGCCTTGAAGCAGAATGTTTTCCTGGAGGAGAAGCTTGCCAATTTTGGCCTGCTCCAAATTCCTCAGCAATGGCTCTATGATCCCTTGGGAGTGATGAGGGATCACTTAAAATTTAAAAATTTCCACATCTGCCCTCACCCAAAAATTGTGGAGCAGAGGAACAATCCGAATGGGAAAGATCTGGAGTGGCATTTGGAGAGAATGAGGACATTGCCACCCTGGCATGAATTCTATCCCATGGAGGTCGAATTTGACCCTGACCAGTACCCCCTCCCAACTCCAAGCTCCACATTTTGGAGAAAAGCAAAGGATGATTTAAAAGAGGAATTGAAGGATTGGAGCGAGGAAAAATTAGGAGAATGGTGGATAATGAGAGTCCATCGCCAGAAGATGAATTCTTACGGACTCTTGGCAATAGATAAAGACTTCACGATTCTTTATGACGCCAACGTTGAAACTTGGAAGTCTATATCCTTCGCTGATTTTGTTCCTCCAGCTCCCCCGAGATCGGGTGAAAGTCCAAAAGGAGCCGAAGATGCCTCGAAAGAGGAAGAAGCTGAGGCTACTCCAGAGGCACTACCACAAGGACCATCAGAAAGCCATGACACAAGTGTCGAGGAGGCAGAACAGCCATTGGAGAGAAGGAAAAGAAAGAGGCAGGAGCAGATTCAAGTGCCCTCGAGCCACCCAAAGTGACCTCGCACAAGGCCCCCAAGCGCTCATGTTGAACAACCTGCATCAGACCCAGCCGAAGCAGGTGTTGAAGGTGTGATGCCACCAAGTGCTGAGACGGTCCCAGACATAGACGTCATCGATGTGGAGGAACTCCTCCAACAAGAAGGGGACCCTAAAGTAGAAGTCATGGAGGTCGGAGGTGCCGAAGCCCAAAAGGGCCAGGAGCCGATCACGCAAGAAGTCACCACGGCCGCCTTGCCAGGAGGGCATGCAGGTATGCACTCTCCCCCCTTTGCCTCGATCTCGGACACGTCCATTGTGGTCCCGATTGAAAGTCATCACCAATCTCTCTCTCCCCTACAAGGTCAATCACCTCCCCAAGCATTGCCTGTTTCCATTCCAACTTTGCCTAGCCCCACTCCACCCGAGTCTTCTGACCAAGCCAAGCCTGTTGAAACCACTTCGCCCACCCACTCCGCTGTTCCTTCAATCCTAAGCCAAGGCGAAGGCAGTGTCCCAATGCCAAGCCCCTTAGCCCACTCTCCCATCGCTCACAGTATAATCCCGCTTGCCAAAGCCCCTGCTACACCCATCTCCGAACCATCTGGGGAATCATTCCCCGTTAATTCTTTATATTTGTTCACACCTTTGGCTGGAGATCCAACCTTTTTTGAAATAGATTTGTCTCTAATAAAGGAGCGCCCCTTAGCCAAGAAGCTACTCTTAGCTCAGAAAAACACAGAGAAAATGTTGAAGGAGGCAAAGAAGAAAAGAGGGCGATCTCTGGCCCAAGTTGAAAAATGTGCTGTCTTCGATTTGAAGGGCGAAAAGTTACATAAGGTTAAAAAGGTCCCTAAAGTCCAGAAGCCTCTGGATGAAATGACTCTAGCTGACTATGAGTACCAGGAGAAGACCAAGGATTTGGAACATTTGAATATAGATGATGAATCCGCATCCATGCATGTCAGGATCGAAACCTTTCGAGCACATGCAAATATTGCCAATCAGCATAGGTTTGAAGCAGAAAATGCCAACATCAAGTTGGAGGAAGAGCTGGCTAGGATCCGCTCCGAGCTGGAGGATTCACAAAAATAGTGCAAGTTGTTGAAAAAGGAAACACACACCCTCAAACAACAAATACTACAACTGCAGTGTTCAACCGAGCAACAAGCACAGAGGCAGGCCGAGAACGAGCTGAAGGCCAAGGAGCTCGAAAGCAAGATCTTGCAGACGCAGCAACAGTTGTTCGAAAAGGCAAACTTGGAGTTGTTTGATAGAAATAGAATCAAGGAGATTCGCTCGCACCTACTTAGAAACTTCAGATCTCGGGCTTCCAGTGCCTTGTCAATTTTGGCCTATATTATGGAAGCCCGAAGTGCCACTGCCGAGGGAGGACCAATCATCGATCAGATAACTCAAAAAGCTAGAGGCCGCCTCAAACTAGCTTTCGATGTCCAGAGCGCCAAATATCAAGACTTGCAGGTCCCTGCAATGAGTCGGATAGCTAGGGATTGGTCTACAGCCCGGGCCATAGTTCGCGCTTTCTTCTCTAAGGTGCAAAAAACACAGAAGGCGAAGGACCTCTTAGACATGTTCGAGAATGAGCAACGCACATCAATGGGCTACTTTCAAGATCTTTCTTCCATGGGCTTCCCAAGCTTCACAGACGACAATGGGAACCTCCTGACCAAAGAAGAGATTAAGCCAACATGGCTTCAGTTTGAAGGTGATGTCTCAGAGATAGACGGATGGGCAGAGCCAATAACAGAAAGGCAAATCACAGATTACCTCTTGAGATACTGCAAGATCACGACCTGCCTAAATGACCTATATACTAGAGCCCAACATGCAGATATCGGAAAAATTGATCGGTTCTGCGTGTTGATCAAGGCACTACAAGATCTAGAACCTTTCTCGAAGAGTGCCTGGTCCCAGGTCCGCCGCACCATGAGGAAAATCCGTGAGCGTCTTGCCCCGTCGCCATCGCAGGAAGCTGCTCCCGAAGAGGCCGCACCAGAAGAGGAAGGCGAAGAAGAAGAGGAAGCAGAAGAAGGAGAACAAGAACCAGCTACGGAAGCGCTCCCAGAGGAAGAAGGAGGAGAGGGATCAGGAAAAGACTCTGGCCCAATGGATCAAAATTAAAGGGTTCTCCCACCGAGACGAGCTCGTTGCCCCGTGAGCCGCCAAGAATGTTGACA
Organism: Wollemia nobilis; assembly: GCA_028583015.1. Classification (NCBI taxonomy): domain Eukaryota; kingdom Viridiplantae; phylum Streptophyta; class Pinopsida; order Araucariales; family Araucariaceae; genus Wollemia; species Wollemia nobilis. The sequence goes on from JAQPPZ010003542.1 coordinate 1,112,127, forward strand.
ATTTTGTCACATTTCTCAAGGGGTAGAAAAGGAAATCAAATTTTGTACAGTATTTTGTAAAGTTTTTCTTTGTTGTCTTTTTTATTTTGAAAGTTGCAGCAATTTTGGCTTTCAATGCCACCCCTTTGTATATAAAGTAGAAAAGAAAGAGCTTCACTGTCGAACAAGCTAGAGAAAAGAGCTTCATCGAAGGAAAATGAGAAGAGCTTCACACCCGAAGCATTTCCAACGCTACTTCGGGTGAAAATTTTGTGAAGTAGTATTGCCGAAGAAGAATACGAGGGTAGTGATAAAAAATACTTTGGGCCCGAAGCACTTCAAAACACTACTTCGGGAAAAAGTTGAGTGAAGCGGCATCCAAAAGAACAACTTCGCCGAAGAAGAAAAGTCTAGATCACGGTCCAAATTGGCTAAGGCAAGAAATCTACTTTGGGCCCGAAGCATTTCCAGCAAATACTTCGGGCGAGATTTCTACGAAGCGGTGTTGCCGAAGTAAAATACAAAGGAAGGAGAATGAAACTACTTTGCGCCCGAAGCATTTTCAGCAAATACTTCGATCAAAAAATTATCAGGAGCATTGAAAATACTTCGCCAGAAAGTTGTCGAAGCACCCACTTCGGGTCCCTCCATCAGCGAATCATTTTTACTTCGTCGAAAGTCGTTGCGAAGCATTTGCTTCGGCTAGCTTTCGTGCGAAGTACTTCTACCCGAAGTGACGGAAGTCGTGGAGAATGCAACATCTTTTGAAGACAATTGCTTCGGCCGAAACCTTCCCGAACCACAGTTTTGAAAGAAGATCGCAGCGAGCCATTTCTCTAAGGCCTCAGCGAAGCAATTTTGTCAGCGAAGCAGCGAGGACGAAGAGGCCCATTTTGCGAAGCAAATATGCTTCGGCACTCACCACCCCCAAAGCAGTTTTGTGAAGCTCAATTTTGTGAAGTACAAACCAAGGAGGAGTTTTTGCTTCGGCTCAGAACCATTGCGAAGCAAAGTTGTGAACGAAGACTTAGCGAAGCGCTTCACGGGCATGCGTTCCAAGCCGGGTATTTTCCCGAGGCGATCAAGTGCCTCATAAATGCAATTTTTCGTGCCCGGTAAGCTCGTTGCTCATTTTTGGCAATCAAAAACGAAGTATCAGGCCATGATGAAGAGCCCGGCGAGCATGGCGGCCACTCGAGCACCGCACCTGGAGACCAAGGACGGCCAGACGGCTCATCAATGCATCTTTCCATGGTTGACCCGGTTGTAGTTGCCAGTTTTGGTAATGGATTTGAAAGCTCGGTCACGAGAGCCTCGGGGAGCCGAATTCTCAGGGCTCGAGGGCGTACTCTTCTTTGCTGTGTAATTATGACTCAGAGGGTCGGGTCCTCTATAAAAACCTAGGCATTGTAATGTAAAAAAGGGGGGGAACTATCTGCTAGAAAGCTGCTATAACTTGATGTCCTGTGATTAATACTAAAGAGCTTTGGGCTCGATTTCTCTCTTTTATGCTGCCTTCTATGCTTGATTCTTTTGTCTTTCTTCATTTGTATACCGAGAAAGCTGAACCCTGCGTCCGGTGTGCGATCGGGGATTGTACCCTGAAACTCGTTCTGAAGGATACATAGGAGTGGAAAAACATAATATTGGTTTTCTTTTATGCTGCCTTCTGTGCTTGATTCTTTTGTCTATCTTCGTTTGCATATTGAGAAAGCTGAACCCTACGTCCGGTGTGCGATCGAGGACTGTACCCTAAAACTCGCCTGAAGGATACATAGGAAGGTTGATATTACGTTTCTTTCATTTATTCTTGGTGTTCTTTGCTTCTATTCAAGTTGTCAGTTAGTGATCGTGCTTCCTGTTCTTCCCCACTTTAAATCATCGATCTCTCTTCCCTTAACTTTTTATTTATTTCTCTAACCCTTACTCCTTTTATCTCTTTCCTGCACCCTTATCTTCAAACACCCAAGTAGTTTAGCATAGGAGCCGGCCTTTCTCCGAAGATTGGCACGAGGGGCATCTCTTCCCTTCGGCCTTTCAATGTTGGTCCGGGTCTAGGGCGCATACACTCACCCAAAATCCTTTCCTAGGCAGATTTGATGACCAACAGGAACTAAATTATTGTATCTTGAACAACATGTTTGGTGGCCTCTGCTTCCATCCATTTAGTGAAGTAATTAGTTGCATTAAAAATATATTTGTATCTTAATAATAAATTAGAATTAATCACCCTGATAAAATCTAATCTCCAATACCAGAAAGGTTCTTTTGCAGTTATTGGTTGCAGGGGCATTACCGAATGCTTGTTATTACCAATGAAACTTTGGCACTTGTCACATGCTCTGACCAGTTTGAATACATTTGAGAAAAGTATAATCCAATAATATCTTTCTATTAGAATCTTAGCCAAAGTGGTTTGTTTGAAGAAATGCCCACCTAAAAACCACCATGAAATTCCTTGAGTACTTCCTCCATCTTGTCCATATGCAAACATATTAGTAGTACCCCATCAAATTTTTATCGATATAGGGTGCCATTAATTAATACATATTTTATTACCTATAGCTTGTATCTGCATCTATAATATGGGATCAGATCATCTGAACATCTATCGGAATTTAAAAATGTGTCAATTGTTCAATCCAAGTGTTTGAGGTTGTTGTTTGTGCTTCTAACTAAACCAATTCCTCTTCCAACAACAAATTGGAATTTTGCATAGTTGATTCTACTAGTTGCTAACATAGATCTCTACCATTTATCATCTTGGTTAGCATTATTTCAATATTATACTCTTGCATTTTAGTCACCAAACCAACTCTCTTATTGCCCAATTATCCTTGAATTACAAAGCTTTGAACATATGAATGAACCACATACACCAAGGTTTTGCTCTGGGAGACAAAATGCCTAAAATTATTTAGAGACTTCATTATTGCAAAAACCTATCTTTCTATGAAATTATATCTCTCTTCATGATCATGCAATATCTAATTTAGGAAAGCTATAGGTCGCTCCTCATTTCCTTGATCTTTATAAGTAAGAACATCAACGTAAATTTCTTATGCTCCAAATGTATAAAGGATAAGGTCCTTGGAATAATCTAGATTAACTAGAACAAGGACCTAGGCTATTTTTAATTTGATGTTATCAAAGGCACTCTTTCGAATGTCCATCCACTTGAAATCCACTTCCTTTTTAATCATTTCAATCATTGGCTTGACTATTTGAGCAAAGTTTAAAATAAATTTCCACACAAAGTTGATTTACCCAAAGAATGATTGGAGACCCTTATTATTTAGTGGTATATAAAGGGCTAAAATGGCTTTCACCTTGTTCAGATAATTAGCTAGCCATGTTTCAGACACACCATGCCCTAAAAAATTTCCTTGGACAACAAAAATAGATTTCTTTGGGTTTAAAGAAACCTCAAATTCCCAACACTTTTAAATATTAGAAAAAGGTGCTCATCATGATTTTCTTTCTGATGAGAGAACACAATCATGTCATCTAGATAGAAGACTATAATTTTTTTGATCGACTCCCCAAAGGCTAGATCTATTGCTCTTTGAAAAGTAGCACCAACATTAGATAAGCCGAAAGGCATTCGCTGATATGTAAAATTACCTCACTTGGTGGTGAATGTAGTCTTGTATTGGTCTTCATATCAAACCCATACCTGGTTAAGACTATAGAATCCATCCAGAAGGAAGAATATTTTAGCTCCAGCCACAATGTGCAATATTTGGTCTATTTATTGAAGTGGGTAATGATCCTTTAATGATGCTTTATTCATATTCTAAAAATACACACACAAATGAATGCATCCATTTTTATTTATCACTAGATATGAGTTAGCAACCCAAGTAGAATACTTGATTGGATATATGATTTTAGCATTCAAAAGCTTCAGTAGATCCTACTTCATCCGAGCTTCTATTTTTGGGTTGATGGGACATTGCTTTTGCTAAAAAGACTTAGTGTCTGGCATGAGCTCAATGGTATATTGTATGGTCTCCTTGCTATATACTTTGAGGTTATCATAGGTCCATGCTATGATATCATTGAGTTATTTGCATTGGTCCAGAATTTGACTGATCTCCTCTTTTGAATAATGCACTCCTACTTTGAGATATTTTTTAGGTTTAGTCGACACCTCTTTGTATCCCTGGCTATCAATATTCATTATGTGAGTAGCCGACTGATCACTACCATCAAAAAAACTCTTCAAAGTAATCAATACTTTTGGGATGTGATTATTTTTTAGCTATATTATATCATTTTCCTCTTCATCCTCCTACAGTTGGTCGCTTGCATAATTTATTTCCTATATAAGAAAATCAAATATTTGCTCATCATTTTCAAATACTTGCCAAAATATATCATTATCAAGCATATATGGCTTTTATACTAGTATAACCATATTTTATTTGTGTATCACATTGGATATTGGGAAGTAGTTACCTCCTATAGTTACCTCCTTGTATACTAGTCTAACCATATTTGCTTTGTGTATCACATTGGATATTGGGAAGTAGTCTAACCATAGTCTGCATCTCTAATATGGGATCAGATCATCTGAACATCTATCAGAATTTAAAAATGTGTCAATTGTTCAATCCAAGTGTTTAAGGTTGTTGTTTGTGCTTCTAACTAAACCAATTCCTCTTCCAACAACAAATTGGAATTTTGCATAGTTGATTCTACTAGTTGCTAATATAGATCTCTACCTTTTATCATCTTGGTTAGCATTATTTCAATATTATACTCTTGCATTTTAGTCACCAAACCAACTCTCTTATCGCCTAATTATCCTTGAATTACAAAGCTTTGAACATATGAATGAACCACATACACCAAGGTTTTACTCTGGGAGACAAAATGCCTAAAATTATTTAGAGACTTCATTATTGCAAAAACCTATCTTTCTATGAAATTATATCTCTCTTCATGATCATGCAATATCTAATTTAGGAAAGCTATAAGTTGCTTCTCATTTCCTTGATCTTTATAAGTAAGAACATCAACGTAAATTTCTTATGCTCCAAATGTATAAAGGATAAGGTCCTTGGAATAATCTAGATTAACTAGCACAAGGACCTAGGCTATTGTTAATTTGATGTTATCAAAGGCACTCTTTCGAATGTCCATCCACTTGAAATCCACTTCCTTTTTAATAATTTTAATCATTGGATTGACTATTTGAGCAAAGTTTAAAATAAATTTCCACACAAAGTTGATTTACCCAAAGAATGATTGGAGACCCTTCTTATTTAGTGGTAGATAAAGGGCTAAAATGGCTTTCACCTTGTTCAGATAATTAGCTAGCCATGTTTTAGACACACCATGCCCTAAAAAATTTCCTTGGACAACAAAAATATATTTCTTTGGGTTTAAAGAAACCTCAAATTCCCAACACTTTTAAATATTAGAAAAATGTGCTCATCATGATTTTCTTTCTGATGAGAGAACACAATCATGTCATCTAGATAGAAGACTATAATTTTGTTGATCGACTCCCCAAAGGCTAGATCTATTGCTCTTTGAAAAGTAGCACCAACATTAGATAAGCCGAAAGGCATTCGTTGATATGTAAAATTACCTCACTTGGTGGTGAATGTAGTCTTGTATTGGTCTTCATATCAAACCCATACCTGGTTAAGACTATAGAATCCATCCAAAAGGGAGAATATTTTAGCTCCAGCCACAATGTGCAATATTTGGTCTATTTATTGAAGTGGGTAATGATCCTTTAATGATGCTTTATTCATATTCTAAAAATAAACACACAAATGAATGCATCCATTTTTATTTATCACTAGATATGAGTTAGCAACCCAAGTAGAATACTTGATTGGATATATGATTTTAGCATTCAAAAGCTTCAGTAGATCCTACTTCATCCGAGCTTCTATTTTTGGGTTGATGGGACATTGCTTTTGCTAAAAAGGCTTAGTGTTTGGCATGATCTCAATGGTATATTGTATGGTCTCCTTGCTGTATAATTTGAGGTTATCATAGGTCCATGCTATGATATCATTGAGTTCTTTGCATTGGTCCAAAATTTGACTGATCTCCTCTTTTGAATAATGCACTCCTACTTTGAGATATTTTTTAGGTTCAATCGACACCTCTTTGTATCCCTGGCTATCAATATTCATTTTGTGAGTAGTCGACTGATCACTACCATCAAAAAAAATCTTCAAAGTAATCAATACTTTTGGGATGTGATTATTTTTTAGCTAGATTATATCATTTTCCTCTTCATCCTCCTATAGTTGGTCGCTTGCAAAATTTATTTCCTATATAAGAAAATCAATTATTTGCTCATCATTTTCAAATACTTGCCAAAATATATCATTATCAAGCATATATGGCGTGTATACTAGTCTAACCATATTTGATTTGTGTATCACATTGGATATTGGGAAGTAGTTACCTCCTATAGTTACCTCCTTGTATACTAGTCTAACCATATTTGCTTTGTGTATCACATTGGATATTGGTAAGTAGTCTAACCATAGTCTGCATCTCTAAGATGGGATCAGATCATCTGAACATCTCTCAGAATTTAAAAATGTGTCAATTGTTCAATCCAAGTGTTTGAGGTTGTTGTTTGTGCTTCTAACTAAACCAATTCCTCTTCCAACAACAAATTGGAATTTTGCATAGTTGATTCTACTAGTTGCTAACATAGATATCTACCTTTTATCATCTTGGTTAGCATTATTTCAATATTATACTCTTGCATTTTAGTCACCCAAACAACTCTCTTATCACCCAATTCTCCTTGAATTACAAAGTTTTGAACATATGAATGCACCACATACACCAAGGTTTTGCTCTGAGAAATACCTAAAATTATTTAGAGACTTCATTACTGCATAAACCTATCTTTCTATGAAATTGTATCTCTCTTCATGATCATGCAACATCTAACTTAGGAAAGCTATAGGTTGCTCCTCATTCTCCTTGATCTTTATAAGGAAGAACATCAACGTAAATTTCTTATGCTCCAAATGTATAAATGATAAAGTCCTTGGAATAATCTATATTAACTAGCACAAGGACCTAGGCTATTGTTAATTTGATGTTATCAAAGGCACTCTTTCGAATGTCCATCCACTTGAAATCCACTTCCTTTTTATTCATTTCAATCATTGGCTTGACTATTTGAGCAAAGTTTAAAATAAATTTCCACACAAAGTTGATTTACCCAAAGAATGATTGGAGCCCCTTCTTATTTAGTGGTAGAGGAAGGGCTAGAATGGCTTTCACCTTGTTTAGATCAATAGCTAGCCATGTTTTAGACACAACATGTCCTAAAAAATTTCCTTCTTGGACAACAAAAATAGATTTCTTTGGGTTTAATGAAACCCCAAATTCCCTACACTTTTCAAATACTAGATGGAGGTGCTCATCATGATTTTCTTTCTGATGAGAGAACACAATCATGTCATCTAGATAGATGACTATAATTTTGTTGACCAACTCCCCAAAGGCTAGATCCATTGCTCTTTGAAAAGTAGCACCAACATTGGATAAGCCAAAATGCATTCGTTGATATGTAAAAGTACCCCACTTGGTGGTGAATGTAGTCTTGTATTGGTCTTCATCTCAAACCCATACCTAGTTAAAACTAGATAATCCATCCAGTAGGGAGAATATTTTAGCTCCAGCTACAATGTGCAGTATTTGGTCTATCTATGGAAGTGGATAATGATCCTTTAATGAGGCTTTATTCATATTCTAAAAATCTACACACAAATGAATGTCTCCATTTTTATTTATCACTAGATACTAAGTTAGAAACCCAAGTAGAATGCTTGATTGGATATATGATTTTAGCATTCAAAAGCTTTAGCAGCTCCTACTTCATCAGAGCTTCTATTTTTGGGTTGATGGGTCATTGCTTTTGCTAAAAAGGCTTAGTGTCTGGCATGAGCTCAATGGTATGTTGTATGGTCTCCTTGCTGTATACTTTGAGGTCATCATAGGTCCATGCTATGATATCATTGAATTCTTTGCATAGGTACAAAATTTTACTGATCTCCTCTTTTGAATAATGCACTCCTACTTTGAGATATTTTTTAGGTTCAATCGACACCTCTTTGTATCCCTGGCTATCAATATTCATTCTATGAGTAGCCGACTAATCACTACCATAAAAAAAACTCTTTAAAGTAATCAATCCTTTTGGGATGTGATTATTTTTTAGCTAGATTACATCATTTTCCTCTTCATCCTCCTATAGTTGGTCGCTTGCACAATTCATTTCCTATATCAAGAAATCAACTATTTGCTCATCATTTTCAAACACCTGCCAAAAGATATCCTTATCAAGCATATATGGCTTGTAAACTAGTCTCACCATCTTTGCTTTGTGTATCACATTGGATATTGGATAGTAGTTAGCTCCCATAGATGCTAATATATCAACATGAGTATTTTATTCTCTAGGGATAGCCTCAATATTTAGCACCTCAAAAGCTTCTAACAAATCCCAAAATCTATTTCTATAGACCTTGAGGTAGTGTTGCTTGCTGATGCACTTCTCTATGATTTGGTTGACTATTATTTTTGAGTCACCATATATCTGGGCCCCCCCCCCCCCCCCACCCCCCCCCCCCCCCCAAACCTACCGGAAAGCACGGCAGATTTGAACCTTGGACCTCCACCCCCATTATGGGGTTTGGATGAACCAATTGGTCTACACCTCGGACCTATATCTGTAGTTGTTTAAACCCTATTTTTCCTATATTTTTTAAACCTAGATACATTGCTTCATATTATGTTGCATTGTTTATGCAACTCCATGTCAATTTGTAAGAATAAGTTTTTTTTTGCTTCACTTAGTGAGATCAACACAATGCCTTCTACAATACCATTTTATATTTAGCTTCTTCAAAATAGAGCTTTCATATTTGATTTTTCTAAGAGCTTTGTGTTGTCGGGGCTATAATTTTCCTGCCTTCTAGTTTTGTGATTGAATAGGTGCCCATTCCTATCTCAATCATAGCATTGAAATATTTCAAAGAGAATTGATCCTCTATCTATAGCTCTTCCAATATTTCTTCCATTAGATCAACCTCCTTACTCATCATACTGACTGTGTTGGTTTGTTGATTTTCTTCCTCAATATTCTCTATATGAAAGGAGGATGGCTTTTTAGAGAATATTTTGATTCTCCTACCTTTGTATGGGATTTCCATATGTGAGTAGTCAAGAGATAGGTAACCTCCTAATTTAGCTATAAATTCCCTTGAGAGACACATGCCAAAATATGGCTCTAGATCTACCACCACCACTTCTTGAATGATCGTAATCTAGGGTATTCTATGCAACACCATGGGTACATATTTGATCACCCCTACTATTTTGATGGGTGTACCATCTAGTTGTAATACACCCAAGTTGCTTCTTGTATATTCCATACCCATTATGTCACATACTACCTTAGGCATTACTATGGTGGTAGCTCTAGAATCTATCATACAATTATGCACCACCCAACCTTCCATCTGTAATGACAAGTAAAATGGTGATGGCCTATTTTTTCTTATTATTGAGGTAGGATTACCTTGAGCCAAATTGAGTTTTGGTTGATGTTTCTCCTTGTTCTTGATAGATTTTAGTGAAGCTTACAACAAATCAATTTTCCCAGGAATAAGGAGAGCATCATACATTCTAGCCTTTGATGGTGTCTTCTTTAATTCTTCAATAATATTGAAGCCAAGCAAATCAAATTGCTTTCTTTGCTCATTTGTAGCCTCATCAAACTTACTTCTATATTACCTAAAGTATTTAATGCTTGGTAAGAGAAGGGTATCTCAACCTATATATAGCTTGCTCTTGGGTATCACCCTCTTTTGTTGTTGTTGGGCTAGATTTTGAGTTACAGGTGGGTTTGATTTATGAACAACTTATGAGGTCTCACTTTTTTTGGCTTATCTTTTTGTTGGTCCTTCTACTCAGAAGGCACCCTGAGGGGGTCCATTACCTTAGAATCTACCTACAATAAATTCTTTCTTGATCTTGTTAGGATGAACACTTGCTCCATAGATGGCATCATGAAGTTGTGGTCCATTTTCCTCAACATATTAACCTACCCCTTTTGAGCTCTTTCTACCTTTTCTATTGCAAATTTTTGTATATAGTGTTGATGCATCATGCATGAAATTTCACCATGAGGATCATTACATGTTGAACACCAAAAATATGATTCAGAGGCAGTAGTGGATGGTTTAGGCTCCTGATTGCTATACGCAATATTAGGCTTTTCATTAGTCTTGCTAGTAGAAGTTGCCTAATTATTTGTTACATGAGGGAACCTTTTGGGATGAAAACTCCTCTTAGCTTCTCTTCTCTTCATAGAAGTTATTTTATTTGCCAATTTTTTTACAATTGTGGCCATTTCTTACATAGCAATAGTTTGAGAATTTGGGGCTGGTAATGCAGGTACAATAGGGGGTGTTGGTAGCATTGGTATTGTAGGAGGGGCCGATAATGCTTGCATTGTTGGTAGAGTAGGCCATGTTTGGAAATTGATAGCAAAGGGTAGTAGTCGAGAGTGACATATTTGCAATAGATGCTTATGGATGATATTGAGATAGATCCAAGAATATTGGCATTATTATCTTGGGAGGCAATCTACCTATAGAAATTAGATCATTTTTTACCTTCAATTCTTCTTGGAAGATGGCCGAGAATGTAAGCACTTGAGATTATCTAATGGCCATGCCTAGATCTGAACTAAAATCTCTTAAATAATAGTACATTATTTATTCATGAGTAGGCCTAAGACCTTGAGGTACTCTTTGCCATGTTTGACTAAATCTAATGTTGAAATCTACTATCTCCTCCTATAGATGTCATTGTATCATAGTGAATTGTGTTAGCAAGGAGAAAGGGTCTGCTTGTTCATTAAATTCCTCCACTAATTTACCAGCCAATTGAGCCCATGAGGTTATACTATAATCTAGCAGATTTCTATACCAATATAGCATCTTCCATTTTAAATATATAACCAATAGTATTATCATGATATCTTCATATTGAATGCCATGTACAACAACCAAAGATGCAACATCTTGAAAATATTCATAAGCAATTTTTTTAGTACCATCATATGTTGGCAAGGCTTTTAATGTTGCCTAAGGAATTGAGTTCTGAAAGACCAGGTCTAGAGGTCCTATATGGTTCCAGTTGGGATAGTTCTAAATATTTTGATTTCGATTCAAGTTCCATTGATGCTTGTATATTTAGAGGGATTGTAGGTGTAGGGTTTGTTGTATTTTTTTGATATTTGATGAGGACTAAATTTGATATTGATTTAGAGGATAAGACAAGATGTATTCTAAAAATATCAAGATATAGTTCTAAAAATTCCATAGGCTCCTCTTATCTTCTTGTTGCTTGTCTTGTGATCATGTAATTCAAGACTTAATAGAGCAGTTGGGTGTTAATGATTTTATTATAATGGATATGCAAGTCTTTCTAGGTTCTTTTTGAATGGAATTGCTAGGTGATTGATATGATCTATGAGGATGGAGCATCACCAAATATATGTTCTAATTAGGTGATTATGGGTTCGAGTCCCACCGGGCATGCCAAAAATTATTGGTCTAAACAATTTGCCTATGGTTAAAATGTGCACCCAAAGACCTTGACCAACATTGAAAGACCTAGTAGTTGTGAGGCTTTAGAGGTCAATCTTTGGAGTAGGTTAGTTCCTTCAAGTCCTAACTAACCTAATCCTAAAATATTGGGGGAAAAGGGTGTTGAAAGAAGTAAAAGGAGCTGAAGCTAGAACTTATGATGGTGCAGATTAAGCCACATCAAAATACATGCAATGTGAAGAGTTTATGCAAAAGTAAAATCTATAATAGACCAACTAGTTTTAATTGACTATAAAAAATTCATTCATACATTTTAAAGCTATAAAATTGCATATTCTAGAACCAAGGAATGAACATATGCATAAATACAAAAAATAAAATTAATACTATGATCATTCACTTAGCCAATATTAGAAATAAGCAACCATTCATACATACATGTTCTACAATGAAGTTGAACCAGAGGCCAAACAATAATCCTTTTTGTATTTCTTGAAATACAATATACTTTCATACATGCAAATTATAAAAGCTTAAGATCCAACCCTTTGAACTTACTACATTCAAGTATATATAGCCTTTTTATAATCAGTTACACTATCAGGGTATTATTTCTCTAAGTGTGGATTGCATTATATCAAAAGCCCTACCAGCCTATATAGGTACTCAAAAATATGCTTTTTTATGGCCTGTTGACATGATAAAGGTATGCTTCATCTGGAGTAGTAGTGGCCTTCGTTGTTTGCATCCGGTTCATTGATATTTTTGATATTTTTATTGACCCACCATTAACATCTACATGAGTGCACCGATAGTGGAGTGGTGGCTAGTACTTTTTAATAGGTGACCTTATCTAGTTGGAGATGATGATGTTGAATACCCTCATGTAATTAAACTTTTATCAAATGCTAACCTTTGCACTATGCCTACCTCTGCTTGCATGGGGGTCTTTCAATGGAGGATGGGATCTTTGTCAGGTCTTTTATCTTGATAAAACTTTGCTACCCAAATAGCTGTGTCCAAGGTATAATAATTTTGATAGCCATTAAAATTATCCAAATATGACCTATTGTCTCTTTTCCACTTGATAGATTTTTAACATTCCTTTGCTACATAGCTAGGTACATAGTCTCCAATGGGTTTCACACTTGGGATATTTTTAACCTTGTTTTTTTCCTATTGATGGGTTTCATGTACCTGTTTTGACCTTCACCAGGTACCATGTTTTTTGTGGCTCGAGTACTTAGTGAGATTAAGCCTTTCCTCCTTTAATGATTTTTGGACGATGAATTATTTGGAATTTACCCTCACTTTTCTTGGTGCAAAATTTTTGGTTCCTCCATGACTTAGCAAAAGTTTCATCCCATGCTAATGGAAGATGGGTTTTTGTACCCCTGCTTCCTCACTATGGGGGAAAAATATTTAGTGCTCTTGGGACTTTGCCAAAATTCATCTTCATTTGCTCACATTTCTGTTGGAATTTTGGGGCACATCCTTTGAGTGGTCTAGTACGTAATCTCTATTGACTTCAATAGTTGGTGAATTTTGCTCTTGCTTTGTCTTTTTGTGCTAGGCATGGAATTTTGGTACCTCATTGTTGTATGATATAGTACATAAAATTTGATAGGTTCCATACTTAATGAATTTTGCACTTCATTCTTTGGTGGTCAATGGGTTTTGGGTACCTGTCAGGTCCTATCCTTGGTATAAAATTCCCATACGATTTTATAATTAACCAAATTTTATCTTTGCTTCAACTAGGTGATGGAGATACCCAGGTTTTGTAGGTGAGTTGGAGAGGAGAGGGCAATCCTCCAAAGGAGGTCCTAGGTTAAAATCTCCACCCTACCAAAAAGATGAATTGGGGTATCCAAAATCCAATTGATAATGTTGGTGCGGGCAGGGTCGGGTGTGACTCCCGGGTGAATTTGACGATGTAGAACCCCCTATTCGTGGTCTCTCAGACCAAGGCGGCCCCGCAAGGGGTTTTTTAATTTAAAAAAAAAAAAACTAGGTGATGGAGATCTGGTATCTATCCACTACTCAACTGGGTACATATTTTCTGTCAGGTCCTAGACTTAGCCAAATTTTTCTTATTTTGGTAATGCAAGTTGTTGGCTATTTAATTTTTGGTACCCATATCTTTCTAGGTCGGGTATATATATTTTTGATGGTTTACAGAATTAGTCAAACTCTTAATTATTTTATTTTCACAAGCCCTAGGTTATGGATATCTTTTACCGATCCGTTGCTTGGTTCGATACCAATTATCCGATGACTTCTTGACTTAGACAATTTTAGATTGGTTTTATCATTTTTTAATAGATTTTTTGCATCGGAGGTGAAGCTTATGTTATTGTCTATACTTAGACACATTTTTTTTCCTCCATCTTCCATCTAATACCAAGATTTTGAGGATCCATCCATACTATACCTAGGAAAAAATATCGAAATCCCTCTAGATCTGGTTTTTTGAGCCTCTAATACCATATTTTATACTTTCTATCAAAGTACATGTGGGTAATGATCAAACGTACCCGCAGGAAGATCACCATCATAAAAAAATATGTGATTTATCCCAATAGTACCTACAACATTGGCTAGGTTACTAGGGGTAAGATCTTATGGGACACATTGTTGACTTAGAAGCTCCAACAAGGCTTCCCTATGAATAGAAAAAGTTTATAAAAGTCTAAAAATTTAAGAGGGATATCTTGGTAGGTGTGTTACTTAACTATTGTTGGAAGTTGAAGGAGAATTTTGGTTGTGGCTTCAATACCAAGGTTAGTTTTTCTACACTTGTGCTCCTTTTTTGGGCACTCTTAAGAACTAAGGATGGTTTAGAGGTTTGGTTGGATGTAGAACTTATCTCCTACTAATATTATTGAGTTGGTTGAGCTTGAGCTTGTTTCCTTACAGTAGCTACTATCATACCCACCATGTTGTTGTAGGGAGGTGGCACATTATGATATGACACTTGGTTGGTTGTCTATTGCCCTTGATTGGGTAGGGGATTTTGGAAGATCTTCATATCTTGATTAGTTGTAGGTGTCGATTAAGTAGGAAGATTTTGGTTAGGAGTGGGTTGAGAATCATCCACAACAAGTTGAACTTCATATCTTAGGTCCTAAACCATGTATTTAACCTCTTATATGAACTCGTCATGTGCCCTTCCACTTTGTGATACTCATAATATTGACCAAGATTATACCAAACTATCACAATATTGGGTTATCTAATGGGAGGAAGTTCAATCATATTAGATTCCAAAAGTTGTTTAAGGATCAACAAAATAGGTTGGTTGAATCTAGTGAAATTCCTTGGTGAGGGTTTTTGGGGTTTGCTAAGTACTAACTTCTCCAAGGTACTAGAAATATTGATATTATTGGTTGATCTGTTACTCATCATACCATATTCAATGACATGCTTAATATTATATTAGGTTTTCATTGGTCCTTTCATCTTCTTTCCTTAGTTTAAGTTGAACTCTTCAAATAAGAGCCTTCTGTACTCTTCTTGCAAAATATATTGCTTGTTCAAAAGAGGCAATAGTAGTTGTTTCTAATTCATATGAGACCTGTTCTTACAAGTTACCAATAAATATATTTATCATGTATCGAGAAGGTAAGATGTACCTTAGTCATCCCACTAAAATTCTCCATCGATACAAGAATTATGAGAAACTTTCATCTTTACCTTGTTTTAAGAGGTATAAATATTGGATGGTTACTCATTTCTCCATATAAGCTCCAAATTGCTAAACAAATAACTCAACTATTTCTTCAAATTTTCTCAAACAATGATGGGGTAGTTGATAATGCCATACCACCAAGGCTCTTGGAGAATATTTTTAGTAACAATATATCATCATATATAATATCATGGCATTCTGTTCTAAACCACCTTAAATATTCTATTGGGTCATTTATTCCCTTACAAATGGGTAAGATTGGTATTAGAAATTTATTAGGATAGGGCCTGGAGGCTACCATAGGATCTAGAGGTTGATTGCACATTTTATTATAGTTATAAATGAAACTTGGAGCTTGAAGTGTATCCATTCTTAATGCCAATTGTTTCACTATAGTTGTCAAAATTTGTATATCTAGATTGTTGTTGTGCAATACCCCTAGATTACCTAAGGGCAGGTTATAGGTAGGTTATTGAAAGAGAAATTGGTTAATGTTGGAGGTATTGACACTATTGTGGTATGGGTTATGGAATGGTATATTTTGTGTAGCATCTTGTTGTGGAATAAAACTTATATTTTATGGGACAAAAGAAGGAATGTTGAGAGGAGGAACATTATGAGATAAAAATTGAATATTATTTAGGATGCACTACTAGTTGGAGGAGGTTACCAAACTCTGCCAATGTTGGTGGTTTTTGTAGTAGCATATGTAGATTTATGAAATGGATTAATGTGATGAGAAGGTTGAAACAAATAATTGATACAAATATTTTGATGAGATGGCCCAACTTCTTCAAAGTGAGTATCTCTATCCAAATATTCAATCAAGACTTGTTTATTTTGCCTAAATAAATTATAAATATGTTTATGTGGTTTGAATATGAGTTGCTTATTGGACCTCTCAATAGGATTAAAGTCATCAATAGTCTCTATATCATCTTCTTCTTCTTCTAGATTGGGATTCTCCCTATCAACCAGATCATCGCCATGACATAGAGGATTCTCTTCTAGTTCTATCATATTTTGCTTACTCCTAAGGTTTGGATCCATAGGGTTAAGAGAAAGAGAGAAAGGAGAGATAGGGAGGCAAAAAATAAAGGACATACAAGATATTTTTAAAGTGTTTTTATGTTTTTCTATGCAAATAGATTTTAATGATATTTTTATAGTTTAAAACCCAAAACAAAAGGAACAAAAGAAAAAAGATTCCTAAATGGATACTAAGGACATGTTTCATGTCGGGTTCATCAAAAATGTAGAGGGGGAAAAGAACCCATTTCGTACAAGTTTTGATAGATCCGATGGGATATGAGATGACCATGGGACTATGTTTCTCTACACTCAAGGGATTGAAGTATTAAAGGGTTCACCAAGAGTGCTTTAAGGAATCACTCTAAGTCTAGGATGGAATTTTTTATGTGTTTATTAAGCAAGCACCTAAGTTTTTTCTTGACTAAAATCTAATATAGAAGAAATTAAATAACAATAGTGCAGGGAAAACAATGATGCAAGCAAACAAGGAGCTATTCCTAGAATTATTCTTTCTTTCAATTAATAATAAACCTAATTTGCAAGAAAGTAAATATTTTATTTCAAAGGGTTCAAGAGAATGCAAAAATAGGATTAGAATAAATGCAAACTATATTATTTTCTTTTTTTATGCTTAGAAATGAAACCAAATATATTATTTTTCTTGTGATCTAAATTTGGAATAGAAAATAAACATAAACATACAACAAAAAACCTAAAAATCTATCAAAACACTTACTTGATCTGGTGGTTGACCTTGGATAAATTTTGTACCTCATAATATCCAACAACTTCAAAACTTGCAAAATAATTTTAAAAACTTTGGAAAAATTGATGAGTGTTTGGGAGCCTACTTAGGCTGCTATGAAATTGAGATTGGAGGTGCAACAATCAAGCCCCATTGGATATTTTAGCTAACCATTCAAAGATAAAAATGATTTTTGACCTTTGGAACAAGAAAAATAAGATATTACAAGCATAAAATAGTGAAAACAAACTGCAAAAAAAATGAATGCAATGGAAAATAAATATGCAAATAAAAAATTAGGGTTTTGGAGGTAAAGATTTTTCCCAAGATACTGTGACCAAATTCATGCCCCGTAATTAGCAGTTAAAAATTTGACAAAAAAGAAGAAAAAATTCATGCCTTGTATGGGAGGGGTGCAAATTTACAAAAAATATTTTAAAATTGATCTATGAATGCAAAATACAATTACAATGATCTAAACAACTAATAATGCACAAAGAAAACTTGATAGGCTCATGGAGGAAGCATGAGTAAAGGTAGCAACCAAGGTGGAAGATATTTTATCCTTCTCTAGAAGACAAATGATGTGCATAATCTATCATCAAGGCTTCTCCACTTGCTTATCCCAGTATCAAATCACAAGAGACACACCAAAAGTAGAGCACCAAAGCATTCCAAAAGCATCAAAATATTGAGAGTATTAGAAGAAGATAGATCTCATCTATGTTATATGGGAGAAAAATGAAGTCCAAATACTTATATTTATAAGAGGTTTGGAGGGGGTTTAGGAAAGAAAACAAAAACACAAACCTGGGCAAGAGTCGATGCCATAGAGGTTGGCCAAAAAATTGGGTTTTTCAAGTGAAAAAATCCAAAATTGTCGAATTCACGTCTAGTATTGGATGACCGCGAATTTGGAAAGGCTAGAAAAAAAAGAAAAACAAAAGAGGGAAAAGAAGCTCAAAATTTAAGTACCTTCTTAGGGATTCTAAGGAAAAATGACTCATTTAGTTGAGTCAATTTTCCATGTCTACACAATGCTACGACCTTCACAACATTTAAAGTAATTAAGTAATACTTAAAGCTTCCATAAGATCATTATTTTATAAGCTAGTATTTAGGAAGCAATATTGCCTATGAATCTTGAACTCCATTCCCTCTAAATATATCAATAATTAGAGCTTGAAGACATTGGTATTGAAATGATGAAAGCTAGATTAAATGAATTACTTGCTCTAGAAGAAGAAAGGAAAAGACATGTAAATATTTAGTGCACTATCAAATTGTGTTGAAGACATGTTCAATAAGAAAGCCATAAAAATGGATCACAAAGAAGGTTATTTGGTATTTAAGTGAAACAAATATAGGACTAAGCCAAGAAGTCATAGAAATATTGATTCTCTCTAGAGTGGACCACACGAGATCCTCTGAGTTGTAGGTCCAAATAATTATAGGATTATAAAATGGATTGGAGACCATTATAAATTATAGTTAATGGAAAAAACTTGAGGTCCATATAAGAAGGAATTCAAATAGAAGAAAAATATATAAATATGTAAATATTATTATAATTAAGTTTTCACTACAGTGGGATAGGTTCTGTTGGTCACGAATCTGCCACAGGAAAGGATTTTGTATGCGTATGTGCCCTAGACCCGACCAACATTGAAAGGCTGAGAGAAAGAAACGTCTCCCAAGCCAATCTCTAGAGAGGGCTGGTTCCCGTACTAATCTAAGCTTGGTTTCAGATAAAAGTTGCAGGAAAGAAATTGTAAAAATGCAGAAAGAAATGGGAAATAATCAGAAAGAGATGGGAAATATGGCCACAGGCTGAATTTGTAAAATCGGGGACAGACAGATCAACAGCAGGAATCTATTTCAAGCATATAAATAGCATATAACAAGAGATAGTAACATAGTCCACTTACAACCTTGTGCAGACAACTTCCCAGGATCACATTCCAGAATTCACTTTCTCACCAACAACATTTAAACTCAGATGCAGAATTTAAATCTCACAGCAGATGAGAAACATGAGCATAATGAGAAATGCATAAAAGAGAAGGAAATCACACACAAAATTCCTTGCAAAATCTGAAGTCAAATCTCTTATTCATGCAGAAAACTTGATAAGTTTTCTCGCGGCCTGTCTTCCCTTTTTTCTTGAGATATACAATAATATTTATAGAGGACTTGCCTCTCTACAGTATTTGAGAATATTAAAACAGACTTTCATGGAATCCAGCAAAATAAGCACTGAAAAACATAAAGCAGACTTCTCATGGAATCCAGCAAAATAAGCACTGGGAAAGAAAAACAATCCCGTGAAATCTGCTTATCTGTAGCATTTAAAATATAAAATAGGCTGTCATGGAATCCAGCAAATAAGCATTTAAAACAAAAAAATAGACTTTCCCGGGACCCACCAAATGAGTGCTAAAAGAAAACAATTCTTGAAATTTGCCTCGGAGAAATCATAGACCGAACTGGGACCCACGTGTCTTCATTAGTCGCGAAAACATGACAAGTCACGAAAATGCGACATGTCACGATTTCGTGACGTTTTTCTGCCTTCTGCATTATCTTCCCTGTGTCTGCGCGATTTCGCGACGAGTCACGAAAATGCGAGATGTCACGATTTCACGACATTTTTTTTCCTCTTGCTTTCTTTTCTTTGCAACTGCACGATTTAATGACAAGTCTCTAGCTTTTGCTTTCCTGTCACCACCAGATTGTGAAAACGTGACAAGTCACAAAAATGTGACATGTCACGATTTCGTGACATCTTTTTGTTGCCTTGAACCGCAAAAACGTGACATGTCACGATTTCGCTACGTCCTCATTTCGCTGGTCCTCTTCGTTGCTCTTTGTCGCAAAAATGTGACATGTCACGATTTCACGATGTTTTCTGTATTTGTTTGCATGTTTTCTGCTTCTTCTCCACGAAAACATGACAAAGTCACGAAAATGCGACATGTCGCGATTTCACGACGTTTTCTGTCTTTACCTTTGTTGCTGCTTCCAGGTCACAAAAACTCAACATGTCATGAAATCGTGATGTTCCATACTATTCTACTCCTTCCCTGCTCCGCTGCCGCGAAAATCCAACAAGTCGCGAAATCGCTACATGTCGCGATTTCGCAACAATGTTCATCCACCTTGTACGGTCCAGCTTCCAACCTGCGAAAACGCAACACTTTCTTGCTTTTTATTTCGTAGCCACTTTCTGTCGTGATTTCGCTACATTTCTCTGCACTTGGTGCTTTCGCCTCAAGTTGTCGCGTTTTCGCGACGTTTTCTTCCTGCTGGACTTCATCGCAACAAATGTCGTGAAAGTGCGACATATTTCATGCCTTATGCTTTCTGCCTTAACTTTGCCGCGACCACGCAACATGTAGCGATTTCGCTACAACTTTTGCCTTTTGTGCCTCACTCACTATTCTGTCGCGAAATCGCTACAAAGTCTATCGCCATCACCCTTCGCCTAGTTATGTCACGATTTCGTGACCCTTTTTGTTACTCTGCTGCATGACCATCGACAGTCGCGAAAATGCGACAGTCGCGATATTGCTACGTTGTCTTCCTCTGGCCCTTGTCATCATTTCTGTCACGATTTCGCTACTGTTTTGAATGTCATTACACTTAGCCCAACTATGTCACGATTTCGCTACCATTATGTTGTTCTACCTTTTTTGCCATCGCGGGTCGTGAAAACGCGACAGTCGCGATATCGCTACGTATTCACTGCACTGCTTCCGCTGACTAGGTTGACCGCGATTTTGAAACACGTCACAATTTCATGACGGTTTCTGACTTTGGCTTCTCTCTCCTCCATGAACCCGCGAAAACGTGACATGCGCGATATCACGACAATTTTGAACCCGAGCTCTCCATGCTGATTTTGGTCACGATTTCACGACGATTTTGTCGCTCTGGCTCCGTTGACTGCGCTGACCGTGATTTTGAAACACGTCACGATATCACGACGGTTTTAGACTTTGCTCTTCTCTGCCCTTTTGCACCATGAAACTATGACAGGTCGCAATTTCACAA
Organism: Wollemia nobilis; assembly: GCA_028583015.1. Taxonomy (NCBI): domain Eukaryota; kingdom Viridiplantae; phylum Streptophyta; class Pinopsida; order Araucariales; family Araucariaceae; genus Wollemia; species Wollemia nobilis. Next base: position 1,133,242 of record JAQPPZ010003542.1, read on the forward strand.
CACATTTGGCTTTCTCTTCTCTCTCCTCGAAAGACCCGCGATAACGTGACATGTCGCGATAACGCGACATGTCGCGATATCGCGACGGTTTTGCTACAGTGCCCTCCATGCTGCTTTTTTGTCACGATTTCATGACAGACTTCGAACTTAGCTGTTTTCTTTGCTGGGCATCGCAAAAACATGACATGCGTGATATCGCGACAATTTAAATCTTCAACTTGATCCTTTGCCTTGCGTAGCGATTTTGGAACACGTCATGAAATCGCGACCGCTTTGGTCTGTGGTTGCTTTTGCTTGTTTTGGTCGCGATTTCGTGACGTCGCGATTTTGCGACAACTTTGAACTTACTTGCTCTAGCACAAATACTTGCAGGAAAACACAGAGGAGTGAGTAACACTTGCATGCATGGTAACAACAAAAAATAATGTGGCAAAAATGCCAACAGGTTCCTACCCCAAAGGAGAGAAAATAAAATATTGTGACCTGAGCCAATCAAATGAGAGGCCTTGAAGCTCCATACATGTACTAAGTAGCTAATTCAAAGAAGGCATGTACAAAGGATGGTTTGCACCAAATATTGATAGCATTCTCTAAAATCCCCTCACCCCAAAAAAAAGTCATTCAACTAGATCAAGACAAGGAATTTTAGCCTTTCTGATGATGTCCAGGTCTCACCCCATTATCAAGAGGAACCCCTAAACATTCTTAATGGTGAATAAAAGAGTTCCCTTAATAATGAGGTCTCCAAGATTTTGGTTCACTAGGACTTGCCTACTTTACTAGCTAGAAGTCCCCAAAGTCAATCTACCCTCCTCTAGTAATAGGGTTGCAACACTCCATATACGTAGGGATAGTTGCTCAGTGGTATGAGTAGCATACCCATTAGGGGAAAACCAAGTCCTGGGAGGGAAAGAATAAAGGATATTAGATGAGTCAAGTAAGGACTTAATAAGGCCAACAAACCTTGTTGGTCCTCATATTGATCCCCTAGAGGTTCAAAGGTAGGAGGGGTGAGAAGAGCATGGAAAATCCACCATGAACCAAAAGTATGCACATCAAGCGAGGTCCAATGAAATATTACATAGAGGTATATTTAAAAAATTAGCCATCTAGGAAAGTGGGGAAACATCAAAAGCGACAAAGACCAAAAAAGGACCTAATCAAAAACATAAATGGAAGGGTCATTGGAGAAAATAGTTAGCTAGAGGGGAGGCCCTAGGGTGAACCAATACCATAGTATAATGGGCTAACACATAAGAGGTTGAATCATAAAGGTGAGTTGGAGATTGAGGCCCATGTTCACAACAAATGTGGAGCTCCATCCTTGGATATCACCACCCACACACATATATCGATGGGAATGTGGGTGCATTAATGAACCCTTTAAAAAGAATAATATGTTACACTTAGAGGTATTTATGGTCATTTAAATCTCTATTAGCTCTAAATATCCCATAAATTAATACAGTGTTGTACTCTTGATCCTACAACCAAAAATAATATCGACACTCCCATCCATACCCATTTTTGGGGAATTTTGAATTTTGAATTTTGATTATAAATATTATAAATACTAGTTCCCATAGCAAAAAATAGGGAGTTTGAATTTGTTTTTCAAACATCTAACCTATGGTTTTTTCTCTCTCTCTTTTCCATTTTATAATTCACTCTAGATTTGAGCCTTGGGCCAGCTACATGTATAGGCTTCCAAGCCTCTTTTGGCTATATATATTACATATTTGTATGATCATATCTCTGTTCAAAATCACTAACTTGTGTGGTTCATGTGTTCATTAATCCCATTGAGGAATAATATGGAAATTTCATTCTCTTGGTACATCACCACCCATAGATAGGCTAGATAGGCTTTACTTTTTTCAATTTACATTACTTGTTATTTGTTGCTTTCTTTCTTTCCCTTTTCCATGGAGGAAATAGTAAAATAGGTTAGCATAGCATAAGGAAGATGAGTGCCAAAAGACTTCATTTAAACAAGGAGTCAACATTGATAAAAATATCGAAGGTCATCGAGTGAATTCATATCCCATGCTTCCCTAGATTTCCTAGGACTAGTGTTCCCACATGAGATGCAGTACACTGGATGCACCTGCTCTAGAGAGACAAATGCAAACCACAACCACATGGGGTCAAAAAACCTAGAGGCATAGGGGTCACTTATGAACCCAAAAGTTTAGATTAGAATGATCTATGGGACCCAAATTAAAAATATTAACGTTCTAATATAAAATTCAAGCCATGGTTCTAGTGAAATCTATGACTATCAACTTTTGGAAGCTTCCAAAGAATTCACCTGGCCACTCCGCTACTCAAAAGAAGAATCCCAAAGTTATCACCATTCTTGGATGAGGTCATAATGGGGACCTCCTTTTGGATGAATAATTACCACCTTGTGACTTTGATGCATGTAGGATAGAAGAAGCCCCAAGTAAGGGTGCTAAAGGTAGTTTTAAAGTTTCATGAGTGCAAGACTTACCACCTGATCAATAGCAAGAAAAAATACTTAATTGATCATCCCCCCTCTAAATATTGGTAGTTGATAGAAAAATCAATGATAAAATATGGCTTTCCTAGCTAACCAAAATCAAAGAACATTCTCAACTTGGGATAATGGAGGTCCTTTGTGACCATCAATAACACCAAATACCTAAAATCAAGTCATGGCTTCTATGGTGAAATCCTTACCATATTGTACTAGAGAAGACATCACCACTCCAACAAAGCATCTCCAACACATGGTCAATTTGTACGCACTCTATAATATTGGAAAACAAGACATTACCCTTAGAATTCTACTAGACTCCTTCGAGGGAAAAGTAAGGAACTACTACATATTACTCACTCCTAATTCTATCATCAACTATGACCAGCTAGAAAAAAAGTTTGTTGATTATTTTAGAGAAAAGATAGATGGGGTATTCTATCATAAACTAAGATGAACGTATATACTTTACTGTTAAAGCATTTATTATATCTCCATGCAGAAATCATGGATTTCTCAATGTGATTTAGATGTCTATCTAACACATGCATATATCAAATTTCAACTCCAGCAATATGATTTATGTTTTGCATAAGTCCAAATCTTAGAACAAACACAATCTATATTTCAATAATGTGAATAGAAGTGAGAAATGTTAATACATACACTTGCACACTATGAACCAGAAGCCAATAGAAGCGTAATTTTATTGCTTGTATTCAAAGTACATACATCCAGTCTTGTAAACGCCCAAGAGCCGACCTCTTTTCAGGGTGCGTTTACTATTATATATACCCTATGGTGAGTATCTTTATAATTAGTACATTCTGACATAAAATCAATTACAAGCAATCAGACTACAATCATGCTTCCATATGTTTTGCATGGCTTCTAACAAATAAAATATGATAGCAAAAATCTAGGAATTGATATTTTCTACTGTCTACTTCCAGTTACTGACACGAGCTTTTGGAGGCATCTTATTTATTACTGATTATATCCATGTCGGTGAAAACTCGTCATGTCACGAAATCGTGACACTCTTTCCTTTTTGGCTCCTTCGGGTTGCTTACGGGTGAAAACCCGCCATGTCGCGAAATCATGACATATTCTTGTACTTTCTAGCTTCTATGAGCGGCATGTTGACGAAAACTCATCATGTCGCGAAATTGTGACACTCTTTCCTTTTTGGATTCTTTGGGATACTTATTGATGAAAACTCGTCATGTCACGAAATTGTGACACTCTTTCCTTTTTGGCTCCTTCGGGCTGCTCACGGGTGAAAACCCGCCATGTCGCGAAATCGCGACGTTCTCCTGCTTTTTGGCCTCTTCGAGCTACATACTGGTGAAAACCCGACATGTCACGAAATCATGACCTTCTTCATGCCTTAGTCAATTTTTTGCCTCATGTCTCAAAAATGAAACGCTGGTCTTTCTATGCAAAAAATTTGCTATCTATCAAGGTAGTCTTTTTAGACTAACATTCTTGGTGCCTTTCGGGGAAATTTTGCTGGCAAAAATATTAGAATCCAGGACCTTCATCCATTGGGAAACGGAGTTAAAAAACAATACAAGAGAGGAGATTTTGGAAAAGAATATTCAAGAAGAAATGCATTTAGACAATTAAAGCATTACCTTTTCAGGATACCTTTCACAGCTTATGGATTTTTTACTAAAAATACATTAACAACTAAAAAACAATCTCAAACAGGTTTCATGGTTGGCTACTCGTCCCTCCTTCTGTTAGCTGCTTTTGATTATCATGTTTGGACTTCTTCAGTTTTTCTATCATAGCAACTACTTCATTGTAAGTAAGGCACACTCACTTCCAGTATTCATCTTCAAGGTCTGAAGAATCCATGAACAACTGATATATATACTGCAACTCTTCCACTTTATCATGTGACACAATTTTATTCCTCAGAATCAATTCCTGCAAGCAAGACTTAATCTGCGTGAGGTTCTGCACCATAGCGAATATTAGCGTTTCTTCTATAGGTTCTTCCCAATTCTCTATCTCTGACTCATCTTCTATGAAAGCTTTTAGGGATAGTGTTAGCGCATCTTCACTTAGAACTTTTGAATTATCATCCCACAAATATGGAAGTCCACATTTGTTTGCCAAATTTAAATGCTTCACTAATCCCTTGGCCTCAGCCTCTAATTCTTGAAGGAGCTTGTCACCTTGAGTTACAAGTTTAAGTCTCCTAAAGAAACTCTTAGCTGCAATCTTGGCTTGAGACCATGCTTCACTCTGGATTTTAGCAACAACGCTCTCTGGCATCTTTTTTGATAAGACTTGGATTTTTGTTGCTGCATCTGATCTTTCTTGAAGGAAGTTTACTGAAGCCTTTAGTTCTTCACTGACGACTTCAATTACCTCTTTCACTTTGGCTAGGTACAATAACATAGGCCTTGCTCTAAGGCTTAATGTCAATATATCTTCGAGCATTTCTTTTCTTACTGCCTTGGCCCGTTCTTTCGAGAGACCAGATGGTGTGTTCTGCTTTTCTATTATCTACTGCTAGAGTTGTTGAACCTGTAGATTCAGGGACTGAATTTGTGCATCTGCCTCTTCCAATTTTTCTTTGTATTTGGCTGCTTCATTAGCAGCTTCACCAAACTTATCTTCCCATTTCTTTGCTTCTAGTTTCAGGGCCTTTTCTGTCAATTTTTGTTCCTGCAGGATTGACTCTAATTCTTTCCTGGCCTCTTGCTCTTTAACAAACTTTTCTTTGAAAAATTCTCCATGTAAGTAAATAGTGCCAAAATGTGCCTGAGCCTTCCCCCACTCATCTGACATATGTAGCTGAGTAATATCTTCAGCTGTATCTTTCGCTTGATAATCTTCAATGGTCATATCTCCTTTTGATTTCCTTGACACAGGTGTCAATTTTACTTTCTTCCTCTGCATTGTGGTGGGATCAAGAGAAATTATCTCTTGAATACGAGCTGGAGTTTTGGAATCTCCAATAGAATGAGATGTCCACCAGTCTAAGGTATTTTTGTTTGCCTTCCTCAAATATTTTAATTTTGAAAGAGTGGGATGACTCTCAACATCTGGAGTAGACATTGATTTAATGGTTGGGATGCAAATGCTAGGGAGAAATGGATTTGGAACTAACTCAACATTAACTTTAGATTGGAACTAGGGGGATAATGCTGGTTCTGAGGAAGAAAACCATGAATTCAAAGGAAACATTACATCTTTCTTTGAACAAGAAAAGGAAGGAAAATCATTTTGGGGATGAGTAGAGAGAAAAGAGTGAGAGAAAAGGGAAAACATACCTTTTTCTATTTGAAGCGCTTGTTGATCTCCATCTTCTCCTTCGCGATCTTGATTGTCTTCATTCATGATAGAATTTTGACTTTCATCCTGTGTAGGAACTTCTACATTTTCTCTGTTGTCAACCATATTTTCACCATCTATATCTTCTTCAAGATTTATAATTTCAACATTTTGGGGAATTTCCCCAAGCTGTTTTCTTCTATGTTCCACATTTTCCTGTTTTACAATAATTTCTTTAAAAATAGATACATTTTGATCCTCCTGAGCAAGGTCATTTGGATCATCAATAGTCCCAATCTGGACATTTTCTTGTTCAGTAAGCTCTGGATTTAGAACGTTATTCTCACTATCCTGAACAATTTTCTCACCATCTGGAGCAGTTCCAATATTATTAACATCATCATTTTGAGCGATTTGCTCATGAACTGGGATTTCTTCAACATTTTGTTTATTTTTTGTTTGAACTTTTGCTACAGACTTTAGCCTCTTCCTCTTAATACAAAGAGGTTCTTCATCAGATTCTATAGCTGAGTTTGATGGGGGAACAAACTTAATAGTTTTAGAAGTTGTAGCTTTACCTCTTGATGAATCAGCTCCTAAGGCCAGGCGTTTTCCTCTTCTTTTGGCCTGCAAGGGTTCAGTGATCCCTTGTCCTTCTTTTCCTAGGCCTTTGCCTTCATATCCCATATTTAACATCATTTGAGCAGCTTTCCCATATGTTTTTCCTTGCTCTTCTGTGAAGACTTCTTCAGTGGCCCTTTTCTTTGAAGTTCTAAGCCTGGTCTGTGCTTGAGCCAATGGTTGCTCAACTGCAATTTTCTTACCTTTACCCTGGTCAACATTCTATTTTTTAGCAGCTTCGAGACTTGTCTCTTTGCTGCCGCCAATGCTACGAGGTATCTTCATAGGAAAAACTCCTGACCAGGATTTCTGATAATGGTCATATCGTACCAAAAATTCAAGATCATTTTTTATAGGGTACCTTGAATCAATCATGTCTGTTTGCACTCTCATAGTCCACCATTCATGAATCTTCCCTATCATCCAATATGCACCTTTCTTTTGCATTCTAGAAATAGTGTTCTCATTTAACACATGTTTTAAATTATTCTCAAGGTCATAATACATCACATGTTCATAAAAATCATGCCAAGGAGGCAATGGTTGCATTCTTTCTACATGCCATTCCAGTGCATCTTCTTCATTATTGTTTCTATAGGCTTCAATATCCGGTCTGATGGATGCATGATAAATTTTCATTGGAATTCTATTCAAAATTACCTGTCTTTCTACAAATCTATTTATAGGATCATATTTCCACCTCTGAGGGATCTCTACTAACCCCAAATCTCTCAGAGCTTGAGCAATTTGCTCATTTTGTCCTCTTTTAGAAACAATAATACCTTCAAACTGAAAAGGCATAGTACAGGTACCAGTTTTACCTATACCTGTGCCATATTTTACATTAATGTGTTCAATTTGTCTTACATACTCTAATGCAAACAATTTATCAGTAACATAATGAGGGAGTAAGAAGGGTTTTCTAGCAAACCCATACAACCTGATGACAACCCCCTAGGTGAGAATAAACCAGTCACCCTCTTCAGCGTGTTTATTCTGTAAAACTTTTTCAGCTTTTAGGGTTAACCTTCTGATTTCTCCATACATTATTTTCAGAGCTGGACCCAGAAATTCCCTATTAAAATCATAATATGATTCAGTTATGTACAACACATTGGTCCACTCATACACTGGTAAGGTCCTCCCTTTTTCATCTTTATCATTAATAGAAATAAATGCTAACTCCTTAGCCATAAATAAAAATAATAGCCACACCAAATATGAAGAAAAACAAAAAGAAAACTGAGACCCCTTCTTAATTGTAGATAACCCTTCGTGGATTTCTCTAAACAGATACTCTGGCCAGTCAAAAAACAAAGGTCTAACATTCTTATCCATAACTGCAGAGTCATAATTTTTTGGATTTGATAGGCAATTGACTAAGGCAATCTGCCACCCATGAACTTTCTCATCAGTCTTCAGTCCGGCTACCATGGCTAATATAGAAAATAACTCTAGATTTTTGAACTCAGCTAGGGGAATGGGGGTTTCAGGCATTTTTCCTCCGGTAGGTGGATTTTTCAACTGTGTATAGAGGAAATTCTTTATCTTTTCAGAAGGAACAAAATATTTTGCTTGATCTTCTAGGTTAAAAGCTTTAGGCTCAAGAGCGGGTACATATCCAATGGCAAAAGCAGAAATAAAAGCATCTGTGCTCAAAGTGAAAAGCAATCTCCCTCTCTGATTTCTAACAGCTTTATTTTTTTCATCGTAACAATTTGTGATTGCTTTAACCAATTTGGGACAAGGGTGCACAGGAATATAAACATACCAGTATAGCAATGAATGAAAAGCATAAGTGGCAGGAGAAGACATAGTAATCCTAGTAGCCATTCTGTCTTCAATATCCTTTCGGATTCTTGTTGGGTCTTTCCATGTTACCACCGTATCATCGATTCTAGCATCCCGATCGACAAATTTTTCACTCATGTCTTCTCCACGTCTTGCTGTTGAAGGTGTAGAAGATGGGCCCGCCATTGTTGTTTTTTGGGTATTCTTTTTTGGAGCCATGAGAAATTTGTCACACTGAGCTTTTTTTTGAACTGAACTCGAAATAGGAAAAGCAAGAATAGAAAGTGATGCAACGGATTTTACTCAGGAGTAAAATTAGGGTTTTACGTCAATTAGAAACATATGCATGATTTGCATTAATTGTGGTTGGTGGGCTAGATCTTCTCGAATCCCTCTGTGCCTTGTTTTTACCACCTTTTCGAATGTTTCAAAAATCAAACCAATGATTATTTTTTGTAGACAAATAAATATTACGCTTACCAAAGCTTTTCCCATTTGCAAAGGTGGTTCCTTTCTTTCGATCATCGAAAAGCCACGTGGCAAATTTTGAATTTCTTTTAGCAACTGACCATCAACCTTATTTAATGAAAATAACGCTTATCAAGGCTCCTTCTAGAAAATGGTTTTCTCCCACCAATAATTGGAAAGCCGTGTGGCAATTTCAAATTTAAACCGCTATATCCGACAATATAGCACTTTTTGATTTCATCTCTCTCTTGCTGGCAGCCTCTGGTTGGTTGCGGGATGATGACAAAACTTTAATGAACTAGAAATAACTTAGGAAATATTTACAAACTTATCATAATGTACATATTATACATAAGAATTTTTTCCCTTTTTTATTTGAAATAGAGCTTTAAGTGAAAAGCATTCACTGTTATGGGTAAAGTCATACCCTGCTGATCTTTCAGTTGAAAAGAATTAAATTACCTTTCAACGACTATCTCGAAAGGGCCCTCCCAAAAAGCATCAAATTTATCGTGGTTACCTGGCTTAGCCTTTTTCACATTCCATTTTAAAACTAGGTCTCCCACTTTAAATTTCCTGCAGGTTGTCTTTTTATTAAACCATCCTTCTGTATCTGCCATGTGTTTCTGGTGATGATTATAAGCCTGTTCTCTCTGTTCCTCCAGTTGTAGAAGCTGCATTAACCGGGCATCCATTGGTTGACCTCCTTCTTCATTCATTTGATTGAGTAATTTTAGTGCTGGTATTTCCATATGTATAGGCAAAATGGCCTCTTTACCATAGACTAAGGAATAGGGTGATGTATCAATAGATTTCTTGATTGAAATCCTGTCAGCCCATAGTGCTTGATTGATCAAGGAATGCCAGTTTCTCTTGTTATCTTCCAGTGTTCTTTTCAGGATTCTGAGGAGATTTTTATTTGTAGACTCAGCTAGACCATTACCCTGTGGATAATAGTTGGAAGAAGTCTTCAAATATATGCCATATCTGCTAGTAAACTCAATCATTTTAGCTCCAATGAAAGTTGATCTATTATCTGTAATTAGTGAATCTGGTACACCAAACCTTGTAATCAAGCTTTCCACAAACTCAATTACCACCTCTTGATCAACCTTCTTAGTAGGGATAGCTTCAGCCCATTTGGTGAAATAGTCTGTGGTAGTAAGTATGTACTTATGGCCAGCTGATGAATTGGGTTCTATTATCCCAACAAAGTCTAACCCCCACTGTTGGAAAGGTTCTTCAACTTGGATAGGTTTTAAGGGCATAGGGGCATTTCTGTTTCTCCCTACATATCTCTGACACTGCTCACAACTCTTAGTGACTTTGTAAGTGTCTAAAAAATGGAAGGCCAGTAACAACCTGCTCGGAGTATTTTCAAAGCAGTGGATCTTCCTGAATAATGTCCTCCAGAGAGACCCCCATGAAATTATTTTAACACCTTTTGTTTCTCATCTTCTCTTATGCATTTTAAAAGTACACCATCTATATTTTTTCTGTACAACCCTTTTGATTGAAGGGTGTACTTCAAATCTTGTGCTCTATATCTTCTTCTTTGTGAAGCATTCAGATTCTCAGGACACATTCCAGTCTGAAAGTACTTCACAAGATCATCAATCCAATCAGTGTTTCTCGGACTTGGATCTGATTATGTATTTGCCATTACACCTTGGTGCTCCACATGATCATTTGTAGCTTGCTTGGCCAATTCTTGACACAGGGCTCTACCTCTTACTATTTTTGTTGGATGTATTTCTACATCATATTCATGTATCTTAGTCACCCAACCAACTCTTTTTTCACCAAGTTCTCCTTGTATTATAAAATTTTTGACATCAAGATGAATCACATAAACAATGATTCTACTTTGTGATAGAAAATGTTTAAATTTGTTCAAGGATTTCATGACAGCATACACTTGCTTCTCAATAAAATTGTATCTCTCTTCATGATCATGCATGGTGGAACTCAGAAAAGCTATGGGTCTTTCTTCATTATCTCACCCTTATGTGTAAGGACTGCAGCATAACTTTCTTGTTCACCAACAACATATAAAATAAAACTTTGGGAGTAATCAGGGTTAATCAGAATGGGTGCTTGAGCTATTTCTTCTAGGATTTTTCTGAAAGCATTCTTTCTTAGATCTGTCCATTTGAAAGGTGCATATTTCTTCAATAGTTCAGTCATTGGCTTAACAATCTATGCGAAATCTGCAATAAATTTTTGCACAAAATTTATTTTTCCAAAGAAATATTGTAAACCTTTCTTATTAACTAGTAGGGAGAGCTCCAAAAGTGCTTTCACTCTATCAGGATCAATGGCTAATCCAGCTTTAGAGATGACATGACCAAGTAGGATACCTTCTTCTACAATGAATATGGATTTCTTTGGGTTCAAAGATATTCCAAATTCTCTACATTTTTCAAATACTTGTTCAAGGTGTGTTATATGATCTCGCTCATGATGAGAGAAGATAGTCATATCATCTAAATAGATGACTATAATATTGTTAGCAAGTTCACCAAAAGCTACATCCATTGCTCTTTGGAAAGTTTCTCCAATGTTAGACAAGCCGAAAGGCATCCTTTGATAGGTAAATGTTCCCCATTTTATGGTAAAGGTGGTCTTGAATTGATCTTCATCTCTGACCCATACCTGATTATACCCTAAAAAACCATCTAGTAAAGAGAACCTTTCTGCCCCTGCAACTATGTGTAAAATTTGATCAATCTGAGGGAGGGGATAATGGTCTTTGAGTGATGCTCTATTCAGATTCCTGAAATCTACACATAATCTAATGTCTCCATTTTTCTTCCTGACTGGCACCAAGTTTGCCACCCAGGTAGAATGTTTAATAGGATACACTATTTTAGCTTGAAGAAGTTTTAGCAACTCCTGCTTCATCAAAGACTCTATCTTTGGATTTATCGGTCTTTGCTTTTGCCTAAAAGGCTTGGCTCCTTCTTCTAATTCAATGGTGTGTTGGATAATCTCTTTCTTATACACTTTTAGATCATTGTATACCCAAGCTATAATATCAAGAAATTTCTTGCATAATTCCCTGATTTGGTTCAATTCTTCTTCTATACAACTAACCCTGACTTTAATCATTTTTCTCGGTTCTAACTCCACTTCTTTATACCGGTGCTTATCAACTTTTATTTTATGGCCTATAGCCCTATCATTGTTATCAAACAGACTTTCAAGGGTGATAAGTCCCTTGGGGATATGATTATTCTTCAACTGAATCATATCTTCTTCTTCTTCATCTTGCAATGTCCTACCGCTTGAGCAGTTCATTTCATAGATTAAAAAATCTAATATTTGCTCATCGTTCTCAAAAACTTGCTAGAAGATATTCTTTTCTGGCACTGAGGGTTTATATATGAGTCTAACTATCTTGGATTTCTGTATGACGTTGCTAACAGGACAAAAATTAGCTCCCATTGATGCCAATAAATCTGCATGGGTATTTTGTTCTCTAGGGATAGACTTCATATTTAGAGCCTCAAAGGCTTCTAAAAGGTCCCATACTTTATTTCTATAAGCCTTTAAATAGTGTTGTTTACTGATACATTTTCTCGTGACTTGATTCACGATAAGTTCTGAATCTCCATAAATGAGTAGTTGTTTTACTCCTAGTTTTTTAGCTTTCCTCAGTCCCAAACAAAGCGCTTCATACTCTATCACGTTATTGGTGCAACTCCATGTCAACCTATAAGAGAAAATTCTTTCCTTCCCTATGGGGGAAATCAAAACTATCCCAGCACCAGCTCCATTCTTACACCTAGCTCCATCAAAGAATAGCTTCCAAAGCTGACTAGTAGAATTATTTTCCTTAGGAGCAGGTGTCAATTGCTTTTTTGGTTTTTCAATGGAATAACTTCCTATTTCTGTTTCTATCATGGCATTGAAATCCTTTAGAGAAAATTGATCTTCTGCTTGAAGATCTTCTAAGGTCTCTTCCATTAGGTCTACTTCTCCAATTTCTTCAGTCATCATATTCACGGTGTCAGCTTCCCCTATCTTTTCTACATGAAAAGTAGATGGTTTCTCATTAAATATCTTAATCCTCCTACCTTTGAAAGGTATTTCTAAATGTGAGTAATCCAGGGATAGGTATCCTCCTATTTTTACCATGAATTCTCTAGATAAGCACATACCAAAGTATGGTGCCAAATCTACCACTACTACTTCTTGTATAACCACCATTTGGGGCATCCTATGGAGTTGTATGGGAATGTCCTTAATCACTCCTACAATTTTAACTGGAGTACCATCCAACTGTAGGACGCCTGGATTGCTCCTAGTGTACTCCATCCCCATAATATCACATACTGCTTTGGGTATCACGGTAGTAGCAGCACCTGAATCTATCATGCAGTTGTGAACAACCCACCCTTCCATTTGAAGAGATAAATAAAAAGGAGGTGGTCTATTTTTTCCAGTAGCAGATGTTAGATTTTCCTGGACTGTATTTGAAGAGGATATGTTTTTACCTTTATTTTTCATCGTCTTTAGAGATTCCTACAGGAGATCAATCTGACCAGGGAACTGAAGAGCGTCATACATACTCGCCTTTGAGGGAGTCTTTTTCATTTCTTCAACTATGTTGAATGCAGGTGATTCAACAATTTTTTCTCTTTCCTTGGTGAAAGTATCATACCTATTTATGTATCCCTGGGTCGCTTCAGTCCTTTGCCTCTTAGTCAATGAAGGAAATCTCAACCTTTCCTTAGCTTGGTCTTGAGTCTCAGTTTCCTTTCGTGGAGTGAATTATTTATGTATTTCTGGCCCTTGGCTTTGGGCTGGAACTTGAGGTCTTTTCTCATAGGATGAATTTCCTTTGGGTGTTGCTTTGGGAGCTGGGGGAAAACTTAAAGGTTGAAGTTCTTTAGGATCTACTTGTAGAGGTTTTTTACCTGATCTGGTTAGAACTGCAACTTGTTCTACCGTAGGCATCATGAAATTGTGGTCCGTTTCTCTAATCATATTTACATGACCTTTCATGGTTTTCTTTGCTTTCTCAACAGCTACATTATGTACATAATGCTGATGGATCATACATGAACTCTCTCCATGTGGATCATTACATGTGGTGCACCAGTAATCAAAATTTGTAGAAGGCTTTGTGGCCTCCTCTATTTCATTTGCATAAACAACATTTGATCATTCCTGCCCTCTATTACTTGACTGCATTGCATCTCTTGTTATCTGAGGAAACCTTCTTGGTTGAAATTTTCTCTCAACTTCTCTTTTCTTCATTGAAGTCATATCATTTGCTAGATTCTTCATCGTATCTAGTATAATAGTGAGTTGATTGTCAGGGACTGGCTGAGGCGGTGGTGCGGGTAATGAAGGAATAGTAGGAATAGGAGGTAATACCGAAGGATTATGAGGCATCTGTATTGTAGGGATGGAAGGTGGCCCATTCCATTTTGGGAGATCTACGCTCAAAAAATGAGAAGAGCTGGAAGAAGTAGCATTGGGAGCTTGGGGGATATCAAGAAAAATAGGCATTATTGCTTTAGGCGGATATCTCCCTGTGGCAATGAGATCTCTTTCTGCTATAGAGGCTTCTTGATAAATAGTAGGGAAAGTGAATATTCATGATTGTCATATTATCATGCTGATATCTGTATCAAAAGATCTTAAATAATAATATACTACTTGCTCTGTGGTTGGTTTTAATCCAATAGGCACTCTTTCCCAGGTGCGGCTGAATCGAATATTAAAATCAACAATTTCCTCTTGAGGATGTTTTCTTATAATGGTGAACTGGCTGAGTAGGGAGAATGGATCTGCATGTTGATTGAACTCATCTACCAGCCTGCCAGTGAGCTCTGCCCAAGTCGCAATAGATTGAGGAGGAAGCGCTCTGTACCAATAGAGCATTTTTCCTTTCAAGGAAATAACTAGCAACCTGATCATCACATCTTCTTGAGTGATGTTGTAAATTGTAGCCAAGGCTGCAACATCTAAGCAATGTTCATACATCGTTTTACCCATCCCATCATATGAAGGTAATGCCTTCAAAGCTACCATAGGGATCGGGTTTTGGGCCACCAGGTTCAGTGGGCCTGTGTGGTTCCATGTAAGATAAGTTGGTGGAGGAGCGGCCATTGTAGTAACTGTACTCGCTTGAACTATAGAACTACTGGTAGTCATCTTTGAAGATGTATTGACAATAGGACTAGGAAAAATAGTGGGTACAAGGGTAGTAATACTGGTAGTAGGTGGGTTTGATCTAGCAGATAAAACTGGATGCACTCTTAGGCTACCAAGATGTAACTCGAAGAACTCAATGGGTTCTTTAGAGTTTCTTGCTTTAGATATGGTTATCATATAGGTAAATAATCATAAGTTTTAACCAGATAAATAGATAAGGTATTTCTTGGGTCTATACCTTCGGACGGAGTCACCAGGTGATTTGATTTAGATTTTAAAAGATCAAAGACAAACACCAAACCTTATAGAATACTGTGGGATTTAGGGTCCCACCGAGCGTGCCAAAAACTGTTGGAACAAAATCTACCTATGGTTGTTATTTGCACCTTGATTTTGTCAACATTGAGTAGACGAACTTGATCTTGGGATCTTCCATCTAATCTCCAGAGGAGGCTGGTTCCTTAATGGTTTTTATGGGAAAAGGGAAAAGAGCATTACTGAAAGAGAGGGAAATATAGCCGAGGCTAGAACTTACTTTTGGTACAGATTAGACAACAACTAAGATGAACATATATATTCTACTTGTCAAAGCATTTATTATATCTCCATGTAGAAATCATGGATTTCTCAATGTGATTTAGATGTCTATCTAACACATGCATATATCAAATTTCAACTCTAGCAAGATGATTTATATTTTGCATAAGTCCAGATTTTAGAACAAATACAATCTATATTTCAATAATGTGAATAGAAGTGAGAATTGTTAATACATACACTTGCACACTGTGAACCAGAAGCCAATAGAGCGTAATTTTATTGCTTGTATTCAAAGTACATACATCTAGTCTTGTAAACGCCCAAGAGCCGACCTCTTTTCAAAGTGTGTTTACTATTATATATACCCTATGGTGAGTATCTTTATAATTAGTACATTCTGATATAGAATCAATTACAAGCAATCAGACTACAATCATGCTTCCATATATTTTGCATGGCTTCTAACAAACAAAATCTGATAGCAAAAATCTAGGAATTGATATTTTCTATTGTCTACTCCCAAGTTACTGACACGAGATTTTGGAGGTATCTTATTCATTACTAATTATATCCATGTCGGTGAAAACTCGTCATGTCGTGAAATCGTGACACCTTTTCCTTTTTTGCTTCTTCAGGTTGCTTCACGGGTGAAAACCCGCCATGTCGCAAAATCGTGACATCTTCTTGTACTTTAGCTTTTGTGAGTGACATGTGAGCAAAAACTCGTCATGTCACAAAATCGTGACATCTTCTTGTACTTTAGCTTTTGTGAGCGACATGCTGGCGAAAACTCGTCATGTCATGAAATCATGACACTCTTTCCTTTTTGGCTTCTTCGGGTTGCTTCATGGGTGAAAACTCGTCATGTCACGAAATCGTGATGTTCTCCTACTTTCTGGCCTCTCCGAGCTACATACTGATGAAAACCCGACATGTCACGAAATCATGACCTTCTTCATGCCTTAGTCAATTTTTTGCCTCATGTCTCAAAAATGAAATGTTGGTCTTTCTATGCAAAAAATATGCTATCTATCAAGGTAGTCTTTTTAGACTAACATGTATGACAGTTAGAACAACTAGCGACCATTAATAGGGCCCCTATGGAAGCCATGAATAATTTCAATACTAGATTCTGTAAGTCCTAGCAAAGAATCCTAGAAGAAATTCGACCAGTACTAGGTATGGTTTTTATATTAAATAATAAATTTTGAAATAACTATTATGGTAAAACCTAGGGAGACAACTCATTATCAACAACCTATGGGATAGCCACTCAAGCCAAAAGAGACCTTACTTATATTGGGAGGTTAGCCCCTTGGCAAATTACACCCTTTTTTTGGATGTCCAACCATTGTACTAACCCCCTCCAATCATTCAATCAACCACCTTCCAACTAGATATAGTGTCTGGTTAGTCTCCTTTACTAGGATCCTTATCTCCCATTACCATTGTCTCCCTAGCCTCATAATCCACCAAAATGGAAAGAATAGAAAATGTTATAAGGGACATGAACAATGAGATAATATCTCTCAAGTGCTAGCAAAAATTCCAAAGGTTTGACTACCAAAACTATCCTCATCCCCCTTTTCACCAAAATAATCAAGGATATCAACCTATATAAAATGGGTATTAGAGATACACTCCTCTTGATAGAGAATCTAGTCCTTTCCAAAGCCCCAAAATATAAATATTATTTGTCCCAGTTCCCATACAACTAACTCCTGCTAACTCGATAAGATACATGGTCCCAACCCAAAACAACTACATAGGAGATCCTTATGGCTAGCCATATTACTACTTGGATTCCTATTATCTAGACTATGAGATGCTCCACCAAGCCACGTGTCCAATGCCTCTACCCACATGTTAGAACTATGTTTCTCAAGAATTGGGATTGACCACATAAATATTCCCATAAAAGTAAGTCCTTTGGTACCAGAAATTAGAACACTAAAGCAGAACTTAGTTACTTGGGATGAGGGATAAGTCTACACCATCCTTGGATGGACAAGTACTCGACTAGACAATCGAGATCAATTCCAAATTGATATCCTCACAAGAAGTAAGATGAGGGTGGTAGAGGAGGATCAAGAGCACCAAAAATCAATGGTGGAGATATGAAGGTCCAAGAGTAGTCAAGCACAAGAGGTGAATCAAGATCAAATAAGGCCACCAACACCAAAACTACTAGTATAGTATAATTAAAGCTATGTCTAGTCTAAATGCCAAGCTTCAACATGGAAAGGACCAGGCTACAATGGTTAACAAATGACACACCAAGGACCCAACCACTAGAATATTTCAATGTGGTTGAGCACCTTAAAATTTCCACTATGGTAGTTACAATATGGGATATCCTCACTCTCTTAGAGCAGATGAAGCAACTAGAGCAATCTTTGGAGAAAAAAATGATCATAGGATAATAGAAAGAGCAAGAAATCCTATAAATATTCAGTCCTAGTAGGCCCAAGACACAATTTTTTTATTTATTATATGTGACAACAAGTTCATCCATAATTGCCTCATGGATTTAGGATCATGCCAAAAGGGTGGTCGATACCTTGAAATTGACATATGAGCTGGTCAAATAGGGGGTAGTATAGTTGGATCAAACTATAATACCCATACTCAACTTTCTAAAATATTTTTAAATGTCTTTGTATGCCTATCCCAATGTAACTATTATCCAAGAATTAAAAATGATCGATCTATTTGCATTATTTGGTCTCTGACTCTTGTGAGATTTCAAGATCGATGAGTACCTTTCTTTGGACTAGTCCCATATGTTACTGAGGAGTTGTTGTGGGGCCTAGATGAAGGTTCCTTCTAATCCACTCCACATGCATCATGTGGATATTAATACAAAAAACAAGGCTGAAGGGGAATGGTATATCCTATTTACTGAAGAGGAACTAGAGATAATCAATGATGAAGTACACACCTAAGTATCATATGATTAAATGGATGAATGGACAGGCAAGATGTGGGGAGTAGACTTATATGAAGTATTCAAAATAATTAAACCTAAGGTGTATTCGATGTAAGAAGAGGAACTCAACATGCAAATGATGGTTGGATCTTCTTATCCATCCTCTATTGGAGGTAGTATTTACATCCCTAATCAACCAAGCTACAAGGATAAATAAAAGTTTAGATCACTATGGTCTGATATTTGTATATTTTGGCGAAGAGGCTCTGTAGGAGAAGATCAACATGTGTATACACATTAGATCATGTAAATAATGTAAATAGGTAGCATAAATAAGTAATGCATATATAAATGACAAAAATCCAAGATGAAGTATTTTTAAAAACTCACCACATGTGCAAAGAAGAGGATGCATGAAACAAGAGGATTGATGATAAAAAAAAGTGACATGATGCAATCATTTCCTAAGTTGCATTTAAATATTTCTAAAACTCCATAGGATCATTTTCCATGGACAACAAATGATAATGCAATAGATAACTACACCAGTCCCAATTTAAGCACATGGGAATCATTATGGAGGAAGATAGGTAATACAAAGGGATTTTAATTTATTATTAGCCAAAAGTCTATAAGAAGAAGGGATTCCCCATGATACATTTGCAAGAACCAAAAATTTCTAGTGATTGGGTTGCAACACTCTATATACCTAGGGATAGTTTCTTGGTGGCACGAGCAACATATCCATTAGGGGAAACCCAAGGACCTAGGAGGGAAAAAATAAAAGGGATAAAACAAGTCAAGTAAGGATTTAGTGAGATCATCAAACCTTAATAGTCCTCATATCAATCACTTATAGGCTCAAAGGTTGGAGGGGTGATAAGAGCATGGAAAATCCACCATGGAATAGAAGCATACCCATAAAATGGGGTCTAGTGAAATCTTGTGTAGAGGTATATTTAGGAAATTAGATATTTTGAGAAGTAGGAAAACATCAAAGTGATAGAGATCAAACTAGGTGATAACTAAAAGTATAAAGGGGAGGATCGGTAGAGAAACAAGGTCATAGAAGAGGATGCCCCAAGGTGAACCAATACTAGAGTCTAATAGGATAACATAGAAGATATTGAATCATCAAGGTAAGTTGGAGATTGAAGAGGTGCAAGCCTACAACCAATGCATAGTTCCATATTTGGCTACCACCACCCACATATATATCTCCATAGGGGAATATGGATGCATTAATGACCCCTCTAAAAATAGGACTATGTCACCCATGGATGTATTTATGGTGATATAACTTCATATCAGCTTTGAAACTCCCAAAATTAATGTGACATTGTACTCCTAATTCTACAACCAAAAACAACATTGATGCTCCTGCCTATAACCATTTTGGGGGAATTTTGAATTTCATATTTTGATTGTAAATATTATAAATATTAGTTCACAAAAAATAGGGAGTTTGGATTTTTTATTGTGTCAAGCATCTGACTTGTGGCATTTTCTCTCTCCCTTTTTTTATTTTATTCCTCAAATTAGACTCGAGCCTTGGGCCAACTATATGTACAGGCTACCAAGCCTCTTTTGGTTACACATATATATTGCATGTTTGTATGGTCAAATTTATGTTCAAATTCACTATCTTGTGTGGTTCATGTGTTCATTCATACTACTGAGGGCTAAGATGGAAATTGTATTCTCTTCATATATTTCCACCTATAGATATGCTAGATAGGTTTTACTTTCTACAATTTACATTCCTTATTATTTTTTACTTTCTTTCGTTCCCTTTTTCTTCGAGTAACCAAGTAGAATAGGCTAGCATAGCATAAGGAATATGAGCACCAAAATGATACATCTAAACAAGGATCCATCCTTGATAAAAATCTCATAGGTCATTTGGTGAAGCTATGTCACACGCTTCTCTAGACTTCCCATAATTGATGCCCCCATACAAAGCAAAATGTACTGGATGTACCTGCTTGGGAGAGACAAATAGCAAACCATAATCATAGAAGGTCATAATACCTAGGGGTGCAAGGGTTTCTTCTGACCCCCAACAATTATTTTTCTGTTTTTCTAGCTCATTATTCCTATTTTTATTTTCTTTTGTACTCTCAACAAGTATTCTCACTTTAGTTTTCCCTTTATTAAACAAAAAGACACAAATGCCAAAAAATAAAAATACAAAAAAAAAGGAAAATATTTCAAGGGAAGTTCTTGAATTTGGGTGAAAATTTTGAAAAGGCACTTTTACATCCCCTTTTCTTCTCATTTCTTGAAAATTTACTTTAAAATTTTTAAAAAAATGTTGTCGAAGTTAGGGTTTTGGAACAAATTGCTCCATTCTTTGAGATAATTATTTTGAAATTAGAGTGAATTGCATTAATATCTCAAGTGAACACTTTGTGAATATTTTAATATAAAAAAATAAGCAAGTAGGCTAACGACCCACCCCAAGTATTAATGGTGGACATGAGTAGGGTAAAAAGTGGGGTTAAAAATCACCACCATGAATATCATTTTTTACTTGTATGAATATGAGTTGCAATGTATTATTTCAAAGGTATGAATAAGTCATAATAATACCACCCTATACATGGTTGAATGACCTTTCCTACATTACCTAAGCAACATGTATGAATTGAGCCCCTATTTGACCATCTTATATGCTCAAGATGAATTTGGTCAAACCCTAACCTAAGGCTTCCTATCTAAGGTGTCTTTTATTTATCCCCCCTAAAATATCCAAAATTACTATACTCTTCCTAAGTGCATTGCATGGCTCCATTGATAAAATAGCTAAATTTTTGTAAAATGTTGCTTCTAGTAGTGATTTGCTCCAAAATGTGTGAATCACCATAATTCAAACTTGGGAAATCTAATCCCTCGAGGAACGAATGACTTCTTTCAGGTTGGATGATTTGATCGATTTGAACCCAGACCAAAATTGTATCTAAGGCTCATTTTTAAAGTGATTTTATTCATCTTCCCAAGTGATTAGCTCCTCTAAATCCAAGCAATTTTCTTTGCCAAATAATTTCTTGATGTTCTTTATAACTAGTGATTCACTTGATCCTACTAAATTGTTGGCTTTTAAGCCAAAAAATCTCAAGTCCTAGTATAATTAGTAACAATATCTTAGGTATATATAAGAGCAATACAAATATATACTTGCCAATATAAATTATAATAACATTCACTATAACATCAAATATGAATGTAAATGACTAATATCGTTCATGTACTAGCATAAAAAATACTTACAATAACATTGCTCAAAATTTGTATACAAGCATCAATATTATAAAAGTTTGCTATGGTAATCGTTTAAAGACCATTTTCCCAATACGTTGTAGAGATTTATCTCCAAAATATAGATATAGAAATGTGACACCTCAATACTTGACTACTGCACTCCTCACATACCTAAGAGTTGTAATATTTCCTATTATTTACATAAGACAGGACTCTCATGTCCTTTGGCTTCTCATCTTGCCACTTGTATACAAGACTCTTCACTCTCTACTTACATGCACACTTAACTATATGACACTTGTGCACTTATACATGACAATTAATATCCTACATGCACTCCTAATACATGATACTTATCCACATCCTCATATTACATATTTGCACACTTACATACATGACACTTGTGTAGTTTCTCTCATTATACACTTGCAAGACACTTGTGGATGTCCTGCATAGAGACACTTACATAGAAGGGAAATATATGTCACTCACCTGAACAATAAAATCAAACCATAATCTATTACATATTTACATTTGTACCATAAAGGTACCATGGGGGTACATTTGCATATACCAAATAATATAATATTCTTCAACACCCCCTATATTACATTATTTGGTTATTGAAGACTTTAGTCCTTAATATTCATCTTCATATTTGATAAGTTAGATTTGCACTGTATACGATCCTTTTTTTCATATCCTTCTTCATATTCTTTGCTAAACTGCTTGAGATTTTTCATTGTTCTTAACTTTTGGTTCATATGGTTTTGTGTCTTTGCTATGCACTTCTAGTGGATGTTCATGAATAGATTGAACTTATTCTTTGGTCTTTGGTTCATGTGCTTACCTTATTCCTACATTCTTCCAATATTGATGTTGTCCTATAACCCTTTGTCTGCAAGATAACATTGAACTATACTTGATCCATTTTCCTATTTCCAATCTTTCTAAAAAATCAAGTAATTCATCATTAATCTATTCCTTAGATAAAAAATGATTGAATATTTCTTTTTGCATTTGTCTTTCTTTATATTTTCTAATTTTGGCATGTATCTATGAAATAAAATATTTTTCTCTATTTTTAATAACTTTAGGATTTGAAGCAAATATGAGCAAGTTTAGTTGATATTGATGTCAAGAGTCAGTTTCAGTGAGCAGGGAAAAAGGAAGGATGTCAAGAATCAGTTTTCAGTAACCAATGCAAGAGAAAGATTGCTTCTAGACCTAATGGAAATAATATTATAATATCTCTCATTATAATATTCAAGGTGGTCATATAAGGTCTAAAGAGCAATAGGAAGGCCCAAGAAAAATAATATTATAATATTTTATTATAATATTAAAGGTCTAAGTTCAAGATCTAAAGATTTAAATTAATTATAATAATTTCATTATAAATTAATTTATAACTTAATTTAATTAACCCTAAGGTTATTAAATTAATTATAATAAATTGATTATAAATTAGTTTATGATTTAATTTAATTAACCCTAAGGTTAGGGTTATAAGGGCACAAAGTTTAATTTAATTCGAATTAAAATCAAATTTCAAGGATCACCGATGTTTTGAGCACATGGCACATTGCATATAAAAGGGGTAAATTTTATTTCAAAACATCATCCATGCGAAAGAAATATTACCTAAGGAAATCGTGCATCGTAGTTAGAGAGGAAGAAACTTGCATGTGTTTAAAAACTTCAAAGGGCATATGAAGGAACAAAGTGAAGTGGGAGCACTAACGCTTATCCAAAGCATTGGGTAGTGCAATTGGCAGCCAAGGGCTGCGCTAAGTCATTCGTAGGTGCAAGGTTAAGGGTTCAATTCATGCGATATTTGTTTTGCAAGAGGAGAAGGTGTTTTGGTTTGCACCATCGAGAGAGGAAAAAAGGAAAGGCACATTCATTTTCCTTTGTGTGGAGGAACGTTGCCCACTTGGTGGGCGTGCATTGTGCGAAGGTGCTTGGAAGGAGGAGTTTACATGTTCAAAATATGCCAAGGCATTTTGATGGGATTAACAAATGTATGTGCTCACATTTGCTAAGGTTTAACGTTACATCCAAAAATTGTAGGGGGTGGAAAGTAATATTTTAATTTCCTAAAACTTTATTAATTGAAAATTGCATATTTAAAAGGGTTTATGAGTTATACAAAGGAGATAAAAGGGTATGCAAAGTTTTAATTTTGGTGTTTTATTTTTAAGTGATTAAAGTTTATAAAAGGAGTAATAAGGTGTGCCAAGGGTGTTAGATGTTATTTGTTGAAATAAATTCATATTATAAATATTTTTGAAAGGAGAAATAAGGCATAGTTGATTTTTGATATTTTGGCATGGTGAAATATTTTTGAAAGAAAATATTAAGGATAGATTTGTGATATCTAACCATTGATATTTTCAAAGAGGTTGAGTGTGATTGAGACAGGTTTTGAGATATAATTCTTTAGCAAAAAAAAGGTATGGGCATATCTTCCTTGTGAGTGAAATATTTTTGGATGTTGTGAATGCTAAGTTGGAGTGAAAAATATTGTTTGATAAGCATTGTTGAGTTTGGTTTTGAGATATCCAATGTTGATTGATGTGGGTTTTCTGGAATAAAAGTTGATACTAGAAATCTTGTTTGATAAGCATTGTTGAGTTTGGTTTTGAGATATCCAATGTTGATTGATGTGGGTTTTCTGGAATGAAAGTTGATACTAAAAATCTTATTTGATATGAAGAACACAAGCTTATACGAAGAGGGGGGTGAACAGTATAAGACCACTTTTTACTTTTCTTTCCAATCAATATTATGCAATGTATAGATAGCAATATCAACAACAGTAATCAAAGCAATGCACAAATCACCACACACAATAGAGACACCAATTTAACGTGGTTCACCCAATGTGGGCTACTCCACGGAGAAAATATTTCACTAAAATTTTCTCAATCAATCTCTTGGGAATCCTTTCCCTATTACAATGTTTATGGACCTCTATCCAAAGGAGACACCAATCCCCTAATCAAGTTCATGGATCTCTATCCACAAGAGAACTCTTTCTCCTTAGCTCTGGTTGGTGATCTTCTAGAAGAACTGTTGCCTCCACTACACTGGCTAATGGATCTCTATCCACTGAAGACTCCTATCCCCACTCAGAAGACCTATCCTCACTACCCTAGCTAATGGATCTCTATCCACTAGAGACTATCATCCTCTATACTCTATCACCTCCAAAGCTTACTCTCAACTCTATCTCAAATATGTACTAAACATAGTCCTTTGGTCTAGCACAAATATTCTCAATATCTATCTCTAGTCTGGCACAAACCTATCCTCAAATATACACCAAAATCTATCCTCAAATCTACACTAAACACAGTCCTTCGATCTAGCACAAATTTCTCAATACCCCCTACACTAAACATATCCTTCGGTCTAGCACAAATCTATCCTCAATATCTATCCTCAAGCCTTAACACAAAGCTTGATTCAATCACAAATCAACTCTACTAGATCTACCCCAAACCTTAACCCAAGGTTTGAACAAATCAATCAATCAACTCTGCTCACAAGTCTTCTCAAAGAATTATCTCAAATATACCTTGTAATCTTCCACAAAAGCTCACACTAATCTATCCACAAGTCCTCTCTA
This sequence comes from Wollemia nobilis, assembly GCA_028583015.1. Classification (NCBI taxonomy): domain Eukaryota; kingdom Viridiplantae; phylum Streptophyta; class Pinopsida; order Araucariales; family Araucariaceae; genus Wollemia; species Wollemia nobilis. The sequence goes on from JAQPPZ010003542.1 coordinate 1,158,445, forward strand.
GAACTTGTCCAATATCTCAACAATATCTCCTCAAATTATTAAGCTTCCACAAAGCTCACACAAATTATCCACAAGTCCTCTCTAGAACTTCCACAAAAACTCTCTAAGACTTACCTCAAATCTGCTCAACAAGTCCTCACTAGAACTTGTCCAATCTCATAGAAACATAAAGAGAATTGTTAGAGACTCAATATGCTTCACATTCACCACAATGCTCAATCACTTTCAATCTCTCTTTTTACCATAAAAACATATAGAGAATTGTTAGAGACTCAATATGTTTCATACTCATAAACACTCAACCTCTTTCTCAAATCAATTTAGATTATGGAACAATTTGTTTCACAGAACTTGAACTATCACTTCAACACAACTACTTGACTAGGCTCAATCACAACTCTACTCAACCAATCACTCAATGAAATAATCCTTGCTCACAAACCCTAGTCCAAGCATATGAACACTCACTTATTTCAACAATCTTATCAAACAATCTCACATAACAATGATACTCATGATCTTTGCAAACCCTAGTTCAAGTTCTTCACTCAATCAATCACTTCAACAACAATGCTTATCAACAATCTCACATAACAATGATACTCATGATCTTTGCAAACCCTAGTTCAAGTTCTTCACTCAACCAATCACTTCAACAACAATGCTTATCAAACAAGGTTTTATCAACAACTCTTATTCTAAAAAACCCTTTTCACTCCAACTTAGCATTCACAACATTCAACAATCACTCACTAGGAAGATGTGCCCATACCTTTTGTTTGATGTAGAAGTGCCCTTAAAAACCTATCTCAATCACAATTTTCTTCTTTGCCAATTTCAATGGTTAGATGACAAAATTTCACACTAACACTCTTTCAAAATATTTCTCAATTTACACAAATAATCAATCTCAAATACACCTTATTACTCCTTGAAATTAGAAATCATCAAATCACACATAAAAATAATCACTCAAATTGCTCCTTATAATCTCCAATTTTAATAAATCAATCTTCAAAAATTAACCTTTCAAAAATAATATTTGCCTACCCTTTTATCTCCCTCAAAACACTTAATAACCAAATTAATTCAGGCAAAAATTAAACCTCATAAACCATCAAAACATTTTTATTTTTCAACCTTAGGCACATAAAAATATTTTTATTTTCTTTCAACCTTAGCACATCTGAAAATTAAGCGACCAACACAAATGACATCAGCGCATACCTTTGTCACTACCAAAAAGGCCTCGATGGGTTTCGAACATGAGACCTCTCCATCGAGCGCCTTATCAAGGTGCTAGCCCACCACGTGGGCTAAGCGCTCCCATGGGGAAGGGAAGGTGCAAGCCTCCCTTTAACCCCTTGTTCGATGCTTGCTCAAAAAGATGTGCCCTCTCTACTTTGCCAAAAATGAACCCGAAGGGATTCGAACCTGCACGCCTTGCTTGCCACACACCCTAGCACTTCCGTCGATGCCAACTATGCTACCAATGCCTTTGGTGCTAAGTATTGGTGCTCCCTTCGATTTATTCCTTCACCACTAGAGACCCTTCGAAAAACGTGGAAAGTCTTTTCCCTTTTTGCGCATGAATTCGATGGAGCATAGGAGATTCGATCAATAGCATTGGGTGGTAAGGCAAAGGTCTTTGCCATTATTTATACATGATGCCTCTTGTGCCATAAACGTCGATGCTTGAATCGAATATGAAATTCGATTTTCATTTTAACCCTATAACCCTCTTTAGGGTTATTTAAATTAATATAAATTAATTTTTTAATTAAAGTAGATTTTGAAAGTTAATTAAATTAATTAATAAATTAATTTATAATAAAATTATATTAATTAATTTATAATTAATTTAAATTTCCTTTTTAATATTATAATAAAATATTATAATATTATTTGCTTGGGCCTCTTCTTTGCACTTTGGACCACATCTGACTACCTGGAACCGGATCTGACCAACTAGAAATAGACTCTACTGATTGCACTGATTGCAAAACTACTTCTCCTCACACTGCTCACTGAAACTAACTTTTGACATCAATGACCACTCACTCTTGACATCAATGACAACACATCTACTCAAAATGTCCAACAATCTCCCCCTTTGTCATTGATGGCAACCCAATTATCTTTTCAAATTTCCTTAACCTTTTTCTCTCCTACTTCCCCTGACTCAATGCTCTCTTCTTAAATCAAATCTCTCCCCCTTACTCAAATCTCTCCCCCTTTGACATCAATGGCAAAGGGTCACCTTTGGGGCTCGGGGCTAAGAATGAGTCTCTTAGCTTAGCCCCTCCCCCACCTCCTCTTGAGGTGGTTAATTTTGGGGTGGGAGTATTTCTACTCCCAGCATGCACTGGTCTTTTCCTTTGTCCTCTTTCCTTCTCATATGATCCTTCTGATTCCTTTTGGTGTTCCTGTTCCTATTCATGCTTGGTTCTGGATTGTCTGCTCTACACCACTTTGTTGTATGTCCATCATTATTGCACTTATAACACTTAATATTGTTATTCCTTGAAGGTGCAAATATCTTAGGATTTCTTCTGGTGAAGCCATATCTATTCCTATCATGAACCCTGCAATTCATTGCCTTGTGACCAAATTGATTACATGAGTAGCAATACCCATGAAATAATTGCATGTTCCTGAAGTTCCCATATTCTTATCTTTCATGTGTCTTGCACTGTGAAGCCTTGTGCCCAAATCTGTGACATGAGAAACATCATCCATTGAAATTTCCTTGCCTTGACCTCATTGGTCTCTTAGTCTCTTTTACCCTGTGTTGGTTCCTGTTCCATCTGTTTCTCCTTTGTGCATTGTTTCTTTCCTTGTTGAACTTTCTATTGTCCAACTCATCCTCAGAAGTTTCACTTTCTCTCACACTATTCTAAATTTTCTTCTTCTTTAGAACTTGAGGTTGACTCTTCTTCTTGTTTCTTTTGAACCTATTCAAAACCAAGACCTATTTTGTTTGTTGACCTTCTTTGTACCTTGATAATCTTATTCAAATTATTTGAGCTTCTTCCAAACTTGTGTAGCTTATCCTTAGACTTTTCTACTTCTTCCCTTAGTAGAGCTACTTCTTGTTCTAATCTCTCACATTCTAAGACCTTTGCTTCTAACTTATCCTTGAACTTATTTGTCTTAGCTATTGAATTATTTAGATCCTCTATAAGCTTTCCTCTTTCTTCATCACATTCTTGAAACTGAAGCTTAAGTTGGGAGTTTTGCTTTCTTACCTTCTTTAATGTGTTAAGAGCATAAATAAGTTCTCCCTCAAGATCAACTTCTCCTTTTTCTGATTCTTCCTCTATTTGTTTACCTTTGAAAACATCTTCATTCTCTTCTGACTTGTCTTCTATAGGATCACCTCCTTCTTCTTCTAGTGCCATTAGAATATTTTCTTCTGGTCCTTCAAGTGTATCTTCATATTCATCATCACTAAAACTGAAACCATTCTTTGTACAACTATCTTCAAGATGTCCAAAATTACCACATCTAAAACACTTGAGAATTATTGGTGACCTTTTCTTAACTTCTTCTTTTTCTTCTATCAGAAATAGAACTTCATATTTATCATTATCTGAGAAACTATTATCACTATCACTTGAGTACTTACTTGCCTTGTCCGCATAGTAACTCCTCTTCTGCCTTTGAAAGAACTTCTTTCCTTGTCTGCCTTGTCCATCCTTACCTTTCTTTTGGTACCTGTATTTTTTTGATTCCCTATTCTTATGATCCTATTTTTCTTCATCATTGCTATTTCTAGCTTCTTGACAATCAGTTGCATAGTGACCATACTTTCCACAATTGAAACATCTAATAGATTTTGCATCTTTAAATCTTCTTGAATCCTTATTCTTTTTGCCATAATTTGCTTCTTCATCACTGGATGACTCATTGCTTGAATCTGACTTCTTGCCCTTTGTCTTCTTAGTAGCTTTGAAGGCTGCTTCCTTCCAGAGATTAGGTTCCTCTTTTGTTCTTATCTCAAAAGTTGTAAGAATACCAAGTAACATATCTCTTGTCAAAGAATCACCATATTTTGATTCCTCTATAGCAGAAATATTTTCACTAAATATTTTTGGGAGAGATCTTAAGATCTTATCACAAACATCCGATTCTTCAATCTCAAGTCCAAGTCCTTGCATGGCATTAACAACCTCGTCTACACGAAGTAGATAAGCACTAATATTTTCCTCATCCTTCATTCTTAATTCTTCAAATTGTCCTTTGAGATTTCATATCTTTGCCTTTTTGACACTTTTATCTCCTTCATATATGCTTTGCAACTTATCCCAAATTCCTTTTGCATATTTGCAATGCATAACTTTTATGAACTCTATTCTATGCAAACCTCTCAAAATTGCATTCATTGCTTTTGAATTGTAATGATGTAGAAGCTTACCATATTTATCTGTAGGTGGAGTAGTTGGTGGTATGTATCCATTTTCAACTGCTTCCCAAATTTCATTACCAAGTGCCATCAGGTGGATCTTCATTCTCATACTCCAAAATACATAATCACTTCCATAAAATACTAGAGTTGAATTATCTGAGGACCCATTCTTAGAATCCATTGTGTTCTTGTAAGCTTTTCCTTCAAGCTGTTAAACTCTTCCGAAGGAACCCGCTCTGATACCAATTGAAGAACACAAGCTTATACTGAGAGGGGGGTGAACAGTATAAGACCACTTTTTACTTTTCTTTCCAATCAATATTATGCAATGTATAGATAGAAATATCAATAACAGTAATCAAAGCAATGCATAAATCACCACACACAATAGAGACACCAATTTAACGTGGTTCACCCAATGTGGGCTACTCCACGGAGAAAATATTTCACTAAAATTTTCTCAATCAATCTCTTGGGAATCCTTTCCCTATTACAATGTTTATGGACCTCTATCCAAAGGAGACACCAATCCCCTAATCAAGTTCATGGATCTCTATCCATAGGAGAACTCTTTCTCCTTAGCTCTAGTTAGTGATCTTCTAGAAGAATTATTACCTCCACTACACTAGCTAATGGATCTCTATCCACTGAAGACTCATATCCCCACTCAGAAGACCTATCCTCACTACCCTAGCTAATGGATATCTATCCACTAGAGACTATCATCCTCTATACTCTATCACCTCCAAATCTTACTCTCAACTCTATCTCAAATCTGTACTAAACATAATCCTTCGATCTAGCACAAATATACTCAATATCTATCTCTAGTTTAGCACAAACCTATCCTCAAATCTACACCAAAATCTATCCTCAAATCTACACTAAACATAGTCCTTTGGTCTAGCACAAATCTATCCTCAATATCTACAAATATCCTCAATATCTATCCTCAAGCCTTAACACAAAGCTTGATTCAATCACAAATCAACTCTGCTAGATCTACCCCAAACCTTAACCCAAGGTTTGAACAAATCAATCAATCAACTCTACTCACAAGTCTTCTCAAAGACTTATCTCAAATATACCTTGTAAGCTTCCACAAAATCTCACACTAATCTATCCACAAGTCCTCTCTAGAACTTTCCAATCTACTCAACAAGTCCTCACTAGAACTTGTCCAATATTCTCAACAATATCTATCCTCAAACTCTGTATTGTAAGCTTCCACAAAAGCTCACACAAATCTATCCACAAGTCCTCTCTAAGACTTACCTCAAATATGCTCAACAAGTCCTCACTAGAACTTGTCCAATCTCATAGAAACATAAAGAGAATTGTTAGAGACTCAATATGCTTCACATTCACCACAATTCTCAATCACTTTCAATCTCTCTTTTTACCACAAAAACATATAGAGAATTGTTAGAGACTCAATATGTTTCATACTCATAAACACTCAACCTCTTTCTCAAATCAATTTAGATTATGGAACAATTTGTTTCACAGAACTTGAACTATCACTTCAACACAACTACTTGACTAGGCTCAATCACAACTCTACTCAACCAATCACTCAATGAAATAATCCTTGCTCACAAACCCTAGTCCAAGCATATGAACACTCACTCAATTTTCCAACATTATCAAACAATCTCACATAACAATGATACTCATGATATTTGCAAACCCTAGTTCAAGTTCTTCACTCAACCAATCACTTCAACAACAATGCTTATCAACAATCTCACATAACAATGATACTCATGATATTTGCAAACCCTAGTTCAAGTTCTTCACTCAACCAATCACTTCAACAACAATGCTTATCAAACAAGGTTTTATCAACAACTCTTATTCCAGAAAAACCCTTTTCACTCCAACTTAGCATTCACAACATTCAACAATCACTCACTAGGAAGATGTGCCCATACCTTTTGTTTGATGTAGAAGTGCCCTTAAAAACCTATCTCAATCACAATTTTCTTCTTTGCCAATTTCAATGGTTAGATGACAAAATTTCACACTAACACTCTTTCAAAATATTTCTCAATTTACACAAATAATCAATCTCAAATACACCTTATTACTCCTTCTTGAAATTAGCAATCATCAAATCACACATAAAAATAATCACTCAAATTGCTCCTTATAATCTCCAATTTTAATAAATCAATCTCCAAAAATTAACCTTTCAAAAATAATATTTGCCTACCCTTTTATCTCCCTCAAAACACTTAATAACCAAATTAATTCAGGCAAAAATTAAACCTCATAAACCATCAAAACATTTTTATTTTTCAACCTTAGGCACATAAAAATATTTTTATTTTCTTTCAACCTTAGCACATCCGAAATTAAGCGACCAACACAAATGACATCAGCGCATACCTTTGTCACTACCAAAAAGGCCTCGGTGGGTTTCGAACATGAGACCTCTCCATCGAGCGCCTTATCAAGGTGCTAGCCCACCACGTGGGCTAAGCGCTCCCACGGGAAGGGAAGGCGCAAGCCTCCCTTTAACCCCTTGTTCGGTGCTTGCTCAAAAATATGTGCCCTCTCTGCTTTGCCAAAAATGAACCCGAAGGGATTCGAACCTGCACGCCTTGCTTGCCACACACCCTAGCACTTCCACCGATGCCAACTATGCTACCAACGCCTTTGGTGCTAAGTATTGGTGCTCCCTTCGATTTATTCCTTCACCATCGGAGACCCTTCGAAAAACGTGGAAAGTATTTTTCCCTTTTTGTGCACGAATTCGATGGAGCATAGGAGATTCGATCAATAGCATTGGGAGGTAAGGCAAAGGTCTTTGCCATTATTTATACATGATGCCTCTTGTGCCATAAACGTCGGTGCTTGAATCGAATATGAAATTCGATTTTCATTTTAACCCTATAACCCTCTTTAGGGTTATTTAAATTAATATAAATTAATTTTTAATTAAATTAAAAATTAAATTATAATTAACTTAAGTAACTTTTGAAAGTTAATTAAATTAATTAATAAATTAATTTATAATAAAATTATATTAATTAATTTATAATTAATTTAAATTTCCTTTTATTATAATAAAATATTATAATATTATTTTCTTGGGCCTCTTCTTTGCACTTTGGACCACATCTGACTACCTGGAACCGGATCTGACCAACTGGAAATGGACTCTACTGATTGCACTGATTGTGGAACTGCTTCTCCTCACACTGCTCACTGAAACTGACTTTTGACATCAATGACCACTCACTCTTGACATCAATGACAACACATCTACTCAAAATGTCCAACATGATAATCATTGTTGAAAATATTGAGTAAGATTTCATATGCTTGATTAGGAATTGTGAAAGATCATGAGTATCATTGTTATGTGAAGCTGAGAATAATCTTGAACTAGGGTTTGCGAAAGATCATGAGTATCATTATTGTGTGAAGTTGAGAACTATATTGAACTAGGATTTGTGAAAGATCATGAGTATTATTGTTATGTGAGGTTTGTTTGATAAGCATTATTGACTAAGTTTCACTGAGTGATTGGTTGAGTGGAGTTGTTTGAGCTTAGTTGATTGGAAGTTTTGGAGTGATAGTTCAAGTTATGTGAGACAAATTGTTCATAACTAATTTAAGAAAGAGATTGAAAGTGATTGAGTGTGAAATATATTGAGTCTCTAACCATTCTCTATATGTTTATGTGGTAAAACAAGAGAGATTGAAAGTGATTGAGCATTATTGTGAGTGTGAAGTATATTGAGTCTCTAACCATTATCTATATGTTTATGTGGTAAAGCAAGAGATATTGAAAGTTATTGAGCATTGGTGTGAGTGTAAAGCATATTGGATCTCCAACCATTATCTATATGTTTTTGTAATATTAAACAAGATTCTATGTGAAGCTTGTTTGTGTGATTGAAGAAGTTTTCTATGATAGATTGAGTTGAGTTGAATAAGCTTTTGTGAAAGCTTGTGAGATGATTTGAGTAAGTCCTAGAGTGGACTTAAGGACTGAGTTGAGTAAGCTTTTGTGGAAGCTTACAATGCAGATTTGAGGTAAGTCTTAGTGAAGACTTGTTGAGCAGATTGGACAAGTTCTAGTGAGAACTTGTTGAGAAGATTGGACAAGTTCTAGAGAGAACTTGTGGACAGATTTGAGGTAAGTATTTGAGTAGACTTATGAGAATATTTGATTGATTTATTTATTCAAACCTTGAGTTAAGGTTTGGGGAAGATCTAGCAGAGTTGATTTGTGATTGAGTCAAGCTTTGTGTTAAGGCTTGAGGACAAATTTGAGAATAGAGTTTGGTGCAGATTTGAGGATAGGTTTGTGCCAGACCAGAGATAGATATTGAGTAGATTTGTGCTAGACCAAAGGACTATGTTTAGAACATATTTGAGATAGATATTGATCAGATTTGTGATAGACCGAAGGACTTGTTTAGTTCAGATTTGAGACAAATATTGAGCAAAATTGTGCTAGACTAAAGGACTGTGTTTAGTGCAGATTTGAGATGGATATTGAGAAGATTTGTGCTAGATCGAAGGACTGTGTTTAGTGTAGATTTGAGATAGATATTGAGTAGATTTGTGTTAGACCGAAGGACTATGTTTAGTATAGATTTAAGACAGATCTAAGAGAAAGCTTTGGAGGTGAAAGAGTAGAGGATAGTAGTCTTCACTGGATAGAGATCCATTAACCAGGGCAGTGAGGATAGATATATTCTAAGTGAGGATAGAGTCTTATATGGATAGAGATACACAAGATAGAGTAGTGGAGGTAGTAGTATTCTAGAGGATAACCAACAAGAGCAGAGGAGAAAGAGTTCTCCTATGGATAGAGATCCACAAACCAGTTGAGGGGATTGGTGTCTCCTATATATAGGCATCCATAAAATTTATTAGGGGATTGGTGTCTCCTTTAGACAGAGGTCCATAAAAATTTTAATAGGGAAAGGATTCCCAATATATTTGTTGAGAAAATATTAGTGAAATATTTTCTCTGTGGAGTAGCCCACATTGGGTGAACCACGTTAAATTAGTTTCTCTATTGTGTGTGGTGATTTGTGCATTGCTTTGATCACTATTGTTGACATTGCATTGATATTGGATAATCTGGTTTTAGTAAATAAAAGTAAAAAATGGTCTTATATTGTTCACACCCCCTCTCAGTATAAGTTTGTGTTCTTCAGGAGTTGCTTCAAGAATAAGTTTTTGAAGAAAATTGTCTAATATGAACAATAGAATTTTTACAAAATTTTTTATAGTATTTTCCTTTATATAAAAAAAATGGTAGAGAATGAGTATTTTTTCCACAAAATTTACATGGATAAAGATTCCAACAATTAGCTTCTTCATGCCCAATTCTATTGCAATGATTACACTTCAACTGATTACAATATCCTTTCTTTATTCTATGTTTCCATACTAATGCTTTATGATCATCTGTATTCTTAAGAAAATAATGCAACCATCGATGCAATATTAAAGTCATTCTTCCTTTATTTTATTTATAAATAAGTCACATATTTTCTAATGATGTGTTGTTTTCTTCTTGAATATTTATTATATCCATAGAAAGCCTTATTACTCCAAAGTTTGATAACCTTTCAATAAATTTGCAAATTTATTCATATCCTTTCAATAAATTTGCAAATTTAAAATTTCCAAATTTTCATATCCTTTCAAATAAAAAAACTTTTATCTCCCTACTTTGGTAAATTTGCAAAATTTCAAAAATATTCAAATTTCAAAAATTGAACTTTTTAATTTTCTTCAAATTTTAAATCATATAATTTCCAATCTACTAAATTCAAAAATAAAAAAATTTAGGTTTCAAGCTTTTCTTAAATTTCAAATTCAAATTATTTTTAAATCCTATTTGAAGTAGAAAACCTTATCACTTTAATTTTAATAAATATAAAAAAAACTAAAAAATTGAAACATTAATTCCAATATATGTGGTAGAAAATCTTATTAAAGTTTATAAGTTTTAATACTTCACATTATCCTTAACTTAGAACTTTAATTAATTGAATAAAGGTAACGTTGCTTACCTTATCTTCCACTTGCCATCTTAGGGCTAAATAACACTTCACCAATGAATGATATGCTACAAAACAACTTCTGATTATGAAAGAATGCATAGAGAAGATTATATTATGCTATCAATGCTTTCTTTCTCTAACTAAAAATTTGAATTTAATGAGGCACTCAAATCATACTTTGGAATACATTCAATCTTATTCTTAAAAAAAAGCATTGGTTTATCTTAAGGAAGCACTCAGGTTCTATCTTTAGGAAGAGCTCTTCTATTGCATTTTGGAGGCGCTCTTTTGTTGCCTTCTAGAGGTGCTCTTCTATTGTATTTAGGTGAAACTCTTATAGAGGTTCTCCTTTAGAGCTATTATTTTTGATATACTCTTCTATTGATGTGGCATATTCTTCTAATTACACTTTAATATCTACTTAGGTTACATTATGCTCTCTCTAGCTATGATGTGATCTCCCTCGGTATGATGTGCTTTCCTTGGCTATTATGTGCTCTACTTGGACTGCACTTGGATATCCTCTTTCTATGTAGGATCCTATATTATTGTTCACTTTGATTCCTTGGATGTTGGCTACTTTGATTTCTTAGATGTTGGTTGCTTAGATTTCCTAGATGTTGTCTTCTTAGATTTCCTAGAGGTTGGTTTTTTATATTTCTTAGATGTTGGCTACTTAAATTTCCTTCACCTCTAGAAACTCATATTATTTTCTCTATTAGTCGCTTAGACTCTTTTAAATACTAGTTTCTTGGATTTTACTACTCATTTATTGCATGGATTCTTCTATTGATCGATCACTTGGATTTTACTATGCACTGACATCTCAGATTCTAAGGATGCTATAAGGCTTCTATACTATTTCCAATGAAGCTTTTGTTGAAGTTCTTGTGCTCTTTGATCCACTATAGATTACTTAAATTTCTTAGGCACTTTCTTTACTTTTTTTGCCTTGTTATCTCAATACTGCACCTTACTTCTTGACTTTTTGATTACCTTCCTTACTGCTCCTGAAAGTATATATTATATATTTAAAAAAAAAATCAATGCTTTTCTATCTCCTTTCTACTTTAATCAATATATTTATTTGAGTTCTCTTATATTTTCTATCTCTACACTCTCTCTCAAATTCTAGTCTGAGTGCACTATGTGATTCTCCTCCTTTCTAAAGAATCTAAATTATTATCAAGGTGACTTTGAATGTTTGCTCATGTTAAGATTTCTTTTGAGTTGGCACTTAATATTGTAGCCAAGTCCTTTATATTCAATAAATTATTTCTAGAATCTAGCATCCAAATTTGGATCTCTTTTATATGTCCCTTCAATATCTACTCCTTCAAACCTTTTAAAAATAGAGTTCAAGCCTTCACTACTTTTAAGTGCACATAATTTAAAATATAACTCTATCAAAAAATTAATAGAGTTAAGTAGTGGCTCTAATACCATTTTTTTATTATAAGATAAACTTTATCAAGTCATAGTATAGTAAAGTAATAATATATCAGGCCTTAATATAAATTATCAAGAGTGGAATTAAATATAAGAACAATCAAAGTATATACTAGCCAATATAAATTATAATAATATTCACTATAACATCAAATATGAATGTAAATGACAAAAATAATTCATATACTAGCATGAAAAATACTTACAATGATACTACTCAAAATTTGTATACAAGCTTCAATATTATAAATGCTTTCTATGGTGATCGTTTACAAACCATTTTCCCAATACATTGTATAGAGATTTGTCTCCATAATATGGACATAGAAAGGTGATTCTTCAATACTTGACTATTGTACTCCTCACATATTTAAGAGTTTCAACATTTACTATTATTTATGTAAGATAAGACTCTCATGTCCTTTGGCTTCTCATATTTCCACTTGTATACAAGACTATTTACTCTCTACTTACATGCACACTTAACCCTATGAAACTTGCACACTTCTAAATGATACTTACTATCCTACATGCAACTTATAATACATGAAACTTGTGCACATCCTCACATTGCATATCTATACACTTACATACATGACACTTGTGCACTTTCTCTCATTACACACTTGCATGACACTTGTGAAACTTGCATACAAGGGAAATATAAATCACTCACCTAAACTACAGACTCAAACCCTAATCTATTACATATTTACATCTGTACCATAAAGGTACCATGGGGGTAAATTTACATGTATAAAATAATGTAATATTCTCCAACATAAATAAGTTTCTCTGTCTAACCAATCAAGTCACTCCCCATCTCTTTAATTAGCAAGAAAAAATTCTATTATTAAAAAAGTGACCCCAACCTCTAAAACCACCATGGAAGCTACTTTAGATTTTGTATGTCTATATATGCCAAAGGTGAACCTAGTGTGCTTACCTACTACCATTTTAACTTATATATCCACTCCTATACAACCTATTTATATCAAAACACCAACATCATAGGCAATTTCATCAAAGAAGAAAAGGTTTCATCCTCCATCAAGGAGATATTTAGAGATATTTGATGAACCATACTAGATGATAGAGGAGGGGAGATTCAAACACTTTATGAAGAAGTAAAAATATCCTAAAGAGGTTAAACCTAGGATCTCTACCTAACTTATAGATAATTAGTCAGGTTTGGACCTCAAGTCTAGCAATGAATCTAATGCCACAAGCATGGAGTTTTCTAGACTTGATTGAGGCATATAAAAAAAGGAATGACTATGATGGAAAAAGCATCATATCTCTACATTGGAAAGAAGAATATTTATATATTAGTAAAGAAGATATCATTTAATATTAAATGTAGCCAATGATCCTACAATGTGGGTGGTGTGCAACCCAAAGAACCAAAAATATTTTTACTACATGTATGATCATCAGTATCAAAGCAAATCCTTTGTCATAATCTTGAAATATTTGAACATGGTCTTAGGCTTCAACATTTTGTTAGGGATAGAAGTATCCAAAAATTATGTCCAACTAGTGATCTCTTAGGTAGCTACAATGTAACCAGAGAAGACAACACAAGGATTGATGAAGAACATATTTCCCTCCTCCATATAGTGGAAAAATATCTAGGCCACTTTCAAATGATTAGATAAATAAGTAGTTGAGGGATTTCAAGGATATCAAGAAAATCGCACATACATGATACCTAGTTTGGTTTATATTATACTAGAAGGATGGTTTCTCTACCTATAGCTAAACTAGATAGGGGTTGATAATAAGCCCCACATTGTGGACTACACAAATATAGATTCATAGGAAATGGTAAAGAATTCATAATATTTACATGATGCAATCTACCATCCTTTAATATTAAAGTTAAAGGGAATAATAATAAGGCTATATTGAAAGAGGCATAAAATATACTTAAGTCCTAGGAGTGACCAAATAGAGATTTATACTTAGATAAACTCAAATTATTCATCCACCTTATTGATATTTTTGCCATGCCCTTTGAGCTACTCACATTCATGCAAAATATCTCTTTAGTATAGAGTATGTATGACAACTTGATTATGTCGACCTCAACTATTTTGGGGCCGCAAAAAAGGTAACCTTTGATCCTCTAAAGCAATAAATAATGCAATTAACTCTAAAGACATGAGAATTAAACCCATTTATTGGAGGCAAGTTAAGAAGCATGGGTTTCGAGTAGCTAAGGGACATGTGGTCATATAAAATAGAGGGATACTTCAAGAGATAACTTGATAATAAATATTTGCATACTCTCTATGCACATGATAAGAGGTATATAATTGAGAAGGAAACAAGCCCATCAAAATAAGTAGCCCTAGATAAACTAGGAGAGGAGTAGGGCACGAGTACAAAATTTAATAGTGGTATGGTCATCCACTATAATAGATTACCTTCTATACTAAGGCTAGAGTCAAACATGACTTTGAATTAGATTACAAAACAAACCATTAGTCATTAAAGACATTGGATAATCTAGTCTATTTGTGAAAAATGATACTAGACTAGAAAAAATGTAATACAAAAGAAATATAATCAAGAAGCTAGTGTGATAGGGTCCCTTCAGTGAACACTTCTTAATTTTCTAGGATAAAAAGAATAAGATGTTGGATAAGAGGTCAAGAATTATAGAGGAATCCTAATAGGAAATTTAATGGAAAGAAGATCTCCACTACTAGACCAAAAATGATAGTATCAATAGAACCAAAAAATCTAGCAATGGTTAGTGTTGTAGTATAATATACAACCAAAGTGAGATTGGGGAAACAATAGGATAATCCTCATGGGTTATTTTTTGGAAATATAGGAATACGTGTAAGGAGAACTAGGTTTGCATCTAGGCTATTGAGTGGAAATTCCTTTACAATATGAGCCTAGGTAGAAGCTATCTCCACTCAAAGAATGGAAAATTCCTTAAGGAGGATCTCTTATAGGGATGGAGGCTACAAAAGCATTGTTTAAGGTATTGATCAACTTTATTGAGAGAATAAAAAATGATCAACTTAAAGCACTCAATCATATAATGAAGAATAAATTTTTTGAGACCTAGTGATTATTAAAGCCCCCACAAATCCATTTAAAGAGAAAGAAATAATTTAAATATACTGATGGTCCATTAATAGTTCTCCCTCCTACTCTCTCAAATTTTGTTTACATTTATTCTATTCATACTTCTTCTTTCCTACCTATTTCTTCTACTTCCACTCCTTTTATTATATATACTTCTTTTTGTATACATCCTTCTCCAACAATAAGTGTAGCATTTGGTTCTTTAGGATTCACACCACCTCCTATAGTCAATCATACTCTCAAATTAATGCCTATAACATCATTTTCATCCCATACCATGGAAGTCACCACCACACACCCATTTATCTCCTATGCCAAGGACCCATCCCCATTACAATTAGGATTGCTATTAGGTAAAATCCTAACACAAATGATAACTAAAATATCAACCACCATTTCACTATTCACCCTCATGTTGAGTTATAATTTTACCCAATTGTAAAACCATACTCACACTTAGGATTTTGATCACAAAACCCTCTCTTGCAAAGAAGTTAAAAACAAAAACTTCTCCAAGGTTCTGCTATATAAGCATTGCACATGTGTATTTTAATCTTTGTGAAGATGTGTTAAATAAGTGTTAGGAATACCTTAGTGATTTACAAGTAACTATTAACAAGGGGCCTACGTTGGTTTATTTTATTATGATATGCTATTGGTTGTTCATGAAACTTAAAGAAATGAAAAATGTGATTTGTGATTGGCCCTCATATGACCATGATGAAAGCCTTTGTTCATTTTATCTTGGAGTGTTTTAGGTAGATTTTATCTTTTATTGTTAAGCAGATTTTAGATAAGTTTTATCTTCCTTAAACCCTGCTTTGAACATGAAAATAAATATTAAAATCTATCTCTAAATGTGAATATGAAATGAAGATTGAATTCCTTTAATTATTGCTTTGATGAATAAAAAGGAAATAAATATGCATGACTAACTATAAATGTAATGGCCTTAAAATGTCATTATAAATTACCCCTCTTTAATGAAATCATGATTTTCATAAAGAAGAAATAATTTACTACTTTAAAAACAATAGTCTTTGATATAATATATAAATTACCTCTAGTAATGAAATCAAAATTTTCATAAAGAGAAGCCAATTTATTGCTCTAAAAATTATGGCCTATGGAATACCATATAAATTACCCCCTTTAATGAAATTGTAATTTTCATAAAGGGAAGTTCATTTATTGCTCGTGAATAAAAATGCAAAGCTTAAAAAATTGATTTACCTTCAAAATATGAAATAATGCAAAATTCCAAAATTATAAAACCCTTATAAAATAACAGCTTTAAATAATTTTTATAATTTTGAAATGGCTTCAAAATGAAATTGAACTTGTTTTAAATGAAACATTGAAGCTCATTCTAGAGACCCATGCATTTATTTTTGAAGTTTTAATTTTTTTTAATCGCCGAAGTTTTAAAAATATCTGCAAAAGAGAAGGGTTAGAAAAGTAAAATAAAAAATGAAATAACAAAAATGCTACAACCCATAAATTCTCCATAGAGCCTACAAGCATTAGTATTCTGCACAAAAACTAGCATTAGTGTTACCCGAATTCACATAGTCAAACAGCTAATGCAGTGCAATATTCTAAGGAAATGGTGCAATATACCAAAAATAAAACCAAGTCAACCATTAACATGCATTAAAACTTGAAGTATCTCCAATATATTGCAGAAAATAGGTCTTCAATATCACACATACAAGTGCAGAAAAATATGCCCCAAATTGACCTCATGTGGTGAAAAACAGTCCAATGGTATGGCTCCTTCCAAAGAGATCTAGCCCTTTTTTCTCTCCTTCAATGGCATATTTATATTTACATAAAAAATCTCCACTTTCCCTTCATTTCCTAAGCATCCCTTTGTTTCATTTTAATTTCCAACCTCCATTTTATTTATTAGTCCTTCTTAAGGTATCTATAATCGTCATGTTGATTATGGCCTTTTCCAAGTATTGTAGGTATGCTCATTTCAAAAAGAAACAAGGCACATTTTGAAACTCTCATTCCACTTGCTTTCCACGTTTTCCATCTTATGCATGTGGGCCATCTTACCTGCATATAAAAGACATTTCAATTAGCCTTTTAAAATTAACATTTAAAAAATATAAAATTACAACCATTACACTAATAATTCTAAAACTTTAAAATTAACCACTTTAAAAGCTCTAAAAACTTTTCGACAACCATGGAAAAGTAATATATATATATATATATATATATATATATATATTTACTTATTTGTTTATTAATATATATTTTAAAATGTTTTATTTATTAAATACTAATTTGTTTTCTTTTTATTTTAAATTTGATTTAATTAATTTCAAATGTTTGAATTGGTTTAATTCAAAACATTAAAATTAACCAAAATAATAAAAACAATGAGGAACCTAACCAACACATTAAACAACTTAAAAGAAACTAAAAGGAGACACTAATCCACACCCAAACCTAAAAAAAAAAACAACATAAAAATAAAGCAAACCCACTAGACACTCAAAACGAAACAAAAACACTCAAACACAAAAATTAAAAGGTGGGTCCCCAATTATTGAGGCTAGTTGTGTAATGGCCATAACACCTCATATCCACACAATTCACCCCATCCATTGTGTTTATCTATCCTCCATATCATCCAAGTACCCTTGGTCAAT
The DNA here is from genome assembly GCA_028583015.1 of Wollemia nobilis. Lineage (NCBI taxonomy): Eukaryota > Viridiplantae > Streptophyta > Pinopsida > Araucariales > Araucariaceae > Wollemia > Wollemia nobilis. The sequence goes on from JAQPPZ010003542.1 coordinate 1,176,111, forward strand.
AACTCTTGTTAGAGATGATGACATCCCTAATGCAAACCTCTGTGATTGAGTCCATGAAGACCATCCAAAGCCACAATTAGCTATAGAGCCCAATTAAGCTTGTATTTAGTAGGTCACTACTGCACTAGAAACTATAGATGTATAGAATGCATTTGATTCACTCCCAATGGTGGAAATAATGACAAGAAAGGAGTACAATAATCTAAAGGATCAATTATCAAGGGCTCTAGTGATCAGGTCACAATTAGACACCGATGGTAATGAGATCTTGATCATTAATGCTATTCTAAGTGATCCATCCAAACTATCCACATCTTCTACTAATTTTATTTTTAAAGTTTTAGAGCTACATTAGCAAGAATAAACCTATATTAGATGATCTAGATCTCAAATTAATTATCCATTAGGACATACATATAGTATGATGAACTAGTGGTGGAAAATGAGATAAACAAGAAGGTTGAAGATAATAGATTGGTTGCAGCCTAGATTATAGCTAAAAATATATAACTCCAGTATGAAATTGGAACCCTTAGAAAGGATGTCATTGAAGAAGCCTAGTTGTAACAAGAAGTTGAGGAACTAAAATATAAACCTATTAAAAACAAAAAATAGAAGCAACTAGAAGATCTCCCAAAGCAAATTGCTCATGACCAAAACCAATTAAGGCAATAATTCAAACATGAAAATATAGAGATGGTATAGAAGGTAGAGTGAATGCAATATTTCCAACAAGAGAGGGATCAAGAAGTGACTAAGCTCCAAAAGGAAATTATAAAATTTAAAGAAGAAACTATAGGCCTAAGGTGCACCTTATAATTGTATAAAGAAAAGTCCTTATGGGATGACATCAAAATAAAGGTGTCATACACCAATTGATGCTTTGAATTTGTAGCCAACAAAAAATTAATACTCAATCATACGATGAGAACTACTCAATAGACTAAAGATGAATTGGTTAGAAAAACAAGATATCAAGAGGTGCTAAAGATATTTTCTATATTGTTGATGTCATTGGAACAATAAATTAGGATAGATAGGGAATAAATGGTTAGGAAATTGAAGAGAATCCTATACATCTAAAGGGACTTGTAGACATGTAAAAATATTATAGGAACTTTGGAAATCTAAATGTAGGAAATGATAAAAGAGATATAGAGGTTGGAGGACAACATTAGTTCAACTGGTTAAATTCCTCAACTTTCAAGGAGACCAAGATTCAAATTTGAATGAGAGGGATGCTGAGAGCTGCATTGAGGAGGGACATTTTTCGTAGGACTGCCCAAACTATCAAACTTGTTTCGGCCATATCTCACTCATCCAGACTCGGATTGAGCTAAAATTTTGAGGGTAGATGCCTGAAAAACCCTAGAACATCTCCACCAATTTTCAGATCATTTGGAGCAACACAGATCCTAGCGCATCCCTATGTGTGAACAATATTTTTGGCAAGCGGTTGTGCAAGGGTTTCATCTGGGTTGAGTGCAAGCAGCTCCAGAGGTTGGTTTTTAGGGCCTTCGGGCCCTAGCGGCCAATATTTTTGTGGTTTATGCTCAATATTTTAGTAGGATATGTTGCAGGGGATCCAAGATGGGTTAGAAATTTATCTTTCAACAGATCATGCTGTGAACTTGAGTGACAATGGCTTCCAATTTGTTGCACAAAAGAAAAGTGAAAACCATACCTTTCCACGACGTCTAGGGCAAGGATTAAAGAGATCACGAAACAAGTTTCAAGTAGTTGATCAAAAAATGGCTCAGATCTCAAGTGAATCTGTGCTAAGGTGCACCCACAAAATAATTCTACTATGAAAAACCCTATCAAGGGTAAGAATTTCGAAGACTCAACCCCAAAAATGAATTTTAGGGATGCCCTCCGTGGTGGATAGCCTCAGCCCAATGCTAATATTAATCTTAGGGCTTCCCATAAACCTCTAAGAATGCCTAAGATTGATCCCAGGAAAATGGAGTCAGGATGTCTGAAAGCAACTGATGGAACTCCTATTGTTAAGCTTGATATGGGTAACATTCAGACTGGCATTGAAGATTTGGAAAAAAGAGGACTAATTTGTCGGTTCGTGGGTTTTCATCCGAGCCTATCTGCTTTCAAAGTTTGGGCTGCAAAAAGTTAGAAAACTAAAGGTGAGTTACAAATATCTATTTATCCAAATGGTTATTTTCTTGTTTTATTTGCTAATAATGAAGATAGAGAGAAAACTTTTCAAGGGGGTCCCTAGTTTTTTGGAAGGGTAGGGCTTTTCATGAAGCCCTGGCATACTAAATTTAAATTCGAAGAAGAGATGCCTTCTATAGCTCCCGTGTGGGTTAGACTCTTTGGCCTCCCTATTGAATTTTGGAATCCTACTATTTTTTCTTCAATTGGAAACTCTTTAGGAACTTTTATGATGACTACTGATTGTACTCAAAATTTTGAACATATTATTTATGCTTGGATTTGTGTTTTAATGGATTTTGACAAACCCCTACCTAAAAATATCACATTACAATTTGGGGAAGACACTTGGGAGCAAGTAGTGGACTATGAGAACATTCCTTTTCATTGTAGAATTTGCCATGAATATGGTCATTTGGCTAGTGCTTGCCCAAATAAAATTCCTGATCAAAAGAAAGAAGATATAAACTCAGCAGGTTTCCAAATGCCTAAGAAGAAGAACACTTAGAAAAAACCAGTTATGAAGGATCAATCAAAGTCATCTGCTAATATGTTTGAAATCCTTTCCACAAATGATGTCCCAAGTGAGGAAGAGGAAATAATGGAAACAAAAATCTTAGAAACACAATTTAAAGATGAAGGGAAGAACTCGGAGACAAACCAACAAATCAAAGGTTTTCAACAGAAAAAAAGGGAGAAAATTTACACAAGAAAAACAATCTTTTAAATGTCAAAACTTCAAATAATACAGGTCCCAATATAGACTCTGTTGAACCCTCTAGTAAAATTTTGGTTGTGTACGAGCATTCTTCAAGGTTAGAAGCCATCTCAGATTCAATTGGAGTAAGTCAAGAAATAGGAAAAAAAATTGAAGATGGATTCTAATCAAAAAGTAGGTCGCAAGACCAATCAATATCATATGGTAAAAGAAGGTGAAAAGCTTGTAGAGGAAGGTAAGATTAATGCCCTTCCCAACTTTTTTAGCCCCGGTATTAATGAAGATCATCACTTGGAATATTAGAGGACTCAAAGGGAGTCTTTCAAAACAAAATGAAATTAGAAGAATGATTCAGATAAATCATCCACATCTTGTTTTCCTTCAAGAAACGAAGATGTCAATGGAGGATATGGACTCAATTGCCAATAAAATTTGGCCAACTAGAAAAGTGGTTTCCCTCAGTTCCCAGGGGACTTATGGTGGCATTGCTTGTCTTTGGGACCCAAAAGAGGTAGTTATTCACCATATGGTTGGCAGTTGGGGTCTGTTGGCTATAGCTATTCAAAGTAGACATTCCAACCAAATTATGCTCTGCATTACTGTTTATGCTTCGACTACTTTGGAGGAAAAAAAGAAGACAATGGAAGGATATAACTCATATTATCTCTCATTTTCCTGAAGCTTGGATCTTGATCGGAGGAGATTTCAATACCATCCTCTCTCTGGATGAGAAAATGGGGGGAAATAGAAATTTGGACAAAAGCACTGACCTCATGAGCGAATATATTGCAAACCTCCATCTTGTGGACATCCAACCAGATAATGGCCTTATGACTTGGTCTAATAGAAGGCAAGGCTTAGCTTGTATAATGGAGAGATTGGATAGGTTTTTGCTCTCTGAAAATTTCTTAATCCATGGTCACATTCCTAAAGTGAAGACTCTTAACAATGTTGGTTCGGATCACTGGCCAATCATGGTGGAAATGTGGAAAACCAATGTGAGTTTCTCTCCTTTTCATTTTCAATTAATGTGGCTCAGAGACAGTTCCTTTAGACCTCGTGTGCAACAATGGTGGAAGGAAGGTAAGCCTAGGCATGGGACTAAGATGTTCTATTTTGCCAAAATACTGCAATACATTAAATCCAAAATCAAGACTTGGAACTGGAAGGAGTTTGGGGATGTTCATAAAAAAACATGAAGTTATTGCTCAACTTGAAAATTTGAATAAGAAAATCCATTTAGATGGCCTCACAGAGAATAGAAGTGCAGATGAAATTAAACTCACAACTCAGTTAGAGGAATGGGAAAAAAGAGAACTCTTATGGAAGCAAAAATCTAGAATTCAATGGCTCAAAGAAGGAGATCGAAACACAAATTTCTTCCACAAATAAATCTCTTCTAGCTCGAAGATCTCACAACTTTATTTCTTCCTTGAAATCAGATTCTGGAGATGTTGTCTATACTTGGGATGGCATGAACTCTATTGTTGTCGATTACTTTTCCAATATTTTTGTTGCTACTCCTCTTGACTCAGCTTCTCAACAAAATGTTCTTCAAGCAATCCCTTCTCTTATCACTTCCGAGAACTCTATTTTGACTGCTCCTGTTACTATCAATGAGCTTCAACAGGTAGTTTTTAAAATGCAAAAAGGAAAAACCCCAGGTCCTGATGGTTTTCCCATTGAGTTCTACCAAGAGTTCTGGGATATCCTTCATGCTGATTTATTAGAGGTGGTGGAAGAAGCCAGGAAAGCCAAAGAAATTTTGAAGGTTATCAATAAAACTTATATTACTCTTGTTCCAAAAGCTCAAGAGGTTGATCATATCTCAGCTTTTAGACCTATTGCTTTATGTAATGTTCTTCTCAAAATCATTACTAAGATCATGGCAGAAAGGTTGAAGCCTCTTTTGCATAAGATTATTTCCCCTGAGCAAGGGGGTTATGTGGAAGGGCATCAAATAGTAGATGAGATAGTTCTTGCTCAGGAAGCCATCCATTCCATGGATATGCAAAAATCTCCTTCCATGTTCATTCGGTTAGACTTATCCAAAGCTTATGACAGAGTGGATTGGCACTTCCTTATCAAAGTTTTGAGGCAATTTGGTTTCTCTAAGGATTGGATGGATTGGATTATGGGATGTATCTCTTTAGTTTCCTACTTAGTTCTTATCAATGGTAGGCCTTCTCAGTCGTTCCCAGCTTCCAGAGGTATTAGGCAAGGTGACCCGCTATCCCCTTATTTATTCATCATTCTTGTTGAATGCTTGGGTAGGACTATAACCAAAAAGAGGGAAAACAAAACCCTTGAGGGAGTTACCATTGCTCATGGAGCTAGACCTATCTCTCATATTCAATTTGTGGATGACTCTACTCTTTTAGGTAAAGCTACAGTTAAGGAAGCTTCTAATATTAAGCAAATCATTAGCTGTTTTTCTAAGGCTACTGGGCAGTTGATCAATGAAGACAAATCTAAAGTTATTTTCTTTCACTGCTCTTCCAGATAGGAATCCATGGTCTTGGATAAATTAATATATAAGAAGACCTCCCTTCCGATCACTTATTTAGGTATTCCCATCAATATTCAAAGGCAAAAAATAAATATTGGAATTGGTTGTTGGACAAAGTCAAGAAGAAAATTGGAAAGTGGACCAACAGGTGGCTTTCTTCTGGGGGTAGAATCACCTTGGTAAAATCAGTCCTTCAAGCTATTCCTATTTATGTATCTTCCGTGTTGAATATCCCAAAGGTTGTTCTTCGAGAACTGGATCAAATCAGTCATCGATTCCTTTGGAGTGGTACTAAGGAGAAAAGAAAATGGGCCTTGGTGAAATGGGACACTTTATGTCTTCCTAAGAATGAAGGGGGGTTAGGATTCCGGTCTTCTATTAATAACAACAAATCTTTAGCTGCTAAATTATATTGGAGGATGTTGCATAACCCCAATGCTCTTTGGGCCAATAATCTCTATGCTAAATATGTTGAGAACAAAAGTCCTGAAGACCTTGTTCGCTATCAACTTCCTACCAAAGGTTCTCCCATTTTAGCAGTTCTTAAGACTGGTGAGGATTTGATAAAGAAAAATTTATTTTGGATCATTCATAATGGTCAACAGAAATTTTTTGGATAGATTCTTGGGATGGTCACAAGCCTTTGATAACTCAGTTTCCCGATTGGAGGCCTTGGATGGAGGAGCTTCACCGAGCTAACTGGATAAAGGTGGCTAATTACTGTCGGTACCATACTCGGTAATTCAAAGGTTGGTAGATATTGGATCCCTATTGAGGACTGGCCTATTCAAATCCTAGAAAGGCAAAGACAAGATATCCAAGGCATCCTTCATATGAGATATCTCTCTTGGTCCCATGAAAAAGATTGTTTTGGTTGGAACAACACTACTAAGGGTGAGTATTCAGTTGCTCAAGGTTATTTGACCTTATGCCATAATAATCCCAACCAATCTTTTGACATATTTTCTCAGTTGTGGGCTCAAAAGATCTGGCCTAAGGTGAGGTTCTTTACTTGGCTTTTATTGCATCGTAGGGTGCTTACCGGTGAGCAACTTATGAAGCATGGTTTTCATGGCCCTTTTAGATGTGAAATGTGTGAAGAGAATGTAGAAACTCTCAACCATATTTTTATTGAGTGTACTTTAGCCTCTGAGCTATGGAGGAGAATGGCCACTTTACTTGGCTTACAATGGTCCAATTTTTTTACTTTTGAACAACTTTGGAGGGATTGGCCTAAGCAAGAGGGTGTTGATCATTTTATTAGGCAGTTAGTTTGGATGGGTTCTACCATTCTTCTTTGGAATATCTGGAATGAAAGGAACAACCAAATTTTTAATCAAGATAGGAAGGATATTCACTATATTTGGCAAAATACCATAGCCAACTTAGTTGAATCAGTCCATCAACTCCTTAATCACCCCCAAAACTCCCACCAAATATGGGATCAAGTGATGCAAATATTGAAGATTAAATCTTCTAAGGGCAACCAACTTAAAGGGAATGTGAGTATTTGTAATATGGATAGAACAAGAAATTGGCAACCTCCTCCTAAGGATTTTGGAAAAGTCAATACTGATGGTGCCTCTAGAGGGAACCCTGGAAAAGCCAGTGCGGGGGGAATTGGTAGACTTTCAGATGGCTCCCTGGTTTTTACTTTTGCTGAGAATTTGGGTATTCTTTCCAATAACCTTGCTGAGGGGTATGGTATCCTCAGAGGCCTTCAAGAGGCTACTAAGGTTGGATGGGAAAAGGTGTTAGTTGAGTCCGACTCTCAACTCATGATTAATATTTTGAAGACTCCTAAGAATCATAAGGTTGATTGGAGAATAAAAAGAATTATTGAGAAGATTCAATTAATCCAGATGGGATTTTTGAAAGTTGATTACAATCATGTGGTCAGAGATCAAAACAAGAGTGTTGATGCTTTAGCTAATTGGGCTTTGGACAAAGGTGATCTTACTTGTTATGGCCACCCTCCTAGATGGTGGGCTTCACAAATTAGGGAAGCTCTTCTTTCTATCATTTCTTTGGATGGCTCCAGTTCTGAAGGTACCTAGTTTCTTCTTGCTTTATTTTTGCTTCTCTTTGGTTCGCTCAGGTTATTTTAGTTCCCTAGCTCAAACTATTCTTTCTTTTGTTTCCTCTGTTGATTCTTGCCTTAAAAGTCTTCTGGTCTAGAAAGGTCATTGTTATGTTCATTTTTTTTCTTTTTTTGTTTAGTTTTTTAAGGTGTGTGTGTTCTTTTTGTTTTTGTGTTCTTTGTGTTGTTTTTTGTTGTTCTTGTGTTTTTTATGTTTTTTGTTATTGTTCTTGTGTTTTTGTCGTTCTTGTTCTTGTGTTTCTATTTGTTTGTGTTAATTAGTGTTTTTATGTGTGAGTGTTTTCTATGTTTTTTGTTTTTGTTTATTGTCTGTTGTTGGTTTTTTTTTATTTTTATTTTTATTTAATTTATTTAATTTTTTAGGTTTTGGTTGTGTTTATTTTTCATGTTTTTTTTTGTTTGTCTTTGTAGTGTTCTGTTGTTTTTGTCATGTTTGTGTTTTGTTATGTTGTTCTTGTGTTTTTTCTATGTGGTTCGTGTTGTGGTTTTTTTTTATCTTATTGTGTGTGTGTTTGGTTGTGCTTTTCTTTTTGACACACTCAAGGAGCATGTTTTTTATTTTATTTTATTATTTTTATTGTTATTTATTTATTTATTTAAATTGTTTTTGTGTGTTTGTTTGCTCCTTGAGTATGTCAAAGGTGGTAGGCCAGGTTCGAGTCCTGGGCATTTTTTGTGGAATGGATACCCCTGCCTCCTTGGGTCTTACCCGAAAGTGGCATCCCTTCTGGGATGTTTTCCACAAATTAAAAAAATAGAGGTTGGAAGACACTAGTTTTCTTAACATATTCAATGATTAGAAAAGACTTCTTGATGATGATGTTATGCACACTTTCAAAGAGAAGACTCAAAATCTAAAGTTGAACCAACATTAAACTAGATAGAATAATTGAAGGCTTTGATAAATGATCTACAAAGAATGGTGGAAAAAAAATATGGGTTATCCAAGATCCCATATGAGGATCTTGCATGGGATGCAAGAAACCTTGAAAATTTATAGTTTCCTAAAGGTGAAAAATGGTAAAATTTTCTACAATACTATCATAAAGATGATAAGGAGAACTGACAATTTTGTATTTTTATGATAATATGATACCAATTTTATAGACTCCATACCTAAGGATAATAATATGATCTAGGATCTATCACCAATCAAGATTGTCACCCCATGAAGTTACCATAATTGTAGTAACCCTATTGCTACCTTGGAGTCCCCCATATTTTGAATATTTAAAAAACCCTTGAATCAATCAATCAAAGCCTCAAAAAATCTAATTTTATAAAGTTTTAGTCAGAGGTGCAATTTGCTTAAAATGGAGCGATTAGTTCTTGAGGATAAAAACACTTGATAATGGAGTGATTTCTTCTTTAATACTATAGCACTAGACAACATGGAGTAAAAAATCCCAAGCAACAACAATTTGCTCCCCTTCCTCAATTGAATCACTCGTGAATAAGTTAAGGTGAAAAAGAAGTGCATAGATCATAAGGAATGTCTTTTAAAGAGATATTTTGGTATGTAGTGGAACATCAAAAAATTTTAGAAGGCTTCTAATACATTTAAAGATGTATTTAGAGGCATGTAACATTTGGAGGTGCATCATTTTGCTAAAGATGCCCCCAAATCTTTACTTTTACTAGGAGTAAGAATTTCTCACCCAAGGTAACTTAGGGGTGAATTCTTTCTATAAATAGGATCCATGGGATCCATTATAATTTTTTGGGGGACTTATAGAATCAAAGATAAATTTTGTGAGTCTCACATTATAATTTCTCTTTTTCTTATAATGTTAAGAAAATGATGAGATTTTTTACTTTCCATCATTAGAACTGCATTATTGAATTGTAAAATGCATAATGATTACAATATTTTACTTTTGTGCTTTTGTCATTCCTTGTTAATTCCATTTCATATGCATGAGATGCATTGTTGTTATTTTATTTTCTTATATGTTAGTTGATAACACACTCTCCTTGCTATGATTTTGACTATATTTTACTTTCAAATTTTCATATCCTAAAATTCCAAATTTAATTTTGTACATTTTAATTTCTATATCTGCTTTATACATTTAGCTTAGATTAGTTAAATTTAGCAAGAATAGTGGGGTATCCAAATTAAATTCAAAGGTTGATATGGGAAAACTCCCCTATCTTATAATTTTTTAAAACATAATTGTGGGCACATAAGAAAGACTTTTATGTGGTTCAACAATTTTTTTGGGAATAGGTTAAGTAATTTGTAATTAATTATTATCTTTGAGGTATCTGCACAGCTCGTTGGTGTATTCCATTGTGTCAATATAATATTATCTTGATCATTTGTATGGGAACTTAAGAAAATATTTATCTATTGTTTGTTATCACTCTTTTCATTTTTTTCTAATCTCTTGCTTTATTATTTGAGTTGATGTATTTCATCTATTCATTCTAACAAATAATTTTAAAATCTAACATGTTATCAAAGAAAGTATATGGAGCATTGTCACAAAGATATCTCTTGGAGCATCTTTTCTTCCTCTTATCATAAGAATAAATTATTTTTTGATACTTCATATTTTAGAATAAGGATCAAAGGGAAGATTCTATCCTCCATTATTTATCATCATCAAGTGCTAGAAAAAAATTTGAGGTCAAATTTTCAAGCATATCCACTCATTTGAATTCTCTATTCTTATACATGATCTCAATGTATGACCAATGTAAAACCTTCACATCCTCATAGTATAAGATGATCCTTAGGGTTGTGTGATTTTTTGGGATGCATCCTTCTCATATTACATGCATTTGAATGATGGAAGATAAATTTAATTTTTGGGTATGTAAATAAAGATACGTGATGATGACTTTAAGAAGTATCATAATCCTCCCTCTCACCCAAGTGCTATGGTGGCCTATATAGCATAGTGAATGTAAGGATTATATTATTTGTTCATAGGTTTGAGTCCTATGTATTGTTGATTATCTTGTTGCTTTGCTGCAAGGCTATGTTTTTGGTTTGAATTTAAGGACATGCCTACTTCAAGGAGTAGGGCCCTTACTTGTCACACTAGTGTAGCACAAAATTTTCACTAAATGGATGTATTGTTCATTCTTGATTTTATTAGTTCACAAGTTTGAGTCAACCCCTTCATTTATCTTTTAAATTCTATACTAGTTTTAGTATTGTATTGAGGTGGCATGGTTTTACCAAGGTAGTGATGACCCCTTATTCATTGTGGTAAAGTCTAATATATTGTCTAGAAGGGAGTCATGTAAAATATATGATCGGATGATTCCATGTTCAATCCTAAAACTATATCTTGGTAGGTATTTTTTTTAGGTAAGGTACTTTGAGAGGTGATGTGGGCCCTTGTTCATTCAAATTGCTCCAAGTGGTAGTCATTAATTATTGTACTTCACATAGTGGCATGCCTCACCCTATCTTAGCACAATAAGTGGTGTGATTTGGTTTGCTAAATATTTCTAGAGTTTTAGGAATTTAATTATTAAATTTTTTCTTAGAGAATTAATAGTCTCAAAATTTTAGAGTCCAAAATGTTTACATATGAAAATGTTTGAGGATAATTTTTTAGATCACAATTTTTTAAACTCTTCACATTGGCGACACTAGGTCAGCAACATGTTATAGTGCTAGGGATGATTTGGGGCTTATGGTACTTACCTAAATAGATAAATTTATAGTATTTTCTTAATCAAAATAACTATATTATTGAGAAGTAAGAATATATGGTACAGATTTGGTATGAACTTTTCTTGCGCTGAGAAAATTTGGAGTAGGCGAGAAGCGATGTTCTAGGGTTTCTGGAGCTAAGGAAAATCCAGGGCATCTGGTGGGTTTCCGTAGTGTTTTTCTGGTTACTGTGGATCTGAAGGCAAGTCTGCTGCCCCAGGAGGGTCCAATGGGGACTCCTCCGGATCCTCTCATAGGGAGAAAGAGCTCTTTTGTAGATTTGCTAAAAGATAAATCTCCATCTACTAATGACGAAGCACAGAGAAATGCTCTTCATATGCTCTTCAAGAACGCTGGAAAGAGATCAACAGCCCAACGAGTCAATGGATGCCTTCCACAGTCCGAATCAAGGCCCAAGATTGTCATCGAGCCAAGGATGGTCGAAGAAACAGTCTTATATAGAGCCAATCACGATCTGATCTATAAATTCATGGGTATTCGCCCTACCCTAAATTTCTTGCATTCCTGGGTCAGGCAAAACTGGGAGCCTCATGGTGAGTACTCCTTATGGTTTATTAGCAATGGGTATTTCATTGTTAGTTTTTCTTCTCTGGTCGATAGAAATAGGGCTTTTGAATCAGAAAAGAGGAACCATGGTCCGATAGGGTTATTTGTTCAACCCTGGAGAGTGGGTTTCGATCCTCGTATTGAACCCACGGCTGTCCCGGTTTGGATCCATTTGTATGCTCTTCCAATGGAGTTTTGGGGTGAGCAGGTTTTGGAAATGATCGATAACTCCCTTGGAAGACATTTGGGTGTCTCCAAAGACACCATAGAAGGAAACACAACTATTTTTGCAAGAATTTGTGTGGAAATGGATATTAGCCAGCCTCTACCGGCAGAGGTGGAACTTGAACTGGCAGGACTATCTTGGATTCAACAACTAGATTATGAGGCTCTGCCCTTCAGATGCAGAGTTTGCCACAAATACGGGCATTTGGCCCGATTTTGCCCAAATAATTTGAACACAAAAATGGAGGCCCCGCTAGGAATGCCAAATCTTCCTAGGGAGGGTAAGTCAACTCTAACCAAAGAACCAACCAATACTCCTCAGGGTAAAGAAGTTCAGAGAGATGGCTTTGAACAGCCCAAAAGAAGGAGAAAGCAAAAGAAAAATGGTAAAGAGCAAACACAACTCAAGCCAACCAATAGGTATGAAATATTTAAGACACTAGTGGACCAAGAGGATCAAGTCATGGAAGGAGTGGATGGGAATACTGAAAATAATAACATCCACGCTCAAGCTTCTCCTTCATCTCCCACCGTCATAGAACAGGTAATTGAGTACACTGAGTTACCGCAGTCAGAGAGTGCAGGGGCATTGATAGTGCATACCCAAGCGCAGCCAATAATCAAGGATGTCAGCATGGGAATAGCAAAAAAGAACAGAGAAAGGCCAACTCTAGGGATAACTCAGGTGGAAAAGAGATCAAAAAATAGCAACTCTCAAGGAGTGGGTAGAAAATCAAATAAGGACCTGCTAGCAGTTCAAGGAGACAAACTGATCACTGGAGGATCGGTGAGGCCAATTGATTCTTACTGCTCTCAAGGTTATCAATGATTATACAATCATGGAATGTTAGGGGTTTAAACAGTAGAACCCATCAATCTGTTGTTCAAAGACTCTTAGAAAAATGCAAAACAGATTTTTTGCTTATCCAGGAGACAAAAATGTCGTTAGATCTTATGTGTAAAATAGTTAACAGAATTTGGAGGGGCGCTGGTCATATGGATGTGGCTGCCCAAGGTGCCTCAGGGGGGATTGTTACTCTTTGGAACTCTCTGGAATGGACTGCAATAGAACATATAGCTTGGAGGGGTGTTCTCACATCTCATTTTAGGAATAATGTCACAATTGAACATGTTTTAATCACAAATTTTTATGGGGCTCAAAACCTTGATGGCCAGCAGCTTCAATGGAAAGTTGTGCATAACATGAGGATCTCAAGGGAAGATTTAGACTGGATTATTGTCGGGAATTTTAATGCTAAATTATCTTCTAGAGATCAGGAAGGGGGAACCCCAATTTTGGACCCGGGGGATCGTCTTCGATTGCCCAAGTCCAGGATTTTCACTTAGTGGATATTAAAGGCCCTGGAACCAACTTTACTTGGACTAACAAGAGGAGGGAGCCACATAGCAGGAAGGTAAAGCTAGACCATTTTCTGGTTTCAGAGGAGGCATTTGTAAAATGGAATACAAAATTTTAGATTTTGGAGGGTCCAGTTTCAGATCACTTTCCCATTTTGTTGGAGGGAGGGATTAAGACAGGGCAGCATCACAAACCTTTTAAATTTGAGAATTTTTGGTTACAAAAAGAGGATCTTCGAAAGAAAATTCCACAGTGGTGGGAAGAAGGTCGTCCACCTTTTGGGACAACAATGTTTAGATTCCACAAACAACTTCATTATGTCAAAGCTCAACTAAAACAATGGAGGCGAGCTAACAAGACAGACTTCCAGCTCCAAAGAGCTCCTTTGGTGGCCAGATGGGATGAGGTTCAAAAACACTTTAGGGAAGGAACAATTTTAGAGCAGCTCAAAGCCGAGGATGATGCCTTGCGTAAAGCGGTTGAGGACATTGACAACCAAGAGGAGACCTACTGGAAACAGAGAGCAAGAACCACTTGGTTATTAGAAGGTGATAGAAATACCAAATTTTTCCATCGGACAACTCGTGCTAGGAGACAGATGAATAACATGGAAGCTCTTCAAGATGAGAATGGACACTCCTTTGATACTCTTCCTGGTATGCATTCCCATTCAATGGATTATTTTTCTAAACTTTTTAAGGAAAGTATGGAGCAAGATGAAGAGGCTCAAAATGAAGTTATTGATGTCATACCCTCTGTTATCTCTGAAGAAGAAAATCAGACCCTTCTTAAACCCATTGATAGAGAAGAACTGAAGAATGTGGTCTTTGGAATGAGCACCGGCAAAACTCCAGGACCAGATGGCTTTCCAATTGAGTTTTTTCAGGCCTTTTGGGATACTTTGGAGGAGGATGTTTTGGCTGTCATAGAGGAGTCCAGAGGTAATAAAAGAATGCTTAAGGCATTAAATCATACCTTCATCACTTTAATTCCAAAAGGGGAGGAGGGGGTACATATTTCAGATTATAGACCTATTGCCTTATGCAATGTGATTTATAAAATAATCACAAAGGTAATGGCTGAACGGCTAAAACCTCTTTTACATAACATTATCTCCTCAGAGCAAGGGGGTTTTGTAGAGGGTAGGCAGATCTTGGATGGGGTGGTTCTTGCTCAGGAGGCAATCCATACAATGCAAAAATCTGGTAATAAAGGAATGTTCATAAAATTAGATATGTCAAAGGCTTATGATAGGGTGGAGTGGAGTTTCTTGTCAAAGATGATGGCAGCCTTTGGTTTCTCTCAGGATTGGATAGAATGGGTCATGAGTTGTGTTTCTACTCCATCTTATTCAGTGTTAATCAAGGGTCTTCCCTCGCAACCTTTTGGAGCCACTCGAGGCCTTCGTCAAGGGGACCCTTGCTCTCCCTATCTTTTCCTCATTTTGGCTGAAGGATTAGGTAGACTTTTCTTGAGGAGAAGACATCAAGGTTTGCTAACAGGTATCAAGGTGGGTGAGGAATTTTTGACTCACCTACAGTTTGTGGATGATACAAGATTGGTTGGAGTGGCCAGCTTCAGGGAAGCAAGAGTGATCAGAGATACTCTTAATGTCTACCTTAGGGCTTCAAACCAAGTCATCAATGATAAAAAATCCAAAGTGGTCTTTCTCAATCTTGATCAAAGGCTCCAGGACAGAGTTCTAGAGATCTTGGGATTCACAAGGACTTCTCTCCCAGTGGTTTACTTGGGGGTTCCTTTGCATTTTAAAAAACTAAAAATAGATATCTGGAAGAATCTTTTGGATTGTATCAAAGATAGAATGAATCATTGGTCTCACAAATGGTTAAGCTATGGGGGTAGATTAACTTTTTTACAGTCAGTCATTCAAGCCATGCCAATTTATAAATTCTCTATCCTGGCTGCCCCACATACTATATGGAAAGAGTTGGACAAGATGGCTAGAAGATTTTTATGGGAAGGAGTAAAAGGAGAGAGGAAATGGGCCTTAGTTGGTTGGGATAAAGTAACCCAGCCCAAGGTAAAAGGAGGGTTGGGACTGAGAAGATCCAAGTTAAATAATAAAGCTTTGGCTGGAAAGTTGTACTGGAGGTGGATTTCCCAACCAACCTCCTTATTCAGTAGAATCCTAACTAGTAAATATTTGGGTCATGTTAACCCCAATGAGGTGGGCCATTTCCCTTTGGATGGTACTGGATCCTTAGTGTGGCAGGCTCTCAAGCTAGGATCTCAGGTAGTTAAAGATCGATTGTTTTGGAAAGTGGGGAGAGGGGAGAAGGCACGTTTTTGGACAGATTCATGGGATCAATACCCACCCATCATTGTTGAATTTCTTGAATTGCAACCAATAAAAATAGCCATAGAAACCAAGGGATGGGTCCAAATTGAAAGTTATTTCATCACTAGTCAGCTGGGGGAGTATAAGTTTAAGCAGTTTAAGAAGTTGGAGGAGTGGCCAATTTCAATCCCTCCGGAGTTGGCACCCATCATGACTAAAATCTTGTCAGAAATATTTCTCACAGGTAGAGACGAGGAGGATGAATTAGCTTGGGGCTATGGGAGCCTTGGTGTCTATACAATGAAGGACGGATATGACAAGATCCTCCCAGAGCCTCCCCCCATTCATATCCGATAGAGGATTGGAGAAAGATTTGGCACTCCAAGGGCTGGCCGAAAGTAAACTTTTTTGCCTGGCAGTTTATGCACAACGAAATTCTCACTTTTGACAATCTCAGATGTAGAGGAATCATCGGTCCATCTCAATGTGTATTATGCTACAAGAACGAGGAAACAACTGATCACCTGATGTTTGAGTGCCCTTTCACGCGTCAGATTTGGAAGCGATGGCTTTTTTATTATAAAATTCAAGTTAATGGTGACTTGAATCGGACTAATATCTGGGAAAGATGGAAGAGGGGTAGATTTAAATCTAAAGCTCTTCGAATTGGTTGGGAGCTTGGATTAAACTTCATTTGGTGGCAAGTGTGGTTGGAGAGAAATGCTAGAATTTTTAGAGGAATTTTTTCCTCGTTAGATGGAGTTTGGCAGGTCATCTGGAGCAAAGTCATAGAAACTGTTGCCGTCTATGCTAAAGAGGAAACTCAGGTTGTTACTGGGCCAATGGAAGAGGGAGTTGAAGAGCAAGAGGGATAGGACAGAGCTAGTTGGAAACCACCCCTAGAAGGTTGGATTAAAATTAATACTGATGGAGCTGCAAAGGGCAATCCGGGTAGTGCCGAAATTGGAGTGGTTTGCCGGAATCATGATGGATCAGTGCTCTATTGGGAACTGCAAGGCTTGGGAAGAGCCACAAACAATGAAGCAGAAGCCATAGCTATCAAATCTGCTTCTATTTGGGCAGTTAAACAGGGCCACAGGAGGATAATTCTTGAATCTGATTCTCAAATAATGGTTGGAGCTCTAGATTGCATGAGGAACTTTGCTTTGAAAGCATGGAGGTTGAGGATTCTTGTCACTCAAATTAAGGAATTATGGAGGGAATTAGATGATGTGATTCCAGTTTATGTGAGTAGAGATTTAAACAAAGCGGCCGACTTCCTGGCTAAGATGGGTGCTGAGAAAGAGGTAGGGGTGCAGCTGCACAATGACATGGCTATTGAGGATGAGGTGATTAGGCAGGGTCTTGAAAGGTCCTTGAGCCAATGATCAAAGAAAAAGCAAAGGGAGGAAAATTGTCGTGATATCGTGACATGTTGCGTCGTCGTGGCCACTGGAGGAAAGTTGTCGCGATATCGTGACATGTTGCACCGTCGCGGTCACTAGAGGAAAGTTGTCATGATATCGTGACATGTTGCGCCATCGTGGTCACTAGAGGAAAGTTGTCATGATATCATGACATGTTGCGCCATCACGGTCACTGGAGGAAAGTTGTCATGATATCGTGACATGTTGCGCTATCACGGTCACTGGAGGAAAGTTGTCACGATATCGCGACATGTTGCACCGTCGCGGTCACTGGAGGAAAGTTGTCATGATATCATGACATGTTGTGCCGTCACGGTCACTAGAGGAAAGTTGTCATGATATCGTGACATGTTGCTCCATCATGGCCAAGGGAGGAAAGTTGTCATGATTTCATGACATGTTGCTTCGTCGCGGCCAAGGGTGGAAAGGTGTCACGATTTCATGACATGTTGCTCCGTCGCGGCCAAGGGAGGAAAGTTGTCATGATTTCGTGACATGTTGCTTCATCACGGCCAAGGGTGGAAAGGTGTCATGATTTTGTGACATGTTGCTTCGTCGTGGCCAAGGGTGGAAAGGTGTCATGATTTCATGACATGTTGCTTCGTCACGATCAAGGGAGGAAAGGTGTCATGATTTCATGACATGTTGCTTCATCGCGGCCAAGGGTGGAAAGGTGTCACGATTTCGTGACATGTTGCTTCATCACGGCCAAGGTTGAAAAGTTGTCATGATTTCATGACATGTTGCCTCATCGCGGCCAAGTGAGGAAAGGTGTCGCGATATCGTGACATGTTGCATCATCACAGCCAAAGGAGAAAAAGTGTCGCGATATCGTGACATGTTGCATCGTCGCAGCCAAAGGAGAAAAAGTGTCATGATATCACGACATGTTGCATCGTCGCAGCCAAAGGAGAAAAAGTGTCACGATATCGTGACATGTTGCATCGTCACGGCCAAAGGAGAAAAAGTGTCACGATTTCGTGACATGTTGCATCGGCAAGACCAAAGGAGAAAAAGTGTCACGATATCGCGACATGTTGCATCACCGCAACCAAGGGAGAAAAAGTGTCATGATATCGTGACATGTTGCATCGTCGCGACCAAGGGAGGAAAGGTGTCACGATATCGCGACATGTTGCATCGACGCAGCCAAAGGGGAAAAGTGTCACGATATCATGACATGTTGCATCATCACGGCCAAGGGAGGAAAGGTGTCACGATATCGTGACATGTTGCATCGTCACGGCCAAAGGAGAAAAAGTGTCACGATATCGTGACATGTTGCATCGTCACGACCAAAGGAGAAAAGGTGTCGCGATATCACGACATGTTGCATCATCGCAACCAAAGGAGAAAAAGTGTCACGATATCGCGACATGTTGCATCATCGTGGACAAAGGAGAAAAGTGTCACGATATCATGACATGTTGCTTCATCACGGCCAAAGGAGAAAAGTGTCGCGATATCATGACATGTTGCATTTGCGGCAAAGTGAGAAAATGTGTCGCGATATCGCGACATGTTGCATTATCGCGGCCAAAGGAGAAAAGTGTCGCGATATCGTGACATGTTGCATTTTCACGGCCAAAGGAGAAAAGTGTCGCGATATCGCGACATGTTGCATTTTCGGCCAAGGAGAAAAGGAAAGGCGAAAGGAGAAAAGTGTCGCGATATCGCGACATGTTGCATTTTCGCGGCCAAAGGAGAAGAAGGAAAGAGTGTCGCGATTTCGCGACAAGTTGCATCAACCGATCATGCCGATCCCCTCGCTAGCTAGTTATTGGTTCAAGAGATTTGGCTCCATTGCAAATCTTCTTTTACTCTTGTAATCATGTGTTCTCTTTGATTTCTGCTGGGAAGTGTCTCTTCCCAAATTGTAATTGATCTTTGTTTTAATACAAGTTTTTTCAAAATTTTCAAAAAAAAAAAGAATATATGGTACATATTTATGTAAAGACTAAAATTTCTTGATGAAAATGTGAAATTTTCACTTTTACACAATATAAAATATATATTTTTTGATGAGTTAAAATTTCATTAAAAGTGGTTTTTGAAAGGGACCCCAAAACCTTATTACAACATACCATACAAAGGCTAGAGGATGGACCAAAGGAAAGGCCAAAGGATAGGTCGAAGGATAGGCCAAAGGATAGGCCAAAGAAAATGTTGAAGGAAAATTACATTAAAAACCCACCTGAGATGGGGATAGATAAACTCGCCCAGGCGGGAATAAACTAGGAACATTTTTTAAAAAACCTACCCAAAGTAGAAAATTTGAAAAATATCCCTAAGCAAGGAATTTGAAATTTCCTGCCCAAGCAGGAATAATACAAATTGAAAAGTCTCACTCAAGGAAAAACCAGAAATTGGTATCCTTCCAAGGAAAAACTAGATACCGAAACCACCAAACAAAAAATCCTCCATGATATGGCTGGAGTAGAGGAAATACCAAGAAGTATCATCCCGCTAGGGATGAATGTAGGGACACAAAAAAATAATACCAAAACAACATCCCGCACAAGGCCTGGAAGATGGAGCAACAAATCTGAGGATTTCTATAGGCCATAAAATCCCCTTGCACATGAGGTAGATCTACAAGGAAATTGGAATAACCAGAGGAGGTATAATTGTAGAACATAAGGAGGGTGGGAGGCCCCCAGGGAACTTGAATAGAAGAATCCACAGGGTTAAAAATTATAGGCATTAAGCATAGGTCCTCCCCAAGACCAAAAGGTGCAGCAGAAAACCCTAGTCAACCTTTAACTCCACCATCGAATGACTTCAGGGAACCTAAAAAGGAAAACCAACAGGATATCAACAGTAAGAAAAATAGAGGCCCCCACAAAGCCAATAAATATATGCTCAAATACCACTAGGTAGACCAAATATAGGATCATGAAGAGCAGATCCACAGAAGAGAAGCACAAGGTCCCCCCAGAACAAAAAGATGCTATGAAACTTTACTCAAGAAGCACAAAGATGAAGTTAAAACCTTATTCAAAATCTATGATACTACACATCTGAAGAACCTCTAAAAACCAACTCCAAGTAGAGAACCTATAATAAAAATGAGATATATCTAAGAGCACCAGGGAAAAGGAATCCCTGAAGCAACCCAAAAAACCCAAGGGAGGTCCCAGGGACGTCCTAAAACTGAGGCACAAAAAAAAACTCTCAATCAGAATAGGAAAGGGTAGACAAATGGAAAATTGAACTCCCAACCAATGGATATCATCTGCAAAAATAGCTAGCCAAGAAATAAAGGTCAAGAAAGTGCTAAGGAACTGGGACAAAACAAGGGGAAGGGGAAACAGGGAAGCGGATTGCAGTTCCCCCCCAAAAGATTTTTCTCTTAAAACAAAACACACATATATGTTGTTATTTCAATATTTTTTAATTAATATGCACATCTATAGTTTCTACTTCCCTGTAGTTATAAACTTTGCTACTTAACTGACATGATAGAGAATATTCATAACTATAATTTTTACTTTCCTTCAATTCCAAATTCCACTACCTAACAGACATGACATAGAATATGCAAAAGTATAGTTTTTACTTCTATTTAGCTAAAAATTCTACTACCTAAATGATATGATAGAGAACATGCATAACTATAGTTTTTACTTCTCTTCAGTAACAAGCTATTACCTAATTAACATGACAGAAATATGCACAACTACAATTAAAAAATAAATTGACCTTGCTTAGAATTAATTAATATGTATAACTTAGTTTTTGTTCAATATCACATTTCCAACATTCTTCCCTTTGATTCTGAGAGGTCTCACAATATTATCTCTAAGTTTTAAGAACTAAGCTTTGGCAACTCTATTTATGAACACATCAACAAGCTGCTCTTGAGAGCTATAATTCTTCAACTTTGTTCTTTTATTTTGGACCATATCCTTGATAATTTGATAATTCAAATCAAAGTGTTTAGACCTAATAAGATGGATGAGTTTGTTTGTCAATTCGAATATACCCATATTATCATTAAAAATTATTGTATGATGATATTGCATCTCACCAATCTCCTTCAATACGTTTTTAAGACACAAGGATAGTGCACTAGCTAAAGTGATTGCAATACACAACTTATATGGAGAAAATATCAACCAATCCTTGATTCTTTGAGCTCCATGTGATTAGTCTAAGTCCAAGAGAAAAATAATTTCTAGAAGTAGAATTTTGGTCATTCAAGCTATTGCCCCAATCATAATCACTAAAACCAATAAGCTCCATTTTCTTAGTTGCATAATAATGAATATCAAAATCAAAAGTACCTTTCACATATATCAATATTCTCTTGGAAGCCTTCAAATGAATTTGAGATGGTTTATTCACATACATTGAAACAAGAGAAACAATATAAGCAATGCATGGTCTAATGTTAGTGAGAAAAATCACACTTCCCACAACGTTCCTCTAACCTATCACTTTTAGTTTCTCAGCTCCATCATCCTTGCACAACACTACTCCATGAACAATTAGAGTGGAAATTGGTTTACTTTTTTTATACAAAACTTCTTCAACATATCTTTAGCATATTTGTTTTGGCAAATAACAATTTCATCTTCACATTGATGAACCTTTTTCCCAAGTAATTAATGCATCAACGCCAAATCCTTCATTTTAAACTCATTCATCATAGTATTTTTAAAATCATATTTTATTTTGAGTTGCTTCTTATATAAATTAGGTCATCTACATACTAACATACAAGAATAATTTCATTATCTACTTTATTGAAGTAGAGTGTAGGCTCACTCTTGCTCCTTTTGAAGTCACTTTGTTGAAAATATCCATCTATCCAAGCATACTAAGCCCTTGGTGCTTGATTGAGGTCATACAAGGTCTTCTTCAACTTGTATACAAAGTCTTCTTTACCTTTAACCTCAAAATATTATGATTGTATATACACTTCTTCTAAGTACCCATTCAAGAAGGCACTTTTCACATCCATGTTATGTACACTTCATATCTTATGGGATGCCATAGAAATGACCATTCTGATTATTTCTTGCCTTGCTATAGGTGAAAATTTTTCTTCATAATCAATTCCATACAATTGTGTGAATTATTTTACAACAAACTTAGATGTATGTTTTTCAATACTACCATCACTATTTTACTTTATCTTGTAGAACCACATGGAACCCACACATTTCTTACCATTGGGAAGTCTCATAAGCTCCCAAGTATCATTATTTTGAATGGAATTGATATCTTCTTGCATTGATTATACCTACATATCATTAGTACAAGCATCTTCAAAACAAGAAGGTTCAAACTTAGGTTGAGACATCAAAGAATAATTAACTGACTCACTTTTAGGATATTCATTATCATCTCCATATATGTATAGTATTTCTAATCTTGAAATAACTTGATTGAATTCTTGAGCTTGGCCTCTTGTATGCCTCCTTTCAAAATTGCTACCAATAATTTTAATTGGCAGGTGAACTTAAAGAGTTATCTTACCCTTCTTAGTCTTCATAAGATCAATAATGGGTGATGAATTACTTGAAGAACTTGATGAAATCTCCTTAGGAATGTTTGAAGAACTATTTAAAGGACTGCTTGGTGGACTTAATGGAGGAGTAGGTATGGTAGTAGGTTGTTCACCACCAACACTATCATTACTAAAATTTATGGTATTACTAGCTTGGCCTCTTTGATGACCATATGATTCCCATTCATTGATAATAACATCTCTAGAAACCACCAATTTGTTAGTATTTTGATAATAAATCCTATAAGCTTTGCTATTTTCATAATATACAACAAAAATATAAGGCTCACTTTTTGGATCAAGCTTCTTACTTTTCTCATCAACAACATGAACACAAGCTAAATAATTAAAATTTTTAAAATGATTAACATTGGGTTTCTTCTCATATCATGCTTCATAAGGAGTAATCTTATCAAAAGCACTTGTACATCTCCTATTAAGAATGTATATTACTTTAGCATCTACATTAGCCCAAAAAGAAATATTCATCCCCTTGGTTTGAAGCATGCTTCATACACTTTCAACTATAGTCTGGTTCTTTATTTTAGCCCCCCATTTTTTTGAGGAGTGTAGGAAGTTATGAGTTACCTCTTGATTTCATTGTTATCACAAAACTATGTGAACATAATTGGACAATACTCACCACCACTATCAGTCCTTAAACACTTAATTTATATCCACTTTCATTTTTTATAAAATATTTAAATTTCTTGAAAACATCTAAAGCCTCATCTTTATTCTTCAAATAATATACCCATCACTTTCTAGAAAAATTATCAATAAAAGTAATAAAATAAGATGACTTATCCAAGCTTTTGGTTTGCATTGGGTGGAAAATATCAGATTGAACTAATTCGAGTGGATGTTGGTCCCTCTATAATTTTTATCTTGGAAACCTTTCTTTAGCATGCTTACCTTTGGTACATCCCTCACAAATGTTTGTGATATTCAACTTTGGACAAACCAAAAACCAACTCTTAAAATTTCAACAACTTCAAACTTTAAAATTTTAAGTGGTCATATCTCAAATGCCATAACCAACCCTTATCTTCAATAGAAAAAATTGACAAGCTATTGTCATTACCTCCAAAATTCAAAGGAAATATTCTATTGCTTGATATGGCAACAATAATGATAACTTTGTTCCCATAGTTATTGTCATGTATGATACATTGCTTATCATCAAAACAACTCTGTAATTATTATTAAAAAAACTGCCCAAAACTCAAATAATTATTCTTAATATTAGGAGTGTAATAAATATAATGATTTTAATTTTTTCCTTAGTATTTATGTCCATTACACTTTTTTTTTTCACCTCCAAAAAACTTGTTATAACCAAGCTTGACCTTGGTCTTTAATTTCTCATCCATAGTAGAAAAAAACATCTTGTTTCTTATCATGTGGTCGGAATAGCTAGAATCAAGATACCAAGTCTCTTGAAGAGTCTTTTCAGACTTGTCATAGGATAAGAATAAGTTGCTTGAAACTTCCTCAATCTCATTTAATATTTTTTCTTCATTTGCAGATTTTACTCTACATTCTTTTCCAAAATATCCGTACATTTTACAATGGTAGTATTGAATATTTATTTTATCAAGTATTCCTCTTCCTCTAGTAGTAGGACCATCTCTTCCTCCTAAGAAAATTTGATTTTTACCTTTTTCCTTATCCTTGTTCTTGTCCTTAGTTGCTTGTACTAGAACCATCACTCTTTGATACTCTTACCTTCGAGGTAAAATTCATCCCTTCACCTTTACCAAAGGTGCCTCTTAGTCTTTCCTCATATGACATAAGAGAACCAATAAGGTGATCAAACTCCAATGTGATTAAATATTTACTCTCTTCAATAATTATGGTAACATGGTTCCATCTTAGTCTTAGCATTTTTTCACAACTTCATTGTCTATTGTTTCTCCAAGACTGGCCATTTTATTAACCACATATTTTGTTGCAACATAATATTCACTTACACTATTAGATTCTTACATCCTCAAGTTCTCAAAATATCTCTTCAATATTAAGAACTTGACCACTTTCACTTGGCCATTGACATGGTAAGCCTCTTGTAAATCCTTACAAAAATATTTAGATAATTTTGTATATGCAATCCTTAGAAATAAACTCTTGTATAGAGCTGATTGAATGTGGTACAATGCTAAATAATTCTTCTTGGCCTCCTTATTTGCTTGTCTATAATTATGTGAGATAATAGACCAAGTTTTTGGATCACCATAACCAACCTCAATAATATCCCAAAGATATTTCCTAGTCAATAACATCCTCATCTTAATGCTCTAGTAGTCATAATCTTACCTACTAAACTCTAAAATAGGAAGGGAGTTATTGTTAACCATTATCAATGGTTAGAAAGAATAGGTACTCAAACTCACTCTAATATAAGAACAATAATGGCTTTGATACCAAATATAAAATATGCTATTTTATACAATACAAAAGAGCTAAACACACATGTTGTAGTCATTCCAATATTTTTTGGTCAATATGCACAACTAGAGTTTTTTTTCCTTCAATTACAAATTCCACTACCTAATTGACATGATAGAGAATATACACAATTACAATTTTACTTCTCTTTAATTACAAATTCTACTACCTAACTAACATGTTAGAGAATATGTATAACTAAATGTTTTACTTCCCTTTAGTTACAAATTCCAATACCTAACTAACATGATAGAGAATATGCACAACTATAGTTGTTACTTCCTTTCAGTTACAAATTCCACTCCCTAATTGACATGACAAAAAATATATGCATAGCTATAGTTATAGAATAAATTGACCTTTATCCAATGAGATTTTGCTCAATATCAATTAATATGCATAGCTTAGGTTTTACTTAACATCACATTTCCAAAAAAAAAATCATGTATGTAAGAAGAGGGAAACCCTAGGTCTATTTCTAATGTTGGTTGAACTTGACATTGTTTTTCATATTAAAGATAACAGTGATCACACCAAGGTATGGATTAAGTTGAAAGACTTATTTGGAAGGGTTAATGCCATAAAGGTTAGTTGATTGGAGTTGGAGCTCTCCTCTCAAGATAGTGGATTTCAGTAATATTGAAGACTATATTTATAATTTAAGGTTTGACAGCAAATATTTCATCTTTAGGAGGAAATATAAATTATGATATAGAATGTGTCAAGATTATTCTTGCTAATCTTCCTTCTTTCTTTCAAATTGTTAGACTAATGATCTATGTTGTTCCTACAAATTTAAAGAAGCATTTAATTTAACATTAAATTCTATCTTTTTTATTATCATTTAATTTCACATGGGCTTATGAATGTATGTCATTTAATCTCATGTAAAGACTCATGCGAATAATTTCAAATTGGTGGAGACTCAAGGTTCAATGACATAAGGATAAATCAAAGTCTTCAAATAAGGATACTATAAAATAGAGATATATCTTGCTAGGAACTACTTAGTAAGGTTATAGAATATTAAGACAAAGTTGAGGAAGGCAAGAAGGATTATTCTAGATGACAAGGGATACTTTGATGGGTCCTCATATCATAATGAACTATCCAACTAGAGATTCCATTAAGGGGAATATATTATTATTAATATTTTCTCCACTTAAACCCCTTGTTTAGATTATGGGGGGTTCTTCAAAATGTGTATTATAACCTTAATTAGACTAAGCTAGAAATTTATGATTCGATTGAGGGGGTCATATATCAACCATCAATTGGACCATATTCTAATTCCATTGAGAAGCAAAACATAGAAATTATTTCTTTTACTACAAGGGATGAATCTAACTAGGATTGACCTCTATTTTGAATACTATTTGATTAGCTAAACACGTGATCATCATACATTATCAATATGGGGACATATAAACTCAATTAAAGAATTTTCAAATGCAACCATCCATAAAGGAAATCAAGATCTAACCTAACTAACCTATTTAAAGAACTAAAATAGATATATATTAGTATAATTCTACTCCTACTATAATGGGAAAGGGCCTTTCCTCCTCATATAGATAGGGGGGCCTTGTTGCATTTAAATGAGACCTTGATACCCTTAGCTCATTATAATATCACTCAATTAATAACACAAGATAATGAAAAAGTGGAATTTTTTCAGAGTTTGTATGTACAATTTCTAACCCTTTACTATGCAATATGTTATCTCTTTTATAGAAAGGCCATACAAAATAAATCAATAAAAACCTACCAAAATAAAAGTTATGTAATATGAAATAACTAGCAACAAACTCAACCAATTCTATCTAGGGGAGATAACAACTAGAATAAGTTGGAAAGATTCTAACTAGTTTAGATCTAACCAAATTAGTTAAAAATTAATCTCAACAAATCTAATATTTATCACAAAATTTATTTGTGATCTATCTAGTTTAGATCTCGTTGTTATAAAATTCTTTACAAATCTAGAGATCTTTCTATAAGTGAGGTATCCCTTAGGCAAGGGATCAAGTAGATGAAGTATCCCATAGATAAAGTATTACATAGACGAACCACATGACCAGCGTTATGCATAAGGGGTAGTACTAAAAAAGTAATTATAAAATTGGGGTGAATCTAGGTGAATGGTGTATAAACTTTGGGGCAAATTTTTTAAAATTTTGTAGAAAATTTATCAAAATATGGTGATTTTTTTATTTTTTTGCACAAAAATTATCAATAAAATTTTATGGCTACTATGGCAAAAGGCGAGTGGCAGAAGGTGAGTGGCAGAAGGTGAGTGACATAAGGCAAGTGGTAGAAGGCGAGTGGCATAAGGCAAGTGGCATAAGGTGAGTGGTAGAAGGTGAGTGGCATAAGGTGAGTGGCATAAGGTGACTGGCATAAGGTGAGTGGCATAAGGCGACATAGCATAAGGCAACTGGTATAATATGACTGGCATAAGATGAGTGGTATATGGCAACTAGTATATGACAAGTGGTAGATGGTGGATGGTAGATGGCAAGTGGAAAATAGAAAGTGGTACAAGGTGAATGGCAAATGGCGACTGGTAGATGGCAAATAGTAGATGGTGAGTGGCATATGGTGAGTGGTATATGGCAAGTGACATATAGTGAGTGGCATATGACGATTGGAATATGGTGAGTGGTAGATAGTGATTGGCAGATGGAGATTGACAGATGGCAACTGGCTGATGGTGACTAGTTGATGGTAACTAGATAATGGTGACTGATAGATGGTAGGTGGTAGAAGGTGAGTTGCAGATGGTGATTGGAATATGGCAACTAGAAAAAGGTGACCATCCAAGATTATTAATAATATGGCACCACATGTTATCTCGTCTACCACGTGTCATGCATCTATCAAATTTTGCCATGCAGACTTCTATAAATACATATGCAGGGTCATTTTTTACCTTTCCTACAGTGTTTTCTAGAGCAATTCTAGAGCTTTTTCTAGCATTTTTAGAGCGTTTTCCATAGCAGTTTCAGAGCATTTTCAAATGCTTTTCAAAGCATTTTGGCAGCATTTTTAGAAGGTTTTGGCAACGTTTTAGAAGGTTTTGCCAGTATTTTTAGAAGGTTTTGCAAGCATTTTTAGAGTGTTTTCCAGGGTATTTTAGAGTGTTTTCCTAAGTGTTTAAGAGGATTTTCCTGCGTGTTTTCAGAAATGGCTAGCTCTTCCTCTCCTCTTCCTTCTAAAGTGAATTTTAGGAGCTTCTACTACCCCAACATCAAGAACATTTTTAGCACTCCTAGAAGAGATTCGTAATGGATTTACACCTCCGAACTTGTTGGTGTATTGAAGATGCCATAGTTGAACATTAACGTTTAGTTGATGCAATGAATCATTAGTTATTACAACCATGACATATCTATTGTTACGATTAAAGTGGATAACAAGGACATTGTTTTTTCTGTTAAACCCTTTGATGTGCAATGACTAACAAGGCTGCCATTTTCAGATGGTGTATTGGTGAACAACCAGTACGCCTTGATCGATGATGATAAATCCACCCTAGAAATCGTTTACTCTATTCACTCAGACAATTTGAAAGGTATATTTTTAAAATTTATTTTTTATTTAACATTAAATATTGATGTATTGTAGTTTACATTATCTAATAATGTTCTCCTTGTTGTAATTTTTATTTTCTAATAATGTTCTCTCTTTTTTTAGCTAATTCTTCTAAGTCCAAAAGGGGCTTAAACATTTCCAACTTTGGAGACAAATTTATTTATGCTTGCATTGAATTTTTTAGGCAAGGCTTATTCTACAGGGGCGACCTACAAAAATACATTTTTGGGCACTATCTTTATTGATTCAATGTATTGGTGGCGGAATATTTGACTGGTCCACGCACATTTCCAACCACCTAAAACTGGACCTTTTGAGTGCCCAAAAAATTCAAACTTCATATACAGTGACAACCAACAATTTTATTCTTTGTCTTTTTTAGGAAGCTTATTTCAATCTTCAACAAAGCAATCCTCCCATTGCATTGCACCCCAGTTTGTTGGCTATTGGCATGACTAAGAATGAAATACAGGTAAACATATTTTTTGGAATATCTTTGTTTTATTTTTTTCAATCTATCTTGTTATTTTCTAATTTTATTTTGAAAACAGAGAAGAGCATCTCAGTATTCAAGTAAAAGGGATGTTGCATTTAGGATTCAAGAAGTGTATGTTGATTCTGACTCGCAGTCACAGTCATCACTAGTAACTCCCTCCAAATGTGTGAGGTCTCATGGTGATTAGATTCAACATACACATGTGGTTCCTTTTACTTCTTAAATTTCTACAGTCGACATGGAAGAAGTTACCTCCAGCCCACAAGGTAACCTTATTATTCAAAAGTACTATTTTAAATGATGTATTTTAATGACTTAAAATTATGTTTTTTGATTTATTTTAAATATTTTTCAGAGAAAGGGTAAATGGTTGAATCATCAATGGCTACAGAGTCTGAGTGTGGTATGTTTGGTTAAAATAAATCTCTTTTATGATATTGTTATTTACACAAGATTAAATTTATATTTTCATGCGAAATTTTATAGATAGACATGTTACATTCAAAAGACTAAAAAAATATGCCTCCACCGTCTACCTAGCCGCAAATGCAACAACAACCATCAACACAACAAGTTCCTGTCCATCCACAGTAGGTACCACCGATGAGGAACCAATCATGCATGCATGGTAAAATGTTCCTCACACCACCATCTCATGATACAAGAAGTGCTACCCAAACACACAATGTGTCTGAATCTAATATTTTTATTTTACCAATTTTAACCCTAGAGAATTTCTCAAATGTTGAGAGTGCGTCTCATATGCCCTTAGGAACTCTAGATTGTGATTTTATTTATTAGGATATGAATCCTCAAAATTTCCCTTTAAAAGCAAGTGATATGCTTTAATATGAAGAGGGCAATGATGAAGAAGAAAATATTGATGTAGATACTGCCAAGTTTCCTCCTCCCCCCAGCAAGTCACCGTCCATCATCTAACAGATGATGATAAAGTAATTTTTTTTGAAAATGTGTTATTAGCTAATAGATGTAAAGCTATAGTTCATAATAATCTTCTTTTAGATATTGATAAATTGAAAGAATGGGAATATTGGGCCAAGGTTTTTATTAAAGAAATAAATGGCCGATATAAGAATTTTTTAAAGAGAAAAGATTTGTTTTTAAAGGTTGAGAATGAGCCCCAAAATCTTGATGCTTTGCTACATAAAGCTGAATCTAGCACTATGGAGGTAAATTCTGCATACACAGATGAAGTTCTAGCCATTGTTTTGAATTGTTTGGAAAACCTCAATGTAGAGGCCCAAGCATATTTCAATGAATGGGCACTAGATCAGAACAAAGTAGTTGTTGCAAAAACTGCATGACTTACAACTGATGTAAGTTTTACATCTAACTAAAAAATCATTTTTTCTTAAATATGTTTTGTTTATAAATATTAACCGTTTTTCACTTGTATTTTGCAGTCTAATTTCCAGCACTTAAAGCAATAGGTCAGTGCCATGAAAACGTTGATCAAGACTACCAAAATTAGTATTAATAATGCTATTGAAGTGAAGAAGAGGTTACAATACACTGTTAGAGAAAATAATTGGTTGAAGAATTTTATTAGAGATAGGGCTTGGATGTCGAGGTTGTATTGAAATAAAATGAGAAAGAGTTGAATGCACCTTTTAAAGAAGATCCAACGAAGGAAGAAAGTTCATTGTTATCGGGGATCAACACTATAGCTGAAATTTTGGTTAGGGTTGGTGCATTAGAAGCAAAGGATATTGAGATAGATGAAGGTGGAACCTTAGGAACCATACAAAAAGAATAGAAGTTTTTTGTTTTAAATTTTAAGTGAAACAAAAACGCTTTGATATTTTTTTTAAATTGTGAAAGAATGGTATCTTTCTTGAAATCAATGAAAGAGACAATTTTCAAAAAATTTGTATTATATTTTTGAAATTTTATTTTAAATATTGTTATGTTTTGATTATTTGTGTTGATGTAGAAGTTTGTTGTTTTTAATTTGAATTGGAACAAAAAATGTTTGATATTTATTTGTAAATTGTGAAAGAATGGTATCTTTTTTGAAAATTGAAATCAATGAAAGAGAAATGATTGGAAATGTTTATTGTCATCGTATACCAGTTTTGATTATTTGTGTTGATGCATTAAGTAATTTTGAATTATGTGGATGCAGTATGCCAATTTTGATTATTTGTGTTGATGCATTAAGTAATTTTGAATTATGTGGATGCAGTAAGATGTTCTTTTATGTTATATGAAATAATTTGAAATGACTAGAAATGCAGCATAGATATTTACTTTGACACATTGCCATAAATGATATATACAATACAAATCTACCAAAAAATTTGAAACTTTAGACTAATAATTCAATAACAAGGCTTATGTAAAATGATATACAAAATATCCAATAACACATTTCTGATATAAAAGATAATGTAGTGTTCTAATCAACACTATACAAGGGGCTATTCAAATAATCCAATTTCATTCAAATATACATAATCAATCAGAGGGCTATGCTATACAAAGTATCCAATGGCATTTCTAATATCATATTATATGATTAATGACATAAAAATTATACAAAGTATCCAATTGCATTTCTAATATCATATTATATGATTAATGACATCAAAATTACATTTATCAAATTACAATATAATCTCAATATTCCTTTCATTATAATGTTGAACTCAAATCAAATCAAATGAAAGCATCCTTTCATTCTAATATATGAAATCAAATCAAATGATAATATGTGAAATCAAATCAAATGAAAGCATCCTTGCATCATAATTCTGGAAGCTAGAACAAAATCTTTTCAGATTGTACAAAATCATTTGCACTCATACCCAAAATTTTTGTCATCATAATCTGATCAATGTTACCATCATCCTCATCATCCTTAGTATTCATTACACCTCTTCTCTCTACCATAGATTTCCAGTGTGACAATTCTATTTCATAAGGAAACTTCTCCACCTCATAGGTCAACACATATACTCTCAAACAATTTTCCAAATTTTTGTCCAACCTATTTCAAACTTTAGATTTTACATATGATAATGCACTGAATACCCTTTCATCTTCCACTGATCCTAAAATCATTGTTTGACATAATTCATATAAATTAAAATATTCACTCATAGTATGTTGTAAGATACTATTGGGATGTAATATTCTCCACAAACGTGAAATAGAACATGTTTCATGATGGTTAGAGAGTTGTGAAACTTGAGCAGACATTGTTGTTCCAAAATAATTTGATTATTTTGTCAAAATATCTCTATTGAGAATGCCATTGATTTCAATACCATTGACTACCACACTTTTACTAAAATGGCTAGCAAGAATGCCCATGTATTTGAGAAATAAACCATTTATAATATGGTATTCACTACAAGGATCCCAAAACATCGGATTAACCACACCCATAGCCTCAAGCAATTCATCTCTTTGAAAACGGTCTCTTATTTCTTTTGTCAATGATTTTTCTATTTATTTTAGTTTAATTTTTGTATCATGTACAACTACATTAAATCTATTGTAGTTTATGGGCATTTGCTCAACTTCATTTGTAGCTATATCCATTCATAGACCAAAATAATATAAAGGTATTTCATTTTCGTGGACATTAATACATAGATGATCATTTATATTGAACTTCAAAAAGCTCTGAGGATCATTCACATTTGTTAATGCTCTCCAACTCTCAAACATGGGATCCATAAAACTTTGACCAGATGCGTACATCATATCAATATGCATGCAAATTTGTTTTCTCACCTTGATGAAATCCATAATATAAATTGATCTTTCTTGTGCAATTTTGATCAAAGTATTCATTTCTTCCAACATTGGAAGAATACCACACAATGTGAGAAGTGTTTCAAAGTCACTCATTCAAAATAGTAAATCTTTAGCCTTATCAACTGCCCTACGATTTGCATACATAAACCCTATCAAGGATTGATATTCTTTGAAAACTCTAAATGTCGGTTGATACATTGAAATCCACCTAGTATCCACATCATTTAACAGTTTTTTACCTTCAGTAACTCCTAGTGCAAACTATTGAAACTCTAAAAATATTTTTGGACTACACGAAAAATAATCATGAATTTCATGGACAAGCTCTTCCACTCTTGCAACATTTGTAAATGTATCCACAATTTTGTATGCAAGATTCATTCTGTGAGCCATGAAATGAATAGGGATCAAATATGGGGTAACAGATGTTTGTAGTCTAACACAAAGACCATTCCTATGTCCTTGCATTGTAGTAGCACCATCAGCTCCGATACATATTAACTTAGTGTCTATTTCCATTAAACTAGAAACAACAACATTGTAAATGTTTTCTGCATTGCAATTTTCCACCATCTTGCATAATGCAAGTAAATGAGGTTGTCTTAAATGATTTTCCAATGTGTAAACATGCATGCAAATCCAATATGTGTTGTCAACAACAATCACCTCATTAATTGAAAGTGAAATGAATTTGGCTTTTTTTACTTTCTCTTTGAGGTCATCCTGCTCAACCAATGAGAGACATTTTACCATTTTCCAACCACTTTGATCTGACCAATGGGTGTTGGGTAATTTTTGCACATCAACTAGTCAAAATAGATATTTATAATCAATGAAATCAAACATAGGTCTACCCTTTTTAAGAATAGAGAATACAACAACAAACTACAAACTTTTTGAAGCTAAAGTTAACTTATTCATTTTTTGAAATTGGGCCTTAATCGTTGCACCTTTCTCAACCAAAGTTTGTTTTTATTTCATTTCTTTATCATATTCTTGTGCATATCTTATATGTGTGCACTCTGATGTATCCTTCCACCTATAATTTTTTGGTATTGGTCGATCACCTTCTTTTGTTTTGATATAAACCTTTCCACAATGTTTTTCTACTGTATCTTTCTTAAGTTGCAATCTATGATCCTTTCCGTGTTTCCAACTATAAATTATGCATCTCAATTATGTTATTTCCTCACTACTATTCTCTAGCAGCATTGGCTCAATAAATGGAAATTCTACTATCCAATCAGGTTGAAATGATCTGTTAATTGTCCACATAGATAACCTTGCAGGTTTATATTTTTTAGAAGAAGATTCTTCGAAAGTAGGGATTGCATAAGAACTATTATTTTATTTTCCACTTGGCGTGTTAGATTCAGGAATCTCTTCATGTTGTTGTTCCATTTGATTAAGAATATTTTCATCTGTGGAATTTTCATTAACGAGGATATGTGGAAGTGGAGGCATAACAGGGTCAACGGTGTTTTCTATAGAGATAATACTAGTGTCAATAGTAGGGTCATTATCACTATGGCATTTAAAAGCATACCTTCTATAGATAAAAAATGGACAAAGCCATCAACCAAAAAGCACACTTCTTTATGAATGAAGACATTATATATAGAATTAACAATGTAAAAAAATTAACTAGTAAGTAAAGGCGTTCATACCTTCAGTTTGTGCAAATTTTGATGGCTGATCGAATTTTAAAATATTATGAAAGTATTTGAGGATACTCCTCTTATCTGAAGACTAGCCTCCCTTATTTCCACTGCCAGTAGTTGATATTTTACCTGTATGAATAGAAGAGTAACATGAACAATGAAAATCATTTTTAAAAATAAAAATAACTGGTATAAAAGAGAACTATTGCTAGAGACAACCGAATATCTGTCCCAAGAAGAATAAACCTCCTTATTGAGTGTCCATGAAAAAAATGTTAAAAAAGGAAAATTAATGGTAAAATAAACTTACCGGTAAATGGTGATCATTGTATTTCAGTCAGCTACTATCAATTGCCTTAAGCCAATCACCTTCTGCCAATCATATTATGCCAGTCGTCTTATACCAATCACCGTCTACCAATCGCCTTCTGTTAGTCATATTTTGCTAGTTGCCTTCTACCAGTCGCCTTCTGTCAATCACCTTCTTCCAGTTGCCTTATATCAGTTGCCTTATGCTACTCACCTTCTACCACTTGCCTTATACTACTTACCTTATACCACTTGTCTTATACCACTCGTCTTCTACCACTCACCTTCTGCCAGTCATCTTATGCCAGTTGCCTTATACTAGTTGCCTTATGTTAGTCACCTTATACCAGCTGCCTTTTGCCACTCACCTTCTGCCGCTCGCCTTCTACCACTTTTCTTCTGCCAGTTGTCTTTCGCAAATCGCCTTCTACCAGTCACCTTGTGTCAGTCATGGACTCGTGTTTTGTCAATCGTATGTATTGTATTGCTCGCTATCCAAAAAAATAATGTTGTAATTGTATGAGAGTCATTTTTAGGGTTAGCTATATATAATGGGGTACAAGGGGTGAATTGGGCGGGATATTTTTTTTTTTTATAAATTTAAGGCAAAAATTAGGCGGGAAACCTTATGATAGCATGGCGAATTTACCCTTAAAAATTGGATCCCGAATTTTTTGGGCGAATGGGCCGACCTATATGGTCCCAAAATTTGCAAAATTAACATTGTGAAAATCTGAATATTCGCGCTAAATTGTGAAATTCGCCATTGTGCATAACCTTGCACATGACACCACAAAATTATACCATAAATTATTTTTCAATGTCAAGTCAGTACACATTCTCTCCTATTCTAGTTTATTGACGTAAAATATAAACTATTTTCTACATTGCACAAAATCTATAAATTACATCATAACTACAATAAATAGTCATATAATAATATTTTTAAACAAAAATTGCTTAACATGGTCCTTGAATGTTGTATTTTTGGGACTCAACATATGCCTCCTCTTGAAGGTGTTTTGATCTTACATAAATCTTTATGCATCAAATTCACTTCATCAAATGTTGCAATACTACAAAATGCTAAAACAATATTGTAACTTTTTTGAAATATATTTATTGCTAAAAAATCCCATGGTCTTAAATGTCCAAATTATTTGTACTTGCACAACAAGTTTCCCATTACAAGTTTTCAAATTGGTACTTTATTAGACTGTACTTTTTTATTCTCAATTTAATGGATTTTTTCTCTCTTTGTTAAAGAAGACATTCTCATAAAATGTGTTATCATTTCAACCCTTCTAATTTTTTTAATAAGAATATTGGTAGTCTCATGAAATAGATGGACCATTTTGTAGTTACTGTCACCATGATATATAATTATCCTTCCAAATAATATTGTAAGAATAGTAATACTGATAATATTTGAAACAATCAAGGTCAACACAATAACAATTAAATCACCTCCATCCTAAAAACTTTCTATATCTTCTTAAGACCAATATTGCTTAAAGTATTTGAGATATATTAGAGTAGATTCTATTCATTTTGTTATGAACATATATCAACAACAAAACTTTTTGTAGTTGATCGTTTTGACTTGTTTATATTATTTCATAGTTATTTATAAATAAAACTATGACCTTTTGAAGCAATGCAAATATTCCTAGCTTGTAAAAAATAGGATCCCTCATTCCAACTTGATATCTTCAACAATTATTTCTATGAAAAATAATATAAAACAAAAAATGTTTACATAGTTTTAGCAAAACATAAATGATACACACCATAGTGTCCTCCCTATTACCAAGATTTCATTGTTCATAAACTTTAAAAGAAATGATGTTATTGTAGACACCAAAAACTAGGCATCCACAATATCACATTTTCTACCCCACAACAAATCCTGCATAATAAGATTATATGCCTAAGTTTAGAATTAGGTATATAAATCCTACACATTATCCTATTTTACAGATTTATTAAATCTAAAAAATCAACCTAGGATACCCTGCCTACCCACTAGACACCTAGCTAACTCACCAACATCCCTTGCCACATCTCATATACCCTTGTCCCCCTTGTCCCTTCATATGGGGTAACCCTCCACATAGCACTCCACTTGCAGCCACATCACCTCAGTTAAGTGAGACACCGTGGATGACTCACTCTAACTGCCTACTCCATTTGGTAGCCTAGAATTACCACTTGGTAATCCTAACTCGCCACCTCTCATTTTCATCCAAAACCCTAAGGATCCTATAAAGGAACCTTCACCCCACCAAACCAAGGAGGCTAAACATTTGTACCATCATGCTACCAAAATAGGACTAGAGCTCTGCATGCATCTTGAGAAGAATCAAGATCTAGAGCTTGGAGATCCATTTCTAAAGCAATCTTGCTTTCAGTATTCATTGCACATCTACGGTTTCATAGTTGAAACCGCATATGTGCAGTTTTCCCACCACCTGTATAAATTTTATTAACCTTCATCGCATGCAGGCAGTTTCTCAGAGCTAATAAAATATGACATCATAGATAAGTAAGTTGGCATTTGCAGCAAGGCATCTTTAATTTATTTTCTCTATTTTTGCATTACATGTTTCTTTAGTTAGGGTTTTTGTAGCAACATTCTATATCTTGATTTGTAGGTGCTACTAACCTTCTTTGGTTTTCATGTGTGTAGATAACAGGTACTTTGGAGAAGCTGATGAAGTTGGAGTGGTCCCCGCATTGGATACTTGAATCCCACTCACCCTTGGATCTATAGTAGAGGAACGAAGAACACCGTATCTTGTCAAATATTTGGAAGACTTCCCCTCTTCTATCAAAGCATTGTGTCTCAAAAAGAGAAAAATAATTATAACATTACCCCCAACACATTTGGGGTTTTTAAAAAAATCATTGTAACACTGTATCAAATATAGATACAAAGGAATATTCTTTTTGGTAATCTTCTCTTTCTGTGTTTATCTTTGTTGTGTCATTTATTTTGTTACAGTTATATACAAAAATTGAGAGAGGACCTATGTGGAGCAGGCTTGAATTATTTTTTAATATATGTATCTATTTTCTTCTTACTTGTTTGATTGCTAAATACCTACTTTTTAACTAACTTTTGTCCAATGATGTCACAAGGGTTTTAATTATTAAAATTTTCTTATTTTTTGAAGTGAAAAGGAGAGTACTAGGTATACAAGTGCTTGGATATTTATAGAATGGGTAGCACAACTTCCTACAAAAGTGATATATCATGAGAATTTATAGGAATTTTGTTAGATGTAAGAAACAAACATGATGGGCATGGGCATGAAGCTACAAAAAATGAGGTAAATGACCATATGGTAACATATAAATATAGAGTACAAATGAATGGATGTTGTACAAGTAATGGTGATCCAAATTGCTATGAATGATGCTCATGATATGAAAAAAGGTTGATATTGCAGTAATATGACTATTAATCTATCCTTAAACTTGACCCATATGAATTAGATGTAAAGACATAGAATTTATAGCAATCAAATTAAATAAATAATTGCTAAGGATTTCTTCTTATGTATAACAATAAATAAGTACTTCACAAAAACTTAAGTAGTGCCCAAATATCTATAATGTAGAAATGAGATCTTTCACAACACAATTTTTGAATTTTATTCCTCCATGTACCTCTCCCATACCTCAAAGAGGGTTTTTATAGAATCCATGATATTGTCCTCAAATATAACAAGTTATGAAATATCTTGATAACAATTACTCCTTATATGCAATCTATGAATACAAAGGAAAAGTGAAAATGGTTAGCAAGAACAATGGGGAAGAAAAAATAAGTCATATTGCATTTCTTTCTATAAGTAAAAACTTTAATCAAGTCATCTTCAATTTTGGAATAAGAACCATTGGATTTTTTTTTTTGACATTTGGGAAATTCCTCATTTTAGTAGGCATGGATAGGCGACATTGAGAAATGGATGGAGATAACATATTTTGGTATAGACTTATGATAAGGTGTATAACAAGGAGGGCTATTGTGAAAATATGAAGGGATATAATTTATTTTATGTGCATGGCAATGATACCTCAAACGAAATATATATGAGTTGTAAGAAGGGTATTTTTGTGCTTAGAATAAATAGACCAATTTCAATTTTTCTTGTATAGGGTTGGCTAAGAGGGTGATAAAAAATAAGCATGAAAATACTTGACAGTATTAGGCATTGGGAGAAAGTGAACATACCACAACATAGGAATATTTACATTCATCATTTTAACTTTTTTGGCCCCTTAGGATTTTTACATGATTTTTCTCAAAATATTTATAAGGATATTCTTTTAATTACTTATTAAATTTACTATAATAAGCTTCTTTATCTAAAGGGAAATTTGTTTTATAAGCTTTTTTTTATTTATCAACACTAACTTGAAGTTCAAGAAGTTTCCTTTGATTCAAGAAAATACTTGGGTTTTGGTATGCCAATTTTATAATGAGTTTATCTTTTGCATTCATAAACATATCTTATCCATTTCTAACAACTTTATATCATCATTAATGGTCTTAGAGTATGTGTATGTCCCTTTTTTTGGAACTCTTAGTCTCTATCTAATTACTTTGAGAGGAACTTTACTACATATGCTATTGACACTATGGATTTGAACATTGTCTACATTTGATGGTAACTTATGTCCATGTACCCAAGATTAAATTCAACTCCTCATATAAGGGTTTGAAAATTGAGACATTATTGGATCTAATGGATATTTATAGGTATTTTTACTGTTAGATAAGGTATTCTTGTAAATATCAAATTTTTTTTGTTAGTTGGTGGGTGTGGCAGTTGCATGATATAAGAAAATAATCATATTTCTATATTTTTTTTCTATTGTAAGGATTTAAAGTTAAATTTCAATATAAATACAATATTTTACATAATTTTATTAGTTGTCCACAATTATCAAAATCAAGTTCTTGGGCTTTATACCAAAAGAAAAATTTACCTTTTCTATAATATATTGGCATAGGTCTACTTTTCTCAAACTTAAGAGAATTGGTTTCTTAAGTTCTATCATTGTTGGTAGTTCACCATCAAATTTACTTTGATCTTGTTGTTGTTATCTTTATTCCTATTGAGTTTTCTTCATGAAATAGATAGGATGATTTTCTATTTGTCGATTATCATTGGTAATACTCACACTTATTAAAAAGCTTAACATCTATTACTCTACTTTCGGTAACACCCCTATCATTCTTTTGTTTTGTCTCTCATGTACTTTTCTTCTTTTCAAATAATTTTATATTCTAGCATGTGTAATACAATCTTATAAGAGAGTGAAATATATTTTGATTCTATTTCTAATAGGTTTTAAGTGTGATTTTGTAAATATATTAAGGTTTGAATTATCAATAGTATGCTTAGCTTGATAACCAAGGTCCTCTTATTGTCTAATATAATTATATTTTTTTCCTTATGTACTTCTTTTATCATCAAAATATGTTTTATCACATATTACAAGGATATATAGCTACAAAATTGTAAATAAGAAGATCTATTATTAGGAAATTTTTGTAATATATCCTTTAGAAAAATTTGCATACCAATTCAACATAGTTCATTTGAAAGATTTGTCTAAAACTAGCCATAGCATCTAAGTTTAAATTTAACAAATACTTAAAATTATTATAATATATTTTGTAAAATTTTTAATATATTGTACTTAATTATATAAAATATGTGACAAATGAGGTAATGAAAATTTTGCAATGTGAAGAGATAATAATTCACTAAGCCATTTTTTAAAATTAAAATTATTAATTTGACTAGAAAATCTAGGCATTGGTCTAATTAGTTATGGCAAGTTTAATCAATTTTTGGAAGGGATAGAATGTTTGCCTTAGGCATTTTAAATTCCAAGAATTATTATTCACTTGATTTGGGGTCGCTCAGTCTTTCATTTTTTTATGTTCAAGATTTACATATTTCATAAACTTTTGAAGTTTGTTATTTGACCCATCCTTTGGAGGTGGTTGAAGAGGTATTTGGTATTCTTTTTGATAATATTAAATTTTCCTTGGTGATAGTTGCTTTCTTTTATTCTAAGCAAAATGTATTCCTATTCTTCCTTTCAAAGGCATACAAGGCCTAAGATTTAATTGTATCATTTCTTCAATAGACTTAGGATCTTAGTTTTAAATATTTTAGGTTTGCATATCTTGAAGCATTTCCTATTGATATTTATTTGAAAGAAAAGTGATTTCAGTATTTGATTGTAACATTTTTTTGTGGCTATATAATTTCATTTGTTCAAACTTTTTGGCCAACACTATTTTTCTTACTTTCAATTCTTTACCTTATTGATTGTATTGAATAAAAAGGAATTCATCATGGACCTTGTGATATTTTGAAGGAGTATTTTAAAATATTATTTTTTTACATTAATAAACTCTTGAAGTTTTTAAATTATTATCTCAAGGATGAAATGTGATATGATCAAAATTGAGGTTCTTGTTCAAACAACTCAAAGGTATCCTTTGAAGGAAACTCAACTTCTAAACTATCAATATTGGTTCTATTTTTTATTAGGTGGAATAAGGAGTTTTGAAAGGATCCCTAAAATTTTTACAAAAGGGATTTTGAAATGGTCCCCGAAACTCTTACAATGCAATAAATACTTTCAAAGAGAAACCAAAATGAAACAAAAGAAGATATGACCCCCTTAGAGGAAAATAAGCAAAACACAATAAGACACCAAGCCAAGAGGAGTAGGATCCCAAAATTCAAATAGGACCAAGAGAACTAGTAAATCAGGTCCCACCTAAAGTAAGGTCAGACCAAAGAGGAAATTTAAAATAGGATTAGGGGTGGGAAATTAAGGTTCTTGCCAAAAATTAAACCAATAACATTCATTTCAAATTTCAAATTTCAAAAAGTAGGTCTTCCCCCAACATAGTATCTTATTTCCAGATCTGACATCCTACAATAGGCACATAGGATATTTCCTCATAAAATCTAGCCAATAATTTCTAAAGAGGATGCTTGTTCCAAACTAGCACCTCGAACCTTCATAGCTTTCCCCAAATGGGCCTGATACTAGAGCCCAACTTCACTATTCCTGCCAGGTTCTTAGATAAATTTAGTTCAAAATTTAAAAATAAAACTTTCCCACCCCAACCAAAAGTTAAATTTTTAGAATCACTATGGTTTTTAAAAATTTGCAATAGATGATCAAAGAGGTAAAACCAAAAATTCAACACAAACCAAAGAGGTTTAGGCCCATGCTATCGAGACCAAATATTCCTAAACTGGGTCTACAAAATCAAAAGGCATGAAATCAATTTCATGAAAAGGACCCATAAATCACGTGGACATTAGTCCAACATTTCAGCACTCTAGCATAAATGTCCATAGAACCACACAGTCGAGCAACAAACCAGAACTCAAGAATGGCTTTCCTATCCAAGTTCTCGCATAGATTTGGTTCAAAAATTAAAGTTGACTTCTTCCCACCCCATCTAGATTTTAAAATTTTGGACCTCTACTGGAAACTATAAATCTACAAAATAAGACCAAGGGGGAAACCCCAAAACCAATAAGAACTATCCTCACCCAATATTTTTATAGGAGCCCCAACCTTTGAGCACCCATAGATCTGATGGAAAATAATCCACTTGTCACAACAAATGTAAAATGGATCATGTTCCCGCTTAACACTAACACATTGGGAAACAAAGCCTATAAAACAATGAGAGAAATCCCAAAAAAGGAGGTCCTCAAAAATAGGTAAAGCAAGTCTAGGACTAGTTGAGTGAAAGCATTCAGCTAAGATCCTAAAACAAACCAAGAAGGACAACCTTCCAGGAATAGAGTAGGTCAGCAAAGGGACCATTGAATCCAAAGGCCTAGGTACAACAATATCCAAGGAAAAGCCAAAACCAACCAAACCCAAGCTAGGTTTTCTTTCCAAGAATAAAAAGAAAATCCTCAAAAATATGCAACATACACCAAAGCCAATAACATAGAAAGGGCCAAAGCATTGATGAAGGGGAATAACTCTCCCACCAAAGAGGGAGAACCTACCAGTACAACTCAACCTACCAATCCCAACCAACCCTTCACATAAGCTTACCTAACCATAAGCTCTCTACCCATCACAATAGACCCCACAAACGACCAACTTACCATCCAGTCCAATAGACACCAAAGGATCCGAAGTATCCAAATCCACATTGATCTTAATTGGAACTAAGCCATTCAACAGGCCTGAACCATATCTACTCACCAAACAACCCTAAAACCCTAATACCTCTCCACTCTAGATCCTGCTCATCCCACCATCAATATTGGCTCTATTATCTCACCTTATTATTATAATTATAATGTTACTCTCCTTAAATTGGTTTGATTCAACTTACTCTTCACCCTTCTTAATTTTTTGTGTGGACATTATCCTCAATGATTTTACCTCTCTCTTGTTGGATTTCACACCTATTTGTAGTATTGGATAGAAATAATCCATCCACTCAAATATTATACAAATACATAAAATATGTATGATATATATATATATATATATATATATGATGAATTACCTTGAGAACCCTACGTAATCATTATATTATCTATCAATAAATAACATAACATCCAATAAAATGGATTATGTGATGGGGGTATTTATATTAATACCAAAACCTAAAACATAAGTGAACATAAGTTGACAGTGAACATAAGTTGACATAAAAATTGGGCTTTAGGTTAATTATAAGTTACAAGTTAGGTTTAACCATAACAAGTTTAAGTATGGGACCTTAGGGTTATAGAAATAATACATAAATATATTGTATAATGATTGTCCTTAAGGTTACACAAAATTGCATTATTCAATGTTGGTCTTAACCATTAATCAGATTACAACTTTCAACTCCCTCTCATAGTTTGAACTAAGTGGCCAAGGAGAGAATATATTAGTGACAATAACATCTGCTCCATAATGGATGCTATAATTCCATATTTAAGGATGAATCAACTAAATCACTATCATAATCTATAAGTGTTTTTATGTAAATATGTGCCTACACTTGCACAAGAATCTCCTTAGGATGGACTATAGTCATCACAACCAATGTCATATACTCCTACACATACATAAAGAACACCTCCTCTATAACTCCATATGACGAAGGTAAGCCAAGAATAGTCCCTATTAAAATCTATTCTAATATTCTATAGTTACATAATGAAAGACTTGGAAGCATGACATTCCCTTTTACAACACACTTTCCTTGTTTGAAAAACTTGACTTTCCCTTGGGCCACCTAATTGTCATCACTAAAAAAGGCTGTGTAGGAACCTATTTATAAGAAGAGCAATTATAAATTACAAAATGTAATAATAGAAAAATAAATGATAGGAGATATCATGAAGGGCTAGATTTTCATGTGTAAAATGAACCAATAGCCCAAGCATTTGATAGGAATAGGAGGAATTAACAAGATCACATTTTGAATACTTTTTTTGTGTGCCTCCAAAAGATATAATAACTAATTTTAATGCTAAAAATTAAATTAATTGTATAATTCTTAGGATTTTTGTTACATAATTGTTGTATTGGGATTTGTTTTGACTTTTAATATAAAATTGTACACTAATTTGAGTTTCAACAAAGTTGGAAGAGATTGCAAATGGATTCTCCCAACCTTT
The DNA here is from genome assembly GCA_028583015.1 of Wollemia nobilis. Lineage (NCBI taxonomy): Eukaryota > Viridiplantae > Streptophyta > Pinopsida > Araucariales > Araucariaceae > Wollemia > Wollemia nobilis. The sequence continues at coordinate 1,220,666 of JAQPPZ010003542.1, forward strand.
GGATTTAGGTTGAATCCCTATTGTTACTATTAGAATACTCCTATGCTAACCTATACTAATTTGCATTGAAAGCAAATTGCTAAAAGTGTGGAAATAAAAAAACATGAAAGTTTAAGGGTGCAAGTGATTCAATCAAATGTGGGTTTAAACCATATCAAGAAAAATGTGTGAAAAATCAACACATGAGAAGTCATATAGCATCAATGTCCACCCATTAATTAGGTTATAAAATTTATAAGCAAACAACAAGATGGGCTAAAAGAGTTATGCTATAATTATTGTGCACAGAGAAAACACTGAGGGTGGTTCCACTAATGGAATACCTAAGGACTTACTACTTTTTTATAATGTCATGAGGTCAAATCATAATTTGGCTTTCATAGAGTGCAACTCTTATTTATCATGGCCAAAATACGAATACAATGAGGGCCTTAGGCCCCTATTTATAGTAAAATTTTATCCCTTAGTTACCTAGGATGAGAAATAATTACTCCTAGTAAAAATAAAGATATAATATTACTAATCCGTAATTATTCCTCTAATAGTTTTAGAAGGCTTCCAAAATGACTTAGTAGGCCCCTACATTCCAAAATATCACTTTCTAGAATATTTGCCTTAGGATTCACACCTTTAATTCTACTCATGTTTCCATATAAATGATCTGCTCTAGTTAGTGAAAATATTGATCACTTTTTACAAACAAATTGTTTGCATTTATAAGTGGATTGACATCTTTTTTTGAGTGAGTCACTCCTTGGAGCTAATCAGCCCCTTTTACAAGCTATTAAATACCTACTCCATACTTGATGAAATTTTAAGAGGTTTTGTGAGGCATTTACTATATGACTTCTTTGTTGCATGCTCCTTCAAAATTTATAATAACTCGAGCTATTTATGAGGTACTATATTTTTTGTGTCTTCATGGGGAAACAAGCATTATTAGCATGAGATCCTAGATCCTATATTTACCCTTGGACATCTAGTCTATAAATTTGGGACCCCTACATTAGAATTGTCAATATTTTGGTTCTTCTTATTTAGTATTTTGTGGTACCAATACCAATAATTTCTACAACTTACTTTTTTTCAATAATAGTACTGTTAACCCCAAAGAGGACAGTCCCCCTTTTTGGTCTCTTTTGTCCTTATTCCTAAAGGTGCACAAAGTGGTGCACCCAAGTCCACCCCTGTGCACCCCACTAGAGAGTGGTCACACAAAACACCCAACGGTGCATGAGGTCATACACCCCAATCCGAGCCTGCCCGTTCCACTAACAGAGTGCGCAAGAGTCCCTTTGGGTGCATGAAACCATGCACTTAATCTAAGCCCATGCACCCCATTGGGGAATGAGGCACACAATATTATCCAAGGGGACACACAAGTTTGTGTGCCCTACTCTAGGTCCACATTCTCCATGGCAGTGTGGAGCATGCAATGTTCCTGAAGAGTGCACAAGTTGATGCGCCCACCAAAAATATGTGCGCTCCACTAGGGAGTGGAGCATACAAAGTGCTTGAATGACGTGCACCTCCACACTCCCATCTAGAGCCTATGTGTTCCACTCCCTTGGAGCACACGAAGTCCCTTAATGGAATGCACCTTCACATATACCGAGTCTACCCGTGCGCTTCATGCCAATGGAGCACACAAAATCCCTTAAGGTGAACAAAGTTGTGCACTCAATCCCTATCCCATACACTCCACTCTATAGTGGAGCATGCAAATCCCTGAGGGATGCATAATTTTGTGCACCCCAAGTAGCATCTATGCACTCCACTCTCTAGTGGAGCGTGTGAGGATCTAGTCAGGCGCATGAGTTTGTGCACCCACCTCCAGGTTCATGTACTCCATTGTAGGATGGACCACACACAGATCTTAAGGAAACACAAGCACGTGCACCCATTTGATTCCTTTGTGTTCCACTCCATTGGAGTGCATGAAGTTTTAGTGAGCACATGAAGTTCTCCTCTCGTATCTCCCTAATGGAGTGCATGAAATTTTCTTAGGTGCTTGAACCTGTGTACCCAATCCTATCAAAGTGCATGAAGGATTAATGCAGAATGCTCCTCCTAAAATCCCATGCACCTCTCTCAAGTGTGCCCCACCTAGGCAAATATAAAACTACCATGTGTCCCAAGCTGTAATTCGATCAAGTTGTGGTAAAAAGTATAGCATGACGTGGTGCACCTAGCTTTGTGTTACGACCAAGTCATCAAGTCCTAGAAAATAAAAAAGTGTATGCTTCACCTACCAAAATTAATTGCATACCCTTTAATAGAAGGTGGTGGACCTCCCCCACACCATTAACGCATGTAGAGTGCTTCCCCAATGAGGTCAAGCACAAATATTCAAAGATCCTTTCCTGCTCACTAGAACCCACTTCCATGGCTTCTACAAGCATGACTACAATAGAGGTGCTTGATATCAAGGCACACATTGGTAGGATTACTAGGGCATGGCCTATTACAATAAGTGTGGGGAGATACCAAGATTTGAAAGCTCTCATGAATCCACTAGATTTGAGTAGAGACATAACAGTAGAGCAGTTTCGAGAGGTGGAAGATGTCACTATATATATCTTTGAACCCATGGAGGAGGATAATCAACGTCACCCAATGCTGCTAAGGAGCCTATTTATGAGGGCACAATGGGATAACACTGAGCTAGGTCTATTAACCTTCCCAAAGGTCTACCACTCCTCAGACCTCCTAACATGGCGAGCGGTGGCCTACAACCCAAAGAAAAAAACCATTTGAGATCATAAAAAATAAGGTTGTATCCTGATTAACTATAGATAGAATCAGACAAGTATTACCATAGCATCGAGGGTCCTAGACTTCAAAACATTGACCCTCAAGGCAAATTTCATACTCAAGACCACATTATCGAAGATGCTCCTGAAGAGATAACAATGAAAGCCTTCTGGTTTTCCTATCAAAAAATTCTTACTTTAGCCCTGGGCGTAGGATTACACAGATATGATTAACTTGGTACTGGGTGTTAAGGACTTGGAGCTCATCATGAAGGAGGTGGTATTTCTCATAATCCAATGCAAATATACATACAAGAAGCCTCTCTATTAGTGGGAGGATGTGATAAGTGATAATATGAATTAGGAGTTACAAAAATTGTAGGAGGTCATATTGGAAGATAAGGAAGAGCTCCCCCCATTTCAAATTATTCATTTTTTATTCATTTATTTATTGCATAATTGGATAAGTCTCTAGTAATTAATTTGGGAGGAGTGACTACCCCCATCATCCAAGACCAATTGTTGTGCATTCAGGAGGGGTGCTCTAGTTACAAGGTTTTTTTTAGAAGGTCCTCCTAGTGGTACACTCTCGGCTTTGCGATGAAGAACCCAAAAAATTTGGATCTAGGGTGAGAGAATTTTTGCATAAATATAAGGCAGGAGATTTATTCTACGTAGAAGAGTTCTCATACATTAGTTTATATGGTTATAAATTACCCCCAAAGGTGTTGCCAAGGCATTTCCCAACTTCAATTGCCATCCTAGAGATCAACCGACAGATTTCCAAGGAGGTGAAAATTAGATACCTCAGGAAAAAGGGGAGTGTGCCATGGTTTCATAATCCATGCTCAATGGATCATTATACATATTTGGGAAATTTTACAATGTTATTGTCCATATGGAATATGGATACGTATTGCTTCCCCAAAGTTACATGGAGACCCTACGACCCCGAAGGTCACCACAGACATGTTGTTGCTAGCAAACTTGCCCTCTTGCAAGTCTCCCATAGCAAGGATGACTTTGAATATGAGATGCAGAAGGCCATCAAGGGGGATTTTTCATTGTATTTAGTATGAAAAATGGATAATAGGCCTTACAACAAGCTAGAAGCAGTAGGAGATTATGGCTCCCAGTTGAGATTACACCGAGGATTATTGGTGGATAAGGTGGTGCCACTAGTCCCAACCGATTCCCCAAAAGAATTTGAGGACCCCACTTTCCAGATTTTCCAACAATATACTAAACTTTTTGATGTCATTATGAAAATAGTGGGTGAGGCACAACAAGAGCAGGCCAAGCTCCCATCTTCTTCCAATTCCTTGGTTGTCATCTCAAAAGGGAAGGAGTTGGTATCCTCCTAATCTCAAAGTACAACATCGTTAGCTTTAACACTAATGTTTCCATCAAAGAGAACCAATGTGGTGGTGGATCAACCTTCATTATTATCTACCACCTTAGTGATTAATCAAGAACGTCTTGTCCCCCCAAGGCCTTAAAGAAAATAATCGAAGCTGGGGGATTTTTCAATATACTTAGATAATACGAGGTACGAGAGGAGAGTCCCATGTAGTCACCTACCATAAATAAATCTAGAACTGAGTCTTCTAATTAGGGAACCAAAAGTATTACACTGGTCAGGTCAAGGGACACACTCTAGTTCACTATTGATGAAGAGGACCAGATACAATATATGGAAGAGCAAAGGTCCCCAAGCAAAGGAGTAAGCAGGCCCCAAAGGATAACAAGGCAAGAGGTGGGTGAAGTGCCCATTGCCACATTTGATATCCCATTACCACCAATTCTAAAGAAGGCCATCATTGATGTTAGTAAAGGTGTTATGCTAGTAGATGCTACACCCATAAAAATGATGAAAAGTGGCCACCCAAGCATAGGTGGCAACAATAGTGGAGAGAGAGATAGAAGATCTAAAGGACAAGGCTATGGAGGTAGGGCAAATCCATTTCAAGGTATAGTAGCTTCAAACTAAGGTAAAATCAACTAAAAATACCAGCTCCTTTCTAGTCCAGTGCTACACAGGCCAGTAATCAGTTCAGGGCTATGGAAGAATTTAAACAAGAAATGAAAGAAAATATGATGGAGAAAATGGATTACCTTGAGTCCATTTTTTATGATATTTATACCACCAAGCACGTTGTTAGCCTCTAGTGAGATAAATTGTAGCAAGCAAATCAAAGGGTGAATGCCATATTCTCCATTTACAAGAGGTTCAGGGATAACTACGTAGAAATTTTTGGGATGACAGTTGCGTTGGTGAATGATTCCATCTGCTTATTTGCTAAAGAATACGATAAATTTTTCATCTTCATGTAGAACAAATAAAATTGGCTCATGTGGAACCAAGATATGGTCCATTCCAAACAAGAGGTCAAGGATGATCTGGGAGATTGTGGTTTCAAAGTCGATGAGTTTATTCAAGCTCCCGACATCAAAGAGTTAGTGCTCCAGAAAATACAGGATTTTGACTTTGATCCCAATGAAAAATTGTCAAGACAATTTATAGCTTTGGTATAGATGGTGGACCGTCTATGTGTCTTCACCAAAACCATCATGGAATGGGCCAAATAAAGGGTGAACAAGGTCACGCAGGACCTCAACTTATTATTATTTACTCTAATATTCCATGATGAGGTGTGGAATCATATTGACCAAAGTCTTCAAGGTCTCGAAATAGTAAGGGTGGGACCCGATTCACCAGGAGCACACAATCTAGTTGTGGCAAAACCGCCAACCCAGGGTAGTGGGGAAGATGGTACACAACTTCCAGCTCAGGGTAGTGGAGGAGATGATACACAGTCATGGAAACCACCTGCTTAGACATAGAGGTATGGGCTATGTGCCCATTTTTTATTGCATATTGTTGAAGGAGATGGTTACAGCCCCGCTCGAGCACTTTATAAGAGAGACTACTATAGCTACAGGTTTTTTTATCAAACCTTTAAGAGAGAAAAATTGAGTCCAGGTATAGCCTTGTCTAAGTGTTAGTTGTATTTTCCTTGTGTATGTTTTCTTGTCTTTCTTATCGCCTTTTCTTCTGTCATTGACCAAGGATTATCCAAGGAGCGTCGTTCACTGAGATTATATTTTGTGGAACATGCCAGAGTTTGAGACTCTTATATCACTATAATCAGGATGGAGAGGAACAACCCCTTGTTACATTATTCGAACTAGGGTTCATTGTAATTATTATCATATAAAATTTGAGCACCTTATCGGTATCTCCATATGTAAAATCATCTTATATTAATGAAATCTCCAGCTCTATTCCTAGAATCACTTGTGTTTATGGTCTGTGTTTGCTTGTTTATGTATTACTACAATCATAATATGTGGATGACACCTTCTTTTGCTATTTTAATCATTTTATTGCATTACATTATTTAAATAAATTAAAATGAACTAGTTCTCCCTTCTCTTTCTTCTCTGAGTCATTTAATACAATTATGCTATGACCACCCAATGGACATGGCACCAATCTGGTATTGATATGCTCTATTAACATTAGATTTGGTCACAAATAATTAAAATAAAATATCATTCTATCTGGTTGTGAATGGGTGATTGTACCATAATAGCAAATATACGAGCCCACTGTTTAGGATTTTACTTACCCGACCTGGTCTATTTAGAGCTCTCTAGGTAATCTATTCTTAGGTCAAATAGGTGGATCCACCAGAATCCATAATACTCATTATGATCTTAGGGATTATATGACATGACAAATCTTTGAGAAGGTAAGCATAAAATCCCCACAACAAGTACTAATGCAAGTTCCTCTACTTCCCTTGTCAGGTCTTTAAAAGGATTCTCTAATAGCCCCTCTTGTTTCACAATCAACTATTGTAGCTTGGAATATGTTAGCTCCAGTTTCTTGTAGGTTTTAGTTACATCCCCTTGGTCAAATTGTATTTTCTCATATTTTAACATATTATTTAGGATATCATCATCAAGGATATGATTTTGTTCATCAAATATGTCAAGAATTCCCATAGCAAATAAAACTTGATTTTCCTTGTCTATTTCTTGAACTTGGGTTTCAAATGATGCTAGATTAGCTTTACAAGTTTGGAGTTTCCTCTAGACATCTAGGAATTTTCTTAATTTATTGACTAGGTCTTTGTGGTATATCCCATGTCACTATGCTTATGATGTTGTCATTGAGGTAAGGAGTTTAAAGAACTCATGATATTCACTCCTTGTAAATTTTAGTTTTTGAAACCTTAATACTAATGTAAATCTCATAGGAAAATAATCATAGGATCAAATATAATTAAGTTGCAATATAATGAATCAAATATAATAAATCACAATGACAATACTTAGAATAATTACATAACAATGGTCACAATATTGCATATAGAATACTGAAAATATTATGTTTTAAAGTTCTACTAATGCATGCACAAAGCTATGCACATTTGATAGATATTACAATACTTTATCACAAATATATAATTGCATGTGACTCCTCAAATGTTTCACTCTTCTTTAAAAATATTCACTTTCCTATTCTAAGGGCACATGTGCACACTTACATATTAAACACTTGTGCACATTTACACTCATAATATTTGCACACATATTTACATGAAACTTGTGCATTTACTACACATTATTACATTACATATAATACTAACTCACACACTAATTGAAGACACAATCCTAATCTAATATTTGCAATAATGTACCAAGGTGGTACTAAAGAACACAAGCTTATGGGTGAGCAGTATATCACCCACTTTTTACTTTCTTTCCAAACCAATATCAATTAGTGTTCTTAATTGCAATAACCAAATATAGTATTGTGCATTAATGACATAGATAACAATAGTAAGCAAGAGCACAAATAACCACACATAATTGATACACAATATTTAACATGGTTCCCCCAATGTGGGGTAGTCCACAAAATAATCTCATTATAATATTTCACAAATAAATAGGGATAATTATCCCAATACAAATGATTACTTTGATCTGCTCAAAGCTAGTCTATCCACTAATCTACTCAGGTGGGCAATCCACTGATCTACGTAGCAATGCAATCCATTGATCTGCTCATCTAGGCCATCTACTGGTCTATTCAGCTAGGTAATCCTGATATGCTCAGGTGGGAAATCCACTAATCTACTCAGGTAGGCAATCCACTGATCTGCTTCAACAATATCACCAAGAACCTACTCAAAATTTTCTCTAGCAAGCTCACCAAGAACTTTCTCAAATCTGCTCCAACAAGCTCACCAAGAACTTGCTCAAATCTTCTTAGCAAGCTCACCAAGAACTTGCTCAAAATATGCTCAAGCAAGTTCACCAATAACTTGCTCAAATATACTCCAACAAGCTCACCAAGAACTTGCTCAACTCTGCTTAGCAAGCTCACAAAGAACTTGCTCAAATCTATCCCAAATATGTCCACAAATCTATCCCAAAAGCCTTCTCAAATGCTCAATCAATCATGCACAAAATCTACCTCAAATCTATCCAAAAATCTATCCCAAAAGCCTTCTCAAAGGCTCAATAAATCATGCACAAAAGCTGCCTCAAATCTGTCCAGAAATCTATCCCAAAAGCCTTCTCAAATGCTCAATCAAACATGCTCAAGTAGCACTCAAATCTCATTCACAAATCTATGAAGGCAAGGCTCAATGATGAACTCAACAATGAATGGCAATGCACTCTTCAATGGATGACAACAATAATCCACAATGATCTCAACTCAAATTAATCTCAACTCAACTCAAATCAAATCAATCTCAACTCAGCTCAATATTATAGAAGCATAAATATAATTGTTAGAGACTCAATATGTTCTATTCACAAACTCAATTTATTTCTCAACTCAAATCATAATATAGAAGTTTGTTTCATGGAACTTGAACAACCACTTCACACAATCACTTGACTAGGATCAATCAACTCAACTCAACCAATCACCTTAAGGAACAACTTTTTCTCACAAACCCTAGTTCAAGAATGAATCAATCAACTCAAAATGTTTCCAACAATACTCAATAATAACTCTCACATAACAATGATACTCATGTTCTCCTCTAACTCAAGTTCAAGTTCTTTGTACAAGAAATAGGCTTCAACAACAATGCTTATAAAACAAGGTTTAATCACAACTCTCAAACCAGAAAACCTTTAAGCATTAAACCAACCACTTTCAAAAAGGAAACCACAATAAATCATTTTCTCTCCAATGATATTTCAGAAATCAACCACCATAAACATAGTAAATGGAGAATATTGCTCATACATTTTTTATGCCTTATTAGTTGTCCACTAAATCTGCCACACTCAACAAACTTTCTTTTTCAAATTTTAATAAGGGTTAGAGATCTTAATTAATAACACAACAATAATATCCAAATAACACCTTATTACTCCTACTCAATAAAATACACCATGTCCCCTCATGAAAGAATTAATCCCCTTTGAAAAAGAACAAAGCAACCTTCAATTTTGAACCCCTTTACAAAATTAGAAATATATCTTTACACACACCTTATTTCTCCCTCTAAGCAATTTAATCAAATAGACCTCAAAATAATCTTTCCAATGATATATAATATGATATACTTCCAAAAAGGTAAATCACCAAAGATATCTCTTTTTCTTAAAGTGCATCACAACCCTTATTTATCCTAGGGCAAATTTAGAAAAATAAAATATTAAAAAATATATTAACTTGCCTTTGTCCTTGACGAGATTCGATCCCTCGATGCCTCCTTTCTCAGTGCCTTAACCATGGCCAAGCTGCCACACGAGCTACGGGCTTTTTTGGGAGGGAAAGGCACCACATGCTTCAAAACACTCCTCCCTCTCATGCAAACCAAAAATGCTTTGTGCACTCTTTCTTCCAATGCCTTCTAACATAGCCAAGGGGATTTGAAACCTTTATGTTCATTCTGCCACTCGCCTTAGACAAAATCCAATTTCCAATGCGCCACACTGCCCAAGGTGACTAGGGTTTCATATGTCGTCCGATTTATTCTTCGCTTCCATAACTTAACCCTCTTTTGCACGAGCTCTTTTCGCTTTCCAACAATCGCATTAATTCATGAGCACAAGCTAAGGATTAATAAACCTTAGGCACCCTTTTATATAGTTTTCTCCCTCATATTCGATGACGTCGACGGATTAATTTTATTTTTAATTTTAAAATTTAAATTTAAATTTTAAATAATTTAAAATTTAATCTATTATCAATTGCTTCAAAAATTCTTGCATGTAGATAATATTATAATATTTCAATGTTTTCTTTATCGCTTCACTATAGATCTATTTCGAAACTAGACCTATATTTACTTCAGATTTTTCAATCAAATTCTTGATTCCAAATTTTATGACATTTGATCTTTCTTTTCTAATCATGGTATCCATATCATTATCCATTGAATTATTTGAATTAGGCATTTTTATATCTCCCTAGTTTAATGAATAATTTCAAGTTTTTAAAATTTTCAAACTTATGAAGTTGAATTCCTTATGTCTCCCTAGTTTTTTAGAAACTAAGAAAATTAGAATTTTTGCAAATTTAGTATTTCTTAAATTTGAAGTAGACTTACTTATCTCTCCAAATTTAAATAACTTGCAAATATTTTATATATCTTTGAATTTTAGATAAACTTTCAAATGCTTTTAAAAATTCAAAAAATTTATATTTATTTCTACTTATCACTCCAATACTTTTACAAATAATTAAAAACTTTAATTAAACTATTAATAGCCTTATATATTCAAATTAATCTTCAAAACCTTAGAAATTAAAACAAAACAATAATAATAATTAACCTTATCACTCCATTCAACCTTAGGATAAATTTGATTTTCAAAAATGATATGTCAAAAACCTAAATATACTTTTCTTCTCCTATGCGGCTCCTTTAAATCTAATTTTGAAATTGGCTCTTAGACATTTCACTGTTGCACTTCTCCAACTCTATCACCTTTGATATTCTTTAATCATTTTTACTAGGTGTTGGCTGCCTTGGAATGAGAAGTGTATAACATGCAAGTGCTTTATTTGAAGCACATTGGAGAGCGTTTGATTGGACATTTCACTTCCTTGAATTGCACTAAAAACTATCATTTCAATTCCTTCTAACATTCCACTTTTACCTAGCATAAAATCCATTTACTTAGCACTCGATCTACATTCTCTTGATGCATTATTGATTACATTGATTCGGTTGGAATTTATTTGATTTTATGGATGTTAAACTAGATACTTTAGATTTCCATTATATCTCCTCCTTGCCTAGGTGCACAAGTGATATTCTAGTGTATTCTAAACTCCTACATTGCTTGGTTAATGCTAAGCTCTATTAGATTTGTGCTCACACTTTGGTCTTCTCTAGTGCTTGGTTGGCTCTTGACCCTTGGTCTTTGCTCGACCCTTGGTGCTTCACTTGACCCTTGGAATTTTGTTGCACTTATTTGATGCTCTACCCTTGGTGTTGTGCTCTATCCTTGGATTGTTGCCTAACACTTGGCATTTGAACTTGCTTGGGTTTTAGCCCTAAATAGTTTTACATTGGTACTCCCTACTCAAATATTTGTTTCTTCTTCTCCCTACTTGACTCATGGATACTCCATTCTTCTTTCACCAAATGTGGTGTTTGAGTACTCCCTTGTAATGCTTATATTTCTCATCACTAGATTAGACAGTGTTGCGCTTCATCTACTCTAGACTAGAATTTTTTAAGCAATGCTTCATCTTCAAACTTCTTATCTTTGTCTCTTATTCTCTGTAGATATCTTAATTATTTTGTCTTGGTGCTTAGATGTTGTTACTCAGCCTTTAGACTTTCACTTGGTGCTCAAGTGTACTCACTTAACCTTTAGAATTTTGCTATATGATTCAAGCATATTGACTTGGTGCTAAACCACTTTAGATGTCCATTCACTTAGATGCTTAATGTTAAAACTCCTTAGGTGCTTAAGGTCACTCCTCGACTTCCTCACTTTTGTGCTTTGGTGCACTGCTTGTTTTTTCTTTGATTCCTCCTTTTTACCTTGCTAGCTTCTCATAGATTTTTGTCTTTTGAATTTCTAAATATTATGTTGCAGGATCATGTGATTCTAAATATCTTTAGTGCAGGTTCAAATGGTTCTGGAGACAAGCAAACTACTAATTATTCCTAATTTTTCATTCTCATAGTTGTTTCTATTTTGCATGTTGTTAATAACTCAGGTTGGCTACATTTATCCATTAGTTGTGTCCTTGCTATTGGTTGCATTTTTTACTAATGATTGTGTCTAATCTTATATTTATCATAACATCATTTAACTTTCTTCATGCTAACCATATTCCCAATATGTTTCTTGCTCTTTATATGATAATCTCTTTAGTTGTCTTGCACTCTTCTACATCTATGATCTCCTTCACTTTCAAGGATTTATTCCTTTCTCTTGTAACTTCTTTCTCGCTTGCAGTTGCAGGTGTAGGTGTAGGGCTTACGAACTTGCACTCCAAACTCCTATGTTGTCTCCTTTACATGACTATGTTCTTAAAACTTTCAAACCCAATAAAATAAAATATGTTTTCTTTTAATAATTGACGTTTTTGCCTTCTTAGGCATCTTTGTTATGAACTTTGTAGTACTTTTTATCTACCCTTAATTTGACTTTTGTTTTTATAGAATCTATTCTTCCAATAATTTGGTTTAATATTCTCTTATATGTTATATTATTTGCCTTATCTGATCATTTCTCTTTATTGTCTATGGTAGGAACCTAGGGTTCCTAGCACATAAAATGATAAATAAATAATAAATAACCTAAACTAAAAGAATCGCCTTTTGTATTGTCGGGAAGTCCCTTCAATAAGTTGTATTATATTTCATATTCATGGATATATTAAATGATAGAATCACATAGTGTTTTATACCCCTTTAGGGTTATGAGTGAAGAGTCACCATGCTTCCTAACCCTAACCCTAATCTTATAATAATATAATAATTAATATAATTAATTATTATATTATTTATTATATTATTTTATTAATATAACCATAGGATAACATGTATTATTATTATTATTATTAATTAATGTTAGGATAGTGTCCTAACATGCCATCCCTCTTTGAAGAGCTTTGTCCTCAAAGCTAGAAAAATTTGGAAATATGCTTCTACAAAGTTCGCCAATCCCAACATCACAGGCTTCTTGTAGTTAAGTTTGTATTTAGAAAAAACTCAATTGTCACACTATAATGCACATTAACATCGGCCACTTCTCGTCTATTCACAACTTCTTTTTCTAAATAGTTGGTTAATTAAACCTTTGAAAATCCTTAACGAGGCAAATGCCTTATTTCTCCTAAGCTTTAAATTAAATGCTAAAAAACTTAGATTATGTTTTCACCACACAATTGTATAACTCATTGCCCAAATATTACCTTATGAAATTTACTAATGCTCAAGCTTGGTCCTAGGCTGGTAGTTGGTCCTCATATGTCCAATCAATGCGGCTTCAATTTTCATTCCCTTTATTTTACGATAAAATAGGGTGTTGAATTTTTCTCGATTAATAGGGCCTCATACGCCTTTCGACTCTAATATTTTACACTTTGCCTTTATGGGTTCCAATAATTTGATTGCAATAATATTTTGTATAATAACACTCAAGTATTATCCCACTACGTTGCAGATGCAGACCCAATCATTATCATTATTAGAGGCAACATATACCCAATGAACACACCATTACAAGCCTTCCACTATCAAGCACCAACTGATTACTAAGAAACTTCATCGCTTTATCATATTCGAGCTCATGTTGAATACTGATATTCTTGTTGTTGACATAGCTAAGGATTTGAAGAGTCAAAACACTAAAAATCAACGCTTTTTTTGGGATCCAGTGCATGCATATTTTCCTTTCCAATGACCTCCACACATCAAATAAGATGAGCCCAATAGATAGATATTAACGTGAACGAGGCCTGTTGACATGGCCAACAGCTTAAGCACTTCACTTGCTGGCGATGATGAACATCCCATTTTCAAAAAATAAATGACAGACAAAAAGGAGAGCAATAGCACATAAATCATAGTATAATCCCTTTAAGTCTCGTTCAACATTCCACAAGAATATTAAAAGTCCTCAAAAAGGAAAAGTAGGTGTGCTTTTCGCAATGGGAGGAATTTCTTTTTTGGTTAACACCAGAGTAAGATAGATGCTTTCTGTTTTATTCGTTTTCATTTGCCAGCTAGTCTTTGGCATTTTTTTGATCTACAACTGCTCAGCACTTAAGCTTATGGTAGTCAGGCTATTTTATGTGTTCACGTATTTTAATCACTCCACCTCCCTAAATTATTTTGCATCCGAAATAGTGATCTTGGAATGAGTAGCAAATGCATCACATGAAACACAATGTTGGGTCATCATCCACATAGACCCCTGGATGCTTCCATAAGGAGCCCTCCTGTGCTTTTTAAATCTGTACATAGCTGAAAAATATGCTATCAGATTGCTCACAGTAATCTTATATCAATTCATTTCAGCTATGCATTCGCCATGTTCAATGGAAGGGATCGTTCTCAGGCTTGTTTTACTATTTATTCAGGTTTATTTCAAAAACTAATATTTTCAATCTCCATGTTGGGAATCGCTAGAACACTTTACCATAGTCTTCGACGTCTTTATCCCATTTAATTGCTATAATTTTGAGGTTGGTAACTTTGCATTCTTGGCTTCTCAGGGCTTCCATCAAGGGTGGCCACTGCATACCCTCCATGATGTCAAGGTCAATAATATGGGTCTTCGTGTGTCCCTCATTGGTAATTATTGCTTCCAAATTGCTTTGGTTGGAAATAAAATGGGCTATCCTTACATGAGGATAAACTTCGTTCAGTAGAACAATAGGCCAAATAATGGCATTTCATAGCTTTGAATCCCAGGCTTGAATTGAGAGCGCCTCGAGGTGACCATAGGCCGAGCTATGATGGTGCTGCTGTAAATATTGGAATAGATAGTAAGCTACTCTCTCCATGGTGGAGCTTGTTGGACTTAACAATTTGTCCAACCTGCAAAGTATGACCTGAGAAAGATCATGGAACCCATAAGATATTGCATCATATATTGCACTGGCACACGCCACTAAAATATGTACAAGGTGCAACCCCCTGTATTCTATTGTATCCTTGGTACATGGATTTATTAAGCCATTAGTTGATTCATCAAAGGTCTTGCTTGATATACGCTCATATGCCAGCTTTACATTTTCCTGTGTTAAATCCTCTTAAATCGAAGTAAATTCTGATCCATAACCCTTATCTAATAATTCATTCACATCGTTCAAGAAGGGCTATCCCGTCGGTTTTGGACCAAAACTTAGCAACTCCTCTGTATATCCATTCTCTTGGGTGAAGATATCACCGTCAAAAGCTCATTCATTATCCAGAGACAAACCAAAATCTGAGAGCACCTCGCCATTGAAATCTAAATCCATCCTATTCACAATTTTATTATCTCCAAGTTTTATAATATTTCTACTCACCAGAAGATTTTATGGTTTTAAATCACAATGGAAATACCCATGCCATGCATATATGCAAGAGCCTTGAGTATATGTAGACACAATTCATGTATTTTAGTCTCTGAGAAAGAATTCCTTCGGATGGGGTTCTGTAAATCTATATCCATACATTCTAAGACAAGATAATCAATTTATTTTTGTATATGAAGACTTCCATGGTTGTTATGCACTTCATGGAGCTTTATAATATTGGAATGGTGTAAGTCGTTTAAGCACCTTTTTTCATCCTCTACGTCGTAAGTAGCCACCTCTTTAATGGCTACAATTTTTTTGTCTGATAGTTATGTTTTGCAATGACTGTTGTGGATTGATCGAGCATAGCTTTGGTGGCAATCGAAGAAAAAAAAGTGGATTTTTTTTTTTTATTTAAGTTTTCGCGGGATAGAAAGTATAGAAATGGATTAGGCCAAACCGAGTGACAGCCTCACTGAAATGGTGGTTTTTTTTTTTTTTAAAGGCTATCTGTGCTGATCGGATGATCAGTAATGATTATTCCTGTTGCATTGGCTTGAAGAAAATCCTTGTATTTTAGAGGCAAAGCACCAAAAGGTAAAAGGACAAGTTGGATTATGAACGAATATCATCTGCCCAGCTTGAGACAAAAAAAATTCATAAGGTATTTTGACTCATAATTATAGATTTCCAGATGGACCGGACGAATACGATCACATGTAAATATGCCAAGCTTTTTGTTGCTCAGCTATATAAGTATTGTGTACATGTGTAATAGTTCCAGAAGCCACACATATTTTAATATTTTGGGTACTGTATATATATTCTCTTTCAATTAAAGCTGATTTTGAATGGCCTCTTACATACGAAAAACTTCAGTGGGCGACACTTTTGAAAAATTTTGGGAGTGGAATGGTTACCATTAGATTTTTTTTTTTTTTAACGCTGGGTATAAATTTTTGGTAGTCACATTGTCTAGAAGTATGTTTGGATGTCGGTGTCTCCCAGAAAGGGTTTTGCCATTGCCATTTGCCGTTGAGAATGGATCAAATATGGTGAGACAAATAAAATCTTACTCTATATAAGGTCAATTAATAATGGAAGAGGAGGTGGCCATGGTGGGGGTCTTGTAGATGAAAGACTCATAATGTTCAATACATCCGACAGATAATAAAACTTTTGGATTTCCTTTATGGTGGTTTTATTTTTGTGGTTCTTACCAGCTTCTATATTAATATCAATTGCACCAAGATCAGTACAAATTATATCTCCAATTTTGGCAATATAAACATCGAGTGCAAGTTTATGAATCTTACTTTCTGCCTCTATCAAAAAATTTGCATGTTTAGGGTTTCGATTTTTTTTTGGAAGTTCAATAGGTATTTTTTGAAGTTCTATGGTTTCAATTTCTTCCGAGAAAAAAAATTTAGGTTTAGGGTTTGGAGCAATATGTTCAGTTGCATTTTTTACCACCTGAGATTCGTCGGCTATGGGTTCTTCCTCCTCCTGGGATTCCATGGCTATGGGTTCTTCCTCTTCTTCCTGGGATTCCATGGCTAGGGTCTCCTCCTCTTGCATTTCCATTAAATATTGTATAATACGATCAGAACGTTCAATTTGTTTATTTTGTTTTTGTTCAATCATTCTTCTAATTTTTGCAATGTCATTTTTTATTTCCTTGACCAATATGGTTGGATCCATAAGGCTCTGATACCAGATGGTAGGAACCTAGGGTTCCTAGCACATAAAATGATAAATAAATAATAAATAACCTAAACTAAAAGAATCGCCTTTTGTATTGTCGGGAAGTCCCTTCAATAAGTTGTATTATATTTCATATTCATGGATATATTAAATGATAGAATCACATAGTGTTTTATACCCCTTTAGGGTTATGAGTGAAGAGTCACCATGCTTCCTAACCCTAACCCTAATCTTATAATAATATAATAATTAATATAATTAATTATTATATTATTTTATTAAATAATCATAGGATAACGTGTATTATTATTATTATTATTAATTAATGTTAGGATAGTGTCCTAACAGTCTATCTGAGCACTTTGATAGCTCCCCCTTGTGCTCAGTTCAATTATGAGCATTAATATACCTTGTTCTCTATCTTCAATGTTGTTCTTTGTAATTTGTCTAATCCTGAGACTGCTTTACTTCATTCTTATTTTATGTTTTCCTTGTCTTAGAAACCTCTTTCTCTTATCGAGTCTTTGTCTCTTTAGTATGTTGTCTTCACTTTCTTGAAGAATTTCTCTCATATATGAGCTCTTCTCTTTCTAAAAAGATGTTATATCAATCCTTCACAATGGACCTCTTTCCTCTAGATTTTTTTATCCTATAATAAAATAAATCTTGATTTCTTTTAATACTTGATGTTGTTACCTTCTTAGGAATATTTGTTATGAACATTGTAGTACTCTTTATCTACCCTTAATTTGAGTTCTATTTTTGCAAAATATATATTTTTCCAATAACTTCATTGAATCTTCTCTTATAAGTTGTCTTATTTGCCATGTCTGATCACTTATCTTTGTTGTTTATCCAAGCACTTTGATTGCTCCCCTTGCATTTAGTTAAATTCTGAGCATTAATATTCCTTGTTCTCTATCTTCAATGTTGTTCTTTGTATGTTGTCTAATCCTTAGATTGCTTTACTTCATTCTTCTTTTATGTTTTCCTTGTCTTTGAAACCTCTTTATCTTGTTGAGTCTTTGCCTCTGCAGCATGTTGTCCTCCTTGCTTTCTTCAAGAAGTTCTCTTATATATGATCTATTCTCTTTACTACAAGATCTTCTATCAATCATTCACAATGAACCTCTTTCCTATATATTATTTTCTCCTATAATAAAATAAAACTTGCTTTCTTTTAATACTTGACGTTGTTGTCTTCTTAGGCATCTTTATTATAAAATTTGTAGTACTCTTTATCTAACCTTAATTTTTTTTGCAGAATCTATTCTTCCAATAACTTGGTTGAATCTTCTCTTATATGTTATCTTCTTTGCAATTCTCGATAACTTCTCTTTACTATATATCCGAGCACTTTGATTGTTTCCCCCTCTGCTCAGTTCAATTCTAAGCATTAATATGCCTTGTTCTCTATCTTCAATGTTGTTCTTCATATGTTGTCTAATCCTTATACTTCTTTACTTCATTCTTCTTTTATGTTTTACTTGTCCTTGAAACCTCTTTCTCTTGCCGATTCTTTGCCTCTATAGTATGTTTTCCTCCTTTATTTCTTGAAGAATTTATCTTATAAGTGATCTCTTCTCTATACTAAAAAAATCTTCTATCAGTCCTTCATAATGGACCTCTTTCCTCTAGATTATTTTCTCCTATAATAAAATAAAACTTGCTTTCTTTTAATACTTGATGTTGATGCCTTCTTAGACATCTTTGTTATGAGCTGTGTAGTACTCTTTCTCTACCCTTAATTTAACTTTTATTTTTGTAGAATCTATTCTTCCAATAACTTGGTTGAATTTTCTCTTATATGTTGTCTTCTTTGCCTTGTATGATCACTTCTCTTTACTGTCTATTCGAGCACTTTGATTGCTCCTCCCTATGCTCAGTTCCATTATGAGCATTAATCTATCTTGTTCTCTATCTTCAATGTTGTTCTTTGTATGTTATATAATATTTAGATTGCTTTACTTCATTCTTCTTTTATCGTTTCCTTGTCTTTGAAACCTATTTTTCTTATCAAGTATTTGCCTTTGTAGTATGTTGTCCTCCTTGATTTCTTTAATATTTTATCCTATAAATGAGCTCTTATCTTTACTAAAAATATCTTCTATCAATCCTTCATAATATACCTCTTTCCTCTACTTAATACTTGAAATTTTTTCCTTCTTAGGCATCTTTATTATGAACTTTGTAGTACTCTTTCTCTACCCTTAATTTGACTTTTGTTTTTGCAGAATCTATTCTTCCAATAACTTGTTTGAATCTTCTCTTATATGTTGTCTTCTTTACCTTGTTCAATCACTTCTCTTTACTATATATCTGAGCACTTTGATTGCTCCTCCTTGTGCTCAGTTCAATTTTAAGCATTAATCCTGCCTTGTTCTCTATCTTCAATGTTGTTCTTCACATGTTATTTAATCGTTAGATTGCTTTACTTCATTCTTATTTTATGCTTTCCTTGTCTTTGAAACCTCTTTCTATTGTCGAGTCTTTGCCTCTATAGTATGTTATCCTCCTTGATTTCTTGAAGAATTTATCCTATATAAGAGCTCTTCTCTTTACTAAAAATAGATTCTATCAATAATTCACAATGGACCTCTTTCCTCTAGATTATTTTCTCCTATAATAAAATAAAACTTGCTTTCTTTTAATACTTGACATTGGTTTCTTCTTAGGAATTTTTTTTATGAACTGTGCAGTACTCTTTCTCTACCCTTAATTTGACTTTTATTTTTGCAGAATCTATTCTTCCAACAACTTGGTCGAATATTCTCTTATATGTTATCTTGTTTGCCTTGTCTGATCACTTCTCTTTACTATTTATCTAAGCACTTTGATAGATCCTCCCTATGCTCAGTTCCATTCTAAGCATTAATCTACCTTGTTCTCTATCTTCAATGTTGTTCTTCGTATGTTGTCTAATCCTTAGACTGTTTTACTTCATTCTTATTTTATCTTTTCCTTGCCTTTGAAACCTCTTTCTCTTGTCAAGTTTTTGCCTATCTAGTATGTTGTCCTCTTTGCTTTCTTGAATATTTTCTCTTATATATGAGCTCTTCTCTTTACTAAAATAGCTTCTATCAATCCTTCACAATGGACCTCTTTCCTCTACATTATTTTCTCCTATACATTTCTTCTACGAGACCTCTTTTATTGGGTCCTTTATCTTTAACTTCTATGGGATATTTTTTATAGGTATCATATATTTACCTTCAATGGGACCTCTTCTAACGGGTCTCCTTTATCTGCATGTTTCAAAATCTATATCAAGGTCTATCTTCAAGACCCGAATCAATCTTATAGAATGTCTTATATTCTAAATAATTTCTTGGAATAGGTAAACTCAATCTATTTTATCAAGGTCAATATCTTAATGACCTGCAACTTTTATCAAGGTCTATCTTTGAGACCTAAAATTATACTAGTCTACAAATTTAATCAATCCCTGCTTGAGGAAATATTTCTACTTGAATATGAAATGCTTCTCTATATTTTGTAGGAATATTATCAATTTTGAATATCAATCTTCATTGCAACAATATCTTAGGTTGATGCAACCTGAATCTTCTTCTTTGTCAAGGTGACAATAAAATTCCCTGATACTCCAAACAAGATAGCTTGATTGTACCAGTTTCTTCAACTCTTTTGATAGAAACCAGTTACCAAGAATTTGTCTATCCCTAAAATATTTATTAATGTTAGGATGGATATTTTATGAATGATCAAATTTCTCCTGAGTTGGTTCTGCCTCAATCTTCAAATCAATAACAGGGTTAGCTATTTTTCTAAATGACCAACTTTCTTTCTGAGTTGGTTTTCCAAAATATGAATCCTATTCTTCACTGGTTATTCTTCAACCTAGTGGAAAAATTTTAGTTGAGTCCTAGTATTCACTAGTTGTTCCTACAACTGTGGAAATATTCTAGCCTTACTGATTTTTGCAACTTAATAAATCCTATGCAAGTAATCTTATTATGGCTCTGATACCACTATTAGCTTTTGAAACCTTAATACTAATATAAATATCACAAAAAAATAATCACAAGATCGAATATAATGAAGTTGCAATATAATGAATCAAATACTATAAATCACAATGATAATACTCACAAAATAATCATATAACAATGCTCACAATATTGCACACAAAATACTGAAAATACTATTGAATAAAGGTCTACTAATGCAAGCATAAAGCTATGCATGTTCAATAGATATTACAATACTTTGTCACAAATATATAATTGTATGTGACTCCTCATATGTTGCACTCTTGACCTTCACTCTTCTTTACAACTCTTCACTTTCCTATTCTAAGGACATGTGCACACTTACATATTAGACACTTGTGCATATTTACACTCATAACACTTGCACACATATTTACATGACACTTGTGCATTTTCTACATATTATTACATTACATAAAATATTAACTTGCACACTAATCTAAGACATAACCCTAATCTAATATTTACAATAATGTACCAAGGTGGTACATTGGCATGTACCAAATAATGTAATATTCTCTAACAAGAAATATCTATCCTTCCATGTGTTTGATTGTTTTAGCTACTTGCTCCATGATTTCTTCTACAAAGTAGATCAACTAAAAGTACTCATAAGAATTTTTACTTCTTCCTTGATCTTATCATTTAGGAACTTGATCTTTTGGATGTCTTGTGTTGCATTGGGTTCTACAGCTACTTCTGTTGGATTTAAGATTATCATATTTACAATATGTTGATATTTTGTCTTGAATCCCTTTTGAAGTAATCTTTGATCTTGTATTAGCTATTGTACAAGGTCTTCAAGCCCTTGTTGGTTTTTATTAGCTTTAGAAACTTAGTATTTAAGGTCCTCAACCTATTTGTTTAGTTGATAATATTTTAAGATTCTATCCTAAGAACCTAATTCTCCTATTGGATTCGATCCCTTTGTATCCTTAGTTGAGCAACTTCTACCTTGAGTTCTCTATTCGTTTTTGAATTATTTCATCCTCAACTACAAGGCAGCCAAATTTTATTTTTATGCCAAGTGTGAGCTAGTTTTCTAGTTGGATCATTTGGTATGGGTTCATTCTATTTAAGTTTAGCTTAGACACTTCTAAATTCAATTTAATAGGATTCATTGCAATTTTTGAAGGGTTGGTCTTGGTAGCCTCAATAATTATACCTTACCCCTCTTTCTTTACAACTATAACTACATGAGTATGGAAGTCTTTAAGGTACTCTTGCTACATATTTTGTATTATTTTCCACTTTCTTATTTAGTGGTAAGTATATCAAATGTGTTAGTGATGTATGTCCCTATAAATTTCTATACAAATGCCAAGCTTGGTCTAGCATCCATGCTAGTTTGAAGGGGTGATCTTGTAAACTTGGCTTATTAGACTAAGGAATTGGGCATCATTGCCTATGGGAGATTTCCTTGTTTATTATGGTAAGCATTTTGAGCATGTGGAAGTGGATAGGTAATGAGTAGAGCTAGTTGTTTCATGATGGTAGTGAATTTAGTGAAAGTAGTAGGAGTATGTTATGATGCCAACTATCCTAGAGTGTTAGTGAGAGAGACGACAGGGTTGGTGATGACATGGGTGATGTATATAATGTAGTGTATGGGAAAAATGGTTGCATGTTGGTGACCTGATTTGTAGGAGATGAAAAGGGTGTGATGAGCATAGTCCCAACTATGATAAAAAATATTAGGGGTGGTATACCCCTTGGTGAACCATGGGTTATATTGGTGGAGGGTGAAATAAGTGTAGCAAAAGAATAATAAGGGAGAGAAAAAATGAGAATAGAATAATAGACAGAGAAGAAGAGGAAGTTGTGTATAGTGTAAGGGAGGTGGAAATGGTTGTAGTGGTCATGGGGTTATCCATTTCCAACTCAAGAGAGGATCTTCATTGAGGTATTTTTCCCTCCTTGAGTTGGGTTTTTTATTACTGTTATTTTATTTTGATATAGTGATTTCACTAAACATGGACCTATATCTTTCAAATCCTCCTTGTCATTTGATGATTGTTTGTCTTATTGCTAAGCTAACTACTACTAGAGTTTTTGGTGTTGCAAAAATAATAATTTTGAATACATTATTCTTATTGGGTTTTGGGGGGTTGAGATTCTTGTTTTCACTTCATTTATTACCTTATCCCTTTTCATGTTGTTTATATGTCTTCTATCCAATATGATAGATAATTCAACATCAAATGTGTCATATTGGGTAGTTTTATTGATCATGCTCATATTATAATTCATCCTCTACCATACAAGTATTTTTTATTGGTATAGCCCATTTTTTTTAGTGTCCCTATCCTTAGATGGTTTATCTTAATATTGGGTAAAATTCATATTTTACCTTTGTGTAGAAAGAATACCACCCTTATTGGTTAGTGTACCAACTTAATATCTCATCCTCGTATCTATGATTACTATTTACTTCCCAAAGTAGCAAGCATTAATTCATTGCTCAAGTTGGCTTCTTATTGTACTTTATACACTCTTCTCATGGAAAAAGAAGGTATCTAACATTTTTATCCTCAAAGTTTTATTTAATACTCCTTGTGGTTCTGTTGGAACAAAATCTGCCTTCGATTAATAGTGTTGCGCCTTAGACTTTGCCAACATTAAATAGACAGATCCTTCTTGAGATCATCTGTCTAG
This sequence comes from Wollemia nobilis, assembly GCA_028583015.1. NCBI lineage: Eukaryota > Viridiplantae > Streptophyta > Pinopsida > Araucariales > Araucariaceae > Wollemia > Wollemia nobilis. The sequence goes on from JAQPPZ010003542.1 coordinate 1,244,305, forward strand.
TCTCCAAAGAAGGCTGGTTCCTTTGAGTTTTAGAGAAAAGGGGAACAAGAGATAATGGAAATATAGCCTAAGCTAGAACTTTTCTCATGGTACAGATTAGACAACAACAAACATTGATGATGCAGATTACTACTTTCAGATATTTCTTTATATCTTCTTTATAGAAATCACGAATTCCTGAGTGTGACTTTTAGATATTCGTCTAAAAGCATGTAACTATCTTTTAATGTTCAACTCTAGAAACAAGATTTATATGTGCACAGTCCAGATTTCAGAATAGATACATTATAAAACTTAGAGTGAATAAAAGTTAAAACACCAGATACATACAAGCACACAGAAGTTTCGGAAGCCAGAGGAAGAAATATTTTATTGCTTGTAATCCAGTACATGTACATCAAGCTTGTAAACGTCCAAGAGCCGACCGTGAGAAAAGTTCTAGCTTAGGCTATATTTCCCTTATCTCTTGTTCCCCTTTTCTCTAAAAAACTCAAAGGAACCAGCCTTCTCTAGAGACTAGACAGATGATCTCAAGCAGGATCTGTCTATTCAATGTTGGCAAATTCTAAGGCGCAACACTATTAACCGAAGGCAAATTTTATTCCAACAATTTTTGGCACGCCCAGTGGGACAACAATCCCACAGTATTGTATAAGTTTTTGTGTTTTACCTTAAGAGCCTTTTGTTTGAAAATCTCAAGAAAAATCACCTAGCGACTCCGTTGCATTTAGACCATAAAAGAAAGACCTTGTCTAGAAACCTTTTGGTTATATAGCCATATGATAACCAGATCCCGAGCTAGAAACTCTGAAGAACCTATCAAGTTTTTTGAACTACATCTCAGAAGCCTAAAAGCACACCCTATGCTAGCCACAAGATCAAATCCTCCCGACACCATTAGCACCTCTTTAACACCCATTGTAGGAGCATCTACAAGCAATCCTATAGTAGTTGTAACTCCTTTAGCAATCATGGCAGCTGCCCCTGCCCTAGCCCATCTTGTGTGGAATCAAATTGGCCCTTTGAACTTGGGAACGCACAACCAAATTCCACAAGCTGCACTAAAAGCATTACCGACCTTTGATGGAATAGGAAAAATAGTAGATGAGCACTGTTTAGATGTATCAGTGCTAGCATCTATTTACAACATCACTCAGGAAGATGTAATGGTCAGATTGTTGATTATATCTTTGAAAGGAAAGATGCTATATTGGTACAGAGCGCTTCCCGTTGGATCCATTACTTCTTGGGCAGTACTAGCCGACCGTCTGGTCGATGAATTTAATATACATGTAGATCCTTTCATATTGTTGAATCAATTCACTATCATTGAGAGGCATCCACAAGAAGAAATCCAAGATTTCAACATTAGATTTACCAGAACTCATGATAGAGTACCGCAAGGCCTAAAGCCCACGGAAGAACAAGCTATATGCTATTATTTAAGGGCTTTTGATTTAGATCTCAGTATGATAATAATGTAATCCCGTGTAACCACTTTTCCTAGGATATATGTAGAGGAAGCAAAGGGCGAAGCTGATCTCATCACTACAAAAATATATCCATCAAAAAGTCTATTGCCAATTTTACCAGAGCTTTCCCAAGCATCAATTTCTAAACTGCCTGTACTCTCATCAATGCAGGCCCTCCCAGCTATAGTTGCACCTCCTAAATTACTTGCATTACCATCCACACCCCTTGCATCAGCTCCCCCCAGTTATCAATACACGACCATAATTGATACAATGAAGACATTGTCAAATGAAATGGCATCCATGAAAAAGAGAGAGGCTGAAAGGAATGTTCTACCAAGGAGGTTCCCTCAGGTAATGAGAGATGCAACACAATCAAGCAATAGGGGAAAGAGAGACTGAGCACGATATATACAAATGAGACAGTGGAGGCCGAAGAGCCTCCCACTGATTTTAACTTTTGGTGTACTACATGTAACGATCCACATGGGGAAAGTTCATGTATGATACACCAGCATTATGTACAAAGTATAGCAGTTGAAAAGAGTAAAGAAAAAATGAAAGGCCATGTAAATATTATTAGATAGAAGGACCACAACTTCATGATGCCTATAGTAGAATAGGTTTTAGTTTTAACAAAATTAGGTAAGAAACCACTGCAAGTAGACCCTAAAGAGCTTCAGCCATTGAATGTTTCCCCTGCTCCCAAGGAAATTCCCAAAGAAACTCCTAAGGGAAGTCTCCCTCAGGAAAGAAAATATTAGTTTCCAGCCAAAATTCAAGGGCAAGAAACACACAAATAATTTATTCCTTGGGGGAGAATGAAACCCAAAAACAGGCCAGGGAAAGGTTGAGATTCCAATCGCTGACAAAAAGGCAAAGAACTGAAGCTACCCAGGGATACAAAAATAAATATGAAACTTTTGCCAAAGAAAGAGAAAGAATAGTTGATTCACCTACATTCAGCATAGTAGAGGAAATGAAGAAGACTCCTGCTAAGGCAAGTATGTATGATGCTCTTTAAATTCTAGGTCAAATTGATCTCCTACAGGAATCCCTAAGAACAATGGAAAATGGAGGTGAGACTGCATCATCTTCAAAAATGGTTCTAATGAACTTGACGTATGCCACTGGTAAGAACAAGCCACCACCCTTTTATTTGTCCCTTCAAATGGAAGGATGGGTTGTCCACAACTGCATGATAGATTCAGGCGCTGCTACCACTGTGATACCCAAAGCAGTATGTGATATTATGGGAATGGAGTACACTAGGAGTAGTGCAGGCATCCTACAGTTATATGGTACTCCAATAAAAATTGTAGGAGTGATAAAGGATATTCCCATACAACTGCATAAAATGCCTCAGATGACAACCATACAAGAGGTAGTAGTCGTAGACTTTGAGCCCTATTTTGGTATGTGTCTATCCAGAGAGTTCACAGCAAATATGGGAGGATACTTATCCTTAGATTATTCTCATTTGGAGATACCTTTCAAAGGTAGAAGGGTCAAGATTTTTAATGAGAAACCATCTACATTTCATGTAGAAAATATTGGTGAAACTGACCGTGTAAATATGATGACTGAAGAAGCAATAGAAGAAGATCTAATGGAAGAAACATTAGAAGAGCTCCAAGCTGAGGACGAGTTTTCTCTACAACATTTTAATGCCATGATAGAAATAGAAATAGGAAACTATTCTATTGAGAAACCAAAACAAAAATTGATACCCTTAGAAAAGGATGGTTCTGTGAATCAATTGTGGAAGATTTTCTTTGATGGGACTAGGTGCAAGAATGGAGCTGGTGTCGAAATAGTTTTGATTTCTCCCATTGGAAAGGAAAAGGTTTTCTCTTACAGGTTGACTTGGATTTGCTCCAATAATGCAGAAAAATATGAGGCCCTGTTCTTAGGGTTAAGAAGGGCTAAGAAATTGGGAATCAAACAGTTACTCATCTATGGAGATTCAGAACTTATTGTGAATCAAGTCACCAAAAAATGTATAAGTAAACAACATTATTTGAACGCTTATAGGAACAAAGTGTGGGATCTCTTAGAGGCCTTTGAGGCCCTAAATATAAATTTTATCCCTAGAGAACAGAATACCCACATAGATTTGTTAGCTTCAATGGGATCTAATTTTTTTCCTGTATTTGAGAACGATGACCAGATCCTAGATTTTCTGATTCATGAGATGAATTGCTCTACAGATAGAGCGTTACAAGAAGAGGACGAAGAGATCCTTATTCAATTGAAAAACAATCATATCCCCAAGAGACTGATCACCTTGGAGAGCCTTTTCGACAATAGCAATAGAGTTGTAGGTCGAAGGACCAAGGTAGATGAACGTCGGTATAATGAAATATAATTAGAACCGGAAAAAATGATCAAAGTAGGGACCGATTGTACAATGGTAGAACTGGAACAAATAAAATAGTTATGTAGAGAATATCCAGATATAATAGCCTGGACTTATAGTGATCTGAAAGTGTACAGGAAAGAGGTCATTCAGCATATCATCGAACTAGAGGAAGGAGCTAAACCTTTTAGGCAGAAGCAGAGGCCTGTGAGTCCTAAAATTGAAGCCTTGATGAAACAAGAGTGTTAAAACTCCTACAGGATAATATAATATACCCAATCAAGCACTCTACCTGGGTGGCAAATTTAGTTCCAATCCGTAAGAAAAATGGAGAAATACGACTATGCGTCGATTTTAGAAATTTGAACAGAGCCTCTTTAAAGGATCACTATCCTTTATCCCAGATTCACCTAATCCTTCCTACTGTGGCAGGAGCAGAAAGGTTTTCTCTGTTAGACGGATTATCTGGTTACAATCAAGTTTGGGTGAGAAAAAAATATCAAGATGGATGGGTTCTACCCATCACGGTGAATGCTTTTCACCTAAAATCGTATTTCCAGTACAAGCTACAGATCACCATTATATGTACAGTATATTATAAGTTTGAAGTTTTGTAAATATTTCCCTTTTTACGGCCTAATAAGAATCAAGTGTGCAAAACTTATCAAGAGATAATTGCAGCCATGGACAAAATTAGAAGATCTAAACATCAGGGGTAGCAGCCAGCAGCCAAAGCTAGGACCAGCTCCCAGAATTTAATTTTTATGTTCTTCAGACAAAGGTTAAATACCTAAGTGGTAAAAGAAAGGTTCTGATAAGGTAAAGATAACTTGTATTCCAATGTGCATTCTTTTTCTTTTGTTTTTTTGCTCAAAATTTTTCTTTTCACAACTGTGCTGGTGACTCTGCTTCCCAATGGATGAAGGCCTGGTCTCTATTTTTTTTTGCTAGCAAAAATTCCCCCGGAAGGCGCCAAGAATGTTAGTAAAAAAGTGACTAACTATAGAAAAATAGCTGATGCACCGTTTTTGCATATTTTCCAAGAAAATAAAAGTGGCCCATATGCTAAAGATCAAAGAAAAAGCAAAACACCGCAAGGAGCAAAAAGTGTCACGATATCGTGACATGTTGCATTTTCACGGTTCAAAGATAAGAGAAGGAGCAAGGAGGTAAAAGTTTCACGATATCGTGACATGTATTTTCATGGCTAAGAGCAACAAAAGGGAGCAAGGGGGCAAAAGTGTCATGATATTGCGACATGTTGTATTTTCACGACTAAAGAGAAGAGAAAGAGCATGGGGGCAAAAGTGTCGCGATATCGCGACATGTTGTATTTTCGTGGCTAAAGAGAAGAGAAATAGCAAGAAGGAAAAAGTGTCGCGATATCACGACATGTTGTATTTTTGCGGCAAAAGAGAAGATAAAAAGCAAGGAGGAAAAAGTGTCGCGACATGTTGCATTTTCGCGGTCCAAAGCAAAGAGAAATAGCAAGGAGAAAAAAGTGTCGCGATATCGCGACATGTTGTATTTTCGTGGCTAAAGAGAAGAGAAATAGCAAGAAGGAAAAAGTGTCACGATATCACGACATGTATTTTCACGGCAAAAGAGAAGAGAAAGAGCAAAGAGGAAAAAGTGTCGCGATATCGCGACATGTTGCATTTTCGTAGGCAAAAGCAAAGAGAAAGAGCCAAGAGGAAAAAGTGTCGTGATATCGTGACATGTTGCATTTTCATGGCTAAAAGCAACAAAAGGGAGCAAGGAGGAAAAGTGTCGCAATATCGTGACATGTTGCATTTTCCTGGATAAGAGCAACAAAAGGGAGCAAGGAGGCAAAAGTGTCGCGATATCGCGATATGTTGCATTTTCGTGGCAAAGAGCAACAAAAGGGAGCAAGGAGGTAAAAGTGTCACGATATCGTGACATGTTGCATTTTTGTGGCTAAGAGCAACAAAAGAGAACAAAGAGGCAGAAGTGTCGCGATATCGTGACATGTCACATTTTTGTGGCTAAAGGCAGTAGAAGAGCAAAGCAAGAGACGAATGTCGCAATTTTGTGACATGTCTCATTTTTGCAGTTGGAAGCGGTAGAAAAGCAAAGCAAGGAAAGAATGTTGTGATTTCACGACATGTCTCATTTTCATGGCTGGAAGCGGTAGAAGAGCAAAGCAAGAGATGAATGTCACAATTTTGCGACATGTCTCATTTTCACGGCTGGAAGCGGCAGAAAAGCAAAGCAAGGAAAGAATGTCACGATTTCGTGACATGTCTCATTTTTGTGGCCGAAAGCTGCAGAAGAGCAAAGCAAGAGATGAATGTCGCAATTTCGTGACATGTCTCATTTTCATGGTTGGAAGCGGCAGAAAAGCAAAGCAAGGAAAGAATGTCACGATTTCGCGACATGTCTCATTTTTGCTGCAGGAGGCAGCAAAAGAGCAAAGGAAGAGACAAATGTTGCGATTTCACGACATGTCTCATTTTCACGGTTGGAAGCGGTAGAAGAGAAAAACAAGAGACGAATGTCACGATTTCGTGACATGTCTCATTTTCACGGCTGGAGGTGGCAAAAGAGCAAAGCAAGGAAAGAATGTCACAATTTCGTGACATGCAAGCTGTAAAGGAATAGAGTATATTTTTGGCAACTGGGGACATGCACTAACATCAGGTGTTGATTTCTGAAGAATGGTCTATTGATTATAACCTAGCAAGTCCGCTAGATGATTGCAGAATAACAGGCTCACCTAAAATTAGCCAGAAGGAAATTTATCCAATTTGCGGGAAATCCTTTGTATATTATTAGAAACCGCAAACAAATTACTTGTAATTGATTGAAGAAATTAAATGTACGTAGTAGAAGATACTCTTTTTAGGGTATAAATAGGAGTGATTCGACCAAAACAAGGGTCAGCTCTTGGATGTTTACAAGCTTGATGTACATGTACTGGATTACAAGCAATAAAAGATTTCTTCCTCTGGCTTCCGAAACCTCTGTGTGCTTGTATGTATCTGGTGTTTTAAATTTTATTCACTCTAAGTTTTATAATGTATTTGTTCTGAAATCTAGACTGTGCATGTATTAATCTTGTTTCTAGAGTTGAACATTAAAATATAGTAACATTCTTTTAGATGAATATCTAAAAGTCACACTCAGGAATTCATGATTTCTATAAAGAAGATATAAAGAAAGCTCGAAAAGTAGTAATCTGCATCATCAATGTTTGTTGTTGTCTAATCTATACCGTGAGAAAATTTCTAGCTTAGGCTATATTTCCCTTATCTCTTGTTCCCCTTTTCTCTAAAACTCAAAGGAACCAGCCTTCTCTGGAGACTAGACATATGATCTCAAGAAGGATCTGTCTATTCAATGTTGGCAAAGTCTAAGGTGCAACACTATTAACCGAAGGCAGATTTTGTTCCAACGGGTTCATAGAAGTAGCATCCTGTCAATGTTTCCAAGCCCATTTATCTCAATAATACCTCTTCCACTTGATGTAACCCATGTAACATTGGGATAATACCTAAGATTGGTTGCATGGGTGGGTAGAAGGTGGTCTTCTTCTTCTCCACTAAAGTACTTCAAGTCTACATATCTAAATTTCCAAACATATTCTAGGTTAAACATATAATTAGGCACACATGCAATCAAATAAAATGGCATAGCATAAAGGTGGATAAAGGATAGGATCCTCCCCAAATAGTAGTCTATGCTTGAATATTTTACATTAATCAAAAGTTGTAATACCTCATCCAATAGCCTTAGCATTTTCTCTTGAACCTATCCATGATGATTTCATACACCTAACCATAAAATCAATAATACGTCTTGATGCTTCTCAATAGGATAGGCTTGTATATTCCACAACTTAAAGGGATTATCCATCAACTCATAATTGTTCTAGCTATAATGTGGAAAACTAATATTTTATCTAATATTGAATTAGCTAGACTAGGTAGGAGTTATAATTAAACTTTCTCTCCTTCTTGAAAGCTCTTAATATACTATTTTTTTGATTGGATTTTTATTTAGAATATTCATATAGGAACTTCTAAGATAGGTTTACATGGTGTGAAGGAAAGCAATGTGTTCTTTATATACCTTCTTGTCACTCTATTCCCCCAATACAATGTCTATATCAAACAACACCATTTAAACATCCTCTTGACATGTATAACTCTAATGGGATACTAAAAATTTGCAAGTTAGGTTTATTTAAGTATGGGATTATGAAATCCTTGCTAGTAAGTATGGTGTGACTATAGTAAACATGGGGTACTAGGTTCATAGCCAAAATTTATATCCGTATCTATTTTATACTGCATGAGTTAGTTTATGGAACCAGGTTAAACCCTTTGAGGGTCTCTTTTCTCACTTGCCCAATGGAGTGCATGTAATTTTTCTCCTCTACCCTTTGATAAGGATTGTCATAGAAATTCTTAGGCCTATTGAAGGAGGGGAGCCCTGGGTTTTTCTATTTTTCCTTTTTCTTCTACCATTGCCCCTCTAATGGTCTGCCTTTTTTAATAGTGTAGAAATGGGTGAAGGTAGAGTGAAAGTGGGTGGGGCAAAAGGAGTTGAAGTTGGAAAATTATACATGCTTCAAGGAATGAGATCTTGGTAGATTCATAGGTTGTGTACATGATAAAAAATTAGGATGATAGTAAAATTTTTAAAAAGAAAAAAATATTTGCTAAACCCTAGAAAATGAGTAATTTGTTTATAATTGTGGAGATATTCACTTGTAATATAGAGTGATTCAATTAATTTTTTCCCCTTAGAAGGTTTTACAGGAAGGAGTTATTTTCTCCAAAAATCAAGTAGTTTGCTTGCAAAAATTGAGTGACTTGCTCGTTGTGGGGGCCTTTCTCACTAAATCTGAGCAATCTATTCACTATGGAAGGACTTAGGAAAAAAATGTTTTCTTGGAGATGAGAGCTAATCATTAAGAAAAATTCTAAGAGTCCAAATAAATTGCTTGAATTTTTTCTAGGTGTGAGTAAATTGATTAGGGAGCTCATTAAGCTCAACCTAGAATTAGTGCTTATAATGACCATTGCATATGATGTAGGATAGTTTGTATGGTGGAAAGGAAATACGAGTCGCTCATAGGGAATTGTGACAAGGGTGATAGCCCCAACTTGCATGGTCCTTCCTTGATTTTCTCCCTCCCTGCAGCTTGTGGGGGAATTTTTGGGTGGGTTATCAATATGTTGATGGCCAATTCACCTATATGAGCAATCAATTCACATGACATAGGTCCAATAGGTATGCTACTCATATTTGCTAGTGATTATATCATGAAATATGAGCAACATGCTAATTTCCTTGAATTTTATATATTTATTTTTTGAACATCTTCCAATATGACATGATGATATACATCAACATGACATGATGACAAGAGGGAAAAATAAAAATCTATGAAATGACAAGTTATTAGAGAAAAGGAAATGGAAGAAGTAGGGTTTGTAGGATTAAGAAGAAAAAATATGTGACAAAATATTAGCTGCTATTTATATGTATATATTTACATATTCTTTTGGTCATAATTCTTATTGCTAAATTGAGTGGAGATGTTGTCCATTCATTGAAATAGATAAAAAAAATTCCATGTTGGTGAGCTTGTAGATATTTTGTCCCATGATCTTCAATATTAAGTAGGTCTTAAACCACAAGGAATTAAATTTTTACTATACCCCTAGTTTTGCTCTATCCTCATCTCATTTGAATACAAATTTTCCTTCTTTATACTCCACATCTATTATTATTTTGTCAAACCACCTTTTAACTACTTCTTGATGTTACACTATTCTTTTGAAGGATTTTTCTCTTTCCTCCTCTAGGGCCAACAATGTATTAAACCTTGCTTGTCTGGGCTTAATGTCAATTCCATCCAATTCAAGTTGTAACATTTGGAGGGAAGGGAGCTCTAAATTGATTGGTAGTATAGCCTCTTTACTAGAGATCAACTCAAAAGGGAGTGATCCAATGGATGCCTTTGGTTTCAATTTATCTAATCATAACACCTTATATAACTTTTTATGCCAGTCCCTTTGATATTTAAAAATATATTCAAGATCCTTGTGATATTTTTTTTGGTTGATTTGTCCAAGCCATTCCCCTAGGGATAGTAATTGCGTGACATTTCAAGTGAGAATCTATATTCTAGGGTGAAGTTTATTAATTTATCCCCCTTATAGTAGGTAGCATTATTTATGGCTATTGTGGTAAGTGTTTTGAATTTTATGATACAATATTCTAACATTTTTTGATTAGATACTTTGGATAGGACTATTTCATCCCATTTTATGAAATAATTTATAGTGGTAATGACCAATCCATATTGCATGCCTGATAATAGATTGATATTATCTATAAAATATAGGCCCTAATGCTAAATTGGTTTGGTCATAATGATAGGTTTTAAGGGTATTATATCTCTTCTTTTTCTTTCCCTAAACATGCATTAGGATTTACAGTCTTTGACCTATTAGTAGCAACTAATGATGATTTAGGCCAATAGTATCTAGGTCTCAAGATTTTGTGAGCTATTATGGGTGTAGAAAAAAATATTTTTTATCATGGTATTGTTTAATCAGGGCCCCTATATTTTCTTCTTTTATGTAGTGTAGTAAGATTTCATTATATCCTTTTTCTAAATAAGACACCATTTATCTAGTGATAATGTATTGCTTTTTATCTAAATTGGGCTCTATCCTTGGCTATCAACTCTTCTAGTATCTACCTTATAGCCATATAGCTAGACATGTCACCCATCCAACTAGTTTTTTTATCCACATCTATCTCTTCTATAGGGAAATTTGATCTTTGTGGGTTGTCATTGCTAGTATTTCATATATGTTTATTCCCTTGATTAGTTTAGTGGGTTTTATCTCAATGTCAAATTCTTGAATCTTATTGATCCATCCAAATTTTTATCCTAGTTCATCATGCAACACAATATATTAGACATTAGAGTGTACTATAAAGATAGTATGACTATGTGATAGATAGTACTTGAACTTCTTGAGATCCTTCATCATTGTGAAAACCTATCTTTCAATAAAGGTGTATATTTCTTCATAGTTATGGAGAGCTTGGATCATGAAAGAGATGAGGATATTCTTAATATTTGTCATTATTTTGGGTTAGGATAGTTGTAGTCACTTCATATATACCAAACATATATAACCTAAAATATTTGGAGAAATTTGGGTTGATAAAGACTAGATATTTGGTAATTTCATCTTTAATATCTTAGAAGGATTTATTTCCTGATCACTCTATTATATTGAGGGATCCTTTTTCAACATATTTGTTAGGGGCCTAACCATTTGGAAAAAATAATGATGAAATTTGCAACAAAATGGATTTGGGACAGGAATGACTTTATTGCTTTGAATAACAAGGGCAATGGAAGGTCTTGGATGGATTTAATTTGGTTAGTATATATGGTAAAACCTAATTTTGATGCCACATGACCTAAAATTTTGTCTTCTTGGACCATAAAAATAGACTTCTTAATGTTAAGAGATATACCAAATTCCCTAACCTCTATAATACCAACTCAATATGGTCAATGTGCTTACTCCTATATTTGGAAAATACTATTAAATCATTAATGTATATAAGAATGGTCTCACCTACAAGCTCCATAAAAGCTACATCCATAGCCCTTTGGACAATTACCCCTATTTTTTATAGACCAAACTACATTTGTTGATATGTAAAGGTCCACCACTTGATTTTGAAAGCTATCTTATGTTGGTATTCATCTTTAACATGGATCTAATTGTATCTTGAGAAATAATCAAGGAAAGAAAACATCAATCACCAAACTATATTCTAAAAAATGTAATCAATGAGAAACAATAGATAGTTATCTTTTAAAGAGGTTTGATTCAAGTTTCTATTTTTTTATTAGGTAAATAAAGAGGTAAGTTTTTTATATAGGGTCCCCAAAGCCTATCTACAAAAATATTTTAAACTTCATAAAAAAATTGAAACATATCCCTAACAAAATAGAAGCATTACTAATTTAACTCTTTTACTTCTTGAAAAAACAAGTCATGTCTAAAACTTTCACACCATATGAATTCATCTTGTTTTAATGTCCTTTCAACCGTTCTTGTACCACATAATTATTATATCTCAATTCATTATTATTATACATCATGCTATCTTGGGAGCCACATCCAACACCCTCAATAAGCCATGTCTAGCTCATCATCACCTTCCACATCACCATGGAAGAGTAATTTTAGTACTTTTATCATTTCTTTCTTCTTTCGTGTGCCTAGGGATCGACAAGCTGAATGATTCTCACTTACATAGGCCTTCACTAGTTGATACACATCTGCTTCCGCTTTTCTTTCGTTTTGGAAAATTCTAAAATTTCTCTCCTTCCACACAACCCAAATCATATGTGGATGGATGAAGATCCAAAATTCATTTAGTATCTTCCTACTTGAATTCCTTTACCATTGGATTAGGAGTTATTTTAAGGAGGAAGGAATTACTCATTGAATTCTCAAGTTATTTGGAAATTGGAAACCTCTTTTCCAAAAATTATCTACGGTTAAAATCTTATTATGAGAATTAGTCTAAAGGAAGAAGCTTAATTATAAAAACATTAATACATAGCCTTATAACATCATTTTTATTATGTATTAAATTCAAATTGGAAACCTATTTGGAGTGCTTAATTAGAAATATTATCCAAGCCTGTGGGAGCTTCAATAAGTATTTATTTATTACTATATCTATTTTTGGATTTTTTGGCCATTACTTCTATTTGAAAGGTTTAGCATTAGGCTCCAATTTGATAGTATGATCTATGATGTTTTAGTCATAGAACTTAAGATCCTCATATGAACAATAAATAATATATTTGTGCTTTCCATAGAGCTCTTTGAAGAGGTCCTTTTCTTCCTAAGTGCAAGCCTTTCCAAGTAGTATATTCTTCCCTTCAACCCCCTCAACAAGATGATATGAATAGGATTTTACTTTGAGGCTTATCTTCCTTGTGATATTAGTAGGATTAAACAAGCTCTCTAGAGTGATTAGACCCTTGGGAAACTATTTTAACTTCAAATGTATGAATCCATATTTGATGTGATCCCAATATCCATTCTTATCTTCAACATATTAGGACCTTATGATTAGAAACTCTATGATTTGCTCATCATTTTTAAGGACATGCCAATTGTTAGAGTTATAAAGGATGGCTAGTCTAAATATTACCTCCAATTTATTAGTTTTATTAATATCATTAGTGGGTTCAAATTTTTCTACCATGCCTACAAACACATCTATATTTATGTTTAAATATCTAGGGATTACTTTGATTTTGTATGTATCAAAACTTTCTAGTAACTCATAGATCTAATGGCTATATGACTTTAGATGATTAATTTTATATCACATTGAAAATTAACCTTATTTACAATTAGTTTAGAATCTCCATATATTATTAGTTCCTTAATTACTTTGTTCTTAAATTTTCTCAAATTGGTATAGAGTGCCTCATATTCTATGACATTATTTGTATAATTTACTAGTAATCTATGGGTAAAATAAATCTATGAACCTTGTGGGCCAATGAATTGAATACCAATGCATGTCCCATCCCTAATTCTATAACTATTGAAGTATATTGTCCAAGTATTATCTTCCTCTTGAATTGTTAGGGATATAATATTGGGAGATGCTTTAGTGGTGAGATGCTTACCCAGTTCATTCTCCTCATATTCAACCTCAAACTATTCATCTTATTATACATCAATCATCATTTCAAGCTCTAGGTTTTTGTCATATTCAATATATGTATCATCCTTTACGAATTTTTAAAGCTCATTCTAGTTTATTATATTTCATCATCAAGATTTTTTAGTAGATAGTTGCAAGGTGGTTTATTTTTAAACTTCATCACTTTCTAGTCTTTGGGTACATTCATATGAGTAAAATCCATTTTCAAGTAACTATATCTTAATGGCTTGCATGTCCACTCTCTACATAGTAGCATGAGGAAGTACAAAGGTAGTTCTATGACTATCACGTCTTGTAATACTATAAAATTTGGATGTCTAGCAATAGTTATGACTAGATTTTTGAGTACCCCTAGTGCATTGACAAATGTGCCATTCATTTAGGAAGGTTTGTCCCTTCAAAAATAAATTTAGTCATAAATATGACTATTACCATAAATAAACTAGTAATTTATAAATTTCAATCTTGAATATCACATAAAATAGGGTTAGATTTAGTATTTTAGGTTTTGGGATAGTCAATATATCAAACTTGTTGACCTAAATATATGTTGGATGCTTTACCATCAAGTTTTAATAATTGGTTATTGTCAAAGTGAGTTCTAGTTGCTTACCACTAGCATAATTTATTGCTCTTTTAGAGCCTCCCAAAGTAGATCCTACTATCATAGTAGGGCTAATGCTTATAGCATACTAACTTTAGTGGGTATCCTCTTCATTTCTTCTTTGATATTAAATTTGAATTTAACAAAGGTATTCTCACTTCATATTATGAATTTTTGATATTGCCTTGTAGCTATTGCATGTCCTTCGCTCATAATATAAGGGTATTTTAGCCATTATTTGGATCCTTTTGAAGTTGATTTTATTTTTTATTGCCTTTCTTGTCAATGGGTTTATCAGTTATTCCTCCATATCCTTTATCCATCATAAATTCTTTTTCTTTATCTATTTTTCTATCTTTGTTGGTTTGTGTCTCTCCATTTCCATTTTGAGATATGCTTATGGCTTCCCTTTGTATCCTTTCATTTTTATTTTGTTTCTTTTATTGTGTCTTGATAGGTCCTTTATCTTTCAAAGGATGGTTTTCCTCTTCTAATGACCATTGTACCCTTCCCAGTTTTAGTTTGTATCATATCTAGTTGATCTTTTGAATCTTTCCTCTTACCCATAGTATCAACCCCTTGTTGATTAGTGCATATAGAATCATCTTCAAATGTCAACTCTTATCTATTTCCATAGTGCTAAAGTTTGATAGTATGGTGTTATAGTGGTTGGGAAGGGTAGGTACTAATTATTGAGTTTAGGATGACTTGTACATATTTTAATTAGCTATAAGGATTGGTTGGCCCATGATGGTGGCCTATTGAGCCTGATATTTTTGGTTATGCTAATTGGTTTGATAATGCTTGATGGATCCAATGTATTTTATGAGATCATGCCTATCATTGCAAGGAAGACACCTTGTAATTGTTAGCTTTTGATGGAAGGTAGTACAACCACAATATGCAGGATAACTAATCTGAGATAACTATAAATATAATGGCACAATAATATGCAAATAAATAAATAAATGAAAATTTGCAAATAACTAAAAAATATGCCATTAATGAGAATGACAAAAATAATGCAATGCTATATAATGGACATGAACACTCCATGAAAGTATATGAAAGAACTACATTGTACCATACTATATCTACTACACATTGATATCACTCACTCACTCTCTCTCTTACTATACCTATGAGGCCTTTATATTGAAAGATAGATTGCTTGGACTTTACTCTACGTAGGAATCATGTACATGTGGACTACATACACATTTACAACTTGCACATTGACACTTGTGCATTTATTATAATACTTGAAGTAACTAACTAACTTTACTCTAAATTAAAATCCTACTCTATATATGTATCAAAGGTGGTACATTTACATGACTCAAATAATGTAATAAACTCTAACACCCCTTGTATTACATTATTTGGGTATTGAAGACTTTAGTCTTCAATATGGACATTTTATCTAGTCTGAAATTTGAGCTCTTTTCTCTAGGTTCCTTCATTGTCTTCTTTGTTTGAATTTGAATGAGTATCTTCATCCTATTTAGGTTATTTTCTAGATAGAATATGACCAAGTAAAGCATATTGTAGTTGTCCCCTCATCCTTTTATTTTTAAACCTTCCATTTCTTCTTCTATTTTTATGATATGTAGTGTGACCAGGAGATCCAAAATAAGTTTGATAATTGAATATTTGCATTAGCATATAGTTTAGAAACTATAGCCTTTAAATAGGTTACAAAATAGTAATCAAAACTGATTGAACAGGAGATCACGCCAAACAATCTGCCAAGAGGAAGAGAGTTTGGTTTAGAACTCTTCCACCTAGGATATTTAGGAAATTAACCATTAGATATTTAAGACAGTAAATATCTACATGGTAGAAAGTAGAAAAGTAAATGTAATAATCTACCCAAGTAGTGTAATGCAATATACTACCTATTTTACCTAGTGGAGTAAAAGGGTAAATATCCCAAAGAATGGAATATTACTCTAACATCCCCCCTTATTACATTATTTGGGTAATATATATAATTGCCCCAATACAGTGAAAAAGATGTCGATCTGTTGGTTCTTGCTCTATCACAGTGCTCTGGCTGCTCCTAAGCAAAAAGTGGGTCATTCCTCACTTTGTCTTCACACCAACGAATGTCCTTATTGTAATCTTGTCATCCAACCGAATTGCATGGGTAACCAGCCACTGCAATCGCTAGGTGTAGTAGAGTAGATCACTTCATACGAGGTTCATTCGGTTACAATATGAGTTTGCAAAAGATAAGGTAGCTAAGGTGTCGGTCGCTGCCGAAAATGCACCCTTATAAGTTCCCCCTTCTTGTTGCAAAACATGTTGTAATTAATTTTTGAAAGAAGTATGACTAAGGTGTCGGTCGCTGCCAAAAATGCACCCTTATAAGTCTTCTTCCCTTTTTACAAAAAATTGTGAAGAAAAGAAATGTATATTCCCCCTTAATTGCAAAATATGTGCAACTTAAGAAGCTTTGTGAAGGATTTTACAAATATTGCCTCCTAGGCAATTTTACACCAGAAAATTCCCTCCTTTTGTTACAAGAACTTCAAACAATGAGAGTTTGCTATTTATGAAGCCTAAAAAGAGGTACAAACACCCCTTTATTACAAGTACTTCAAACAAAAACTTATGCTATTTATGAAGCCTAAAAAAAGAGAGAGAGGAAATGGTGCTTGCTCAAGGTGACAAATGTGTTGTCCCTCTACAATACTGTCTTAGCTATAAGCACTCTGTGAGCTTTCTCTAAACCAGAATCAGAATCGGAACTAGACACTTCACTAGCAATATTGCCTTTGTTTTGCTTCTGTGATGTGCCTTTATCTTTCTTGTTTTGCTTATTTTTGAACCAACACCGATTGGTGTCATGGTTGTCCTTTTTACAATGCGAGCAAAACCTCTTTTGAGATTGCTTTCCCTTACCTTTTGAGGATGATCCTCCCTTTTGAAAGTTTCCTTTCTTCTTATCACCCTGATTGTTTGAGTAAAGTGCATTGTTCGACACTTCATCGCTTTGGAGTTGATTTGCTTCCTCAGTTTGAAGCAAATTGACTAACTCCACAAAGGTGACTGATCTTTGTGAAACATTAAGGGATGTAATCAACATTTTATAGGATTCGGGAAGAGCTCTCAAGATTACTAAAGTCAAAATGGTGTCTTCAACTTTGGCTCCTAAAGCATTGAGCTTAGACTTCAGTTCTGACACTCTATAGAGGAAGAGTTCTACTGATTCACCTGACTTCATATGGAGTGTATGAAGTTGTGTTTGAAGGTTTAGAACAGTTGATTGATTCTTACCTTCAAAAATGGTACAAAGAGCATCCCATGCATCTTTACCAGTTTTAGCTTCACTTATGTGAGGTTGGATCTCATCAGCAGTAGCTAGGAGGATCAACATAAGAAGATGATTGTTCTTTTTATCCCATGCTCTTTGATCTGCTCCTGGTGTTGTGGGTCTTGATTCAGTGCCATCAACTAAATCCCACATTTCCTCTACAGTCAGGATGGCTTTCATCTTAGTTTTCCATGCTGAATAGTTAGGACCCTTTAGCAATTGTGTATCACTTAAGTATTTATTGATAGTTGCCATGATTAAGGTCCTATAATTTGTACTAAGATGATTTTTCTTTCACTCTCAAGTGGTATTTAATGGCACCTGCCTAAAAATTCTCTTGAAGAGAGATAATCAGTTGGAGGAAATTAAGCCAAACAAATAAGAGATGAAAGATAATTCACTCAAAAAGATATTTAATGGCACCTACCTAAAAATCCTCTTGAAGAGGGATAATCAGTTTGAGGAAATTAAGCCAAACAAATAGAGTGAATTAGGGGTTTTTGTTTGTAGGAGAGAATATCAAGTGAATATTGGCTTTAAATCTGTGCAATGGTTAACACAAATTTATTAGTGAAATTTTGGGGTATGGAGTGTTCTTGATTCTATGACTTATAATTGCAAAAGAAATAATGCAATAATCAAACAAGAATGCCCACAAAATTCTTATCACCTAGGTGTCGGATGCAACCGAAAATGCACCTAATTTGCCAATGAAGGTGTCGAGTAAAATCGAAAATGCACCTTTTAATTTTTGCAACAAAATGTGAAATTGTGTTGTGCAAAAAATTGATATGTTATGTCTCCTCCTTGTCTTACAATTTTGCAAAAGAAGTACAATGTTGTCTTCCCCCCTTTATTTTGCAAAATTAACAAATCGAGCACTCCTTCCAAGACAAGTCGACACACGACCCTTGTTTGAAAGGCTTCCAGACTAGTCGACAAACGACTTGGTTTTGATGGACCCAAGGTTACAATTTCTTCTCAATTTTGCAAAAAAGAATGTGCAATTTTATGTCTTATATCCCCCTCGGAGAAAACAAATGCACACTTTGCCTTTTGAATTTTACAAAAAAATTTTAGTCTCCTTGTTGTCTAATTTGCAAAAAGAATTCAAGTTTGATCCTTTCTTGTATGCTAAATTAACAAGGTTGAGAAGAGTTTTTATGTTTTGCAACAAAATTGTTGGTTTCTTTGTCTCTTTATCCCCAAGTGTGGAGAAAACATAAGAAATGGAATTGTTATAGTTGCAAAAAAAATTGGTGTATAAAAGGTTTCCAATGTAAATGCTAAAAAAAATAATTTTAAAGACTTAATTTTAAATAATTAAACATAATTTGACAAAAAATAATCAAGTTATAAAGAAAAAAATGATTATTTAAGGCAAAACTATATAAAATTATAAAAAATTATCTAAAAAAATATTAAATTTAAGCAAAAAAATTTAAAAATTGGAAACTTTACCAAATTTAACTCGAAATGCACCTTCTTTGCAAAAAGAGAGTGCACGGGGGTCGATCTCTCGACCTCGCGCTCGTCAAGTTCAAGCTTGACCACTGCACTGCTGGGGCGGCTTTGGAAGCTAGCCCCGCGGGAAGCGTCTTATAGACGAGGTAGGGAGCACATGGGTTTTATGGGATTTTATCCCACATTCATCCCACGAGGGATGAAATGGGATTTAAAAGCTTGTATGTGCTAAATAGCATGTGATTGCCTTTGGGCAATCGTTGACCTCTCCACGTTGCCTTCCTCCGCCACGTGTCACCTGCACGTGAAATAAAACCTTGCCACGTGGCAGTATGTTGCCCAACCAAAACTTTTTGCCTCACACGTGTCACTATCTTGTTGGCACCACGTGTCTCCTTTTTGGCCTCACCTGCCATGCCATGTGTCACCTCATAGTGTGTAACACATGTCTTGCTGAGTCAAATTGCCAGCGTGTCGAGTTTAGGTGTTGAGGTTTAGTTTATCCATATGTCGAGTTGAGTTGTTGAGGTTTGGCTCATCCACGTGTCGAGTTGAGGTTCCTCTAGATGTTTAGCACCTGATGCACTCCACTGGGAGTTTGAGGGAACTCCTACCCTCGAGGCACTCCCAGTTAAGTGATGCCACATGGGAGCATGAGGGCGCTCCTGCCCTCTATGCTCTCCTGTTGGCTTACCACGGGTGCACTAGCCCTGTGGGTGGGAGCCTTATAAAAAATACTCCTTCCTAGGTGACCGTGAGGCCATGTGGGAGAGTGAGGGTGCTCCTACCCTCTATGCGCTCCCACTGGCTGGTAGCGGCTACACAATCCCTATGGGCGTAATCATCGATAGGGAATATCCTGCTTGGTCGACCCTATCCTGGAGATCCTCTCCTACAGGCCCTAAAGCCTTTTGAGGTGGGGTGAGGTGGCCTATGGAAAAAAATAAGATGTCCACCTCCTCTGCCTCCAAGAAATTGAATAATAAAAATCAATTATAAAAACTATAGGAAATTTAGGAACATAGGAGGAGAAAAAAAATTAATAAAGTCACCAAATTGGTGCTTCCTACGCTCGACTTCTTCAGTGAACGAGAATTTTGATTCCTCCTCCCAGCTCCCTCCATCTCTAGTACCAATGTGACCAGGAGATCCAAAATAAGTTTGATAATTGAATATTTGCATTAGCATATAGTTTAGAAACTATAGCCTTTAAATAGGTTACAAAATAGTAATCAAAATTGATTGAACAGGAGATCACGCCAAACAATCTGCCAAGAGGAAGAGAGTTTGGTTTAGAACTCTTCCACCTAGGATATTTAGGAAATTAACCATTAGATATTTAAGACAATAAATATCTACATGGTAGAAAGTAGAAAAGTAAATGTAATAATCTACCCAAGTAGTGTAATGCAATATACTACCTATTTTACCTAGTGGAGTAAAAGGGTAAATATCCCAAAGAATGGAATATTACTCTAACATAGGTTCTTCATTATCTTCGATTTGTTCCTCAAAAACTATATTAGTATTATTTTGAAACATAACAATATCTTGTGAAGTTTTGATAGAATCCAATGCATATATATTTCTATGGATTGATCCAGTAGCTTCAATCTCATTTTGATGTGTAATAAGACACATATTAACTCCATTTATGTATCTAAAGTCAACCATCCTTTTATTTTCTACTAACTTGGATACTGAAATGAGATTAGATGTTAATCCAAGAATGTACATTACATTATGTAGCAAGAAATTTGAAAACAATTTGCTATGTGATACACACTCAAATCCATGTATATGATAGTTATTTCCATCTATAATTTTCAACTTGAAGCTATTAGTGACATCAAGACAATCAAACAAATGTAGATTTCTTGTCATGTGGTGACTTACCCCTGAATCAATATACCAGATGTCCTTTTCATTTTGACTTGTGAAATCATTTGAAGTGATTTTGCATATATGATATGGTATATTGGATGGATTCTATTCTTGAGTCCTTTTGTGATCTGTATTATGATGAAATTTATCTCTAGTTATTTTATCCATTGCAGTTTATAATAGGGTTCTTTAAATACTTTAGATCTACCTTACGTTTCCCTAGTGTATGACTTTATTTTGATAGAGACCTTTCTAGACTTAGATTTTGTAGAATTATTTGTCTCCCTAGTGATTA
This sequence comes from Wollemia nobilis, assembly GCA_028583015.1. NCBI lineage: Eukaryota > Viridiplantae > Streptophyta > Pinopsida > Araucariales > Araucariaceae > Wollemia > Wollemia nobilis. Next base: position 1,265,464 of record JAQPPZ010003542.1, read on the forward strand.
GAGTAAGAAATAAGCTTAATAAAGTGCTTAGTAAATAAAATTTCACTTTTGAGTTGATTTTGTAATGTTTTGTAAGTAACAATAATCAGCTTCTATTTCACCTTATCTCTCCTAATTAACTATGCACTTAATTTAGAGTTCTCTATGATTGGATTTCTTTTGCCCCTTTAGTATGAATATGAGACAAGGGTAATTATATACTTCCAACTTCTTTAAGTAAATGAAGAACTTCCTTTTATAATTCTTAATGTCCAATATTTTAATATTTCAAAATTGCAATAAACTATTTTGGTGTGGCATACCTTAGAACTCCATACTTTGGAATATTAGAAAATAATAATAATAGTATTTGCAAATTTAATATTTTTGGTTTACTACGGTTGACAACCTTATATCTCCTACTTGGTGATTTTCAAATATCTATAATTTCTTCTACTTTTGTTAGTATAGCTCCCTTGCTTTCTAAGGTTATTATTTTAATAATAGTAATCAACCTTATGCTTAACACCTTATAAATATAAATTTTAGAAATCAAATAATTAAATAATATACTTATCTTCCATCAACGTAGGTAGCTTGACTGGCAGTGAGTATAGGATGCTCTCACTGGACGATGATAATAAAACCAATTTGTTCTCCCTTGATGACTGTGATGTAGATGGTTTTTCTCTCCCTTAACCATGATGATCTAAGTGGTTTAGCTCTCTTTTGATTATGGTGATGTAAGCTTTCATTGGATGCTAGTATTATATTTTCCACCCAAATATTTAACACCTACTGGAATCATTGATTTATGATAGGATTTTAGTGGATATCCTTTGACTCCTTGGCTTCGAGCTTTCAATGTCTCTTCGCTTTAAATTTGCTTCTATTCTCTGCTCAAACTACGCTTACACTTGCTTGGTCTTCGCTATAATTGCTTGGACTTAGGCACTTATGTAGCTTCTCCTCTCCTTATACTTGCACCCATGTGTTACTACTAGCTGGTGAGGTGTTATTATAATGCTTTGGCCTTTGAGTAACACTCCTTTCTTTTTCAACTGATGAGCAATGATGATGATGCTCTTAATTATGCCTTTCGACGTCCAAAACTTATACGTTATATTGAGTATTTTATTTGTGAGCATTACCAAATACTCTATTGTATGTGATAAGTGGTGGTCTACATAAATTATTCTCTCCAATACCTTCCTTAACCTATATACCCATCTTACCAATGTAAATCTAGTTGGTTTCTTGCTCTCAATGCTTCATTTAAGGAGTTATTCTTCTCAATATTTTGGCTCTTGGTTTTATGGATATCTTAGGCACTTTAAATATGGTATTATGGTGCTCATTTACTGATGTGTTATCCTTGGATTCTTCAATGACTCCCCTCTTATTTGGAAATCTTATGCTAGATTGAGGTAACATTACGTGGCCTTCACTTTACTTCTATGCATATTCTCTCACTGCTATTTTACCTTGCTTTTCAATAGAAATGTAATGGTTTAAAGGATTCTAATGTGGCTATAGGTTGATATTGTTTGTATATGCTTTCTTTGAAAAATTGAATGGTGTTTCTAGACACCTTAAACAGATGCTTTTGAATCTTGGATTGGTTCTCCTTCTGCCTTCATTACTTCACCAATAGTAGATGTAGAACACCTACTATTGTAGTGTCTTGAAACACTATGTTTTCTTTCTCTTTTATGAGGGATATAGAGCACCGATGTAATGTAAATAAGATTCTCTTATTTGCACCAAAGTTTCAAGAGTTCTTGATGCCTGATGGTCCTTATTTTCTCCTTTAATATGGTATCTCCTTACTATGTAGATATATCTTCTCCTTGTTGTATAGCTTGAGGATAAATATATATGAATTGAATCTTTTCCCTTGCTTCTTGAATACGGTCGCTACTTACTCTATTCCTTGAGAGCAATGTATTGTTGTCTTTCTAATTAGACAACACTAACTCCTTCACAATAAATCTAAGCTAATAATTATGCAAATAATATGCTTTTGAAAGAGTTATTTCTGCACTAATTTTCACCTTTAATGAAACCCTTAGTGCACCTTAAATCTGAGACTCTCCAAGTCTTGGCTTTCTTTTCCACCCCATGAAGGAATATGAATCTATTTGGTGGATTCTCTAGGCCACAATAGATTGCAAATTTATGCACTGAATAGTATCTCTAAACACTTTGATATTTTGAGCTCTTTGGCTTTCACTTTGCACAAACTAATATTTAAGAGTAATAAGTTGAATAATAGTAGTCTTACCTTATTGTTCCTTTAATGCACTAATAGAAACTCTTAAAGAACTCTCAAATGGACTAATAATTTTTGCAACTCTCGTAAGAGTAATTATAAAGAATCCTTAAAAGTAATATGTAATATGCACTACAATCAATGTTGTAGGATGTAGTATTTTTTATTCTTAGATAGAGAATAGGTAGATGATATTTTTATTTCTATCAAAATATATCTAACTTCTATTTAATATGCAGGTAATAACTTTAAAATTAGCTTCCTTTTGCACTCCTTGAAGACTATAAAATGCAACCTTCTCTTTGCAACTTTAAAATTATAATAAGGTACTTTAATGGAACTGAACAATAAACCAAATTAAATTTTAACTAATGAACCTATCTGCACCCAAGTTACTTACCTTAATGATTTGTAGATGAAGGATTGCAAGGTGATTTGATTTACCTTATTGTTGCCTTGAAACTGAATTGATGTGCAGCTATTCTTGGATGTCTTAAAAAACTACTTAACTCACCAATTTACAACTTAGGAACTCCTATATATTGTTGCCCTTTAATCTATAGTAGGTGACTCTTATTAGCCTTTAGTATGAACTCTGAAACTTCTAAATTTTTGTAGCTAGTAATGTTATCTCAATTGATACCCTTTCGTAAGCAATTTCTACACTAGAATTTTGTTCTTGAAACTCATAAATTTGGTAGGGAGCTCCTCCAAATCATAGCTAAGTTTTCCTTAAAAGATCCTTTTAGTATTTTATTGTACATTCAGCAAAACCCTATCTTTGGATGAGCCTTCTAGCCTCCAAAGGAAATCTTCAAATATTTTTGGTTTGGTAATATTATCTAGCTCCTTTCTCTTTGTTGAATTTTGACTTTGATCCTAGTCTCCTTCTCAAAAATCTAAATGTCTTTAGGTCTTCAGTATTCTTCTTTGATATTTGGCACTTCTTGCTAAATTCTTCTCCTTTTGGGCTTGTTGTCGGATGATGATAATTATCCCAAATTTTTCTTTGTTAATATCTCTTCCTTGATGGTAGATTTCTATAATGAGTTCTTCTAGGAACTTCTTTAATGGCCTTCTTTGAATTTTTAAAATAAGGGTCTCCAAGACTTCTCCTTGTTTCTCCTTAAGACCTCTCCAAGGTCTTCAGTCTTGCAGCTTCTCTAGTCTTTTGAATGAGACCTTTTCTTCAATATTCTACTATGGAAGTGTTGGTAATGCGACCTTTCTCATAGATCTCTAAAATATGGAATTTATAATAGGACCTTTTCTGGTCATTCTTTTCTTCTACAATCTATGGGTTTTAATGGAAATCACCAACCTCCAATCTTCCAAAATTGGAATTTTTATAACTAGATCTTCTAAGGGTCTCTTAATATTCATCTAGTTGATTTCTTGAATTTGTTTTCTGCAGTATTTTATGGAGATCACCAACCTCCAATATTCTTATTGAATATTCTTTGGATTCTCTTGAATTATTAGTAAGACTACTATGGTCTTTTCTTCTTCTGCACTCTTGTAGGTTTGCAATCTCTAGTAATGAGACTTCTCCTTAGGAATGTAAAATATTCAATTTTCTACTTGTTGCTGCAAGTGTTGGAATGATTCTAAGAAGATATTTTTCCTAGATCTCTTGTAGGAAGCTTCCCAACCTTTTTTTAATCTTCTTTTCTTGCAACAAGATTTTAGAAACTAAAATGGTGGAAACTGTAAAATCTAGAGATGATGACTCTTCACTAGTTGATTTGTCAATATAGTGGGATGAATATTGAGTCCTAGTCTTCACGAGTTTTTTTGCAACTCTATTTAAAGACTCTAGCCAAATGTAATCTTAATTTTTTTGGCACTAATATTTGTTTCTCTTCTCTCAACCTCTATTATGGCGGTGTCTGCATGCAATGACACACAACGATAGATCCAGTTTGTAAAGATACATCAGTGTTCATTATGGCTCCCCCTATTCTTATTGATCTACCATGTGCTCTTATGCCACAGTTAGATTTTTATGGGAGGTAGTACAACCACAAGATGTAGGATAACTAATCTGAGATAACTATAAATCTAATGGCACAATAATATGCAAGAAAATAAAGAAATGAACATTTGTAAATAACTCAGAAATATGTCATTAATGAGAATGATAAAAATAGTACAATGCTATATAATGGAGGACATGAAAACTCCATGAAAATATATGAAAGAACTACATTGTACCATACTACATCTACTACACATTGAATACTTACTATATCTTCTCTCTCTATCTTACTACACCTATGAGGCCTTTATATAGAAATATAAATTGCTTGACCTTTAATCTACCTAGAAATCATGTACATGTGGACTATGTGCACATTTACAACTTGCACATTGACACTTGTGCATTTATTATAATACGTGAAGTACCTAACTAACTTTACACTAAAGTAAACTCCTACTCTATATATGTACCAAAGGTGGTACATTTACATGATCCAATTGATGTAATATTCTCTAATAGTCATATCTACTTTGGTATTGGTGTTAATCATGTGATTATGAGTTTAACTTGCTCCTTAGTTAGCAAGGCACCTGATGTTTTATGAGATAAGAATTCTTCTAGGATTTCTAGTTTTATAGTTGTTTCCATTGCTACTTTGCAACAGTGCTCATATTCATCAATATTTTGATCACTTCCAATATTTAACTCATTATAAAATTGTTGCTCTATTTATTGTTCAAGTTGGATGGAGTAGAGAGGGATGGAAGTTGTAGGTAGAAGGATACAATGGATTATGTGCTCTATCCAAGGTGAGTAACAATAAATAGTGATGCAAAAATAACAATATATAGTGGAGGCATTTTATTAGGGATTAAGAATGTGAGACATGGTAGGTGTAGAATTACATACAAACATATTTTTGGGTATTTTGAGCTATTTAGGCCATTGGTGGATCATATGAGAGTTTCCTTGAATGTGAACATACTCTCTTTTAGATACCTATTCAAAATATATCAAGCATCTAACAATTTTTATTACATACCATTAAAGCTATGTCATATTATAAACCTTTGGTGTAATATGTAATGCTTATTCTTTGTTTGGCCTTAAGAATCTAGTATTTAAAATTGTATATATTTTCTTGCAGATGTATTTAAATTGTGTTTAATTGAAATATATAGATTAAACATTTCGTATGATATATAACCTCTACATAAATAATTCTATGATCGATGCTCAACTTGAAACTAAATTATCTAGTAATTCACTATACCATAAAGTAACTTTATCATAAAGAGATTAAATTAGAAACTATACCATTATGGCTTCCTTCTAAATGTAATGGATTACTTTGAGCATTAAAAATTTTCTAAGATGATATAGTTCCATGTTTTTCCTATTTCTATCAAAGGTAGATAATGTTTTCATAACTACTAGAGGAATGGGGGAATAAGACATCGAGTTTAATTTTCCTTGGCAGGTACAATATGGAAGTTGATTTTATATCCTAGGAGGTATTGTTGGATTATTTTTTTGAGGAGGAGGTTGGCCATACTACTGATGATATGGGTAAAGATACATCATATAGCCATGAGATGGATATGAAGGATATGGAGGATAGTAAGATAGAGAGTAATAAGGTGATGGATTTTGGTAAACCCACTATTGATTTGAGGGTGACTAAATATTCTATTATGGAGGGTAATGTAAACTTATGTGCTAAATTATTAGGAGTTGGGCCTTATGAATTTTTCTACACTTTAATAGCTAGGGGTAGCATTAACCTCTGGGTATTTCCTTGGGACACCTATGATTGCATATATCTAATCATTACTTGAGTGTTCTAAGTAAGGTTTTGGTTTAGGTCTATCCTTGAAGATCCTATATTGGGAGCTAAGAATTGACCTAAAGGGATGTTATATATATTTGAAAACCATATCCAAGTGGATGTTGGGTCAAACAAACACTTGTATGTGTGATATTTTGTGCATTAGATGTTTTTAGGAGGTTACTAGCATAGTACTGGTTTATGAATAGTGGGTTGTTTGTGAGGCTATCTACATTGACTAATATTACAAAAGGAGATTGGTGTGTGTTAATATCAGGGTCATATTGGACCAAGTTTGATTAGCTAAAAGTGATGAATAACTTATTTTTTAGCTTAGATAACTGACTTTTAGGAGCTTAAAGCCTTGAATTATTGGGTTGGCCATGGGTATTTGATCTCTCGATTAGGTATGATTAGACACTATAATCTCTTCAAATTCATATTCTAGGTGCATCTATGTGGAAGTTTATTCTTTCTTTTTCCCTTTGTTTTTATTTGGTGGTACATAAAAATGTTCATTAATTGATGTTCTTTCCTTATTTTATAAGCCATTGATTGTATATTCATAAGCTTGCACATACATACCTACATTGACAATGTATTGGGTCAAAATTTATAAGAATTCAAAAAAATCTACATTTGGAGCAATTGCTCACAAGAGTGGTTTGCTTGTAATTTTTGAGATATTTGCTAGTATTAAATGATTTGCAAAATTTTTGCATGTGGAGAAATTTGCTCAAAAATGGAGCAATTTACTTGAAAGTTCAACTGATTTTTTTGTTGGGCTATTTTATTAGTAATTATAAACTTTAAAACTTTTTAGTAAGAAAGGGTCTAATTGAATTGACTAGAGTGAATCATATCAAAATTGGAGCAAATTACCTTTCCATGATGGAGATAGGAAGAAACTTATCTTTTGTAGTGAATCACTTCTCATATTCCAAGTGAATCACTCATTGGATTTGACTTGGAAGATCTTATTACTTTTGAGGTGAATCTCTCATCTAGTTGAAAGAATTGCTTGCTAGTTTGATCTTTTGGCACAATGACTTAGAATACACCTTAAGCTTTTTTTTAAGATAGATATGCATATGAAGTTAGATTCAAGTTTTTATAATGCTTACATGTTTTTGGAAATATCTATCTTTGAAAACATCTCAAAATTCTAGAGTTTGTGTTAGATTCACCATTCATAAAGCACATGTGAACATTGAGCATGAATAACAAAAAAGATGAATTTAAAAGTTAATTTAAGATTGGAATTAAGAAATTCCTTGGCCCTAATGAGTCACTCTAGATTCAAATTGTGAATGTGTATATTTTTAGAGTGAATCGCTCACTAAAATAGAGTGAGTCACTTATAAAGGCAACTAAATCACTTGCTTAATTGACTTAGTGAATTTTAGGTGTTTCACTAAAAAATGGAGCAAATCACTCCAATTTTAGAGCAAATCACTTTCTAAAATTAAAATTGGTAAAAAATTCTCAATTTTGAGTCAATCACTTCATTAATGATGAATGTAATTTCAACATAAAAATCAAGGCGTTAAATGCAATTAGAGAAAAATGAGGGTTTGTCCCAATGGACATGCCAAAAAATATGTTGAATTGAGGAATTGTTATAACTTCTAATTAATATTTGTACCCAAATTTGAGTTTTAACAATGAAAATATTTAGGTCCAAGGTGTATATCAATTGGTTCGACCAAACCCCTAAGGGGGCGAAGGTCCAAGGTTCAAATCTTGGGCCTCGTCGAACTGAATGCTTGTCCCATTCCTGGTGCTTTCAGAGGTGTAAAAGGTTTAAAAATATTTTGGAATGGTGGTTATAAGGATGGATTGCACAAAGATCTGTGTGGAAAATTTTGGGGCAAACAACATAGAATACTATGGTGGCCATAAAAAGTCGGACAACCTGCCCGGATTCGTGGTAGCTACCGATTCCACCATGTAAATTTAAAAAAATAATAAAAATATTGATAATGGATTCTCCCAACCCTTGAATTTAGGTTGAATCCCCATTGTTCCTCATAGAATACTACTATGCTAACCTACAATAACTTGCATTTAAATTAAAATATAGAAATTAAAGTGTGGAAATAAAAATGAATGAAATTTTAAGAGTATTAGTGAATCAATTAAATATAGGTTTAAACCATAGCAAGGAAAATATGTGATCAATAAATACATAAGAATTCAAATAATATCAATAGCCACCTTTTTATTAGATTATAAAATTGATAAGCAAATGATAAGCTAGGCTAAAATGTCTATGCCATACTCACTATGCTCAACAAACCAAGATGACAATGCTACTGATGGAATGCCTAAGATTTACCAACTTATTACAATCTCATAAGGTCAAAGCACAATGTGGATTTTATAAAGTGTAGCTTTTAATTCTCATGGTTGAAAGATGAATATAATGAAGGTTTGTGTTACTTAGGATGATAAATATTACTCCTAGTAATAGTAAATATTTAGGGGTATCTTTAGCAAAATGATGCACCACCAAATGTAACATGTCTATGTTGATACATTTAATAGGCTTAAAAGGCTTCCAAAATGACTTAATGCCTCACTATATGCCAAAATATTACTTTCTAGAAGATTCAACTCAAGATCTATACCTTCAATTCTACCCTTATGCCTATTAAAATAATTTTAATGTGTACTTTGTGCAGGTTATGACACTTGTCATATTTCATATAGGCTCTTATGCCTATATATGTACTATTTTAATGTAAAATAACATCTCCTTTTCATCCCTTCATTTGGTATCAGAGCAAGTTTTCTTGCCTGGTAGGTTTGAGGGGGGAATTGCCTCTTTGGCAATTCTTCCCCCCTCATACCCTCACCCATTGGTGGTGCACCTCCATTCCTTCCTTCTCCAAAATCTCAAGGAGTATGCTCTCCACTTTAGTGGATCAAAAACTATATTGCCAATGGAGAGGAATTCATGGTTTCCCCTGAAGATTCAATGCTTAGGGTCATGAATTTTACCTTTTTTGTCTTATTTTTTTAAAAAGGGGTGAAAAAATCAAGACTTCCCAAGAGGTCACCCACCCCAGTTCTACTCCAAAACAACATACTTAACTATGGATTTTTGATAAGATATGATGCTACCATAAGAGTAAGGGCCCTCATTGTCAATATGATTGAGTATTCTTGTGTCAATATGACCTCCCTGACCAATGAAGCCTATTATATGCTCAAATCTGTAGTGTAGCCACGGAGCCAAAGAGCAAGAGCCTAGATGTTATCCCAAATTTGTGTTAGGGATGTTCAAATGTTAATGTGCATTTTGTACTTAGGAAGTGCACATTAAGGGGGGATGTTAGAATAAGTTTAATGTGTACTTTGTCTATGTTGTGCATGTTATGACACTTGTCATATTTTCATATAGGCCTCATGCCTATATATTTGTACTCTTTTCTATGTATTAAAATCATATCTCATTTCCATCCTATCAATGCCCATACAAGTGATTTGGACTTAAAGGATCTAATTGGCCTCTTTTACCAAATAATTAGTATGTTGGAAATGGGGAAACAAGCAACAATAATAAAAACAATAATATTGTATATATTTTTCACCAAAGCAAATACATGTACTACCAACATGTTTATACAATATGGTGTTTCTTAGTTTCAAGAAATCCTTTAGTGTTTCAACTCTTGGTGTTTCACCTTCATTATTAACTTTCGATCTTATCATTCTTTTGGAATATTTCTATTCACCCATATATGGGTTACCTCTAGGTCATAATTGCATCTAGGCACCTCTGTGTCAGCCTTTGGATCTACCTTTAGGTCATCACCTATGATAAAATTCCACATATCTATAACTTTGGAATCAATCCACATCTCTATAATCTTTCACATAATGTTTCACTACAATTTTTGTTACTACATTCCTTCCAAGCATAGCTTGGATCATATTATATTACAAAAATCATTCATTTCCAGTTTCCCAATATTACATTGCTCCATGGAAAAACATATATTTGACAAACTATAATTTTTTTAAACCACCAAACTTTGCTTTCTTCTGTAGAATTCATTCAACATTTTTTTACTTAATCCCATTCTGATACATTCTTCCATCCACAGTTCATATATATATTTTTGATCACTTTATCTTTGTGCCAACACTTTCTTTGAGAGTTATTATTAACTCCATAAATCTCACAAAGATGTAGGATCCAACACTTATTTTTCACATGTCTAGATATTCCACAATGACTAACAACTCATCCTAGGAGATTCATTCTATGCATATGATTATTTCTTCACAATTTTTATGTCACCTACTTTCTGCTTGTCCAATATAGCCAAGGCCTTTATTATTTAGCCTTATACCTAGAATTATGGATATTAGCATACCTTGTCCATATCTTCCTCATCCTATATCATTGTATCCCATTTTTCTCATTATTTTTAAACCAAATCCTATGGTATATTTTTAAAAACACCCAAATTCTTCACCACCACTTTGATCTCTATCATTATTACTAATAACATTCAAATACCAAATATCATCATTACAATTAACTACAACACAATTTGAATAATCACAATCATTTCTAATTCTAATAATATGACCTTTGTCGTAGCCAATACAACCATCTTCTACAAAGTAGTTTCTCTCATCGTTAGTATTCAAATCACTTGTATCATAATCTATATCTTCCCTTTGGATAAGATCACATGTATCACAATAACCATATGTTTTTATAGGCCTCAAATCACCAGTATCACAACTGCAATCTATCCTTTGAATAACACTTGTGTCACAATAAACATATTTTATCATGGGCTTATCCTTTAACTTTTTAATTATTGCTCTTTGCTTTCTATATTGCACATCAAGAATGTAAAGAGAAAATAGTACCATGCACATTATTCTCACTACACCAATATATATTATCACATAATTTTCAAAGTATCCTTCATAAAAAAAAATTATTATTGATTTTAAATAAGACCTAATTTTAAAAAATTATCCACATTCACTAGTTTTTGATGGCACATAATTTTGAATTTCACCTTATTTCTTGGTTTTATCACTTCCTTGACCATAAGTACCTTACTCTTGTTCATAATCTAATTCAGTTTCCTTCTAACCAATATACCCTTGTTGGCATTTCTTTTATTGGTATTCCCCTATTGTTGTGATTAAAATTGTTTCTTCCTTTAAGGATGTTTATGAAATTTATCCCCATAAGTCATCATATTATATTTACAAACATTGGTATCATGTTATTTTTCATAAATATGACAATAGATTCTCCTCCATTGAGGTTTATTTTGTTATAGAAATAAATTGGAAGGACCCTTTGAACCCTTTCAATATTTTTTTTATAGAGATAAGAGCATTATTGGATAACTCATCTCTCAACTAATTTTCTACTTCATATTGTTGAAGGATGTTTACCAATTCTTCAAATTACACCCTTCTATTTGATACTTGGAGATATATCACCAATGTTCTAAATGATTCAGGGTGAGCTCTAAGTAAAACTGATACTAAGAGGTTATCATCCATTTCTCCCATGGTGTTCAATTTTTCTTTTAAGTCAACAGTTCTTCAAAGAAATTATTCAATACTCTCACAATCCTAGACCCTTAATGTATGAAATCATGATTATAGATGAAGGATCGTTACTTCATTCCTTACTTTAAATATACTAAATAGTATATCCCATGCATATTTTTATGGTTTTTTTTCACTGATTTGTCATTGTATTTCATCTATCACTTCAAAAGTGATGAGCATAAGTGTTCTTACATCTCCTTCATCATACTTTTGCTTAGTTGTATTCTTAGATCAAGTTTAATCACTAGTAACTATATCCTAGATTTTTTTGATAACTAGTATTATCCTCATTTTTTTTCATGGGGTAAAATTTGGATCAGGGTTATGCATAAGGGGTTGGGCCCAAAATGTATTTATCAAAATGAGGTGAATCAATTTTGAAATTGACGTGAATAGTGTCCAAACTCATGTAGAATACAACGAATTGTATTTTTTGTAGCAAAAATTATAAAAATGAGGTGAATCAATTGACACTGTTGTTGATCAGTTGCACCTTTGCAACCAATCATTAAAAGTGTCGATCAGCTGTAGAGGTGCTCTTTTTGTAAAGAACCTTCTAGGAGGCATAATTTTTAATCTAGAGCTATGTTTTTATATTTTTTTAAATCACCTAGCTTGATGAGATTTATGCTTTGAAATCCTTAAAAAAAACCCTCAAAAGACCTCCAAAAATGAGCTATGAAGTTGCTAAATTATGATACCTGATCCATTGCAAAGGAGCGGTTGCTATGCATAAGAGTTGATCAATTGCACCTCTACAACCGATCAACATTTTTTTTTATTATTTGCACCTCTAAAATTGATGGATAGAAAATTTATTTGGTTGTAAAGGTGTAGTTGATTGAAAAAAATTTCGATCAATTACACCTCTACAACTGATCAACTCTTATGCAGATTGAATGCTCCTCTGCAATAGATCAACTGCTCCTCTATAATCAATCATCTCTTCTGAAAATCCACTACTTCTCTAAAATCGATCATTATTTTTCCCCATTGATAGTCCTTGCTCTCTATAAATATACTAATCCTCTACAATCAATCATCTGTTCTCTCTACAATCGATTGCATCAGGTTTTTGCATATCATTTTTTGCTACTACAAGTCATTTTTTGAGGAGTTTGAATGTTTTAGATGTATGAGTATCGTTGTCATATTAGGTATATATATTGGTGGTATAAGAGGTGAATTTTGTAGGATAAATTAAAAATAATAATTTCAAGGTCAAAATATTCACAATATAGACGAGAGTGTGGAAATTTAAAATAAAAATGATGAAATTATTATCAACGTAGGGTGAGTTGAGCCACAAAAAAAGTTGATTGAGAATTTTTTGGTGAATGGACCCCCATAAAGGGTCCCCATATTTGTCAATTCAAATTTTGAAAATCCTAATATTCATGAATTAACGATGATTCGTCGTTATGCATAACCCTGATTTGGACTCTTGAGTAATTGAGATTTTGTGGAAAAAAAATTTTATGTAGACATGGTGAAGGTTCTTTATATCTCCCAAAATGGTTCCCTTTTCTATATACCACTAGTCCTACATACTGAACCTTTTAATATAACTACTCTTCCTATATACCCATACGTAAATGGAAGAAGCTAATCCTCTTGATACACATGATTGTACATGAAAGATACCTTAAGGCATATGAAATAGATCAATACATGGTACCAATATAGTATTGAAAAGAATTTTTTCTATCGATGAAACCTGCTTAAAGAGAAATCCTCATACATGGGCATAACTTCCCTATATATACTTGGATTTTCTCAATTTCAAGATTTATATCTAATGATAGTAACGAATGGGGTAAAAATAGAGTGAAACAAAATGTCACAAAAAAGTGTCCTTGTTCCTCCCCAACGATTTATAGGGTTGATGCCTAAATATGGTTATAGTAGCTATATTAGAATTTAGATGCAATAACTTAATGTGACAAAATTACCTATAAATACAAGTTAGAGGTGTTGTTTATACTAAATATTAAAATTGTACAAAGCACATATTTTGATTTTTGTGTACAAAATTGATTTTGATGCAAAATTTATCTAGAAAAAATTACCAACTCTCAATTTTCTATCAAATTTATTTTTCCAAAATTTTCTCTTTTCATTCCAAAAATTACCTACTTAGAAAAAATAGAATGCACATTTTAATTCCTTAAGTATTTAAAAAAAAACGTCCTTATTTAAAAAAATTAACTTTCTTTCAAAATATTCCACTATGAGAATTAAACACAGAACATTTCTTCTAAAAGACTTATTCTTTTTCTTAAATGTCAAATCTCCTCTATTGCACTTTAGAACTTGAAAGAAGATGTACTTCCCAAAAATATTAGATTTTTCCTTGTGGTCACCTAAAAAATGTTATGCCTAAACATTTATTTCTACCTCACCATCGTAAATAAACTTTAATGCCTCTTTTTTTTTTTCTACCATGAGACATTATAGCCACTTAATGTGGCTCCTTCTGCATACCTTAGTCACAAGAAATTCTTGACAAGTATAGTAAATAGTTTTTTGAACTAATTTACAAAAAATTAATCATGTGTTTTGGTTAAACATAGGATTATTAATTAAAAGTAGTAGAACATTGAAATTGTAAATAAGGTAAACCAATATGTTAATTGTACCCTAGATAGTGTAGAAACAATGAATATAAAATGGAACTAAAGAATGGGTAAATTGTGAAATAAGTTGCATGGAATGAAAGAATGGAAATATTAGATAGAAGATAAATAAGACTACTATAAGGAATGAGAAAGTTGAAAAACATATAGTTTGAAATGGATAGAGATTTAATGATACTCAGGATGTTGGTAGGAGAATGAGATTTATCAAGCATCTATGGTGACTTTGATAATAATAGTTCATGTTCTTCTGTAAACATATTTGTTTGAGATTTATATAAATTGAACACTCCTTCATTCAAACATACATCCAAGCTTTGCACACTTTCTCACATATCCAATTTTATGTCTTTGAGGTTGTAGCATTGCTATCAAATTATAATAATCATGGCTAAAACAATGACTCCTAGAACACTGGGTGATTTTATAAAATATATTTTTGGAGACTATTGTAGGGATAGGTTTGGATATAAGTTTAAGAAATTTTAGAGGGCAAAAAAATAAATTATCTTATTGGATTTATTTGTTATGAATTTGATAATAGATGTTTAAAATGGAAAAAAAATAGCAATAATCAAAATAATAATATTGCATATATTTCTCACCACAACAAATACATGTACATGCATCATAATTATTGTTGGAATATGTTGAATGCTTTACATGTTATTCTAGTGGGGTTAAATTTAAAAGGTATTGGACACTCTCCATGTATCATCATTGAGGTTTGAAATTTTTAGGGTTTCTTAAGCTATTTTTATATCCAAATAGGTTGTTTAGGGTTAAAAATTTGAACCCATGGTTATTTGCCCATGGATTGTAAAATTCATTGTGTTGTTATTTAATTGCACTTGCATTAGGATTTGAAGAGAGAAGAGAGATGAACATTATTGTATTGGAGACGGTTAAGTTTATATAATAAGGAGATATTATTGTGTTGTGTTTTTTCCTATAAGGATTTCCTGGGTGAAATATTGGGTTATGTGTGTTTTTGTTATCTTCTTTTTCTTTTTTCCTTTGATTATGTATTTACTGTATTTCTAGATTTAGTTTATCAGGGTCTTTTTCCCTTGATTTGGTATTAAAGCTAAGTTTTATATTTTTTTGAAGAGTAAGGGTTTCATCCCTATGATAAATTAATTCTTGAGTGGAAGTTGTTTGTATAATAATATGGGCAAAGGAAAATGATGGGAAGCACACAGGTAGAGATTGAAAAATTTAGTCGATAAATTTTTGAGTTATGGAAAATCAAGATGCAAGATATGTTTGTTAATAGAGATCAATGGATTGCAATCTAAGGAATAAAACCAACATCAATGATAAATGAGGATTGGCTAAAATATAAGAAGGAAGGATCTCTATAAGATTGTGCTTATTTTATTTGGTATTGTTGAATGTATCAACAAATACCATGACAAAGTTGTTATGGGATAATCTAGGAACTTTGTATTAGATAAAGTTGATGGTAAAGAAACTCTTTCTCTAGAAGAAGTTGTATTAACATCAGATAAATTATGGTTTCTATGTGGCTAAATATTTGAATGCTTTTAACACCATGGTAAGAAAATTAAATTCTATTGAAGTAAAAATGGATGAAGAGGAAAAGTATATTACTTTATTTTATTCATTACCTGATTCGTGGGATAACCTAGTTATGGCTATTACCAATAATACTTCTACATTGAAAGTAGAGGATATAGTACAAAAATTGTTAAATAAATGAGATGAAAATATTCTGAGGATTATCATCAGAAGGATGCCTTTGTAAGAGGTTATTCTCAAGAAAGAAGCAAAAAAAAATTAAGAGAAAGGAAATCAAGATCTAGGGGGTAAATTTGTTGCTTCAAAAAAGAGAAAATGATGGAAGGGTATTATAAAAGAGATTACAAATATAAAAAGGTTGATAATAGTCGATAATATGATGAAGAAAATTTCGTAGAAACGAAGACCACAAATGAATATTCAAGGGACTTATTATTAACTATAGCATGCTCAAGAGAATGCCATGACTCATGGTTGATTGACTTAGGTGATTCCTTTCATATGACTCCTCATAGGGAGGGGTTCTATGAATCTAAAAAAAATAAATGAGGTGGTCTTCTTGGGAGACAATTCGACATATAAAATAATAGGTTGAGGAAGATACAATTTGAGGTTAAAATATGAAATAATTAAAATCCTTCCTAGTGTATTGCATATTTTGGGTTTGGTAAGGAATCTGATATCTATGAGTAAGATGAATGACATGGGTGTGACTGTGGTATTCAATAAGGATAGTTGCAAGATGGTTCATGGAGTCTTGGTGTTGGCAAGGGGAGTTCATACAAGAACTCTATTCAGACTTGAGGCTAGCATTGTAAGTATTTATTACAATAACTCTTTAGTTGTAGAGGAGAATAATATGGTAGAAGTGGCTCTGAGTATTCTTGTAGCAAAGATAATGTTGTGGTATCAACACATGTGGCATATTAGTGAGAAATGTATTTTAACATTAAAAATAAAAGGTATGGCTGAAGGAATTCCTGATTGCCCATTAGATTTTGATTTTTGTGAGCACTTTGTTTTTGGAAAGGAAACCCAAGTCAAGTTTCCTAGTAGTGCTACAAAATTTAAAGTAATTTTCATCTAGTTCACAAAAATGTGTTTGGACCTGCAAAAGTACCATATTTAGGTAAATCAATCTATTTTGTTACATATATAGATGACTTTCAAGAAAGACCTGGATATATTTTTTATGGAATAAATTTGATGTTTTCAATAAATTTAAAGATTTTAAGGATCTTGTAGAAAATTAGATGGAGAAAAAGATACAGGTTTTGAGAAGTGGCAATGGTGGTGTGTATTGCTCTAATGAATTTGAGTAGTTTTGCAAGGATTGTAGAATAGAAAGTAGAAAATGACTCTATATACTCCATAGTGTAATGGAGTTGTGAAATGGATGAACATGACATTGATGGATAAGGCCAAAATAATGCTAAGTGGAGTAAGGTTAGAAAGGAAATTTTGGGAAAAAGTCATGTTAACTACTTGTTACCTCATCAATAAATCTCCTACCTTAGCTTTGGTGGACAAGACTCTACAAGAAGTGTGGATTGGTAAAAAACCCTCTCTCAGTCATATGAGGGGTTTTTTTTGTGATGCTTATATGTATGTCCCAAAAGAGAAAAGGACTAAGCTAGACTATAAATTTAAAAAATACATATTTTTGGATTATAGTATTGGTGTTAAATGATATAAGTTGTAAAACACAAAATATTGTTTACAGTTGTAATGTGATCTTTAGAGAAACAAAAGGGATTTTAAAATAGGAAATGCAACCAAGTAAAGAACCTAAAATAGTTTAAGTAAAATTTAAATAGGAGGAAGAACATGTGGTAGAACCTAGTGCTATAGAAGAAGGATAGCTACAAAGAGATTTTGAAGAGGGAAATTTAGAGGAAGAAGGTGAGGAGGAAGTTGAATATGCAGAACCTAAAACTCCAACTTTGAGAATATTATATTGAGTGAGAAGACTCCCATAAAGGTATAGCCCTTCAAATATTATTTTTGCATTTAATATATCATTTATTGATGAAGAACCCAAGACTATAAATGAGGCACTTCAATCAAGTGAGAATAAGTCTTGAAAAAAGGTTGAGGAAGAAATGGAGTCCATAGATAAAAATAAGATGTGGGACTTGGTGAAATTAACTTTTGGAATAAAATTGGTTGGTTGTAAGTGGTATTCAATAAAAAGTACAATGTATAAATAAATTTGGAGAAGTACAAGGCTCACCTAGTAGCAAAAGGATTTTCTCAAGTTGAGGGAACTGAATTTTGTGAGATTTTTCTCCTATGGCTAAACTAACTTCAATTAGATTTCTACTGGCTATTTTTGTTGCTTTTGATCTTGAAATATAATAGATGGATGTAAAGATAATATTTCTACATGGTAAATTTGATGAATACATATATACGTCACACCATAATGCTTTAGGATAAAATATAAGTAGGACTTGGTATGCAAGTTGAAAAAGTATCTTTATGGCTTGAAGCTATTTGCAAGAATGTGGAACCAAAAATTTGATATATTTGTTTTGACACTTGGGCTTGGAAAAAGTAAAGCAGGTCCATGTGTGCATTTTAAACAAGAAGGTAAAAAATTTGTTATCATTGTTTTATATGTGGATGACATGCTATTAATTGGTAACAATAAGGAGATGATAAAGTTACTAAAATCTCAATTATCTTCTAAATTTGACATGAAGGATTTGGGTGCTACAAATTTTGTTTTGGGCATGGAAATAATAAGGGATGATGCAAATAGAAAATTGTGGTTAAATCAAAGGAAATGTATTTATTTGATACTACAAAGGTTTAGGATGCATGATTGTAAACTAATATGTACTCCATATCTTGTTGGTCAAAAGTTATCTATTGAATACTGTCCTAAAATAGATGAATAAATGCTTCATTTTCCTTATGCTAGCATTGTTGGTATTTTGATATATACAATGGTCAAGTAGTTTGCAGATATATTTCCAATATAGAAAAGGAACATTGGACTACTATGAAGAGGATCTTAAGATACTTGCGTGGAACTTTAGATTATGCTATTTTTTACCAAGAAAAATATAGATATAGTAATATTGTAAATCTACAAGATTTTGTGGATGTTGACTAGGTTGGAGATCTAGACAAGAGAAGATCCATGAGTGCTTATGTGTTCAGACTATTTGGAGGGGTAGTAAGTTGGATCAATAAAAATAAATCAGTGGCTGATTTGTCCACAATAGAGGTAGAGTACATTGCTTCAACTCATGCCTGTAAAGAAGCAGTGTGGCTATAGAGGTTGTGTTCAACATTTGGTCTTACATAGTGACATAATAAAAAAGCATGCACCTATCTACTGTATTAGTCTATAGTCATCATAAAAGCGTAAAATATTGACACATTGCATAAATTCAACAAAATAATATTTCTTATATTGATTATGAATGAATCTTTGTTACACATATGCCCCTCTTAGGGTCACTTGAATGATGATACAATTTATACAATTGCCAATGCCCTCAATAGGGTAGGCGCATTAATATTACCCTTTGACTAGTTGTAAACTGCCTTGGGGTGGATTTGACCCCCTTATTCATGATGTGGAAGGATTATGATATGTACTCCTCTTGTACCTATCTTCCTATGATCAAGAAACAACAGTACATGATAAAAAAGATAGATAGCCTCTCATAATGAGGCCCTTTAAGGAAACACACATGATAATGCCATTTAAATTAATAATCAATAAAACATAAAGAAAACCTTTAAACTATGCTAATTGAATCAATATTTGTAATATAGCATAAAGGAGATCATTAGACAAATAATGCATGGATTAGATAACAAAATAGAAGCATAGAGGTGCATAAAATATCCACAAATATCCTAATTAATGCAAAGCATGAACTATCTATTCTAAGCTAATTCCTACGGTTAGAATTCTTCTAAACTACAATTAAACCTAAGAAATGATTAATCTAACCTATTTAAATAGACAAAAATGAAAAGAGTAAGGTGATATATCACCTGTTGCAAACCGCAACTCTAGTGAGCGGTCTGCACTGTGAACCATGGCTAACAGCCACGGTTTAACCTCTAATAGGTTTACCCTCAAAATCAGGGACAGTGTGCTTAATCTCCTTGTCCAAATTGATGTTCAAGGGTCACCTTTGTTGTCCTCAGACTGATTTAGTGGTCAATTCGATGTGAAGGGCCTTCGTTTGCCCGAATTTGTGTTTCTTGATCCTCCTAGGCACCTAGGGCATCCATAATGTAATTCATCATGAATGTTGGCTAAAGGGTCGAGGATTAAGTGCAATAGCTCTATCTCTTAGCATACTTAGTTTGAGTGTATAATTCGCCAGGGCTTCATTGCTCAAATCTCCAATGCTTGCTTCTCTCTTTTCTTTCTATTTGGAGGGGGTATTTATAGCATGCCCCTAGGGCTAGGGATGACTTCATGGAGAAGCCACGACCAAGAAGGTTGGTTAGGATAGTTGGGATGGAAGCCTCTGGAATCTTTTGTCCTTCAACTACCTTATTCTAGATCTTTTGGCTATTCCAACCATTTTGGCTCGGATGGAAGGCCTAACTGAACTTCAGTTAATATTGTAGGTCACAGTTGCGTTCCAAACTATAGGCCACAGGTGTCAACCATGGTTTAGACTAGAGACTACAGGTCTGGGTTGTGGTTCAGATTGATTAGGCCAAAATGCCAAAATTGAGTGGTTAGAACCACTACTCTATCTTGGAGTCTATCCAAGATCCTCCATATGGTCTTGTAGCATGTCCATATGAGTAGTCACCCTCGGCATG
The DNA here is from genome assembly GCA_028583015.1 of Wollemia nobilis. Classification (NCBI taxonomy): domain Eukaryota; kingdom Viridiplantae; phylum Streptophyta; class Pinopsida; order Araucariales; family Araucariaceae; genus Wollemia; species Wollemia nobilis. The sequence goes on from JAQPPZ010003542.1 coordinate 1,286,106, forward strand.
ACGTGTTTTAGGTGTCTATAGATGCCCCTTTTGAGATGCATTGTGATATTGAACAACGCTGAGCAAAAATATACATCCTAAAATGATGCCTAAGGTTCTATGATGATCATTAGTTGGATCAACATTAGATGCCCCAGGTCTAGTAAAAGGATGCACATATTAGAATCATTGATTCCAACTCGTGAAAGGTTTACATTTTGATAAGTCTGCACTTGTCATCAGACGTTCAGATAGCATCAATGCCAAGTATGGGTATCTTCTGACCCATAAATTTTAAGGATGAGAGTTACAAACCAATTATCATATTTGTTGTTTGCCCCAAGCAAAGGGGGAAGCTTATGATAGTTGTTGATAATGATTTGCAATAATGAACAAAATTTTGACAAGATTAGGGGATCTACGATCTCAGGGATATTCTGCTGACTTTGATTATTATTATGAAATTATGACTACCCCCTCAAGTGATGATTCGATGAGGGTAATGACAATGTATGAAGTGACAAATTCGCTTGACCATAATGAATGATCCAAAACAAATTAAGATTCGAGCCTTTAATGCCTTTGCTAGGCCTAGTTTAGCTTATGATTGCAACTCTTAGTAGTATTTACACATTTCTATCCCATGGAGCAGTCAGGCTACAATAGCCATCTTAAGGAATCAAAATGATACAAATGAAATTATACTTGTGTTGAATCATAGTTATTGATGATTTGTTGAAAGATGTCATAAAAAAAATGACAATTTTACCCTAAATGTCCTTATGGTGATTTACTCATCTTGCCGGATTGCATGGATCGCAACTCGCTGCAACCACCAAGTGTATAGGATAAATCACTAAATATGAGGCGCATTTGTTTTTTAATTATTTGATTTTTTATTTTAATTTTGCATTTTTATTGATCTTGGTCGTTTTAACATCACGAAATTTGTAATTTTAAACATTGATTTTGAATTTTTATCCAATGGGAGTCATTAATTTGCTCTTTTAGACCTTCCCATGGTGTGTTTTGAGTGCATTTAATGCTAGCTGCAGACCGCCGGTACGGTCTGCGGTTTAATTTTTCAAATTTTGGGAACCGTGGGTCAGACCTACGGGTGAAAAACCCTAGTTTCAGAATCGTAGGTGTCAACTGCAGTTCACCGAGACTAGGAGAACCTATAAATTGAATTCCCATTTGAAATTTTTCATTATTTTCTAGCAAGCACTAGCAATTTGAGAGCTTCGATAGTGAGATAACCTTCCCTGATCTGAAACGCTACCACACTCTATCGTAATTACACTCATCTACCTCAATGGCGGATCCTGATCAACCATCTACTAGCCGAGGCTAGGATGCAAGAAAGGTAACTCAAAACTGAGACCTCGCACTCAATACCAGTAAAATGAACCACATTAAGTAATGTGGATAATGAACCTCACTAAATTGTTGGTAATGAACCCCACTAGTCTAGGTTAGCTTAGGATTTAATTTTGTGACTTAGTGAACTAGGAGGGTACCTAAAATGGGTGCCTCTCCTAAACCATAGCTAGTAGATATGGTTCCCAATTGGAAAATTGGGGACCGTAGGTTTCAGCTGCGGTTCCCAATTGGCAAATTGGGGACCACAGGTTTCAGCTATGGTGCTTTTTTTTGTCATTTTTATGATTGTTTTTAGCTTTGGTTAGGTAGATTTTGTTTTTCATTATGCTTTTTATTTTAGAGGTTGACTTCTCGAGCCCGAGAGCCTGACATTTTTAAGACTCTCCACGAGGCTCTGTCTGATGATGACCGAGATTGGTTTTAAGCTGTCAGGTTTGGCTATGTCATGGACTACGTTGGCCGGATGTTGGAATGCACAAACCAACACATTTAACCTACCTACAAGTGAAATGATTGTTGCTTTGTAGGATGTATATAGGATCTTCAGGATCCCCATTGATGGTGAGGCCATCATCTCCTCTACCTCCAGGGTAAAGGAGGCTATTTTTTATTCTATCTTTGGCGACCAGAGTGAGGATGCTCAGGACGTGATTGACCATGGAGGGATGCACATCGGTGAGTGGTATCACGAGGATGTCATCTCTACACAGGAAGCCCTCTTCATGCACCCCATAGTATAGATTGTCCTTCTAGACTCCTTGGGCACGAGGATTTCCTAGAACCTCTTATCTACTGCCTGGAGGGTTCTTTAGAGTTCTATAGAGGAGTCCTTACTTCTATCATGGGGAGCACCCTGCTATGTCAGCTCTATAGAGAGTTGTATCATATTACTGAGTGAAGTCATAAGGGCCTCAGTTGCAGTCTTATGTTGTAGATTTGGGGGTGATAGCACATTCGGATCTAGCGTCTTGCAGATATTCCACTATGCATCACTTCTATTACTGACGAGCATCGATGTTATGCCTCTTGTTGGCCTTGTGAGGAGGAGGGTACCCATAGTTAAATCCATGTTGGTGACATCCAGTATTACATCACTTAGTTCATAGTACTTGGCTTGAATTATGTTTAATGGTGGCCCTATATGGACTGCCCAACATGGTCGAAGGAGGGCTAGTGGCTGAGATAGGCGCATCATGACAAATGGTTGATCAGTCATAAGGCTAAAATTTGAAAGTACCAGTGCTACTCTAGGGTCCTATGATAGTTTGGGATCATACAAGATATTCTATATATCTCACTTAGATACATATGCTTGGTCATGGAGCACGATCTATAAAGGATCATTCCTGAGCCTCTAGGAGATGTTGCTGATGACTACCAGGAGACTAGAGTTGAGACTACTGGGACCACTCCAGAGTATGATGAGTGGTGGTCCATGTTCAAATTGTATAGCACAAGGCCTCTGGGCTAAGAGCTAGATAAATCAAAGGCAGAGGTGGATCCCAATGGGTGTAGGGTGCACCAGCAGACAGAGGGCGACTGGGGCACAGAGGCCACCATCGAGGAGGCTCCCAAGATTGACCTAGATGAGGAGGCTCCAAAGGATGGTGATGTCCCTCCAAAAAGTTTAGAGGGTCTACTCTTAGCTCAGGTGGCTGACTTATAGAGTCAACTTAGACGATTTCATACATAGTAGCTAGAGCGAGATACTACTATCACCACTTTGGAGGTGAGAGTAGCTAACAAGGATAGGCGCCTGAATGAGGCACAAGATAAGATACATGATCTTACTACATAGGCCATAGATGTAGAGGCCTAGGTTCAGAGACTATAGACTACATTGGAGTTAGCCCAGGCATAGTAGACTACAATAGAGGCAGAGAGGGATCTCCTCTAGGTATCAAGGGGGGCTATACTGCCTCCTCAGGTTACTGTGGGGCTTTTGGCAGCACCAGCGATATCTTTAGTAGGTGGTCAAGATCTGATGGTCGAGGTAGAGATACTATGCAATATGGTCATGATGACAAATGGGATACATGCAGCTCGGCTTGGTCGCGTTGATCAACTAGTCAACTTCATTTAGATGCATGGGCTATAGATTCCTAAGGATCCTTTCGCTTTAGAGTCTCAGTGGACCAGGTCTAGGACTTTCGGATAGTCTATGTTGAGCTTGAGTCACAGAACTCATAGGACTAAGAGGACAGATAAGTACTCTAGATCACATGGTTCAATATCACGTGCCAGGCCTAGAGATGCAGGGCAAACTTTAGGGGCCACCAGTCAAAGGACTAGTCTATTGTAGTTACCAGTTTCTCATGTGTTGGGTGCCTTAGGATTTGGAGGTAGACAGGATCCACAGTAGGACCCACCATAGGTGCCAGAGTAGATAGGAGATTAGGCTCTAGAGTACAGTGCTAAGGGAGGTGATGAGAGCTCAGATACAGGGGGAGCAGACTAGATCTGGACTCTGCTAGATGCAGACTACATTTTTGATATGCCACATTTATTTTGGGTGTAAGGTTGAGTACCTACACACTTTGTAGCTTGCAGGTATTTTGATACACTTCCTATGTACTCTATTGGACACACACACACATATATATATATGACTTGATCATTTATGGCTCATTATGTGTATCGATTATTTATTTTTTATTTTATGTTTATTTTATGCACATGGATGCAATGCTTATGTTGATGCTATGCTTATATGATGCGATGTATGGATGACATGCACTAGATAGTTATCTTCTTTATGATGATGTTGATGAAATGCAGTGATATAGATGATTAGATGTGCCATGTATGATGCATGCATATGGATGCACTAATTATTTTGAACACATATTTGTTTTGGGCATGCATTCATTTTTATGAAGCTATGGTATGCTATGCAATGTATGTTAATGCATTATGTACATAATCGTAATCTAATGGGAATGAACCTGTATGCTTTAATAACTTAAAACATAAAGAATGAATGTAAATTATGTATATCAATTTTAAAATACGACACCATAGAATGTATGACAATCATGCAAAATAATTGATAATTCTCATTACAAGAACTTAATCAATTAATCACCCATATATGAAATGCAGTGAAATGGATTGGTATAATGCTAATGAATGAATATGTCATTCCTGTATATTTTTCTTTGTTGCACTATATTGTCAGTGGTCGTCTAAACATCATTTCTGATATTCATACGGTATCTATCCTATATGTTTTATTGTGCTTTGTAAAATGCATTCTGTAAATGAATGACTCACATTTTTTATGTCTAATGATATTTGGTGTTTTGTTGCTATTAGAGAACTTTTTGAAGTTTTCTATGAGACTCAAACACCCTAGTAGACTTCTCCAAAAATCACATACTAATTTTACAAGGCTTTTATTGGACAAGGATTTTTCCATGACAGACCCAACTATTCATTATCCCTATGTGTTCATGTGAGTATTTTTAGATAGACCATAAGCATACCCCATATGTTAGTCGGGACTCTTTCAACCCATATGTGAGATAGGGTTCCTCATACGATCGTACCATCCTTGTTTCAACTTTGATTAGACTTATACAATTAGACAATCCTAGTGACCTAGAGCTAGCTCATCTTGCAAATTGATCAGGGCTACCCCTCCTAATGCATGCGGGACTCTTTCAACCCATTACTATGTTTGGGGATCATCCAATAGAACTACCCCTATGATTGCAGGCGGGACTCTTCCAACCCATTGCTATGAAAGGGGATCACTCTATGGCTTTCAAAAGGTGGACAATCCAAGGATTCAAGTTCTCACCCTTCTTACTTTCTCATATGTAGTGATAAAAATCACTGTTAGTCCACGTGTTACCGTTTTCTTTGAGTAAGGGATTTTTATAGTGCTTTTGATTTACTATGTCACTTTACATTTGATTTGAACTTTGTACTTCGAAATTTGTACTTTGTAACTTGGGATTTAAACTTTGTAACTTTGGTATTTATAGGGAAAATTCTTGTCCTTTTGCCAAAGTTCACCACTCTAGATTGAACTATTTGCAAGATAAGCAGGTCATGAAACCCATCTCTCTAGATACCTAAAACTGCTTTCGCAACTTTCATCATCTCTTGTCTTAGCAAGATTTTATATTGTTCTGCTTAGTGACAAGATCCTGATATGTTGAAGCACTATCCCAACTAATGACCTCATCTATAACAACAAAGTAAGCTTTCTACAATATCTGAAGAAACCACTAAGTATGTTTGAATTACTAAAAAACTTAATATACATACATAATTCTCCGCAACAGGTATCATGTATGAATGTAATGAATTATGATAAATGCAAGGGTGCATGATTGAAACACACATGTGCGACCGTTTGTAAGATTTTGATAGACACATTACACTCTAGTGTGGAATGCAACGAATGACAAATGCCTAAATGCAATATGATGATGTGAATGCATGTATGAAAATGCAAACTGCAAAAGAAAATATTTTTAGATTTTATGCTTTACCAATTTTTTGAGAATTTTATATATTTTCAAATTTTTATGAATTTTTGAGCTTTCATATTTGACCAAACGATGATTATATATGCCTTTGGAGATTTTTGGGGTTGACCAAGTGATTTTTAGAAATCCTTGGAGCTTTTTGGATTCACCAAAGGGCTTATAGACACATTTGGAACCTTTTAGTTGACCAAACTCTCAGCAAGAGAGCGTAGAGCCTTTTAGAATGACCGAGAAGCTATAGAAACTCTCGGAGCCTTTGGTTTGACCAAGCAATTTTTAGAAATCCTTGGTACCTTTTTGGGATGACCGAGTGGCTTTAAGCAACACTCAAAGCCTTTGGGTTGATCAAGCGATTTTTAGAAATCCTTGGTACCTTTTTGACTGACCAAAGGGCTTACAGATGCCTTTGGAACTTTTTCTACTACACTCTCTAAGCATAGAATGCCTTAAGATCGATGATGTTGAGAGGTTCAGGATCTTCAACACCCCCTAGCGACGTCAGGCGATAGGTACCCGGACCAATCCTTTTAGATATGATATAGGGTCCTAGCCAATTAGCCATAAATTTGTCTCACATATCGGGCAGCAAATTCGAGTTTTGTTGTTTTTTTTTAGCACAAGATCCCCAACTTCAAATTCTCTCTGGTGGACTTTGATATTTTAATCTCATTTTAATTGCTCCTGATAGACGTGAAGATGCTCCAGGGCATTCACATGATGTTCATCCAGTAGCGTCAATTGGTCTATTTGAGCTTGTCGTGTGGTGTCGTCATCGATGAACTCTTTCAATGCAACGCACAAAATTGGAATTTCCAACTCTAAGGGCATAATGGCATCAGTGCCATATACTAGTGAAAATAGAGTCACCCCGATGGGAGTCCGAATGCTAGTCCTATAAGCCCATAATGCAAGGGGTAGCTGTATATGCCAATCCTTGTGGTGTTCCTACACTGTCTATTTCAATATGGCTATCGTAGTCTTTTTTGAGGCCTCATCTTGCCCATTTTCTTATGGATATTATGGAATTGCAAAACTATGTTTGATGTGGTACTTAGATGTTAAAGCTCACACAGTTTTGTTATTAAAATAATTTCCATTGTCCGAAACTATTTTGGATGGTATCCCAAAATGACTTATGATATGCTCCATTATGAACTTTGCTATGTGATCTCCAATGGTCTTTGTTAATGGAATGGCTTCCAGCCACTTTGTAAAATACTCAATAGCCGTAATAATGAATGTATGTAAGTCTGATGATGGAGGAGAAATCTTGCCAATTAGATCAAACCCCCATTGAGCAAATGGCTAAGCCGCTTGGATGGGTTGTAAGGCCTATGATGACAGGTGCGTAAGATTAGCATGATGCTGACATTTGATGAATTTCCTGACATATACATACAATTATTCTCCATAGTGGGCCAATAATAACCCATTCGAAGGATGCACTTGATCATAGTCATGTCACTAAAATGGCCACTGCACGTACCATCATGAACTTTTGAAATTGACTAAGATGACTCTTGGGACTCAAGATAATGAAGGAGGACTTCATCGTAACTTCGACAATACAAAATGTCTCTTAAAAAGACATATTTAGTCACTTTTTGTTTAAATGTGCGTCTTGCAGCATGCGATAGTCCCTTCGAGACAAAACCAAGTCTTAGGAAGTCTTGGCTCTGTGACATCCAATTTTGATGAGCCTCAGCATCGACTGCTAAGACAACCTGTACCCCTTGCATATTTACTTTTGCAAATGTAGACTAGGAAATAACCTGGTGGTGAATGATGGTGCCACTACCCATAGGAATTTGGGAGGTTAAATACCCCTAGGGTGCTTTCTTGAGAAAGTCTTCAGCTTTGTAGAACCAATCAGTTTTTGGTTCCACACTAATCATGTTGACTAATTCTTTGTTATCAAAGGTTGCACGCTCTGCTATAGGATGTGAGAGCGTCTTGACATGGATGGTACTGAAGTCAAAAGACAGATTTTGAGGGATCAAGGATCCCAAATATGCCATGGTGTCTGTGAACCTATTTTATGAACGAGGGACTGCCTTAATTTCATACCATTCTAGTTTATCCAGATATGTGGCAACAATATCTTTGTAGGCTTTCAGTACTAGACATTGACACTAAAATAGTCCCTTCACTTGGTTAATTATGAGTAGAGAATCGTTGAAGATTTTTAGTCTCTTGATATTCATGGCGATGGCTGTATGGAGGCCCAAAAGTAGGGCTTCATATTCAGCGTTATTGTTGGTCAATTTGAATGACAAGGACATTGGATCTCCTTGTGGCGTGAAAAACACTATCCCTATGCTAGCTCCTTGCTCGCACTTTGAACCGTCAAAGAACAGAGTCATATCAGTATTTTTCTTTGGTTCTTTGAGTTTGAGAGCTCTGGATACTACAAATACTACATCGTCCAGAAGCTCGATTGTTAGGGACCTACTATTGGACAATGGCACCTCAGCTAACTGATCTACTATGACTTGTCCCTTAATGGACTTCTGGATTATGAATTCTAGCTCAAATTTTGTCAATAGCATGATCCATTTTGCAATACATGTATTATGATATGTCTTGCTCATCATATACTGCAAAGTATTTTATTTTGATATCACATATATCATGTGACTTAACATGTAGTGTTGTAATTTCTTAGTAGCGAACACTACTACCAAACATAGTTTTTCCACATATGCATATCCTAGCTCATAAATCACCAAGGTTCGGCTAATGTAATATATGACTTGCTATTTGCATTGTACATTCTTTTGGTCCAACATGGTCCCTAATGCAAATTCTTTTACTGATATATATAGCAAAAAAGGCTCTTTTTGCCTTGGTGGAGCTAACACTGGCGGCATTGCCAAGTATTGCTTTATCTCAGCGAATGCTGCCTTGCAGTCCTCATCCCAGTTGAATGGGACACCCTTATGTAGCAGTGGATTCATGGGTCGACATTTATCTGATAGTTTGGTGATAAATCTCTTTATCGAGGCTACCTTGCCTTGAAGGCTCTTTAATTCCTTAATATTGGTGGGAGGAAGCATTTCCAAAATGGCCTTGACCTTCGTTGGTTCTACTTTGATGCCTCTATTGGATAAAATGAACCCTAGTAATTTTCCATAAGTTACGCCCAATATGCACTTAGGATTTAGCTTGACGTTGTGCTCTATCAGGCGGTCGAAGACTTTTCTTAAGACCTCTACATGCTCTTCTCGTAGCAATGACTTGGCTAGAAAATCATCGATATACTCTTCAAGAATTTTGTGCATATAGTCATAAAAAATGTACGTCATGGCCGTTGATATGTGGTACCAGCATTTTTGAGACCAAATGGCATAACTTTTTAGCAAAATTTTCCCCATGGTGTTATAAATGTGGTTTTTTACTGGTCTTCGAGCTTAATATGAATTTGATTGTAACCAGAAAACCATCCATTAAGGAAAGCATTTCATGACCGATGGTAGAATCTACTAGAGCATCGATATTGGGCAACGAAAATGAATCTTTGGGTGTTGCCTTGTTGAGATCTCTAAAATCCATACAAATATGGATCCTTCCATCTAGATTTCCTACAGGCACCATAATGGATACCCATTCTGGATAGTCGATGGAAATGACAAATCCTACATCCAACAATTTTTGCAATTCATCTTTCACCATTAAGGCTACTGTTGGATGCATCTTTTTGAGCTTCTGCTTGACGGGCTTCTTGGATGGATCTAGCGAAAGGTTATGAGTAACTAACTTCGAGTCTAGACTGGGCATATCTTTGTATGTCCAAGAAAAAAGGTTAGGTCTCTATTTTAGTAGAGGTATGATGCTAGTGCACTCTTCTAGAGTGAGACTCATTCTAAATTTAACCTTCATTGGAGTGGTGGTGTCATTACCGATATCCCTCCTCAAGTTGAAGAGGCATAGGGATCAAATGGATGTCATCAACTAGATTTATATGTTTTTTTTTAGAAGCATGTTTAGCATGATAGACATCGTAAGCACATCCTGGTCCAAAATGAAATGGTTGCAGCATCTCTTCATTCGAAAAGAAGTCTTCAAGATCTACTGGTGAATCAACATAATTCCAATAGATAGTATCCATGTTCATATGCAATGGTTTGGATGGATCTGTTGGATTGTGGAGTGGAGTGGTAAAATAAATGGAGACCATGTTGATGGAATGGAATTGATCTCCAAGACCACACGGATTGAACTCTACATCATCTATGTAGCTTTCGTACCCAAGATCTAGCTCAAATGGTATGGGGATGAACGGGTCCTCCCTATGGGATACCCAGACATCTGGATCCTCTATGTGCACTAACTACAAAATGGTATCTCTCGGCTTAAGTAGCTCAACATAATTAGGCAGATGGGGAAAGATTCTTTGATATTCCTCTTCCAAATTTATTCTTTCCCTAAGACGGTGTTGGATATTAATCTCTCAATGCAAACCTGCATCTATAACAAGTGGTGGACCCCGAGATGTATTCTGATTACGTAGGTAATGAGGCCCCAAATAGGCCATCTCTAATGAATCCTCATCATCACTTTACAGATATAATCCTTCATTTCCACCCATATGCAAGGGGCGATCTACCAAATGTGGTCCCATTTATCTGATTCTATGGTCGCTATCATCACTATTCAGATAAATCGGATAAAATAATCATATATACGACATCGACGCAAAAACTGGCTCTACTTCCTCTTTAGAGTGATTAGTGTTAAGAGGCATTTCTTCTATAACATACTTTGACTCCATAGATAATAGATGTAGCAGATATACTAGCCTCGAATCGGTCATCTCAACCTCATCACTATGATTGCTACTATAAGCAGACCACTCTATCATGTCCTCAAATATTGGGAGATTAGCTGGATGAGGCCTTAAGTAGGCCTACTCTGTCTCGTCTTTATAATCACTATCGACCATGAAATGCTCTTGTATCTCATCTAATTTCTCTCTAGGTAGAAAATGACAGAAATACCAGAACCACAAAGGCTTGATAAATTTTTCTTCAGATTTCATTATTTGAGGACCCACCATCTGCATCATAACTTGGTCCACTTATTTTGGAGGTGGACTCCTCTCCATATTCACTACAAATATATCTTGACTCGAGATCACCCAGAATGGCAGGGTTGTGCCCCTGCATGCCAGTATCATCGGTTGTGATATGGTTTTGATGACCCAGGTTGCCTCTAGGGTTCTGCTCTGAGAACTCTTCATGTTCAAGATCCGGTCTCTCGATGGTGATGACTGAAACCATTGGGTTGTTGCCTCGAAGACTAGACATGTTAGGATGATATTGATTAAAATCCATGTTGTCCCCCATACTCAGGTGTAAATGATCCAATGATGCAGCGAGTAAATCATCATGTCCCTAAATTTACAATCCCAATCCAAACCTATTAGTTGCCAACTGATAACGTAGTTTTATAGGGGTTCTTCGTCCTTGTTTTAAAATACCAAGGTCATATCTATGCCAATGATAGAGCTCAAAAACATGCATGGTGTACTCTGGGTTGGACAAGTACCAAAAATTCATCGTGAAATATTCCTCATCATTCATCTCCATGGGTGCTCATGTTGGAACTTGATCCAACCTGGCATAGATAAAGTTTGTTTGGTTGGGTGGCTCACCCAATGGAACTATGGATCCAACTGGGTATCGATGGACTATCAGTCGGCCCATGTCTTGTGCAGTCTCTAAAATAGGACCAAAGGTCACATTTTGCATAAGATATTCACCTAGACCTGTACTAGCTAGGTGAACAGTCACCTGTAGTGCGGATGATCCTACTAAGGATGCAAGAGAAATAGGCTGAGATGCCCCCTTGACTTGATCTTGGGCTTCCTCCACATCCATGGGAGTGGCCGTCTCAGTGACGACTAGTTCAGGTGCGTTCTTTGCTTCTTTCTTGCCCAATTTTGCCTTTAATTTCTCATCATCCTGGCACATTACTAATGCACTTGATCTCAGAGAGGTTGTAGTGGTACATTCAGATCTATTTGATACAGATATCGATGGTTGAACATGCACCATCTATTTACCTCTTGGAACCATTACCGATGATGTGGGCCATATGTCCAAGTGCGTTGATAGGAGTACAAAGCCCCTGGAAAATTTGCTACGTTCATAAACTTGAATGGTTCTTCATCTGATGAAACCATGTGAACTTGTCCATCGTGTATATACTTGACACACTAATGTAGTATTGAGGGAACACAATGTATTTCTGGAATCCAATGCCTCCCCAACAGGATGTTGTACTACAAGGCACCCTCTATCATGTGACACATTATGGGAATGGTCTTTAGTCCCACCATAGAGCATAGTGTGTCATTAAATGCTCTCAATGTAAAGGTGGTTGGTACGACGAGTAATTTAGGCAATTTCAAATGGTGCAGTACCTTAGTCATGATTATATTTATCGATGAACCAGTGTTAATAAATACCCTTTTGATCATCACATGGTTAACACATGCAATGATATGTAGTGGCGGGTCATCCACGCTTGCAAAAACTATTTTCACTTTGTATTCATAGAATTGGATCATTGGTTCTTGGCACTGTTGTACGTGCCCCAAAAAGGTTTATGAATGCCTGTGTGTCCTGGTATCGTACCTCAATGGACCTCAGAATATCCATAAGAGTCTCCCTATGCCTGGGGGACTGTTGTATAAGCTCATATATTGACAACTTTGTAGGAGTCGTCTACAGGTTTTGAACCAGCCTGCTCGTAATGGTCACCATCGATCTCGTTAGTGGGCCTGGAATATTTTATGTCTACTGCTGCTAGGGCATGGCCTATATTTGAATGGTAGCATGAGGTTGATTTGTTCATTAGTACCTTCCATTTCTAGTAACAACATTGGCCATGCCGACGAACCCCTGGGTAGGTGGTTCGACTCGCACTTGATTGACATGGCTAGCGTGGTTATGGGGCACCTCATGTTTTGGTAACGAATTTTTAAAAATTCCCATGTTTTGGTTGTTTGGCACCTAGGGATTGCTTGGTACCACAAGCTATCCCCTTTCTATCATATTTTTCATATTATGTTTGAAATACCAGCATACCTCGATGTCGTGGCCTTTCGCTCTATGAAATATGCAAAATAGATCTTCTTGATAATCTTTGGGCTTGGGTTGATTAGGATCAACCATCTTGACTTCGGGTAATATTATTGCCTTGGCCTCGCATAGCTGACAAAAAATCGATGTCAATTATTTCGTCAATGGCATAAATATGCAAGGCGGATGTTGCTCTTTGTTCTTTTCCTTGTAGTTATTACTGCGTTGGTTGTATTGCGCAGGAGGAGGATTGGCTTGATAATTCTATTTCTTTTGCCCCTTATCCTCATTTTGGAGATTTAGTACCACCTGATTCGCATGGTCCTGCTTGCCCTGTTGCTTTTAGGTACTCTTCCTATATCCCTCTTTCCTGGTTTTGAGCTTCAATTTGCCCTCCTATAACTTGATGTCCTCAATTACCTTAGCTTGCATCAAAGATTCTTCGAATGTAGCATACTGTTGCAGCTACAATAGTAGTGATATGTGTTTGGCACAACTCTTTGTAAACATTCAGGTTAATTTTGTGGTAGGAATCGATAATGGTAACTTTACCATTAATCTCCTCCACCTCTTCTCGTACCATTCTATTGGCTCATCATCGCGCTGAGCTAGTGCAGCCAAATCAAAAAGGTTGGCTTGTTTCTTGATGTCGAATAGCATTCAAGAAAGGCATCAGCTAATTGCTCAAAATTTGTTATGTTGTGTTTCTTTAGCTGATTAAACCACTCTCGAGTTGTCCCAGAGAGTGTCATGACAAACGTACGCAATAATAGTGCATCATTGTTTTCTATCTAAAAGCAAGCATCCAGAAAGCTCATGACATGTTCTTGCGCCTCTTCATCACCCTTAAATTTTTCTAACCTGGGAATCTCAAAATTCTTAGGGTATGGGGGCATAGGCACCAAGGGATATAAAGGTTCATTGTGAATTTTCCTCAGTGTTGGCTTTTGAACAACCATGCCTTGTTTCTCAATTGCTTTGACTTTCTTGGCCAAAGCTTTGTAAGCCTCAAAAGATATAAATTCCTCCTCCCTAAGTTAGTGCAGAGGTAGTTTGGGAGGTACACTCCTCTTCTATCGGGGTGGAGTGTGTTGCACTTCCTCCTCCTCAGCTCGATAAATCTCAAGATATTCTTGGTTACATTTTTTCCCCTATTGTTCCTCATAATGTTGCTGCCTCTGATTGTTGGCCGAGAGTGGTCACTCTCTTTTATGGGCAGTGATATGAGTGTGAATGCTTACGTGCTCATGGTTCATTTCAGATTGCGAAAGAGCCTTCCTATGCACTTGCTCTCTATTCTTGTCCTAAGAATATAGGCTGACCCTATCAAACCTATCTTCCTTCTCTACACACTCCTTCTGGATGCAGATGCGCTCCTCATGCAAGCACTGCTCATACAGCCTTTGTCTAGTGAGCCTCTACACCTGAAGATCTTCATATTCAACATGCTACCTCTCTAGGTGAGCATCCTCCAATTGATCTTGGAGGAGTTGGCATTTCTGTTCAGAGGCTACTCGATATGATCTTTCGACCTGGTCAACCGTAGGAGGCCTTTGGTACGCTTGCTTTGTAAGAGTGACCTTGTGGGTTTTGTACCCATAAAATTGATGTGATGTGTCTTTACCTCTTTTTGTGAATATGGAATCGACATCGTGCTGTGTCATGTGCTATGTGCCACCATGCATGTATGATGTATGTGAGACATGAGGGTGCTTAGAAGCCTCTCCATGCTCTCTAGTAGTTCTAATGGTGCTTTCGCTACGCTCACTTGGACCACGAGTGGGTGGAGCTGAAGGCTTGCAGCCCAGCTGCTCTAACACACTACCTAGACCATCTAGATGTCTAGACCTCCACCTCTCATGGGGTGGTCTTCCATTAGCTCCCATATTTGACATATCGATGGTGATATTGCATGCTATAGTACGTGTGGGAGTATGGATAGACTTGCGCTCAGCAGGGAGCCCGTCTACTTGCCCTTGAATGGGTGGATCTCTATTTCTTCTATACTTAGAAGGTGGGGGTATATTACACCCTGTAGACTTAGTGTAAATGGGTACCAATATGGTCCCCTACATGACATACTCTTTGGCCGATCCCATGGATGCGTGTGCACTGCAGTCTCGATAATGGATTTTGAGTTGAGCACCCTTAGGCTAAGAAGCTCCATGCTCTAATCTATGTCTAACAGAATGCACTGATGCTAGTCTATCAAGGGTACGCTCAATGGGATCCCATCATGTCGATTTGTCTCCTCTTATGCTTGTAGAACATCATTAAGTTTTCTCATGTGGTTGAGGACTAGACACGTGTATTTGTGAATCAGTTGGGGCTTGGTCATTGGTTTCAGACTTGCGCCTTTGTCGACCACCCCGTGTATCCACCATAGTGTACCTAACGTCTAGATGTATCTTTTATTATCAAACAAGGTATACAATGATGCTTATCTTATTTTTAAATTTTGAAATGCACCCTAAACTGTTTGATGTTGTTTTAAAATGTGTTGTATCAGTATGAGAAACTCTCGCATGTTTTGCAAAATTGTTGGATTTTATTCTCATTTTAATTGTCATTCATTTGTATATTCGCATAAGCTGAATATGGGAATGAATTCCATACTCAATGAGGTAGCATAGGTACTACCAACCCTCATCCAGCACACCGTGCATAGAGAGACACTCTTTCAAAGATGAGTGTGTGTTATTTTGCACGGATAGGATAGTTCTTGGGTCGTCCTTGGAAATGAACGGGTCTCTATAATACAATTTCAAATGAGCCAACCAAATGGTAATGAAATCCATTGTTGGTCTCAATAAAATGAGTTGGATGTGAGAGCCCAACACCACTGATGTTTAAATGAAACGTGGTGTGTGTGCTTCGTTTTACTTTGCATAAAGACAAATGCATAAAAGATCATTCATATGATCATTCTTACATGATATACATAAAAATAAAAGGAATGTTTCAAATTCAAAAATCTATGCATGCTATGTCCTACATGATGCTATGACAATGTGATTACGATGACCTGGCCTCTAATTGGGCCTCAAGCATGCAAATGACCAGTCAATTTTTATCAATTTCATTGTATTCTAGGGCAGACTACAATAAGAGGTCTGTTGTTCCTAGCAGTGCGTTTCTAATGGAAGGAATACGAAAGCAAACTAGGACTATTCATTCACCCCCTTTTTTTTTAGTGTACCTAATTTGTAATCGATTTAAAGATTGCTGTAAAAACATAGAGCATAAAATATAGAATAAAGAATAAAATAGAGCCTACCTCAGCTCCAGATCTGATGCCAAGTGGTTTCTCTGTTGTCTGTTGCTTCTGTTGTAAACTGTAGCTCTGGTCTATGGGCTATAGTGTAAACCATGGGTTAAAGCTATGGGTAAACAAATAACCGTAGCTGTTAGCTATGGTTAGCACCTGAGATAAGAAAACTCAAAAATTTCAACACTCAGGGGCTACAAATGTAGAGTTCCATCGTGATCACCTTCTGACATAATAAAAAAGCATGCACCTATCTACTGTATTAGTCTATAGTCATCATAAAAGCATAAAATCTTGACACATTGCATAAATTCAAAAAAATGATATTTCTTATATTGATTATGAATGAATCTCTGTTACACATATGCCCCTCTTAGGGTCACTTGAATGATGATAAAGTTTATATAATTGACAATGCCCTCAATAGGGTAGGTGCATTAATATTGCCCTTTGACTAGTCGTAAACTGCCTTGGGGTGGAGTTGACCCCCTTCTTCATGATGTGGAAGGATTATGATATGGACTCCTCTTGTACTTGTCTTCCCACGATCAAGAAACAACAGCACACGATCAAAAAGATAGATATCCTCTCATAATGAGGCCCTTTAAGGAAACATACATGATAATGCCATTTAAACTAATAATCAAGAAAACATTTAAACTATGCTAATTGAATCAAGATTTTTAATAGAGCATAAAGGAGATTGTTAGACAAATACATGTATTAGATAACAAAATAGAAGCATAGAGGTGCATAAAATATCTATAAATATCCTAATTTATGAAAAGTATGAACTATCTATTCTAATCTAATTCCTATAGTCAGAATTCTTCTAAACTACCATTAAACCTAAGAAATGATTAATCTAACCTATTTAACCGGACATAAATGAAAATAATAAGGTGATCTATCACCTATTGCAAACCGTAGCTCTGGTGAGCGGTCTGCACTGTGAACCATGGCTAATAGCCACGGTTTGACCTCTGATAGGTTTACCCTCAAAATTAGGGGTAGTGGCCTTAATCTCCTTGTCCAATTTGATGTTCAAGGGTCGCCTTTGTTGTCCTCATACTGATTTAGCAGTCAATTCGATGTGAAGGGCCTTAGTTTGCCCATATTTGTGCTTCTTGATCCTCTTAGGCACCTAGGACATCCATAATGCAATTCATCATGAATGTTGGCAAAAGGGATGGGGATTAAGTACAATAGCTCTATCTCTTAGCATACTCAGTTTGAGTGTACAATTTGTCAGGGCTTCGCTGCTCAAATATCCAATGCTTGCTTCTCTCTTTTCTTCCCATTTGGAGGGGGTATTTATAGCATGCCCCTAGGACTAGGGGTGGATTCATGGATAATCCAAGACCAAGAAGGGTGGTTAGGATAGTTGGGATGGAAGCCTCTGGAATCTTTCGTCCTTCAACTGCCTTATTCTAGATCTTTTGGTCATTCCAACCAATTTGTCTTAGATGTAGGGCCTAACTAAACTTTAGTTAATACCGCAGGTCACAGTTGTGGTCCAGACTGCAGACTGTAGGTGTCAACCGTGGTTTAGACTAGAGACCTTAGGTCTGGACTACGGTTCAGACTGATTAAGCCAAAATGCCTAAATTGAGTGGTCAGAACCACTACTCTATCTTGGAGTCTATCCAAGATCCTCCATATGGTCTTGTAGCATGTCCATATGAGTATTCACCCTTGACATGACGCGTTTTAGGTTTCTACACATAGAAGGTTGTTATAATTTATAGTGACAATCAGAGTGCAATATTTTTGGTAAATAATCCTAGTTTTCATGATTGATCAAATTATATTGATATCAAGTACCTTTTTATGAGAGAGATCATTGAAGGGAATCGGGTGATGTTGGAGAAAGTTGATACAAATAATAATATTGATAATTCATTAACAAAGGTCGTACCTACTTAGAACTTTTCTTGGTATAGATTTATAGGCATGGTTGCCCTTGATAGTTGACAATGGTAGTTTTTGGCCCCTATGGAAAGTATTCAACAAGTGGGAGAATGTTGGAAATATGTTGAATATTTTCCATGTTATTTTGGTGGGGTTAACTCTAAAAGGTACTAGACACTCTCCATGTATCCTCGTTAGGGTTCAAAATATTTAGGGTTTCTTAAGCTATTTTTAGACCCATATGGGTTGTTTAGGGTTAAATATTTGAACCCATGTTTTTTCACCCATGGTATTGTAAAATCCATTCTTGTGTTGTTATTTAATTGAACTTATATCAAGGTTTGAAGAGAGAATAAAGATGAACATTATTGTATTGGAGACGATTAAGTTTATTTGATAAGGAGATATTACTATGCTGGGTTTTTTCCCATAAGGGTTTCCTAGGTGAAATAATGTGTTGTGTGTATCTGTTATCTTTTTTTTCCATTGATTCTGTATTTTTTTTCTAGATTTAGTCTATTGGGGTCTTTTGCTCTCTATTTATACAATATGATGTATGTTAGTTTCAAGAGACACTTTGATGTTTCGCCTCTTGGTGTTTCACCTTCATAAAATTTTCATCTTTTCATTCTTTTAGGAGATTTTTATTCATCCATATATGAGATAAAATAATTAACATCCCCTAAATATAATAATTACATGAAAAAAATAATGTAATAAAGTCTAACATGGTACCTGCTCCATACTTGGTTAAATTTTAAGAGGTTTGTGAGGTGTCTGTTATTTTATTTCTTTGTTGCATGCTCAAAATTTTACAAAATCACAAGGTAGTGTCAAGGTACCATAATAATAAACTATAAATTTACCCCTTTGAAATAGATCTATAGGTTTTGAGTACTGTCACACACAATTTGGGCCCCAACACTTTAATAGTCCTTTATTAATATGTAGAGCTTGAAAAATCATACAATTTGAAAAAATAGTTTTATAATAATTCCATATGCAAAAGTTGACCTTTTTTCTAATAGACCTTAAAAATTATAAAACAATCCTCTCAGAACTTAGAATTGAAGTATTCAACCACAATTAGCCATGTGGAATCCACTGATTTATTTATGACTACCACTAATTATATACCACCTGCTTGCCGCTAAATGTCTAGAATGAATACAAATTTATCATACATGAGGATTTGATGGGCTATTTTGGTATAATTATGTTAAAACATATTTTTTGGCACAAAATAATACTATATCAACTTCCACATAAATCAAAAATCCAATCCTTCATTCAAAAAATATGGAGTTTTGAAGGTTTAAACTTGAGTCTCCCAAGAGCTAAGGGCCTTTAGTTAGCCATACCACCAATTCTTTAGAATGCATTAACAATGTTTGAATGTATGACTTATTGTTCCTAAAACACTTGATTTAATTAGCATGGCCATAAGCATGGTGTTGTTGAAGTCATAGGTATTTCTGTTAAAGATGCTATGCAACCCAATTGAAAGGGAAAAAAAGTTGTAGAAAAAGGAAGGTGTATTTTTCAAAAAAATTACCTCCTTTCCAACATCTAGTTGATTGAGCCATCAAATTTTCATGTTGGATGGAAAATAAGTAGAGAAAAATTCATAACACCTATTACATGGAGTTTTATAAAGAGATAGGTTTATTCAATCCCATAGTCAAATTGAATCCTCAAATTTATACACATCCATCTAGCCACTTCAATGTTTTTCATTGATGAGTGAGATCACACACCTTCTCCTTGAAGAAGGACATCTTATTCTTTACATAGAAAGAGTGCTAAAACATTCAAAAAGGGTATTGCACAAAATTTATAAAAAAATGCAACAACCTTGAATTTTTATTTCTTATCTTTGAGGTCTTAAAGCTTCTATTTGAGAGTTCAAAAAACATATTCTCCAAAAAATCTCTAAGTGATGCAGGAGCATCTAGGTGAAAAAACAATAATATTTTTTAAATATCTTTCCAACTTCCAAGAGAAGAAGGGGTGTGACTTTTAACCTCCAATGTCCCACCTTCATTCCCATTATTGGAAAAGAATAAATTGGGATTTTTACTATAATTTCCATATTACTTGCAAGAGTAGCTATCTAGTGAAGCTTTTAAGTTTTGCTACAATTTCTAGATTATCAATAATAGAAACTATGTAATGACATTTTAAGTTTTATTGTAATTTCTAGATTACCGACTAGGGAAGCAATTTAATGAGGTTTTGAGTTTTTCTATAAATTCTAGTTTACTAGCAAGGGAAGTTTGTTTGTGTTTGTAATTTTTATTGCTATAATTTTTGTGTTGCTAGTTTTAGTTTTAGATGCCAAATAGTTGCCAGTCAATAAAAAGTTGAATGCAAGTAAATATTTGCTATTTATTTTCTAGTTGTGTGAATTTGTTGTGAGACATTCAGGCTACTAGAAGAGGTTATCTTTCATTAGACCCACTCATATATACTACATTAAATGGTATTAAAGCCATGGTTAGAGAAGATATGATTCACAAATGTAGGCCACGGATACCATGAAATAACAAAAGTACTAATATTTTTGAGATGTTAAGAGAAATTACAACTAGGTTGGATACCAAAGAGACAGTGCAAATAAGGGGAGTGCATGTTGAGGATGTTAATGATAATTAGAAAGAAGAATCATTTCAAGATCCTAAAGAAGAAGGCCAAGTGGATGAACTAGAGAGTATATTCTTGAGAGTAATCACAAATATGGGTAGTAAGCCAAATTTGAAGACCCCATGCTACAATGGAAGTTTGAATCCAGAGGAGCTCATAGACTAGATTATAAACATGGAGAAATACTTTGAATTTGAATCAATGGAAGACCCTAAGAAGGTGAAGTTTACTTATACTAGGATGAAAGGACATGCATCTTTGTGGTGGGATCATGTCCAAATAGAGAGGCAAAGAAAAAGAAAAGAAAAGATCAAGACTTAGGATAGAATGGTTGCTAAACTAAAGGCCAAGTTCCTTCCATTAGACTATCAAATGGGTCTTTTTAAGAAGTTAAAAATTTTGGAGCAAAAAGGATATGAATGTGAAGGACTACACAGGAGTTTTATAAGGTCATCATTTGGGATACCCAAATAGAAGATAATGAAAAATAATTTCAAGGTATGTCAATGGACTTCATATATCTATCCAATATGAATTTTATATTATCAGGTTGAGGTCCATGTAAGAGGCCTATCAATATACCTTGAAAGTGGATAAGAAGTTATATTGAAGGAAATAAAATAATTCTAGAGGATAAATATGGTTCTTTAGAGGAAGAGGACAAGCCAATAGTGGAAGAGAGCAACAAAAGAAAGAGAGAGAAGCTAGTACTTCTCAAAGTAATTTCAGCCAAAACACTAGAGAAAGTGAATATTTCTCAAGAGGAAGAGGTGGTTATGATAGAGGAAGGGGTAGAGGATTCCCCAAAAATTGCTTTAGATGTGGAGAATCTAGTCATCAAGCATTTGAATGTCCAATAGTATAGATCAAGAAGTGGTAAAGGAGAGGATGCTAGAAATCATATTGGACAAGAAAATGAAGAAAGTATTGCTTCACCAAAATGCACAAAGGAACTAGAACAAGGAGAATCTCTCATGATGAAGAGAGTGTTGTTGAAACCAACCAAAGAGGAGCATGAAATAATACAAAGAATATTTTTAGAACCATATGCAAATTTTGAGGTAAGTGTTGCAAAGTCATTATGGACAACATGAGTACAAATAATTTAGTGTCTACAAAGATGGTAGAAAAGCTTGGGTTGAAGAGGATTGAACACCCAAATTCATACAAGATCTCATGGTTGCAAAAGGGATATCAAATTTTGGTAAGTGAACAATGTATGGTGAATTTTCAAATTGGTTCTTACAAATATGAGATACTATATGATATTATGCCTATGGATTCTTGTCATGTTTTGTTGGGAAGGCCATGGTAGTTTGATAGAAAGGAAGTGCTTGATGGTAGGGTGAACACCTACACTATTGTAAAGTATGGAAATAGGTACACATTAAGTCCATTAAAGGACAAAGGAGAAGATGTAGATAATAGTTCTAAAGTATATTTGATCATGGGAAAACAATTCTTGAAGGGGATGAAGAAGGAGGAAGTATGTTTGGATTTCATTGCTAAACCCATGGAAGATGGGACAATGGACAAGATGAATGAAATTCCACATGAATTGAAGGATTTTTTGGAGGAATATGTGGATATTATTTCAAAGGAGCTACTATGTGGGTTTACACCTATGAGGAGTATTAGTCGTCACATAGATTTTATTTCCAAATCAAGATTACCAGATGAGGCAACTTATAGAATGATGCCCATGGATAATAAGGAGATGAAGAGACAAGTCCAAGAGTTATTGTACAAGGGTATGATTAGAGAGATATTAATCCCATGTATAGTACTAGACATACTAGCACATAGGAAGGGTGGAGCATGGCATATGTGCACAAATTATTGGGCTATTAATAAGATAACCATAAAGTATAGGTTTCCATTGCCATGCATTTATAATTTGGTGGATTTCTTGAGTGGAGCTAAATAGTTCAAAAATATAGATTTGAAAAGTGACTATCATAAAATTTATATTAGATAAGGGGATGAGTGGAAGACTACATTCAAGACAAAGGATGGATTGTATGAGTGGCTAGTCATACCATTTGGATGACCAATGCATTGAGTATTTTCATGCAATTGATGAATGAAGTGTTGAAACCATTTCTTGGTAAGTTTATTATTTATTTGGATGATATTTTAATATTTAGTAAATATAAAGAAGATCATTTTGTGCATTTGAGATTGGTTTGCAGAGGTTGAAAAAATAATATTTGTTTGTAAACTTGAAGAATTTAGCTTTATGAAGAAAGAGTTATTATATTTGGGATTTATTATTTCACAAAAAGGCTTTTGGATGGATTTTGAAAAGGTTAAAGCTATTGTGGATTAGTCATCACCAAGAAGTATGTTGGAGGTAATAAGCTGATATGGATTGGCAATTTTTTATAGGAAGTGTATAAAAATATTTAGTTGGATTTGTCCACCAATCATAGAAATAATTAAGGGTGGTAGGCATGAGTTCAAATGGATGATTGTAGGAGAAAATATTTTTCAAATCTTGAAGGAGAAGGTAATAAAACAAATCATTCTATCTTTATTATATTTTAACAAGGTTTCAAGTGGATTGTGATGAGAGTGGGAAACTGTAGGTGGATTTTTGAGCAAAGATGGTAAGCCCATTTCTTATTTTAGTGAGAATTTAAGCTAAGCAAAGATAAAATATTTAGTCTATGACCAAGAGTTTTATGTCGTTGTTCAAGGCCTTGATAAGTTGATACATTATTTGCTACAAAATGAGTTTGTTCTATTCACAGATCATCATGCTTTGCAATTCATTAACATCCAAGGTTAGTTAAACCAAAGGTATATTAAGTGGGTAGAATCTCTTCAAGGTTATTCATTTATTTTTAATCATAGAATTGGTAACACAAATTGGGTAGCTAATGTATTGAGTAGAAGATATTTATTGTTACATGAGATGAGAATAGAGATTACTAATTTTGATTCCATGAGAGAGCTATATGTGGATGACATATACTTTCAAGGGGATTAGGCATACTGTAACAACCCAATTGATAAATATAGAACTCTATGGTTGGAATTTTTCATACAAGAAGGATTATTGTTTAAGGGGCAACAATTATGCATATTGTATGGTTCCATGATGAAAAATTTAATAGGATAAAAACATAGTGAGGTTTGTCCAGACACTTTAGAATGAATAAGATATTGGGACAAATTTATGAGAGTTACTATTGGACAAGAATGGGTGGAGATATGAAAAAATTTGGGCAAAGTTGTATATTTTATCAACATGCCAAAGGAAGGAGTCAAAATATTAGTTTGTATCAGCCATTACCTATACCAAACATCCTTGGGAAGATGTGAGCATTAAATTCATTCTTGGATTACCAAATATACAAAGAGGTGATGATTCTATTTTTGTTATTTTTGATATACTTTCAAAAATGACACGTTTCATACCTTGTAGGAAGAAAAATGATGCTTTTCATATTGTTATATTTTTCTTCAAAGAAGTTGTGAGATTGCATGGGTTGCTAAAGAATTTTGTTTTAGATAGAGACACTAGATTTATGAGTCATTTTTGGTAGAGTTTGTGGAAGAAATCAAATACTAATTTGGGTTTTAGTTCATCCTATCATCTTCAAACAAATGGGAAAATAAAAGTTTTCAAATAGAAACCTTGGAAATTTATTGAGATGCTTTGTTAGAAAGAAACCAAAACTATGGAATACTATATTAGCATAAGCTAAATTTGCATATAACAACTTAATCAATAGAATTATATACAATATCCATTTTCAAATTATGTATGGATTTATTCCTATAGGAGTGTATGAGTTGAAATTGATTTGGGGAGAAAAAGTGCTCTAGCGAAATATTTTTCCAAGTATATGCATGAGTTGCATATGAAAGTGAAGGCTGATTTGGAAAATGTCACTATGAAGTACAAATAGCATGTTGATATTAAGAGGATAGAACATAAATTTTATGTTGGAGATATGGTTTTATCTCACTTGAGGAAAGAAAGGTTACCACAAGGAATTTATAACAAGCTAAAGTGGAACAATATTTGACCTTGTAAAGTCTTACAGAAATTTTCAACCAATACTTATGAGATTTAACTCCCACAAGGAGTGTATATATCATTAATTTTTAATGTAGTTGATATGTATCCTTATCATGAGGTACAAACAAGTGAAAATAAATATATAATTTTATATTTTCCTATGTAATAATGGGTATGATCATTACTGAAAAAGAAATAGGATGAGGTAGAAACGGTGATAGATTCTAGAGTGGTTAAGAATACAAGAGGTAGGAAGTATCATGAACATCTAATAAAATGAAATAATTATACAACAAAATAATTTACAAATATGAGTGCATCCAAATTTTCCAAGCACAAGATCTTGGTTGAATATTTTATAAAATATGCATGAGTCAAAGCTCATGAACTATTTCTCTTACTCGATGTGTATGATTCAGGACCATCTGGGTTAAAAAAATATGAAGATATTTCCATATGCCAAGAGAACAAGAATGAACATGAATTTTAACCTTCCATGTCCCACCTTAATTTCCATTGTTTAAAAATCATAAATTGGGATTTTTACTACAATTTTTAAATTACCAATAAGAGTAGCTATCTAATTAAGTTTTTGAGTTTTGCTGCAATTTCTAGATTATTGGTAAGAGAAGTTATCTAATGAAGTTTTGAGTTTTTCTACAATTTTAATATTACTAGCAAGGGAAGAAATTAAATGAAGTTTTGACTTTTTTTGTAAATTATAATTTACCAGCAAGACTATAGTTTTTGTTGCTATAATTATTTTGTTGTTGGTTTTAATTTTAGATGTTAAATAGTTGCCAATCAATAAAAAATATTTGAATGTAATTAAATTGTTGGTATTAATTTTTTGATTGTGTGAATTTATTATGAGACATTCAAGTTGATAGAAGCATTTCTTTCGTTATATCACCTCATGTGGACTGCATCAAGAAGGATGGATAGTTAAAAATAGAATAGAATCTCCTCTTTTACCCTTATGTAGAAAGCCCTTGTCAAACTCTAAGAATTAATTCATACTAGAATTCAAATGAAATATTTAAGGATCTCAATAAATCTTCTCTAAGACCAAGAAATTTTTCTCCATATCCTCTCTGATACCTTGTTGGTTTTCACACCAATTTCTAGTAATATAGAAGCAATCCATCCACTCAAATATTATACAATACGCATAAAAATGACATGAACATATATAGATGGTGGGAATCATTAGGCACTATAAACAATCACTATATTAGCCATGGATAAAAAACATAATACTCCAATAAAATAGATCAGGTGGAGGAGTTTTTTTTACTAATACCAAAACCCTAAAACATAATTGAATGTAAGCTAACATAACAAGTGGGATTTAGGTGAATTATAATTTATAAGTTAGATTTAACCATAAAAAGGTTAAATGTGAATCCTTAGGCTTACATAAATAATAAATAAACACATTGCATAATAATTTCCTTTAGGTTTACACAAAAGTTCATTATATAATGTTGACCTTGGCCATTAAGTCAAATTACAACTTTCGACACCTCTTTCATCCATATTTATTTCAAAGGTATGGTTTTCTTAATAATTTTGGTATCCTTGGCTATTGGAAATTATGTTAGTATACATGGACTAAGAATTCATTAGAATTAAAAAACTCCTAAATAGTTGATAAACCTAGGGTTATAGACATAATAACTAATTCACATTTGTTCACCATTATTTTACTAAAATTGGGATAATTCTAAGAAGATAATACACCCTTGAGTGCAAGCAATAATAGGACAATCCCAACTAGATAAAAATTGCTTAAAATGAACAAAGATGAGGAAGGCTAGACTAGAAAAATTTAATAGATAGTCCAAGGACTCTTCAACAATGCATGCCCTATAAAAACCATAGTTGGATATTTCCAACCTTTTGTAAAGTTTGAAGAACTCCTAATTTACACCAATAAATGTAAATGACATGTCACAATGATTTTTTTGAGCCCAAAATCATATTTTTTAATTGTATTTTGATCTTTGACTATAGGATGGATGTTGAATTTGGACCTAGGTTTTGCATCCTTGAAATCCCAATCTTTACAACACTTCTAATAAGGACAAAACTTCACTTGAGAATCCACACAAAGATAATATAGTTTTAATTAAAAATAAACTTATTTTTTATGGACTAGGACCTTTGGTTTTAACTTTGGAATCACCCTAGTCTAGCACTACATCAATACCAAATCCTTGTGTTATTAGCCTCTATAAGCCTAATTGTATGGCAATTGATCTCGAATGAAAAGCCATCATAATCTTGGATGGGATCATCCTACTTAGCTTGTTGATTCACTATCCTTCCTACCTTTCATTAAATCCTATCCCATCTATTTTTATTCCCCCTGTATACCTCTAGGAACCATTTAATTAATGTATGTAACCTATCTTACCTCTAAAAATCCTAAATATCCTATATGTATTATGAAAAACCTATAGGTATCATATATCCTAACAACCATAGAAATAAATGTCCTTCCACCTATACAATGTCCTTAATTAAATACCAACTAGAAAGCACTAAGTTATAAATCTAGGTAGGCACAATTGTGAGGCTTTGGGTACTATATATGCATTATAAAACTTGTTAGAGGACCTAGCGTACATACTTCTATAGGTCAACTCCAGTTCATACCATGATTTTATCATCAATCATTACTCTTGTGAGAGATTATAATAGAAGGATATATCTCATACATATATAACTAATCATAAAATTTAAAAGTAAAACTAAACCTATCTAGAAAGGAAACACAACAAAAATCAATCACACTTATATAGCTAACTATAAAAACTAGAAAGAACAAAATTAAACATGGTTTATTTAGAACTAACTAGATACTAAACTAGAAAAATACAAAATGCTCATGGGAGTTCTTGCAAACCATATACTTGTAGTAGGCTCAAACTCCAAGAGTACATGTAGCTCCTCCATAATGAAAAAATAAGAGCTTACATGCTTAGAATGTAATTATATTACAAATTTGCTTTTATTACTACCAAAATAAATACATAGAATTGAAATGCCCCTCTACTACTTTGCTCTTGAGTGATTCTAAATATAGAATTGTTCCTCTTACTGACTAACTAGCTAACTTGCTACTACAAACTTTTCTTAACTACTTTCTAGCTCTCAGGGGATGTAGTTAGAACTATTATGGTCAAACTTAACTAAAAATAAAATTACATTATTGGGATTCCTTATAGTTGGAGAATCAATGCTCTAATTTTGAGTGGTTGGGATAGTTTTATGATGGAAAAAAAAGATTCACCAGGGCAGATTCCAACTTACATCACCCTCTAAGTCCTATTCCTAAGTAACTACTTGATTTGCCAAAATAGATTTTTACTTACAAGTAGTTACAATTCCCATGTTTCAAGTGATTTATTAGTCCCATAGGCAATTAGTTACAAAGCCTAATTTTATCTATGTAATTGATGCTTATGGGACTATACAACTAGTAGTCACCACATGAATTTCACAATGCACTTGCCAGCTATATTCCTATAGTTTGACAATTATGTGTTTTCATAATTTAGTAGAGGTAACTCCAAGATCCAATTGGATTACATTTTTATTTTTCATATAGTGAGTCCATATGATTGTGACATAAGGATAATGTGGGCTACCTCAGGTTGAGACAAATTAGTACCTAACATACACCAATTTATCAAAAAAATCAGGTGAAAAACATTCAAAATTCTATAAAAACTATTAATTTATATTATCTTATACAAAAAATAAATGTAGCTAATATTTATATAAAATAGTCATGAAGTACAAAAATGGTGGGGTTTTAGAGGGAAAATGACTCATGTAGATGAATCATTTGATTGACTTATCATCTCCCCTCAACTTAAATTATTGCATTCCCTCATGCAATGCTTCCTCTCTTTAGTGCCTAGACTGATTGGTCCTTATCTTGTAATCTTCATTATATGGGGTCATATTTATCCTACAAAGGTCCCATTGCTTATAGGCCATTGAGAATACCTGATTATTCTCCTATTGATAATATTTAGCCTCTTGAATCTCATGTCATTTCCAAAGCTTTATTATTATTTCATGTTATTCATTTAACATGTCCTTAAATGTTTGAAGGGATTCTTATTTGTACCTTCTCATACATGGACAATATTCTCTATATTCTACAATTTCGTTGATGTCCCTTATGAATTGTCTAATAGTTTCATGTTCAAAGTAGACCATCAAGGGTGCAAATATTTCTCCTTTACAATATAAAGTGGACTCATAATGTCTTGTTATTTTGTTTTGAATTACTAAGTAGAAGGAACAAATGACCAATCTGCCATAAAAAGTTTGGGACGCAACCATGTATATTCAAGCAAAATAAAATTATGGAAGCAAAATTTTAAAAAATAAATTTTGTTTAAGAGATAAGGAGAAATAAACCTAGATGAGTTTTTATGGATCTATGTTGTCTAGGGATCGTACCTTTCCTATTTTTCAATTTGCATTCCCAGACATTATTCCTTTAGATATAAATAGTGGACTTTAGAAGGGATTTATAATTAGCTAGTCAAAGGGTTAAATTTGCATGAGGCTCATAATGGTAATACATTCTAGCTAAAATCTAGTTAGGATATCCTCCAAGTAAACCTTAAAGAGGGGAATCACTGCTAAAGTATAAATAGAAAAGCTCTAATACTAGATTTGGGTAGTTAAGAAACAATTTTGCCATCTAATTTTTAAAACTTGTTTTATTTAACTAGCGTTAGACTTATTTACTATAGTTAGGGTTAGCATTAAAATTTGAACACTATAAATATGAGCTAAGGTCTAATTTGTAAATACCGTTTGACAAAATTGGAAGATAATTGACTTTTTGAATCAGGATTTTGTGATCATTTTGATAATGCAATTGAATGAATGGGTTATGTATATTTTTTGTTATTGAATTATGTACGAGTCTTATATTTTTAATGAAAAATATGTGGTGTTTATGGATTTAACTTCTCACCTTCTATTAGTCCTTTTCATATATTTATTACATAATTTTATTTGGAATTTGATATATTAAATTTGTTTAGTTTCATAAGTGTGCTAAATGGATTAAAATAATATTTTCTATCATGAAATATTCTAATTACTTTTTATGCAATTTGTTTAATCTCTTGTACCCTTTTTCTAAAAACTTAGATTAATTGTTAGATTTAGATTTCCAAAAAATAATCCTTCTTTAGAGATTGAAAGTCTTAAAAACCACTTCATCCAATGTAAATTGTGTTGTGAGGATGCTATTACAATAAATCACAATAGATGGCTTAATAATTTTATCCTATGTCATGGGACCCTTGAGTCAATTTTTCCTAAAATTAACTTGGTAAACCCTCACAATCACTCGATTGGATATTTATTAGGCCAAATATTCTAGACCTAAGGATTTTTTTAGTACTAAAATATTATTTTTGTATTATGTAAGTGTTAACTATCTATGTCTTATACAAATATTTTGGACTGTTCCTAAATTAAAATTTATTTAGGGTTTTAAGAAATACTTTAATCTAGTTAATACCCATGATTTGTTTTATAGATCTATCAAATTTTCACTTATGGAGTCATGGTTTAATTTAAAATTTCTTTAAAACTTCCTAGGCTAGAGTTACTAAGGCCCTTTACTATTTATTCACCCATTCCATAAATAGTGTTGAAAGCTTTGTCACTTTTCATTGGATATGAAGGAAAACTATGTTAGATAATTTGAATAATTTACTAACACCAAAATCAATATGCAACATTCAAGAAGAAGATGTCATGGTAAGGCTACTATTTTTTTTATTAAGAAGAAAGACTTAATGATGAACAAATTAACAATCAAGACACTATTGTAGGACCACTTGTCAAAATATTTAGAGATACCAATGATATTCAATGCTTTTTCAACTAATACCATGCACAGAGAACCGAATTCAAATATTCATTATTTTAATATCAGGTTCATGTAACAATTATTGAGAATTTTGACTAATTTGTATGCCTTTGATGAGTAGGGCATGGTCTATTAGACAAGGGCATTGCACCCATATTTGGGGATGATGATTAGATATATGAATAATATCGCTCTAGCAAGGTTGTTTGAAGAAACAATTCACATGGAAGATATCCTTATTTAGGTAGAAACATTTCCCTAAGTACCTCTTATAGTCTATGCTACAAATATAGATTAGGCACCTACTCAATAACTATAATTTTATCTATCTCCATAGATTACCCTATTACCTAATACATCATAACAAACACCCTAACCTACCACTTTTAGTTACCCATGTTACAACCACCTCATAAAATTCCCACATAACTAGCTTCACCTATGTATCTTTAATCCTTAATTCCAACCCCATATACTCCATATATTATAAATTTTCCTAGATCATCCAACTAGACTATCACCTCATACTAACCTCAACCACTACTTTTGATAGTTCCATAAACATAAATAACCCCCAAATCCTTGAAATATAATAGAATAAACTAAATTAGGAAGGAGGATGAATAGATAAAGTGGAAATGAGGATAGATGAGATGATTTTTCTAATAAGATATATGGCTAATAAGATGGTTATTGTAGACACCCAATTTTGCATACTAATTAGT
The DNA here is from genome assembly GCA_028583015.1 of Wollemia nobilis. Taxonomy (NCBI): domain Eukaryota; kingdom Viridiplantae; phylum Streptophyta; class Pinopsida; order Araucariales; family Araucariaceae; genus Wollemia; species Wollemia nobilis. Next base: position 1,317,546 of record JAQPPZ010003542.1, read on the forward strand.
CCTATAGGGAAATTAACCTAGTTTGACTATTTCATACCCAAATTTGGAGTAAAAAGTCAATGGAATCTTTGAGAATTATAAAACCATTGTAAACCTTCACAAAAACATTACCATTTAAATAAATTCAAAAATAGCTTTACAACAAGCATATATAATCCTATGCTTGCATTATGATAAATGACTCAATTTACCTCAAAAGTTTTAGCACCGTTACACCGTAGAAGAATTGTGGAACTTCTACTTTCCTATGGTGGATTTTATTTATCATCACCTAAGCAAAGATTCTTGCTCTTTGACTACCTATCACCACTAGTTACTAGCAGATCTTATCTTCTCGTCAACTTTTTTATACATTTTAGTTGGCATATTTCCAATTTTACCTCCCTGATTGGTAGTTTTATGTCTTTGTCTTAGCATTTTCCTACTTTTTCCTTAGCTAAGGACCAATTAAGCTCATGAAACTTCTACAAAATTTCTACCTCCTACATATTGCCTTCTTTGTCAAAATCCTATATGGATTCCTTAAAGAGGCTTGAGCTGCCATTGAAGCAACATCTTGGGGAGGCCTTTGGAGGGGATTTTCAATGAACTAATACACTACTAAAATCACTCTAGGAAAGAACTCATCTCTTACATTGATACCCTATATAACTTATTTTGCATATATACTTACTCTTAGATTTTAAGTATCTCAATCTTCCCTTCATGAATTACTCACAGTGTCTAAGGATATTGTCAAGCATATTGGCATTTGGAGCTTGGAGTCATCTTTAACACACCATCAAGCTAAAATTGAAAATCTCAAGGAATAAAAAAAGATCTAATCAAAAGGGGCAATCCATGAGCATGGGTTGTGGCTATCCTCCCTTTCATATCTGGTCAACATTCATTTGCATTGCTTCTATTTTATTTTTATTTTTTAGTCATTTTAGTTATGTTTACTGGTTTTTGGTTTTCTATAGGTATCATCAAAAGTGTCATACAAGAGTGATAGCACTATGCACTTTTGCCTATAGTGCTTCTACAAGGATATGGTGATTTTACAAGATTGTACCGCTTTAATCATTTTATGGTGCTTTTGTCATTCTAAGGTGCTTTTGTGAGGCTATGGCACTTCTACCTTTGAATGGTGATTTTGCATTGGCTACAAATCAAGTTCTAAAATTTATAGGTTTAGTTGGTTTCTATATTAGGGTTTCAAATATATATGCTTTAACTATTTTTTAATTTTTGTTTTGGTTTTTGTAAAGAAATTTAATAAAAAGGGGATATAATATATATTTCAATTTCAAATCATACTGGGGATAAATGTAGGATTTATTTTCTATTTTAGGCATTAGAAAGAAAATTACATGTAGTTGCATGGTAGGATAAATTATCTATTGCATTATTTCTTGGAAAGTTACTTGAAAAGGAAATTTGTTTTTTGTATCATCATTCAATTGAAGAGTCATCTTGAATATATTTATGTATGTTTACATATTTTGCTTGTGCATCTTAGATCAAATCATATTTTAGCATTAGGATAGATAGGATCTTAGAGAGAATATTTTTCTAAATCTAAGTGTGTGTGAATTAGCTTCATCAAAATAGCTTCTTAGGTCTCCATATTATATCCCCTAATCTCAACTGTGATCTCACAAAAACATAAAAATAATGCTAGAAACCTCCTCATTGTTCCCTTTGCACCCCACCTTTTTTGTGTCAATCACATCTTTGGTGAACCCAAAGTGAACACCACAATGGTTCCCAAAGGTCTTCTCTATCCTACCCAAAACCTAAATCAAGATAAAATTTGTTAAAATTTTAAGTAAAACCATTTAATTTGTTTGCTTAGTTAGATCACATTAATTAAGATTAATAATAACATAACCAAGGACTAGTCGTATTGAGGATTGTACATGATCCTTTGAGCAAGTTTAGTATGAATCTCTAGGCTACATTGTGTATATCATGAGCCTGGGCTACTAGTTGCCTGTGCAGAATCTCATGCATACTTTAAGCCTATTGAGAACAACATGGTAGAATAGTGGGATTCATAAGGAGGGTCCCCATTACCCTTAACATACCATCTTGGATTGTGTACCCAGTGGTCACTTCCACGTATCATTATTGTCCTATGTATCAACTATATCTCATGTACTAATAGGTATATAGAGAGAGATTAGGTATATAAGGACCTTCAGGTATATAGGGAGTCCCTAAGTTATATAGGTTAGATAGGTATATCAGAGGAAGGTAATATAAATACATAAAAATCTTTTCTCTTTCTTCTTCTAGCAACTCTATAAATAAAACTTAATAAATTTAATCTCTTTTTCCTCCAATCCATGGCCAAGAAATGCTTTGAGATTGAAAGTGTCGCTCACTAGCTAGCTCTCAAATGAGATCCTTTGGTTAATAGCAAAGAGAACTAAACCACCTTGAAAAATATAATTTACGAAGAGGAATATGAGGGAGCCTCTCCCTATGGTTCTTTGTAACCTATCCATCATTAAGGAAGGGTAGTCTTGAAACCCCTTAATCACATGGCCTCTTTTTGACATAGGAATAAGGATGTCATAACAACTATTCTAAAAGAGATTGCCCCTCATTTTTTGATCTTGTCTTCATCTCCTATGGATTACTGAGCTCTATTTCATGTGTTAAAATAAATATAATACATCTAATATCTTATTGGTGGACTTTTGAATTTTGGATTTTTTTTGATAAATCATTGCAAATGTAGCCACAACTTCCTTCATTGAGAAGGAACTAAAGTTTTAAATAGGGATGTAGATAAATTGGCTGGATATGTAAGCTATATTTTCAAAATCACCTTTGCGACCCACTATGCTCCCAAGGAGAATACCCTAAAATCTGGGTAGAGATCCCATAGAAACTATGATTAGAATTATTTTGTGATAATCCCTTATGGTTTTAGCACCCACCCTACACCATCAGTTGGTTTTTGACACCACTACTATTTTTTCCTTTTTCGGAACCCAAAACTTTATTGGAGCATTCTAGAAATTTATAAAAAATTAGTTGTTATCATTAATAGAGTGGTTTTCTATTGTAGAGGGAAAGAGACTATATAAAATTTAAAAAAATAAATGGCCACAAGCATATTTCTACTCTTTAGCAATTGAGAAAAATAAGAAAGTTTGTGCCATTTCTCAAGGTTTACCATAGGAGAGTGTAAGGTTAATTGCTTGGGAAAGTACCAAGAATACACAAAGGCAAAATAGTTGGTGTGTCATCAAGACAATTACAAATATTTTGAACTTGGAGGTCTTAGGTTCCATTCTTTGCCTTTCTATGTTACTTCAAAAATTACATGTTTTTAAAAGGGAGTTATAGGCAACATTTATTGCTTTATGCACAAAGTAAATTATATTTTTAAGGGGGTTATAAGAAGAATTTATTTCTTTATGCATATTGTGCAAATATGAGAATTGGAAAGTTGAAATATATTTAAAAATAATCAAATAAATAAACAAAATAAAGAAAAGAAAATTTATTTATAAAAAATAAAAATAAAAATAAAAATAGAGAAAGGGCCACATAAAATGTTTCGAGATATGTTTTTTTCTTAAATTTAAATGTATTATGTCAAAATAAGTTATAAGGTGTGGATAATTAATTCTTGGAATGTGTGATTTTCATAAGCATCAAGTCAAGCCTCAAATTGTGAGAATAGTTTATGATGTTGTAAATATCAAGTTATTATAGTGTCTAAGTGTGAAAAGAGTCATAATTGTAATTGGTCAAAATTCTAGGGTTTATATTCAAAAGATGAAAGTCATATGATAATGTGGTGAGGGGTCATTGTATTTTAGGTGTTAAAATAGTTTGTAATTTGTCAAAAAAATTATTTTAAAAGGTTGATCTATGTTCAAGAAGCATTGTATATGAATCAAACATGTGCTTTAGCACACTCTCAATGTTTAGTATAAATGACACTCTAATTATGTTTATAGGTAAAGTTGTCATGTTAAGCTAACGTGTTTATAGCCTAATATAGTTATCATAATGATGTTTGGGCATCAACAGTATAAATTGTTGGGTATAAATAGGGACACTATATTTTTTGTGATGCTTTCCACTCCATTTTTTACCTTATTTATCACTATTGTTAGACATAAATCTTGAAATCAAGAAATTACAAGTATATAGGGAAATTACATCCATGTACAAGGATTTATCTTTAATAAAATGTCATTAATAAGGTGAACCCCTTTCAATACTATCTTGGTACCATGTATTGTTATCTCTCACGTATTTAAAGGTCCCTTTCATGTATAGCCACGCATATCAAGAGGACTAGATTCTTCCATGTAATGATGGATTTATAGGAAGGTTGGGTGTATAGAAAATATTGGTATATCAAACTAGTCGTATATATAAATGGAGACCATTTTGGGAGATATAAGGAAACCTTGCCATGACTACATCAAAAAAATCTCATAGAATCACAATTACTCAAAGGCCCAAATTTTGCACCTTGGAAGACCAAGATGAGGACCATCCTAGTGGTTGAAAAACTCTGGGACATACTCACTAGAGAAGAAACTTGACCTAAGGAGATTGTAGCTTAGCAAAAATTTGATGAGGGATATTCCAAGGTGCTAATGCTCATCACTCTTGGGGTAGCAGATGAAATTCAACCATACATTAGTGAAGCAAAGACATAAATAGAAGCATGGGATATACTTTTCACTATATTTAAAGAGAAGAATGAATCCAAAATTCTTCATCTTCAATATCAACTATATACATTGAGGGTATGTGCTAGAGAAAGCATTAAATAATTTATTTGTAAAATTGTAGAATTAAAGGAAATTTTGAATACCTTTGGAGAAAAGGTAGGAAACAAGCTCGTAGTACCCATTGTACTTAGATATTTTCCTAATTCATATTGAATGTTGGCCACTTTGCAAGTATCAAACAAAAGAGTACATTTTTTAGAGTTGGTAAACATGCTCCATTAGGAGGAAGTAAATAATCAATTAATGGACCAATTGTTGAACAATGCACTCATATATACAAAGAAACCACAAAAGGGTCCTTCCACTTCTTCACCATCACAAAATAAATCTCAAATACAGTTATTGTCATATTTATGAGAAAGAAGGATGTGATACAAAGTTATATAGATATAATTCTTTGACTCTAAGGGATCAATCCTACAAGAATTCTCAAAAGGAGACACAATTTAAAATTATATTCCAAGTAGAAATAAGGGTATGTTGCACCTAAAGAACTAGAATCTGATTGTGAACAAGACTCTAAACTAGGACACAAGGTACTAAGGACCAAGGCAGTAACAAAACCAAAGGATAATTTTTGGTATATAGATTTAGGTTCCAACAAATACATGACTAGAGATAGAATGTGATTTGATTCCCTACAATAAAAATATGGGAAACCAATCACTATTATTGATGATAAGATTTATCATGTTAAAGGAATTGGGAATGTTCCTATCAAATTAATTAATAACAAATGCACAATTAAGAATGTGCTATATGTACCTAGACTAGCAAACAACTTTCTATCTATCTCACAAATGTTGGATCAAGAAATGGAAATTAAATTTAGGGTTATATATGGCAAGAAGAAGTGTCTCATCATAAAAATGATGAGTTTATTGCAACTAATTTGTATAAGAATGATCTATTTTCCCTTGATGTCATAATATTTTGGTTTGAATGTTGTTGGTGATATTGGTATTGGTCTTGAAAAATACCATGTTGCTAAAGACCATAGTGATGATGAATATTTTGTATGTTTTAACATTGTTGGTGAATATGGTGTTAGTCGTATTGTTGAAAACCATAATGATGGTGAAGAGATTGGGTTATTTGAAAATAACACCAAAGGTATTATCTTCAAATTAATAAAAGAATGGGTTATAATGGCACAATATTAGTAAGGAATGAGCAAGGTATAATAAATCCCATAATACCAAATATAAGGCCAAATAATGAAGGCCTTGGTTATAGTGGTCAAATAGGAAGTGACAAGACCAAATATGTGAAAATAAAAACCTATGCAGAGATTAAAACTCTTTTAATAAATTGTTATTGTCATTGTCATTGTGAATGATATGGACATGTGATAGCTAGTTGTTGGAATCTACATCCCTATGATATTTATGGTGAGAATAATCACTCTCAAAAATATTGTTGGTACAAAAATAAAATGGACAACAAAAGACATGTTGATTGTGGATGGTTGGATATGATAGAAAGGGATAAAATGAAAAAAATATTGAATGGATTTCATAAGAGAATGTTTTATCCTCAGAAGAGAGTGAGGATAATACTAGGTTTAGTTGTTGAGAGAGACCACAATTTTTCAATGGAGCAATGCAAGCTTGGAATTCTTTAGATGTAACCCAGGCTATGCTCAAAAATCCTCTAGTGGTAGAACCTACAAGAAAATATCATATGGAAGATTCCAAATGATTAGGAAAAGAGTGGTGAAATAATCCAGAGCTAGATCCCAAGACAACTCTAGAGATATAGCCCAAGCCAAATCCAAAGTAAGAGATAACACCAAAGCCAAAGCCAAACAACAATTTCATTACCCTCAAAATTAAGGGGGGTAGTCATCATTTTGTAAAAGGTACATTTTCATATGTGAGTGGAACCCTAAAATATTTGTTATACTAAATAATGTAATAAAGGGGGATGTTAACTAATTATTACCTTATTTGGGTGATAGATACTTGTTATAATTGACGTTAGATAATTTCACCTCACAAGAGATTGAGAGAAGTTGAACAATTTGAAGAGAAGGTGAAGCACTAAGAGTCTCTTGAGATACCAAGATATATTCTATTGTATGTATAAATATACATGAATAGATCCAAAATTTGATTAAATGAGATAAAAATATGTGTCATTTCCTATCATATTTGACTTGTGATGATGTAAGTGGTGTATTATAAGATACAAAGCCACATATATGATCCCACATACCACCTAAATATTTTTTCTATATGAGATTCTAGCTAGAGAGAAAGGTAAAAACAAGGAGTGAAAATTGTCATTTGGACCAAACATGCTAGAGATGCTTCACCCTTCTATTATACGAGAACCTATAATGGAAATTTTACAAGGGTCATAAAAAGCCTTCAATGAATTTTATGTTCGAAAGTTGAGCACTTTGGTTGTCATTGATATCAAAGTTGCATGGTCATTGATGTCAAAGGTTAATGTGCTATGAAATCAAGGCAAGGTTCTCTCCAAAGCACTTAGGACCATGGGTTCTAAGTTAATGGATAAGAGGTTTGAAGAAGGCTTGAAGACCTAATTTTAAGACTATTTGCAAGAGAGCAAGTGAAAAAGAATAATAATATCTTGGCCATCAGGGCCCTTCAAAGAGGAGATTGGATAATGCATTGGTCAAAGAGTTTATGAAGAAGCTAAGTATATTATTTAACACTAAGGTTAAATAATATAATTAATTAATATTTAAGCCTAAGGTTAAATATTAATAAAAATAATAATTAAATTTGAAGCGCCAATTTTGAATTGCAAGTGAGCCGACATCAAAATACAAAAAGGCATGTGTATTTATAGGCTAAATTTTAGCCTAAGCAAAGGTGTTAAAAAATTATTAACTCCCGAATTATTTCCTTGCTCGATTTCGTTCGAACACGACGGAGGAAAAAGACAACAGTTCTCACATTTTTTGGAGAAGCACATTGGTCAAAGTAGGAAGGAAATTTTTTCCACCCGAAGCAGGGTGGTAGCCGAGCTGGTAAGCTTAGCTTACACAGTGTGTGGAGGGAAAAAGGTGTCGTGTTCAATTCGCACGAAGGTTCTTTTCATTCGCATGGTCAGATTTTGATTTTAGCATAGGAGGTGGAGAATATTAAGGAGCTCATGCTCCTTTTGGTTCACATGGGAAACTAGCTCACATGGTGATTGTCCTTTGTGTTAGGGCATGGCGATCAACAAGGTTGCAGGTTCAAGCAGCGACGACAACGCTTTGAGGAGGATTAAAAAAATTTTGAGGTATGTATTATGCGCCTTGGTTTGGGAGTCATAAGGATTGATTAAATATTTTATGTGCCTTGGTTTGGGAGTCATAAGAGTTGATTAAATATTTTGATGTGCCTAGCTAGGGAGTCATAAGGGTTTTGTCATTATTTTTTATGTGCTTGGCTAGGGAGTCATAAGGGCTTTGTCATTATTTTTTATGTGCTTGGCTAGGGAGTCATAAGGATTTTTTATATGCTTCGCTAGGGAGTAATAAGGGTTAGATAATACTTTGTGTGAAATGGTTAAGGAGCTATAAGGATTAGTAGGGTATTTTGAATATTATTTTTCAAGGGTTGAAAAGTGAAAATTCAAATTGTTGAGAGAATTTTGTTGAGATTTAATGCATTGTCTTTGAGAACAAAAAGAATCTTAGAACATTATTTTCAAAATTTATTGAGCACTTTATTGAGGGAAAATTCATGTGGATATTCTAGAGATAGAATATTGCTATCTAACCTTGAAGTGGCACAAAAGAAATTGGTTGTTTGTAAGACATGTTTTGAAGACATATCTCCATCAAAGCAAAAAGGTATGGGCACATAAATCTTTGTTTAAAGTGTTTTGTTGAGTGAATATTTCTGAACATAATGTGGAGTGAAAAGTATTGTTTGATAAGTATTATTGGAGTGAAAAGAATTGTTTGATAAGTTAGGTTTTGTGAGCAAGTTGTGTTTCATTGGTTGAATGATTAGGTGAAATTCTTGAGCATTGGTTTTGAGTGATATTGTAAGTGAATGTGCAAACATTAGAAATCAGATTTGTGAAATCAAGTGTGTGCATCTAGAGGGTAGGTGTCATATGCTAGAAGAGCAATAAATGTGAGACATGTGAAAGCAATAGACTTAATGATTGAGTAGAACATATTGAGCCATTTGCATATGTTCCAGAGGTTAAATGAATTCTGAGTAGAATATATTTTGTTTGAAGAAAGCATTTTTTAAAAAGATACAAGTTTTGTTTGTGTGCAAGGATTGGAAATATTTGGTACAGTTTTGTGAGTGTATTTGAGCAAGTATTTGAGAAGACTTGAGGCTGATTTGAGGGAGTCTTGTGAAAGACTTGAGAACAAATTTGAGAGTAGGTTTGATTTTTGATTTGATCAAGCTTTGTGTTAACACTTGAGGACAAATTTAGTAGCATGTTTGTTTGTTGATTTGATCAAGATTTGTGTTAAGGCTTGAGGACTAATTTGAGAGCAATTTTGATTGATGATTTGATCAAGATTTTTGTTAAGGCTTGAGGTCAGATTTGAGATAGATTTTGGTGTAGATTTGTGAGCAGAGTTAGAGCAAATTTGTGCTAGACTTGGGATAGATTATGGTGCAAAATTGAGACACAATTAGAGAAGATTTGTGCTAGACTTGGGATAGAGTTTTATGTAGATTTGTGAGTAGAGTTAGAGTAGATTTGTGCTAGACTTGGGATAGATTTTGGTTTAGATTTAAGATATAGTTGAGAGCAGACTTTGGAGGTGACATATCAAAGAGGATAGTAGTCTCTAGTGGATAGAGATCCATTAGCCAATGTAGTGGGGATAGAGGTCTCCTATGGAGAGAGATCCACAAGCCAGATTTGTTTGGTTAGAAGTCTTCTATAAGATCACCTACTAGAGTAGAGGGGATAGATTTCTATTATGGATAGAGATATACAAACCAGAGCAAGGGTAAAGAGTTCTCCTTTGGAGTGTGATCTGTGAACTAGTTGGGAAGATATATTTCTTCTATGGAGAGAGATCCACAAACTAGTTGAGGAGAGAGAGTTATACTAGATCAAGTTCCATGAACCAAAGCTAAGGGGAAAGAGTTCTCCTGTGGATATAGATCCACAAATCAGAGCATAGGGGATTGATATCTCCTTTGGACAGAGGTCCATAAACATTGTAATAGGGAATTGATTCCTAAGAGATTTGCTGAGAAAATTTAGTAGAAATATTTTCTCCATGGAGTAGCCCACATTGGGTGAACCACGTTAAATTTGTGTCTCTCTTGTGTGTGATGATTTGTGCATTGATTGATATTGTCATTGATAATATTGGATAATATTGTTTGGGAAAGAAAATTGAAAGTTGATATTATATTGTTCACCCCCCCTCTTAGTATAATCCTATGTTCTTTATTTTATCTAGAATATATGGAATGAACAAAAAGTAGTCTAAATAATTTTATAAGGGGTTTTCAAAACAAGAAGGATGAAACAAGGGCATTATTAGAAGAAAAGAGAGAAAATATAAATAAAATAAATATTGAACCTAATATCTAGTAAGGGGAGAAATTTGTACTAATGTCATCCTTGATGGCAAAGAATGCTAAAAGGAATTAAGAATGCTAAAAGGAATGAAAAAATGGATAGTAAAGCACCTTAAAGACTTCTACACAAGGATACCAATTAACAGGGTATTAAAATTAATTATGACAATGGTAAATGGGTATTTATATGGGATTAAAATATGGAAAATTTATGAAATGCACAAAGGAATTTATGCATTAATTATGACATGACAACATGGACAATGGATTTGGTAAACTTGCCTAATGGCTACATAGGGTGACATAATTGAGATACAAAATATAGAGGAAGATTGAATGATGAATGGGCTGATTTCAACTATAAATAAGGCATTACCTTCCTACATGATATTGTCCATATAAAACGTTTATTTCCAGATGTAGAAAAGGACTAATATAGACATTTAAGCTGACTTGATTATGTATTGCATCTATGCAAGCCACCACCTACTTGAACTTATGAAAATTATGAAGTGTAGAATGTTACATCTACACGTGGTATACATGAATTTCTTAGTGCAACATGTATGAATATACCTACAACTTTACAAAACATTTAAAGAATTTATATTTTTTTTTTTAATTTCCATAGGGATACATGAAAACAATTTAAAAAAATTTACAATCAAGCAAAGGCAATCGCATGCATTTGTCTCTACAGAGAAAATGCTTAAGTTTATAAAAATACCCAAGTTTAGAAAAACTGATTGTTTAGATACCATCAATCTTTTCAAGGCATAGTTATAATGCTCCACTCATTATTTTCCTTCCCTACCTTGTACTCTATAGTTCATATTTTGATTTATCTATGTATTATGTGATTATTCTTACTAAATGGGTTTTATTTTAAATATATGTCTCCAATATTATAGATATTACATCATCATTGGTAAAATTGAATGAGGTACAAGTTTAGCTTGCTAGATACTATAATTCTCTAGTTTAGTTATTTTAATGACTAATATAGTAATGGTCATGGATGACTCTGAAGCTTTAGTGCAATATGCATATGTTCAACAAAGATATAAAGCATTTAAAAATTTATATATCTTCAAAGTTTTTTGTGTTTGAAGACATCTTCACTTATCTGGTTTTAGTGAAACGATGTGCAAGATGTCTTAATAAGAAAATAGATAATGTGTTTGACTTCAAGAATCACATGCATACTATAATAAGGTCAATTATCATATTTTCACTATTAAGTCTCTCAACTTTTTATGCACATACTACCTTATAAAGATTAAAAGTAATGTTCAATGGGAATAAAACTTAAGGAAGCACTTATAACAAATAGGCAAGAATTGACTTTCATAATAAAAGACAAATAACTTCTAGGCTATTTTAAAATACTAGAAGATAAAGTGAGTCAAGTTTTCAATCCTTATATCTTCATTTCCATAAATTGATACCTATTCATAATAAATATATGTGTTAGGCCAAATTGATCAACAACGAATTGAGATAAAATTAGTTTGTTTATTTTCTTACCTTATTTGCATTCTTATGATATTTCATTCAAATTATACGAAATTAGGTATTATAAAAGATTGAAATGGGAATGCCCATACCATATAATGTTATTCTAAATTTCATGCAAGTAACTAAAATCCTTATGCTACATTTTTAAATGACCACTTCTATAGGAAGTCATTGAGTATTTAATTAGATACAAAGATACCATACTCTTAGATACAACTGTGAAAGCTACATTTCCATATGCAAATTGGTGTTTCTAGGGTCACACCTTATACATTAAGGTCTTTGAGAATGAATGTTATCCTTTGCACTTAATATTAATGATACTTTATAGAGAAAAGTAATATATTCACAAATACTTTGGATCTTAACATCTAAATAGACCTACCACCTTTCAATTCACCATTAGAGAGTATGCTTGCAGGGCAACATAATACATCAACAACATTCTTTGAGAATGAATGTTACGCTTTGCACTTAATATTAATGATACTTTATAGAAAAAGTAATATATTCACAAATACTTTGGATCTTAACATCTAAATAGACCTACCACCTTTCAATTCACCATTAGAGAGTATGCTTACAGGGCAACATAAGACATCAACAACATTGAAGCTAAAATATAAGAAATTTTCTTTTAGTAAAATGGTAGGAGTTGAATCATGAAAGATACATACCATTAAAACACAGATGCCCTACTTGACCATGAATAAAGTGATGGATATTTTTGGGAAAATTGTGATGATATATTAGGATTCAAAGAGAGGACCATAGCAATTCAAATATTTCTGAAATGGTTAAAATTCATTGATGGTATTCAACAGTTGTAGCGGAAATATTATAATTAAGGGACTTCAAAATGAAATCAAAGCAAATACATTTATGCCACTAAAATTTAAAATGAGGCCCCCTAGAGGTTGATGAGAAAGCAACTATTGAATATTGGTATGAAGCATAGTTTTCTTAGAAGGAAAATAATGCAAAGATAAAGATCAATCAAGTGACAATATTAAAATCATTAAATAGGAAACCCAAGTAAACAAACATGATGATTCATCAATTGAGGTCCTCTAAGTTTTTACAAAACCATTTGAAACAATAGAGGTTAGAAAGACCACTTCCTAGAAGGAATTTTGTAAAAGCAAGGGGATAATTGAGGGTCCTAAAGGCAATCCTTAGGAGAAACTTCTAACTAAAAGGACAATTTCAAGCAACCAATTTCTATAATATTTACATATTTTTTTCAATGAGTTTACACGTCTTTATGAGGGGTCATGGTCCCCTGATTCAATGAGTTTACACATGTTTTTATGAGGGATCATGGTCCCTTCATACTGAATGGGTTTTGAACCTTGGACCTCTCAAAAAGAGGATAAAGCCCTTACCATTGTAGTAAGCTTTCATCTTATAATATTTACATCTTCAAAAGATAAAAATGTAAACATGGTGATGTTTAGAAAAATTAAAGGTTTTCATTCCTCCATTCATTTGTAAGAAAAATAAGTCATGAAAGTTTTATATATTCAATCATATAAGGTTATGTAAGACTCCCTAGGATAGTTCAATCTTATAAAGAAGCTAGAGATCAAATGGAACAAGTTAAAAACTATTTTATTCGGGTTCTCAATTTTGAAGAGCTAGAAAACAAATGGATCAAAAGTTAACTTATATTTTAGGAAGACTACCTTACCAATAAAAATAATAATAAAGGAAGAGAAAAACATGAACAAATAGATGGAGATGGAGTTGAGCATATGCTTTGTTAGAGTATATCACATTATTTGAAATTATGTGATCATTAAACGAGTAATTACTAGTGTTATTATTTGTCATATAATAGTAATAGGAACATGAGAGATATATCTCCTATGAGATTGAATATAAATATGGAAAAATAATTAAAAGTAAAATACCAAGAGCTACAAGAAAATGAAGAGTCTCTTGAATGTGAAGGGACTCCTTGATGTATTTATGTATGCATAGTGCTGGAAAATTGCAATGGGGGATTTGCATGATAATGTGAGAATATTGTGAAATAAAATATTATCTTATGAAAGATATCTTATGTATTAATGTTTGTTGTATAGTCCTTGCATGTTATTGTGGTTAAATTTTATTTTTTATCCATCATTATCAACATGTGGTATCAGAGCCACCCTTGGGAGAGTTTATGAGTTTTGAGAGAAGGTACAATCATTGTCATTCGATGACATGCCCTTATATTTCTCTGGTCTGTGCAGGTTTAGAACATCATAAGAATTTTAGGGTATGGTTGGTGATGCTTGATAAAAAGCATTATGTATACTATGGTTGTCGAAGGCTAGAAAGACCCCCAACTCCCATCTTGTATCATATGCATTAAGCCTACTCATTAGATCCTTATTGGAATATTATATGTCAAATCCTTAAATAGAAATATGTGCAAGTTGTTATTCTCTTGAAATCAATCTATCATCCTTTCGAAACTAGCATAAGTTCTATATTTTCTCCTTTGACTTGCATATTATTTGTCACCTTCACATCGTAGTCACCCCTTACTGCTTAACCTAGAGAAGATTTCACATTATAAATTCCTATTCTCTACGTAATCTAGAGGAGATATCTTATACAAAGACATAATTTTTTTATGTGAAATATTACCTAAAATTTTAGTTATTAATTCCTATATTCAAGTTTGTTATCTAGCCCTTGTTCATTTCATTGACCATGTGTAGAAGAAATAAGGTTTTATGCCTAGTTTTTCAATCAACGTTAAGATAAATTGGTGGAATTAAAAAAGTCTTTGTCTAGTTATAAATTAAATGTATGCTATGGTGTTGGAAAATGGATGCTTCGATCACAATTTGGGTAGAAAAAAATAAGTATCAAAACAATTTCTAGCACATCCATTTTTCAATGAACATGCAAAACATGGTGACTAGATTTGCATTTTGAAGTTAAGAGTTTAAGAGATTTCAAAACACGTGGAGGCAAAGAAGTTGGTTGTAATATGGAGGATTTGCACTCAATAGTGACTCCAAAGTATCTATATATAACATAGTCATTTGCACGTTTTCAATCCAAAGTTGAAGAAAGGGAAACTTGGTATTTAGAAGGAAGCATAATTTTTTTTTTTAAATATTCTCATAGAGGTATATTTTTTAAATAAAGGTATTTTTATGATATGGGAATTTTTTTATAAAGCAAAAGGGAAAGTTGTTAGTTAAAAGAAAAGTTAAATTAATTTTTTGAATGAGGTTAAAGTGGGCATTTAAAAAAAAGAATTTGATATTTTAAAATAAATAAATAAAAAAAGAATAAGTTAGGAAGATAAAAGGAATTAAAAGGAACTTGTTTATTATGGACATCTCTTAAAAAATAAGAGAAATAAGTAGAGTAATGTATTTTACATTTGTAAGTTGAGGGGAACATTTTTTTAAAAGAAGGGAATTTATTTTTTTAAGGGAATAATTAAGGAGCCAAAAGGAATTCATGGGCAATTTTTTATAAATTAGAAAAAGTTATAAGTTTGTATTTATATTAAAAAGGGGTAAAATAGAATAATTAAGTTTGTTCTTTGAAAAAGGGGTATTGTGCTTAAATAAAGGAGTTTTATTTTTTTTTAGGATTTATAAGGTATACAAGTGCATTTTATTGAAGCGAGTATTATTTTTTAAGAGAAAAAGAGGGCATCAAATTTTTTTATAATATTTGAAAATACCTTTAACTATTGTAAATAATTTATAATAAGACACATTTTAGGAGATGATCGATACCTTAATTTTTCAAATAAATTATGCATCTTGTGTATAAAAATAAAAAATCATAAGGAACCCTAGTCGTGTATAGCTCAAAAATATTTCTTACAGAATCTATGTTGCTCAAGGGTCCAACTTTACCCCATAGAAAATAGTAATGAGGACATATAGTTATTGGTAATGAAGCATATTTTGAAAAAACTACAACCAAGCAAAGTATAAAGGAGATGCCAAAGCACTTATGTTAATCATTTTTGGGATGTCAAATGGAATACAAGCACATATAAGAGAGGTCAAAACTTTAAAATATGTTTGCGATATACTCTACACCATATTTAAGAGAATTTTTTAAAAAGAGGGTAAAAAACTTATTAACTCAACAAAAAATCCAAGATACAAAGAAAAAGAAGAAGCTATTCAGACATATCAGCTCTCAATAAAGAAGAGGGAGATTGAGAGCAATTAGAAGAAATTTGAGACCAAGTCTGAACATCCCAACCATCCTGAAACTCAGAAGCCCATTTTTCTAACAAATATGCTACCCCATTCCACTCTCGAGAAATATGTATAAAATAAATGAACTCCAATTCAGCAGATATATTGAGAATTTGTTGAGCAATCCAACTCAACCACCAACTACCATGAAGACTATCCCCAAAATTCAACAAATTTATAACAATCTGAGAATCATATTCACAAACAATCTGATGCCAACCCAAAGCATACCCTTGCTCCAAAGCATATAAAATTGCAAGGGCTTCCATGAAGTTATTAGAATGATATCCCTTAAAGCAAGAGAAAAAAATTGGACAGTACCACTACTGTCCCACCCCACACCACCAATACCAGCATTACCCGGATTACCCTGGGAAGATCCATCCATATTAATCTTTAGCACTCTTGGAGGAGGCAGATTCCATTTACCAGCCCTCCACACCCAATTACTTTGACCCATCCATCTACAAGAGACATTAGGACCAGGACCATTAACCAACAAACCTAATCTTTCCATGATCTGACGTTTCGCTTGGTCCACGGGAGAAATAATTTGACATTTTGTAGACACAATTTCTTTGAGCATTCACAAAATCCTATGCTAGAGCTGAGAAGCAAGTAACTCCTTCCCTTGGAAAATCCAACGGTTCTATTCTAGCCAAATTTTCCAAAAAATACATTATGGACCAATGCTCCACCCAACTTGTAAAAAGAAAACTGCTGTAGGAGGCCGCCCCATACTCCTCCAAAAATTAACTACATATGAAGCATGCGAACAAGGTTGATTCCACACTCCCCACCAATAATTCCAGAGTTGATGAGCAAAGTCGTATTGGAGAAGTAAATGCCCAACAAACTCCTCATCCTTCCCATAGTTATAGCATAAAGAGGGGCCAACAAAACCACATTTTTGAAGATTATACCATGTGAGACACCGATTGTGAGTAGTCAACCACACATAAAAACTACACTTAGGCCAAATAAACTTATTCCAAACTTGCTTCCACCATGGGACCACATCCTCCCCAAACTGTTGTCGATCCAAAATACAATAACCAACAACAACCAAAAATATCCCTCTATTATCCCTCCCCCATGCTAGCACATCATCCCCAAACAGAGAAGAGCAGGGATGGCTAGCCAAAATATGGGCCAGTTCTGCCCTCACATCCATATTACCACTAGCAAGCCATTCTTGAGGATCCTTCCACTATAAACTAACCATCTGACCAAAGGACTTAACAGTTTTGAAATCCACCACCCTCACCCATCCAGCATCCAAAAAGTATTGAGCAAGATCTTGAATATGGAGAAACTCGCTAAGGAGAGGAGAAAATTCATCCCAAGAATCATGCCAAAAAATAGCCCAAGACCCAGTATAACAAATCTAGAACAACCCCTGCTTAACCAACTCTGCACCCTTCTTCAGAGTATTCCAAATAAATGATCCTTGACTAGTCAAGCTCTAACTAGGAATCTCATAACCTTCCACCCCCCTAAGATACTTGTGGGAGATAATTCTAACCCAATTTTGCTCCTTATTACTATACCAATGCCAATACAGCTTAGCAGCCAAAGCAGTCCCAAAAATAGAAGTTATACGGAGACCCAATCCCCCTTCCTGCTTCGGTCAATAAATAGTCTCTCAATTAACAAGACTCTATTTTGAGGAATCAAGATTACCAACCCACAGGAATTGCCTAGAAAGAGAATCCAAATCATGAAGAGAACTTGTCGGAGCAATCTGAATAAGGCATCTATACACCGATAAAGCCTGAACAACCAACTTTAGAAGTAAAACCCGACCAGCAAAAGTCAACCATCTATGAGTCCAATGACTAACTCGACTGTAGAATTTATCAAGGATGTTAGTCCAAACAAAACTAGGTAGAGGACCAACAGAAATAGGAATCCCCAAGTACGTAAGGGGAAGATTCCCAACCTGAAACCTGAGAATATCTACAATTCTAGCTTGAATCCTAGGATCCATATTGAAAAAGAAAATAGACTTATGCTCATTAATATTCTGACCAGAGACAGCCAAATACATATCCAGTGTGTGTTTAAAGTTGGTTTCTTCATGAATAGAGGCCACACCCAAGAGAGTAGAATCATCAACAAACTAAAGATGATAAATATCCGACCTACCAGTATCCCATTTCCACCCATGAAGAAGACCTTGGTGAACCTGATATTTAAGTAAACAACCCAAACCTTCATCCATAATTATAAACAAGTAGGGAGATAAATGATCCCCCTGTCGAAGACCCCGGATAGCATGAAATAGAGGAAAGGGCTCCCCATTAATTAGGATAGAATATGAGAGAGTCATAATACAACTCATAATCTGCTCAATCCAAGAAGGATCAAAACCAAAGGCCAAGAGGGGTTTGTGAAGAAAATACCATTTCACCCTGTCATAAGCCTTCGCCATATCCAGCTTCATAAACATAAATATATCCTTAGAAGTGCTCATAGAATGAATAGCCTCGTAAGCAATAGCCACCCCGTCCAAAATCTGTCGACCAGCCACAAAGCCACCCTGCTCATCAAAAACAACTCTATCCAACCAAGGCTTGAGATGCTCCACAATCAACTTAGTAATAATTTAATACACCACATTGCAGAGAGCAATAGATCGAAACTGATCTAAAGAGCTAGCCCCATATTTTAGGAATTAGAACCAAAAAAGTGGAATTAAAAGATTTCAACAATTGATGGTTATGAAAGGACTCAAGAACAACCTTTAAAATATCAGATTTAATAATTTCCCAAAAGTGTTGAAAGAACTCAATAGGGAATCCATCAGGCCTCGGAGCTTTCCCTGGATTCATAAGGAAAACTACTCTTTTTATTTCATCAATGGAAATAGTTTGAAGAAGACCCGAATTGATCTCTTATGAAATAATAGAAGGAATACAACGCAAAATAGTATGATCATCAACGTGATCCACACAAGAATCCTCATAATATAAGGAAGAAAAGAACCAAACAACCTCCCGAGAGATATCCTGAGAAGTAGACAACTCAATACCTTGAGAAGAAATAATCAAATAAATACCATTGCCATGTCTTCGAGCCTTAACAGTGTTAAAGAAAAAATTTGTATTTCGATCTCCTTCCTGTAACCATTCCACTCTGGTCTTTTGCTTCCAAAAAATTTCTTCCCGAAGATCCCACTCTTGAAGCTCATGCAAAGCTTCAGAATCCTCCTGCAGATTCTGCTTCGTAAGCCCATGATCTCTGATATGTCTAGTGATAACATCAAGCCTACTTTGGGCCAAATCTTTAACATGAAACAGATTCTCGAAACACAGCATGTTTCACTTTTTGAGTTGATATTTCACAAATTGGAGTCTTTTAACAAAAGAGTACATAGCAGTACCATGGGAAGGACAACCTTGAATCCACCAAACTTTCATCAAGTCGTACAAAGAGGGATCCCTAAGCCACATTAACTAAAATTTAAAACTTGGATGATGACCCATTCCTTGCCGAGAGATAGCAAGTTTAATAGGCCAATGGTCCGATCCCCTCTAGTCAAGAACCTTCGAATTAATAACCCAAGAATTGCTAACCCAATATGGAGAAGTAATAAATCTATCCAACCTCTTAGAGATCGAGTTAGAATCACATCGCCTATTCATCCAAGTGAACACATCATTCGTTGGCTTAATATCTACAAGATTAAAAATTTAATATTATCATTAAGGAGCCTAGAGGTAGGCCCTAAAGTACCCACACCTCCTCGCTTCCCATCAATACTAGATATAGCATTAAAATCCCCTACCATAATCTAAGGATAGAATGGAACCAAGGCTCGAACACTTTGAATATGGCTCCAAAGAAACACCTTCCCAGCAAGATCTGATGGGACGTAAATGTTAGTTAATAAAACCACTTCTCCAGACTCATGGTAAGAAGCTATCATAGAAAGAGCTGACTTATTCGAGACCCACCAAAGAGGAGTAAGCTTTTGCGGATTCCAAAGGCTAACAATCCCCCCAACACTACCTACAACCCCAACACACTGAAAAAGACCTCGAGCCCAGAGTTTAGAAGCAATACTAAATATACCCTCCACCGATAATTTAGATTCTTGAAGAAAAACAACATTCGGCTTATGCACCTGCACCAAATCTTGAATAGCTTTTTGATGAGGTAAGCTATTCAAACCTCTCACATTCCATGAAATAATAATCATTTAGAGAGATAAAAAAATGAGACTCCAGGGGTTTAACCACCCCACTCTCAACCAATGGTTCTCCCTCCACATGAAGTTTATCTGCATCTTTCTTCCTACCCACCTTAACTGGATTGGTAGGGGTCCCTTTTTTTAAGTTATTTTGGAGCAACCCTAAAGAAGTACTAGGATTGGAACCCTTTTCTCTACCAGTATTTAACAAATCAACCAAAATAGGGTCATCCCATTTCACTCCATCCTGTCGCACATCTGAAACATGAACAAATGCCAAGGCTATGTCCAAAGAAGGATTTGTTACTTCCTATTGCCCATTATGGTCAAGCACCTCAGTCACATTTTGAGCATCCATATTCAAATTACCATTCATTTCTTCATCAGGAAATGCCAACTCATCCAAGGCATCAAACTTATTATGTAAGTCATCCATTTGTCTATCAGTAAAGGTTCACTTCAACCCTTTTCCCTTATTATGAGTCTTAATCAAAACAAAGCCTTCTTTATCTGCCCCACTAACATCCATGAAACCACTCCCCTGACCAGGCCCAACATCTTGCGTAACTGACTTCCCACCAGAAGATTGCAGATTTAGATTTTTAGAACCAGATGATTTATTCTCAAGCATTTTAGGACATTTATGCTGAAGATGCCCATACTCATGACACAACCGACAACGAAAAGGAAGAGTTTCATAGTCTAATTGTTGAACCCAAGAAAAAGACCCAACACATATTTGCATAGAATCAGGCAGAGGCTTAGTTAAATCCAACTCAACACAAATACAAGCACATGAGACTACCTTTTTTTGAAGTTTGCTGAGACGGTACCACCGGTTTGCCTAACAACAATGCAATCATGTACAAAATATTCATCCACCAAAACTCCAAAGGCAGCCACGAAAGCCAAACCCACACGAGAACCCGAGAAGGAATCTCCTCGGTCAGATTAAAACCCATAAGCCAAGGTTTAATAAACATGCCAGTCTGGTTGTAAAAATATAGGCCCCCTCAAAAGCCCTATTATGGTCTTCCAAGCAAGAAAACACCACCAGAAAGAAATTATTAGCTCCCCTCAGGATTTTCATATCGCAAACCGGGTTCCAAGTACTCCTGGCCCACGTTTCAAATGCCAAGAAAGGGATGCTAATACCAAAAAAATTGCATATTAAAGTATGATTTTACATATAATCTACATCCTCTACAATTGACTCAGGTTGAATCACAAGAACAGGTCACTCCCCAACCCTTTCCAAGCATCCATTAACTCGCTTTGCATGAAACACTCCTTCCAAAGAAGAACCACCTGGGCCTGAAGAGTTATCATCCGCATTATGCAAAATAGAAGAAGGGCTCGAACCACGAAGGACTTCCTTAAACGAGATATTATTTCGGCATTGGATACCTCTAGGCAAAGCCATGACTATCCTACACTCATATCAGGAAAAGACACTCTCGCGCAGCAACAACCCACCCCAAAAACTGATAAAATACCCACCCTCGCAATCAAAAGAAGCCACCGAATCAAAAGAAGGAGAAAACTCCTACATGCATACACTCGTAGAGGCATGCGAGCATGTGCGAGGCTCACACGGCGCCCAGCATCTCCATCACCATATTACTTTTTTTCAGATAACTTTCGCACCAAAAATACTTTTATTCTTCACCTATAATCACAATTATATTCACCAAAAGTCCAAGATGGTGAAAATATAGAACACTTTTCTTCGAAATATAGCAGACTTAAAATCAAAATTATACACCATGGGAGAAAAGGTTGAAGATAGGCTCCTACTTTTAGTTTTAGTGTTGTACTTAGAGCACTTTTTGAATCTTTCAAAACATTGATCACATCTCTCCAAGTATGAAACATAAATGTATCATTTGATTAATTAGTTAATATTCTTTAACGTATAAAGTAGAAAATCAATTAAGAGATGATATATCTAACAATGCCCTCATATCAGCAAAAAAAAATCACAAAGTAGCACAAAAAGTCCTTTCACTTCATCTTCATCAAAAAATCAGCCAGAATGGAGAAAAAAGTATTGTTATATATGTGAAAAAGAACATGTCTCCAAATTTTGTAGATTTAATCAAAGGCAATATCAACAAACACAAGGACAATCTCAATATCAAGGGCAATAAAAAAAAAACACATTGTTCAAGAAGCACAAAAATCAGAAGAAGGATGTAAAGCTACACACAAGACTCTTATGGCAAGGAAAACTCAAAATTATATGTCATCAAATAATGAAGAATTATTAAAACTAAGATCATGTCTGCAATCAATCCTAAAGAAAGTTAATGAAGGATACTTAAAGAAGGTGTGATAATTTCCACACATAATATAAGGGAAACATGTATGACACTAGAGATCTTAGAAGTACAATGTCAAAAGCAAGTTGAATTTATCAAGGAATTGAATAAGAAGCTCAAGATGACAAATAGTAACTTGAAACCCATGATAGTAAATGCATGTTGTGACACTAAGAGAAAAGATATAGCATGTAGCACAAGAGATTTGAATATAGTTCATGATTGTACAAAAAGTGCTTGTAAAAGTCATATTTCTAGAATTGATAGTGATAGCAACAAGGATTCAGATGATGACAAGGTAGTGATAGTCTAAGTTGTGTTAAAATTGATCAATGTGATGATAAATTTGGTTATTTTGAAAAGCATACTAAAGGGATAATTTAAAATTTTTAAATAAATTGGGATACAAAGGTGCGAATTTGGAAAAATATGAGCAAGGCATGAAAGCACCTTGAGTACCAAAAATTAGGCCTAAATATAAAGGCCTTGGGTTTACAAGATAAAAAAATGACAATGAGTTTATGAAAGGGAATACTAATACTAATTTAATGGCAGGGAACAAGAGGATCAAATTTGTGACAAGTAACAATGAAGGACAAACAAATAGTGAATCAGAGAATGATAAAAGCAATTTTGTGACAAGGAAATTTGTGATAGTTAACAATGAAATTATAATAGAGAAGAATGAAATCATATGTGTGTCACATACCAGTAAGACAAAATTTGTTAATAAGGAATTAAAAAAGGAATAGTTGCAACCATTGTGGCATGCATGGACATAAGATAGAGAAATGATGGGGCTTCTATTGTTGTACAATTTGTGGAGGAAAAAATCATTCTCAAAAATCTTGTCAATATAAAAAATAAAATAAAATAAAATGAATTGTGGATGGACAAATATGACAAATTGGATTAAGATAAAAGGAAATGTTAAATTATTTTTATGAAAGGAAAAGAAGTATGTTGAATTTGAAAGATAGTCTACCCATGAAATATGTTAGGACACTTGAGATAAATGATTTTAGTATGAAAATATTATGACCTGCAGCAACAAAGACCTATAAAAGAATATGTGGAAGATTCCAAGGATGAGGATGATTCAATGGTGATTTTCCAAAGGTGATGACCTTATGGTTGTTCCAATGGTTTATCCAGAGGTATATTTTCAGTTTACACGAATTTTTATGAGGGGTTTGGGTCCTCTCATACCAGGTTTGAACTTTGGTTTTCTGAATGAAAACCCAAGGACTTGCCACTACAATATCCCTTATGGTTCCAAATAAAATATTGTTATATTATAAAAGATATCCCTTGTATTAATGTTTGATGTATAATCCTTGCATGTTATTAAATTTTATTTGTTATCTGTAATTCCTAACATATTTGGGTCAAAAAATTTTCTATTCTTTAGTCCATAGTATTTATTATTTTTTTAAATCAATTTTTTTAGTAATAACTTGTTAAATTTATTTTTTAAATATCATGGGGAATCGGTAACATCCTTTCATCTTTAAAAACTAGGCACATCGATCAAATATCCTTCAAACACAGGTTAAATCATTGAAGCTACCTCTATTAACTCCTACCTCTCCTCGATAAACATGATTCAAAGTGAGGGAGACCCCCGGTGGCTCAGGGTTGGTACCGTCGTCGTCAAGCTGGTACACACTCAGTGAACTCAAGTCAGACTACTACCTTTGCCCTTATTGAACATGCCCCAAAGTTTAAACCTAAATCTTTTCTTGGTAAGTACCTAAAATCTTACCAATCCACTAACCTTTGAAAACTTAAATTATAAAATTGATAGTAACACAAAAATCATATTTTTAAATTATATTATATTATATATATATATATATATATATATATATATATATATATATATATATATATATTTTTTTTTTTTTTTTTTTTTTTTTGACGAGGAACCTTTTATATAGATTTGAACCTGGGCCTCTCAATAACTCGGAGAGTTTTAACTACCCACTTGCTCTCCAACTCCTCTACATGAGCGGATATTATTTATATTTTATATTATAATATTTCATTTTCTAAAGTTTGATGAATTCACATGAATGGAATCTCACATGCAAAAAGAAATATATCTTATTAACCCTTGGGGACTTGAATTATGGAATCTCACATGCAAAAAGAAATATATTGAATTTTAAAATTGATACTAACAAAGGAAATTATATTTTTAAATTGTGTTATTTATGTTTTGTGTTATATTATAATATTTCAATTTATATATATATATATATATATATATATATATATATATATATATAAAATATATATATATAAATAATCAAAGTGAACATGAATGGAATCTCACATGCAAAAAAATCCATTAACTCTTAAAGACTTGAATTATAAAATTATAAAATTGATACTAACAAAGGAAAAATTATTTTTGAGTTGTGTTATTTATGTTTTGTAGTATATTATAATATTTCATTTTATCACATACAACTTTGAATTCATGTTCACGTGAATTCATAAAAATTTAATAAAATAAAATATTATAATATAACATAAAACATAAATAACACAACTCAAATGCCGAATGACATTTGGTGTAATGGCAGTTGCTTAGTTATTATCATTTATGTGGTTGTGAGGTCGATTCCTCTTGTGTTTGCTCGAACGAGCGCTGATATTTGTAAACGATGTTCAATATATTAAAAAAAAAAATCCATTTTATTAACACTTAATGACTTTAATTATAAAATTGATACTAATAAAAGAAATTATATTTTTTATTGTATTTTTTTGGGTTATATAAAGAAGTTGGTTATTGCTTCCAACAATTTTTTTTGTCTCGTTATTGTTGACCCGGCATGAGATGAAAACCACTGATCATTCGTTGTTAGTCTAACACACACTCAAAGGATTCAGCACATACTACTACTTTTGCTAAAGCTAATAATGTATTGCTAAGTTTAAACCTAGATCTATTTTTGAAAAGTACTTGGCCAATCAAACTTTTACCAATCTACTAACCTTTAAAAACTATTTTTCAATTATATTATTTTTGTTTTGTATTATATGAATTCACGCACACTTGAATGGAATCTCAGATTCAAAAACATCCATGTTATTATTAATAGTACTTTGCAATGTACTTTATATTTGTCATAAGTCAACGCTAATCATTTTTTTTAAAAGAACTTAGTGCGCTTTTAATAAATTTATAATTTTTTTGGTTACATCTATGAGAGTTGATTTTTTTTAGTAATTGATAAGTGTAGGTTTATATCACACGATTGCTTCCATCGAACCTATTACATTTTGTATTCCACTTTATTATTGTTGATCCTCCAATCACTCAAAATTTAATTGTAAGTTTTATTGTTTCGTTGTGGGCGGGTGGAGGGTGTTTGTTATAATGAAATTATTATTTTTTTAAAATATATATTTTTAGAATAAAATTATTTATTATAATTAATTTATTGTTAATTTATTTATTTTTATATTAGAGAAATCGATAATTTGTTACAATTTTAACGTCTTTTTGTGGTTTCGAATCTCACTCTTTATCACCATTATAATCTCAGTTGTATCAAGTAAACCTCTTTGTTACCACTATAACCTCAATTGTCTCGAGTAAACTTTTTACGTAACGACTACACTAACGCAACACGTCCACAAAACCCAAGGGATTGTAACCCTCCTCTCCGCACTCCTACATAAAAAGTTTTAACCGTTGAACTAAACCCTCGAACCCAAATTTATTGTCAACTTAACCAAAAAAAATTATCTGAAAGATAGATTAGTTGTGAACTGTTTAGTGTTTGTTTGAAGACTAATTTACTTTAAGTAGCTAATGGTTGAGATCCCAATAACTTTATTTTTACTCATAAATTAAAATTATAGAGGCTATTAAAAAACAAATCAAATTCAAAGTATTATTATTATATAATTGTACAAATTGGATAGGTCAGTAATAGGCGTCACTTTCGTCGAAAACAATGTTAACACGTATACGTTAACACACCAAGATCCGTACACGCATCGCACGGTGTGCACACCCATCATGTGTATTGTTTTGGAACGTAGCATTATTTTGATATGAAATTAGTTGAATTTTTTAAAATAATTTAAAATAGTATGGTATAAGTGAGTAACATTATTTATATATGAAATTAGGATTTTGTTAAAATAATTTAGTTACAAAATTTTATTTTTTATATAATTTATTTTTTTATTTAGTTATTATGAAAAACTTTTATAAAAAAATTATTTTTTAATTCTTAAAAATTTGAATTATAAAATTGATACTAACAAAAGAAATTATATTTTTGAATTGTGTTATTTATGTTTTATGTTATATTATAATATTTCATTTTATCAAAGTTTTATGAATTCAAGTGTACATGAATGGAATCTCACATGCAAAAAAAATCATTTTATTAACCCTTGGGGACTTAAATTATCAAAGTTTTATGAATCAAGTGTACATGAATGGAATCTCACATGTAAAAAAGTCATTTTATTAACTTGGGGACTTAATTATAAAATTGATATTAATAAAGAAAATTATATTTTTCGTTCTATTTTTTTATATAAAGGAGTTGGTTATAGTCAATTTTTTTTAGTAACTGGTAAGTATTGAGTTTAAACATATTCGTCTCATTGTTGTTGACTTGGCATGAGATTAAGACCACCGGTCGTTCCGGGTTTGTATTGACAAGAGGATTCAATACAGACTACTACCTTTGCTAAAGCTAACTACGCACTCCCAAAGTTTAAATCTAAATTTTTACTTGACTAATCAAACCTTTACTAATCTACCTAACCCTTGAAAACTATATTTCTCAATTGTATTATTTATGTTTTGTATTATATTATAATATTTCATTTTATCAAGTGTTATGAATTCACATGAATGGAATCTGACATTAAAAAAATCCATGTTATTATTAATAATACTTTGCAATGTCTTTTATATTTGTGACTTTAGTTAACGTTAATCATTATTTTTACATGAATTATATAAGAGAATTGGTCACAACTACATTATTTTTAATAATAGAGTTCAAACCACATGGATTGCTTCCATCAAACTTATTTCACTTCGTTATTGTTGATCTTTTCATCACTCGAAATTTAATTTTAAGTATTATTGTTTAGTTGTGAGTGGGTGAAGGATGCTTGCTATAATGAAACCAAGGGTGCTTGTTTCATAGTTTCATATTCAACATTTTCAACAAAAATTAAATTATTTTTTATAATATATTTTTAGAATAAAATTATTTATTGTAATTAATTTATTGTCAATTTATTTTTTATTATATTAGAGGAATACAACTAGTTACAATTTTCTTTTGTGGGTTGGAATATCGTTCCTTATCGCCACTATAACCTCAATTGCATTGGTAAATCCCTTTTACGTAGTCAACTACACTAATGCAACGCACCCATAGATACTACGAGACCCGAAAGATTGTAACCCTGGTCTCCGCACTCCTACATAAGAATTTTCCACACTCCTATATAAAAGTTTTGACGGTTAAAACAAACCCTCGTACCTAAATTTATTGTCAACTTAATAAACTAGTTTTAACCAAAAACAAATTATCTTAAAAAGATAAATTTGCCACTATAACCTCAATTGCATTGGTAAACCCCTTTTACGTAGTCAACTACACTAATGCAACGCACCCATAGATACTACGAGACCCTAAAGATTGTAACCCTGGTCTCCGCACTCCTACATAAGAATTTTCCACACTCTTATATAAAAGTTTTGACGGTTAAAACAAACCCTCGTACCTAAATTTATTGTCAACTTAATAAACTAGTTTTAACCAAAAACAAATTATCTTAAAAAGATAAATTAGTTGTGAGATGTGTTTATTTGTGGACTGATTCACTTTGACTACCTAATGATTGAGATCCCAATAACTTTATCTTTACTCATAAACTAAAGGCTATTAAAAAAACAAATCAAATTCTTCAAAGTATTATTATTATATAATTATACAAATTAGATAGGTGAGTAATAGGCGTCACTTTCGTCGAAAACAATGTTAACACGTATACGTTAACACACCAAGATCCTTACACGCATCGCACGGTGTGCACACCCATCATGTGTATTGTTTTGGACGTAGCATTATTTTGATATGAAATTAGTTGAATTTTTTTAAAATAATTTAAAGTAGTATGGTATAAGTAAGGTGTTTTTTTAATACACATTTGTTGTGGGGAAAGTTAACATTTTTAAAGTTTTTATATAAAATTAGGATTTTGTTAAAATAATTTATTTATGCCGGTAGGTAGTGGTTCTAGTAGTTAAAATGATGGTTGTTTTTTAAGTGGTCTTGTGTTCAAAACCCCTTAAAGATGGTTGTTAATATAATTTGTATATGTTCTCTTCAAAAAATAATTTATTTATATTTTTATATAATTTGTTTTTGAAATAAAGCTAAATATAATCTGGATCAAGGCATAGTAATAGACGCCTTCTGTCGGCCAACAACAACATCAAACGAAAATTTGAAATGCGAAATCTTAGACCTAGTCAGGTCATCACGCGAAGGAGGAAGAAGAGTAGTTAGCAAGTTATTCCAAAGTGCTGACTTCCAATATGGACTCAATAAGTATCGGGAGAGCGATGTCCGAGCCTAAGGAGTGGCAGAGATTTACTCCAAACGGATGGCCTCGAATCTTCATCATCGGTAGCGCCATATTAGTAATTCCCGCATAAGCAAGTTGGCTAAAGGCACAAACCTGCATCGCATTCAATGAAAAAAAAAAAAAAAATAGAGGTATTCTCGTGCCCAGACATCAGCTGCCCTCCGTTCACACCGTCCGTTCTGTCGCTTTGTGAAAAGATGTCTTTCACCCTTCCAGGATAAGAGCGACTAGAGAGATCTAGATGTAGATCCTGGTTCTACACGTACACCTACAATTAGATGATTAGTATTAGCACAAGTTAGGAGCAGGTACGGGGATTGTACTTGCACTGTTGAGAGACGGCCATAAGATATTTTTTTGGTTAATAAAAGGGAATTTGTTATATCTACAGTCATTTTCTATTATTGGGTTGTCCCTTATAATCCCTGTGGCGTCTTGTTTATGTTAACCCGATGCCGGTCGTTCGGTTTTTTTCGAATTTGTATAATCGTGCGCATCACTTAAAAAAGTCAAATCAAATTACTATATGACTCTACCCATAATGATAGTAGCACCGTGGTCAACCCATTTTATTCTATACTCTTTCATTTTATATTCGCTTTCATTCTGTTTTATTGAGCAACTGAAAGGAAAAACACAGACTACGGATGATGATGGCTCTCTTATTCCTTGAAACATAATAAAATAAACTAAAGTAGGAAGGAGGGTGAGTAGATAAAGTGGAAGTAAGGATAGATGAGATGATTTTTTTAATCAAAGATATGCTTAATAGGATGGTTATTGTAAACACTCAATTTTGAACATTAATTAGTCGTTAGTTTGAATATTTCATGCCCAATTTTGGGGTAAAAACTTAATGGAATCTTTGAGACTTATAAAGCCATTGTAAACCTTCACAAAATTTCACAAAAACATTATTATTAAAATAAATTCAAAAAATCGCGACATGTCGCTCCGTCGCGGTCATGGATGGTTTGTTGTTGCGATATCGCGACTTGTCGCGATTTCGCGACTTGTTGAATTTTTGCGGTCAAAGGTGGTTTGTGTCACGTTTTCGCGCCTTGTAATCGGTGGGAAGGGTTTTCTCCCTTATGTAACTGATCTTTGTTTTAATACAAGTTTTTTCAATTTTTTCAAAAAATAAAAATAAATTCAAAAAGAGCTTTATAACAAACATATATAAGCCTATACTTGCATAATGATAAATACCTCAAATTACCTCAAAAGTGGTAGCACCGTTACACCATAGAAGCATTGTGGAACTTCTACTTTCCTATGGTGGATTTTATTTATCACCACCAAAGCAAAGATTTTTGCTCTTTGACTACCTATCACCACTAGTTACTAGCAGATCTTATCTGCTCGCCAACTTTGTCATATATTTTAGTTGGCATATTTCTAATTTTACCTCCCTGATTGGTAGTTTTAAGTTTTACATCTTTGTCTTAGTATTTTCCTACTTTTCCCTTAATTAAGCACCAATCAAGCTCATGAAACTCCTACAAACTTTCCACCGCCTTCTTTGTCAAAATCCTCTATGGATTCCTTAAAGAGGCTTGAGCTGCCATTAAAGCAACCTATTGAGGAGGCCTTTGGAGGGGATTTTCAATGCACTAATACACTAATGAAAATCATTCTAGGAAAGCACTCATCTCTTACATTGATACGCTAGATAACTTCTTTTGCATATATACCTACTCTTAGATTTTAGGTATCTCAATCCTTCCCTTCATGAATTACTCATATTGTCTAAGGATCTTGTCAAGCATCTTGGCATTTGGAGCTTGGAGTCATCTTTAACACACAATCAAAGCAACATTGAATCAATATCAAGGCATCAAAAAATATCTAATCAAAAGGAGCAATCCATGAGCATGGGTTGTGGCTATCTCCCTTTCATATCTAGTCAACATTCATTCGCATTGTTTCTATTTCACTTTCATTTTAGTTATTTTAGTTATGTTTACTGCTTTTTGATTTTCTACGGGTATCATCAAAAGTGTCATACAAAAGTGATAGCACTATGTAATTTTGCCTATGGTGCTTCTACAAGGCTATGGTGATTTTACAAGGTTATGCCACTTTAATCAGTGTATGGTGCTTCTATCAGTCTATGGTGCTTTTGTGAGGCTATGGCACTTCTACCTCTGAATGATGCTTTTGCATTGGCTACATATCAAGTTCTAAAATTTATAGGTTTAGTTGGTCTCTATCTTAGGGTTTCAAATCTATATGCTTTAACTATTTTTTAAAATTTGTTTTGGTTTTTGTAAAGAAATTTTATAAAAAGGGGATAGAATATCTATTTCAATTTCAAATCATATAAATGTACGATTTTTTTTCTATTTTAGGCATTAGAAAGAAAATCGCATGTAGTTGCATGGTAGGATAAATTATCTGTTGCATTATTTATTGGAAATTTGCTTGAAAATGAAATTTGTTTATTTGTATCATTCAATTGAAGAATCATCTAGAACATATTTATGTATGTTTACATCTTTTTCTTGTGCATCATAGATCAAATTAGGTTTTGGCATTAGGATAGATAGGATCTTTGAGAGAATATTTTGCTTCACATAAAACTAAGTGTGTGTGAATTAACGTCATCAAAATAGCTTGTTAGATCTCCATAATATATCCCCTAATCTCAAGTGTGATCTCACAAAAAATAAAAAGGATTCTAGGGACCCTCTCATTGGCCCCTTTGCACCCCACCTTTTTCGTGTCAATCACATCTTTGGTGAACCCAAACTAAACACCACAATTATTCCCAAAGGTCTTCTTTATCCTACCGAAAACCTTAATCAAGATAAAATTTGTTAAACTTTTAAGTAAAACCATTTAATTTGTTTTCTTGGTTAGATCACATTAATTAAGATTAATAATAACATAACCAAGGACTAGTCGTGCTAAGG
The DNA here is from genome assembly GCA_028583015.1 of Wollemia nobilis. Lineage (NCBI taxonomy): Eukaryota > Viridiplantae > Streptophyta > Pinopsida > Araucariales > Araucariaceae > Wollemia > Wollemia nobilis. The sequence goes on from JAQPPZ010003542.1 coordinate 1,349,654, forward strand.
ATTGTACATGGTTATTTGAGCAAGTGTAGTACGAATCTCTAAGCTACATTGTGTATATCGTGAGTCTGGGCTACTAGTTACCCATGTAGGCTCTCATGCATGCTTTACGCCTATTGAGAATAACATGGTGGACTAGTGGGATTCATAAGGAGGGTCCTCATTATCCTTCACATACCATATTGGATTGTGTACCCAGTGGTCACTTCCACGTATCATTGTTGTCCCACATATCAACTTCCTCTCATGTACTAATAGGTATATAGAGAGATATTAGTTATATAGGTTAGATAGGTATATCAGGGGAAGGAATATAAATATATCAAAATATTATCTTCCTTCTTCTAGCAACTCTATAAATAAAATTTAATAAAAAAAAAAAAAATCCCTCCAAGCCATGGCCAAGAGATGTTACGAGACTTAAAGTATCGCTCACTTGCTAGCTCTCAAATGAGATCCTTTGGCTAATAGCCAAGAGAACTCAACCACCTTGAAAAATCTAATTTATGAAGAGGAAGATGAGGGAACCCCTCGCTATGGTTCTTTGTAACCTATCCATGATTAAGAAACGGTGGTCTTTAAATCCCTTAATCACATGGCCTCTTTTTGATATAGGAATAAGGACATCATAGCAACTATCCTAAAATATATTGCCTCTCATATTTTGATCCTATCTTCATCTCCTATGAATTAGTGAGCTCTATTTCATGTGTTAAAATAGCTCTTGGATTTTGGATTATTGCTGGTAAATCATTACAAAAGTAGCCACAACTTCCTTCATTGAGAAGGAACTAAAGTTTTTAAATAGGTATGTAGACAAATTGGCTGGAGATGTAAGCTATGTTTTCAAAATCGCCTTTATGGCCCACTATGCTCCCAAGGAGAACACCTTGAAATCAAGGTAGATATCCCATCGAAACTATGATTAGAATTGTTGTGTGATAATCCCTGACGGTTTTGACACCCATCCTACACCATCAATTGGTTTTTGACACCACTACTATTTTTTCCATTTTTGAAAACCAAAACTTTATGGAGTATTCTCGCAATTTATAAAAAAATAGTTGGTATCATTAATAGAGTGTTGTTCTATTCTAGAGAGAAAGAGACTATATAAATTAAAAAAAAACAAATGACCGCAAGCCTATTTTTACTCTCTAGTAGTTGATAAAAATAAGAAAGTTTGTGCCATTTGTCAAAGCTTACCATAGGGGAGTGTAAGGTTAATTGTTTGTGCAGGTGCCAAGAATACACAAAGGTAAAATAGTTGGTGTGACATCAAGACAATTGCAAATATTTTGAACTTGGAGGTCTTAGGTTCCATTCTTTGCCTTTCTATGTTACTTCAAAAATTACATGTTTTCAAAAGGGAGTTATAGACAACATTTATTGCTTTATGCACAAAGTAAATTATATTTTTAAGGGAGTAGAATTTATTTCTTTATGCATAAAGTACAAAGATGAAAATTGGTAAGTTGAAATATATTTTAAAAAATAAAAAGAGAGAGAAAGGGCCACATAAAATCTTTAGAGATATGGTTATTTTTTTATAAAGTTTAAGTGTATTGTGTCAAATTAAGTTCTAAGGTGTGGACAATTAATTCTTGGAATGTGTGATTTTCATAAGCATCAAGTCAAGCCTTGAATTGTGAGAATAGTTTATGATGTTGTAAATGTCAATTTCTTATAGCGTCTAAGTGTGAAAAGATTCATAGTTGTAATTAGTCAAAAGTCAAGGGTTTATATTGACAAGGTGAAAGTCATATGATATTATCTTCAATTTTAACTATATACATTGAGGGCACATGATGGAGAAGTAATTGAGCAATTTATTTGTAAAATTGTAGAATTAAAGGAAATTTTGAATACCATGGGAGAAAAGGTAGGAAACAAGCTCTTAGTACCCATTGTACTTAGATATTTTCTTGATTCATATTGAATGTTGGCCACTTTGCAAGTATCAAATAAAAGGGTGTATTTTGAAGAGTTGGTAAACATGCTCCTATTATAAAATTAAACCATAGGAATTGAACATATTATTGATAATTGGCATAGGTTTAAATACAAACAATTTAGGCTATGAATAGCCTAAGGATATTTAGAAAATAATATCCTAAGTTAACGCTAACAAAACGCGTAATAGGTAGCCCCACCCTAAAGGTAGCTAACAACTAACCGAATTACGTAGTCGAAATAACTACGATAACTAACCTACTAACTAAGATAACATCCAGGTTAAATAATAAAGGTAATAACCTAATGGTAAATACTAATAATAAAAAGTAACAAACTACTTTTTACCATATGGTAAATTAAATCTACCTAGGTGAATCTTAAAAATTACCAAATAAGGTAAGAATTTATAGTTATTGTAGCATAGTAACTCTAACATCCCCCCTTATTACATAATTCAGGTAATGTATATAATTGTCCCAATACAGTGAAAAATATGTTGATCTATTGGCTCTTGCTCTAGCTCGAGCGCTGTCACAATGCTCTGGCTACTCTAAGAAAAAATGGATCA